>CM060383.1:147613650-149104983 GCA_030545235.1 Helianthus tuberosus
GTAGTAATTATCAATAACTATCAAAGTTACTCTACAAATATACCTAAAAAACCTAACCACTCCCCCCACCCCCCAAAAACCTAAAAAAACCTAACCCCCCCCCCCCCCCCCCCACCCCCCCAAAAACCTAAAAAAAACCTAACCCCCCCCCCCCCCCCCCCCACCCAAGCTAAAATGCTAAAAACTAAACCCCCAAAAAACCTAAAAAAATCTAAAAAAATAAAAAAAAAACACACAAATTATTTTATTTTATTTTTTAACATTTTTTATTAAAAAATCGCTACTTTTAGTAGCAGCAAAAAAAAAAAAAAAAAAAAAAAAAAAAATTTTTTTTTTTTGCTACGAAATGTAGCGATTTTTTAATAAAAATTGTTAAAAAAAAAAATTTGTGTTTTTTTAGGTATTTTTGGTTGTAACTTTGATAGTTGTGGTAATTACAAAAATGCCACCTTGTCTTTTTGGGTTTCTTCAATGTGTATGTTTAGTATGTTAAGATTATTTGTATTTGATCTTTTGCCTATATTATTTTGACCCAAATAGTCAAACATTCAGAACAGAATAGAATTTGTCAAACAACACAAAACTGACTATGACAACTTCTAATAACAAAATCCAAATTTGCTACACATCCGAACGTCCCCTGTATCCAAATCGGAATCGTTGATAAATAAGGAAGACAAACCAAGCAACATGATTATGATCACACAATGGTATAAAATGTAATATACAAGAAATACTAGATTTAGTTATGCACTAATAACATCACTAAATTCAAAAAACATATCAACAAAAGGGGTAAATTGGGGTGAAAAAAAAAAACCTAACAAAAATCCCAAATGGGCATTCTGCGCATTTCGTCGAAAATTGACAAAAATCGCTACTCAAACCTTCAAACTAACATGAACTACCCAGATCACATAAAGGTTGACCAACACAAAATAAACCATCAAACTATATCCAAAACGTTGACAAATAAGGAAGACAGAACAAGCAACATGATTATGATCACACAATGGTATACAATGTAATAAAAACAAGAAATACTAGGTTTAATTATGCACTAATAAACACCACTAAATTTAAAAAAATATCAACAGAAGAGAACCCTAACTAAAATCCCAAATGTGCATCCTACCCATTTCGTCGAAAATCGACACAAATCGCTACTCAAACCTTTCAATTAACATGAACTATGCAGATCACATAAACGTTGACCAACACAAAACAAATCATCAAACCAAATTCCTTTTAAGAATCTGCCAATCCAAGAAGCACCCAAGTTTAAATTTTCAAAGATTTATCAAAACAATTCATAATCCCTTCACCCACCCTCTAATCAAATCTGGAAACTAACTAACAACCAAACCCCAGATCAAGATTTTAAAAACCCACCAAAAAAATCAAATCTTTACTGCAAATCAACTACAAGAACACCAAAATTAACACAAAAAAAAAAAAATACACATATACAGAAGAAAAATGGGATCTTGACCTTTTTTCTGCAGCGAATTGTGGAGAAAGTTGTTGAAGAAAGAAGACTGAGTCGGGTATGGAAAGATTAACTAAAAAGGTGTACCCACTACAAAGATTAAGACAGTATGAAATGAAAATATGAAATTGTCAATTTTGGTTTTGTGTAAAACTGGTTCAACTTAAGACTGCTTGCCTTGCCACTTGCCAGATTGGGCGTACAAACTGTTTGAATCGAGTTGAAGAAGATACGGATTTCAATTAATGTGTGTGGTTTGTTGTGTTGGGTTTCTCGTCAATTGAAGGTCAAGCAAACAGTTTTTAATTTTTTTAACCAACCCAAAATATAATTTTTTATATTTTTATTTTCAACCAACCCTTGTACTATTTTTTTTTTGCAGTGTTTCGATCCGTACCGTTCCAACCCTAACCGGGGGTGGTGGGTGCCGGGGTGATGATTCCAATTCATTTGATAATCAAACACATCAAATATGGAATTTAGATTCCAATTCCAACAATTTCTAATTCAATTAGATTTTTTAAATTCCAAATCCAGTTCCTTCAAATTCTAATTGCTATACAAATTTCAATTCCAAAGCATTTCGCAAACCAAACGCACCCTAATTATATAATCGTTTCTCAAACCCGTCTTGAATACCACATTTTTTAAAATGATTACCCGTGAACTATTTTAAAACTAGCCCATACCCGAATATATATGTTCTCTTTTCCGTTTGATTTTCTTTTTATTATATTCTATCTTTAAAACTAGGTGTGGGACCCGTGTAACCACACGGGTAGGTTTAGTAATGATCGAAATCAAATACTAAAAAACAGATTATAATATATCATTTAAATTTTGGTCTTTAGATCTATATCTTTATAAAATAATGTTAAAGACAGTATGTGTTAGTATTATAATAACTATAATGATAAAAGTTTTTGTCTATGTAAATAGAGTTAAATGCTTGGTTGGTCCCTGTGGTTTGCAAAAATTGCAGATGTGGTCCCAAATGTTTACTAATTACACGCGTGGTCCCTGTGGTTTTCAAAAATGCACTCGGTTGGTCCCTAGCCCTAACATCAGTTAAATTTCTCAGTTAAGTCCATGTTAAATGACCAAAATACCCTTGCTTATTAATAAAACCCACTCTCTGAACCATCTGAACCATCTCTGACCAAACCAGAATCCACAAACACACCGTGATCATTCATCCCATGAATCAACCCCCACGATCCATCTGAACCATCTTCTTCAACAAACACAACCATCTGAACCATCTGAACCGTCTGAACCATCTTCTTCAACAAACACAACCATCTGATCTGGGAATTGGAGTGATTGATAAAACGCACCTGATCTGGGTTAACCACCAACGATTTGTGCATCCAAACCCTAGATCTGGGTTAAACCACCGCCTGTGCCTCCACCGCCGCCGCCGTGAGCGACGGCGCTACCTCCGTTCCACCATCTTCTCCGATCTCTTCTCTCTCTTGTCGTCTCTCTCCTCTATCTTCGCTAACTAATTGCCCAGAAACGGATGTCGGGTTCAATCCTCATAACCAACTGAGCCGAGACTCCACTGAGTCTGAACCGAGCCTAAAACAACTCGAACCTAACAGAATCCGAAGTAAATGAACCTGATAAGTTGTTGCCGGAACTGAACCACGCATAAGCTCCACCATCATCATCAAAATCGGACTTCAACATCACTGGCGATTCTCCGATCAATCTCTCCTTCTTCTCTATCTCTCTCTCTCTGTCTGCCACCGCCATGAGAAACCACCGCCGGAAAAACGAGGTCACAAAGGGGGGTGGGTGTTTGAGGTGTCTGTTGTATGTTGTTTGTTTGTGTATGTTTATCAAGAGAGAGAGGGTAAGGTATGAGGATGTGCGATTGTTAATTGAAGGGTGCGATGGTGTGCGATTGTTAATTGAAGGGTTCGTGAGTTTATCGATGTGTGTTATTGTGGTCGGCGCTGATGGTGGTTCTGTTGGTGGCAGGTGCGATGGTGGCAGGTGCTGTGGTGGCAGGTGCGGTGGTGGTCGGCCCTATTGGTGGCAGGTGTGTTGGTGATGTTTTTAGGGTTTAAGGATGCAGATGATGATGGTGATGAAGATGATATGGTAATGAAGATGATGTAGTGGGTTTTATTAATAAGCAAGGGTATTTTGGTCATTTAACATGGACTTAACTGAGAAATTTAACTGATGTTAGGGCTAGGGACCAACCGAGTGCATTTTTGAAAACCACAGGGACCACGCGTGTAATTAGTAAACATTTGGGACCACATCTGCAATTTTTGCAAACCACAGGGACCAACCAAGCATTTAACTCATGTAAATATGTAAACTATCATATGAACAAATATTTGATGAATTCACATTCGCATTTTAGTTAAGTATACATTTAAAAGTCCCAACCACAAACTCGGTACATCTCAATACTGGTACTTTGCCTACCGATCTTGGTAATACACATTTTCAATAAATCATCTATGTCTAATAATATCCGCAAACTGATCAAATCTATAATTTTAATATTCAATGAAACTTTTGTTTTAGCTCTACTTTATTAGCAAGAAGGTTTAGTATATTTTACTTTTCTATACAACATAACTAAATGATAAAAATTTACAAAAAGCAAAAAAAAAAGAATTGATCAACATATTCCAGTTATCGTCATGATAACATAATGCACCTGGCCATTAGTGTCATCAACATTGAAAACCAACTAATAATTTTTCGTGAGTTTAACATGTAATTCAACCTCAAAAAGAAAAAAAACTATATAGTAAAAAAGTAGAATTGGCTAAACAGAATCTGTATCTTCCTCATTCCTGCACAGTTGAAGATCAAGGAGATTCACATCACCATCAGATCTGATCTGTGCCTGCAGATTGATTCACTTCAAGCCTTTCTATCACCATTTTCTTGATACCTTCTTTTACAAGTTCATCACCAGCCATAAGATCCTTCAAGGTTTCAGTATCCATCTGCTTTTGTCTTTTTCTTTGATAAATAGCAGCACCTGCTGGATCAGTGCATCTCTTGATTTGTAACTTTGGTGGTCTTTTTGAACCTTCAGTTTTAGGATAGTCAGGTTTTTGTGGAACATTTGGATATTTCTTCCTTAGTTCCTCCAACATTTTGTAAGTGGCCCTGACCCTATCTTCTCTCCACTTTGACACTGAATTCTTTGACCCATAGTCAGCTGCTATCAGCTCCTCTTTCATTCTCTTTAACTCTAAAGCCTTGTCAGGTACATTCTTTTTGAATTTTTTCCAGTCAGGAGGAGTGTGTTTAACCTTATTTTTAAGCATCTCTTGGATCCTGGCTGCTTCACTTTCAAGCTCAAGAATGGTCCAATCTTTGTACATATGCTTCTCTCCCTTATACTTCTTGTGAGCCATGATATTCTCAACATAGTCTTTTCTCAGAGATTCATCTGCTCTTTCTGATAATTTTTGACAAACATTCTTTGCAAATTGTTCCAGGGAACTGACTTGAGTAAGCAAAAATTGGTAGTGCCTTTGATATTCTTTGTCAGTCTTCCCTGTTGATTCTCTTTTAGCAATATCCTCTGCTTGTTTGGCCTTTAATTTTAAATATTCATCAATATTATTAGGCCTAGGATATCCTTCAACAGATGGTAAACTCCTTTTTGCAGGATCATCCTCATAGTAGAAGGATTTGATCTCTTCTCTGACAGCAATAAGTTCTAGAGGAAATTGAACACCTGCAGGAGCAATATCAGTGATTCTGTTTTGTATCTGTATTGAAGAGAGAGGTACAGGGTTTGGTAAAGTGACAAGTGGTAGAGGTTGTGAAGATGTTGGTGAAGGTGAAGGCTCATCATCAATCAAAATTAACCTTCTCCTTTTTGGTTGAGGAGAGACTGGTGATGTTTTGGGTGGATCAGTGGTTGTGTTTGAAGTGAGAAGTGTTTGACTAACAGTTGTTGAAACAACAGGTGTTTCAACCACTGTTGTCATTACAACTCCTGATGTGTCAGTAGAAGTCTTCTGCACAATGGCAGGTGGTGATTTGATGGTTGGTGATGTGGTTGTAGTGGTGGTGGATGATTTAGTCAAATCAGGTGTTTGAGTGGTGTGTGTTGAAGTAGCAGTTGTTGTGATTGAGGTGGTGGTTGTTGGTTTAACAACTGCTGAAACCACTGAGGTACCAACAGTTGTTGATACAACAGGAGTTACAACAGCTGTTTGGGTGGAAGATTGATGTGTCATTACAACTACTGATGTGTCAGTAGAAGTCTTCTGCACAGTGGCAGGTGATGATTTGATGGTTGATGATGTGGTTGAAGTGGTGGTGGATGATTTAGTGAGATCAGGTGTTTGAGTGGTGTATGTTGAAGTAGCAGTTGTTGTCATTGAGGTGGTAGTTGTTGGTTTAACAACTGCTGAAACCACTGAGGTATCAACAGTTGTTGATACAACAGCTGTTTGGGTGGAAGATTGATGTTGAGGGCTTTTAGAGGGTGGTTTTGGAGTATGCTTTGTGAGTATGGATGGTGTGGATTTGGGTTCCCTCACTTTTCTAGTGGGATTTTTTCTTTTTGTGTTAGGATTTTTAACATCCTTTGGCTCAGAACAACCCTGTGCATCCAGCTCCATGTAAGCTCCCTTCTCCTCATTCCACCTTGATTTATCCTTTGCCTCTCTATCCCTTTTTACACTTGCTTTTGCTTCAGCAAGTGCATTTGTGGTAAAATCAATCTTTTTGCTCCCATCTGGCAAGGGAATGTCTTTAGTCATACAATCTTTTTGTGGCTCAATGTAGAGACCATCTTCAATCCCTTTCTTCTTCCACAGGTTGATCTTCTCCCCTTTTTTGGCATTATCTGGTGGTGGATTATCAAGGAAGAGAACAGTGGGAGGTGCTTTGCCAGTGGTGTTCAAGATATGGCCCTTTATGGCCTTGATGTCAGCTTGGGTGTCTTTAAATCTGGACTCCATCATGTTCCTCAGCTTTTGGACATCTATGTCAAGCTGCTGATCAGTCAACTGTCTTTGTTGTTTGAGCAGGGGTTGAAATAAGTTCAATAACTCATTTGCAGCAGGTGCAGGTTGTGCAGGTGTTTGAGCTGGAACAACAGTGGGTGGTACCTTTTGAATTTCCAACAGCTGTTGCATCATATTTTTTAGTTCAGCAACAGATGTGTCAAGTGTGTCAATTCTGTCCATCAGTTCTTGGTATTTTAAACCATCACCCAACTTAGTGGGATCATCTGATTTCCCACCAACAGTGGTTGTATCAGCAGCAGACTTAGGGAATATGTCACAAAAGTCATCTACTGATGCCCCTTTTTCTTGGTACTGGGGACTTCTTTCTTCATTTGTGGACACCTTGAACAACTCACCAGTTGTTAAAGTAAACACACCAGTGGTTGCCTTGGTTGTCTCTGAAGAAATTGCCTTCAAGGGAGTCTTATTTATGGAACAACTGACCCAATGTAGACCAGTGGGTCCAACATTAGTAGTTGCTGCTCCACTTGAACTACTGACAGGAATTACTGGTAATTCCTGTAGTGTAACCTCCTCAGTTGTTGCTGGGCTAGCAGAGGTATGAACATCAGACCCAGTCACTTGTGGGAGTATACTCTCAGTGACAGGTGATTGAGAGGAACTGGTTTGTGTCTGAGCTATAGCAACTGCATGCAACAAAGGTAACATTGATTGTGGTAATGTGACGGGTGAAGGAATAGGTGTAGAAAGAGACATGTCCTTCGGATCAGGACTGAGGAAGATGGAGCCGATTGGATCCAGAACTTCATAATCTTGGGTCCCTGTGTTTACAACCGAATCCTTTTGTGAGGATGTCGAAGGAGTTTGAGGCAATGGTGGAGATCTTTCTTCCATCTGCTGTGAGGAAGTAGCAGCAGTGGTTATTGGTGACTTTTGTTTTGTCACTGGCAATTGCTCTGGGATCTCATCTTCCAGAGTTGCCGTTTTACTGGGTTTTGGTGGCTTTTTGGATGATTTCTTTTTGGTCTTTTTGGTAATAGCAGGTGTGGGTTTCATTGCAGTGGTTGTGCTACTATGATCACCTGGAGCAGTGGGCTCAGCAGCAGATACCTGAGGAGCAGTGGTAGCTGCTAAATTCTGCTCAGGTACCTCTGCTTGTGTTTTGCAAGGTGCTGACATTCTAGTGAAAGTTGCAGCTGTTAAACTTTTAATTTGAAAAGATTCACCTTGTTGGTATACATGAACATCATCCTTTGCAAATTTCTTTGTAAAGTAATAACTTAAAAACCTTGGAAATAATAGAAAAGATTTTGTTAAAACATTTTTGGCCAAATCATCAAAGATTTCCTGGGAATAATTAAAATCTTCATTTTGTAAAATAGCAAACCCCAGGGATTGAATATTTAATGGTATCTCATTGAAGGCAGTTGTTTTATTTGAAACACACATTAACAGGGTATGAAATAAAAATCTTGTTGCAGGAGGGAAATAACCTTTTTCTAACGTATCCCTCTTTATTTGTTCAGCATACCCCCTTTCAAGGAAATCAGTTTTTAACTCATTTTTGAAAAAAGAAGTTTTACCTTGCTGATCATTGAGTTCAAAGACTTCCGAGATGGAGTGTGGTGTGATTTTGACTGGTTTACCCATTAAGGAGGAATTAATGGCTATGATGTCTTCTCCTTGTTTGTCAAGAGTGGCATTTTCCCAAAATTCTCTCTGGGTTTTCTGGTAAATCGGAGCATCTGCTGTTAACAAAGTTTTGTACTTTGATGCAGTCATGGTATCAATGATGGAATCGAAAACATCGGTGCTGCCTGGTTTTGTAAGAATACCCAGATAATTGTGAGGGGATTTGTATGGGATTTCGATGGGTGTAGTAACCTTTTGAGAGGCCTTTTTAGATGATTTCGAAGTGGATGTTGCAGATGGCTTTGATTTCGTCATTTTGATGAAGAAAATCGAAGAATGAATTTGAGATAAGAAGATGGAAACTGCTTTGAGAACAGTTTTTTTGTGAATTCGAATCGATAGTAAAACCCCTGTTTGGGGTTTTTGATCAGGGTTTTATAGGGAAAAAGGTAATTGCTGACGTGGCAACGGTTACAAAGATCTGACGGATAAGAACTGACCATATGCCAACCTCTGATGAAATGAAGGATAATGGAAGACAGTTGTTGTTAAGGAAACCACTGATGGATGAATATCAGTGGATTACAAATGAAAATGAGGACAGTGGGTAACTTTAACTATCAGTGGATAGCTGTGTCAGTGGTTTAAAGCACTGAAGTTTGGTAACAATGGAAAACAATGAAAATGATGGAACAGAGGTTGACTTTCAACAGTGGATAGCTACAAACCAATAGATGTTTGAACCAATCAGTGGTTACGACAGACTTTGATTTTCTCAATATGCAGCAGCAACATAGTCTTTTTCAAAACAGTGGTTGTAGAAACATCTGTTGTTTGTGCTTAGTTTGATGAGTATAAATCTTGACAACTATACTCCAACATATACAATGTTTTTGAGGGTCCACTTTTTGCCCAAAAGATTCTCATCCTTTGGTAAGTGTGCAAGTTATCAAACTTGTTTTCCCTGAACTGTTGAATCTCCTCTTATATGACACTACCCAACTTTCTGTCTTTTAGTGGATTTGAAGTTTAATTTGATCAATAACTGTTGGTATATCAGTGGATGAGCTTTAACATCTGTTTTGTACATCTGCTGCTCAGATGTCGTCATGATTGTGTTTTTTGTAATAGATGAATTGATTGTTAAATTGATTGTTAAATTGATTGTTAAATTGATTGTTAAATTGATTGTGTTTTTTCTAATATATAAACAATGAATGAATATGATTTAATGATTTATGCAGCGGAAATGAACACAAACTTTATAAACACAATCAAGGAGGAAAATAGACAAACCAAACCACTGAGGCATCTCAGCTGACGTCACCATGAAAGCGACGTCTAACAACCTAACAACCTGTAAATACTGTTCTTATACAAACCCTGCTAATCCTAACCACTGATTCTATACAATACAAGTAAAACACTGAACTACTGCTTTCTTCTTTCAACAGTGCTTTCCTCAAAGTTGATCAGTCTTTGAGTGGGCAGTCTTTTAGCATCAGTAGATTTAACCAGCAGTGTTTCCTTCTTCAGGGCTGTATCAGCAGTTTAAAGGGCAGCAGCAGTTGTATGTGGACAGTGGATGGAGGGTATCAGATGTTATAAGTACTTTCAAGGGGAAAGCCTGTTGTAAACTACTGCTTATTGTTAATCCACTGTTGTGACCCAGTTTTGGCTTTCATTATCTGTTCCTCTGGTAGGGTTCAATTCCAACAATCTCCCCCTGGAACAGATAATGCCAAAACTCTTCGTTATTTTGGATCTTTATTCTCTCATCAGAAGTTCCCTAGCTTGTCTTTTAAATTCTGCTTCAAAATCTTTGGAACTTGAGTCATCCTCATCCCTGCACAATGAAAGTTCAAGGAGATCTTGTAGATCTTCAACACCAAGGGTCAGTGCTTGTTTCCTTGATATGTACTTCATTTCACCATTGGATCTGATCAGGGTCAATACATGGGTCTTTTGATCAGAGAGCCATTTTAGTATTTTTGAACCCAATGGGTTTCTTGGGAGAGGTTTATTTACTGATGAGTTGGGAGATTTTGGCCTTGTAAATATTTGTAAAGCAGTATCCTGAGTTTTTGCTAGCTCAGAATTTTCAGACATTTGTTTGAAAGCCTTGTCTATGACTTCATTTGCTGCAGCTATGTCTTCTGCAACTTCTTTGTCAATCTGCTCTTGTCTCTTTTGTTGATCTAGCTCAATGTCTGATATATCTGCTGATGTGTTTGGTGATGATGGTTTGTTCAAAACCTTTTTGGCAAGGTCTTGAAGCTTTGCTGATCTATCTTTATCTAAAGCCATTTTCTTGATGGCTTCTTCAAAATACTCGGCTTCCTTTTCCTTTTCTTCTGCAACAGTCAGCTGTTTACTTTTTTCTTGGTCAATCACAGTGACAGAGGTATCTGTAGAGGTGATCAGTGATTCAGAAGTTTTGATCTGCTGCTTTGGCTTTTTGTAGTCAGGCTTGTTTGGAGTGTCAGAAATTGTCATCCTCCTTTTCTTAAGCCTTTCATAAGCCTCATCTGTTTGCTGCTTAGTCCACTTTGCTATGGCATTGGCAGTATCCACCTTTGCATCCACCAGCTCCTGCTTCTTTCTTTTGTACTCAGATGTAAGCTCAGCTATGAGCTTTTTGTATTTGTTCCAGTTTGGAGCTGTCCTCTTCTTGCTTGGATCATTTTTAATTCTTTCAATTCTGTTTGCCTCATGCTTTAATGCAACTATTGGCCATTCTTCGAATTGTTTTTCTTCAGCTGGATAGAATTTTTCTTTCATGATGTATGCAACATATTCTTTTCTCATTTCTTTTCGTAGATCTGGTTCGGGTGGTAAGTTTGACATTTCTTTGCTCAGATCTCGTGCATAGTCTTCCATCTATTTGACTTTGGTGAGGAAGAATTCCATTCTTTTCAGAAATGGCTTCATCACCTTGATCTTTGCATTCAAGTTTGGCTCTTATCTTAGCCTGCCTTGCTTTGAGCTCGAGATATTCATCCATATTTTCTGGGACTATGAAGCCTATGAGAGAAGGAAATCTTCTTTCCGAAGGGTCATCCACAGTGTAGAATTGTCTCATCTCATTTTTTATAGCTTCCAGTTCCAGTGGATATTTTGCAGCATTAGGATCATATTTGTCATCAGTTGCCTAAGTTGTTTTTCTTTTTCTGGTGTAACTTTTCTCTAGTGAAGGAATGTTTTTGGGTGATTTATTAATTGAAGTAAAGATGGCTTGAAGTGAAGTGAGGGCAGTGGTGGATTGTGGCTGACTGACAGTTGTTGAAACAACTGGTGTTTCAACTACTGTTGTCATTACAACAGATGTTGTAACATCTGATGTCTTCTGCTTTTTCGCAGAAGGTGATGGTGGTGATGTGACATTGATGAGAGCAGTGGTGGATGACTGGCAAACAGCTGTTGAAACAACAGGTGTTTCAACCTCTGTTGTCATTACAACTACTGATGTGTCAGTACATGTCTTCTGATTTTGAGCAGGGGTTGATTTGATGGCTGGTGATGTAGTTGAAGTGATGACTTTTGGTGGTGAGGTGATTTTAGGTGGAGGTAGAGCAGTGGTTGTAGTGTGTGTTATAGTGGTGTGTGTTGAAGAGATGGCAGCTGTTTGGCTAGCAGTTTTTGAAATCTGCTTTTCTTTTTCTGGTTCAACATAAAGGCCATCTTCTATTCCCTTCTTCCTCCACTGCTTGATTTTCTCCCCCTTTTTGGCATTATCTGGAAGGGGGTTATCAATGAATAGTACAGTGGGAGGAGCTTTGCCAGTGGTGTTCTGGATGCTGGCCTTTATAGACTTGATGTCTGCTTGAGTATCTTTGAACCTTGACTCCACCATGTTTGTCAGCATTTGTACATGTATTGCATGCTGCTGATCAGCCATTTGTTTTTGTTTTTCAAGCAGGGGGTGGAAAACACTCCATAGCTCATTTGCAGCAGGTGCAGGTTGTGCAGGTGCTTGAGCTGGAACAGCAGTGGATTGTGATTTTTGAGCTTTTAACAGCTGTTGCACCATATCCTTTATTTCAGCAACTGTTGTTTCAAGATTTTCAACTCTGGCCGTCAATTCCTGATATTTTAAATCATCACCAACTTTAATGGGATCATCTGATTTCCCACCAGCAGTGGTTATATCAATGTGTGACTTTGGAACTGAGTCCCAGAAATCATTCATTGATGCCCCTTGTTCTTGGTTCTGGGGTCTTCTTCCTTCAACACTTGATAGCCCTTCAATGTTGCCAGTAGTTTTAACATACTCACTGGTGGTTATCAGAGGTGCTATAGAAGGAATTGCCTTCAAGGAAGTCTTATAGATGTAACCACTGTCCAAATGTAAACCAGTGGGTTCAACATTTGTAGTGGCTGCTTCACTTGAACTACTGACAGGAATTACTTGTAACTCCTGCAGTGTAACCTCCTCAGTTGTTGCTGGGATAGCAGAGGTATAATCATCAGACCCAGTCACTTGTAGGAGTATGCTCTCAGTGATAGGTGATTGAGAGGAACTGGTTTGTGTATGAGCTATATCAACTGCATGCAACAAAGGTATTATGGATTGTGGTAATGTGAGAGGTGAGGATAAGGGTGTTGAAAGAGACATGTCCTTGGGATCAGGACTGTGGATGTCACACCCCGAAATTATCAGGGCTGGCATGACTGGACTGGTATCTTCATTGCACAGCGGAAGCAAAATAAGCTAAGTCTTTTAGTAAATTGAACGCCCACTAAGTACTCGAATCCCCAATGGTTCTCCTATTCCACCCGTGCCTTGTCTTAGAACTGTAACCTGAGAAAGAAACATGCGAAAAATCAACATAAAGTTGAGCGAGTTCATAGTTTGTTTGTAAAAGATTTGAAATAAATCTTTTGAATAACCGGTTTGTGAAATAATATTGAGAAAACGAATTTAGAAATCATTTTCTTGCCAAGTTATATGGAAACGTTGTATTTGTAACCATGTATTTGTAAAGTCTCGTATTTGTAATGTTCGTATACCCGTCAATGCCCACCCTGACTTTGACTTCATGCCCGCATAATCCTATGCTTTTTGAATTTGTATAAAAACATGACATTTAATTTGTATAAATCAAGTATTTCTGTGAGTATGTATAAACCTTTCATGTATGAATAAAAGTCCCTGGAATGTAGCATTAAGGAAAAAAAAGAGATCACCAATGGGTTGCAAAGCCACTGGTATGTGTGACAAGGTGCAGGGAAACTCAAACCTAGCAAATTTGTTACCGGGCTTCCGGCTGGAAGACATAGTCACCTCATGGTCCACCCCGCGGACTCATGGGTGGGGCTCGCTACACCCAAATAGATCTATCACTCATGTCCCTCGGTCCTATAATGAGGATTAATGGCCTCAAGTGTTGTGCCCACCCTTCACATGATCTAGTCTAGTAGTAAACCCTCCTTAGGCTAACCATACCATGTATAAATGAATGTCTGTAAATGTCTGTAAATGTCTGTAAATGTCTGTAAATGTCTGTAATAATTGTAACATGTATTTTACCCCAGCCTCTAAGGCTGAACCTCCCCAGCCTCTAAGGCTAACTTCCCCTAGTCATAAAAAAATCAATCACTTCTCGATAATACGCATTTGTTTTGTAAAAACCGGTATATTTAGTATAAAGTTCATTCGTAAACCGTTTGAGTTCCTTGAAATCCGTCCGTAACATGATTTAGAAATGTGAGTTTTCATTCATTCGAAAACTTTGTATGTTCTTGCAAAACGTGCTTTGTCTAAAATATGAAATCTTTGTTTATCGATAACCTTGTATGTTTATGAAAAACGTGCATGTCTTTCCACCCCGAAAACATTTACAAAAATGTAAAACTGTAAAAGGTGGGGTTATGAACTCACCTGAAATGTCTTGTGCAAAGCTAGCTAATTACGACTTTGTGATGTCGTTTCCAAGACTTGACTTGCTAGCGTGCATTCTACAATATTCCTAACATGGAATATCTTATAAGTTTCTAAACAAAAACGGTAACTAAACTACGTGTCACCGAGCTCTACCGAATTGTTGACCGAACGATTCGACGGTAAGTAGTTAGCTTGAAAGAAACGAAGAAGTTATACTTGTTAAGTTTTGTTTATTGTCGATAATAACCAATAAGTCTTGAAAAGACTTGATTCTCGAGATATTTAGAGTATATAAATGTTTATATAAAAAAAAGTATATATATAAATATATCGTTATCATCGCGTTAGGTGTCCCGAGGAGTCGTACGTGTAAGTAACGAATGTTTCATGAAAAGAATATATAATAAACTCGTATTATATATCGTAAGCCGTTTAGGCGTTTTGAAACAAATATAAAAAGTTATATTTATTTTATAAGAATTTCGTCGAGTCGTTGCATGTTTAAAATAAATATATACTACATTTATTTTTCAAAAGCGAGTCCGTGTCGTTTGATATTCGAAATAAATAGATAAGCTATGTCTATTTTTATAAAAGGAATACGAGTCGTTTGATATCTAAAATAAATACATAACCTTTATTTATTTTAATAAAAGAATCGTCGTGATGTTTAATATCCGAAATAAATATATAACACTATATTTATTTATAAAAGGATTTGTTTGAAATAAATATATAACCTATATTTATTTAGAAAAGGATCCGAATTGTTCGTTGTTTGGAAATAAATATAACTAAATATATTTATTTTATAAAACCATCAAGTTTTGTTATTTTGTAAAGCGGTTTGTCGAATGTTATGAACATGCTTTGTAGGTTATGAAATGTCGTCGAAAGTAAATGTATATTTGTATTTATTTTCATAGAAGATTGTTTGGATCCGATATTTTCGTTTTAGGGTAAAACGTGTTTTAGCTTTACGTATTTTCTCGAAAAACGGGCAGAGTTTCCTCTGTTTTTGGACGCCCCCGACCACTAAAGTGTCGTTAACTTTCAAAATTCAGTCACGCTACTCAACAATAATAACGTATCATCAATTCATATAGACGAAATAATAACTCAAAGTACTTTAACTATCGATTCGTCACTTTATTTCGGTTCGAGCTCGTTCACGAAAATATATAAAACTAAAGTACCATATCGAAATTGCATTTTTAAACCGTTACCAAAACTCTCGAGTCGAAGCGCTGAAAAGGTTGACCGAGTCTGACCGAGTCGACTCGGTTTGACCGAGTCGACTCGGTTTGACCGAGTCGACCGAACCGCTGACCTTGTTGACTGTCTTGACCAGCTCCGCCCAGGTTTGACTAACCCGATCTCGAAACCTGAACTCGACCGAGACCCGAACCATCACCACTGTCGTCGGCCGGCCCCGCCACCGCCGCCAGCGACTCCCTGCCGTCACCGGATCCCCACCAAACCCGACGCCACCACCTGAAACGAACACAACCGCAACTAAAACTCATCTTCATCGAGCCACGTCTGAACCGAGCCGAACATCAGAGAAGAAGGTAAGGAATACGGAATAGAAACTGGTCGGAACACTTACCGGAACTTCGCCGGAACATAAAAACTCGTGAAACTCTACAGGAAGGTCTCTAGGTGCCCGATCTACACATGCACGGAGTTGGAATCTCAAAAATGGCTCGCCGGAATTCTGACCGGAGCTATGTCGGAGTTGCGCGTGAGCCCAAACGGCTCAAAAACTACGAAAACGGTCACCACCATCGCGTCGGGAAGGTTCGGTTTAGTGGGGTAGGGTGTCTCGTGGAAGAAAGGGGTCGCCGGAAATCCACCGCCGCCGCCACGTGCGGCGGCGGCGCCGCTGTTCCGCCGCCGTTGCCGGTCGCCGGTCGCCGGAGTTCGGCCGGTGCTTGCTGCCATGTTCTTGAGAGAGAGTATGAGGATGTGTTTGGTTTTTGTTAGGTACAAATAAAAGAAATAAGGGGTAGACACCCCCTTATATACTAAGGTTTCATGTAATGGGTTTTGGGCTTGGGCCAGGACCCACAAGCCCAAATTTCGTGTTATGTGTAGCCCGTTAATTTCTACGAGCCCGTTAGCGCACCCAAACTCCATGTAACGTCGTAAAACATAATGTTAATATCAAAACACCTAAATTAGGGCCGGTTGCCGTTGTTCGTCGCGTTTATTCGTCGGTTGCGTTAAAAATTTGCGTGGAGTGCATCGATTGTCGTTTTAATGCGTCTTTCGATCCGGTTCTGACTGTAATCACTAAAATTAAATTACGAAGCTAAAATATATCATAAAAAAATTTAATATTTGACGGCGTTGTCAGTATTTTGTACGGTATCAGTTCGTTGTCGCGTAATATTCAGCAGATTTCCCGTAGATCACCATACGCGTGCTGTAAAGTCGGATAAACGTTCCTAGGCACTCCAAAGGCTTAATTAAGTTAATATGCGCTATAAACACTATTTATTATCGCGTTAATCACCTGTTAATTACGTAATTAAGAGCCGTAAATCACGGGTTGTCACATTCTCCCCCTGTTACAGAAATTTCATCCTCGAAATTTAGACTATGTTATCTCCTCAGAATTGTGTTGTTCGCAGGTAAGTCCGAATAATAACAAAGTGAATGACCGCGTAATCGAAACAAGACTTATTCGAATCATGTGAGTTTAATGACATTCCTCAACAATAAGAACCCAACGGTAAAAGCAATGTGTCTCAGTAATTGATGTCAAAGGAAACGAGACGTAATGATACAGTCACCAGTGCGACTAAGTTAACAAGGATCCAACAAATGACAGGAACTTCGACCAATCGAATTCCATATGAACGTTTATAACATGTGAATGAGTTCTAGAAGCAATAACATCCACTGGATGAACTTAGAATCAACAATCTCAAATATAATAGTTTGCATGAAACGCTCGATCATGATCAGCACAAGCTGCAAGTTATACCGACGCCACAAGGTGTCGTAATGAATGAAACAATTCGAATATAGCGGTGATCGAACAAGTATCACCTGTGTTTTGCATGAAACGCCCAATCATGATTAGCCCAAGCTACAAGTTTGTACCAACACTACAAGGTGTCGTAGTGATTTAAATAATTCAATAATAGCGGTGATCAAGCAACTTCACCGTGTTTGAAATGAAAGCGCAATTAGGTGAATCTGAAAGTTTGTTTCAAATGACATCATAGGATTTTCAATTGAAATTTGAACATCAAAGAAATAATGTTTTCGATCGAAGACGAAGAAGTAATGAACATTGCAGAACATTCGATCGATGTTGAAAGAACCGTTAAGAGGTACACCGAAATATGACATAAATTAGTGTACCATTATCTTAACACACGATTGTGTTAAGACTGTGGTAATGTGATAAATCAAAGCGGATTTAATCTAAATCAATAAATAAATAATTAAATCCGGGCATAAGATATGTAAACGAGTTTAGCGCAAGGTTCAAATAAGTGAAAATACCACCACAAGGTGTCGAAATCAACAATTTAATGGAGTCGAATACCAAACAAGTTTACCACGACTCGGAACAAATGAAGTGCTCGTTAAAAATTGATTTGAATATGATGCTCCCAATACATCATATGGTGTCTTGAATCGAATAAGTGTAATGAACAAGTTCAAACAATTTGAACTTGGTTTTTAGCGTAATCCGACAATATATATATATGTATCGATAAGAAAACTTTCGGCATAGTCACAACGAAAGACCATGTATGTAACTTGTAAAGAAATGATCATGACACAATGACCATTAAGAGGAGTAGAGATACGAAAATCTACTCAGTAAATGTGAAAGTCAAAATTTTCAATAAAAGAAATTTGAGGACTTTACCTGGGGTTGCGTGTGATGACCGGTTGTTAGGTGACATTACCATGGAATGTCGAACATAGCGTATTCGTCGTTAGTAAGATATGGGGATTATGAAGGCATGCGTCTTCACCTTAGCATGACTCGTGTCGTTGCAGGATCGCGTTCCAAGCCGCCGCTTCCTGATCGATAGTTCTCCTGCTGACAGGAATCTAGCGTCGTCGTTGAATTGCGCCCTCGTGTCTCCTCAAAGGCCTCGCCTTGATAGTCGTATGTGTCGTACTTCAACCTCCGTTGATGTATAGCTTAAGTTTCACGTGTACCTGTGCACTAGCATTTTGTTCCGCGTAGAATGTGATGTACTCCGACATCCGTTGACGTAAGATTTGAGTTCCATGTATTCTCGTGCACTAGCGTTTTGTTATGCGTAGGCTGCCTGCTCGGGAAGTTAAAATATCATAGACAATATGGATAATAGTGTGTGCCCGAGTTAATATTCGCGGTTCCTACGTGATTACCTTTAATGAACTTCAACATAAGTCTCCGAAGGTCTTAAATGCATGTTTTCTAAACTCTCAGAGTTGTGTGTACTGTATGTAATTGTTTTGTGTACCGTGTGTGAAACACCACAATAACGTACATTTGAAATAAAATCTTGACTGTTTGTTTTTCGGCAACGGTTGGAGACCATATTCGAGTACTAGGCGTTCTGTATGTATTCAACGTCCTAATAGTCTAAGTCCCAGAGAAAAGTGAGGTTAGAGCCTAGGTACCACAACAGAAACCTAATTCGCTGTAACCTATAGCTCTGATACCAAGTTGTCACACCCCGAAATTATCAGAGCTGGCGTGACTGGACTGGTATCTTCATTGCACAACGGAAGCAAAATAAGCTAAGTCTTTTAGTAAATTGAACGCCCACTAAGTACTCGAATCCCCAATGGTTCTCCTATTCCAACCGTGCCTTGTCTTAGAACTGTAACCTGAGAAAGAAACATGCGAAAAATCAACATAAAGTTGAGCGAGTTCATAGTTTGTTTGTAAAAGATTTGAAATAAATCTTTTGAATAACCGGTTTATGAAATAATATTGAGAAAACGAATTTAGAAACCATTTTCTTGCCAAGTTATATGGAAACGTTGTATTTGTAACCATGTATTTGTAAAGTCTCGTATGTGTAATGTTCTTATACCCGTCAATGCCCACCCTGACTTTGACTTCATGCCCGCATAATCCTATGCTTTTTGAATTTGTATAAAAACATGACATTTAATTTGTATAAATCAGGTATTTCTGTGAGTATGTATAAACCTTTCATGTATGAATAAAAGTCCCTGGTATGTAGCATTAAGGAAAAAAAAAGAGATCACCAATGGGTTGCAAAGCCACTGGTATGTGTGACAAGGTACAGGGAAACTCAAACCTAGCAAATTTGTTACCGGGCTTCCGGCTGGAAGACATAGTCACCTCATGGTCCATCCCGCGGACTCATGGGTGGGGCTCGCTACACCCAAATAGATCTATCACTCATGTCCCTCGGTCCTATAATGAGGATTAATGGCCTCAAGTGTTTAATATCCGAAATAAATATATAACACTATATTTATTTATAAAAGAATCGTCGTGATGTTTAATATCCGAAATAAATATATAACACTATATTTATTTATAAAAGGATTTGTTTGAAATAAATATATAACCTATATTTATTTAGAAAAGGATCCGAATTGTTCGTTGTTTGGAAATAAATATAACTAAATATATTTATTTTATAAAACCATCAAGTTTTGTTATTTTGTAAAGCGGTTTGTCGAATGTTATGAACATGCTTTGTAGGTTATGAAATGTCGTCGAAAGTAAATGTATATTTGTATTTATTTTCATAGAAGATTGTTTGGATCCGATATTTTCGTTTTAGGGTAAAACGTGTTTTAGCTTTACGTATTTTCTCGAAAAACGGGCAGAGTTTCCTCTGTTTTTGGACGCCCCCGACCACTAAAGTGTCGTTAACTTTCAAAATTCAGTCACGTTACTCAACAATAATAACGTATCATCAATTCATATAGACGAAATAATAACTCAAAGTACTTTAACTATCGATTCGTCACTTTATTTCGGTTCGAGCTCGTTCACGAAAATATATAAAACTAAAGTACCATATCGAAATTGCATTTTTAAACCGTTACCAAAACTCTCGAGTCGAAGCGCTGAAAAGGTTGACCGAGTCTGACCGAGTCGACCGAACCGCTGACCTTGTTGACTGTCTTGACCAGCTCCGCCCGGGTTTGACCAACCCGATCTCGAAACCTGAACTCGACCGAGACCCGAACCATCACCACTGTCGTCGGCCGGCCCCGCCACCGCCGCCAGCGACTCCCTGCCGTCACCGGATCCCCACCAAACCCGACGCCACCACCTGAAACGAACACAACCGCAACTAAAACTCATATTCATCGAGCCACGTCTGAACCGAGCCGAACATCAGAGAAGAAGGTAAGGAATACGGAATAGAAACTGGTCGGAACACTTACCGGAACTTCGCCGGAACATAAAAACTCGTGAAACTCTGCAGGAAGGTCTCTAGGTGCCCGATCTACACATGCACGGAGTTGGAATCACAAAAATGGCTCGCCGGAATTCTGACCGGAGCTATGTTGGAGTTGCGCGTGAGCCCAAACGGCTCAAAAACTACGAAAACGGTCACCACCATCGCGTCGGGAAGGTTCGGTTTAGTGGGGTAGGGTGTCTCGTGGAAGAAAGGGGTCGCCGGAAATCCACCGCCGCCGCCACGTGCGGCGGCGGCGCCGCTGTTCCGCCGCCGTTGCCGGTCGCCGGAGTTCGGCCGGTGCTTGCTGCCATGTTCTTGAGAGAGAGTATGAGGACGTGTTTGGTTTTTGTTAGGTACAAATGAAAGAAATAAGGGGTAGACCCCCCCTTATATACTAAGGTTTCATGTAATGGGTTTTGGGCTTGTGCCAGGACCCACAAGCCCAAATTTCGTGTTATGTGTAGCCCGTTAATTTCTACGAGCCCGTTAGCGCACCCGAACTCCATGTAACGTCGTAAAACATAATGTTAATATCAAAACACCTAAATTAGGGCCGGTTGTCGTTGTTCGTCGCGTTTATTCGTCGGTTGCGTTAAAAATTTGCGTGGAGTGCATCGATTGTCGTTTTAATGCGTCTTTCGATCCGGTTCTGACTGTAATCACTAAAATTAAATTACGAAGCTAAAATATATCATAAAAAAAATTTAATATTTGACGGCGTTGTCAGTATTTTGTACGGTATCAGTTCGTTGTCGCGTAATATTCAGCAGATTTCCCGTAGATCACCATACGCGTGCTGTAAAGTCGGATAAACGTTCCTAGGCACTCCAAAGGCTTAATTAAGTTAATATGCGCTATAAACACTATTTATTATCGCGTTAATCACCTGTTAATTACGTAATTAAGAGCCATAAATCACGGGTTGTCACAGTGGAAGATGGATCCGAGTGGATTCAGAGCTTCATAATGTGGAGTCCCTGTGTTTACAACCTGATCCTTTTGTGAGGATGCAGGAGGAGTTTGAGGTAAGGGTGGAGATCTTTCTACCGTCTGCTGTGAGGAAGTAGCAGCAGTGGTTTTTGGTGACATTTGTGTTGTCACTGGCAGTTGCTCTGGGATCTCATCTTCCAGAGTTGCCTTTGCTTTGGGTTTGGTGGGCTTTTTGTATGATTTCTTTTTGGTCTTTTTGGTGATTACAGGTGTGGGTTTCATAGTAGTGGTTGTGCTACTATGATCACCTGGAGCAGTGGGCTCAACAGTAGATGCCTGAGGAGCAGTGTTTTCTGCTGAGGCACCTCTGCTTTTGTTTTTGTAGGTGCCATCATTCTAGAGAATGTTTCAGTGGTTAAACCACTTATTTTAAAATAAGCACATTGTTTGAGTAAATTTTCATTTTCTTTTCCAAATTTTTCTTTGAAATAGTAGCTTAGAAACCTTGGAAAAAGTAGAAATGCTTTGCTATCAACATTTTTCACCAAATCATGAAAGATTTCCTGGGAATAGTTATAATTTTCATTATGTAGAATGGCATAAGCTAGGCATTGGATCTTTAATGGTATTTCGTTAAAAGCATTTGTTTTATTTGAAACACATGTCAAAAGAGTATGAAATAAAAACCTAGCTGCAGAGGGGAAGAAACCTTTTTCTAAGGTATCCTTTTTTATTTGATCTGCATAACCCATTTCCAGAAAATCAGTTTTCAACTCGCTTTTAAGAAAAGAAGTTTTACCTTTCTGATCATCGAGTTTAAAGACTTCTGAGATGGATTGTGGAGTAATTTGAATCGCTTTACCCTGTATGGAAGAATTAATTGCAGTGACGGTCTCGCCTTGTTTTTCGAGGGTAGCGTTTTTCCAAAATTCTCTCTGGGTTTGTTGGTAAATTGGAGCATCTGCTGTAAGCAAAGTTTTATACTTTGATGCAGCCATGATGTCGATGATTGAATCGAAGGTGTGATTGTTGGTGGGTTTTGTGAGTAGACCCAAGTAGTTGTGAGGGGATTTGTATGGTATTTCAATGGTTTCAGCGGCCGTTTGAGCGACCTCTTGGAAGATGATGATGATTTTGATTTTGATTTTGATTTCGTCATTGTGATGAAGAAAATCGAAGAATGAATTTGAGATAAGAAGATGGAAACTGCTTTGAGAACAGTTTTTTTGTGAATTCGAATCGACAGTAAAACCCCTGTTTGGGGTTTTTGATCAGGGTTTTATAGGGAAAAAGGTGATTGCTGACGTGGCAACGGTTACAAAGATCTGACGGATAAGAACTGACCATATGCCAACCTGTGATCAAATAAAGGATAATGGAAGACAGTTGTTAAGGAAACCACTGATGGATGAATATCAGTGGATTACAAATGAAAATGAGGACAGTGGGTGACTTTAACTATCAGTGGATAGCTGTGTCAGTGGTTTAAAGCACTGAAGTTTGGTAACAGTGGAAAACAATGAAAATGATGGAACAGAGGTTGACTTTCAACAGTGGATAGCTACAAACCAACAGATGTTTGAACCAATCAGTGGTTACGACAGACTTTGATTTTCTCAATATGCAGCAGCAACATAGTCTTTTTCAAAACAGTGGTTGTAGAAACATATGCTGTTTGTGCTTAGTTTGATGAGTATAAATCTTGACAACTATACTCCAACATATACAATGTTTTTGAGGGTCCACTTTTTGCCCAAAAGATTCTCATCCTTTGGTAAGTGTGCAAGTTATCAAACTTGTTTTCCCTGAACTGTTGAATCTCCTCTTATATGACACTACCCAACTTTCTGTCTTTTAGTGGATTTGAAGTTTAATTTGATCGGTAACTGTTGGTATATCAGTGGATGAGCTTTAACATCTGTTTTGTACATCTGCTGCTCAGATGTCGTCATGATTGTGTTTTTTGTAATAGATGAATTGATTGTTAAATTGATTGTTAAATTGATTGTGTTTTTTCTAATATATAAACAATGAATGAATATGATTTAATGATTTGTGCAGCGGAAATGAACACAAACTTTGTAAACACAATCAAGGAGGAAAATAGTTTTGATAAACACATGCTTTTCATTAATCGAAAGATTTGTAATCAAATCAAAAGATTACATTGCATGATTACAAACTAAAACTTCCCCTCAACCTGATGCTACTTGGTCGACCACACAAGAAGAAAAGGTTGGATCAGAGGAGATAAACACAATCAGTCTATCAAGTGAAACAGTACAGAGTACTGGTCCATTTATAGAGCATGTCAAACCACTGAAGCATCTTGGCTGACGTCACCATGAACGTGACATCTAACAACTAACTAACTCTAAGTACTGATCTATACATCCATTGTTATCTAACAACTGATCCTATTACAATAAGACAAGGTAAACAACTGTTTCTTTATTCCACTGCTTTATTCCAAGCAGGGCTTTGGTCTTCTCAGCAATGCTTGACTGAAGGCAATAGTTCGAACCACTGTCAAGGGGAAAGTCTGAAGCCTAACAACTGATTATTCTGGTTCCACTGCTCTGAACCGGTTTTGGCCTTAATCAACTGTTCCTCTGTTAAGGTTCAATTCCAACAATGTAATTCGGTATACCAAGACAAATAGAAGCTCCAGAAAAATTAAATAAAGTAGAAAATATACACTTGTTTTGTGAATTTAGTAGTTATAAATTTAGGTGTTTTTGAGCTTGTGCTCGTCCTTAAAACTAAGTCTAAAGCAAACATATGAAGAGAAACCACAAAGATAATGTAATTATCGAACATATTATAATCAAATTGCAAGAAAATTAGTTCTACGTACCTATGTCAAAGGCAGAAATCCACAAATGAAAAGAATAAGTGATAGTGAGTTGTGCACATGGGTTGAACCAAAGAATAAAGAGGACACCTGCAAAAGATATTGAAAATTTAGCCATTAAAATGAGAGTATACTACATTGTGATAGTGACTGGCAGCCCAACCAATTACCAACCTGGTCGGTTCGGTTTTCTTAATCTAAAACCATTATTAGCAGTTTAATCCATATTTTTGACAAAAACTTGGCGAACAGGACGGTGAACATCCGGTTATATGATAACTAACATTTGTTACCTTGTCACACCTCTATAAATTGAGGCTACTCTACAAAAACCACTGCTTTTCCTACAAATTTAAAGGTTAATTAGACACTATCTATATATAACCTAATGCACTCACAATTGCACTTAATTCACAAAGTGAAACCAACACAACTTATATATACCTTCTAAGTGAAGCAACAAATTCTTGCCTAGTCATGTTGTTTATTTCTTCAAGCTCTTTCTCATAGTTGCAAACCTAAATCATCCAAATTTATATAACATATGATCAGAGTCGGTGTATAAGCTTTTAGCAAGCCCATCCTTACTTTCAATTAATTCAGGTCATATAAGATAAAGATTACTACCGGATAGTTTGTGGTGGTGGTGGGACCCCAATACTTGAGGGCTGCTAATTCATAAGCTCTAGCTGCTTTGTCTTCCTTATCGTATCCACCTGGTTAATTAAAATTATAAATCAACATCCACTTCACTAAATTTAGTAGTTATAAATTTAGATGTTTTTGAGCTTGTGCTCGTCCTTAAAACTAAGTCTAAAACAAACATATGAAGAGAAACCACAAACAGATAATGTAATTATCGAACATATTATAATCAAATTGCAAGAAAATTAGTTCTACGTACCTATGTCAAAGGCAGAAATCCACAAATGAAAAGAATAAGTGATAGTGAGTTGTGCACATGGGTTGAACCAAAGAATAAATAGGACACCTGCAAAAGATATTGAAAATTTAGCCATTAAAATGAGAGTATACTGCATTGTGATAGTGACTGGCAGCCCAACCAATTACCAACCTGGTCGGTTCGGTTTTCTTAATCTAAAAGCATTATTAGCAGTTTAATCCATATTTTTGACAAAAACTTGGCGAACAGGACGGTGAACATCCGGTTATATGATAACTAACATTTGTTACCTTGTCACACCTCTATAAATTGAGGCTGCTCTACAAAAACCACTGCTTTTCCTACAAATTTAAAGGTTAATTAGACACTATCTATATATAACCTAATGCACTCACAATTGCACTTAATTCACAAAGTGAAACCAACACAACTTATATATACCTTCTAAGTGAAGCAAAAAATTCTTGCCTAGTCATGTTGTTTATTTCTTCAAGCTCTTTCTCATAGTTGCAAACCTAAATCATCCAAATTTATATAAAATATGATCAGAGTCAGTGTATAAGCTTTTAGCAAGCCCATCCTTACTTTCAATTAATTCAGGTCATATAAGATAAAAATTACTACCGGATAGTTTGTGGTGGTGGTGGGACCCCAATACTTGAGGGCTGCTAATTCATAAGCTCTAGCTGCTTTGTCTTCCTTATCGTATCCACCTAAATTACATAAAACTCAAAACGAAAATGATGAAAAGAGTAAAAAAACATCAAAGATGATTGACAAACACTAATACCTTCTCATCGAGCAAGATCAGATCCATCCGAAAGGACTGAACCCATTTCCGGATGATTCGACACTTGAGATTCCACATATCTTTAGACGGATTCAAATCATCAATGAAACTGAGTGACAAAGATGGTGGTTCACCGTCGGATTTCTTGCCGGATGACAGAGTTTGCACAGAAGATGCGGACATTTTGAAATGAGAAGAAAATAGTGAAATGGAATCGGTGAAGTTACATAATGAGAAGAAAGTTTGAATAAAAAGTGTGAAGAAGAAGGAGAGAGAAATATATGATTATTTCTGCGGTGCATTAATGGCAATTTCTCCCCCCATGCAATTTCAAAGTTCCCTCCTAAAGAAAACTTTTTTTTTATAATAATAAAATCAGATTATATATTTGAAATAGATTTATGTAGATATAAATATTGTAAACGGAATTATGACATCAGCAACTCCATGTGGCATAGCTTAGAAGTTGACAAGTAAGCAGATTTACATCAGCTCATAATCTCTTATTACAGATAGTATAGATAATTACCCGTTAGCCCATACCCGAATATACATCTATATCTTGTTACGTTCTCTTTTCCTTTTGATTTTCTTTTAATTATATTTTATCAAAATCTAGAATGGAACTCATTTCCTTGCTCATTCCAACCATGGCATTAGTCGGTCAAACGACAGTTTTCTATATTTTTAATTCCAACGAAGCTTCACCACTAAAAGAAATTATCCGTTGGTGAAACTCATTTGTTCTATAGTGTTGGTCCCTTTAGAATAACCGCATATGTATACACACAAGCATTTAAACTCAAAATCACTATATAATATATATGATAACACAAGCTTTTTACAATATAAAATTTATTCATGGAATCATGGATACCCGTAAGTGTCATATATATGATTTATAAGAAAAGCTCAACATGTATGGAAAAGTTACTTCAAAAGATTATAATATAAAGTCGATAACACTAGTATAGTATTAATATATGACAATAATCAAGGGTTGGTTTTCCCAACATGTTGAGAAGTAGACGCAGGCGGGACGGGAGGAAATCCCGGAATCAGAGGAGGGAATGGAGGCAGAGGAATCGGGAACGCCGGTGGAGGCGGTGGCGGTGGCGACGGAATCAAACTCGGTATTGGCGGAAAGGGTAGTGGTGGAAACAACGACGCCGGTGGTGGTGATGGGAGGATAGGAGGAAGCAACGACGGCGGTGGTGGTTGGAATGGGAGTGGCGGAAATATCGATGGCGGTGATGGCACTAGCGGCAGTGGCGGGAGTGTGGGTTGAAACGGGTTCGGAGGGAAGGGGAACCCGAATGTTTTTTGATCGGATAATTTATTTTTTTCCGAATGTTTTTGGCGGGTGTTGGGTGGTAGGGGAACCCCCGGGAGTTGTGGGACCGGGGGAACTAGGGATGGAATGGGTAAGTCTGGTAGGGGAACCCCCGGGAGTTGTGGGACCGGGGGAACTAAGGATGGAATGGGTAAGTCCGGTACAGGTAGTGGAGGAAGCATCCCGCCACCAGTAGGTGGGATCAAATCCTTCTCGTTACATAATTGCGGTTTGAATGTGAAGAACCCGGCTGAGAAAACATGGGTTCCGGCTTTTTTTGACTTGAAATGGATCTCTGATGAGGTGGCGGTGGCCGCCACCGCACAGTTCGGTTCGTTGCTGTGAATCAATCGAACCGAACACGCCTTAATTTTCTCTGCATTTTTGCCGACATAATGTGGTAGTTTAGCTTCGAACTCGCCCTTTTCATTGGTCTTCACCTCTTCCTTGAACCTCGGTTTTGCATCATCGCTGCCGCACTCCACCGCCACCGTTGCGCCTACACAAGCAATTCAACACCCATTAAACTTCTAGAAAAAAAAAGAAAACAAGGGAATGTGCCCTAAAGGTCAAGGTGTGTGGAAAATGTGTTTTTCGCATTTGGTAGCATCAAGATGTGTTAGAAATGCGTTTTTACTCATGTGGTTAAGTGTGCAAGTCCGTTTAAGGGTAAAAATTTAAGCGAGCGTGTGTTAGTCGTTCAAACAAAAAATGAACTAAAAAAAAACAAAGGGCATGTGGCCAAACATAATCAAGGTGTGTTGTAACGTGAAGTCTCTTGATAAACAAATGTGTAGATTTTAAAGTAGAATTAGATGATTGTGTCAGCCGTTAAAAAACACTAAACTTAGAAAAATTAAAATATATATATACAAAAAGAAAGAGCAAAACGTAAACTAGAAGATGGAACCTGAGATCAAGTGGGTGGATTTGGGTACTTCTTGACGGAAACAGGTGTCACAGTATACCGTTCCCGTAAGAACGGCTGCATGGTGCTTCTCTTTCCGGTGTCTTGCACCGGAGACACCGTTGAAAGAGAAGCACAAGCATACCAGGAGAATGAATGAAACCCAAGAAGACATTCTGGAAATTGTGTGTGATTTAATCTTCTGGTGGAGAATAATTGGAATTTATTTATAGGGGAAGTTCACGGGCCTTGGACTCATTATGTGAGTCATGCAAAAACCAGTATAACTCCAAACTAAACTAGCAGTGAATATGGTGGTTTTTAAAAACCAAAACCACTGTTACGACAATTTAGTAGGATAATAAGAGTTGTTATTAAAATAATATGTTCTTATTCCTTTAAATTTCATTAAAATCCCAAGTAACAAATTACAAACAAGTGGTAGGTAAACAGGTAACAAGCTGCGCCGCAACTGATATTTAAAATATTTTTAAATATGGATTTGTTATCAGTTATGGCTTTATAAAAAAAGATCAAACGTGGTTCTATTTAAGTTAAGGAAACAAGGTAAAACTCGCTTGTATTATTTGTGGAACTATGTAAAAAAAATTATTTTTTTACTTTAAAAAAAAACTAAAAATGCTATATTTTCAGTACAACTCAGCTTTCAATAAGATCTATGTTGGAACGTAGATAAAACATAACTGTATATTTGGAACTTTTAAAAATATTAGACAACGAGAAAAACTAAGTTATGTTAAATAAATGTTAAAAATATGATTATAAAATCAAATAAAGGATTTACCTTAGATAACGACATTAACATTTTTCTTAAGATATCACTGTCTTGGATAACGATACGCTTTATGTCATGAAAACTTTTATCTGAACCAAAATCGTATCAGATATATGAACTTAAACACGAAACACATATGGGTTAATATGATCACGGCATGTTCCACCTTAAATTTGTAATTTATTTTATTTTGTATAATAACACTTTAAAATAACAAATTACAAAAAAAAAAAAAAAAAAATCACCGTTTAAAGAAACCTCTAATATATGAATTCTATGTTAGTTTCTGGTATAAGGGGGGAGGGGGTGGTCCGTGATGGACACTCCATCACTCGTGAAAAAATCACGAACACCGCCGCCACCATACTCTATCACGAGTGATAGTTTAACTCGTTGATAATATCGCGCGTTGAAGATTGTTGAATGTATGTGTATGACTTGTACATTGGAATCCTATCACTAGTGATGACCACCGCCACTACAATTCTATCACTAGTGATAGAATAGTGGATGATGACATGACTTGAGTTGATTGAATATTGGGAGTGATAAAATTCTATCACTAGTGACCACCACCTCCCCTAATGAATCCAGAAGCTAGACTTGAATGAAATTGTCCTTTCCAAGTTTAACAATCATATTATTTTGTTGGTACGTTGATTGGGAATGTAGGAATTAGCCAAAGGGGGGCAAATGGGACCCCCATGATTCACGGGGGTGCTAAGTTGGCCACAAACTCCATGAGGGTGTCAGGCTAAGGGTTGGAACTGATGGCTATCCTTTCAACACTCTTATAAAATGCAACAACATAAAATGCAAGACGGGTGGGGTAGGGTTGGGTAAGATAAGGGTAAACCTTTTTCTTTTTCTTTTCTTTTCTTTTCTCTTTACGAACCGGACAAAAAAAAGCTAAAACCGGGTTTCGTAACCAGCTATAAGACGCCTAACTATATTTCAATAAAGATACAGATAATTAACAATAGAATCAACGCCTTCGAATTGTTGCCATATAAGGTATCATCTTGAAAGCGCCATAACACCCATCACGTCGAGCAAACAATGGTGTCAACCAAAGTCTTTTCTGATTCAGCCATCCTAACCAATCCATCACCACAATAGGATTCTGCCAGGTTGGGAAATCCATCGGTCATTTATATTTTGTTGTGTATTTTTTTAACGGCCAACAGAATTAATCCCGAGCACTCTTGGGGCACCCCACTGGACAAACAGAGCACTCCAAGAGTAACCCGAGTCCACCACCAATTCCGAGGAAAACCCGGTAACCCACCCGCCCGTAGACACGATGGTGAAATTACCGGTAAAACCCGTTTGGCTCAAGGATCTAACATAGGTTTCCCTGGATCTCCTATCATTGCTCACTAGTGCCTCACTCTGCACCAAGTGAGAGCTGAACATGTATCTCTTAAGAGAAATGCAAGCCTTACGGCACTTGATCTAAAAAAACATCTTTTAAATATTTATTTTTCCTATGTTGTTGTGTATTATTATATAAAAAAACATCTTTTAAATATTTATTTTTCCTATGTTCTGAAATAATTTTGTTTAGCATATTTACATAATATAAATTTACAAAAGTTGAGGCATTGGGTGTTGTACCTCATGTTTTGTGGATTTTTCAAAAAAAAAAAAGATGTTTTATTTTAAACCCAAAACAACTTGATTTTGTAGTTTTAACCCAAAAGTTTTTACTTTTTCCAATTTAACCTCACAACCTTTTTAGTTTCAACTTTGATCCCTTATGTTTTTCATATTTTGCAAAATTTTTTGTTTTACGTTTAGATCTAAATTTTACGACTTAACACGGCACAATTTGTGTTTGTGGTTCAACGATTTTACGTTTTGTTATACGATTCGTTCTAAATTTTGCGAGTTAACATGGGGCAACTTACGTGTGTGGTTCAGTGTGTTTACGTCGTCTATTTTTTCTCGTTTAATAAGTTCGTCACAACGCGCGAGCCCTAAATCGAGTTAGTTATTATTTTCTATGGTTTATATGTCGGTCTAATATTTCCACGTTAAGACGCCGCAACTTCAATGTTGGTGGTAGTTAGCTATAGTGTGCCATTGGTGCTATTTGACACGGTTTACACCCCCCTCCCCGCCACAACGCGGGGAGCTTAATACGATAGGTTATTTATATGGATACAAGTCATGTAACGTAGTAATTATGATACCATTAATTATATTGAGCTTATTTGGTGAATTACTTATTTGTATATGATAGTAATACATACTTAACCGATAAAAACATCTTTAACACATTGTAAATGTGAATCTGATCAACAGCATGTCAATTTCGTTAGCCGCGACGCAACGAACGCGGGTGAATCATCTAGTTATTTCCTAAAACTCTTATGCATTATTGTGCATGAGATTTTAGATATATTTATTATAAAGGTTTATGTGTATCTCTATGCTTTTTTTTGTTTTGTAAATTGTTCATTGGGTTACGGTAAAAACAAAAAAAAATCTGATGAAACTTTCAAACACACTTGTTTATTCATATTTAGTACCCTTGCTAAAAACACTTATTACATATTTATCCGACCCTTAAAATCAATTACATATTTTTTCTTCCTACAACGTATGTATTACATATTTATCCATTTCATTAAAACTATTTTTCCTTCCTAAAATCACTTATTATATATTTACATAACCCTTAAAATCAATTGCATATTTTCCTTCCTAAACCATATATATTACACTAGGTTATCACCCGGGATTGCTTCCCGGGCTGGAGAAAGTTATTAATATACTTATTATTTATGAGCATTACATGCTTAAAATGATACAAAATGAGTGACATGTTAATGGAATAAAAAATCATCAGTTTGCATTATAAGCTACCAAAGACTTCTTTATAGACGACATTAGACGTCTTATTTGTTGGTTTTCCATCGGCATCGAATATCAATATTTTAACACCTTCTCTGGTCTTGACCGTTGATAATGCAACGTACAACTGACCATGAGTGAACACAAGATCTTTCAAATACAGACCAACTTTTGATAAGGATTGTCCTTGACTCTTGTTAATTGTCATGGCAAAACAAACTGATAAAGGAAATTGTCTTCGTTGGAATTCGAATGGTATTTTTTTTGTCGGACGGTATCATATTAAGCCTTGGAATAAAAATTCTTGTGCCGATATTCCCGCCAGATATTACTTCAGCTTCTATTACTTGTTTACATAGAAAAGTAATTTGTAGCCTTGTACCGTTACATAAGCCTTTCTGTTGATCGATGTTTCGGAGAAGCATGACAGGAACACCAACTTTAAGAACTAATCTATGATTAGGCAAGCCAGAAATCTTAAGTGCATTCAAATTTTATGTTGAGCATAAACCTTCTTGAAATGAATCAAGCATTTGTTCAGTTTGACATATGCTATCGGAACTCAAATACTCTTTAGCATCACCTGGAAATAACGAAAGCAATCGATCGTTAATTTCATGAACCACGTCATTTTTTGGTGCTAGAATTGCTCGCTCAGAAAAAAAAACCAGGATTCCGAAATTGTTCCATAGTTGAAGGGTATACGAAGTCAATTAAGCTTTGAATCGGATCAGAAATATCGGTGATTAATAGATCATCTGGTATATCAATAATTGCTTCACCATCATTATCATCTCCCAACTTTCCTTCACCAATATCAAGCAACCATTTTGCAAAATCCCTGATAGAGTCCATATTAGAACTTTCAGCTCCAGTTGTTAGGAGCATGTTTTTAGTCAACTTTAACAGTTTGCACTTTGACCATATATATGAAGAGTTTAAAGACGCACAAACTATTTGTTGTCTAGTACCATTAGGAATAACTGGTAGGATTTGTCTAAAGTCACCGCCGAATATAAAAACTTTCCCTCCAAACGGAACATCAGAACGAATACTCCTACCGTCGGAAAATACGTCAGACATCATCCTATCTAAAGCTTCAAAGGCATGTTTGTGGACCATCGGTGCTTCGTCCCATATGTTCAATTGTGTTTCCTTTAATAATTTGGCGATATCACTATTTGGCTTAATATGACACATCGAATCTTCTGTGAGATTAATTGGGATATGGAAGCGAGAATGGGCTGTCCTTCCACGAGAAAGTAATAACGAAGCAATACCACTTGAAGCAACATTTAAAATTATCTCACCTCTGCATCGAACATCTGAAGCCAAAGTCTTCCATAAGAACGTTTTTCCAGTTCCACCGTAACCATAGACGAAAAATAAGCCTCCTTTACGGCTTGCAACTGCTGCCATTATTTCGTCAAAAACCGCTCGTTGTTCATCTGTCAGAGACTGATGCAACTTATTAAACTCAACTTGTACTTCATCTACGTCATGTGATAGCTCTTCATTGATTAGACGATTAGTAGCATCATGTAACGAATCATCGTCAGGGTAAGGCATCGTGCTAAATCTTCGTAACGACGAACCATTCGAAACTAAATATTTTTCAATTTCCAACAAAGTAAGGTTCTTAATTTGATGTTCAGGAAGCACTAAACCTAACAAATGAAAAAAAAAATAATGTCGTTAATAATCAAAGCGAAAAGTAGAATGTAAAATAAAAAGACAGCTGAGAACCTGAAATATTTGTTTCTTTTTGACGTCTGTATAAAATATCATCTGCTAAGTATTTCCACGTGTTCTCCCACACAAACTCTGTCCGTGAAAGTGTATTTGACAACAGCAAGGTAGCAAATAAGCTCGGAGATAGCCAGCATGTCCTTCGAAACTTGCTTCTTTAATGGCCTCAACGTATTCATTGTCATCATCTAAGAGCCCCATTGCGTAGCAAGCATCTCTAAAAGTCGGGAATAACTGGCCGTTAACAGTATGTATTTCCTCGAAGGATCTGGGCCCTTTAACTTTATTCAGAAGTATCCTCAAAAAATAAGGTTCGCCTAATGCAGGAGACACAAAATGTATACGGCCAACAGTCTGGTACGTCTTATGTACCTGCCAACATCTATCTTTAAGTTTCCAAACAAATTTGGAAGGAAACTCGACATAAGTCAGCTTTCTAGCATTTTCATTTGACTCGTTTAACTTCATCCATTGAACAAATATTGAAGAAGCAACTGAAGGCTTGCTTAACACATTATCAATATCGTCATCCACACCATACACAACATTCTGTTGGCTCGGCATATGAAAGGGAAGCCTCATAACTGCAGGATACCTATAATGAACCTCGTTTGAGAATATTCTCCATGATGCCTCACAAGCTAAAATATATCTACAATCATAATATTCCTTAATCTCATCTCTCGGCTTATCCTTCATGCTTGGATTTGAAACCCTAGAAACAACCGCAGTAGCCATATCAGTGCCTTTGTTAATGTACTTGAACAAATATTTGATTGAACCGGCTTGATTACACCATTCGACATTGATGTGTGCTTGATATCTTTTTAGAAGCCTTTTATTATACGGAACAACGCGTCTGTTGTCCAATCTAACACCAGATTTTATAACTGTGTGGCATGAGTCTCGTCTTCGGTAAACAGGGAAACCACTTGAATCAACAGTTGTATGTGGTGAAAATTTCTTTGGAAAGTTTTTTGAACATCTTTTATCAACCATGCAAGGATAATTCAAATTAGCATTTCCACACGGACCGTGAACCATATAATCACTTACCAAAGAATAAAGTTCTGGATCTTCATTTTTATCAGGAATCTCAGCGGATATAAATGGGTCTATGTGATCTACAGTCGGAAGTTTGTGATCAACCTTCATAAATAAGCAAATATGTGCATGAGGAAGACCACGCTTCTGAAATTCTACCATATAAACAACTAAATAGAAAGAAAAAAATTTTTAGTACTTTATACAACTGATTGCAAATTATACACAAAAAAGACAAAATGTAAAAAAAAACTAACATACCAACATTAATCTCACCGAGATAATTAGAATCCTTCAAATCTTTGAGTATGGAATCGAGCTTCATTTTAAACAATTGACACAATATGTCAGGTCTATCCTCGGCTTTGATGGTGGAATCTTTAAGAAATCTTTTTACTTCTGGCCATTTATGTCACACCCTATCTTTTGCGGAAACGTATGATGTGTGACTGGTTTAATATCATTGCATTCAATCGTAACAAACAACTATATGATTTAAAACGTTGTTCATCCATTCATAAAATTTGAGTATTACAGACACTTGTTACTTAAGTGTTAAAAAACAACCCTTGAATAGGTTACAAACCAACAAAAGTGGACGACACCTAATACTTGAAATTTACTTCTAGTTATGACACTCGCGCCCAAGATCCATCATGTCACCTGAAATACATGTAATTTTGGAAAACATCAACAAAAGTTGAGCGAGTTCATGCGTTTTATATACCTTGTATGAAACATGGTATGTATCTTGTATAAATAAAGTATTCTTGTGAAATAAAGTATTCTTGTGAAATAAAGTATTCTTGTGGTACAACTCTTGTACCAATAAAGTATTCTTGTAATCTTTGAGAGACTTCTTTGAAAACATGTATGAAAAGCGTGTATGAACATACTAAATGAATGTTTGCACAAGCACATTAAGGCATGTGAGGATATGGGGAGTACTTGTTGTGACTCCCTGTCGGAGTACTCGTTCTGACTCCTTGTCGGAATACTCGTTCTGATTCCTTATCGGAGTACTCGTTCTGACTCCTTGGCGGAATACTCGTTCTGATTCCTTATCGGAGTACTCGTTCTGACTCCTTGGCGGAATACTTGTTCTGATTCCTTATCGGAGTACTCGTTCTGACTCCTTGGCGGAATACTTGTTCTGATTCCTTATCGGAGTACTCGTTCTGACTCCATGGGACACCGAAGCACTACTAGGTACTAGTTTTGACCAGGAGTGGGGTTCGGCCGTACCCGTTAGATCTAACCCTCGTCCCTAATTATGTATTTACAACTTGGTACTAGTTTTCACCAAGAATTTATGGCATTTCAATATTAAGTCTAAGCTCACCTGATCTAGTATTTCAAAGGCATTTCTTAAAACGCATCATACTTGGTACTCGTTCTCACCAAGGGTGCTTCTTGTTTTTGTATCATACCATTTGTAAATATTGTAACATTTGTAACATGTATTTCACCCCAGAGAGTTATAAAACTGAAAACAGTTAAAAGAAAAGGGGGAGCATGAACTCACAACTTTGCATTCCTTGCGTCGTAAACTTCACCGGGTTTGCTTATATAGCGTTGGGACCTAAACGTGTTTTATTTACGTTAGTCACTAGACTTGTAACGCACACGTACAAGTCACCAAATTTTATGTATGTATTCTTGTGTTAAAAATAATTTATATTTTTAACTCTGTACCTTACTTATATTATTTTCTCAAAAATAAATATAAGTATCTTGTATTTTGCACCCGAATTATGTATCTTGTCCAAGTAATATATTTTCATAAATATATCTTCTTGTATGTGTCTAAGCATGTTGTATGTGTATTTTTGTGTTTTTACTTCTCATGAGTATTTAGTGTATTTTCAAGTCCTAATACACTATCACGTATAGTACATACTACATACACTTAGCACAAAGTTTGGTGACCAATAAATACATATATTCTCCTCAAAAATATACATATTAATATAAATTTTAATCTTGAAGAAATCATCATTTCTTATCACCAAAAATTAGGGAAACCTTGGTAATAGTTTTAAATACATTTTTAGGGAATAAGTTTCTCAAAAACTTATATTTTTCTAAGTGTCAAAATTTATAAAAATTTTGACATAGTTTCCCCTAAAATGGAGATTTCCCCATGTTTTCAAAACATGTGTTTGTTTTCTTTTAAATCATCAACAACATCTATAACTCAACCAAGACTTATCACAAGCGAATATCATGCAAATCACACTATTTCATGAACTTGAAGTTTTTGTAAAATCTTGTAGTAACTTACCATGTTATTTAGTAGGTTTAGTTACCTTTAAAAAACATGGTTATTTGTTTGTAGATCACTTTATTAAAAGATCTAGTCATTCACAACTTGTAAAAAATGATTTTTCTAAAAATACTTCTTTTGTATTTTTCTTGTAACATATATCTTTCTATCCATGTTTAACTTCTAAAAACATGGTTGATTTCTTTAAGAACCAAAATTTAGTAAACTTTGTATTTTGATTTTGGTTTCTTGGAAAATCATACTTGAAATATTTAGATCCACATGATTCACAACCTAATTTGATCATTATTTTTCAAGAAAACATTATGTTCTTTCAAGTTCATGATTTATGTGAGGATGATTCATTAAACTCTAACATGTTCATCCTCTCATCTTGCTAGATTATGTTTTTAATCATGATCTAGCAAGATCATATGATGATCTACATCATTTATATAAGCAAACAATGTTCAACAAGTAAATCAATACATATACAACATGATTTCTTCATTAAACATGCTTATGTTCAAGTTTACTTCTTATGTATCTTAGTGTTCTTCAAGATTTACATCATGTATCATTCTTTAACCACTTAAATATGATGTAAAATGGAGTGTATGGTGTTCTTACCACTAGCTCAAGGCTAGGGATGTTCAAGAGAAGAAAAGAGGTGGGTAATAGCAAATAGAGGAGGTCCTTCAAGTTCCGTTGCTTCCACACTTCCTAACTTAGCCTCTTACACCTTGGAGTCACCTTAGAATGCTTGACATGGAGCTTGAAATGGATGTATATGGGTGCTTGGTTTGAGCCGTAACCCAAGGGAGGAAGAAAGAAAGTTGAAGTTGTTTATGTGTTGTGATGAAAGAGAATGGTGATCCAAAGGTCTTTATAAACTATCTTCCAACAACAAATCAACCCTTGTGTATTATGTCTCAAAGATACCCAACAAATCAAGTAAAATAACTAAATGAAATCTTTTGTGTGGGGCCATTGTCCAACCGGTTATGGGGGGGGGGGGGGGGGGTAGTTTAGTTGGTTTGTAATGGTAGTTAGATTAGTTAGTTAGATGTTAAGTGGACTAGTTAAGGGTTTAAGTGTTATGTCATAGTATAGTGTGTTATGATGTTCGGGAACCATAACTAGTTCAGAAAAATAAAAACAATGCTTCTAGCATTATTTTGGTGTTCCGGGTAATGTCCGGTTGTTCGGTTAGATACCGGTTCGTTAAAGTGCTAAATTGCACCGTTTAGTGTCTTTTAAGTATTCTTTTGTGACACTTTCAATTCCCAACGCTTAGGGAAATATTCTGGATGATAAATCATAATTTCTGCACAATATTTCAGTGTCATAATGCTGATTATAGCTGAATTTAATAAAATTCTGCACTTAAAGTGCGTTTCGGGTGCTTTTTAGTGCTTATTTTAGCTTCCGAAAAGTCTATATATAAACCCTTGTATGTACTCTTGGGTTTTAATGTATTCTTGTCGTTGGACCTACACCTAGGCTCCAATTCTATTGTCTAACTGCTTTCTGCAGAATTGTTGACACAATGTGTCTTACCGGTGAGTTTACTAGTATTTCTGATGCAACGCTATCATAAAGTAATTCTTGTAGTATAAAACGTGCATGAATTCACTTGCATGGAAATCAGAAATTTATTTGTCTGGTAACGGTGCCAATTCTGTTCTGTGTATCATTAGAACTATCTCGTGTTGCATGTAGCAACGAATAAAGTCTTGTATCATGAAATGCTATTGTATGTATATAACAGTAATCAATAATTCATTTTTCCTGTAAACTAGATCATGCACAATTATTTAAGCACAGATTACTGTTCAATTAGTGTACGGAATGTACGGAAAAGTGACAGTTGTCACAGTCTCCCCCCGTTAAAAGAATTTCATCCCGAAATTCAAGCGATGCTATCGGTCGCAGGGGAGTTGTGAAATGAATATGGTCACTTAGATTCATGATTTGTCTTTATGTTCCCATGTACTCTGGGTCATGCTATGAATTCTATCGTACTCAAGTGAATCAATTATGTCTTTTCTGTGTCTTGTGGAGTCTTGGTCCGCAACCTTAACAGGTTTTTAGAGTATTGTGGACTCGTGGTCCGTAACCTTAACAGGTTTTATAGTAATTTTTGTCGTTTTTCATTGACGTGAATCTTAATTATGGGAACAATGACTGTTCCTTGAGTCAGACTCCTCTAACGACTAGACACATGAATGCGTCGCGATCACTACTGATCTTTTTCTGGAAGTTTCATCTTATGCGCAATGGTTCTGATCCCTACACCGGGGATTCAACCTTTTCGTTTTCCAGATCACACTACGCCTTCTCTAGGCGAGGCTCTCATTTTAGTCATACTTCTTGTCTCAAATTCTTACGATTTCTGCCGCTCATTGGCGCAATCTTTCTGTATCCTGCGGGCTGCCTTGATATGTTCACATATCTAAACGGTTTGCCTCTAGTTTTCCTGAACCAACGCGGGTCAGTAGATTGTTTATTCCCGGTCTCTGATCAACACGACGGGGATCGATTTATTATGTTCCATCTGGAGCTTCACACGAAGCGGTTTAAACGGCGGTGTGATAAATGTTGTTGTAGGAAAACTCTACTAAGGGCGAGTGAGTGTTCCAACTTTTTATTAAATTATATCACACAAGCACGTATTGTGTTCATACAGTCTGCATCGTTCAGTAGCTTAGTCCATCTTTGTTAATATTCAAGTTTTTACGATGAACGGTGTGCTGCAACCCTTGTGATCAGTAAAGATCGTGCAACGTTTTCTTTCAGGTAATGACGTCAAATTTGCGGTGCGCAATTACTGTATCTAGCTCAAGGTTTCTTCTTACGATTCCTTAATCAACGTGTCGCGTATGCAATGTTGTGACCGCGTTGCATCGACGCGCAATTGAGACTTTGTCGAGAAGCGTCTCATAGATGCAACTCTAACTCCTTAGCCCTTGATTGCAGGGTGGGATTGAATCTCGTTCTTATCTACCATGTATCTTAAAGTTCTCGCTTCGCGAATTCGAAATCCGCTTTTCGTCATCATAGCATATAACTGTTCTTTTCTCTAAGAGTTGCAAGATAAATTGCAGCTGTTGATCACGACCTTATTTGGTCGTTGGCCATGTAGTCAATATAATCGTTCAACTCATGAGGTCCATGAATATTTTCGATGCAGGTGTTAAGCCAAATGTTACGACGAGGAACTCGTAATGCTCGAAGCGAGTCCTAAAGGTCGTTTTAGGGATTTTTCCTTCTTGTATTCACAGTGGAGGACATCTTGTCCTCATGTTGATCTCTGAGTGGTAACTATAACCTGACGATTTGTCTGTTTATGTTATCGTTCCTTGGCAAAGGATTCTGATTCTCAATTCTCCGGTATTTATCCAAAACGGAACTGTCAACTTTCTCTTCGTGTCCTTACTAAGGATGTCATGTCCTAAATTTCCTCTATCTAGCAGCTCTTGTAGTTATATCGGAAGCTCACGCTTCGCGGACGAAGCTAGTCGGTAGGGTGTCATTCGACACTGGTGCTGCTCCTGGCACGAGGTTTATCCTAAACTCCTCTTGTTGTTGTGGAGGGGCGTTCCTGGAAAATCTTCAGAAAAGGCTTCTGGAAATTCTTCCATAACGGGGATGTTCTCAGGCTTTATACTTGGATATATCATGACTTCTCAAGTTAATGGTAACAGAAGGTTCCGGCCTTCTGAGTCCCTAAATACAATCCTCAATTGCTTCGTCTGCTTAATCTAGTCTTCTATATGCCCATTTCTAAAGAATACGGGACGTTTATTTTACTCGAAACTAGGCCAAGCCGTTTCTTAGGTTCTAAGTATATTAGTCAGAAATGGATGCATAAAATTGGCTAATAGGGAACGTACCCTTAACCATATCTGGATCCTGGCGTGCTTCACGAGCTATGGTCGTGAAAACCCTTCCTTGCTTGTTTCTTCCTAGGGCATTCTTCCCTAAGCGCCCTGTTTCACCACATCAACCTGGTACTCCATTATCTCTTCCATCTGGATCTTTTGCCCAACAGGCGTCCTTGCTGTGCCCTTCTTTTCCACACTTTTCGCATTTAGGCCTCAGACGTCGACCTTCATGGTGGAAAGTGCATTCCTCGCACCTCGGCTTAGTCCCCGAGTAAATCTTACCTCCAGCCTTATTAGTGGCCCCATCAGATTTCCTGCCACGCGGCGAGTTCACTTCCTTTCTTTGTTTGCCTTAGAGCTTCCATAGCTGGCTTCCTCTTCTTGTTGCCTGATGACTCCACATGAGTCTCTTTTCTTGTTATCCTCAGATTCTGAAAATTTTCCCATGCGTAGAGCTTTCTCAGTAGGAGTGACACTCAAGTCTATAGCCTCTGCGATGGTTGGGGCTTCGAGGTGGGTTAGACAACATTCCATAATTGTCTATGAGGTACATAGCACCATAAGCCATCATGTAATCACCCCATTTCACATGTATATATAATCAATGTATGAGTGAGGAAACAATTACTGAGCCTTCACATAGGCTTGCCAACTTGGCTTATTGTTTGTAATGGAAAAATGGACTCGAGGCTACATTGCCTTGGTCATTCAAGTTTTAGTTATTTCCTGCTACATTGGTTTTCTTAGGTCTTTAGCCTTACTGATGTGTATATTTTCCCAGAGATGGGATTGTTCATGTAGGGGTGATAAAGAGTGTAACGTCACTAAATCTTTCCGAATGTCATCCATCTTCACTTGTTTAAATATAGTTTCTCAAACGTCTCGTACACAGGTAGACACGAAGTAGGCGAGACAGGTTTCCTACTTTATAAAGTGCTAAAGCACTGGTCTAGGTATTGTTCCACCATATGAAGGTGTGAACATCTATAGATAAATTTTGTGTGGTTTTCATTAGCTCGACCCGCAGAGTCCACCAGGATTTCTGTGCACTACAAGTCGTTATTACGTGGGCCCCCGTAATAATAAATTGTCTTGCACAGTTACCCCAATTTTCTCTCGTCCAAGCAGATGATCAATCAAGGAGGGGACACTATTGTCCTTATACGTTTGTCATGGAAAGGACCTTTGCGATGGTCCACGCGCTAACACTCATCATCGTTACGCGCGTATTGTGACACCCTGACCGGAGGCGGAAAAGTCAAGGGCATCACTAAACATGGCAGAATGCATTTGAGCACATGATGATTAAATTAAGTTGAAATATAGTTTAGATTCAATTAAAGAGATTGCATTCACATCCGAGTAAATAAGAGTACATAAACAAAATACATCATAACAAATTGTTTCACAAATGATAGATTCGGATTTAATCTAAGGCATAAGTCTTGATCAATCCTATATGAAATATTCTTGCAAATCATAGCATCAAACATTGTCACCTGAAACATATGTTAGAAAAATATTGGGTCAACAAACGGTTGAGTGAATTCATAGGTTTTGATAGGCAAAAATAACAATGTGATATGAAAATGGTTTAACACTGTGGCATGTGATATGTCTTTAAGCAAAAGAGTAATACAAGTAGTCACTTGGTGGTACATTCAAACCTTCGTTATGACGTAACAAGGGTCTATCACCACACTTCCAAAATGTTTCACATGAGTACCAACAACAACAATTGCAACAAATAGTTTGGGAAGTGAGATGGGGCGTCACACCTATAGCACTATAATATAAACGTTGGGCTTTTGCAAGTTAATGAACGTAAACGCGTTAAAGCAACAACAACAAGTATTAAGCAAATGCAAGGACAATCGGGATATCCACAAATAGCAAATAAGTTTGTATCACATTGTATCATATGTTTCATCCAAAAAATAATGTAAAAAGGGACTATGAACTCACCTTGATTGCGGGTAAGTCCAAACACGTATGTAATTGTATGAGTTTTTGGAAACAAGATTTCACGTCACTCTAATTGATTGAACATGCAACAATATAGAATGTGTATCAACGATAATGTTTAATCGAATAAGCGGAAATCCTAAATCTATAGGATTCGATGGGGTTTTGTCTAAATGGTAACTATGTGGTTTGGATAACCTAATAGAGAACTCGGAAAATGAGTATGATATAAAGGAATTATTTATAAGAACATTTTCAATTAACATATATTGCAAAATTATACAATTAATTTAATATAAACATTTGTATTGATAAATCAAATATAATTAACTAGTATAATTAAATAACATAGTTAAATAATTGATTATAACCAAAATATTTACAAGTGATATTATTAATTTATAAAAATTATAAAATAATTTAGATGGCTAAATATATATTTAAAATGGTATATGATAAATATATTGCTTAAAAGATTAAATATGATAATTATATAACTAATTATCAAAATAATTATACTAAAACAGAATAATTAAAATTAATAATTTTAATTATTGAACTTGAATATTACTGATCTAAAATAAATATTATAGCCCTGGATTCATTTTAAATAATTAAAATGAATTAATTTGTTTAGAATATCAATGAATAAGTTTATATAAAATTAATTATCTAAATAATTTAATATAATAAATATTCAGATTCAAAATTTATATAAACTCAGTAATATGTCTATTTTGTCATAAAAATAATTTTGGATAAAATTTATATAGTTATATAATTTAAATGTATTAAATTAAACTATATTTATAAGTATTAAAACTGATTTAATTATATAAATATCAAAACTGTATAAAATATCAGTAAAATTATTATTTTTGGTAAAGTTCACCATTAAAATAATTAACATAAAAATTTCAGTATTTATTTCCTAAAAATTGATTTATTATCAATTATTTAATAATAAACTGTTTTAATATCATAAAAATTAGTTTTATAAGTAAATTGACTAACTTTATATTTTTAATAAAAGTAACAGTGTCTAATAATGTTATAAAAATTATTGAAATGTTAAAAGTATTAAAAATAAGAAGATTAAAAAGATTTGGTTCTCCCCTGATTCGAACCCGGGTCAACCAGTTAAACACACACAGACACAACCACTGGGCTAACCAGTGGTTTGTGTTATATTTTAAATTAAATAAAATATAAGTAATAATAAAAATCAGTCATCTTCAACCTTAGAACAGTCAAAGTCAACAATGAGTCAAACAGAAAAGTCAACGAGTCTAATTCGATCGGGAAACTACGTTTCGGACTAAATTAAACCTATGGAAATGATATCCAACCATTAAAGAGTTAATTGAACAAGTAAAAACTAACCGGTATCGGTCGGAGATGTAAAATGGTGAAAATCCGGCGACTGGAATTCCGGTGAAGTTACAGATTTTTGTTTCGACGAAATGTGATGTGTTTGTGGATTGTGAAGGGTGTAAGAGGTTCGTGGGAGTCTAAAGAACTTATATACAACCTCAATTAGATCTCAGATCCAACAAATCTTAGTGGTTTTGATCTGTTTTTATTTTTAAATAAAAAGTCCGATTTACAGCAATTTTGGCACTGAAGTGTGTCGATTAAACGTTCAATTGAGTTGGGTATGGGTTGTTGACCCTTTACACATGTTCTGGACAGATCGATGACCACTAAACAATCGTTTAGGATTGATTCCGATTCCTCAGTGCGATCTATGTTTGAAATAATATATTTAATTTCTAAAGTGTGTATAAATATAATATGGTTTCATATAATAACTGAATGAGGGCTTAGCCCGACCGGTCACGTGTTCGTTTGTTGAGTGGGGTGTCGCGGGTTCGAGTCTCTTGTGGCCGGTTCAACCCTTTTTGTTTTTGAATTAAAATTAATTAAATATTAAAATCCTAAATAGTGCATAAATGAATTTAAGTTTCATATTCTAACAGCTCCTAGTATGAGGATAAACTGGTTAAGGCGTTGCGGTTCTAAACGAGAGGTCATGAGTTCGATCCATACAAGGGCCGGTTCTTTAAAGAAGAACCCCCTTTTTGACAGATTTTTGAAATATTTACACTTTGGTCCCTGAAGTTTCAGTTTTTACAAAAGTAGTCCCTGTAGTTTCTAAAAGTTGCATAAACAGTCCCTATACTTTCATAAAATGTACATAATTGGTCCCTGATGTTTCAGAAATTGACACAAATGGTCCCTGTACTGTTCAGTTAAATATGCAAACTGAGTTAATGTTTAAAGAAGAAATCTTTATATGAAAGTTAACCCGGTTAGACCATTCAGTTAAAATAGTTTCAATAATGACCATATGAACCCTAGACTTTTTTAAAACAATTTATATATATTTATTTCTTTTATAAATTAAGTTTCAAAAATTACGAAAAGAACCCTAAACTTGTAGTTTGAAATAATTGCACTTTAACCCTTGTATTTATATAGTTTCAAAAATGACAATTTAGTCCCTGGATTTGTACTTTCAAATAATTATGGTTTTAGTCCTTGAACTTAAAAAGTAATAGATTTCAAGCAGGTTTTAAAGAATGTCAAATAGGTCCCTCAACTAGTAGTTTCACAAGTAGTCACAATAAACCTTTATAGTTTATGTAACCATGTTTAATAGCATAAAAACTCAACAAATTTGAAATTGTTTCACGTGTTTGTATCGGTATGAGCACAAAGCAAGTAGGATCAAATAGGTTTCATTCCCGATACGGTAATTGTTATAATGCAAATCAAAACAAATACAAGGGTGAAAACCAAGGTGGTTACACGTATAGGCACGATGATAGGAATGAAGAGAATTCCTAGTTGTTGGAGTGACACCTTCAAGATGAATACTTCGTCTTCCTTTTCTGGTCAAGTGTGTCGTCAATCTTGCTTCACATAAGCCGCAGGGATCTCGTCCCGTTGATCAAGAATTCGTTCAAGGTTGCCTCCTCTGCCTCGTCATCATCACCGTAGTCAGGCACCTTCACGATCGAGAGGGAAGAGCAGCCATCTCCTACGGAAGCAAGCTCAGAATCTTGTTTGATAATCGCTCCAGTCATGAGCCTTGAAATGAACGCGAGGTCGATAGCTTCATCGTGCGAGTTACGTACAGTAATAGGAGTCGGAGTCGAAAGTATCTTATTCACGTCAATAATCATTCCGTACACTTATTCGTATATATGTATATCAATAACAAATATGCTACTTAGCATAAACAAGCAATTTGATGCATTATATCACGTATAACTCTCGTTTTGGGGGGGGGGGGGTCATTTTTCTAGTTGTCGATTTACGACAAAAACACTACTTGGTACTAGTTGTCACCAAGAGTGTATTTTATCTTTGGCAAGTCTAACTTGTGTAGACTATGCCTTAATCGGCACCTTATCTTGAGGGTATTCCCTACTAATGTCCTTGCCTTGTCTCTTCCTTGAAAAGTGTTTGACTCGTGGATCTTGGCACTTACGTGAATGCAATGAAAAACCTTTTTGTAAAATGTTTTTGTGAGAGAACTCTAGTGATTGTAGTCTAGACTCGAGAAAGAATCCTAGTTCACTACAATCGAAGCTCTGATACCAAACTGTCACACCCTGTCTTTTGCGGAAACGTATGATGTGTGACTGGTTTAATATCATTGCATTCAATCGTAACAAACAACTATATGATTTAAAACGATGTTCATCCATTCATAAAATTTGAGTATACAGACACTTGTTACTTAAGTGTTAAAACACAACCCTTGAATAGGTTACAAACCAACAAAAGTGGACGACACCTAATACTTGAAATTTACTTCTAGTTATGACACTCGCGCCCAAGATCCATCATGTCACCTGAAATACATGTAATTTTGGAAAACATCAACAAAAGTTGAGCGAGTTCATGCGTTTTATATACCTTGTATGAAACATGGTATGTATCTTGTATAAATAAAGTATTCTTGTGAAATAAAGTATTCTTGTGAAATAAAGTATTCTTGTGAAATAAAGTATTCTTGTGGTACAACTCTTGTACCAATAAAGTATTCTTGTAATCTTTGAGAGACTTCTTTGAAAACATGTATGAAAAGTGTGTATGAACATACTAAATGAATGTTTGCACAAGGACATTAAGGCATGTGAGGACATGGGGAGCACTTGTTGTGACTCCCTGTCGGAGTACTCGTTCTGACTCCTTGTCGGAATACTCGTTCTGATTCCTTATCGGAGTACTCGTTCTGACTCCTTGGCGGAATACTCGTTCTGATTCCTTATCGGAGTACTCGTTCTGACTCCTTGGCGGAATACTTGTTCTGATTCCTTATCGGAGTACTCGTTCTGACTCCTTGGCGGAATACTTGTTCTGATTCCTTATCGGAGTACTCGTTCTGACTCCATGGGACACCGAAGCACTACTAGGTACTAGTTTTGACCAGGAGTGGGGTTCGGCCGTACCCGTTAGATCTAACCCTCGTCCCTAATTATGTATTTACAACTTGGTACTAGTTTTCACCAAGAATTTATGGCATTTCAATATTAAGTCTAAACTCACATGATCTAGTATTTCATAGGCATTTCTTAAAACGCATCAAACTTGGTACTCGTTCTCACCAAGGGTGCTTCTTGTTTTTGTATCATACCATTTGTAAATATTGTAACATTTGTAACATGTATTTCACCCCCGAGAGTTATAAAACTGAAAACAGTTAAAAGAAAAGGGGGAGCATGAACTCACAACTTTGCGTTCCTTGCGTCGTAAACTTCACCGGGTTTGCTTATATAGCGTCGGGACCTAAACGTGTTTTATTTACGTTAGTCACTAGACTTGTAACACACACGTACAAGTCACCAACTTTTATGTATGTATTCTTGTGTTAAAAATAATTTATATTTTTAACTCTGTACCTTATATTATTTTCTCAAAAATAAATATAAGTATCTTGTATTTTGCACCCGAATTATGTATCTTGTCCAAGTAATATATTTTCATAAATATATCTTCTTGTATGTGTCTAAGCATGTTGTATGTGTATTTTTGTGTTTTTACTTCTCATGAGTATTTAGTGTATTTTCAAGTCCTAATACACTATCACGTATAGTACATACTACATACACTTAGCACAAAGTTTGGTGACCAATAAATACATATATTCTCCTAAAAAATATACATACTTAATATAAATTTTAATCTTGAAGAAATCATCATTTCTTATCACCAAAAATTAGGGAAACCTTGGTAATAGTTTTAGATACATTTTTAGGGAATAAGTTTCTCAAAAACTTATATTTTTCTAAGTGTCAAAATTTATAAAAATTTTGACATAGTTTCCCCTAAAAATGGAGATTTCCCCATGTTTTCAAAACATGTGTTTATTTTCTTTTAAATCATCAACAACATCTATAACTCAATCAAGACTTATCACAAGCCAATATCATGCAAATCACACTATTTCATGAACTTGAAGTTTTTGTAAAATCTTGTAGTAACTTACCATGTTATTTATTAGGTTTAGTTACCTTTAAAAAACATGGTTATTTGTTTGTAGATCACTTTATTAAAAGATCTAGTCATTCACAACTTGTAAAAAATGATTTTTCTAAAAATACTTCTTTTGTATCTTTCTTGTAACATATATCTTTCTATCCATGTTTAACTTCTAAAAACATGGTTGATTTCTTTAAGAACCAAAATTTAGTAAACTTTGTATTTTGATTTTGGTTTCTTGGAAAACCATACTTGAAATATTTAGATCCACATGATTCACAACCTAATTTGATCATTATTTTTCAAGAAAACATTATGTTCTTTCAAGTTCATGATTTATGTGAGGATGATTCATTAAACTCTAACATGTTCATCCTCTCATCTTGCTAGATTATGTTTTTAATCATGATCTAGCAAGATCATATGATGATCTACATCATTTATATAAGCAAACAATGTTCAACAAGTAAATCAATACATATACAACATGATTTCTTCATTAAACATGCTTATGTTCAAGTTTACTTCTTATGTATCTTAGTGTTCTTCAAGATTTACATCATGTATCATTCTTTAACCACTTAAATATGATGTAAAATGGAGTGTATGGTGTTCTTACCACTAGCTCAAGGCTAGGGATGTTCAAGAGAAGAAAAGAGGTGGGTAATAGCAAATAGAGGAGGTCCTTCAAGTTCCGTTGCTTCCACACTTCCTAACTTAGCCTCTTACACCTTGGAGTCACCTTAGAATGCTTGACATGGAGCTTGAAATGGATGTATGTGGGTGCTTGGTTTGAGCCGTAACCCAAGGGAGGAAGAAAGAAAGCTGAAGTTGTTTATGTGTTGTGATGAAAGAGAATGGTGATCCAAAGGTCTTTATAAACTATCTTCCAACAACAAATCAACCTTTGGGTATTATGTCTCGAAGATACCCAACAAATCAAGTAAAATAACTAAATGAAATCTTTTGTGTGGGGCCATTGTCCAACCGGTTAGGGGGGGGGGGGGGGTAGTTTAGTTGGTTTGTAATGGTAGTTAGATTAGTTAGTTAGATGTTAAGTGGACTAGTTAAGGGTTTAAGTGTTATGTCATAGTATAGTGTGTTATGATGTTCGGGAACCATAACTAGTTCAGAAAAATAAAAACAATGCTTCTAGCATTATTTTGGTGTTCCGGGTAATGTCCGGTTGTTCGGTTAGATACCGGTTCGTTAAAGTGCTAAATTGCACCGTTTAGTGTCTTTTAAGTATTCTTTTGTGACACTTTCAATTCCCGACGCTTAGGGAAATATTCTGGATGATAAATCATAATTTCTGCATAATATTTCATTGTCATAATGCTGATTATAGCTGAATTTAATAAAATTCTGCACTTAAAGTGCGTTTCGGGTGCTTTTTAGTGCTTATTTTAGCTTCCGAAAAGTCTATATATAAACCCTTGTATGTACTCTTGGGTTTTAATGTATTCTTGTCGTTGGACCTACACCTAGGCTCCAATTCTATTGTCTAACTGCTTTATGCAGAATTGTTGACACAATGTGTCTTACCGGTGAGTTTACTAGTATTTCTGACGCAACGCTATCATAAAGTAATTCTTGTAGTATAAAACGTGCATGAATTCACTTGCATGGAAATCAGAAATTTATTTGTCTGGTAACGGTGCCAATTCTGTTCTGTGTATCATTAGAACTATCTCGTGTTGCATGTAGCAACGAATAAAGTCTTGTATCATGAAATGCCATTGTATGTATATAACAGTAATCAATAATTCATTTGTCCTGTAAACTAGATCATGCACAATTATTTAAGCACATATTACTGTTCAATTAGTGTACGGAATGTACGGAAAAGTGACAGTTGTCACAATTTAGGATTACAAGTTATAGTTTTGAAGAAATTTGGGTACCCGTGCGACTTACATAAGGCCATTGCATTGAGGTAGTTTTGTTGCATGAATCTTGCACCTCCAGTAAATGAAGAAGGTAGTATAACAGGCTTTCCAGTGTCTTTTAAAACTTGTTTACCTTTAGCTTTATGCTTTTGAAGATTTTCAAATGTTTCAGATCGAAGGTTTATTTGTTGTCTACGAATGTAATTTAGTCTCTTGCTCTCGATCTTCGTATATGCGTCAACCAAAAATTGTTGTAACAACCTTCTTCCATTAAGAATTAAGGAAAAACCATAATTTCTATCTTGGATCCTATATGCAAAAAATTCTCTCATCGTGCACTTTGGCTTTATTTTCTTTTGTGTCGAAATGAAATCTCTATGTGGAATATCAATTCTATATTCGTCATCACCATATGGGAAAAGTAACAGATATTACAAAGCAAGATATGATGGGTGTAATTCGCTAATACGCTGCAGCATTCCAGACTGAGTCTCGACAACAATATCACGATGGTCTATAGCTTTATCTATGTCTCCGACAACCAAAGCAGCAACTTCAGACGTGGTCGGTAAGTTATATGTTCCGCCATCTTTTTCTCTTTTATACATAAGACGAAGTTTAAGGTTGGCCTCTGGGGATTCGTGAAAATGGTCTCTGACCATCCTATATGTGTTAACCTACATATTTTCTGAATCTAATAAATTCCTCAAATATTGTATCATTTCAACATCAAGCTCTTTATCATTAGACGACAAAGGTTTGGTTGTTTTGCTGACAAAATATAAAAAAAACAACATAAAGTTAATATAGCATAATTATGATAGTACATTGTTTTTTATAAATAAATATACGTAAAAAAGATGGTGCTTAGTAATCACACATACCCGAATAATGACTGTCTGTTTGTTATTTCATTTTCAGTGTCATATATGTATAACTGAAAAAACTGAGGTTGATATCCATCAGAAGGTTTAAGACTACCGATGCAATGATAGTTTTGGCCACTTATACGATATATAAATGGAGCATTGCCCTTGTTGATAGTAGAATCAACTTTTCCACCCATAGATGTAAAAGAGAACATAGAGTTGTATCGTCTTATATTCTTCTGGAAAAACTTTCTTTTTTCATTTGAGGTAGAAAACACATTTTGATAAGACAGATGCGCATCCTTTAAAGGCGGTAGCTGAACTTTACCATACCCACAACACATACTATAAGTCAGCTTATTCATAGTTATTCGACCTTTTCCACCTTTTGATGTCCATAACTTTGCACTACAAATTTGACATGTAAGAACTTGGTCACCATGGTCCAAATAATCTATTATAAAACAATTAATAGTTATATTTCATTTAGAATATAATAAAAGTCCTAAAACGATAAAATAAATTTAACCTTTAGATATCCCTTTGTAAGGGTCGTCCACTGTGACTAAAACCACATCGTCTTCATCGGAATCCAAATTGACCATAGGTATAGGAGTAGTGTCACATTTCTTGTGCTTGAGCTTACGTTTGCCAGAAGACAACCTTGTAATGGTAGATGTACTACCCAATACCAAATCATTGTTACTGCTATTGATGCGAGGAGTAATGGAATATCAACGATTGTTATTTGACGGTGTAGAATTGGTTCTGCCGTTATCTAAAGGTTACATAATTTAGCATAAATGTTAGTATAGGCTTCTTGGTTAGTAAAATATAATAGACAAGTAAAAAAAAATAAAGACAAGACGTACCTGTTAATGTTGAAACTAATGAACTTGTATCATTTATATTTGTATGACGACCAATAGAGTATATGTGTCGGTCTGTAATATTAGAAGACTGCAGCGAACTAACGTTGTCAGGCAAGATGTTGGGAACATTTGTTGATGACGATGCATTCTTTTGTCTCTTATTATCAAGTATTATTTTTCGAAGCTTACGCCTTTCAACAGGTGACGTAACTTAATAATCAAGAAGGTAGAATACATAAGGAACATAAGAATTAGTCCCATTTCAAACATAAAACGTGAAAATTATACTTATAATTAGATTTAACAATATTTACCATTAGAGATATCTGAAAGAGGAGTTCTCATAACAGGACCTACAAAAAAGAGAAATATGAATAGGATTTTAATAAAAAATATGCATCATTCATGGTTAGGGAAATGAGAACTGAATAACTTAGCATGTAACTTACTATTAAATTTTTGTTGTGATGAATTCGGATCCTTTGAAGATGAACGCGACTGATATGATCTTTTTAACATACTATACGTGAATAACAACAACTTAATAAAAGACCAGCACAAAGAAAATTATAATAAAACAAAATTGTTCATATTAAATTTGTAGAATAGGTAAACGAAATGCAGTTGCTGATAATTAGATCTTCTGTGTAAAATGAACTAATGAAAGATGCACATAGAATTACATTCAGAAAGTTAGATACATATGAACTGGAACATAAACAATTGAAATGGCTGTATGAATCTCTTTGAAAGAGGGAACTTGTCTGTTTTGAATTTTATTAACTATTATGCATAACAGATCTTGTAATGCAAGATCAGAGGTTTACATAAAAGCCTTAAATCTATTATATAATCAATTATAATAATTGAGATTAGTTGTTTATAATAACATTTAGGAAAGAAATATTCCATACAATATTTTAATTTAAATTTGCTGATTTCATTCTCGGTTACATTAAATTAAGTGATTTCTAAAATTAATTTTTAAGTCCCCTTTTATACATAATCAATCATAGTATTATATTTTATATAAACCGTAAATTTTAAAACATTAAGTATTAAAAAACGATTATAAACCAAAAAACAGAACTTCAATAATAAAAATTAAAATCAAGTCTAATACATCAAACAATGACTGAAATACCAAATATTAATTTATTATGACTAAAAAAAAGTAAAAAATTATTTCTTGCATAGTAACTCTGTAGTCTTCAATCAAAATGATTCTCATCGTTTTCTTCATTGATCTTACGCTTTGTAGAACAAATCGGAAAAGCTAGATCAATGTCATACAGCTCGTACAGATTACGTTTGCCTTTTGCGATATTCTGCTCCTGTTAATGAATTTTTTTTTGTTATTACTTGATTTAAAATTTTACATTTTAGTATAATAAATAATAATATGTATTTTTTATAAGCATGATTATTACCTATGCAATCAAAAGGCTCTTCTTAACATGGGAAAAAACATAATCATCGATGCTTATCGCAGTGATATCATAAACTTCGTCAAAGTTTTCGATAGTATAGTGGCTAACTTGAATCTTATAAGCAAACAACTTCCCAACCAAAGACTTAATCTCCTTTGGAAATGTCGGATAATCACCGATCTGTAAATATTTTACAACTGTTAAAAAAATTATTATAGAATAAAAGTATTTTGAAGTGGAAAAATACCAATGCATTCTCTTTTAGCAATTCATCAGCAGACTTATTCAAAACCTGTATAGCTTGATCATGAAATAATATAAGATGAGTTGAATCACTATCGTCCTCAACGTCAATTTTGAGCTTAAATTTCGGCACATGTTTTATGATGTGTTCAGAACATTCATAGTTAGAGCAGCGATAGATCTCGTATTTCTTAAAATCAAAAGAACCACCAGTTGCAAGGTATTGCTCAATGTCCATAGTAGCCTCGTGTAAACACGTTGGACATGTCATGTAGTGCCAACCAAAATCGTAAATACGTTCTTGATGGTACCGAATATGATAAGAGACTTTGGCTACAAAAAAGTAATTGTAAAATACAAGAAACAGTTAAACTACATAATTGGAAGGTGCAACGGGAAATTAATTACCCATACCTTAGTTATTTCCCATAAGACATCAATGCTACTGAAAGATGCATTGTTCAAAAACTCAGAAGACACATCATGACATTTTGAAGACATGATTGTTTATAAATAAAAGGAAAAATTCGATTTGTGATAATAGATTTAATGTAAAAACGGTTGTATTTATAGCCTTACAAAATTCGATAACAATGAATAAGATTAAGAAATAAGAAATCTATTGTATAACCGAGATTTTGTAACATTATAAGATATGACAAAGATTTTGAAATAAAAATAGAAGAGATATAGGAATAAAATTAAGTGTAATCATTTAGTAGTTCCCTTTAATATTATTGAATAATATAACCGAAATTTGTTAATATTAAATAAAAATTTCGAAATCTATTATATATTTGCTATTTGGCATGTAAAAACTTGGAAAGTTTTTTTTTTAAAATATTAGTTAGTAATTGTAAAACTAATAATATTTGGTAAAGTTTGAATGGCTAAAATATAAAGGAAAATTCAATGGCTTAATTTTATGAAATATTATAAATATTTAGAAAATCTTTTAATATTGAAAGTAACTAATATAGTTTATATTTAACATCTAAAAACTTCAATGGTTTAATTAAATAATTTATTCTTATTTCTCATTTGCTATATTAGATAAGAAAAAGATAAATACTAATCTATTTAAATAATACAACATGAAAAAAATAAATAAATAATAATTATGACATAGCTGTTGATTATCAAGACCTATCACGTCAATTACTTCTCCCAAACAAATATCATCATTACCATCTATTAATCAAATTTATCAAAAAATTACCAAACATATCTCACTTCAATCAACAACTCTCCATCAACGGCTAGGGTTAGTCTCTTTCTTTTCTTACATGATTTGGAAGAGAATCAAAGGGTACCGAACAAAGCTTGAAGTATAATTTCAAAGAGAAGGTATGAATTCTTGTAATCGATTTTGTTAATCACTTTGTATTTTTTGAATCATAAAATCAGTTAAATAAGTATTTAAGTATAGATCTGATGTAGAAAGAACAGGGTAATCGATTAAAACAAAAAATCAGTAGTATTTATAGATTGCATGTTAAGAATATCATCGATTTAGTGTGTTCACAAAGTTGATAGATGCTATAAGTGATAAAAGGAATAAATTTATGCTTAACGAACAAAGCTAATGGTTAAAAGAATTAATTTTTTTTTGCTAAAATTAGGTCAAAATTATAAGTTTATGTTAAAGAAATAGGTTTAAGCAATACGGAAGTAAATACAGAACGGGTAAGAAAAAACTTTATTTTTTTAAGAAATCATCATAACATTATAAATTATGAATTTTAGTCAGAATAAGATGTTTGGATGAAATATGCAAAATTTATGTGATTTTGATGATTTAAAAAAAAAATTATAATAACATATTTAACCATAAAAATTATGAATTTGAAATAATAAGTATCATACATTGCAGTGTACAAGATGGTTTTATCGTTTGTCCAACTGATGGAACAACCTAAAGAGCTTTCGTTGGTATGTGTACTTTCCATTTCTCGGTAGATTAAATATAACGTTGTCACCATATGAAATATTTACATATGTTAGTTTGTATCTACTCTACAACATATAATGTATATATCAATGTTAATGAAGCTGGTACCTGTTGAATTTTGTTAAAAAAATGGGGAGATGACTGGCAACATATGAACATTGAGGTTCGTCATGAAGATGGTAGACATTGGACAGTACGACTTAGACACATGGATCAGCTACCAGTATTAACAGATGGTTGGAGGGCTATTGTTAATAATCTTAATTTGTTAAAAAACACTTGGCTACTATTTAGAAGCATAGGGGACAAAGAGTTGGAGGTTTATCCTTTTCTAAACAATGTGCGTGGTGAATCCTACATAACAAAGAACAACTACACAAAACTGGGTCTTACGATAAGCGTACTGTTTGATAGTTAATGAATTGTGAACATTGTACAGAGTTGAAATGTAATACATATCTTAGTAATTATAATTTTTAATATATTTTCATAACTTGCAGGTAATTCCAGATGAATTTATTAACATGTTTTACAGAAACCACGAGCTAAACGACATTTACCAAGTATATGCGGGTGGTAAGTACTGGGATGTAATGGCAGCTAAACTTCATGTTACTTATGCTTTTACGGAGGGATGGCCGAAACCGTGTGAAAGGTTGAACATATGTGATGGTGACACACTGATATTCGAGAAGATTGGTAATGTTATATTTCATTCGAGGGCATTCAGGAATGGAATTGAAGTTGGATTGGGTATTCAAGAAGAAGCAGAAGACAACGATTTTTGTGAAATAATATCTCAATCAACATTCCAACGAAATGCTTATTTTATAAGTCTCTTCCTGTTGAAAAAAAAAAAGGTTTCTCAAATAATTATGATTACTTATATTTCCAATTTTTATTTACAGAACTTTGTTGAATCTGATAATGCAACGGATACAAGTGGAGATACATTGATGAATGAGGTAGTGTGTTATACTTTGCATTTTTTAATATTAATTTGATTAATGAACTAATGAACTTTTTGTTTTATGTTTTTTATATAAATTAAAATTGAATAAAAATTAAATATCAGGTTAAAGACATTGGAAGTGAAACTGGGAAGATGTTGAATACCAACAAAGGATTTCTAAAATGTGAGCAATTGACAACACCAAAAAAAGAATACTTCATGTTCTGAGGTTCACGTCAATGAAAATGTAATAATCAGTCAATATAAATATAAACCACATTCCATATGATTATTATCTATTTGATTTAGAAAATTTATACGTTATAAATATATACTTAATAGGTTGAGAAGAAATGCAAAAAGGTTGCACAAGTTTTTGGTTCAACATCAAAAAAAAGAAAGGTAATTGAGCAAACTCCAGAAGTTCTCACACCAGAAGTTTCAAACTGTCGTATATCATCAATCAAAAGAGAGGTAACCTTTGCTTTATTCAAATGTGTAATACACCTATGAGTGATTGGGGTAGGACCACAATTAAAATTATTTATTGATTATAATTGATATTAAACTTGAAAGGTTGTTAACTACTATGAGAAGGTATTGAAACTTGGACAAGAAAGGCAAACCAGACAACATAGTGGAAACGAAAAAAGGCTGAAATTGATCCAAAAAATTATGAGTTTACCAGAAAAGGAGAAAATAGACTTGTATGATAATTTGTATAATGAATTGTAGGTGCATAAATATGAATTATAGGGTACATTCTAATAATGTAATGTAACATATTTTATGTAGCATCTTCCTGTTAAGGTAGCGAGGAGATCTGGTCTTACAAAGAAGCTTCATGCATTGAAGATTAAGACTTTGGATGGCAAAATGATGGATAACGAGGTGGAAATAGAAAAAAATGTTGACGCACCGCGTTACGCAATGGTGAAGTGGGGTAAATTTATGTCAGAAAATAGTTTGAAAAAAGGTGACATTCTTCACTTCAACTTTGTTACCTCAACACAGGTGCTGGAGTTAACAAATGTGGATCGAATTTAAGACATGTGTGGAAGGATGGTAACAGGTCTGTTTGTTGGTTTATGGGTTGTTAATGCTTATGGTTTTTTGGGATATTTATATATTTGCATATGAACATGTTGGTGGTAGTTTGTTTGCTACATGTTTAGTTAATATGTCCGTCTATGGATGATGTGAAGTTTTTGAAACAATGTATAAGTATACGTATGAAAGTTAAAAATATTGTTTATGTTAGGATTATATTGTATCATGAGTTGTCGATTGTGATCGCACATTACTAATACTAAGAAGAAAAATAGATATATATTATTTAGATTATAACTAAGAACTATGTAGCATTGATTTCAAACTGAGAAACAACGCAAACAATACTTTTAATATTGATTTGAACGACACTGTTAGTTGTCATCATCGTAAACTTGATACACAGTACGTTGACCATTCTCAATTATCACCACCTCCTCAGAAACGTTTACATTTGTCTGACTTAACTGTTGATCATCAAACGTATAGAGTTCAATGAGTTGACGTGGCCACAATTCCAACAAAACAGGCGAAGTAATAAAGGAACCTTGTTCTTGGAGCATTTCCTAAAAAATAGATTATACAAATATGAGATTAATAGCAAAAAGAGTTGTTAACAAAACTAATCGTATTGTAAAGTAAATACTATAAAACAATAAAATATTACCAGATAGTCTTCAACATAACAACCAGGTTTGAAAGCAAATTCAGAAGATGACAGGCCATCACGCCATTGTTTAGATACCAACTTGAATCGATGTATTGATTTGGTATCAATCTTGATTAAAATTTGAAAAAGTATAAGTTCAAAAGGAAGATCAACCATTGTATGTTAAATACCTAAAACATTACAATAAGATATAAAAAAACTGTTTTTTAACAAAAACAAAAAACTTTACATTATGCAAATCACATTTAATATGATAGTTCATGAAAACATAGAAGATTTTGATGAACATAGAAAAAAGTAATACCTTAATGAATGTATGAAATGCTATTTGCATAAGTGATTTATAAGAAGGGTCTATGGTGTATTATATAAGAATCACGATATCAAATATGGAATTGATTACTTCATAGGAATTTCGAAAATTAGAAAATTTAATTGTCATATCATTTGAGGTATTTAGGGTTTTTAGGTATACATTAAATGTTTTTTCTAAAAATAAATAGAATCAATCAAGGTAATCAAATATAGTATTTTCGGATAGAATATATATTTTTTTTAAATACATTTAATTGTTATTTTTAGAAGAATTAATAAGCTCAAAAATCGTTTAATACTAAAAAAAATAGAAAACTATATGTAATAACTACAAGTACTATAAGAAAAAAAATGGAAAAGTATATGAAAAACTACGACACACATATTACAAAATTTTAAATTAAACAGTATATTAATCAATATTAAAATTGTATTATTTACGTAAATAGTATTATTAAAATTGTAGATATGCCTTAAAAGAAATGAATACAACTATTGTTTCAATAGAAATTTGAGTTTACGAATTAGAATTTTATTAAAGTTGGGCATTAAGCACTAAACGTAATTTAAAAACTTTAGTGGAAATAAAATAATAAAAAAAACAATCACACCCAACCACATCCATTGATAATAATATACAATAAAAACATATAGTGTAATGAACAATAGAATTAATGCTCTATTTCTTTTATTTTTTGTCGTTAGTAAATAAAATAATATGAAGATAATAATTGTATAATGAATACAATAAAACAATATAATAAGGTGTTTAAATAAGAAGATAAGTTTATTCAATTCAAAATTCAACGATTATCCTAAAAAAATAAAACCACCAACTCAAAATCCAAAAGAAAACTAAAACCACGTGTTCAAACGAAATACCATAATCAAACCAAACAGTGAAGAACAACGTAATCGAGATGATTCAATAATGGCAGTGACCAAACGAGTTCACCGTGTTTGATATCAAATGAAAGCGCAATGAAGCAAATCTGGAAATTTGTTTCAAACAACATCATAGGATTTTTCAAATGAAAATAGAACATCAAAGAAGTAATGTTTCGATCAAAAATGAAGAAGCAATGAATATCGCAAAACATTCGATCGATAATGAAAGGACCGTTAGTAGGTACACCGGAATATAAAATGAATCTGTGTACCATTGTCTTAACACACGATTGTGTTAAGACTGCTGTAATATGATAAATCAAAGTGGATTTAAAATAATTCAATAAATAAATAATTAAATCCATGCATGAGATGCGTGAACGAGATTAGCGCAAGCTTCAAATTAGTGAAAACACCACCATAAGGTGTCGAAATCAACAAACGACTTAACGGAGTCATAGACCAAACAAGTCTACTAAGACTCGCAACAAATGAAACGCTTGTTAAAACGAATTTGAATATGATGTTTTCAATACATCATATGGTGCCTTGAATTGAATTTGTGTAGTGGACAAGTTCAAACTATTGAACTTGGTTTAGACGCAATCCAACAACAAATACTTGTATTAACCAGGAAATTTCGGCATGGTTACGACGAAAAACCATGTGCGTATCTTGAAAAGAAATGGGAATTTCAAGAAAATTCGTTGACTCGATAGTAAGGAGTCAATACTTACACGAAAGCGGATCATCCAGATCACGAAGCAATAACTAGATATAGCAAAATAATAACCGAAATTTTTATAAAAACGATCATTCGAAGTGAAACCACATGCGTAACAAACGATGCATGTATAACATATGAATTTTGCAAGAAATGAAGCAAATGAGTGTTCGCTATAATGAAAGAAATCATCGTGATACAATGACCATTATGAGGAGTAGAGGTGTAGAAAATCTACTCACTAGATGCAAAAGTCGGAATTTCAATAAAAGAAGGTTAAGGACTTTACATGGGGTTTCATGTGATGATCGGTTGTTAGGTGACATTACCATGGAATGTCGAACATAGCGTATTCATCGTTAAGGAGATTGGGGGAATGCGGAGACATGCATCTTCTTCTTGGCGTGATTCATGTCATTGCAGGACCGCGTGACAAGTGGTTGCATCCTGATCGATAGTTCTCCTGTTGACAGGATTAGCATCGTCGTTGAAATGCTCCATCGTGTCTTCTAAAAGACCTTGCCTCATAAGTCATATGTGATGTACTTCAACCTCCGTTGATGTATAATTTAAGTTTCGTCTAGTTTGCACGCTCGTACCTCGTTTTGCGTAGGTTACCTGCTCGGTTAATAAAATAACATAGACGACATAATAATGGCGTTTGCCCGAGCTAATGAACGTGGTTCCTATGTGACAACCTTTAATGAACTTCGACATAAGTTTCCAAAGGTTCTAAATGCATGTTTTCTAATCTCTCAGAGTTTTGTGTTCTATGTGTATTTGTTTTTGTGCACCGCGTATAAAACACAACATTAGCGTATGTTTAAAAACAAAATTTTGACTCTTTGTTTTCGGCAACGGTTGGAGACCATTTTCATGTAACACCCCACGTTTTCAAAGTCAAAGTACAAGTCAAAGTCAAAGTCAAAGGAAGAAAAGATTGCTAAATGCGATCTGTCACTCCTTGCTTAATTATTGATTGTACTCTTTAACTTTGTAATCAAATCCTTTAAATTTTGTACTTTAGTTGTATTATGTGGAGTAAGTGCTAATTAATCATAGTTTATCGTTAATCGACTTATCGCTATCGCATCGCAACCCGAATAATGTGTTCTAGATGTTGTTTTACGTGTGTGTGTGCTATTTATATGTTACTTGTGCATGATTATATTATGTTTGTGGTAATTAAACGAAAACGCAATCGCACTCTATCGCAACGCAATCTCATCGCGAACTGGAAACGCAAGATTACTTATGTTTTTGTATGTTAGTTATATTATTTGTGTGACTATTATTAAACCTATCGCATCGCTTGATCGACACTCGCTTAAACGCATCGCATCGCTCAACGCATGAAACGAAACATCGAAACCCAACTCGCGGCAACCCTTCGATCGAATGACCATTCGATCGAATGGTCATCCGATCGGGTTGCCATCTGATCCGACACCTGCACCGACTTTCCCCTTTTAGTCACCTATAAATAGCACCTGTCACATCACAAACAGTAATGTGACAGCTCTGGTGCGACCCTTCGACTTCTCAGCCTATTTTCTCTCTATTTCAAGCGATTCTTGTAAGTTTCTTCCTCAAATCTTGTACTTCTATCATCTACACACACACACACTCCTTCATCATCTTCACCTTTGAATCTTCACTTCTCACCATGAAATCAACTGGTTTGAGGTGTTCTAGGATGATGTCATCATGGGGTTCTTATGAACTTCAAGATTTGACCTCATTCCCCCAAGAACAACTCAGATCTACAAGATTTCAACATGTTAGAACACTGATTTTGCATAAAATCTAAACATTTTCAAGATTAGAAGGATTGAAAGTTGGTTTCATAACTTTCTTTCAACTCTTTTACACTCATGCACTCAAAACCGATAGAATCGGAGCTCATTTAGGCCCTCCACTCTTTCTCTAGTGATGTGTCGGTCTGAGATCTGATTCCTATCAACGAGATGACCGACTTAGCGGGTTGAACATGAACAACTGTCAAGAACAGTTAACTGATCAGGCTGGGGTGATTCCCATCCGATCGGATGACTTGAGCTTGATGGAGTTCCCGTTGGGGTCATACCGTCTCGATCAAACCGCAAACTTTCAAACTTGACAAATTTCAAAACAAACAAGTCACCCAACGGACTGCTGTCCGATCGGATTGCCATCCGATCGAATGACAATCCGATCAGATGACTCATGGTCCCAAATACTTAACATTTTACAAAATTTCAAAGATCATCAGTAAACAAACAGATTGTCATCCGATCCGATGACCATCCGATCGAATGAACAATCCTGATGTGAACTTGTTCTCAAAAGATATCTCACTGGAACGAATCACCATCCGACCGAACGACAATCCGATCGGATGACCGTTCGATCGACGACCGGAAAGGTAGAGATACTTCTCTATTTTTAAAATGCTACAACAAAAACTTCAAAGCCATCATACACAAACACATCCATCCCAAACGAGTGGCAATCTGACCGAATGGCCATCCGATCGGATGACCATTCGTCACCTAGCACACTCATCCCTTTTTAACGCGCCGTTTATCGCTTACGCTATCGTTCTGTAATCAGGCTAACTTTCCAGCGCTCCCTTCAATCCAAGAGCGTGTTTATTTACTAAACACAATCTGTGAGTATACTCGAACCCTTTTTGCTTTACGCACTTTTGGGTGTTACATACGTTACTTATTCAAATCACAATCAACACACAACGCGAACACTTTTATACACTGACCGTTATTGCATGGTATACGTGTTACTCGATGAATGCTTGTATGTTATGTTTACACAGTGATTGTTTCCTGACACCTTAGCAACGATAGTACTATAGTTTGGACTCAGCACCTGTCGTGGACAGGGGTTGTTAAGGGCTTTTCTTCACGTATCACAGTGGTGATATGTGTTGCGCATTCTACAACTCGCTGTCACGTCTGTGGATATTTCATTGTCGATAACCTACTAGCTTCACTTTGCTACATGTTGCATGCTGGTTTTGCGTAAACGATTTTCACTATCTATTATACTATTAAAATTGTATGATCACCTTTACACTATGTGTATTGACCTCTATTTTAACGTATGTGATAGGTGTTTAGGCTTTTGATTGCTAGCTGCTATGGAATCAAGCTAAGAGAGTCTAGAAACAAACTAAATAAAATCTGAGTTGTCGGGACGGATATTTGTCTTTGAGAACAACGTCTGTAATAACTGTTTTATTTTATATGTTTGTGGTATGGGACATGAACCTTTAATATATTATAATTAATAGTTGTTATGGATTCTCCTAGACAATCTGTTTGTTCAGTGCCGCGCCCGGATGATTCCGCCATTGGTTGGGGTGTGACAGATTGGTATCAGAGCCATAACTATAGGGAATTAGCCAAGACTCGACCTAGTCCGGGTCGATGTCTTAGAAACGACCTTGTCTATAGTCTAAGTACCATCAGACCGACTTGTGCAAACCCAATACGGGTTTTGTACGAGCTTACTTGCTATTTCTCGCTCGAATTCGCTAAGCACTATCACTCTGCCTTTCCTAAGGCAGGCACACCGCACGCTATTTTAAAAAATGAACGAGTGATTAGATTGAGACTAGGTGTGAAAACCGCAAACTCTCGATCAGATCGCTTGTTCAATGCGCATTTTTACTGTAAACACGAGAATTTACGTTGAATCAGGAGTGAAATCCGTACTTCGATGAAATTATTCTTTTCAATATCGTAACTCTATCACACAAACAGGAACGTAGTCGCTAAGTTAGGGGTGAAACCCGAACCTTGTTGACTCGTTCTGTTCCCTATTTTGGTTTTACAAAACTTTCACCAAGGTCTCGATGGATTCCAATGACTCGAGCTGCGTAAATCACCGAAAGGATGCGTGCCATTCACCGTATTCCGATAATATAGCACAGTCTATTAGGCCAAAACGTGTGTTCGAAGTCCTTGAGAATAGTCAAATCACTTTGGATAGTCGACTTCTACCAGCCGAAGACAATCTTTTCTCGATTTTATGTGTTTCGATTCTGAGCCCGCAACCGTTGACTCTGTGATTTATTGTGATTTACCGCTTTTATGTGAAATTTTATGTGTTTATGTGATTTTACCTGCTTATGTGTTACGATTTTAGTGATCTATACGCTTTTCGCTTTGATCACACACACAATTCGCACTGCACATCTATCTCAAAACGTTAAGAAATCGCTTGCTATGCTACTCGCTAATCACACTCGCTACTCTCGATCGCAACTTTGAATGATAAGGGAAAACGTCTACCGTAGGCAGGCGAATACATGCAATATAGGAAGGTGAATACGTGCAAAATACGTGCTTAAGTGAACTGTGTGCTTATGTGATTCTGTGCTTACATGGACTACGTGCTATGTTCCTGTGTGCTTTCGTGTCTAAGTGATTGGTGTGTTCCTGTGCTTTATATAAAGTAGCTTTGGGTGAGATAATAGACTATACTCAACTTAATAAAAAATGTGTTTGAGTCCTGTGATGATGTCTGTTGCAGACAATGTCGTCATTCGGATCTCACACCGCTCGCTCCACTCGTCGTAACCATGAGGACAAACGCATCGCCACTCTAGTCGCTAAGCAGATGGCTAAGGTCATTCCGCAAATTGTCAGCGAACTGAATGAAAACGCTAGCAAGTCCTCTGAAGAATCTAGGACAGACTCCCCAAAGGGTACTTTCAGCTTCAAGCAGTTTAAAGCCCGCGGACCCAAGGAATTCACCGGAGAAGACGGGCCTAGTGCCATGTTTCAATGGTTCGATTCAATCGAAGTCACCCTGCGCCAAAGCGGCTATCCGGAAAACCTTCACACTGTTAATTCCACTGGCGTTTTCCAGTCCAGGGCTCTGGACTGGTGGACTGCCGAAAGAAACAAGCGTGGGAATCATGCAGGTTACGGGCTTACGTGGGATGAGTTGAAGGACGTCATGATGAAGGAGTTCTGCCCTCCCCACGAGTTTCAGAAGCCGGAGGACGAGTTCTGGCACATCAAACAAGAGGGTGGCGACAACGCTGGTTTAACTGCCCGCTTCAAGCAGCTGAATATCATTTGTCCTGGTCAAGTTACTACCCCTGAAATCACCATCAAGAAATACATCCGTGCTTTACCGGACTGTGTTGCTAATTTCGTGCAAGTCGCGAAGACGTCAACCATTGAGGAAACCTTCCTGCTCGCTGCCGAGATTAATGACAAGTGAGTTCGGGCTGGTTACTTCGATAAAGCCGTTATGAGTCTTCACCAAGTTACCGCTGAAACTGCCGCCGCACCGCAAGCTTCAAAATCCTCCCGCCACAAGAGAAAGAACAACAACAACAGTAGCAAGAATTGCGCTGTCACAGCCGTCGCTCCGCTCCAAGCCGTCCCTGCTCAACCGCAACCTCAGAACCGCCGAGTAGCGGCACCAGTAACCAATGCACCGCCGGCCAAGCGTGCATATACTGGTCCTCACCTGCTCTGCCCTACCTGTACTTATCATCATCCTACTGGGATTACTTGCAGATTCTGTGTTCACTGCAACCTGTACGGCCACTTTACTGCCAATTGTCGTACTGGTCCTCGCCAAGCCCCAGCTCAAGCTCAAGGTCAAGCTCCTGCGCCACAAGCTCTCCTTCCTGCTCCACAAGGCCAACAAACAGCTCATGCACCCGCTGCTTACGCTAGATCTTGCTTTGCATGTGGTGATCCCAACCACTTTTCAAACATGTGCCCCAACAGAGTGGTGAAGCAAGAGCCACAGCAACAGCCGCAACAGCATCAACAGCAGCAGCCTTAGCCGCAGCAGCCTCAGCCGCAGCAGCAGCCAGCAGCCCACGGACCTGCCTTCAACATCAATGCCCGCCAGGCTCAAGCAGACAACAATGTGGTTAATGGTACGTTCCTCGTCAATGGTATATATGCTACGTGTTTATTTGATACTGGAGCAGATAACTGTTTTGTATCGTTTGAATTCGAAAAGCTCCTCAATCGTAAGCGCGCCCATCTCCCCTCAACGTTTGATGTTGAAGTTGCCACTGGAAGAACCATCGCTGTCAATTCTGTTCTACGTGATTGTACACTCGAACTCAACAATCATGTCTTTCCCATCGACCTTATCCCGATGCAACTCGGTAGTTTCGATATTATAGTAGGCATGGATTTTCTTCATGAAAATCATGCTGAAGTCGTTTGCTTCAATAAAATGATTCATTTCTCTCGCTAATGGTGATCAACTTTGTGTTTATAGTGAAGTCGCATCGAAGAAACTCCAACTTATGTCGTGTGTCCAGGCTAGCAAGTATCTCCGCAAGGAATACCAAGCTTTCTTGGAGCACATTGTAGTAGCGGAGAAAAAGGAAGTTAAGGCAATAGATAAGGTGCTTGTGGCTCGTGATTTTCCTAACGTCTTCCCTGATGATCTACCTGGTTTACCCCCGAGTCGTGATATCGACTTTCGTATTGATCTCATTCCTGGAGCTAACCCTCTTGCTAAAGCTCCCTATCGTCTCGCTCCATCTGAAATGCGCGAACTCTCGAGTCAACTCCAGGAATTGCTTGACAAAGGTTTCATTCGCCCTAGCACCTCTCCTTGGGGCGCGCCTGTCCTTTTCGTTAAAAAGAAGGATGGATCGTTCCGGATATGCATCGACTATAGGGTGTTGAATAAGCTGACTATCAAGAATCGCTATCCCCTGCCCCGAATCGATGATTTGTTTGATCAATTACAAGGTGCTACATGTTTCTCGAAGATCGATTTATGCTCAGGCTATCACCAGTTATGAACCCAGGAGGAAGATATACCGAAAACCGCTTTCCGAACCCGATATGGCCATTATGAATTCGTCGTAATGCCCTTTGGTTTAACCAATGCACCTGCGGTTTTCATGGATTTGATGAACCGTGCGTGCAAACCATTTCTTGACCGTTTCGTCATCGTATTCATCGACGACATCCTTATCTATTCGATGTCAAAAACCGAACACGCGCAGCATCTACTTTGGTTCTCGAGCTACTCCAAGGGAATCGACTCTATGCCAAGTTCTCCAAGTGTGAATTATGGCTAGAGGAGGTTCAATTCCTCAGTCACATCGTTAATAATCAAGGTATACACGTCGACTCCATGAAGATCGAAGCTGTAAAGAGTTGGGTTACTCCAAAATCACCATCCGATGTTTTTGAGGAAGACCTCTTACTAACCCCTGTTTTGAAATAACAGTGATTGTCTTGAGATTTGTGTGCCCCAATCTCCTGTGCCATAATTCTTTCTCTTTGTTTGATGCAGCTGAGAACAGACAGGCATCAGTTCTGGGGCTCTCTTTTGACATATCCACCACATAAACATTGCCACTCCTTTGAGAAACAAGTTTGGTTTTTCCAGTTTTTATTATTGCTTCAATCTTTTCAACCATTTCTGGTCCAACAATCCTACAACACTCCTTTGTGAAGAATGATCCATACCCCTTATCACTCATTTGTGATACACTCAGGAGGTTGAATTTTAGATTGTCTATCAGATTGACATTTTCAAATTTTACATTGCCAGACTGTACTGTACCAGACCCCGGAACTTTCCCTTTACTATTATTACCAAAGGATATATCACCCCCTCCATGGATTTTGAAATCTTTGAGTAGGGCTTTACATCCTGTCATGTGCATGGAGCCTCCACTATCTACATACCAAAGGCTATCTAAGCATGCAGAAGCTCCCTACACATGAAGTAAAAGGATTAGTTCATTAGGGTCTCCAAAGCCAATAAGGCTTTGGATGGGGTCTCAACAGTGTCTGGGATGAGTTCAGATGGATGGGCAGTGGTTAGGTCAGGGATTTGGACAGTTTTAGGACTGTTTTTATCTAACCACTGTTGGGGTTCTTGACCAATCACCTGCTGATAACCAAAAGGATGCCTATTCACTCTTGGTTTAGAGGGCCTTTTGTAGGTCTCATAAACATGTGGGATCCTTTGGTATGGTGGTTGTCCCTTGCCCCTTCTGTATTGGTTGGCAGGGGGTGCATCAGTCACTTGAACATCTCTTTGGATAGATGTTTGATTCAGCTGTTTTATAACAGCTGTTTGGACTGGCACAAACAGTGGTTGATTCTTGGTGAATTTGACAGATGATGTTGATGGACTCAAGGATGTTTTAGCAGTGTATTCATTCTTTTTCACATCAAAGTTTTTGAGATACACACATTCTTGAGTTTTGTGGTTATTTTTACCACAGATGGTGCAGCTTTCAGCAGGTGCAATGATACTTGTTTTGTTTAGATCATATGCTTTTAGATGAAAACAGTCTTTTGTTAGATGATTTCTCTTTTCACAAAAATCACAAAACAGGTTTTTGATCTTTTCTCTTTTCTTCCTTTTCTCAGATTCCTTAGCAACAGAGTTTTGAACCACTGTTGGGATATATTTGATAGGAATGACCTTTGCTTTTGGAGCTGTGACACCATCAGTGGTTGTGAAATCCATGGGCTGAAAATTTTCAAGAATGTCACACTCATCAGACCATGTGGGTTTAAATTGGTATTTCTCAATTTCCTCAAAAGTTGAGGACCCCACAGATCTTTCCAAAGTGATTTTGTTACCAAGTTTGTCGGTTATTTTAACCTCTTGGCCATTCTTATTGGTTGGTTTAATTTCAGATGAACCAACTTTTTTTGCAGCAGTGTTTACAAGATCATCATATTTTCTATATCCTACACCAAACTTGACATTGCTTTCAAGCTGTTTCTCAAGCATAACCTCATACCCTTTACAAGATTCCACCCATCTTTCACAAGTGATATGGGTGGACTCCAACTCCTTTTTACAAACTTGGTATTTTTCTACCATAGTTTGGAGTTGAGTCTTGGTTATGCTCTACTCTTCTTTGAGACTGCTGATTTCTTTGTCTTTTTCAGCCAATTTGTTTCTAAGTTCTTTTAATAACTTTTCAAATTTGACTTCATCAGTTAAGACTTTATCCCTAAGGTTTTCATTTACCTCTTTGATGTTAGCAAATGCAATAATGCATTTGTCTGAACATAGTTTTTCAAGAACTTGAGGTGATACCTTAGCAACAACCATCATGGCACAATCACATTGATGATCACCTTCTTCATCAGCTCTAACTTCTTCCTCACCTGCCATCTTCTCTTCCTTTTTTTTTCCGTGTCTTCTTTGGACCAGGGGTCAGACAGTGGTTTAATCAGGGTTTCTGAATTTTCTCCCAGCAGTAGTTCACCAGCAACTGCAGTAACCACTGCTTCAGCCACTCCATCCACTGTTTCAGCACTCAGCTGTTCACCTTCAGTTTCTACCCCTTCTAGTATTGACTCTAATGCCATCAAACAAAATTCATCATTAGAAGGATCATTAAAAGTATAGAGTGCAAAATTTTCATCACCAAGCTCATCAGGCATGCTGCTCCAGTCAACAAAGCCTTGGGTGAAAAAGCTTTGTTGATCTGGTTGTACCACTGTTGGAGCAGCTTGTTGAGGTACAGCTGGTTGCACTTGTGCCTGAGGGACAGGGGCTTGAACATACTGAATTTGTGGAACAGTGGTTTGAACATAATGCACAGGCACAGGGGTTGCAGCATAGTGAGCAGTGTTAACATGAGCTGCAGGGGTATATTGGGTATAGTGCACAGTGCTTTGATGTTGTGGTCTAGGGTTTGAGCTGGGATGAGTTATTATTGGACCAGTGGTTTGACTCCTGCATTCCCTAGCAAAATGACCTAGCCTATTGCACTTATAGCACTTAATTTTTGACTTATCCAACCCCACTTTTAAATTCCCATGTAACCCTGGGAATTTTCTCCCTGTTCTTTTGTAGAATTTGCTTGTTCTTACACTCAGCAAAGCCAATTGATGCAAAATGTCCATCTCTTCTAAGTCAGTGGGATCAAAGTGTTGCAAATCATTGAGCTCAAAGCACAAGTTACCTGACATCTGGTTTTCACAATTGGCAGTGAAGGCATAATTTGCAGAGTGAGAATCAAAGTTGCTAAAATTTCCACCAGCAGTTATATCAATAAAATGATCATAACTCTGATCCTTACTACTGCTACCAGATTCTTCCTGACCAAAAAGAGTTGTGCTGCCAAATGAATAATCATCAGCAACTTTGCCAGACTCTTGCAACTTCTTTTTCTGGTTTAACTCCCTTTCATAGGTCAGGAGTCTACCATGAAGTTGGGTTAGGGTCAGATCTTTGAACTCAGCAGAGTTTCTAGTGACAAATGCAATGGTGTCCCATTTTTCTGGTAGTGATCTAAGAAACCTGCTATTTTGTGTAGAATTTGGAAATGTAACTTTAACAAGTCTTAGCTCACTAATGAGACAACTGAATCGCTCAAACTGCTGAGTCAATGATTCACCCTTGATGTGACAAAATGTTTCATACTGCTGATTCAGAATTTCCCTATTGTTTTCAATAACTTCTTCCGTTCCCCCAAACTGTTCCTTCAGTGCATCCCATAGCTCTTTGGCACTGTTACAATGTAACAATTCAGCATAGATCTCATTGGGTAATGTAGATGCTATGATGCTAAATGCTTTGGCATCGAGTTCAAACTTTTGAAAGTCAGTTTCAGTATAGTTTTCAGGTTTTTTAGGTTCGAACTTCTTTGAATCCTCAACACTTGGCACCATAGGAACATGGGACCCAAAAACAATAGATCTCCAATATCCAGTGTTCTGTTGAGCAAGGATGTGACCCATCCTCCTCTCCCAGATGTTGTATTCATTACGTTTAAGCATGGGTGGTTTGAAAAGAGAGCCAATGTTATTCTTATCATCTTGTGATTGTGACGTCATCCTGGTTGTTTTACAGGCACTGATTAATCAACTTTGATGGTGATTAAACCTTACACTGTTTTTCAACAAAACGAACAAACTATAAGTATCAACGATTTTGAGCTGAACTATTTATGTCAAAATGATTGTTAAATCAAATTTGACTGTCTGAGCTCTGATACCAATTGTTAGGATCTGAGTTTGGTTTTGATTGTGTTTTACGTTTGAAATAATATGAACAATGAATGAGTAGGGCAGCAGAAATTAATGGAAACAAACTTTTCACAATCAAACAGGAGAATTGCTTTGAACACACATTTTCAACAATGAACCGAATGATTGAATTTATTTCATTCAACGATTACACTTGCATGTATGTAACAAACTCCCCCTCAGCCTGAGCTCACTGTGATTTGTTCGGGCAGGAAGAAGATGGTGAAGAGCTAATAGAACAGTACAGGGTACTGTTCTATTTATAGGCACGGACAAACCACTGTGGCATCTTTGATGACGTCACCATGAAAGTGACATCTAACTTCCTAACAAATTCTAACCTCTGATCTATACAAGTACTGCTATGCTAACAACTGTTATTACAATTCATTACATAAAGACAAACTAAACTACTGCTGAAGCCTTCCACTGATGTGAACCCAGCAGCATTTGATACAACCCAGCAATGCTTGACTCAAGGCAGTAGATTGAACAGCAGGGCTTTAGTCTTCATCAGTCTTTGACCTGATCAGCAGTTGTAGGTCAGCAGTTGTGCAGATCAGTAGATAGGAGGTCAACAGATGTTGAAACCACTTTCAAGGGGAGAGACTTTGTCACACCCCTATTTTCCACGTGTCACCGGTGGGCCCGGTGGGGAGTATAGTGACGTAGTTGATATCATCATAGTCAAACAACACAATATTTAAATGCACAGCGGAAGCAAAAGATAAATATATTATAAACCGATATAAGGTAATATCAAGTATTACAAACGGAATGTAAAGGATCCACAGGCGGATCAAAAATGGAAAGATAACACTGTTCAACAGACTTTAACATCTAAAGCTTGCGAGACTTGATTATTGATGCCTGGAGTAGCCAGCCTATTACGAGTAGTACCTGCACTTAACCTTTTGGAAAATACATCAGTTTACACTGGTAAATACAATTTAACTGACTCATTTTGAAAATGGTTGAAAATTGATTTGAATGCACGTGGCACAAAACATTTTATAACTTGGGATAATTATGTAATATAATACTCGTAAAAGATTTACATGTTTCTTATGCGTTCAGTAGCCCGGTTCGTGCCGGGTTAAAGATCAATAGACACACCACAGGTATACTGCCCACAAGGCTGGTTCCTTAAAGTGGGATACCAGTTTTTACATATGCAGCTGTCAGGTGTACGCCTACACCCCGTGCTTAGGTCGTGGCCATTTCATGAATGATGCTAAGGATATCCGGGACATGGTCATTAACCCCCCAAAGGCGTTAAGCAAACAAAACATATTTTTAAACGGGTCATCTCGATAATACTTAACCACCAATCGATTAAGGTCGAATGCCTGACCAAGCGGTATTTTATATATACCGTACCCCAAGCCCGTATAAGGGAAAATAAGTTAAAAGTATTTACCTGAGCTAAATATAAATTCAATCCCAACCGTATACCACCAAGAAAGTACAGATAGCTTTTACTGGGCTCCTAAATCTGGAACGAAAGTTTTTAATAACCTATTAGATTTCTAACGGGTCTTTATTTAAGCTTATGCTTAGACCGGCTAGTTTAAAGGACGATACAGTTCAAACGCATGATCAAGCGAAGACCGGATAGAATGTGATTTAGACCCGACAAGTTTGAATACTTGTATAATGTGGGTATACTAAATACATTCTGGATTTTGAGACAAAAATGATAATGTTTGACCCGTCTCGGTCAATTTATGCAAACTAGTTACATAAACCGAACTGAACGCGAAAAGAGCGCTACGGGTAACCGTAAGAGTTGTATGCAAGTTCCCTGATATAATATGCTCTAAATATGTTATAATATTAGTAAGTTATCTTCTATTTTTCCCAAAACGGATTTAAACACAATTTATGCCCCACAAGGGCATTTTGGTCATTTAAAAGATTATAAAAGAGTTTATTTGTAAATCTGAGTTACAGGTCTGGTTCATACAGTAAATATACTTAATTTAACATATTATAACAGTAGGGTATGACCCCTAAGTGAAAATCATCATTTAAAACCAAACTATGCACCTTAGGGGTATTTTGGTAATTTCACAAGGGCTAAAAAATGTCAAAATTGGAAACCTGAGTTTATAAATTTGTACTTACTGTTATTTTATAAAAATATGCTAAGAACATCAGTAGGTATCAACTTTATATGTTTAATATGGTTATAGTACATACTATGTGTTGAAATGCTTAAAAAAAAGACGATTTAGGGCCGTTTCCGGGTTTATAAAAGAAAGCTGATATTTTTATATTTCCAGAATGCTCAAAATAATTTATTTAACAAATAAAATCAGTAGAAAAAGGTTTGGGGTCAAAAGGATTTGTAAAACTCATTTTATGGCCTAAAAGGGCAAAATCGGTATTTACCGAATTAAACTTAGAGACCTATGATATGATCAACCAAAAATAAATAAAAATCTTTAAAAATCCCAAAATATTATATAACATCAGTGGGTAAAAGTTTGGTATCAAAAAAATGGGTTTAAATGGGTTATATGCTAATTACGCCATTTAAGTGACATAAAGCATTCAAATTACGATAATGGGCATAACTCTTATTCTGGACCTCAAACTGATATCAAATTTTCGGTGCAAGTTTATAAATCAGTAACAAATGTTTCTACTCTTTCACTTTTTCAAAAATCACGTTTTATAGTAAAAAGGGCAAAATAGTCAACTTTAAGCATAAATCGGAAACATGCATATGAACCGGATAAGTGTTGAACCAAGTTGTAAAATCTCAGAGAATTAAACTTATATGAAAATTGGTCCAAAATATGCTCTAATGCAGATCTCAAACATGCATGTACGGATCAGAACTGATAGTCAAAGAAAAAGTCAATTTATGTGACTTTCGGTTCCGATTTGGGTTTAAGCTGAAAATTGTCGAGCTGATCATGATGAAACATGTTCTTACATTAATTACAAAGTTATTTTGATGATCAAACAGGTTTCATGTAACCTACATTGCTAATTATGCTTAATTTTGCAAAATCACATTCTGTTGACTTTTTAAGAAAAGCTTTGACTCGACAATTAACATGCTTAGAGTGTGAATCTGAAAATACCCTTTTAGGGGTTTGTTACACTCATAAATACCAACATGCGGGTACTTTCAATTTGAGAAATGACAGAGCCAATCTCGTTTAAACTCAAAGTCAAGTTTAATTTATGATAGTTTGACTTTCGGTTAATACACTAAGCTAGAACGAATTAGAGAATGATATGAACACTTACAATGGTCCTAAACAAGCTTAGAGATCACTATGAAGCAGCCTTGTCGACCAGAAAGCTCCAGAATCGTTCTTGTGAATTTTGAAAGTTCAAGTGTTCATATGTTTCTAACTCAAGACCCTTATATGCAGATTTGATCTTGTTTAGAGGCTGCCATATGAGTCTAGGACTGATATGAGAAGCATACAAGTGTCCCTAGCTGCATGAAATTCGATTGGTGAGGCCCTGAATCGATCACAGCTGTGTACAACTCGAATTCAGACAAGAACTGGCAGCTGTAAGTCGTTTTCGTCGCTGGCAGGTCGCAGGCGGGCCGCGACAGGCCCCTCGCGGGCCGCGACAGGCCCCTCGCGGGCCGCGTCCCATTGGTCGACCAGATTAACAAGTTTCAGCAAATTACAAATCAGTCCCTGATCTTTGTAACGTGTTTTTGGCTGTTTATTTTGCATTCTAAACCCTCAAATCTGGTTTTTAAGAACCTTGGGACTTTTATAAACATGGTAAAGTCCTTGGTTCACTTTGCGCTTACCCGAAAAGTCACGAAATCAACGTTAATGTATTTAACCTTTCGTGTACGGTTTTGATCATAACTTTCTCATACGTTCACGAAACTTCATGAAATTTTTATCACATATTCTAGTGAGTATACTTTATCATTACAACCCTTCGGGTTTGCCAAAAGATCACTCAGAGGTATACTTTCAACATGTTGACACTTTTAGCCCCTGTAGTTTGTAATTCCTCACTTTCTTACATCTTCCGCTTCGTATGATCCATGATTTATCCGTTTAAGATTATAAACATCATGTAGGGTTATTTTAGAGCCTATTTATCCATTGTTGACACTTTGGACCCTTACATTCACATAGTTTCACTGTTTGTCAACTTTAGTCCCTCTAAAGTATGTTTTCACATATTCAAAGCCCATGACACGTGTCAATACATTATTGGACGTAAATTTTCGAGGTGTTACATCCTCACCCCCTTAAAAGAAATCTCGACCCCGAGATTTACTGAAACAAATGAGGGTATTTTTCTTTCATCGTGGATTCTACCTCCCATGTGTATTCGGGACCTCTACGGGCATCCCATTTGACCTTAACAATAGGTACATGCTTCCTTCGAAGCTTCTTCACCTGTCGATCTTCAATCGATAATGGCTTTTCCACAAATTTCAAGCTTTCATCAATATGTACATCCGTGTGCGGTATAACCAGTGATTCATCAGCGAAACACTTCTTCAAATTACAGATGTGGAACACATTGTGGATAGCGCTAAGTTCTTCAGGCAAGTTTAACTTATATGCAACTGACCCGAAACGTTCGATAACCTCGAAAGGTCCTATGTATCTCGGGCTTAGCTTGCCTTTCTTACCAAATCGCATCACCCCTTTCCAAGGTGATACTTTAAGCAACACTTTATCACCTACTTCGAAGTGAAAAGCCTTACGTTTTGGATCCGCATAACTTTTCTGCCTATCCTTGGCAGCTTTCAAACGATCGCGAATCTGGACAATCTTGTCCGTCGTCTAAAAAACTATCTCTGGTCCTGATAGTTGGACATCTCCAACTTCCGCCCAACAAATAGGCGATCTACACTTTCTACCGTATAAGGCCTCGAAAGGCGCAGCTTTTATGCTGGTGTGGTAGCTATTGTTGTAGGAGAATTCAATTAGTGGTAGGTTCTTATCCCAACTACCACCCAAATCGATCGCACATGCACGTAGCATGTCTTCCAAAGTTTGAATAGTACGCTCACTCTGACCGTCAGTCTGTGGATGATAAGCCGTACTAAAATTTAAACGAGTGCCCAAAGATTGTTGGAAACTTTTCCAAAAATGTGACGTGTATCTAGTATCTCTATCAGAGATAATATACACAGGTATTCCATGCAAAGCTACAATCTTATCAACGTATAACTGGGCTAACATATCGGAGCTATAAGTCTCCTTGATGGGTAGAAAATGTGCTGACTTTGTCAGTCTATCTACTATGACCCATATAGTATCGTTTCCCTTTCTCGTCTTTGGCAATTTGGTGATGAAATCCATCGTCACCATCTCCCACTTCCATGTGGGAATTTCAGGTTGTTGTAATAAACCTGACGGCTTCTGGTGTTCTGCTTTGACTTGCGCACAAGTCAAACATTTAGCTACATAAGCAGCTACAGACTTTTCAAACCAATCCACCAGTAGTTTTCTTTTAGATCCTGGTACATCTTATCGGCTCCAGGATGTACGGAATATTTGGAACTGTGGGCTTCCTGGAGGATAACATCCCGAAGTCCTCCAAAAACTGGAACCCATATCCGTCCATTCAATCTTAGCATTCCGTCTTTGTCATAGGATAACTGCTCCTCAGTTACTCCTAGTTTTTCTTCAGGATAGTTAGCTTCCAGCACAGCTTCCTTCTGTGCAGCTAACACCTTTTCATTCAAACTATTCCTTAACAAAACTTAGGAGGTTTGCTATTTTCATTAATCCATGATTTTCTGCCAAAACTGGCAATCTTACAGATGATCATGGATTTGTATGATCCTATTCGTTGTTTCCAAGGAAATTTTCAGATCCTGATGATTGGACGTACCAATCTTCTATTTAGCAATAGGTATTCAACATTCCATCTAAGCAAGGTCTCCAAAGGAGCAGCCTTGATACTTATACATCAACTATTATAGAAAAGCTTATCCCAATGTGAAATGGTTATTCCAACCATTACTTAAAACTAATCTTAAGGGATAGTTAATCCTCACAGTTAGTCGAACATATCGACGATCCTGGGCAGCTGATGGAAAATTCTTAATTGCTGCCTAATTTGGGTTGCAGTATTCAATGCATAAGCAAAATGAACCGTCTTTCTTAATTAACTATAACGAATTCTCAGAATATTGAGTCAGGCTATATGAATCCTTTATTCACTTAATCAGGGTTTCCATTCTTCCAATGATGGTATTTGCCGTCTTGGAGATTTCATTAGAATACAACCCTAAATGGGATATAAAATCTTAATTCTACCTGCCTCTCAGGAGGTAACAGGGTAATCAAGATACAATGAGGTTACAGAGATTTTCCAAATCTCAGGCTCCAGTTCAACTGTCATATTCTGTGCCAGATAAGTGACACATTTATGTCACGAGTCCATGAATTCCTTAATCGGAAACATTTACTTTGGCAATTCCATTCTAGATATCTTCCGTGAATACCATTAGTTGACTTTAGTACCATATGACTATTAGAATATCCTTGCGGTTCCATGCATTAAACCTCCATACTGATCAGGCATGGAAGCAATCTATGGAACATGTTAAGATACACCAATCCTCATGTGGCGCTTTTATCCTACCATCTGGTATTCGCAATCGATAGAGATTACAGAGATATCAACTATACATGCTGACACACTTCTTCTAGAGGGAGGGTATTTCTAGAATTCCATGATTAGAGGTTTCTAACAGGAACAGAAGAAATGGTTCTTATGATTGCCTGTAAGTTTTACCTTACACTTACTATCTGGGGTTCTTACGAGAAAGATTAAAAGTTTGCTAAGCTTATGGTTTTATGAGAGACTTAGCAGTACCTGCAACCTAACGTAACTCCTAGCCATAAAATCACCATAATGGATTTATCTGGTGTCATTATTAATGTGAGTTGCCTCTAATCATACATCAGGAGGGCTAAACGCCTCCATTCTTAAACCTTTTAAACTTAGCTATAAAACTTTTGACAAATTGTAGGGCAATCTCGGCCTCGACTGGTTATTTCTTAATCTATAAAACGTGAGTAGTTGAGGTGGATCCATAATGGATTCATAATAAGCAGACTTTGAAACGTTAAGGTGCCCTCTTATTGCCGATGCTAAAACATAATATATATATAGTGCATTATGCTTAAATTCTAGGTTAACCGAATAAGAGCACCATTTCAACCAATGAATCAGGGTTTGCAACCTACTGCCGATAGTTTATAGCTCTTATGGGGGAGTCGGAAAAATTCTTATTCCATCTTTTCCATTTCTCAAAGCGGGTACCAGGTTTTTCTAATAAGGTCCTAAAAATTTGGACCATCCCATAATGAAAAAGGGAATCTCTCTTATGGACTCCATTAATGTCCTCACTAATCAAGGGTACTACCATCGAATGATTGTGATACATACCTTACCGTGTGCTTTCCAGCATAACTGCTGACATACCTAATGGTTTCTACTTCATCCAACAATTTCTTGTAATCGATGATCCCTTTTTACTATTGAAGTCTCTTGACTTCCAAGAGACGAGGTACTTTTAAGTAAATCCTAAAAAAAAATGGGCTCCTTGCCACATATGATTTTATTTGGGTTATTCTTCGCATATGGAATATGAATAAAGCTCTTCTCATGAGCAGTGTCATGTGTTTTAGAGTGAGCAGCGTTTGGCTCTTCATGGCTTTTCTCATAGCCCTTCTCAGCAGTGATAATTATAGTTTTGGAGATTAACTCTGTTAACATTGAGGTTCACACTTGGTGCACTATTAACATTGGGCGCATATATTGCGACTGTTGTCTCTTCTGAGTTTTCCATACTCAATTCTTTTGGTATTAAATACCAATTTAATAATTAATTGAGTGCATTTCCCAGCTAGTCATCATCCTGACGACTTATCATACATCGATCATGGTATTATTAAACCATATGAACATTCCTAAGGAGTGTTACTTGATTGTACATGTGCTTATATTTAATCAAAATGGAGATTTCACAAACTAGGCACCTAGCTCGGTTGGCTAGGCGCGCGAAAGGGTGCGGCCTAGTCCCAGGTTCGATTCCGGGGACGGCCAATTCCACCATTTTTTTATGTTTAATATTTATTAATCGTACGGATGCATGTAATTATGAGGGTTGTCTCATAAGGAGTCTTAATAATTAATTGCTTCTTATTACCCACAATATGGGATTGATTTTTCAGACAACCAATCGATTTTATAACTATATTGTGTCCTTATATTTTAACGGAAAATAGGACATCGGAAAAATGATTCCTAATGGACATAGAACATCCATCTAATATTGCTGAAGCAGTTTCTGAGGTACTATCGGCCAATTTTACTTCATACTTAACGCTTAAAGTTTTTAACAGGCAGATTTAATGATTTACAAAATCTGTTGTCTTATGAAAGACTTATCTGAACCTGAATAAAATAATACTCAAGCATGAGCGTTATTGCTAAAGAAGTACCTGTTGTGACATTGTCATCCTGAATAGCCTCTTGAGCATCCACTTGAGAGCTTCCATCTTCGGTCTTCTTAGGCTCCTCAGGCTTCTTGGTTTTATTTGGGCAGTTTGTCTTGATGTGCCCTATTTCATTGCAACCATAGCAGGTTGCGTCCTTTATGTCTTGGCACTCCAAGGTCTTGTGCCCTTTCTTGTTGCAAATCCCACAAGATCTCGTGTGAGACTGGGATTTCGACTCCAATCGACACTTCCCAAAATGGTTCTTCTTACAAGTTTTACATTTGGGTTTTGCCTCCTTTGGTTTGGACTGGTTATACTTCGAACCGGTCTTACCCTTTTTACAGCATTTATTTGGGGTATCATCGCACTTTCGCTTATGATCCTTCAACACACGGTCCACGGCGTTGTTTACGGCTGTATCTATCATAGCCTGTAACTCGGTGCTTGTTAAGTTCAGTCTTGCATCATCATTCTGATCAGCTAGACGATTGTAAGCTTCAGAGGAGTCAGCCATGGTGAAGCTTTAAAGGCTACAAACCAAGTAGTAATAAATTGGTTTAATTATATAGCGAATTGTCAAACTTGATAATTAAGTAGCCATGGTGCGAATAAACCATATGGGCCAACAGATAGTATTTAATTTATTGATTATGTTTTGCCTAAGTTTTTAAATAAACCATCTTTGGCGTTTAAACGGAATATAATCCTTCATATTTACTAGACAGGGGACATAAGTCACGACTGTCAATGTCATACTAACATCTTATATAGCACAACGGTTTGTTCTAAAGGACTTTTTGATGGCACAGATGCCTTGTCACTAGGGAAAATTTTTAAAACATAATCAATGATTCCTTTGGATCGGAAAATTTCATAATTCATTGTTTTGACAAGAAGTTATGAAATAAAACTATCTTTTTCATGTATGCATCTTTGCCCGTAGGTATACATCCCAGGTGGATGTTTAGATGTGTACATCATGTTCGACGTTTATTAGCCATGATTCCTATTGATTATATAGACTAAATAAGGGTTTGGAAGTTCCTAATATAAGGATGACAAGCGTGATTTTTATCGCATCACTGTCGTTGGGAGTGTTAACACGTTTTCAAGTGTTAATAAGGATCTGAATCTCTTTTAAACAGGTTTTATTATCTTAGCTAGGTCTTTAACGACATTCAAGCTAGGTTATGCCTTTTAAGATTCTCTTTTAATATTTATACTGGCAGGAAAGGAATGATATTTATTTTATTCAGGATTTTCACTATTAATCCTAAATTATAAGTTAGTAATAGCACAAAAGGCTTAGTCACGTGGACAAGTTTAATTTATAAGTCATGATTCTCGTAGAATCAAGGTATTTAGGCTCGAACGTTGTTCATTGCCTTTTCTTGACAGGGAGTTGTAGGCTACCACTGTCTTTAGTCTCAGAGGACGTTAGTTATAGCCCGTGGGCACTTCATCCTTAAGGGATGATTATTTTAATAAGGAAAGTTGGAGTAATCCAATTTAAGGATGACTTATGCGATTTTATCGAACCACGTCTGCCAGGAATGTTAACATGTTACAGATGTTAACAAGGATTTGAATCTCTTGAATAGGTTCTACCATCTTGGCCTTGTCATATAGGCTAGGTTTACCTTTTTAAGATTCTTTTTAATAATTAACGCAGGATAATCCTAAATTGAGATGTTAATAAGGATCTGAATCTAAATGAGGAACTGCCATTTTGGCCGGGTCTTAATATGACACGTGGCTAGGTCTTGTTCTTTTTAGATTTTGCCATTTTATTATAATGGTAGATCTTATAAAAGAAATGTTATTTTCTTATTTATTTCCCTTTTTCATGATTAGAACGAAAATCCAAATTTAATCATTCCACTACATAAAAATAAAAGTACAGAGTTGCCCTAAGCGGGACTTGAAAGGAATAATGTTGTCCTCGAAGGGACGGAAAGATAAATATGTCCTTATAAGGACTATTGAGGAAACGATCTTCAGCAAAGGAGTTTCTTCTTCATTCAGTTTCCTGAATGCTTTCTCCTTGGTTGCACATTTCATCCTGGTCGCGGTACGAAGCTCAGCATTTCAAGGCTCCAGACGTGAAGAATTCCTATTACGGCTTCTTCGTTTGGCGACGTATCCAATAAAAATTTGGGAGCAAAAATTCTAGATTAGGATTGAGAATATTCCTAAGTTAAGTCTAGACTCAGAAGGTCAAAGGATGTGCTATCGTGTCATTGAGATTAAACACAAAAACTAGTGTTTAATTCACTCAATGTTGGCTCTGATACCAACCTATCACACCCCTATTTTCCACGTGTCACCGGTGGGCCCGGTGGGGAGTATAGTGACGTAGTTGATATCATCATAGTCAAACAACACAATATTTAAATGCACAGCGGAAGCAAAAGATAAATATATTACAAACCGATATAAGGTAATATCAAGTATTACAAACGGAATGTAAAGGATCCACAGGCGGATCAAAAATGGAAAGATAACACTGTTCAACAGACTTTAACATCTAAAGCTTGCGAGACTTGATTATTGATGTCTGGAGTAGCCAGCCTATTACGAGTAGTACCTGCACTTAACCTTTTGGAAAATACGTCAGTTTACACTGGTAAATACAATTTAACTGACTCATTTTGAAAATGGTTGAAAATTGATTTGAATGCACGTGGCACAAAACATTTTATAACTTGGGATAATTATGTAATATAATACTCGTAAAAGATTTACATGTTTCTTATGCGTTCAGTAGCCCGGTTCGTGCCGGGTTAAAGATCAATAGACACACCACAGGTATACTGCCCACAAGGCTGGTTCCTTAAAGTGGGATACCAGTTTTTACATATGCAGCTGTCAGGTGTACGCCTACACCCCGTGCTTAGGTCGTGGCCATTTCATGAATGATGCCAAGGATATCCGGGACATGGTCATTAACCCCCCAAAGGCGTTAAGCAAACAAAACATATTTTTAAACGGGTCATCTCGATAATACTTAACCACCAATCGATTAAGGTCGAATGCCCGACCAAGCAGTATTTTATATATACCGTACCCCAAGCCCGTATAAGGGAAAATAAGTTAAAAGTATTTACCTGAGCTAAATTTAAATTCAATCCCAGCCGTATACCACCAAGCAAGTACAAATAGCTTTTACTGGGCTCCTAAATCTGGAACGAAGGTTTTTAATAACCTATTAGATTTCTAACGGGTCTTTATTTAAGCTTATGCTTAGACCGGCTAGTTTAAAGGACGATACAGTTCAAACGCACGATCAAGCGAAGACCGGATAGAATGTGATTTAGACCCGACAAGTTTGAATACTTGTATAATGTGGGTATACTAAATACATTCTGGATTTTGAGACAAAAATGATAATGTTTGACCCGTCTCGGTCAATTTATGCAAACTAGTTACATAAACCGAACCGAACGCGAAAAGAGCGCTACGGGTAACCGTAAGAGTCATATGCAAGTTCCCTGATATAATATGCTCTAAATATGTTATAATATTAGTAAGTTATCTTCTATTTTGCCCAAAACGGATTTAAACACAATTTATGCCCCATAAGGGCATTTTGGTCATTTAAAAGATTATAAAAGAGTTTATTTGTAAATCTGAGTTACAGGTCTGGTTCATACAGTAAATATACTTAATTTAACATATTATAACAGTAGGGTATGACCCCTAAGTGAAAATCATCATTTAATACCAAACTATGCACCTTAGGGGTATTTTGGTAATTTCACAAGGGCTAAAAAATGTCAAAATTGGAAACCTGAGTTTATAAATTTGTACTTACTGTTATTTTATAAAAATATGCTAAGAACATCAGTAGGTATCAACTTTATATGTTTAATATGGTTATAGTACATACTATGTGTTAAAATGCTTAAAAAAGACGATTTAGGGCCGTTTCCGGGTTTTTAAAAGAAAGCTGATATTTTTATATTTCCAGAATGCTCAAAATAATTTATTTAACAAATAAAATCAGTAGAAAAAGGTTTGGGGTCAAAAGGATTTGTAAAACTCATTTTATGGCCTAAAAGGGCAAAATCGGTATTTACAGAATTAAACTTAGAGACCTATGATATGATCAGCCAAAAATCAAATAAAAATATTTAAAAATCCCAAAATATTATATAACATCAGTGGGTAAAAGTTTGGTATCAAAAAAATGGGTTTAAATGGGTTATATGCTAATTACGCCATTTAAGTGACAAAAAGCTTTCAAATTACGATAATGGGCATAACTCTTATTCTGGACCTCAAACTGATATCAAATTTTCGGTGCAAGTTTATAAATCAGTAACAAATGTTTCTACTCTTTCACTTTTTCAAAAATCACGTTTTATAGTAAAAAGGGCAAAATAGTCAACTTTAAGCATAAATCGGAAACATGCATATGAACCGGATAAGTGTTGAACCAAGTTGTAAAATCTCAGAGAATTAAACTTATATGAAAATTGGTCCAAAATATGCTCTAATGCAGATCTCAAACATGCATGTACGGATCAGAACTGATAGTCAAAGAAAAAGTCAATTTATGTGACTTTCGGTTCCGATTTGGGTTTAAGCTGAAAATTGTCGAGCTGATCATGATGAAACATGTTCTTACATTAATTACAAAGTTATTTTGATGATCAAACAGGTTGCATGTAACCTACATTGCTAATGATGCTTAATTTTGCAAAAACACATTCTGTTGACTTTTTAAGAAAAGCTTTGACTCGACAATTAACATGCTTAGAGTGTGAATCTGAAAATACCCTTTTAGGGGTTTGTTACACTCATAAATACCAACATGTGGGTACTTTCAATTTGAGAAATGACAGAGCCAATCTCGTTTAAACTCAAAGTCAAGTTTAATTTACGATAGTTTGACTTTCGGTTAATACACTAAGCTAGAACGAATTAGAGAATGATATGAACACTTACAATGGTCCTAAACAAGCTTAGAGATCACTATGAAGCAGCCTTGTCGACCAGAAAGCTCCAGAATCGTTCTTGTGAATTTTGAAAGTTCAAGTGTTCATATGTTTCTAACTCAAGACCCTTATATGCAGATTTGATCTTGTTTAGAGGCTGCCATGTGAGTCTAGGACTGATATGAGAAGCATACAAGTGTCCCTAGCTGCATGAAATTCGATTGGTGAGGCCCTGAATCGATCACAGCTGTGTACAACTCGAATTCAGACAAGAACTGGCAGCTGTAAGTCGTTTTCGTCGCTGGCAGGTCGCAGGCGGGCCGCGACAGGCCCCTCGCGAGCCGCGTCCCATTGGTCGACCAGATTAACAAGTTTCAGCAAATTACAAATCAGTCCCTGATCTTTGTAACGTGTTTTTGGCTGTTTATTTTGCATTCTAAACCCTCAAATCTGGTTTTTAAGAACCTTGGGACTTTTATAAACATGGTAAAGTCCTTGGTTCACTTTGCGCTTACCCGAAAAGTCACGAAATCAACATTAATGTATTTAACCTTTCGTGTACGGTTTTGATCATAACTTTCTCATACGTTCACGAAACTTCATGAAATTTTTATCACATAATCTAGTGAGTATACTTTATCATTACAACGCTTCGGGTTTGCCAAAAGATCACTCAGAGGTATACTTTCAACATGTTGACACTTTTAGCCCCTGTAGTTTGTAATTCCTCACTTTCTTACATCTTCCGCTTCGTATGATCCATGATTTATCCGTTTAAGATTATAAACATCATGTAGGGTTATTTTAGAGCCTATTTATCCATTGTTGACACTTTGGACCCTTACATTCACATAGTTTCACTGTTTGTCAACTTTAGTCCCTCTAAAGTATGTTTTCACATATTCAAAGCCCATGACACGTGTCAATACATTATTGGACGTAAATTTTTGAGGTGTTACAGACTTGTTAACATAACATCTGCTTATTTCTGGATCCACTGCTCTGATCCAGTTTTGGCTTTAATTATCTGTTCCTCTGATAGGGTTCAATCCCAACAATCTCCCCCTGGAACAGATAATGCCAAAACCCTTCATTATTGGTAGATCTTTATTGCCTCATCAGCAGTTCCCTTATTTTCCCTTTGAGTTGTAACTCAAAGGCTAAGGCATCTGTGTCATCTTCATCCCTACACAGTGGAAGATCAAGGAAATCCTGCAAATCTTCAAGACTTAGGCCAAGTGCTTGTTCCCTTGTTATTTTCTTCACTTCTCCACTAGACTTGAACACTGTCAGTACATGGGTCTGTTTGTCAGTTTTCCATTTTAGTACTTTTGAGTCTGGTGGGTTTCTTGGGAGATTTTTATTAGATGAGGAGTTTGGTGATGCAGGCCTTGTGATGACTGTTTGAGAGTGCTTGCAGGTTGGTTTAGGCCAAGAGTTTCAGCTATCATTATCTTAATGCCCTCTTTTACAAGCTCATCTCCTGCCATTAATTCGGTCACTGTTTCAGTATCCAACTGTTGTTGTCTTCTTTTATAGATGGCAGCACCAGCTGGAGCAGTGGCTCTCCTGATTTGCAGCTTTGGTGGTCTTGTTGAAACCTCTACTTCAGGATAGTCAGGTTTTTGTGGAACTATAGGATCTTTCTTCCTGAATTCCTCCAACCTTTTGTAAGTGGTCCTGGCTTTATCTTCTTTCCATCTTGACACTTGATTTTTAGACCCATAATCAGCAGCAACTAATTCCTCTTTCATTCTTTTCAGCTCCAAAGTCTTTTCTGGCTCATTCTTTTTGTACTTTGACCAATCAGGAGGAGTGTGTTTGACCTTATTCTTGATCATTTCTTGAATCCTGGCTACTTCTTTTTCAAGCTCAGGAATGGTCCACTCTTTGTACATATGTTTTCCCCCTTATACTTTTTTGTAGCCATGATGCTTTCAATGTAGTCTTTTCTCAAAGTTTCATCTGCTCTCTCTGAGATTTGCTGACAAACATTTTTTGCAAACTGCTCTAAGGATCTGACTTGAGTGAATAAAAATTGATAATGCCTTTGAATTTCTTTGTCAGTTTTCCCTTGAGAGCTTCTTTTGGAGATATCCTCTGCCTGTTGAGCCTTAACTTTCAAATACTCTTCAATATTGTTAGGCCTAGGATATCCTTCAACTGATGGCAACTTCCTTGTAGCAGGATCATCCTCATAGTAGAAGGATTTGATCTCTTCTCTGACTGCAATGAGTTCAAGAGGATATTGAAAACCTGCAGGAGTGATGATAGGGATTGGTTGTTGTATTTGAGCTGATGAGAGAGGAACAGGGTTTGGAATAAGTACAAGAGATTGTGAAGATGTTGGTGGAGGTGATGGAGAATCATCATCAGGTATGAAAATCCTTCTCCTTTTTATTGTAGGAGAGGCTAATGATGTTTTAGGTGGATCAGTGGTGGTGATTTGAGTGGTAGAAGGTGGCTGACTAACAGTTGTTGAAACAACTGGTGTTTCAACCACTGTTGTCATTACATCAGATGTTGTAACATCTGATGTCTTCTGCTTTTTAGCAGGAGGTGATGATGGTGAGGTTGTTTTTGGCGGTGATGTGATTTTTGGTGGTGCTGGTAAGGCAGTGGTTGTGGTGTGTGTTGAAGTGATAGCAGATGTTGAAACTACTGAAGTACCAGCAGTTGTTGATACAGCAGGAGTTACAACAGTTGTTTGAGTGGAAGATTGATGTTGGGGGCTTTTGGAAGGTGGTTTGGAAGTATGCTTTGTAAGACTGGATGGTGTGGACTTGGGTTCCCTCACTTTTCTAGTGGGATTCTTTCTTTTTGGCTTAGGATTTTGAACATCCTTTGGCTCAGAACAACCCTGCGCATTCAGCTCCATATAAGCTCTTTTCTCCTCATTCCACCTGGACATATCCTTTGCCTCTCTGTCCCTTTTTACACTTGCTTTTGCTTCAGCAAGTGCATTTGTGGTAACATCAATCTTTTTACTACCATCTGGCAAAGGGATCTTTTTAGTCATATTCTCCTTTTCTGGTTCAATATAGAGACCATCATCAATTCCCTTCTTCTTCTTCCACTGTTTTATTTTCTCCCCCTTTTTGGCATTATCTGGAGGAAGTTTATCAATGAAGAGAACAGTGGGAGGAGCAGTGCCAGTGGTGTTTAGGATGTGGGCCTTTATAGCCTTGATATCTGCTTGGGTATTCTTAAATCTTGACTCCATTATGTTTCTCAGCTCTTGAACATGTGTTGCATGCTGCTGATCAGCCATTTATCTTTGTTGTTGAAGTAGGGGTTGAAACAGATTCCATAACTCATTTGCAGCAGGTGCTTGTGGTGGAGCAGGTGCTTGAGCTGGAACAACTGTTGCAGCATTTCTTTGATTTCTGCAACAGAGGTATCCAGTTTGTCAATTCTATCCATCAATTCTTGGTACTTTAAACCATCACCCATCTTAATGGGATCATCTGATTTCCCACTAACAGTGGTTTGAACAGTGGTTGACTTAGGGAATGTATTCCAATAGTCATCCACTGATGCCCCTTTTTCTCGGTACTAGGGACTTCTTCCCTCAACACTTGATAACCTTTTGATGGTACCAGTGGTCAAAACAAACTCACTAGTGGTTATCAGAGGTGCTATAGAAGGAATTGCCTCCAAGGAAGTCTTATTGATGTAACCACTGTCCAAATGCAAACCAGTGGGTTCAAGAATTGTAGTGGCTGCTTCACTTAGATAACCACCAAGAGTTACTTGTAACTCAAGGGGTGTAACCTCCTCAGGTCTTGTTGGTGGGTTAGCTATGATTGATACATCAGACCCAGTCATTTGTTGAAGTATGTTCTCATTGATGGGTGAGTGAGAAGGACTGGTTTGTGCCTGGTTCAGATCTATAGCATCCAACAGTAATTTAGTTAGTGGGGGAATTGTGGAGGTGAGGTTGGGTGTAGAAAAAGAATTGGCCCCGGGCATTGGGCTGTGGATGATGGAAGCAAGTGATTCCAGAGCATCATATTGTGGTGTCCCTATTTGTACAACCTGTTCTTTTTTAGAAGAAGCAAGAGGAGTTTCAGCCATGGGTTGAGATATTTGTACCAACTGCTGTGAGGAAGTAGCAGCAGTGGTTTCTTGTGACTTTTGTGCTGTCACTGGCAGTTGCTGTGGTATCTCATCCTCCAGAGTTGCCTTTTTGATAGGTTTGGGGGGTTTTTGAGTTTTCTTTTGCTTTGGCTTTTTGGTAATTTTAGGTGTGGGTTTCAAAGCAGTTGTTTTGCTGCATTGATCACCTTAAGCAGTGGGCTCAGCAGCAGATACCTGAGGAGCAGTGGTAGCTGCTAAAGTCTGCTCAGGCACCTCTGCTTGTGTTTTGCAAGGTGTTGACATTCTTGTAAAAGTTTCAGCAGTTAAGCTGTTTATTTGAAAAGATACACCTTGTTTTATTGTAGAAGCATCATCCTTACTAAATTTCTTTTCAAAATAGTAACTTAGAAATCTTGAAAAAAGTAAGAATGGCTTTTTATCAACATTTTTAACCAAGTCATTAAAGATTTCGTGGGAGTAATTGAAATTTTCATCTTGAAGAATAGCATATCCCAGGTTTTGAATCTTTAATGGTATCTCATTAAAAGAAGTGGTTTTGTTTGAAACACACATAAGCAGGGTATGGAACACAAATCTTGTTTCAGGTGGAAAATTGTCTTTTTGTAAGGTATCCTTTTTAATTTGTTTTGCATACCCCCTTTCAAGGAAATCAGTTTTTAACTCATTTTTGGGAAAGAATGTTTTACCTTGCTGATCATTGAGTTCAAAGACTTCCGAGATGGATTGTGGTGTGATTTTGACAGGTTTACCCATGAGAGAAGAGGTAATAGCTATGACATCCTCGCCTTGTTTGTCAAGGGTAATATTCTTCTAAAACTCTCTTTGGGTGTCCAAGTAAATTAGAGCATCTGCTGTTAACAAAGTTTTGTTCTTTGATGCAGACATGATGTCAATGATGGAATCGAAAGCATCGGTGGTGCCTGGTTTTGTCAAAAGACCCAGATAATTGTGTGGTGATTTGTATGGGATTTCGATGGGTGTAGCCTTTGGAGTGGCCTTTTTACGAGAGGATTTTGAAGTGGGTGTTGCAGATGACTTCGATTTTGTCATTTTGGAGAAGACGATCGAAGAAGGTTGTGAAGAAATTTGAGGAAATGAGATGTGAACTGCTTTGAGAAAGGATTTTTTAAGAATTCAATTCGATAGTAAAACCCTGTTTGGGGTTTTGAAGGGGGTTTAATAGAGAAAAAGTGAATGCTGACGTGGCAGCGGTTACAAAAGGTCTGACCACAATGTACTATCCATGTGCCAACCCCTGATGAAGAAAACGACAACTCCTTTTATGAAGACCACTTATGGAACAAGATCAGTGGGCATAACTGGAACAATGAGAGCAGTGGGTGATTTTCACTATCAGTGGATAGCATATCAGTGGATAAAACACTGATTTTGAACAACAATGCTTATCAAAGAAATGAGAGAGCAGGGGTTGACTTTCAGCAGTGGACAGATTTTTAAGTAGAGCAGACTTTTGAACAAAGCAGTGGTTATGGCAGACTTTTAAGGATTTAAATGAGAAATTCATTTTTAGCTATTTTTAAGGATGGATTTTTGATTTTTTGAAAACATTTTAATGCTTTTATTCATAGAAAAACAGGATTTTGCCTGTTATTCCATGTTTAGCATGCCAATCCTAGAGATCAAGCTTTCAAAGGTGGATGTGTCTAATGCTTTGGTTAGCACATCTGCCAGCTGATCCTTAGTTGGAACATGGTGCAGAGAAATCAAACCTTTTTTCATAGCAATCCCTCACAAAGTGATGTCTGATGTCAATGTGCTTGGTGGTTGAATGGGAAACTGGATTTTTGATGATATTTTCTGCTGCCTGGCTGTCCAACATGAGTGGTGTCTTTAAGGCAGTGATACCAAAATCCAGCAACTGATTTTGAAGCCAGAGCAGTTGGGCTGTACAGCTTGCAGCAGCTATATATTCTGCCTCACCAGTGGATGTGGAAACAGCTACTTGCTTTTTGCTTTGCCAAGACACTAAGCAATTGCATAGGAATTGGCACCCTCCTGAAGTGGACTTCCTTGTCTTGTCACATCCAGCAAAGTCACTATCTGAGAAACCTGAAAGCTCAATTTTACCATCAGCTGGATACCAGATACCAAGTGTGGGAGCACCTTTTAGGTATCTGAATATCCTTTTTACAACAATAAGGTTTGACTTTCTAGGGGCTGATTGGGATCTAGCACAAACACATGTTGCAAACATGATGTCTGGCCTGGATGCAGTTAGGTACAATAAAGACCCAATCATGCTTCTATATAAAGTTTGATCAACCAATTCATCCTTCTTATCAGATATGACTACCTTATTGGTTGCAATGGGTGTACTGCATGGCTTACAATCATCCATCTCAAATTTCTTCAACAGGTCTTTGGCATATTTTCCTTAATGGATGAAAGTGCCATTTTGCAGTTGCATTACTTGGAGACCAAGAAAGCACTGGAGTTCACCCATTGCACTCATTTCAAACTCAGCTGTCATGAGTTGCCTAAACTCTTCACACATTTTATTACATGTGCTTCCAAAGATGATGTCATCCACATAAATCTGGACAATCATCAAATCCTTTCCTCTCCATTTTAGAAACAATGTTTTGTCTATCTTACCTCTTGTAAAGCCAATGGAAAGTAGAAAGGTGGAAAGAGTTTCATACCAAGCCCTTGGTGCTTGTTTCAGTCCATACAAAGCTTTATTTAGCTTGTAGACATGATTTGGATTAAATGGATCCTTAAAACCTGGAGGTTGACAAACATAAACCTCTTCTTGAATCTTACCATAGAGGAATGCACATTGATATCCATTTGGTACACCTTGATGTTGTGGTTGACAGCAAAGGCCAAAAATAGTCTAATTGCTTCAAGTCTTGCTACAGGGGAAAATGTTTCATCATAATCAATGCCCTCTTCTTGTCTGTACCCTTGAACCACAAGCCTGGCTTTATTTTTGACAACAATACCCCTTTCATCAGTTTTATTTTTGAAGACCCATTTTGTGCCAATAGGACTTACACCCTCTGGCAATGGAACAAGCTCCCAAACTTGTTGTCTTCTAAACTGTTGGAGCTCCTCTTGCATGGCTTCTACCTAGTTGTTGTCTTTTAGTGCCTATTGGTACTTGACTGGCTGATGGAGAGATAGAAAACCAGCAAAAAGACAAATGTTTTGGGATTGACTTCTTGTGAGCACCCCTTCATTGATGTTGCCAATAATTTGGTCTGGTGGATGAGATTTCAAGAAGATGAGCTCTCCTTGGTATGGAACAATGGCATTGAGTGGAGATGGCTGCAAATGTGAATCATCTGAGCTAACCACTGCTGGTGACTTTGATGATTCAGCAATGGCTTCAAAAGGTGGTGGAATAGGAGGTAAAGGTGTGGACACATGCTGAATTTGATCCACTGTTTGAGGACTTTTGTCAACAGTGTTTGATGATGTGGAAGCAGGGGTTAAAGGGCTACTTTGGTCAACAACTGTTGAGGTAGCAGTGGTTGAGCTTTGACAGCTGTTTTGAACATCTGCTGCTCTTCCCATTGTGGCAGACTTTTGTTGAGGAATGATGATCTCATACCCATAGTCTGGAGATGAATCCTCTGATGGACCTGCACTGTTAGTCTTGACAGCAGTATTTTCAAAAGTGAATTTATCAAGATCAAACAAATCTGCAGGGTTTGCTGGGATTTTCATTGATGAAAGTTCATTGAACTTTACATTCAAAGTCTCTTCCACTGTTTTGGTCCTTGTGTTAAACACTTTGTAGGCCTTAGTAGTGGTAGAGTATCCCAGATGATAACCACATTCAATTTTGGCTGCAAACTTAGAAATGGAATCTTTTTAGTTTAAAATGAAGCATGGGCAGCCAAAAACTTTGAAGTATGAAATCAATGGCTTTATTTTATACAGCAGTTCATAGGCAGTCTTTTGATGCCTGGGGTTGATTAAAACTCTGTTTTGGACATAGCAAGCAGTGTTTACTGCCTCTGCCCAAAAAGTTAATGACAAACCTGAATCAGCAAGCATGGTTCTGGCAGCCTCAATCAAAGTTCTATTCTTTCTTTCAACAACCCCATTTTGTTATGGTGTTCTTGGAATGCTGTATTGCCTCACAATTCCTTTTGACACACAGAAATCATCCAACTCCTTGTTCCTGAACTCTGTGCCATTGTCACTTCTGAAGATTTTTACTGGAAGGTCAAACTGCTTTTCAACCTGTTTCACAAAGTCTTGCAGAATGCCTGCAGTCTCATCTTTTGAGTGTAAAAAGTAAGTCCATGTAAACCTAGAAAAGTCATCAACAATAACCAAACAATACCTCTTTTTCTTAAGACTCATGACTTTAACTGGGCCAAACAAATCCATATGAAGCATTTGCAAACATTTGGTTGTTTTGGACTCATCAATGGATTTGTAGGAGCTTTTATGTTGTTTTCCTTTTAGACAGGAAACACAATGCTCAGGACAGCTGAACAGTTTTTGAGGAAGACCTCTTACTAACCCCTGTTTTGAAATAGCAGTGATTTTCTTGAGATTTGTGTGCCCCAATCTCCTGTGCCATAATTCTGTCTCTTTGTTTGATGCAGCTGAGAACAGACAGGCATCAGTTCTGAGGCTCTCTTTTGACATATCCACCACATAAACATTGCCACTCCTTTGAGCAACAAGTTTGGTTTTTCCAGTTTTTATTATTGCTTCAATCTTTTCAACCATTTATGGTCCAACAATCCTACAACACTCATTTGTGAAGAATGATCCATACCCCTTATCACTCATTTATGATACACTCAGGAGGTTGAATTTTAGATTGTCTATCAGATTGACATTTTCAAATTTTACATTGCCAGACTGTACTGTACCAGACCCCGGAACTTTCCCTTTACTATTATTACCAAAGGATATATCACCCCCTCCATGGATTTTGAAATCTTTGAGTAGGGCTTTACATCCTGTCATGTGCCTGGAGCCTCCACTATCTACATACCAAAGGCTATCTAAGCATGCAGAAGCTCCCTGCACATGAAGTAAAAGGATTAGTTCATTAGGGTCTCCAAAGACAATAAGGCCTTGGATGGGGTCTCAACAGTGTCTGGGATGAGTTCAGATGGATGGGCAGTGGTTAGGTCAGGGATTTGGACAGTTTTAGGACTGTTTTTCTCTAACCACTGTTGGGGTTCTTGACCAATCACCTGCTGATAACCAAAAGGATGCCTGTTCACTCTTGGTTTAGAGGGCCTTTTGTAGGTCTCATAAACATGTGGGATCCTTTGGTATGGTGGTTGTCCCTTGCCCCTTCTGTATTGGTTTTCGCGTCGAGGAGGCATTCTAAAAGAGGAAACATGAAAGGAAACGAGTGAGAGAATTAGACGAAAAGAATGAGATAAAACAAATTTGATGAAAGCAATGGATAGTGGTCATTTGTTTGTTACTACAAAGCAACAAACGACCTCAGTGATTAATCAAAGTAGATAGGTCAAAAATAATGTATCGCGAATACATGCTCGCCTATAAGTGAACACTCATCCCAAGAATTCCCAAGTAAGCACAACTGGTCTCGCGTCTGATGAGATGTATACGAAGTGCTTGCCTAGACAGAAAACCCAGGATACAGGCATTCACCCTTCCAGTTTGCACGTGTTCACATTATTTAAAACCCAAAACCTTGACGAGATTTTGAAAATTCAAAGGGGTTCAAAACCATATAACAGAGGGTTCAAAACCTTACAATAGAGGGTTCAAAACCTTGTAATAAATCATCCTAGAACAGATGATTAGTTTTCAAAGCGGTTTTGAAATTTATGTTCTTGTTGTGATAGTCGCCTAAGGATAGGTGACGGTATTGTTTTATGACTAAACGCAAGTAAACTCGCGTTAGGGTCCTAAGAAGGTTATAGACTAGGTCAAAGCATTACTAATAACCTAATTCCCTATAACCATTGGCTCTGATACCATCTTTTCTGTCACACCCCGACCACGTAGAACATACAAAACGTGGCGGAAATATCGGGGAGTGTTGTAACAGAATTAATCGTTTCAAATCCATGGCAATTGAAGTTTCGTTTTATTGAAAAAAAGTGTTACAATGTCTTAACAAACAAAGGAATACAACATAATTAACTAGTCTTGCATCTTTTATTGTCACTAAAGCCCAAGTCTGCCTATGTGTATCTTGATCATCTTATGCAACAGCTCCTGAAAAACACATGTGAAAATAGGTACGTCAGCATAAAAATGCCTGTGAGATACATAGGTTTTTGTGAAAATAGGTTTCATGACTTATGTTTGAGAAAATGTTTAGTCATGAACCTTGTTATTTGCTTTGCTTTGTAAATCATTTGAAAATCGATAAGATCAGATGATAAGTATAAATAAATGTAAGGTTAAATGAATAACCAAGTAAAATATGTTTGCATAAGATAAGATGTTTATAAATCAATGTCTTGTGAAAAGTATGTTATTTGTATAAAATGTTCTATGTCTCAAACTGAAATGATTCAAATAACGCTATGATATGTAATACCATACAAACACTTATATATAGGAAGTACCAGCGGCGTATCCACCATGCTTGTATCATATTACACACGCATCGTTACTTAATCACTTAATCAAACCAAACCAACCAATGTAAGAAGTCTATGTTTAAATCAATTGTCAAATGTATTGGGTAATATGTCAAAGTGTTCATGTCAAGATGTAAATCATATCAAAATGTCTATGTCAAATATCCATGTCAAATGTCTATGTCAAATATCCATGTCAAACGTCTATGTCAAGATGTCATGTATGGCAAGTGAAATGTCTCAACTAAACCATATGCACAAAAACAAAGTATTGAAGTAAATCTTGGTTTAAATCAAAGTTATGTTTTGTGGGAAATGCATGATCAAATGTCAATCATGTTAAAATGTCTATGCCGAAATGTCTATGTCAAAATGTCATGTAAAACGAGGTACTAAGTAATGCACACAATTGGGCACACCTAGCATGAAATGTCATAAAATCATGTACTATAATGTACTAACGAACATAGCAGTATATGATGTTAAAACAGGAAAGCATGAAAGTAACAAGTAGGCACATGTGTTCCACCCCAAAACAGTTTGGAAAACAGTAAAAGAGGGGTCTATGTACTCACTTGAGATTGCTCAGTTGTCAAAAGATAACCACCAAGTAATGCTATAGATCTCGGAATCAAACGGCACCTAATATAGGTAACTATGTTAATAAACCGGACCTATATCGGAAGACTGGGTAGCATTAGGGTTTGTAAACCAAATGAGTGTAGGAACTCACGTGATATGGTTTAACAAAGCCTACATGCTAAATGAAACTTAACCTAAGTCTTATTGACCCATTATGACCCGTTTAGGTAGCTTATGCTACTTTAACGCATCGCGCGCGTGAAACGCGTACGGACCGCCTAACTAGTCCTATGACAAGTATTATATGCCTAAACATGTTACATAATCAGTTACGTGACAAAAGTTTAGGTTACATATGCTTAATTACCAATTATACATGAAAAGGGTATTCTGGTAATTTACCTAAGGCATATAAACTACCTATCATACAACTACTTAAACGATGTGACCATAGGGTATAACCTCGGAAGGTTATTCCCTACCTACTATGGTCACCTAATGTATTTGGTCGGATCCTAATGATCGACCAAACTGGGTCGGGTTCGAGGTATAAGCGATTTATTAGATCGCTTACCCTACGACCCTAGACAACGTGGTAATCAGTAGGCATAGTCCCAAGGGACTATGACCATCGTGATTACAATCACGTTGCGAAGTTCAAACGAACTTCGCATTGACCATTACTGGTCAATGCTGAAAGTCAAACAAAGTTTGACTTTCTGACTCGAAAAGCAGTAAAAATAAGGAAAAGAACGAAAGAATACTTACGAAGGGTCCCCGAATGCTAATCTAGATCAATATAGTTCAGGTATGAAACAAGGTTTCAACTTAGAACACAATCATTCAGATTCTAGTGCTTTAAAACAATGAAAGGCATGGGGTATATATAGTTTTCGGTGAACCGTTGAGATCGTTTCATGGAAACCGTGATTCGATCACATCCGTACACTTGTTGAAAGGTTATGGAAGCCACATATGCTCCTTATCTTAGTGACTAAGCAACTTAAAACATGTGGTTAAGGATCAATCAGCTGCAACTTGTGTTTAAAACATTGAATCTGGTCTGGTTAGGCAGTCGCGTAGCGCGACAGGTAGCCCCATAGGCGTCGCGCTACGCTAGCACTCCCCCTGAAACAGAAAGTTTCAAAATTGGCAGCAATGGTCCCTGCACGTGTTTAAGGCCTTTTTCGATGCGTTTGAACCCCGTTAACCTCATTTCAAGGCTCTAAAATGAAGTTAAAGTATAGGGAACTCAAAACATACTCAAAAATATGCCGGATGATGGTTCGTTTGGTCGTACGAACGCGATGTTCGCTTAATTACGACGGAATGCGCATAAGCGCGAAAAACGATCCAAATGACGCGACGAATGGATTTTTCTTAAGGCGAACACTAAAATATAATGTAGTCATGCTTTCATAAATTTTTGGATGTCCAGATGTATTCAGAACGTAAGTTATGCGCGAAAATGCAAACTTGTGCACTTTTTGACACTTTTAGTCCCTGAATGACCCAAAAGTTTATTTTAGCACACCGAACCCCTCAAAGCCTATTTCTAAGCTATGTCAAGGATATTTATGGTATGTTTAACTTATGGTCATGTTCTGGAAGGTCTGTTACAGTTCAAATTGGCATACTTTCGCAGTTTGTCAAATTTAGTCCCTGTAAGCGATTAAACTTTGATTTCACCACACCAAACCTTCCAAAACTTATATCTAAGTTATGTAAAGGTTATTTAAGGTATGTTAAGCCTATTTCACTATTCCAGAGTGTTTGTTGCGTTAAACCGGTTATATTTACGCATTAGTGCGCGTATAACCTTCCAGAAAGCGATTCAGAGCTTGAAATCGAACAAGAGTTGATATGTGCAAAAGATACACATATTTATACAAGTCCAAAGTATGAAATACAATATTTCATTGGCTCGGTATTTGTTTGATGGTCACAGTGACCCAGGTTGTCACAGACTCCCCTACTTAAGGAAATTTCGTCCCGAAATTTATTCATAGGAGTCCATTTGTGACTTTGTGTCAAAACAACCACCAGAGATATGTAAGGCATAATCCTGTCATTTCCTTAACGGACATTCTTCAGAACGAAAATGAACAGACGGAGTCATTTTCCTCAACGAGTATTCTTCAGAAGCGGAAATGAAGGAATAAACAAACGGGGATTCATTTCCTTAACGGAAAATCTTCAGAAACGAAAATGAACAAACGGAGTCATTTTCAACAGACGCTTCCTCAGAAACGGAAATGAAAATGATAGACAAACGGATATTCATTTCCTCAACGGACAAATCTTCAGAAACGAAAATGAACAAACGGAGTCATTTTCAACGGTTGCTTCCTCAGAAACGGAAATGAAAATGATAGACAAACGGATATTCATTTCCTCAACGGATAATCTTCAGAAACGAAAATGAACTAACGGAGTCATTTTCAACGGTTGTTTCCTCAGGTTCGGAAATGAAGGATTAAACAACGGATATTCATTTCCTCAACGGATAATCTTCAGAAACGAAAATGAACTAACGGAGTCATTTTCAACGGTTGTTTCCTCAGGTTCGGAAATGAAGGATTTAAATAGACGGATATTCATTTCCCTCGACGGATACTCTTCAGAACGAAAATGCACAAACTGAGTCATTTTCAACGGTTGTTTCCTCAGGTTCGGAAATGAAGGATTAAATAAACGGATATTCATTTCCCTCGACGGATACTCTTCAGAACGAAAATGCACAAACGGAGTCATTTTCCTCAACGGGTATTCTTCAGAATTGGAAATGAAGGATAAACGGATATTCATTTCCTCAACGGATATTTCTTTAGAAGTGAAAAATGAATAGCTAGTTCATTTTTCCTCAACAGATACTTCATCAGAATTGGAAATGAATAGGGTTAACTTTTAGGTACATGACAAGGCTCGCTGTGATTTCTGTGCACAAAATTCCATAATTATGTATGCATCCATAATTACGCAATTCCTTGCATAGTCCGCACAGTTTGTCTTGTAATGTTCATAAGCACATAATCACATAGTTGATTAATTGTTATTATCTTGTTATTGATTGCAATTAACATGGCACCTCGTACTTCGTTTCTCTTGGAAGGAACGGGTACTTAGGATTTTCGTGAAAAACGCAGGAGATCATACAATGGAAGAAATTTGGGAGTAGTCTGTTCTTCAAGGAATGCGGTTCCTTGATTGTCGGTATTGTAGGGGATATGTTGTTTATACATACAATCACATAAATACATTGCAATGTAAATAAAAGATTTATTTATAAACAATGATAACAACTGTTTCTTGGATCTTGACAACGAAAGAAAATAATACATAAGACGTGATTTTTTTTTCTAAACGATGTTGTCTTCTGGTTGATCAAATGCTCATCCCTGCGCTGGATTTGCATTAGCAAGTCTTGGGCAATTCCTACGAAAATGGCCCATCTCGCCACAGTTGTAGCAAGATCCCGGTGGAAAACGAGCTTGTGCAGGATTGTTGCCAGCTTGATTTGGTGCAGCTGCGGTTGGGCAAACCCTAGCTGTATGACCTATAAGTCCGCAAACTTGGCATGTGCGGCACTTCACCCCAGCATGATGATGTAGGCCACATTGGTTGCACAAGGGTGCAGTTCCGTTGTAGGGTTTCCTGGCAGGGGGTTGAGCTGGTTGGTTGAGGACGGCTTGATCATTGTGAGCGACCACAGCGTAGTTCTGAGAAGCCTTTCGCTTCTTTGACCTCTTAGGGGATCCAGTCTGTTCATCCATGGTCTTTGATTCCTCGATTGGGTTCGATTCTTCGACCGGCTTCTTGTCACCTTTTCGGAAAAGTTTACCTTTCCTGATCTTTGATTCAGTCAAGGTTGCAGATAGCTCAATGGCCTGTCTAACTGTAGTAGGGTTGCTACCAGTCAAAATGTCTTGTATTGAATCAGGGAGGCCATCAATGTACTTTTCGATTGCCTTATCCAAAGGCGTGACCATGTTTGGGCATAACAGACTTAATTCCTCATAACGGTCCGTGTAGGCTCGATGCTCACCGCTGTCTTGCTCAAGATTGTCGAATTCCCTTTCCAAAGCCCTGATCTCGTGTCGAGGACAGAATTCCTTCATCATAAGGGCTCTAAGTTCAGCCCATGTCTGTGCTAGAGCAACCTCTGCACCACGATCTCTCATAACCCCGTTCCACCACGTAAGGGCTCTCTTCTGGAACACACTCGAAGCAAACTCGACCTTGCGATTGTCAGGACACTGCACGTGGCGGAAAGTATTCTCAATGCTCTCGAACCATTGAAGAAGCCCAGTCGCTCCCTCAGAACCACTAAACTTGAGTGGTTTCGCCGAGTTAAAACTCTTGAAATTGCATGGACCATTGTTGTTGTTGTTGGCTTGATTCCATTGAGCAAAGAGGTTTGGGAATTGAGCAGCCATTTGCTGCGCAATAATTTCTGCCAGTTCGGCTGTCGCTATCTGGTTTTCGCGTCGAGGAGGCATTCTAAAAGAGGAAACATGAAAGGAAACGAGTGAGAGAATTAGACGAAAAGAATGAGATAAAACAAATTTGATGAAAGCAATGGATAGTGGTCATTTGTTTGTTACTACAAAGCAACAAACGACCTCAGTGATTAATCAAAGTAGATAGGTCAAAAATAATGTATCGCGAATACATGCTCGCCTATAAGTGAACACTCATCCCAAGAATTCCCAAGTAAGCACAACTGGTCTCGCGTCTGATGAGATGTATACGAAGTGCTTGCCTAGACAGAAAACCCAGGATACAGGCATTCACCCTTCCAGTTTGCACGTGTTCACATTATTTAAAACCCAAAACCTTGACGAGATTTTGAAAATTCAAAGGGGTTCAAAACCATATAACAGAGGGTTCAAAACCTTACAATAGAGGGTTCAAAACCTTGTAATAAATCATCCTAGAACAGATGATTAGTTTTCAAAGCGGTTTTGAAATTTATGTTCTTGTTGTGATAGTCGCCTAAGGATAGGTGACGGTATTGTTTTATGACTAAACGCAAGTAAACTCGCGTTAGGGTCCTAAGAAGGTTATAGACTAGGTCAAAGCATTACTAATAACCTAATTCCCTATAACCATTGGCTCTGATACCATCTTTTCTGTCACACCCCGACCACGTAGAACATACAAAACGTGGCGGAAATATCGGGGAGTGTTGTAACAGAATTAATCGTTTCAAATCCATGGCAATTGAAGTTTCGTTTTATTGAAAAAAAGTGTTACAATGTCTTAACAAACAAAGGAATACAACATAATTAACTAGTCTTGCATCTTTTATTGTCACTAAAGCCCAAGTCTGCCTATGTGTATCTTGATCATCTTATGCAACAGCTCCTGAAAAACACATGTGAAAATAGGTACGTCAGCATAAAAATGCCTGTGAGATACATAGGTTTTTGTGAAAATAGGTTTCATGACTTATGTTTGAGAAAATGTTTAGTCATGAACCTTGTTATTTGCTTTGCTTTGTAAATCATTTGAAAATCGATAAGATCAGATGATAAGTATAAATAAATGTAAGGTTAAATGAATAACCAAGTAAAATATGTTTGCATAAGATAAGATGTTTATAAATCAATGTCTTGTGAAAAGTATGTTATTTGTATAAAATGTTCTATGTCTCAAACTGAAATGATTCAAATAACGCTATGATATGTAATACCATACAAACACTTATATATAGGAAGTACCAGCGGCGTATCCACCATGCTTGTATCATATTACACACGCATCGTTACTTAATCACTTAATCAAACCAAACCAACCAATGTAAGAAGTCTATGTTTAAATCAATTGTCAAATGTATTGGGTAATATGTCAAAGTGTTCATGTCAAGATGTAAATCATATCAAAATGTCTATGTCAAATATCCATGTCAAATGTCTATGTCAAATATCCATGTCAAACGTCTATGTCAAGATGTCATGTATGGCAAGTGAAATGTCTCAACTAAACCATATGCACAAAAACAAAGTATTGAAGTAAATCTTGGTTTAAATCAAAGTTATGTTTTGTGGGAAATGCATGATCAAATGTCAATCATGTTAAAATGTCTATGCCGAAATGTCTATGTCAAAATGTCATGTAAAACGAGGTACTAAGTAATGCACACAATTGGGCACACCTAGCATGAAATGTCATAAAATCATGTACTATAATGTACTAACGAACATAGCAGTATATGATGTTAAAACAGGAAAGCATGAAAGTAACAAGTAGGCACATGTGTTCCACCCCAAAACAGTTTGGAAAACAGTAAAAGAGGGGTCTATGTACTCACTTGAGATTGCTCAGTTGTCAAAAGATAACCACCAAGTAATGCTATAGATCTCGGAATCAAACGGCACCTAATATAGGTAACTATGTTAATAAACCGGACCTATATCGGAAGACTGGGTAGCATTAGGGTTTGTAAACCAAATGAGTGTAGGAACTCACGTGATATGGTTTAACAAAGCCTACATGCTAAATGAAACTTAACCTAAGTCTTATTGACCCATTATGACCCGTTTAGGTAGCTTATGCTACTTTAACGCATCGCGCGCGTGAAACGCGTACGGACCGCCTAACTAGTCCTATGACAAGTATTATATGCCTAAACATGTTACATAATCAGTTACGTGACAAAAGTTTAGGTTACATATGCTTAATTACCAATTATACATGAAAAGGGTATTCTGGTAATTTACCTAAGGCATATAAACTACCTATCATACAACTACTTAAACGATGTGACCATAGGGTATAACCTCGGAAGGTTATTCCCTACCTACTATGGTCACCTAATGTATTTGGTCGGATCCTAATGATCGACCAAACTGGGTCGGGTTCGAGGTATAAGCGATTTATTAGATCGCTTACCCTACGACCCTAGACAACGTGGTAATCAGTAAGCATAGTCCCAAGGGACTATGACCATCGTGATTACAATCACGTTGCGAAGTTCAAACGAACTTCGCATTGACCATTACTGGTCAATGCTGAAAGTCAAACAAAGTTTGACTTTCTGACTCGAAAAGCAGTAAAAATAAGGAAAAGAACGAAAGAATACTTACGAAGGGTCCCCGAATGCTAATCTAGATCAATATAGTTCAGGTATGAAACAAGGTTTCAACTTAGAACACAATCATTCAGATTCTAGTGCTTTAAAACAATGAAAGGCATGGGGTATATATAGTTTTCGGTGAACCGTTGAGATCGTTTCATGGAAACCGTGATTCGATCACATCCGTACACTTGTTGAAAGGTTATGGAAGCCACATATGCTCCTTATCTTAGTGACTAAGCAACTTAAAACATGTGGTTAAGGATCAATCAGCTGCAACTTGTGTTTAAAACATTGAATCTGGTCTGGTTAGGCAGTCGCGTAGCGCGACAGGTAGCCCCATAGGCGTCGCGCTACGCTAGCACTCCCCCTGAAACAGAAAGTTTCAAAATTGGCAGCAATGGTCCCTGCACGTGTTTAAGGCCTTTTTCGATGCGTTTGAACCCCGTTAACCTCATTTCAAGGCTCTAAAATGAAGTTAAAGTATAGGGAACTCAAAACATACTCAAAAATATGCCGGATGATGGTTCGTTTGGTCGTACGAACGCGATGTTCGCTTAATTACGACGGAATGCGCATAAGCGCGAAAAACGATCCAAATGACGCGACGAATGGATTTTTCTTAAGGCGAACACTAAAATATAATGTAGTCATGCTTTCATAAATTTTTGGATGTCCAGATGTATTCAGAACGTAAGTTATGCGCGAAAATGCAAACTTGTGCACTTTTTGACACTTTTAGTCCCTGAATGACCCAAAAGTTTATTTTAGCACACCGAACCCCTCAAAGCCTATTTCTAAGCTATGTCAAGGATATTTATGGTATGTTTAACTTATGGTCATGTTCTGGAAGGTCTGTTACAGTTCAAATTGGCATACTTTCGCAGTTTGTCAAATTTAGTCCCTGTAAGCGATTAAACTTTGATTTCACCACACCAAACCTTCCAAAACTTATATCTAAGTTATGTAAAGGTTATTTAAGGTATGTTAAGCCTATTTCACTATTCCAGAGTGTTTGTTGCGTTAAACCGGTTATATTTACGCATTAGTGCGCGTATAACCTTCCAGAAAGCGATTCAGAGCTTGAAATCGAACAAGAGTTGATATGTGCAAAAGATACACATATTTATACAAGTCCAAAGTATGAAATACAATATTTCATTGGCTCGGTATTTGTTTGATGGTCACAGTGACCCAGGTTGTCACAGACTCCCCTACTTAAGGAAATTTCGTCCCGAAATTTATTCATAGGAGTCCATTTGTGACTTTGTGTCAAAACAACCACCAGAGATATGTAAGGCATAATCCTGTCATTTCCTTAACGGACATTCTTCAGAACGAAAATGAACAGACGGAGTCATTTTCCTCAACGAGTATTCTTCAGAAGCGGAAATGAAGGAATAAACAAACGGGGATTCATTTCCTTAACGGAAAATCTTCAGAAACGAAAATGAACAAACGGAGTCATTTTCAACAGACGCTTCCTCAGAAACGGAAATGAAAATGATAGACAAACGGATATTCATTTCCTCAACGGACAAATCTTCAGAAACGAAAATGAACAAACGGAGTCATTTTCAACGGTTGCTTCCTCAGAAACGGAAATGAAAATGATAGACAAACGGATATTCATTTCCTCAACGGATAATCTTCAGAAACGAAAATGAACTAACGGAGTCATTTTCAACGGTTGTTTCCTCAGGTTCGGAAATGAAGGATTAAACAACGGATATTCATTTCCTCAACGGATAATCTTCAGAAACGAAAATGAACTAACGGAGTCATTTTCAACGGTTGTTTCCTCAGGTTCGGAAATGAAGGATTTAAATAGACGGATATTCATTTCCCTCGACGGATACTCTTCAGAACGAAAATGCACAAACTGAGTCATTTTCAACGGTTGTTTCCTCAGGTTCGGAAATGAAGGATTAAATAAACGGATATTCATTTCCCTCGACGGATACTCTTCAGAACGAAAATGCACAAACGGAGTCATTTTCCTCAACGGGTATTCTTCAGAATTGGAAATGAAGGATAAACGGATATTCATTTCCTCAACGGATATTTCTTTAGAAGTGAAAAATGAATAGCTAGTTCATTTTTCCTCAACAGATACTTCATCAGAATTGGAAATGAATAGGGTTAACTTTTAGGTACATGACAAGGCTCGCTGTGATTTCTGTGCACAAAATTCCATAATTATGTATGCATCCATAATTACGCAATTCCTTGCATAGTCCGCACAGTTTGTCTTGTTTTGTTTAGATCATATGCTTTTAGCAGGTACAATGATACTTGTTTTGTTTAGATCATATGCTTTTAGATAAAAACAGTCTTTTGTTAGATGATTTCTCTTTTCACAAAAATCACAAAACAGGTTTTTGATCTTTTCTCTTTTCTTCCTTTTCTCAGATTCCTTAGCAACAGAGTTTTGAACCACTGTTGGGATATCTTTGATAGGAATGACCTTTGCTTTTGGAGCTGTGACACCATCAGTGGTTGTGAAATCCATGGGCTTAAAATTTTCAAGAATGTCACACTCATCAGACCATGTGGGTTTAAATTGGTATTTCTCAATTTCCTCAAAAGTTGAGGACCCCACAGATCTTTCCAAAGTGATTTTGTTACCAAGTTTGTCGGTTATTTTAACCTCTTGGCCATTCTTGTTGGTTGGTTTAATTTCAGAAAAACCAACTTGTTTTACAGCAGTGTTTACAAGATCATCATATTTTCTATATCCTACACCAAACTTGACATTGCTTTCAAGCTATTTCTCAAGCATAACCTCATACCCTTTACAAGATTCCACCCATCTTTCATAAGTGATCTGGGTGGACTCCAACTCCTTTTTACAAACTTGGTATTTTTCTACCATAGTTTGGAGTTGAGTCTTGGTTATGCTCTGCTCTTCTTTGAGACGGCTGATTTCTTTGTCTTTTTCAGCCAATTTGTTTCTAAGTTCTTTTAATAACTTTTCAAATTTGACTTCATCAGTTAAGACTTTATCCCTAAGGTTTTCATTTACCTCTTTGATGTTAGAAAATGCAATAATGCATTTGTCTGAACACAGTTTTTCAAGAACTTGAGGTGATACCTTAGCAGCAACCATCATGGCACAATCACATTGATGATCACCTTCTTCATCAGCTCTAACTTCTTCCTCACATGCCATCTTCTCTTCCTTTTTTTTCTGTGTCTTCTTTGGACCAGGGGTCAGGGTTTCTGAATTTTCTCCCAGCAGTAGTTCACCAGCAACTGCAGTAACCACTGCTTCAGCCACTTCATCCACTGTTTCAGCACTCAGCTGTTCACCTTCAGTTTCTACCCCTTCTGGTATTGACTCTAATGCCATCAAACAAAATTCATCATTAGAAGGATCATTAAAAGCATAGAGTGCAAAATTTTCATCACCAAGCTCATCAGGCATGTTGCGCCAGTCAACAAAGCCTTGGGTGAAAAGCTTTGTTGATCTGGTTGTACCATTGTTGGAGCAGCTTGTTGAGGTACAGCTGGTTGCACTTGTGCCTGAGGGACAGGGGCTTGAACATACTGAATTTGTGGAACAGTGGTTTGAACATAATGCACAGGCACAGGGGTTGCAGCATAGTGAGCAGTGTTAACATGAGCTGCAGGGGTATATTGGGTATAGTGCACAGTGCTTTGATGTTGTGGTCTAGGGTTTGAGATGGGATGAGTTATTATTGGACCAGTGGTTTGACTCCTGCATTCCCTAGCAAAATGACCTAGCCTATTGCACTTATAGCACTTAATTTTTTACTTATCCAACCCCACTTTTAAATTCCCATGTAACCCTGCGAATTTTCTCCCTGTTCTTTTGTGGAATTTGCTTGTTCTTACACTCAGCAAAGCCAATTGATGCAAAATGTCCATCTCTTCTAAGTCAGTGGGATCAAAGTGTTGCAAATCATTGAGCTCAAAGCACAAGTTATCTGACATTTGGTTTTCACAATTTACAGTGAAGGCATAATTTGCAGAGTGAGAATCAGAGTTGCTAAAATTTCCACCAGCAGTTATATCAATAAAATGATCATAACTCTGATCCTTACTACTGCTACCAGATTCTTCCTGACCAAAAAGAGCTGTGCTGCCAAATGAATAATCATCAGCAACTTTGCCAGACTCTTGCAACTTCTTTTTCTGGTTTAACTCCCTTTCATAGGTCAGGAGTCTACCATGAAGTTGGGTCAGGGTCAGATCTTTGAACTCAGCAGAGTTTCTAGTGATAAATGCAATGGTGCCCCATTTTTCTGGTAGTGATCTAAGAAACCTGCTATTTTGTGTAGAATTTGGAAATGTAACTTTAACAAGTCTTAGCTCACTAATGAGACAACTGAATCGCTCAAACTGCTAAGTCAATGATTCACCCTTGATGTGACAAAATGTTTCATAATGCTGATTCAGAATTTCCCTATTGTTTTCAATAACTTCTTCCGTTCCCCCAAACTGTTCCTTCAGTGCATCCCATAGCTCTTTGGCACTGTTACAATGTAACAGTCCAGCATAGATCTCATTGAGTAATGCAGATGCTATGATGCTAAATGCTTTGGCATCGAGTTCAAACTTTTGAAAGTCAGTTTCAGTATAGTTTTCAGGTTTTTTAGGTTCGAACTTCTTTGAATCCTCAACACTTGGCACCATAGGAACATGGGGCCCAAAAACAACAGATCTCCAACATCCAGTGTTATGTTGAGCAAGGATGTGACCCATCCTCCTCTCCCAGATGTTGTATTCATTACGTTTAAGCATGGGTGGTTTGAAAAGAGAGCCAATGTTATTCTTATCATCTTGTGATTGTGACGTTATCCTGGTTGTTTTACAGGCACTGATTAATCAACTTTGATGGTGATTAAACCTTACACTGTTTTTCAACAAAACAAACAAACTATAAGTATCAACGATTTTGAGCTGAACTATTTATGTCAAAATGATTGTTAAATCAAATTTGACTGTCCGAGGTATGATACCAATTGTTAGGATCTGAGTTTGGTTTTGATTGTGTTTTACGTTTGAAATAATATGAACAATGAATGAGTAGTGCAGCGGAAATTAATGGAAACAAACTTTTCACAATCAAACAGGAGAATTGCTTTGAACACATTTTCAACAATGAACCGAATAATTGAATTTATTTCATTTAACGATTACACTTGCATGTATGTAACAAACTCCCCCTCAGCCTGAGCTCACTGTGATTTGTTCGTGCAGGAAGAAGATGGTGAAGAGCTAATAGAACAGTACAGGGTACTGTTCTATTTATAGGCACGGACAAACCACTGTGGCATCTTTGCTGACGTCACCATGAAAGTGACATCTAACCTCCTAACAAACTCTAACCTCTGATCTATACAAGTACTACTATGCTAACAACTGTTATTACAATTCATTACATAAAGACAAACTAAACTACTGCTGAAGCCTTCCACTGATGTGAACCCAGCAGCACTTGATACAACCCAGCAGTGCTTGACTCAAGGCAGTAGATTGAACAGCTGGGCTTTAGTCTTCATCAGTCTTTGACTTGATCAACAGTTGTAGGTCAGTAGTTGTGCAGATCAGTAGATAGGAGGTCAACAGATGTTGAAACCACTTTCAAGGGGAGAGACTTGTTAACATAACATCTGCTTATTTCTGGATCCACTGCTCTGATCCAGTTTTGGCTTTAATTATCTGTTCCTCTGATAGGGTTCAATCCCAATAAGCTCAGAGTCGTCAGAAAAGTTACGCCAATAGACGGCGCAAGCCCCTTGAATTTGACGTTGGCGATCACGTACTCCTAAAGGTATCACCTTGGAAGGGTGTGATCAGATTCGGCAAGAAAGGAAAGCTCGTGCCTCGATATGTTGGACCCTTTAAGATTCTAGAAAGGATTGGCGAAGTGGCCTACAGACTCGAACTACCAGAGGAACTTAGTAACGTCCACCCGACTTTCCATGTATCGAACCTCAGAAAGTACCTGGCTGAGCAAAATTTTCAAGTACCACTTGAGGATCTACAAGTGGACGAAAAATTACACTTCGTGGAGAAGCCTGTCGAGATCATGGACCGAGAAACCAAGAAGCTCAGGCGCTCACGCATTCCCATTGTGAAAGTTCGCTGGGAAGGCAAACGCGGCGCAGAGTTCACCTGGGAACTCGAAAGTGAGATGAAGGCGAAGTACCCATAGCTGTTTGTTACGCCTGCGCCTTAATTTCACGACGAAATTCCCTAAACTAGGGGAGGTTGTAACACCCCACGTTTTCAAAGTCAAAGTACAAGTCAAAGTCAAAGGAAGAAAAGATTGCTAAATGCGATCTGTCACTCCTTGCTTAATTATTGATTGTACTCTTTGACTTTGTAATCAAATCCTTTAAATTTTGTACTTTAGTTGTATTATGTGGAGTAAGTGCTAGTTAATCGCAGTTTATCGTTAATCGACTTATCGCTTATCGCTATCGCATAGCAACCCGAATAATGTGTTCTGGATGTTGTTTTACGTGTGTGTGTGTGTGCTATTTATGTGTTACTTGTGCATGATTATATTATGTTTATGGTGATTAATCGAAAACGCAATCGCACTCTATCGCAACGCAATCTCATCGCGAACTAGAAACGCAAGTTTACTTATGTTGTTGTATGTTAGTTATATTATTTGTGTGACTATTATTAAACCTATCGCATCGCATCACTCAACGCACAAAACGAAACATCGAAACCCAACTCGCGGCAACCCTTCGATCGAATGACCATTCGATCGAATGGTCATCCGTTCGGATGACCATCCGATCGGTTGGCCATCCGATCAGGTTGCCATCCAATCCGACACCTGCACCGACTTTCCTCTTTTAGTCACCTATAAATAGCACCTGTCACATCACAAACAGTAATGTGACAGCTCTGGTGCGACCCTTCAACTTCTCAGCCTATTTTCTCTCGATTTCACGCGATTCTTGTAAGTTTCTTCCTCAAATCTTGTACTTCTATCATCTACACACACTCCTTCATCATCTTCACCTTTGAATCTTCACTTCTCACCATGAAATCGGCTGGTTTGAGGTGTTCTAGGATGATGTCATAATGGGGTTCTTATGAACTTCAAGATTTGACCTCATTCCCCCAAGAACAACTCAGATCTACAAGATTTCAACATGTTTGAACACTGATTTCGCATAAAATCTAAACATTTTCAAGATTAGAAGGATTGAAAGATGGTTTCATAACTTTCTTTCAACTCTTTTACACTCATGCACTCAAAACCGATAGAATCGGAGCGCATTCAGGCCCTCCACTCTTTCTCTAGTGATGTGTCGGTCTGAGATCTGATTCCTACCAACGAGATGACCGACTTAGCGGGTTGAACATGAACAACCGTCAAGAATAGTTAACTGATCATGCTGGGGTGATTCCCGTCCGATCGGATGACTTGAGCTTGATGGAGTTCCCGTTGTTTAACACGTTGTCATGTCGTCCGATCAAACCGCAAACTTTCAAACTAGAAAATTTTCAAAACAAACAAGTCACCCAACGGACTGCCGTCCGATCGGATTGCCATCCGATCGAACGACAATCCGATCGGATGACTCGTGGTCCCATATACTTAACATTTTACAAACTTTCAAAGATAATCAGTAAACAAACAGATTGTCATCTGATCGGATGAGCATCCGATCGAATAAACAATCCTGCTGTGAACTTGTTCTCAAAAGATATCTCGCTGGAACGGATCACCATCCGACCGAACGGCCATCCGATCGGACGACCGTTCGATCGAGGACCTGAAAGGTAGAGATACTTCTCTATTTTTAAAACGCTACAACGAAAACTTCAAAGCCATCATACACAAACACATCCATCCCAAACGAGTGGTAATCCGACCGAATGGCCATCCGACCGGATGACCATCCATCCGGATTGTCATCCGATCGAATGACCATCCGTACGGATTGTCATCCGATCGGATGAGCATTCGTCACCCAGCACACTCATCCCCGTTTAACGTGCCGTTTATCGCTTACGCTATCGTTCTATAATCAGGCTAACTTTCATGCGCTCCCTTCAATCCAAGAGAGTGTTTATTTACTAAACACAATCTGTGAGTATACTCGAACCCTTTTTGCTTTACGCACTTTTGGGTGTTACATATGTTACTTATTCAAATCACAGTCAACACACAACAAGAAAACTTTTATACACTGACCGTTATTGCATGATATACGTGTTACTCGATGAATGCTTCTATGTTATGTTTACACAGTGATTGTTGCCTGACACCTTAGCAACGATAGTACTATAGTTTGGACTCAGCACCTGTCGTGGACAGGGGTTGTTAAGGGCTTTTCTTCACGTATCACAGTGGTGATGTGTGTTGCGCATTCTACAACTCGCAGTCACGTCTATGCATATTTCATTGTCGATAACCTACTAGCTTCACTTTGCTACATGTTGCATGCTGGTTATGCGTAAACAATTTTCGCTATCTATTATACTATTAAACTTGTATGCTCACCTTTACACTATGTGTATTGACCTCTATTTTAACGTATGTGACAGGCGTTTAGGATGCTTTTGATTGCTAGCTGCTATGGAATCAAGCTAGGAGAGTCTAGAAACAAACTAAATAAAATCTGAGTTGTCGGAACGGATATTTGTCTTTGAGAACAATGTCTGTAATAATGTTTTATTTTATATGTTTGTGGTATGGGACATGAACCTTTAATATATTATAATTAATAGTTGTTATGGATTCTCCTGGACAATCTGTTTCGCTCAGTGCCACGCCCCGATGATTCCGCCATCGGTTGGGGTGTGAGATTTCAAATCTTAGGCGTTCGGTATATTTTCAAAGTCTTAATAATCTAAGTCCCAGAGAAAGGTGAGGTTAGAGCCTAGGTATTCCTACAGAAACCTAATTCGCTGAAACCTATAGCTCTGATACCAATCTGTCACACCCCGAAATATCAGAGCATTGGCGTGACTAGACCGGTATCTTCATTGCACAACGGAAGCAAATAAGCTAAGACTTCTAGAAAACGAACGCCCACTAAGTACTCGAATCTCCAATGGTTCTCCTATTCCAACCGTGCCATAGTTTGAAAAAGTAACCTGGGAAAGAAACATGCGAAAATCAACATAAAGTTGAGCGAGTTCATAGTTTGTTTGTAAAAGATGTTTTGAAAATATAGTAAAATCATTTTTCTCTGCATGTTATATGAAAACTGTGAGCTCCAAATAAACTTGTAAACATTTGAGAAATTCTATTGAAAACAGGTATATAAGCGTCTATGAATAGATCAATTAATGTTTTGCAAGGACATTAATATATGTGACGACATAGGGAGTACTCAACCCGAGTAGACGATTATTAGTGTCGAATCACCTCGACCGTGTCGAATCACCTCGACCGTGTCGAATCACCTCGACTGTGTCAAATCCCCTTGACCGTATCAAATCACCTTGACTGTGTTAAATCACCTTGACTATGTCAAATCACCTCGACTGGGACACAACAGCACTCTAAGTGGTCACACAAGGACCATGAGCGGGGCTCGGCCGTACCCGTTAGATCTAACCTTTGTCCATGATCTTTGATAGAGTTAATGGCATTCAGTTTCAGCCTATGCTCACATGATCTAATAGTTCATTTCATAGCCAAATCATACCCATGTTGACATGTATTTCACCCCCGAGAGTTATAAATCCGAAAACAGTTATGAGAAAAGGGGAACATGAACTCACTGGGTTGACTCGTTTTTCATACGCAGACCAAACCACTCCAGTTATTATAACTAGGACGATCCCGTCCCTAATCTTGAAAATCATGCACATTGCGAAAATACGCATTTGTTTTGTAAAACCGGTATATTTAGTATAAATCATTCGTAAACCATTTGAGTTCCTTGAAATCCATTCGTAACATGGTTTAGAAATATGAGTTTTCGTTTATCGAAAATTGTTTACTTTTGCAAAAGCTTGCATGTCTTTCCACCCCCGAAAACATGTATAAAAACATAAAACTATAAAAAGTGAGGGTTATGAACTCACCTGTATTTCCATGTGCAAAGCTAGCTAAATACGACTCTGTGATGTCGTTTCCAAGACGTGACTCGCTAGCGTGCATTCTACAATATTCCTAACACGGAATATATTAAAAGTTTCTAAATAATGCGGTAACTAAACTACGTGTCACCGAGCTCTACCGAATCGTTAACCGAACGATTCAACGGTAAGTTGTTAACTTGAAAGAAGCAAAGAAGTTATACTTGTTAAGTCGCGTTTAATGTCGGTGAGATTACTAAGTCTTGGAATACTTAGTTTTCGAAAGATTTTATAATATATAAATATTTATATAAAAATGTATAAATATAACGATAGAATCTCATTAGTCGACTCGAGAAATCATACGGGTATGTAAAGAATATTTGCATGAAAGTATATATATAACAATCTCGCATTATATATTACGTCTCGTATGATATTTATCAAAATGTATGTAAATGTCGTTTAGGCGTTTGAAATAAATATAAAAGTTATATTTATTTTATAAAAGAACACGAGTCATTTGATGTTTGAAATAAATATATAGACTATATTTATTTTTGTAAAAGTGTTAGTGTTGTTTGATAAATAAAATAAACAGATAAACTATATTTATTTTAATAAAAGAATCGTCGTGTTGTTTGATATTTGAAATAAATATATAAACTGTATTTATTTTTATAAAAAGAGTTCGTATTGTTTCATATTCGAAATAAATATATAAACTATATTTATTTTTATAAAAGAATTCGTATTGTTTTATATTCGAAATAAATATAAAAACCATATTTATTTTTATAAAAAGAATTCGTGTTATCGTTGTTTCTTGTATGTTATAAAGTGTCGTCGTTGTTTCTTGTATGTTATAAAGTGTCGTCGAAGAAATATATACATTTATATTGATTGTCATAAAGGTCGTTTGTCATTGGTAGTTGTCGTTTTACAATAAAACACGTTTTGCTTTTACGGATTTTCTCGAAAAACGGGCAGAGTTTCCTCTGTTTTTGGACGCCCGACAACACAAGTTGTCGTTATTTTCAAAAATCAACAATATAATCAATATCAATATAATAATTTTCATCGTATGTATAAAAATGTAAACTAATTTTCTATCGAATCGGTTCAAGTTCGATTTCACGTAATATAACTATAGAAATAACGAAATTATTTATCGCGCCGATAGACTTTACCAAAATCTCATGTCGTTTCGTTGAACAAGCTAACTGAGTTGACCAAGTCAATTGAGTTGACCAAGTCAACTCACTGTGTTGACCAGGTTTGACCAAGTCGACCGAGTCGATCAGAACTGTTGACCGCACCCGCAACGTGACCCGAAGCACAGCTGACCCGAACTTTGAAACAAGACTCGAACCCGCTGACTCGAAACTGAGTCTGACCATCTTTGACTTCTGCTGACCGAACCGAACCGAGAACCCAAGATCCGGATCTGATACGCGGCTGAACCAGAAACTGAAACCATGAGACCCGAAATTATGACCAGAACCTAAAACCTGAATCTGCGACTTGAAGTGACCCGAAAGAAACCAAAACTCAAACCTGAACATAATCTCCATCACTGCTCCACAGCCGTCGCCGGAGCTGAGTCGGTCACCTATAACCGATCTGACCCGGACCGGGACTTCCGAACAGAAACCCGTCAGATAATGACAAAGACCACCGGACCGAGATGCCGACCGCCGCTGCGGCCACCGTCTGCGGCGGTGCCACTGCCGCTGTTACACCTTCTTCTCTGATTTCTCCTCCGACTCTTCAGCTCTCTCTCTCATCTCCGTCCTAGCCCGCCATCGCTCACTACCGCAGCTCTCTCTCTCCTCGGCCTCTTTCTCTCTCCACCGCCATTGTTCCTCCTGCTTCTCGGGCTTGCCGCCGCTCACCACCACCCGAAGGTGGTGGTCTACTATAAACTGACGAAGGAGGGGGGTGTGTGACGTCGGAGAACAGTCGCCACCGGCCGGAGTTCCTCCAATCGCCAGCAGATATGAATGAAGGGGGATAGGAGAACAAGAGAGGGTGTTTGGCTTTGTGTTATGTGTGTGTGTATATTTTGACAAATTGCAGAGACAGAGTTAGGGAAATTGAGGATTTGATGAGGTTTTCTTAGAAGTGTAGGAGATGAAGAAGTCTGTGTTTTTGTTTGTGAAAATGTGTTTTGGATAAGGTTGTAGAGAAAAAGGGGTGTGGGAGGAAAAACTCATTATACGACTAATAAAAATTGACCAAGTTAGGGTTTGAAGGCTTTAAGTAGCTAGGTTTTTCCTAATGGGCTTGGGCCCAGGGCCCATAAGCCCAAACCCCGTGTTTTAGGTAGTCCATCAGCATTTACGAATCCGTTTTCAAGCCCGAGCGTCTTAGAAATGTCGTAATACATAATTTTAGTACTAAAACATGTAATTTAGGGTCGGTAGACGGTGTTTGCGCACTCGTCGTTGGTTACGGTAAAAATCGTGTAAAATTGTGTCGCTCTTTGTTCTTAATCCGTTTTTTGATGCGGTTTTGACTACGATTATAAAAATATAATTACGAATCTAAATATATGGAGAAATTTTTCGTGTTGAAGGTAATACGCGTCTCCGTTGCTTCCGTTTTGTTGTCGGTGCATTTCCTACAGTCGCGTTTTCCATTCGCGTTTGTGACGTACTGAAGCATGATAAATTCGCAAAACTACATTTTTAAGTATAAAATACGCGTATAAAATTCGTGATTGTCGGCGTTGTCAGTATTTTGTACGGTGTCAGTTCGTTACCGTTTAACGTTTCGCAGATCATCATACGCGTACTGTATTGTCGGATAGATGTTCCTAGGCATCCTAAAGGCCTAATAAAGTTAATTTGCGTCATAAAAACTATTTATTGTTGTTTTAAACATCTGTTAATCGCGTAATTAAAGGCGTAAATTACCAGTTGTCACAAATATTTCTTTGTACGCTTCATTTCTCTCTCTTCAATAGCTATTAGGGTTTCATCTGTTGAATCGTGTTGATTCGCAGATTGTTGTGAGTCTCTAGATTGTTTAGTTAAGATCATCGTGTTGATGATCTTATGAGAGTGAGTGTTGAAATTTCTTAGTTCGTATTGTATAGATTCATTGTTTGGGTTAATAAATATCTTTTTGATTTGGGTATTTCTTGAGTTTTGAGAGTTTGATACTACAAATTTCACATGGTATCAGAGATTGTATAGCTCTTGGGGTTCTTTGCTTCTGTTGATCTTTGTTCGACTGATTGATTCTCTAAAATTAGGGTTTCTCGTTTTTTTGGGGGTTTCTTCTTCTGTTGAAGATCTTGTGGTAAATCTACGAGTCTTGGTAGATATTCTATTTGCCGACTTCAGATTGAGTGGAGAATTGTCGTTCTTTTGTTGAGGATCTTGTGGAGGCGTTCTTGGATCAGTGGAAGAGAAATTTTGGAAGCTGTTGTTCTGATTTAGGGTTCAACCGTGTAGGTTGTAAAATCCTATTCAGAACCGGAGAAACCCTAGCTAGGGTTTGCAATCTTGGTGAGATCATTCCTTGCTTTGATTTCCAATTTTCTTTTTATCTTGCATTTAGGCATCTTTGTTTGCCGGACTAGTCAGGCCGGTGTTGATTGGGACACAGGAAGGGTACATCCTGTTGCATTCTTAGTTGTTATATGTTCATTGTTTGTTTCCTTTTCTGATTCTGCAGTTGGTTCCTTCCTGTTTATTACTTGTTGTTGCTAGTTTTTAGATTATGATTGCCGGCTCCCTTGATAAGGCTTGCAGAGGCACCTTGAGTGATGACCCTTTGATCTGGTCCCTGTCAAGGTTTCGCCATTAATAGGTTCTGTTATAGCTGTGTTGCAACTATCTGATTGTTATTTCTTGATTTCTACTTGATTTTTGGTATTAGAATGGTTGATGGTCCAGTTGTCACAAGTGGTGGTTCTGGTCCTAGTGATCCACCACCTGAGACACTTGTAAGTAAACTTGATGCAAGTGACCCGTTATACTTGCATCCGTCTGATTCTAGTAACTTGATGATTGTTTCTATTAAACTTAAGGGTTCTGAAAACTACACTATTTGGTCTAATGCTATGCAACTCGCTTTACAAGTAAAAAATAAATGGGGATTTATCGATAAAACTTGTGTTAAATCTGAAACAAATGAGGTTCTTGCTAGGCAATGGGATAGGTGTAACTCCATAGTTTTAACTTGGATCTTAAATTCAATAAGTGAAGAGTTGTATATGGGTAATGTTTCTTCAAAATTGGCTAGTAGTGTTTGGTTAGATTTGAAGGAAACTTATAACAAGGTTGATGGGTCAGCTGTGTTTGACCTATATCAGAGAATTAATTCATTTAGTCAAAATGGATCTAGTGTATCTGATTACTCTCATAGGTTGAATGTTATGTGGGGTCAATTAGATCAGATTTTGCAACTGCCTACCTGTTCGTGTAATGCTGCCAAGGAATTCAATGATTTTAATCATATGATAAAATTAATGCAGTTTTTAATGGGATTAGATAATGTGTATCAAGGGGTTAGAACTAATCTGTTGATGAAAGAAACATTACCAGCTGTTAAAGAGGCTTTTGCTGTAGTGTCTAGAGAGGAGTCTCATAGAAACTATAGTAGTGGAAATAAGAAAAGTTCGAATGTTTCTTTTGTGTCTAAAGTCAGTCCTTCAGTTGAGTTTAAGAAAACTAATAAAGTCCTGAATCAAAATCTAAAATGTACTCACTGTAATAAGGTTGGACATACTGTTGAAAAATGTTTTGAGATAATTGGATATTCCTCTTGGATGAAACCACCAAGAGGGAATCAAGTGAAGAAGAGTAGTTCTAGTATTAGTTCTAAGGTGGATGAGTCAAGTGTTCCTATTACTGCTTTAACTTCTAACCAGTTGACAAAGTTGCTTAGTTTGATTAATGACAGAACACCTGAATCATCACAGAGCTGTAATGTTTCAAGTGTGTTGTTTTGTTCAACTGTTTTTAGTTATCATGTTTATTATTTTGGTCATGATGTGGGTAGAGGTTCCGGTTGGATTATAGATTCAGGGGCCAATAATCACATGGATAAATCAGAAACAAATTTAACTAATTTTATTGATGTTTCTAGTCTTAAAATACAAGTAAAGCATCCTAATGGGACTAATGCATATGTAACTAAGATTGGAACATATAAATTGGCTGATGGTGTGATTTTACATGATGTGTTTGTTGTCCCTGAATATAGTGTTAACCTAGTTTCTGTACATAAATTAGCAAGGGATAATAAGTTGTTTGTGGGATTTGATGAACATAAATGTTACATACAGGACCGGTTAACAGGGAAAATCCTGGTGATTGGTAGTCAACTGCAAGGTTTATACTTGTGTGGTAATACGTTTGTGTCTAATGAGTTTGTTGTGAACGCTTCTGTGTATAAACTCTGGCATTCTAGATTAGGACACCCTGCTGATCAAGCAATTAAAATGTTTAAAGATACTTTAAACATTTCAATTGAGGTTGATCATGGCCTTTGTGTTGTATGTCATAGGGCTAAGCAGCATAGGGAACCCTTTCCTTTGAGTAAACATAAGAGTTCTTAGTTGGGAGAATTAGTTCACTTGGATGTATGGGGTCCTTATAAGGTTGCTAGCAGGGAAGGTCATAGGTATTTTTTAACTATTGTGGATGACTATTCCAGGGCTGTTTGGGTCTGTTTAACGAAGAGTAAAACTGTTGGTACACGATGTCTAAAGCCTACGTCTTAGTCTAGGGGTCTAAATATGTCAAGTTTGTATAGTACAGGGGTCTAGATGAAAGTTTAACTTATATGTTAGAGATTTCGCTTGAAAGCATGTTATGTTAATCTCAAGCGAAATCACATGTTAAGATTTCGCTTGAGACATGTTCAAGCGAAATCTGAAGGTTATATATAGGTGTGTTGTTTTCTCATTTGGTATGCATTCCGAAAAGTTTTACCGAATTGCTGCCGTTTTGTCAAGTGAATGTTTTAATGAGAAACGAGTATTAAAGTGATATTCTTCTGTTTTCTACTCCGTTCTATCTGATTCTAAACTGTTTAGGTGTTTCCGCCACTTAAATAGTGTGTATTCGCTCAAATTGACTCATTTGATCGGTCAAATCGATCCTACAATTGGTATCAGAGCCAGTTATGAGTAAATACACCTGAATCAGTTGGTTTTTCTACACAAAATCTGATTTCTGGACTTTGACACGGACAAAATGACCTGAGTTTTTCACAGTGTATGTAAAAGTGAGTTTTAACAAACCCTTGAGAGTATCAGCTTAAAAGTCGGTCTAAAAAAAGATAAAAATGGCCTGAAAAACAGATTTCGCTTGAACGAGTAATTACATTTACATTTCACTTGAAAGTGTTGGTATTTTGAAGCGAAATTGTGGATTTCGCTTGAAACAATCTGATTTAGCTTGAAAGTGTTGGTATTTTGAAGCGAAATTGTGGATTTCGCTTGAAATAATCTGATTTAGCTTGAAAAGTCGTTGTTGATTTGAAGCGAAATTGTGGATTTCGCTTGAAATTATCCGAAATAGTATTTTGAAGCGAAATTGTGGATTTCGCTTGAGTATATTGGTGATTTTGCTTGAAGTATTCAAGTGATTTCGCTTGAGTATTTTGAGAAGTCCATAGTGTTCGTGATTTTGTTCGATCGTCTGATTTTGTGAAAAGTGTGTGTTTGAAAAACTTAAAATCTATTTGGTAAATCACTAAAATGGTAAACCAAGAGTTTTATAACTTCTTCTCGGGCAGTGGTATGGTAGCAGGACAAACCTCGGGTAGTGTTATGCAAAACGTTAACATGGAGAACGAATTGGGAACAATGCAAAAGCCTCCCAAGCTGATGAACATAGATGAATATGCGGGATGGTCAAGCAGATTTAAGAACTGGGTTTAGGCTAACCATTTTGAATGCTGGATGAAGATAGAGAGAAAGTATGTTCCACCAGTTGCTGGTTTAAATAATAAGAAGAATATTAAAAGTCTGACAGAATCAGAACAGAATGATTTCAAAGCCGAGAAAAAGATGATTAGTATTCTCCAGCAGGCTATCAAAGAAGATATTCTAGTATTGTTGCAATATGAAGATAATGCTCAATCTATGTGGTTTGCATTGAAGGCGAAGTTTGAAGGTAGTGATTCCATGATCAAGAACAAGAAAGCTCTGTTCAAGAAGGAGTTTGATATTTTTACCAGTATGAAGGGCGAAACTACAAGGCAACTAATTGAAAGATATTGCCATTTGGTACTTGAGATGAATAGATTAAAAATTGAAAAGACAGATGAAGAATGGATTGACAAATTGGCTGATGCGTTACCTTATGATGAGTGGGGTACATACCTGATGATGCTAAAGAATAATTCAGATTTTGCCAATTACAATCTTAGTTTGTTCATAGAAAAAATTGAAGCTCATGAGTTAGAATTGTTGAAGATCAAAAAGATGAAATCAGCCAATGTTCAACAAGATGTATCGTTGTATTACAAAAACAATCCTACAGTTTCAACCAATCAAAGCCCAAAAATACAAACAGGGTTCATTGTTGATAACACATCAGGTGTTTCTTCAAACATTCCACAATCCGGAAATTCTTCACCATTTGTGAACTATGATCCAAACTTCAAAGCTCAAGAGCAGTCTTCACCTCAAAGCTCTACAAGTTCAAATAATCAGGCTTATGTTTCTGGGGTGCATTGCAACATTGCGGTGAATATTAAGAATGGAAATGAAATTACTGAAACAGCCGCGAAAGAACACATTGCATTACTTGCTTCCGTTCTTGAGGCGTATGAGGGCTTAGTAGCAGGAAAGATTGGAAATCCTGACATGACCAAAGAGGATTACGATCAGATTGATCCGGAGGAGCTTGAGCTGATAGATATTAAATGGGGCATGGCTAGTCTGGTGTGGAGAGCACAGCGCTTCATGGAAATTACTGGCAGAAACAGTCTTTCTGGACCCAATCAGAAGTTAGGTTTCGATAAGTCGAAAGTTACTTGTTTTAAATGCAAAGAACGTGGTCATTTCAAACGAGAATGTCCAAACCGTGAAGTAAACAATCATCAAAATCCGTTCACCAACGACTACTACAAGCAGGCAATATATCATCGACCAAATCAGCAACCTATAATTCAAAGGCCACAAATTGAGAATAAACCAGAAAAAGCAATGATCGTGAATCAAGACGATGAGAAAGTAGCTGCAGGTTTCAGCTGGGATAAATATATCCCCGGTAGCGATGGACAGGCAATGATGGCTGAAGTTGTTGAAATTTCTGAGATGGTGTCTGAACCAGAAACAGTTACTGAAGATGGTTCTGTAGTTGTTGAAGAGGTTTCTACTGAAAATGTGGACAATTTTGAAGAAATAGCTGCTGAAGTTCATTACTCTCAATCTGAGCAGGAGGTATTAGCTAGTTCGTTGAGATCTATCATGCCTCCTAAAATTTTTGAATCTTTTGCAGGTTTCTTTGAAGAACCAAGGACCGGATTGTGTCCAAGATATGATGAGAAGAAAGAATTTGTTGAAGAAATGATCGATGTGACAAAGGAAATGACCGAAGACACTTTGAAAGAAATTGCTGACAAGGCTCTCATGGCGAAACTGAGAGAGGTAGACTCAGAATTCGAGGAGTCTAAGTCTGTCAGTAGTGAGTCTGTCAAACGAGAGGAATCTGGAGTTCAGGAAAAAGAATCAGTCAAACTGTCTGAGTCAGAGTCGAAAATTGTCGGTAAACAGGAAGTGAAAACTGCTCATGAAGCAGAGGTTGTTGAGAAATTGGATTCAATCTCTGAAACACCATGCCAAAAGTGTTTACAACCGTGCATGGAGTGTCTTGAAAAAGACACTAAGTTTCAGGAATTGAAAGAACATGCTGATATGTTAAAATTTGACCTAGGACAAGTCAAAGAAGCATATGATACACTATCCAGATCAGTTAAAATGATTAAAGAAGAAAGTGTCGAAAATGATAAAGCCACAAAACTAGCAAAAGCAACACTTTTTGATAAACAAGTGGAAGTTAATTTTCATCTTGACACAATCGCATCATTAAAAAAGGAATTGGAATTGACTAAAATTGAAAATGAGAGAATTGATAAGAAACTGATGAGCTATGTTGCATCGTCTTATGTTCTTGAACAAATTGTTCCACAACAGCCCAATGCTGAATCAGTCTTTAACAGTGTTCCACCCCCAATGTGGAATCATTATACTCAAAAGTATCCAGATGGGGTGGAAGCTGCATTGAACCTCAAACTGAGGACAATTGAGGATGAGTTGCCAGAGAGCATAGATGTTACATTCTCTGCGTCTGACACCGACAGTGAGTCACAGGTCATCAAGAATGTTGTCGATCAGGTGTTAGATGAAGAGAGTGATAACTCTGATGTTGAAATTATGAAATCTCATTCTGAGAAGTCTGTTACTGATTCTGAAGATGAGGGTAATTTTTTAGAACGTTTCATAACAAAATCAGACAAGAGTATGAATGATGTTCCGATTATGGTGGTTTACACTATGATTGGAACTGTCAAGCTTTATTCTGATTTTGAGTATCCTCTTCAGAATGTTAAGATTGAAAATGTCGAGAAAGTTTTTAAATTGGTTGAAATGGACATTAATGTGGTAAACAACAAAGAATTCTTTGCAAAAGCTAAAAAGTCATTTGTTACAACACGTGTCAACAACTCGGGGAAAAAGGAATTGGAAGGTAATAGTAACAAGAAAAATGGTAACAACTTTAAAAACAAAGGAATTGGTTTTGAGAAAAAGATGGCTAAGAAGGTTGTCAAGCCAAAAGATAAAATGAATGATATTTTTGTTGTTGGACCAAGTGTGGATGATGAGAAGGAATACATTTTTAGTCAAAAAGCAGTTGATGATTTCAATGCGGCTAAGAAACTGAAAGTAGAGGTCATTTACGTCAACTTTTGTCGAGTATGACAAAAGATTTTGTTATCGCTGCAATGAAATCGGGCACATGGCAAAACAATGCAAGAAAGTTTTCGAAAAAACCTGTCATTAAAACTGTTGTTCAAAAACCTCGACCTAAGTCACTAGATGGCAAAAAGGGTAAAAAAACCAATGGTTTCACCAATCCGCATCTTGAAGAGGGGTGAATCATTGAAGTCGGAAGATAAGCCGAAATCGACATTCGAGATTGGCGAATCTTCAAAGTATCAAAAGATTTCAAAGATTTATCCAAAAACAAAAATTTTTGAAACTCAATCATGGGTGGTTAAACCAAAACAATCAGTTGAGGTGAAGAAAATGGAGAATGAGTTAAAGTTTGAATCAAAAGCTTTTAATCCAAAAGTTTTAAATATTTTTGGAAAAATGGTTGACAGAAAAGTCAAAGGGGCAAAGGAATTTTATGCATCAAAAGTGGGTGCTAATGATAAACAAGAATTTGAATTTGAACTTGATAGATTTCTTGCAGAATTTCCCCGATAAAAAATGAAGTAAAACCAAAAGCTAAAACTGATGTTCCAAATGTCACGTTTACTTTTCAAAAGATTGATGAGAAATGTGATGTAGAGTTTGGAAGTGTCTCAACAGTTAAAAAGCCATGGGTCTCATTGTTTGAATAAATTGATGTGATGTTTGCAGGGGCTGCCCAAGTCGATTCTGTCAAAATGGATTATGGATAGTGGCGCTTCAAGGCATATGACTGGGACGCTTGCTCTGCTTTATGATGTCAAATCTGTAAATGGAAGTTATGTTGGATTTGCTGGGAACCAAGGTGGAAGGATCGTTGGTCAAGGAACGTTGTCAAATGGCGTGATTTCATTCGACAAAGTGAACTACATAATAGAGTTAACAAACAATTTACTCAGTATTTCACAAATCTGTGATAAAGATTTTAGTGTACATTTTACAAAAACTGAATGTGTGGTTTTGAAACCAGGGTTTAAAATCCCTGATGAGATGGTGCTGTTGCGTGCTCCACGGGAGTATGATCTTTATTATCTTGATATGAACATCGCAACACCAACAACTCATCAGAAACAGTGTTTTGTGTCAAAGACTAAAGCGACAGAAAAAGATTCAATAATGTGGCATCGTAAGATGGGCCACATTCATGTTCGCAAAATGAACTTTTTGGTACATAATGATTTAGTTGATGGTGTAAATTTGAAGAATTTTCACTTAAATGATGATTGTGTAGCATGTAAGAAAGGAAAGCAGACTCGGAAGTCACATCCATTGAAGATGATGAATACAATCAGGTTACCTCTTGAGAGATTGCACATGGATCTCTTTGGGCCTGTCAATGTAAAGAGCATCAGTGGAGACTTATATTGCTTGGTGGTGACTGATGATTTTACGAGATTTTCTTGGGTAGTGTGCTTGGAACGAAAAGATCAAACTTTTGAGTCTTTGATGGTGCTTTTCAAGAAAATGGAGACGGTGTATAAGCTGCCAATTAGGAGGATTCGGAGCGACAACGGAACGGAATTTAAGAACAACAAGATGTACGAATTCTGCAACGAGAAGGGAATTCTTCATGAATTCAGTGCCCCGTACACACCACAGCAAAACGGCGTAGCTGAACGAAAGAATCGAACCCTGATTGAAACAGCCCGTACAATGTTAGCCGATTCCAAGCTACCAATTTTTTTCTGGAGCGAGGCAGTATCAGCAGCCTGTTACACTTTGAATAGAGTTCTCACTGTCAAGAAGTACAAAAAGACTTGTTTTGAGTTGCTGCACCGTTATAAGCCAAATCTTGAATTTTTGGAGCCTTTCGGTTCTCCTTGCACCTTTATTGATGAAAATGGTAAATTTGGCGCTAAAGCTAATGAAGGTTTCTTTGTAGGTTACGCTAGCCCACTCAAGAGGGTGTTCGTACCATGCCTGGGTAAGGTGATTCAAGTTCAACACGTGGATTGTCAGAAACACACTTCATCACCACAACTTCCCGGACAAAGATTCCTATTTGACTACGATAAGCTCTGGGAGTCGTTTCATCTGCCGGTCGAGCCGAGTGAGGAGGAACTTGCTCTTATGTACCTGTATCAGCAAACTGTGTCAGAAGAGAAAGTATCTAGACCGCTAGAAGTTTCTCAACCCACTGGGGGTACTCACGATGTTGAAGCAGGACCAAGTGGAACAGCTCATGAATCACCAGAGGAACCAGCTCCATCGTTTGACGAATCTGACGACTCAGAAGCGGAACCTGCTCCAACTTTTGACGAGGATCCAACGGAAGCTGAGGATCAAATCGTTGATCTTGACATATCGAGTTTGGAATCGAAAGTGAATGTGCCTGACAATGTTATGCCACGGACGTTGTCTTATCATCCCTCAGAACAGATTATTGGCGACCTGCAAAGTGGTGTTAAAACTCGACATCAAATAGATCAAGCTCTTACATGTTTTTATTCATCTATTGCTGATATGCAGAAAGAAGTCTCATTAAAATGTTTTATTTCGCAGATAGAGCCCAGAACCTACAAAGAGGCATTGACCGAGGATAGCTGGGTGAATGCAATGCAGGAGGAGCTGCAACAGTTCGAAAATTTGGGCGTCTGGAGACTTGTTGATTTGCCTACGAATCAGAAGTTAATCAAGACGAAATGGGTTTTTAAATGCAAGCGTGATGACAGAGGTGTCGTGGTGAGAAACAAAGCGCGACTTGTGGTTCAAGGCTTCAGTCAACAGGAAGGAATAGATTATGATGAAGTTTACGCACCGGTTGCCAGACTTGAGGCAATTCGGATTTTTCTAGCCTTCGCGTCATGGAAAGATTTTAAAGTTTATCAACTTGACGTCAAATCTGCCTTCCTTTACGGAACTCTCAGAGAAGAAGTGTATGTGGGGCAACCGCCGGGGTTCACAGATCCACTGCACAAAGACAAGGTGTATTTACTGGACAAAGCGTTGTACGGACTTCACCAGGCCCCGAGAGCCTGGTATGAGACGCTTTCAACATACTTGTTGGACAACGGGTTCACAAGAGGCACAGTAGATAGCACTTTGTTCACCAAGGAAGAAGCAGGCCACTTGTTGATCGTGCAGATATATGTTGACGATATCATTTTTGGATCCACCAACGACGACATGTGCAAAGAATTTGAAAAGGTGATGAAGAAAAAGTTTGAGATGAGCTCAATGGGGGAGATGAAGTTCTTCCTCGGGCTGCAAGTGGAACAAATGCCCGACGGAATCTTCATTCACCAATCAAAGTATGCAAAGGACGTGCTCGACAAGTTCGATATGACAGATTGCAGTCCTGCATCAACCCCCCTTGCACAGAATCATGGGATATGTCCAGACGAGAATGGTGTGAAGATGGACGAGACAGTATACCGATCTATAATTGGTTCTCTAATGTATCTCACGGCTTCCCGTCCAGATATCATGTACCCGATGTGTCTCTGCGCCAGATATCAGTCAAATCCAAAGCAGTCACATCTGACCATAGTAAAACGTATCTTACGGTATTTAAAAGGCTGCCCAAGCATCGGCTTGTGGTATCCTAGATCTGGTGACTTTACTTTATCTGGTTTTGCTGATTCTGACTTTGGAAGCTGCAAGCAAAACGCAAAGTCCACCACTGCTGGGTGTCAGTTCTTCGGAACTCGACTTGTCACCTGCCAGTGTAAGAAACAAACCGCAGTAGCGCTATCTACATGCGAGGCTGAATACGTTTCAGCCTCCAGCTGTTGTTCGCAGATCCTTTGGATCCAACAGCAGATGCGCGACTTCGGTTTGCAGTTCTTAGATACTCCTATCTATGTGGACAATGAAGCAGCTATAAACATCACTAAAAATACGGTTCACCATTCAAAAACGAAACATATTGAAATCCGTCACCATTTTATTCGTGCTTGTCACGAGAAAAAGTTAATTCGGATTGAACACTTGCAAACCGATGATCAGAAAGCGGATTTTTATACTAAACCTTTTGATAAAAAGAGATTTTATTATCTTTTGAAATTGAATGGGATGAAGAATCTGCAATCTGGGAGGGTTATTGAATGTGAAGCCGAGTTGGGCGGCGATCTGACGTGAACCATGTCGTGTTGTCAATTTTCTTTGTACAGTTTATTTTCTGCTTTTCGATAAAAAACAAAAACACAAAAATATGTTTTTCTTTTTAGGGGGAGAAAGTTTGCAGAAAAATACAAAAACATGATAAAATTAGAAAAACCAAAAACATTTGAAAAAGTAAAAAAGAGTTGTGTAGAATAGGGGAAATGATAGTACATCAGCTAGACGGACACAGTACGCTAAAGAATTGTAATGTATAAAATGCAATTAAGCAGTCTCGCTAAAGATGTGCCGATAGGTTTTCACAAAATCAGTAGATCAGTTTGGGATATAAACATAAATTTACTTGCGTCTACGTGGGGAACACCTCCAGGATATATAGGTAACCCCTGAAATCCTGTTTGAAGGGTCCCGTATTCTGAGATACTAGGTCTTTATGCTTAGTGATATCTGGGGTATTATCCCGGGACTTCTGATTTTGCGGAAGCAATGGCCTAGTCCCCGGAGAATACTTGACGCTGCTTTGAAATATAAGCCTCCCCTCAGCATAAAAAATGATAACACATTGCAAAATGGTTAATCATGTGTTGTTGAAAAGAAGATCCCCAAAGGGGACCCACCAAAAGTCGAAGCCGTCATCTCTCTGCGTATCGAAAGATCGACCTGAGCTCTCACGGCCCTCGCAATTAACCTCTTACAGATATCATCTAGGTATACTCACCTGTAAGACTGAATACTGGGATCTGGATACGGGAGTATATACTGAGGTGGGACACATGTAGATGTTTAAGTCCTAAAACACTAATTCTGTATCCCAAGTAGATTGAAAGTTCTGTGAGAATTTAAGAGGATCAGTATATCGGCAATCTACGTGAATTGTTTAATGCTTAAAATGAAATAACAGCTTAACGGTGCTTGTGTCTAGTCAGCAGCTGATATGATCCCCTAACACACTCACAAAAAGATTGTGTGTACATAGTTTTTAGTATATATAGTTAAAATCCAAAAAGATTTTTGTTTCTCATTTTATTTTCGACAACTGACATTGGGAATCGGAAGATCAAAGCTTTATGCAGATCATGTCTATATTTGATGAGGGCTGGGTAAGCTGGTGATGCAGTACAATGATTGGTACAGTGTTTGACTGTTAAAATGTGTTTGAAAGATCAAAATGTTCAAACGTTCATTAATTTGAACTTGATTTTTTTTCAGAAATTCAGTATTTCATAATTCGGTCAACCAAGGTCATTAACTTGGACTTGGTAGGCCAAGCAGTTGATCAAGGTCATTGATTTGAACTTGGTTAACTGGGTGTGACGGTGTTTAATCAGAATAGTGTTAAAAATCAAAGTTTTGAAAACAACATCCTGATTTTGCTCATATGTCACTGATCAATTATTTTGAAAATTAAAAGGTTTAAAATTTGATCGTAAGGTGTTGAGTTTAGTTGTTTGGTTTCTTTATATAGTCAAATCTTTATAGGATTGTGAAAGAACCAGATCATAAATTATGAACATTTAAAATGTTTATTCTTATAGATGTTTGAGGTTTGCAGGTGAAGGTTCCAGATTAAGATCCCGATAGTAATGTCTTAGGGGGAGTCTGAAGACGAGCTTGATGAAAAAGGGAGCTTGTTGCTGGTAATCCAGGTGTCGATCCCAAAAGCACGGAAGATTGATGAAAGGGGGAGCCTGAAGGAAGAGAACGAGAAGCTTAGGAAGCTGCTGAAGAAGCCTAAGCCTCATGAAGAGAAGTTCAAATCCCTGTAATGTTTGAAGACCAAGACTGAAGACTCCGGCTGTATCCAAGGGGGAGTTTGTTGGTACACGATATCTAAAGCCTACGTCTTAGTCTAGGGGTCTAAATATGTCAAGTTTGTATAGTACAGGGGTCTAGATGAAAGTTTAAGCTTATATGTTAGAGATTTCGCTTGAAAGCATGTTATGTTAATCTCAAGCGAAATCACATGTTAAGATTTCGCTTGAGACATGTTCAAGCGAAATCTGAAGGTTATATATAGGTGTGTTGTTTTCTCATTTGGTATGCATTCCGAAAAGTTGTATCGAATTGCTGCCGTTTTGTCAAGTGAATGTTTTAATGAGAAACGAGTATTAAAGTGATATTCTTCTGTTTTCTACTCCGTTCTATCTGATTCTAAACTGTTTAGGTGTTTCCGCCACTTAAATAGTGTGTATTCACTCAAATTGACTCATTTGATCGGTCAAATCGATCCTACAAAAACAGAAGTTTTTGAGAATATTCAAACCTTTGTTAACATAATTCAAACACAATTTAAAAAAAAATCTCAAATGTTTTAGAAGTGATAATGGGTCAGAATTTGGTAATGGTCAAATGTCAGAATATTGTAAGCTTAAGGGAATAGTTCATCAAACAACATGTGCTTATACCCCTCAACAAAATGGTATTGTTGAGAGGAAACATAGACATTTGTTAAATGTTACTAGGGCTTTATTTTTCCAAAGTAATCTACCTGTTAGATTTTGGCATGAGTGTGTGCTAACTGCGGCTTATCTTATTAATAGGACTCCATTATCTGTTCTATCTGGCAAGACCCCTTATGAATTGCTCTATAATTTTAGTCCCTTCTTAAATCATTTAAAGGTGTTTGGGTGTTTGTGTTTTTGTACAAGTTTAAATGTAGGTGATAAGCTAAGCAGTAGAGCTGAGAAGTGTGTTTTTATTGGTTACTCATATGAGAAAAAAGGTTATAAATTGTATAGTCTAGACACTAAAGTAGTATTGTTTTCAAGAGACGTTAAATTCTATGAAACGACTTTTCCTTTTAAGGAGAAGTCTGTTTTTGATAAATATGATTCAAATCCAATAAAACACATAAACGCTCTAAACTTTTTTTGACTTGTATGATAACTCAGAACCTGAACACTTGAAAACTGTGGATGATCCCGATGATGATAGAATGGATAAAGGTGAGTATGATGAGGGAACACATGGTTCTCAGCAGTCAGTGGTGCCTGAAGCTCCTGTTGACATAGCTGATGCTCAGCAACCAAGTGAGCCAAGTGTTTCATCTGACAGGGCTGAGCCTGTGACTACCTCAAATGATGCTCAAGAACCTTCTAAGGGAGACACAGTAGGACCTGAGTTATCTATGTTACATAGAAGGTCTACTAGAACTTCTGTTTTTCCAAGTAAATTTGATGACTTTATTGTGAATAGTAAAGTTAAACATGGAATAGAAAAGGTAGTTTACTTTTCTAATCTATCTTTTGAGAATAAGTGCTTTGCTACTATGCTTTCTAAAAGTTTTGAACCTAGAAGTTATAAAGAGGCCGTACAAGATCCCAATTAGATTAATGCTATGAATGATGAACTTCATGCATTGCATAGAAATGATACTTGGGAAATTGTAGACATACCTAAGAGTAGGAGCATAGTAGGCTGCAAATGGATATATAAAATAAAGTACAAGTCAAATGGAGAAATAGAAAGGTATAAAGCTAGATTTGTAGCAAAGGGGTTTAGCTAGAAAGAGGGAGTTGATTATGAAGAGACTTTTTCTCCCGTAGTCAAACTTGTCATAGTTAGATGTGTTTGGTCTCTAGCTGTTCAAAATGGCTGGAAACTGTTTCAGTTAGATATAAATAACGCTTTCTTATATGGTGAGTTACATGAAGAAGTATACATGTCATTGCCTGAGGGATATCAGTCATATGATGTTTCTAAGGTGTGCAGACTGAAAAAATCATTGCATGGGCTAAAACAAGCCCCAAGAATGTGGAATGAAAAATTAGTTAGTGTCCTAATTGATTGTGGTTTTGTTCAAAGCAAATGTGATACGTCTATGTTTATTAAAAATGTTAATGATGTGTTTATTGTACTTCTAGTATATGTTGATGACATAATTGTTACTGGTAATTCTGTTGCTGAAATTGAAAAAGTTAAACAAAATTTGAAAACTAAGTTTTTTATTAAAGATCTTGGTATGTTACAGTATTTTCTTGGGATAGAAGTGTTAATTTGTACAGATGGTATATGTTTGTCTCAAAGAAAGTATTGCACTGATTTGTTAGCTGAGTATGGGATGTTAGGATGTAAACCTGTCAGTGTTCCCATAGATCAAAATCATGTAGTTAACAATGTGCTTAATAGTAATACTGGTCCTTTAACAAACATAACTGGTTATCAACAACTAGTAGGGAAGTTAATCTACTTGTCTCACACTAGGCCATATATTTCATATGCAGTTCATGTGTTGAGTCAATATATGCATAGTCCTACTGATGGACATTTGAAACTAGCATTTCATTTGTTAAGATATCTCAAGTCTGCTCCAGGTAAAGGATTGCTATTCAGCAAAGGTGAACCTTTTGAGTTGAAGGCTTTTGCTAATTATGACTGGGCTAACTGCTTAGTTTCCAAGAAATCTGTTACAGGTTTTTGTGTTTTTTAGGTAATAACTTGGTATCCTGGAAAAGTAAAAAGCAAACAACTGTTTCTAGGTCTTTAGCTGAGACTGAGTATAGAGCTATGTGTGCTACTGCATGTGAGATAGTTTGGCTTAAAAATTTGTTTAGTGAGTTTCAAGTAGATGTTAAACTTCCTATTAGTGTGTATTGTGATAATAAAGCTTCAATATCAATTGCAGCTAATCCAGTTTTTCATTATAGGACCAAACATTTTGAGTTGGATCTATTTTTTTTTTTTTTGCGTGAGCTAATTGCTAAAGGTACAATAAAATGTGTTGGAGTAAAATCTGAGAGTCAGGTTGCTGACTTGTTTACTAAAGGTGTTTTGGTCAAAACTCATCAAGCGTTGTGTGTTGAGTTGAAACTATTTGACGTGTTTAAGTGATGGAATTGTGGGGGGGGGGGGGTGTTAAAAATAAGGTTCAATTATATTGTCAATTCCATCTTTATATATTTTTGTTTATAAATTCTTATTTTTCTTATATCTTGTTTTGCACATGTGTTCTGATATATGCTGCTGCTGGGCTTAACAAGTTTAATTGGGCTGGACAAGAGCTGGACTAGAAGGGGCTGCTGTTGAAGATATATGAAGACCGGCTTGTTATAACGACCCGGGTAACCCGCATGTGTTCTGATATAAAGCTAAGTCTACCCGTTTTCAGTCCACTTATCTAAGATATTTATTTGTACGCTTCGTTTCTCTCTCTTCAATAGCGATTAGGGTTTCATCTGTTGAATCGTGTTGATTCGCAGATTGTTGTGAGTCTCTAGATTGTTTAGTTAATATCATCGTGTTGATGATCTTATGAGAGTGAGTGTTGAAATTTCTCAGTTCGTATTGTATAGATTCATTGTTTGGGTTAATAGATATCTTTTTGATTTGGGTATTTCTTGAGTTTTGAGAGTTTGATGCTACAAATTTCACAGTAGAACCCTTTAATGCATAAGGTACTTACAAAGTAACGTTATCCATGCCCATGATATTATAGCCTAATGTCATCTTAGAGATATGATAAGGCTTAGGGACCATTAGGTCCTGGGTTCAATTCCTACAAGGGGGTCTTTCCTATATTTATTATGCCTCCTCCTGGATTTGTGCATAAGCATTATTGCCTAGTGGAGATGGATGTGATCGGGTGTTTCTGCTCGTGGCACAACTATACTCTAGTGGTCCGTCAGTGATTCAAATTTGCTGTTCAAACAAAAAACTTTACCCAGTTTTTTATTATATATATAGGGAGAAGATATATTGAAAACCCACTCTAGTTGACGGAACCTTGGAAATGCTTTGGAAAATAACTTTTTTCTAATTAAAAAAGTAACACGCAATAGTGTTTTTAAGCGGCTTGAGAAACCCCCCCCCCCCCCCCCCCCCCCAAAAAAAAAAAAAAAAAAACACTGAGTGTTTAGAAAAAACAAATGCGTACAGTGTGTATGTTTTACATAAATAGTGTGTATGTTTATGTATGTAACAATAAAAGTTTGTTTATTTATTTATTTTTTTTAGAAATTCTGGATGCTTTTTTATTTTTACCTTTTGCTTAAAACATTTTAAAAAAAAATTATTATTTTGTATGTATAACCCATAATAACCATTTTAAAGTAGTGTAGTTGCCTCTATAGACAAAAAGAGAGAATGAAAGTGTTTTTGTTATTTCGTAACTTCAGTATAAATATCAGATTATAAAATTATCAAGGCTATTTTCTATATATTATGCATCATGTAAAGTAAAAGTTAAATATAGCTTTTAATAACCAATCACATGTTCAATGTTCTTGTCTAAGTAGTTATGGTGATTACGATTTCACATCATCACATGTACGAAAAACATAGATCATAACTCGTAAACCATATTTCAAATGGAATAGAATGATTGATATGAGTTTTGAGAAAAAAAGTAACATTACACAATGAGACTATGAGTGATTGAGATGATACGATATGGTTTTCGATTGACATGGATGAAATGAAAAGGATATTTTTGTCTAAAAATGAAGCTTCTTTCTCCATTCACGGGAATTTAGATTATTTGTCTATAGGCAATGACAATACGTCTCATTCCTTCACTCACGAGATTGAATTAAATCTTAATAATAGAGTTAGTCAATTATCATTTTCATTGCTACCCAATATGACCATTAAATAAATATTATGTATGACAAGTCTATATAGTTATTGTTATAATCATATCGTTAAAATATTCAAGATAGTTCAAGGGCAGTGCCGGCTTTGGGTTCAAGGGCGACCGCCCAGGCCCACTCTGCTGGGGTCGGGAATTTTTATTTTTTATTATATATATATATAGGGAGCCGCTATAATGAGAACCACCACGAGTTATGAGAACCACGAGAACCGCGTTCCGCGGGTGGCCGTCGGCGACGAAATTTTTTTACACCTAGATCCGTATATTTTAGCGGGGGGTTTAAATTTTCGGTTCAAACGGCGCGCCCGAGGGGGTAGTTTTTTACGCCCAAAGTTTGTGTTTTTTTAATTTTTTTAATTTTTCTTTTTTTTTTACCAAACTTTGGGCGTAAAAAACTACCCCCTCGGGCGCGCCGTTTGAACCGAAAATTTAAACCCCCCGCTAAAATATACGGATCTAGGTGTAAAAAAAATTTCGTCGCCGACGGCCACCCGCGGGACGCGGTTCTCGTGGTTCTCATAACTCGTGGTGGTTCTCATTCTAGCGGTTCCCTATATATATATATATATATAGGGTAAGGTTCATGCGAGAACCACCCTTATTGCGAGAACCGCGAGAACCAATGTGAACACAAAATAAAATCTAAAAAAAATCAAAAAAACACTCAAAATTTGTTTTTGTTTTTTTTAATATTTTTTAATAAAAAATCGCTATATTTCGTTACCATTAAAAAAAAAAACTTTTAATTTTTCGAGTAACAGTTATCCATGCACATGTGCATATGTATCATTACTTCAACAAATTCGGTAATACGTTATCAGGAATAGAGAATTGCACTTTAATTTACAATACCATTAGTAATACACTACTTTTTACATTACCAATATTCAAAATGCACATGTGCATAATTAGGTATAACCATGATATAACGTGTTTTGGTACAAAAAGTTTGAGATTTTGAATGGAGAAGTAGACCCATATAAATGTTTTTTGGTTAGTTATATCTAGTGGTTGATGGTTTGGTTATAGTTGTCATTTTTTTATGTAATATGTTGATTGGATGGTATAAATGGTGTTTACATACATGTAATAAAGTGAAAATATTGTTAATGGTATTGTATTATGGATGGTAGGAGGTAATGGTATTGTATTATGGATGGTAGGAGATAATGGTAGTGTATTATGTATAGTATGATAGATGAAAGGGAAAGTGTATTCAAAGTGGTGTACCAAAACACCTTATTTCATGTTGATACATATAAATGCACATGTGCATTTCTAATATTTGTAATGTAAAAAGTAGTGTATTACATATGGTATTGTAAATGAAAGTGCAATTGTCTAATATATGTAATGAATTACGGAATTTGTCAAAGAAATGACAAAAAAGCACATGTGCATGCTTGTGTATTATGGATGGAATGATAGATGAAAGAGAGTAGTGTACCAAAACACCTTATTTCATGTTGATACATATAGATGCACATGTGCATTTCTAACATTGTTAACGTAAAAAGTAGTGTATTACACGTGGTAGTGTAAATGAAAGTGCAATTGACTATTAGTTGTAATGAATTACGGAATTTGACAAAGAAACGATACATATGCACATGTGCATGGATAACTGTTACTCGAAAAAAAAAATTGAATTTTTTTTTTTATTTTTTTTACTAACAAAATATAACGATTTTTTCAAAAAAAATAGTAAAAAAATAAAAAAAAAAATTTGGGTGTTTTTTACATTTTTTTAGGAATTACTGTTTGTGTTCACACTGGTTCTCGCGGTTATCGCAATAAAGGGTGGTTCCTAACGGATCTTTGTCCTATATATATATATATATATATATATATAGGGGATGGTTTAAATGAGAACGCTAGTGAGAACAAATAAAAAAACCGCAAGAACTTGGTCAAAAACAATTCAAATTCAAAAATTTTTTCTACACTTATCATTATTACTCGAATACCATATTAGAAATTTAATTTACAAGTTTAAATTTACGTGAATTCGTAAATTAAGAAAATTTACACATGTATAAGTTTGCCATTTACACATGTGTAAATATGTTATATTTACACATGTGTAAAAAATCGAAAAAGAGTGATTTTGAAATGATAAATGAATTATTTGATGTTGTAAATTCTTTTTTTGATGTTGTATCTTAATTACAATGAGTTTTTTATTAAAAAATTTGGTTTTGATTGGTTTTCTCATTCGTTCTCGCGGTTCTCGCAATATTTAGCGTTCTCAAGATAACCCTCCTCTATATATATATATATATATATATATAGGGGATGGATCATGGGAAAACTAGTTTAAATAAAAAAATGAGTAAACTGCCATTTTGATCCCTGATGCGTGTGTAGTGTGATAGGTTTTTAATGTATATTTTAAGCCATTTTACACTTTTTTAGTCAAGTTTTAAATTTATAAAACACGATATTTACTAACACTAAACACACATATGGGCAAGTGCACCCATCGTGAGCGTAGTATAGTGTTGGTAAGATACCGAGGTCGTCCAAGGACACAAGAGCTTTTAATACCGGTTTATCCTCAACGTCTAATCAAATCAAAAAGTTAGAAAAATGTTTTAAACTAAGAAAAATAAAACTAACTAAAATGCTGAAAAATAAAATAAAAATAAAACAGATAGACAAGATGAATCACTTGGCTCCGACACGTGTATAGTGTAACCTTTGATTATTTCCGCACTTTTGCACTTTTTAAGAGATTATCTTAGTTATTGTAGTAGGCCCCTCTTTTGAAGGTGACGTTACCCTCAACCCAGTAGTTTCAGTCAGCAAGGATACAATCCTAAAAGGTCGGATTATTGAAAGATAATTAATTAAGTTATTAATGCATATTATGGTAGGCCCCTCTGAACAGTAGCTCGGGCACGACCCCGTGTCCATTGGGCACGGCCCCGTGTCCATCCTCTTCTCTGTCTTCATTAATTGCAGTTTGTCTGCATTAGTTGACCACGCCCCCGTGTTCGCTGGGCACGCCCCCGTGTTCGCTGGGCACGCCCCCGTGTTCGCTGGGCACGTCCCCGTGTGCAGAAGCATATCTGTACTATCAAGATTTGCCTGGATTCTGCGAATCTTATAGTTGACCACGGCCCCGTGTCCGCTGAGCACGGCCCCGTGCTGGGCGATAGAAGCTTCTATAGCTTTGTCTTTTATGCAGGCACTTGGGCACGCCCCCGTGTTCATTGAGCACGGGGCGTGTTCAGCCTTCTGCCTTCTTGTTTTGCTTGGGAAGATGCTGTCAGTGAGGTCGGGCATGCCACGTTTGTTCCTTTTCTTGTATTTATGTTAGATTTAGCTGCCTTTTTGCTTCTTTTGTTAATTTGAGCTCATTTAATCCTGAAAATACAAAAGGAAGACAAAAACATACTTTTTCCAACATTAGTACTAAAAAAAGGTTAGTTTTATGCCCCAATTGATGTAATTTATATGTTGCATTTTGTGCACATCAAATACCCCCACACTTGAATCTTTGCTTGTCCTCAAGCAAAACTCTTTATAATGTGGCTTTACACTCCCAAATGGAATGGGTAGAAGAGAAGGTTTTTGGGCTTGTCATAGAGTGTCGGGATTTCCAAGATTCTTTATTAGGTTTTTATTTTTATTTATTTACAATCCTATTCGTCGTTATTTATTTAAAACATTACATAAGATAAATTATTTATTAGGGCATAACATGCCTTTTTTAAAATTTCATTTATATACAAGTTCACATACCTCACGGGGATCACTCAACACTCGGCCGAAGATGTATTTTAGTAAATCACTCGAGAGCGGCATGGAACTTACTCCTACCGTAGGCTTGCCAAGCAATCAATCCTTCTCCTTTTTAACTATATACCTTTGTAAATATCAAGAGGACTTTTGGGTGAAGGGTTAGGCTCGGGTTAAAGGTAGATGGTTGGGTTAGTGGTTAGTAGAAAAGGGCGAAAAGCGTAAGAAGCGTTGGTTTTCGTAAGACCTTTTATTTTATTTTTTTGCAACTTTTATTTGGATGAAGCATTTATTCAAACAAAGTTATTTTTTATGAACTTGCTTGTTTATTTCTTTTGCTTCATCATCAACAAAATTATATATATATATATATATATATATATATATTGAAAAGTCATACAAAAAACCGAGCTTGTTACTAAAACAAAGGGTTAAAAAATAAAAAGGGTTTTGGTGGGTGAAAGGGTGTTTGTTTTTGGGTTAAGAAATGAAAAGGTTTAGGCTCAAAGGGGGTTAACTAGGGGGATTTTGGGTAGGTGGTAAAAAAAATAATGGTGTAGAAATAAAAAAAAAAAGGTTAGTCCTAATGCCTCCATCATTTACTTACTCGGGTTTAAGTTGGTAAGGACCGGGAATGTATCGTCGTGGCAAGTTCTAGAGTTGTAAGAAACAAGCGGCTATTCACACAAGAAACGAAAAATGAGCATTTAGTTTAAAGATATGTATTTGTATGCTCAATAAAGGCTCAAAAATCACTTTTGTGGGAATAAGTTTTTATGTGATCAAGTATATATAATCAAATTTTAACTAAACTTGTCATGCCTTTTCATAATTTTCTCATGTTGGTTCTTTTTTATCACGACGCTATCTGTTGTAAATTTGTAAAAATATAAACTTTTTAGAATTTGAAATTCCCAAATTAAACCTAGATAAGTAAAAAAAATGAAAATTTTTGAAAAAATTTGGGGTGATTAGCGGTTCCAATAGAGTTTTGTGTAAGCCTTGTAATTAGGACTTGCAAGATTCAAAGTTTTAGCATCCCCCCCACACTTAAATTACACATTGTCCTCAATGTGTCCCAAAAATAAGTTTTTAGGTTGATTGAATGTGTAAAAAGGTGTGAAAAAGCAAAATTTTATGTTACTGGGCGTCTGGACACGGCCCCGTGGTGTCCGGGCATGGCCCCGTGTTAAGTCGCCAGTAACAAAAAGTTGTAAAAAGAAACAGAAGCCTGGACACGGGGGCGTGTTGGGTGAACACGGCCCGTGTCCAATTTACCTGAACTGGGCATCTTATGCAGATTGTGCAGCACGGGGTCGTGTTGGGCGGGCACGGCCCGTGCTGAACTTGCTGTAATGAAGAAAATTATCGGATGGCCCTGTTTTCGTGCATGGGGTGCTGATTCACTTTTCCCTTGTTATCCTTCACCATCCCGAGTGTGTTTTATTCCTGAAAATTAAAACTAAACTAGAAAACATAAAAATTAATCTAAACTAAACTAAGGATAGTTCCGCGGAATGCCTCCGTGGTGCGTCACGTTTATAAGGGTCCTTGGCTAGACCCAAAGCCTGGTCATATGTTACCCAAGTGGGATGTTTTGCATCCCATGTTACACCGTCGGAGAGCGTCATCCAAGCTTGAGTCTATGACCTTCATGTAGTTGACCGGGTCTTCGTCTTCTACTCTTTTTCCTACTCCAAACTTCACTTCCTCGTTCCCAAACTTCAATGTTAGTGTTCCTTCATTCATGTCTACCACCGCTTGGGCCGTGGCTAGAAATGGCCTCCCTAGGATGAGAGGGACCTCAGTGTCTTCTTTCATGTCTAGTATGACAAAGTCGGCCGGGAAGACGAAATTGTTGACTTTGACCAATAGATTTTCAGTGACACCTTGTGGATATTTGACGGATCTGTCGGCAAGTTGTATGCTCATCTTTGTAGGGCTCGTTTTTCCTAGGCCGAGTCGTTTGAACATTGATGCGGGCATGAGGTTGATGCTAGTCCCAAGATTGGCTAGTGCATTGCGAATGGGGGATTCCCCAATCGAGCAAGGAATCGTGAAGCTTCCAGGGTCAATCTTTTTTTGTGGGAGTTTGTTGAGTAGTAAGGCAGAGCATTCTTCGCCTAAGTTAACTAATTGCAATGATTCAATTTTCCTTTTATGAGTAAGGAAGTCCCTCATAAATTTTGAATATTTTGGCATTTGGGTTAGGACTTCGATAAAGGGAATATTAACATGCAATTGTTTTAGTAAATTTTCGAATTTTGCGAATTGCTCATCGGTCTTTTGACGAATTAACCGACCGGGGTATGGAACCGGAGGAGTCTTAGTAGGCTCTTGAACCGGTGAAGAAGCCTTCTCTTGTTGGGGCGCGGGTGGAGTTGTGGTTTAGCTAGATTGGCTTCTTTCAGTTGGTGGAAGTGGAGCCTCTTCGGGTCCCACGGTACGGTTTCTCAATGTTATGAGATGTACTTGCGCCTTTGGGTTGGTCTCGGTATTACTTGGTAACGCGCCTTGTGGTCTCTTAGAGAAATTTTGAGCTATTTGATTTAATTGTTTTTCAATGTTTTGAATGCTAGCTTGTTGATTTCTAAAATTCGATTCCAATTGCTGAAATCGATCCGAGTTTTTCTTTTCGGTGACGGAGATGAGGCGAGATATAGTATCTTCAAGCATTTCTCGTCCACCTTGTTGTTGAGAAAAATTTTGTGGTTGTTGAAAATTAGTTCGTTGGGTTTGTTGGTTACTACTATTGCCGGGATGTCTCCAACCAAGGTTAGGGTGGTTACGCCATCCTTGGGTGTAGGTACCCGTTGGAGGACCCGACGGCCTAGGTCTTCTTTCATACAACTCCAATTTTCATGTGGCCCACCACACCCCTCACAAGCCATAACCGAGGCCGTTTTGTCATTTCTAACTTTTTGATTTTTGAAAAAAGGGCCTCGATTTGGGCTTGTAAAGAAGTGCTTTCATCAACCTTATGGGCGCCCGGGGCAATAGATTTATTGCCTCGGGGAGTGTGCCACTGAAAATTTGTTTGAGCAATTTCCTCAATTTGATTGTATATTTCATTTGGGCGACGATTACCTAGAAGTCCCCCGGAGCTAGAATCAAGTGTTTGTCTTGTGTGTGGCAACAACCCATTGTAGAAAGTGGATACTTGTTGCCATACCGCAAGACCGTGATGAGGACACTTTCTTAGTAGCTCCTTGAACCTTTCCCAAGTTTCATATAAGGATTTCCCATCTTCTTGTGAATATGTACTAATTTCAGTCATTAATTTAGCCGTTTTAGCAGGAGGGAAGTACTTATATAGAAACTTTTGGGCTAGTTCATCCCAGGTGTTTACCGAGCCAACTGGGAGGGTATTAAGCCAAGCCTTAGCTAGGTCTTTCAGTTAAAATGGAAACATCCGAAGGCGGATGGCGTCGTTTGATGCTCCATTGATCCGAAAGGTATCACATATTTCTAATAAATTGGTAATATGTAGATGGGGATCCTCGTCCGCAAGCCCATGGAAGGTTGCGGAGTTTTGAAGCATTTGTATCAAATGTGGCCGAAGTTCGAAGTTATTGGCTTCGACATTCGGTGCATTGATAGCGGCGCCGAGATTACCTACAGTGGGTCGTAGGTAATCCATGAGGGTACGTTGGTCCGCCATTGGAAGTGGGTCCCACGAAACTTTCTCTTGGTTTTTAGCTTTAAGTCTTTTTCTGAGAAAGCGTTCGGGTTCTTCTAGAGGTTCTTTTATATCTCTACTAGAACTGGAGCTCATACACTACGTAGGAAGTTCAAATGTGGCGCCTGGGTTCCAAGTCCTGCAATAAAAACAGAAAAAAACGTTGGTCAGAAAGTTCACCACGGCCCCGTGCTCAGGTGAACACGGCCCGTGGTCGGAGATACAATGATTGTTTTCTGGATCCCTGTTACTGGCGAGCTGGACACGGCCCCGGGTTGCACCGACACGGCCCTGTGCTCAACCTTCTGTAACTCGGAAAATAAAAACTGCTAGTGACAATGTTGGGCACGACCCGTGTACGACCAGGCACGGCCCGTGTCCGACCAGGCACGGGCCGTGCTGAGCTCTGCAGAAACTGAAAAATTAAGAAAAATCCTAAAAAAAATAGAAAAATTAGAAAAACGATTAGGCCGTTGATTCCTAACTTTCTTAAAATCTTTGTGTCCCCGGCAACGGCGCCAAAAACTTGATGCGTGTGTAGTGTGATAGGTTTTTAATGTATATTTTAAGCCCTTTTACACTTTTTAGTCAAGTTTTAAATTTATAAAACACGATATTTACTAACACTAAACACACATATGGGCAAGTGCACCCATCGTGAGCGTAGTATAGTGTTGGTAAGATACCGAGGTCGTCCAAGGACCCAAGAGCTTTTAATACCGGTTTATCCTCAACGTCTAATCAAATCAAAAAGTTAGAAAAATGTTTTAAACTAAGAAACATAAAACTAACTAAAATGCTGAAAAATAAAATAAAAATAAAACAGATAGACAAGATGAATCACTTGGCTCCGACTCGTGTATAGTGTAACCTTTGATTATTTCCGTACTTTTGCACTTTTTAAGAGATTATCTTAGTTATTGTAGTAGGCCCCTCTTTTGAAGGTGACGTTACCCTCAACCCAGTAGTTTCAGTCAGCAAGGATACAATCCTAAAGGGTCGGATTATTGAAAGATAATTAATTAAGTTATTAATGCATATTATGGTAGGCCCCTCTTTTGAAGGTGACGTTACCCTCGGCTAAGTAGTCTGAGTCAGCAGGGATACAGTCCTAAGTAGCCGGGTTAAAGTATTAATTGTAGCTTACATATGAGGGGATCAAAGAGTTTGGACCCCCGCCATCCAATACCAGTGGGTATTGAAGGATGTCCTACTAAATTTGACCCAGGTCCTTGCAGGATGCCATGATCTATACACTGAAGAAGGCAAGACTCTTACCAAACCGTTCCCTTAACCCCCGACCAGGTAGCCAACATACCTCCATATAGACCGTGGAGATATGAATGGTGAAAATCTTTTATTTTATATAGACAGTAAAATAATGCCAAGACACCACGGACAAACGATAAGGAAGAATCACCTTCAACATAAGAAACTAGTTCTTAAAGTCATTAATACATAACCAAGTAAAAAGTGCGAAAAGATTAAAAATAAAAAGTATTACACTAGACACTTGTCTTCACCAAGTGATGTAAGAGACTTAGGCAAACATGGCCTTGATTGTCAAGAACTCTTACGATCAATCTTGGATCCCGAGACGACTCACACACTCTATGATGGACAATGGATGATGGTGGTGGATGATGGTGGTGTGATGGTGGTGGGTGGTGGATGAAGTGTGAGAGAGGTGGTGTGCCAAGGGATGGTTTGCAAATGAGCCAAGCACCCCTATTTATAGCCTGAACAATAGCTCGGGCACGGCCCTGTGTCCATTGGGCACGGCCCCGTGTCCATTGGGCACGGCCCCGTGTCCATCCTCTTCTCTGTCTTCATTAATTGCAGTTTGTCTGCATTAGTTGACCACGCCCCCGTGTTCGCTGGGCACGCCCCCGTGTGCAGAAGCATATCTGTACTATCAAGATTTTCCTGGATTCTGCGAATCTTATAGTTGACCACGGCCCTGTGTCCGCTGAGCACGGCCCCGTGGTGGGCGATAGAAGCTTCTATAGCTTTGTCTTTTATGCTGGCACTTGGGCACGCCCCCGTGTTCACTGAGCACGGGGCATGTTCAGCCTTCTGTCTTCTTGTTTTGCTTGGGAAGATGCTGTCGGTGAGGTCGGGCATGCCACGTTTGTTCCTTTTTTTGTATTTATGTTAGATTTAGCTGCCTTTTTGCTTCTTTTGTTAATTTGAGCTCATTTAATCCTGAAAATACAAAAGGAAGACAAAAAACACACTTTTTCCAACATTAGTACTAAAAAATGGTTAGTTTTATGCCACAATTGATGTAATTTATATGTTGCATTTTGTGCACATCAGTCCCTGTGGTTTGGGCACTTTTGCCATTTTAGTCCAAATCTCAAACTTTTTAAATCTGGTCCCTGTGGTTTCGTTTTTATTGTCATTTTGGTCCAAAACTCAAATCAGGTCAGATTAAAAAAACAAACCAGCTATTTTGTCCTTTACTGAAGGGCATTATGGTCATTTTGCCTACCCTAATCACCTTATCCTTTATAAATCCCTTCTCTCTCTCTACAGATCATCACCACCATCACCCAAAAACCCCGTCTCTCTCTCTTCTCTCTCACTCTATCTATAGCTCACTGTCTCTCCTCCGGCTCCGGCAAACTGAGCTACTCCGGCGAGCCTCTTCAGTCAAGCACACACCCACTCAACCACGATCCTGTTCATCAGCAAAAAGTGGGGACACAGTTAAACTTATCCAGTAACATTTGACCCACTTCTTCCTGATCTGAAACATTAATTTCAACGGGTAAAGATCCGACGTACACACACTCTGTTTCGGGTCGTAACCCGGATTTTAACTGTAAGACGAGTGAATCCGGGTCAGATTCAAAAACCCATTTGTTGGTAATTGATTGGAAACGATGATCCGGCGGCCGGAGTTGTGGCAATTGGAGTGGTGGATTTCGGGTTGGTCGAAATCGGAGATGATACCGGGTACGGTCATGATTCGGGGGATGCGAGGGCGGTCGATTACGCAGGAATAATCGTCGAGATCGAGGAGATTGAAAGAGGAGATTGAGGACATTTGAATTGAGTGGGGATTATTGAGGGGGTATAGTGGGTGTTGCTGAGGTGTAATTGATGGGGAATTGAAGAGAATTTCATGGAAATTGGGGGTGGAGAATAAGGCGGTGGTCTATATTTATTTTTAATTCATAATTAATAATTAGTTATAATAAAAGTATAATGACCAAAATACCCCTGAAGAAAAGGACAAAACAATCAGCTTTCAACAGTCAAAATAGGGGGTTTTTGAATTTTGGACTAAAATGGCAATAAAAGTGAAACCACAGGGACCCAGATTTAAAAAGTTTGAGATTTGGACTAAAATGGCAAAAGTGCCCAAACCACAGGGACCAAAATGGCAGTTTACTCTAAAAAAATTAAAAAACTAACAAAAAAGGTCTAAAATACATACCAACTTTTTTTTAATTTATATACAAAATTTAGCTATTTTTTACGTATAAGCCTTGTATTCCTCTAAATCTTAACACTACTCATCCAATGATCACTCGTTCCAAAGTCAGAACTACTAAGCCGCGTATTCCTCTAAATCTTAACACTACTCATCTCACCACTACCCAAATCTCACCTAGCGCCCTTAAACGATCCAAATTGGAAAATTGCTATGCACAATGAATATGAAGCACTATTGGATAAATATAAATTGGATGGCACCTTAGAACAGTACAAGGCTCGCCTTGTCGTAAATGAGAAAAGTCAAACCGTCGGTATTGATTGTGAAGATACGTTTAGCCCCATGGTTAAACCTACATCTACTAGGACGATTCTTAGCCTCACCATCTCTCGCTCTTGGCCAGTTCATTAATTAGGCGTAAAAAATACTTTCCTTCATGGTAACTCAAAAGAAACTGTATATATCTTCCAGCCGACGGGATATGTTAACTCATCTAATCCAAAACATGTTTGTAAGTTGAAGAAATCTCTCTATAGACTAAAGCAAGCTCCTCGAGTTTTGTACCAATTGTTCAGTAGTTACATAATTAAATATGGGTTCAAGAGTAGTGTATGTGACACATCGTTGTTCGTCTACAAATACGGTAATCAAAGGACACACCAACTACTTTATGTGGATGATATTATTCTAACCGCTAGTATATACTACTACAACAAATTATCATTCGTTTCTTGTCATCAGAATTTAAAATGTCAAACCTCGGTTTTGCACCATTTTCTTGGGATCAACATTGAAAAGAAACATGGTGGCTTATTCTTGTCTCGAACTTCCTCTGTCATGCACATAATAGCAAGAGCAAACATGACTACAAGAAGCACGCTAGGCATGCACAAGTTGGTTACCTATTGTATGATATATATATATATATATATATAGGACAAAGATCCGTTAGGAACCACCCTTTATTGCGAGAACCGCGAGAACCAGTGTGAACACAAACAGTAATACCTAAAAAAAATCTAAAAAACACCCAAATTTTTTTTTTTTGTAAAAATCGCTATATTTTGTTTACAATAAAAAAAATTAAAAAAAAAATTTCGAGTCACAGTTGTCCATGCACATGTGTATTTGTATCATTTCTTTGACAAATTCCGTAATTCACTACAAATATTATACAATTGCACTTTCATTTACACTACCACGTGTAGTACACTAATTTTTACGTTACCAATATTAGAAATGCACATGTACATCTATATGTATCAACATGAAATAAGGTGTGTTGGTACACTACTTTCTCTTTCATCTATCATTACATCCATAATACACAAGCATGCACATGTGCATTTTTGTAATTTATTTGACAAATTCCGTAATTCATTACACATATTAGACAATTGCACTTTCATTTACACTACCATATGTAATACATTACTTTTTACATTACCAATATTAGAAATGCACATGTGCATTTATATGTATCAACATGAAATAAGGTGTTTTGGTACACTACTTTGAATACACTTTCTCTTTCTATCATACCATCCATAATACACTACCATTACCTCCTACCATCCATAATACAATACCATTACCTCCTACCATCCATAATACAATACCATTACCGATATTTTCACTTTATTACATGTATGTAAACATCATTTATACCATCCAATCAACATATTACATCATAAATTGATAACTATAACCAAACCATCAACCACTAGATATAACTAACCAAAAAACATGTATATGGGCCTACTTCTCCATTCAAAATCACAAACTTTTTGTACCAAAACACGTTATATCATGGTTATACCTAATGATGCACATGTGCATTTTAAATATTGGTAATGTAAAAAGTATTGTATTACGAATAGTATTGTAAATTAAAGTGCAATTGTCTATTCCTGATAACGTATTACCGAATTTGTCGAAGTAATGATACATATGCACATGTGCATAGATATATGTTACTCGAAAAAAAAAAGTTTTTTTTTAATGGTAATGAAATATAGCGATTTTTTGAAAAAAAAATATTAAATAAAAAAAAATTTGAGTGTTTTTTTGATTTTTTTAGAATTTATTTTGTGTTTACATTGATTCTCGCGGTTCTCGCAATAAGGGTGGTTCTCGCATGAACCTTACCCTATATATATATATATATATATAGGATAAGGATCATGTGAGAAGTAGTAGGATAATTGAGAAACTTGAGAAGCATTCTGGACCACACATTTTCCCTAAGCAAAAAAATGCAAAAAAAAAAAAAAAAGTTGAAAAAAAATGCAAATTTTTTTTTGGGAAAAATCGTAGCTTTTTCTTTAAGGATTTAATTTTTTATTATTTAAATTTTTTTTTTGGGATTTATACATATGTGTATATTGTTAATCTTTTTAACTATACATATATGTATATTATAAATTATACATATATGTATATACATGTTTAAAATTGAAAAATAAGTGTTATTTAAGGTTTAGAATTAGTATTTAGGGTTTAGCATTATGGTTTAGGGTTTAGCATTAGGGTTTAGCAATAGTATCTAGGATTTAGCATTAGTGTTTAGCTTTCGGGTTTAGCATTAAGGTTTAGCTTTAACTTTTGGGTTTAGCTTTAGCTTTAGGGTTTAGCATTAAGGGTTTAGCTTTAGGGTTTAGCTTTAGCTTTAGGGTTTAGCATTAGTGTTTAGCATTAGGGTTTAGCTTTAGGGTTTAGAATTAGGGTTTAGCAATAGTATTTAGGGTTTAGCTTTAGGGTTTAGAATTAGGGTTTAGCTTTAGGGTTTATGGTTTAGCATTAAGGTTTAGCTTTAGTGTTTAGGGTTTAACATTAAGGTTTAGCTTTAGTGTTTAAAGTTTAAGGTTTAGGGTTTATAACACATATTTTTTCAATTTTAAACATGTATATACATATATGTATAATTGACAATATACATATATGTATAGTTAAAAGATTAACATATGTATAAATCCAAAAAAAAAAATTAAAAAAAAAAATGTAATCATTAAAAAAAAGTTGCGATTTTTTCAAAAAAAAAAATTGCATTTTTTTCATCTTTTTTTTGCATTTTTTGCTTAGGGAAAATGTGTGGTCCTGATTGCTTCTCAAGTTTCTCAAATAGGGTGGACTTCTCTTAGGATCCCTACCCTATATATATATATAGGACCTGTTAGTAACCACCCTTTATTGCGAGAACCGCAAGAATCAATGTGAACACAATAAAAATACCTAAAAAATCTAAAAAACACCCAAATTTTTTTTACTATTTTTTTTTTGGAAAAATCGCTATATTTCGTCAATAATAAAAAAAAATAAAAAAAAAAATCGAGTAGCAGTTATCCATGCACATGTGCATATGTATCGTTTCTTTGACAAATTCCGCAATTCATTACAAATGTTAGACAATTGCACTTTCATTTACACTACCATATCTAATACACTACTTTTTACATTACCAATATTAGAAATGAACATATGCATCTATATGTATCAACATGAAATAAGTTGTTTTGGTACACTACTTTGAATACACTTTCCCTTTCATCTATCATACTATCCATAATACACTACCATTACCTCATACCATCCATAATACAATACAATTACCTCCTATCATCCATAATACAATACCATTACCAATATTTTCACTTTATTACATGTATATCAACACCATTTATACCATCCAATCAACATATTACATCATAAAGTGACAACTATAACCAAACCATCAACCACTAGATATAACTAACCAAAAAACATGTTTATGAGCCTACTTCTCCATTCAAAATCACAAACTTTTTGTAACAAAACACATTATATTATCGTTATACATAATGATGCACATGTGCATTTTGAATATTGGTAATGTAAAAAATAGTGTATTACGGATGATATTGTAAATTAAAGTGCAATTGTCTATTACTGATAATGTATTACGGAATTTGTCGAAATAATGATACATATGCACATGTGCATGGATAACTGTTACTCGAAAAAAAAGTTTTTTTTTTGTTGTAACGAAATATAGCGATTTTTTTAAAAAAAATATAAAAAAAAAATTTTGAGTGCTTTTTTGATTTTATTTTTTGTTTACATTGGTTCTCGCGATTCTCACAAAAAAGGTGGTTCTCAAATGGGGAAAGGATCATGAGAAAACTACATATAAATGAGAAAACTAGAAAACTAACTAAAAAAACCTAAAAAAAACTAAAAAACATATCAATTTTTTTATAAAAAATCGCTATTTTATATATATAAAAAAATTTCAAAAAAAAAAAAATCTTGTACTGCACATGTGCATTATATGTGTACTACACATGTGCATTACATGCTTAAAATTAGCTTTTTGAGTCTAGTTTAGTTTTTTGGGTTAGTTTTTTTGGAGGTTTAGGATTAGGATTAGGTTTTTGGGTGTGGGGGGGGGGGGGGGGGGGACGGGGGTTTAGGTTATTGGGGGGTGGGGGTGGGGGGGGGGGGAGTTTAGTTTTTTGGGAGGTGTCGGTGTGGGATGGGTTAAGTGGTTTAGGTTTTCCGTATTAGTGCATATGTGCAGTACAATTTTTTTTAAAAAAAAATTCATATATAAAAAATAGCGATTTTTTAATAAAAAATTGTACAAAAAATGGTACGTTTTATAGGCTTTTTTAGTTAGGTTTTTTGTTTTCTCATTTAAAGTAGTTTTCTCATTATTCATCCCCTTCTCAAATGTACCTAACCCTATATATGTGTGTGTGTATATATATATATATATATACTAGTAGAAAACCCGCGCGATGCGGCGGCGGTAACAATTTACTACACGGTACACGTCAGTGGCGGATCTAGGATTCCGACCAAGCGGGAACGTTTTATAAATAAGCGGTAACGAAATCGAAAAAACGTCAAATTTTTCCAAAATTTACACTAAAAATGTCAAAAAATTTCCGGCCAAGCGGTAACGGAGGCTACCCCTTACATCAAGGTAGATCCGCCCCAGGTACACGTCTTCTGTTAATGGAACGAAGTATGAAGAGAGGCATTTTGGAGGGAAAATGAGTATTCTATCAAGGTTGGTAATTTAGTTCAAGAAATGAGGCATTTTGACTTTTCATTCAAAATTTGGTGTTTGGTTATGCACTTTAGAATACAGAGTTAATTAGTTATAATAATATCTTTTTAGCATCTAACATTCTTACCATTAAAACTTCATTAGAAGGTATTTTAAACTTCAATAGAAAGTATTATAGTCATGACTTGTAATATACAAATGGATAAAAATACAAAATCAAAAACATTAACCATCCTAACAAGCACCTCCACTAAGTGCTAGTTACAGACGAATAGACATGTGATTTATTTTATTTTCTATCCATAGTGATCATATGTCTGACAATGTCTTGATTATTTGTACCACAAACCACATTAACACTCGATGTATATAACCCACCAGAAAAAGAACACACACCACTTAAAAAAACACATGAAGGACATTTTCTACCACAAACCACATTAACACTCGATGATTCACCACTTTTTGACCTTAAACATATGGAAAAAAGTGATATAAAGAAAGCATAACCATTTTTTTTTTTTTTTGAACGGCCAACAAAAACGGAATTATTATATCAATCGCTGGATTAACAACTGTTAATCACAGCCAGCAAAAACATACATGCAGTGAAACATAAACATACAAAATACAACTTGAAGCTATTACTCCCACACCAAGCATACATTAGACACCCAAGGCTGCTGCACCAAAATTATTCCACTGGTTCCAAGTCAACAAGGATTTTTTTGCTCGATTTTTATACCACATAAAGCTCGCCGCCTTAATTTCCTCAAAAACATTATTGAATCGTGGTTGTTTTCTGTTAAAAACTAAGTCGTTTCGGCTTCGCCAAATGCACCACACTACCGTTTGCATAACCATATAAACGACCTTTTTCCATTTAACCGAGCCACTGACATGCTGATGAAATCGCATCAAATCCGTACGTTCCAGCAGAAAGATTGAGTTGACTCTGACCCATTTACTGACCTCCTCCCATATCCTTTGCGCGAACGAGCACGAGATGAAAAGGTGGTCAATCGATTCGTCCCCGTTACCGCAGATAGGACAGATGGTGTTTGGGACATTTACGTTCCGATTTCTTAAGGCCATCAGAGTTGGGAGCTTATCTAGAATAACCCTCCACAACAGAAAATTCACCTTAATCGGCGACCATGAGTTCCATAGAAATCTTTGACTTCGACCCGAATATCTCCTCTCTTGCATCAGTCTTCTAAGACTTTTGACTGAGAACGCACCAGTGTCTTCAAGTTTCCATGACCAACAATCTGGATCCGAGCTCAAGGAGACTGAATTGAGTAAAGTTGTGATCTCCCCAGACTCTTTAAATTCCACTGCTGAGCTGAACTGACGCCTCCACTGGAAACTTAAGATTGTTGCACCGTTCTCAACCCGTACCCTATCCGCGATACACACATTTTTGCTACATTCCAGAGCGAATAAGGCAGGGAACTTTTCTTTCAGAGGTGCTTCCAGAAGCCAGCAATCATGCCAAAACGAAAGGCCCAACCCATCACCCGGTACCCCTCGGAACAGGTCCGATAAATTGATGTTTATTGCCGTCAATTCATGTTGTAATTTAGCCACCTGTTTCCATATACCTGGAACAGACAACTTTAGCGGAACAAAATTCCACGCCCTGCTGCTATTATGGAATCCCCAGACTACTTTTCTCCACAAACCATTTCGGTCTTTTTTGAAGCGCCACCACCACTTAGCAAGCATTGCGATGTTCGTATCCCTGAGCGCATGTATACCCACGCCACCCAAATCCTTTGGAGCCATAACGTCGTCCCATGCCACCCAACACATTTTAGATACCTCGGCGTTCCCACCCCATAGAAAGTCTCGCCGCAAACTTTCTAATTCCTTGATAACTTGCACATGAGCTTTATAAATAGAAAAATAGTATGTTGGTAGCGAGTTTAGTACCGACTTAATTAATGTGATTCGGCCGCCATAAGATAAGGTATTTGCCTTCCACACTGTTAACCGTTTTTTAAACGTGTCGATAATGGGTTTCCAATGCTTTACTAAGTTCATGTTAGCTCCAACTTGAAGTCCCAAATATTTGAATGGAAATGATCCGACCCTACATCTCAAGATTGTGGCCATATCTTGTACTTGAGTATCATCAATCCCGACCCCAAAAACGCTACTCTTTGCAAGATTTACCCGTAACCCAGATGCGAGATAAAAACACCTCATAATCCTATTTAGATTACGAGCGTTTTCTACCGACCATTCCCCAAAAAAACCACGTCGTCCGCGTATAGAAAATATGACAACGTCGGCCCATTTTGACCGCACTCAATTCCTTTGAAAATACCAATGGAACACGCCTTCTTTACCACTCCCGACAACGCTTCCATGGCAATGATAAACAGAAAAGGCGAGATCGGGTCTCCTTGTCTAAGACCCCTCCCACATTGGAACTCTTGTGTAGGAGAACCATTTACAAGAACCGAGGCTCGAGCCGAGGATACAATTGCCATAATCCAAGATCTCCATCTAGGATGGAAATTCATTTGTTCCAAAATCGAGTCTAGAAATCCCCAACTCAATGTATCATATGCCTTTTCCAAGTCCACTTTAAATAACATACCCGCCTTCTTTGACCGTTTCAACCACGTCACTATTTCGTTCAACATAAGAGGACCATCAAGGATGCTTCTATTTGCAAGAAACGCCGTTTGTTCCTCCGAAATAAGTCGGTGAATAACCCCCTTTAGACGATTCTCCAATACTTTTGAGATGACTTTATTTATTCAACCTACCAAACTGATAGGGCGATAGTCCGAAAGCCCCGCGGGATCGCTTACTTTTGGAATCAATGCAATGAAGGATGACATACACCCTTGAGTAAAGCCCGGATTACTGAAAAAATTGTTGAACAATTCCATTAAGTCGGCTTCCACTCCACCCCAAACACTCCTAAGAAACCGGAAATTAATACCGTCCGGGCCCGGAGCCTTATCCCCATCACATTCCCAAACTGCGTTTTTTACTTCGATAAGTGAAAACGGTCTCACCAAATCGTCGGCTTCCAATCCCGACAAGTTGGCCAGGTTTGGACAAATTAGCTCTGGTCGGGAATCCGCCGGCTCCTTAAACTTTTCTGAGAAAAAATGGTGAGTAAAGTCTTTGACCAACGGTGGCAACGTCGTCCAAACACCATCTATTCTCAATCCATTTATTCTATTACAACTTGTGTTAGCATTGATGATCCCGTGAAAAAATGCCGTATTTTCATCCCCTTCTACTGCCCAGTTAATTCTAGATTTCTGCTTCAAATCCATAGACTTCAATCTATCTGTCTCCGCAATAAAACTTCTACACTCGGCTCTTAGTTGAAGCTCATGGGGTAAGAGACTTCTAGACTCGGCTAAAATTTCCAACCCATCCAACTGTGCTACTCGGCTAGCGTAATCCCCGTTAATGCACGCCTTATGTTTAAAGACCCAATCTCGTGCCCTAAATTTCAGCCATTTCAGCTTTGTTGCTACCTTTAAATCTGCCGGGCCATTAAAACCAAATTGCGGGCAAAGGTTGAGAAGGAACTCCACCAAACCCAGTATTTCCAGCCATGAGTTAAAAACCCTACACGGGATGGGACCATAATCCATGGCAACCGTTGACAGAAAAATCGGACTATGGTCAGTGGCAAAGTTCGAAAATGCTACCAGAGATGCCGAAGGCCACAAGTTCATAAAACCCCTACACACCAAGGCCCGGTCCAGTTTACTCAACTTTTTACCGTTGTCTGAATGATAAGTGAATTTCCGCCCACCCATATTGTATTCCAGAAGATCCGCCTTAAAAATGAATTCGTTGAAATAAAAAGCATTCAAAGCCACATATTCTGAATTGAGTCTTTCTTCTGGACTTCTTACGTCGTTAAAATCCCCGATGAAAACCCAGTTACCCGTCATACCATTCTTTACTACCAACAATTCCTCCCACACGCGCCTTCTTAACCGGGGATCATTTGGCGCGTATATGTTGACAACATTTACCGGTTCACCCGTTACACATAGTGACCCGTAAATAACCAGAAAATATCTATGTTTGAAAACCCCTGATCTCGCGAACACAGATGGATCCCATAAAGATACCAGTCCCCCAGATGCCCCCACTGCCTCCACAACCTCAAAGTCAAACACCGATCTACCCCAGAATTTACTAAAAAAACGCTTACCTGATTCGCCCGTTTTCGTTTCCTGTATCGCGAGAAAATGCACACCATGAGTTGTCTTTAAACCCTTTATCCATTCCGCCTTCCTAAGGTCTCTGGCCCCCCTTAGATTAACAGAGAGTAGATTCATTGAGGCACAGTGGGTTCACCTTCACCATTAACGAGATCGGTAACATCCTTTTGAAATCCTGACAACATAAATCCCACTTTGGATCCAACTTCGAAGGTCAAATCGGCTTCAAAACTTATTACATTATTTTATTACCGCATCAAGAGTTTTAGTATTATAAAAGATTCACCGAAAGTTGTTCCTGGCCCTCAACATTCTTTACAGCTATGCACATTAATTTGACCAAATGATGATTCCACTTTTATTTTTTTTAGCCGACACCACATGCCCTTCATTTTTTTTTTTTCTCTGCACTTGACTTCTTGGAGAACCCTAACCTTGTTCACCATTCCAAAACACAAACACGGTATCCTCTCCCTCTCTCATTCATTCTAGTGACCGGAGATCCCACAAGTTTCTTAACGAAACCCATAGTTGGTTGTGTTCTAGAGAATACACATACATACGCGACACCTATTAAAAATCATCAGATCCGATATGATGTGAGCGGTCTGATTTTTGTTCGAACGAAAACAGCAAACAGATCGAGCCGGAGAAGGAACCCGGAGCCGGAAAACGTACCTGCGATGTTGAATTGGAGCCGGAGGTGGAAAATGGGGAGCCGTTCCGATTTGATGTTTCCTCGACATAACACCGTGGTGGTGTTTCACAGCGGCAGCACGGGGGGTGTAGATGGAAACGGTGGTGTTGTTTTTGTTCGGATGTTGGGCTCTTTTTTCGAGCCGGGTTGTAATGTTCCAGATCCATGATACGGCTCAGTTCACACTGTCGGTTTTGTTTTGGACTCAGTCTCGGTTCGGTCAACCCGGGTCAGACCCGGTCAACTCAGTGAGGCAACTCAGTTCGGGTTCGAGTCAAACCAGTCAACACAGCAGGTTGACTGGTCAATGCTGGTCAACACAGGTCAAGATGGTCAACGCGGCGGCACTGTCAACGCAAGACGCGGTAAAGTTTAAACGACGCGAATATTAGTTTAGATTGAATATTAGTTTAGATTGATATAGTTTTTAAATATTTTTTTTACTACGCGAATCGAGCTCGACCGTTTAAAACGCCTATACATTAGTGACTCGCCCTTATTTTGACACTGACATTTCATACATATATATATATTGTTGAAAATTGTTGTCGTTTTGATCAAAATACGACAACCTTTTATTGTGAGGTTATTTTATGCTCTTTATTCGATAAATTGCATGGCCTGATTAAGAAAAAAAATACATATTCAAAGATGAATTAAAACCATAAAATAATTAGAAGCATTTGAAATTTCAAAGAAAAAACAGTCAACATTATATATGTTATTTTATGTTGAATTTTAATTTGTTTAAGTTGAATTTTTCTTTTTATAATTAGACTCATGGCATCTAGATCAAACTTAACCAATCTAGAGCTTTGCATCTGATTTCTATTTCTGTATATTATGGATTATGATCATCCATAATTAGAAGGCAATTAATCTTTGATCTTTAACTCTACCATCTTCTATAGTTATATAGCCGTTCAAAAAAAAAAGCAATAAAGGATTGATTAGCCTTTGGGAAAAGATCAAGTAAATTAGTTACCTTGAAGATATGTTTGAAAAGCATAAAGCAGTCTTCTTGTTCTGTTCATTTGTCTGCAGATCTTAAAAGTGTTTTTGAATCTTTATGTCTTTATCTTCTCTCTTTTATTCAAAGTATTTCTAACTTTATCTTTTTTGATTTAACTTTGTTTATATAGATGAAACCTATGGAAGAAATAGTGGTACAAAACCCTAAGAATAATTCATGTGCAAAACCAACCTCATCTTTGGAAAGAAAGCCAAGACCCCCAAAAGAATCAGTTGTAAACTGCCCAAGATGCAACTCTACTGAAGATACATGTCCGAGGCCGGACATGACTCTCAGGACGAACAAGACTCCACTTAAACGTACATCCGAATAATGTCCGTCCAATACCCTAAACCTCCGAAGACGAACCTCCATTCAAGTGCGTCTGGACGGATGATGTCATCTAAGTTGACTACTATAAATACCCCATCCGATCTCAAAGCTCATAGTCCTTCACTCTGGTGAATTTCTTGAGCAAAGAACTGACAAATGGCGGCCTCAGGTTCTGTGAATCTGGGATCTACAACTGTTAGTACACAAATTACAGCACCAGCAAGTACTGTTTCCATAACCTCAGATGCTTTAAGCTCAGGGCCGGGAACAACCTTGCCATTCGTGTTAATCCCTACTTCGCAAACTTCTGAGTTCGATGCGGAGTTTCTCTCCAGAAATGCAAGTCTTCTGCGACGGTTGAAAGCACAACAGGCTAGAGATGAACAAATCCTCGGTTTACGAACCAGGTTGTTTCAAGAAGAAGCTCCAATAAGGACCATGGGTCCTACAATGTTTACCCCTCCTACTTTTTCCACAGTTGTTACTTCGGAAATTTACTCTGGGTATGTTCAGGGTTCGTCCGGACCCTCGCCAGCTATGGCAATACGAAATGACGCACAGATGGATGTAAGTAACGATCCGGAACTCACCAAACCATATCACCCAGTTTCCATGACTGCTAAGTCAAAATTCAGCGCCCGCATCACACATGCTAAGCTTCCTCCGAAACTCAAAATGCCAACTACAGTAAAAAAGTATGATGGTACAACTGATCCAGATGATCATATGTTCGATTTCGACGGAGCCGCACGAGTTGAACAGTGGCCGATGCCAGCGTGGTGTTTTATGTTCGCGCAAACACTAACTGGAGCTGCTCGAGTATGGTTCGATGCGCTGAACGAGGGTGAGATTAACGATTTTGAAGAGTTCCGAAGGTTATTTCTCCAAAATTTTAGCCAGCAAAGACACTATTCCAAAGAAATCACCGAAGTTCACAACATTCGGAGAAGGGATGGAGAATCTTTGGATAGCTTCATTGACCGGTTTAACCGGGAGAGTATGCAGATCAGTGGAGTAGTCGACCAGCTGAGAATCTCCGGATTCTGTCACGGAGTCCGGAACAATCAGTTGGTCGAAAAATTACATGAAAATCTCCCAAAGACAATGGAGGTACTCATGGAGCGAGCCAGAGCCTTTGCTCGGGGCAAAAACGCATGCAATCCAGCTCCGGAGTCAGATCACAAGATGTCTTCCTGGAAGAAAAACGGTGGGTCTGTATTCGATAAAGCTCCGTCCAGTAATAGAGGGCGGCCACACCCATATAACAGGAATGACAGACCTCCACGTGGACGAAGCTCCGGATCAAGATTTTACAACTTGTCAGACCTTTCCAAAACTCCCAGTGAAATTCTTAGTGCGGAAGGGTCAAACTTCCCCGCTCCACCAAAGCTCCGAAACCCGGGTGATAAGAACTCCAAGAAATACTGTGACTATCATCATGCTCGAGGTCACAACACTGATGATTGCTGGTCCCTGAAACAAGAAATAGAAAAAGCAGTACGATCCGGAAAACTGTCACATCTAGTAAAAGAAGTGAAGGAAGGAAAGTCTTCGGGTAATTCGGTGGATAATCCGAACAACCAACCAGTAATAGGCATGATCAGAAAAGCGGGTAGCCAAGGCATCAAGTAATCCAGCCACCATATGGCTGCTTGGATGCAGCAACCCATTGCTTTTCCCCCTATCAATCCTGAAGAAGTCAAAGACGGACCAATCATCGTGTCTGCGATCATAGCAGGTCACAAGGTCTGGAGGATTTATGTTGACAGTGGAAGTGCCACCGAAATCATGTATAAGCAGTGTTTTCAACAGCTAGCTCCGCAGACCAAAGCAAAATTAATCCGAGTATCAATGCCTTTGGTAAGTTTTTCTGGAGAAGTGGTACAGCCTATGGGGCAAATCACCTTACCAACAACGTTGGGAGAAGGGAGTTTCGTCCGAACCGTAAATCTGACGTATCTAGTGGTAGAAGCAAGGTCCGTGCATAATGTCATATTAGGAAGGCCCGGCATGTGCGCCTTCGGCATCATCAGCTCCACCATTCACGGATCGCTAAAATTCCCCACCGAAGCAGGGGTGGCAACTTTGCACTCCGAATCTACAATTTGTGTAGCAGAAGTACGACAAAGCAAGGGTACTGACAAACCTCCGAACCTCCTCACAGAAGAGTGGACTATTCATCCGCACTTCCCAGAGCAAAAAATTTCAGTCGGAGCTCAGCTACCCGAACGTACCAAAAAGAAGTTGTGGAATCTTTTATCTAATTCTCTCGATGTATTTGCCTGGCAAACCTCCGATATGGTGGGAGTTCCTCGATGTTTGGCTGAACATAAGCTGAAAGTATCGCACTCGGCAAAACCAGTGGCTCAAAGAAAAAGAAACATGGCTCCAGCTCGAAACAAGGCAATCTCCGAGGACGTGCGAAAATTGTTAAATGCCGGAATCATCCGGGAGGTACGTTACCAGACCTGGGTTTCTAACCCAGTAATGGTAACCAAGAAAGATAAAACCTGGAGAATGTGCGTGGATTTTTCCGATCTAAACAATGCATGTCCGAAGGATTGTTATCCCCTGCCAGAGATCGACCTAAAGATTGATTCCTTATCCAGCTTCCGCCTTAAATGCTTCTTGGATGCATACAAAGGCTATCATCAGATACAGATGGCTTCGGAAGATGAGGATAAGACAGCATTCGTAACCAATGAAGGGCTTTATTGTTATACCAAAATGCCGTTTGGGTTGAAAAACGCCGGAGCCACGTATCAAAGGTTGATGGATAAAGCGTTCAGGGATCAGATCGGAAGAAATTTGGAAATCTACGTAGACGACCTGGTCATAAAAAGCCAGGTCGAAGATAACATGATTGACGATATTCTCGAAACCTTCACCAGGCTTCGGAGTATCAATCTTAAACTCAATCCCAAAAAATGCTCTTTCGGCCTAGAAGAGGGGAAGTTTCTCGGTGTATGGATAACTCAGTCCGGAATCAAGGCACATCCAGACAAAATCAGAGCGGTAGTCTCCATGCAACCCCCTAAAACTGTCAAAGAAATTCAGTCGCTGAACGGGAAGCTCGTTGCTCTCCATCGTTTCGTCTCAAAGGCGGCAGATCGTTCTATTCCTTTCATGAATGTCTTAAAAAAGCGAACCGGAAAAGGTCAAATAGAATGGACACCGGAGGCTGACTCGGTGTTCCAGGAATTAAAAGTCTGTCTTGGGTCCTTACCAACCCTGACCGCTCCGGTTACAGGAGAAACTGTCACGGTGTATCTCTCCGCTTCTCATTTTGCCATAAGTGCAGTGCTTGTAGTACATCGGAATCAAGCACAAATCCCGGTGTACTACGTAAGCCGTATCCTGAAAGATTACGAAACCCGGTATCCAATGATCGAAAAGTTGGCACTCGCTTTGGTACACGCCTCTAGACGCCTCCGAAGATACTTCCAAGCTTTCAACATAGAGGTACAAACTGACCTCCAGATTCAACAAATTCTTAGAAAGCCGGAGGTCTCCGGACGTCTCACGAAATGGGCAATTGAGCTTAGCGCTTTCGACATTACTTATCGTACCAGAGGACCGGTGAAAGGTCAGGCGGTGGCAGATTTCCTTACGGAGGTTCCAACCGGAGAAAGCACCCAAGAAAAGTCCGCCCTACCAAGGGTATGGAATTTATATACGGATGGAGCCTCCAGCAAAGAAGGATCGGGGGCAGGACTAATCCTTATTGATCCAGAAGGGATAGAGTACACTTACGCCTTACGATTCGAATTCAAAACTTCAAACAATGAAGCAGAATACGAGGCTCTCCTTGCAGGTCTTCAAACCGCAGCCAAAGCTGGAGCAACCGCCGTGTTAGCACATGTTGATTCATTGTTGGTGGCAAACCAAGTCAGTGGAGATTACGAAGCCCGAGAGGATAACATGGTTCGGTATCTCCGGCAAGTAAATAGTCTAATCTCCTCTTTTGATTCATGCAAGATAGTACACATTCCGCGGAGTAAAAACAAAAAGGCCGATGCCTTGAGTAAACTCGCATCCGTAGCATTTTGTCATCTATCAAAAGAAGTCCTAGTTGAAACCTTGCAAGCCCCGGCCATCCAGCAGACGGAACCGGTCATGTCAGTTTCTGTAATTGAAAAATCCTGGATGACTCCGATCGTGGATTACTTGAAAGAAGGAAAACTCCCGGAAGACAAAGCTCAGGCTCGGAAGTTAAAAGTCAAAGCGCTTCAGTATCAGATTCATAATGGGCAACTTTACCGAAAGACCTTTTTAGGTCCGCTCTTAAAATGCCTAACACCAGAAGAAGCCAGCTACGTCATAAGAGAAATCCACTGGGGGATATGCGGCATCCATGCCGGACCAAGAATGGTTATAGCTAAAGTAATGAATGCCGGATATTTCTGGCCGGGTATGTATCAAAGCGCAGTAAGCGAACTTCAATCATGTGAAGATTGCCAGCGACACGCTCCCATTAGCCACCGAGCCAAGAACAACCTCGTTCCGGTAACATCAGCATGGCCTTTCCAGAAATGGGGGATTGATATTGTTGGTCCTTTCCCGGCCTCCACTGGAGGAGTAAGATTCTTGTTGGTAGCCATTGATTATTTCACAAAATGGGTTGAAGCCAAGCCCCTCCGGACCATCACAGGGGAGCAAGTGCTAAGGTTTGCCTGGGAGAACATAGTGTGCAGATATGGAATGCCGATGTGCATAGTCAGTGACAACGGAAAACAGTTCGCTGAGAAACCATTCAAGACATGGTGTGAGAGAATGTGTATCGAACAAAGCTTCGCTTCGGTTTCCCATCCCCAAGCCAACGGACAAGTAGAAAGAGCCAACCGCAGCATTGTGGAGGGCATCAAGAAACGCTTGGGGAGGGAAGGAGTCTCATGGGCGGACGAACTCCCGCACGTTCTATGGGCACATCGGACGATGCCGAAAACGAGCAATAGGGAAACTCCCTTCAGCCTAACATATGGTACTGAAGCTGTTATCCCCGCTGAAGTAGGGATCCCCACTCCCCGCATGCAGCTGAGTCAAGAAGAAAACGAACAGGAACTCCTTCTAAACCTGGATTTAGCCGAAGAAAGGAGAGAGCTCGCGGCGATCCGAGAGGCGAAATATAAACAAGAGTTAGAGAAGCATTATAACTCAAAGGTGAAGGAGGTTCGGTTCAAAGTCGGGGACTACGTCATGCGGAGTAACGAAGCAAGTTTGGTAGAAGGTTCCGGAAAAATGGCACCAAAGTGGGAAGGTCCTTACCTGATTAACACTGCGGGAAGAGATGGTGCATACACACTCAAGAAAATGGACGGAACCATCATACCACGCACCTGGAACGGAGTTCACCTAAAGAAATGTTTTCTTTAAAAAGTTTCTTATTTTTAAATAAGACTGTAATACGGAGCTACGGCCACCGTCACTCTTTTTATTTCCATGTAACGCGGATGGATATACCCGCACCGAACGAATTATAAATTCCAAAAAACCGTGGATGGTCTTACCCACGGATTGCATGAAATGTTTTTACTAGGTCAATCGGAGAAGCATAAAACTCCGGAAAAGAAAATAGAATGAAATTTTCTATCTTTAACAACGTTGCAACAAGTATAATTTTCGGCCGAAATAGGGATGCTAACCCTAAAAGGAAAGACGAACTGGTCTTGTCTGTACTTTTCCTTCATAAAAAAAAAAAAAATTATCCTAACAAAATCAAGACAAATCGGATCCGTATTTTAAAATGAACGCTCTAGAAAAGTAAGAAATGCAAAACACATAACATGGACGCATGAATAAGCAAGTGTTTACATCAAAAAACTAACCGGACTTGTATAAGCCGGAAATTACATAGTTATTTACAAAGGATAATTGTTCAAACATCGGTAAAAGCATCATTACATTCATCCCACATAAGGTGCATGCCCCAAGTTACCGGACATGTCCACCTCCCAAAAAACTGAAACAATTTTAAACTTCCAAGGTGCATACCCCAAGAGGCCAGGCATGTCCACCTTACTTCTCCGAAAAGTCATTCACTTGCAAAACGAAGGGCTTTCTTGATTTCAGAGAGAGGCGCGTTGGTAAGCTTCGGCAGATCTTCTATCACCGGAAATTTAAGAGTATCGAAGCAAGTCACGGCCGCCTTCAGCTCCTCTGTGGCATTGCGATTCAGAACCGGAACATCTTTATAAGCGGTCTTCTTCTGCAAAGCATGTACGTACCCAGCATGTACACCTGAGTTGATGCCCACCGCACTCATTGCATTATTAACTCCAGCCACTGCGGCAGTCATCTCCGGACCCTTGTGGATGTTCTTAGCCAAAAGCTGAGCTCCTTCTGAAAGCATCCAAGCCTTCGTCTCCTGAAGATCTTCCACTTTGGCTTTCAAAGAAACATTCTCCGACCCCATTTCTTCCTCGCGCTTTTTCATCTCCTCTATGCGTTCCTTCAAATCAGCTTCGCCTGATTTAAGCGCGTCCCGTTCTGGAAAAAGTGTTAGAAAAACAGGAGAACTAAGAAACAAGTTAAACTAGAAAGAAGACGTACCGGCCATCATGCTCTCATAAGCAAGACGCGCCTTATTAAGAGAATCATCCATCTTCGACAAAACAACCTTGTGCTCTTCGTCCTTCCGCCTCATCGATTCAGAAAAAGTCGAAAACTCCGAAGAAATCTTATCCCTGTCCTCCGCAGCAGCAGCAGCGGCAGCCTGGGACGATTGATTTTGGGCAATCAAAGAGTTAACCTTTTCTTGCTGAGATTGAAGGTCTTTGGTCAATTGAGCTATTTTCTTCGCCGCCTCCGGACTCCTCTGAACTTTACGCTTCAGGGAACGAGCTTCCTTCTCTAATTCATCCCTTACCGACTCCGCTTCCACCCACCGACGATATAGCTCCGTCACGAAGATATTCGATTGGGCTTGATTGGTCAAAACCGCAGCCCCTAAGTCCGGGTTCTTCATCTTCCGACTCCTCGCATGATCTATTGGAGTGTTGATGTTGAAAAGCATAGTTCTGGCAACCAAAGTATCCATCACCGAATCTTTGTTCCGGATGTCCCAGTCAGGAACGAACTTTTCTTCGGCAGTTGCTGGGTCGATATCCATATCATCCGAAAACAAATCTGCATATCGAAAAAAGGACATCAACTCAGGTCCGAACCAAGACGAGGGAAGAGAGGACACTTGATCTTCCTCATCATCTGCAAAACAGTCCGGACCCAAGGATGAGCCTAAGTGCGTACCTGAAAAAGTCACCACCTTTGGTTCACCATGAGTTTTTCCCTTATCCGTAACCGCCGGATTCTCCATTTCCATGCTCTCCACCTCGCTATCAGGTACAAAGCCACCTGAATAGACAGGAGTTGGTTTGTTACGAGCCAATGCGGCTTCTTCCCTAGAAAACTTACCACCGGTAAGATGTTCATCCAGTTCAGCCATCACATTACCTTCGGAATGAGAACTTTTCCTTGATTTCTTCGACTGAGGCAAAGGAAGAGGGTTGGTAGCACGAATTTGAGCTGGCTCATTTTTCCTCTTATGAGGGCGAGCCTTTAGAACAACGCCTGACAGATCCGTGCCTGACGTAACACCCTTGTTTTTTAAAGAAGAAGGTCGAAATTGTAAAGCCTCGTCCAGATTGCGGAGCTCCGGATCACTATCCACATCGTCAAGTAAAGACTTCTTACCGGTTCGTGATCCGGAGGAACCTTCAGCATCTTTTAAAGATAATGGAAAGGAAGAAGTAGCCTCAGCAGCAATTTGTTCAGGCACATCCTGAGGGATAGAAGAAGCTGCTTCTGCAACAGAAGGCTCGGTCGCGTTTTCAGTAACCTCCGGACGAATTGGCTGGGCCGAAGATGCCACTTGTTTCATAAAAGGAACCTCCTCCTCGCCTTGATCTCCAAAGTCAAAATCCAAAACATCCATGTTCGGAACTTTTAAGGCATCAAGAAGAGACATCGCGACACCTGCGTCCCCAAAAAACAGAAAGTTAGTAAAATAAACAAGTAATGGTGCAGAAGGGGATGAAAAGGGCCGAAACTTACGATCACTCTTTCGGCTAATAATCGGCCATTCATTATCCCCTCGGGCCCAGGAAAAACTGACACGACCTAACCAAAGGAAATGCTCGGGAAGGGGACGAATGAGAGATTTATGATCAATCAGGGCACGGATAAGATTTTCATCATAAATGAAGTCTTCATCAAAGGACATCGTTTGATCCTTGAATCGCCACCTCATATCCTCCGGCAGACAGCGGTCATCCAACCAGAAAAAATTATCTTTCCAGTTCTTCAGACTAGACCGCTCGCCAGAGGATGGGGAAGGAACATTCTTCCGGTGCGCAAATGTGAACCAATCTCCGGCCGTTATAAACTCGTAAAAATAACGAAAAACGTTCAGATCCGGTTTCCGATCTAAGGCTCGGCAAGAAATTTCAAAGTGGTTAATACGGCTAAGGCCGAAGGGGTTAACCTGACAAATATGGACCCTAAAATACTGTAAAACCCTAATCAAGAAACGAGAGAAAGGAACCCTATAATTCGCGAAATTGCAGACGCGAGTATAAAAGGGAAACTTCCCCTGACGGAACGGATATATTGCTTCCCTTTCGGAGGGAAGGATCGGGTGAAGATCTAAAGGAATCCGATAATCCCCAATAAACTTATCCAACTGACGTTGGGTAAGCACACTCACACTCTCCGCGAGATTCTCCTTACCCGGAGCCATTTCATAAATAAGAAGTTTAAGTAAAAGAAATGGACGCACCTTGAGGAAGAAGAAGAGACTCAAGAGAAGAGGGTAACAGCAGAGAAAAAAGATGAGAGAAAAAGAGGGTGAAAATGAAATGGTAAAAACTGATTATATAAGGGTTTGAGTCGGTCACAGGGTAGTCACATCAACCGTCACTTCCCACAAATTCCAACATAAGGAATTTCTACCGTCACAGGTAGGTGACCGACCGACAAATCACAAAGGTCACCCACGCCATGTCATCACCATTCAAAACATACCACGTCATCGACTCAGACCACTCCCGTAGCGACACGTCATCCAAACAGAACAAAAACTTGAAGTAATAGTTTGCTAAGTTTTTACAAAGACTTACCAAACTGGGGGACTTGAAGATACATGTCCGAGGCCGGACATGACTCTCAGGACGAACAAGACTCCACTTAAACGTACATCCGAATAATGTCCGTCCAATACCCTAAACCTCCGAAGACGAACCTCCATTCAAGTGCGTCTGGACGGATGATGTCATCTAAGTTGACTACTATAAATACCCCATCAAGTACAAAGCCAAGTACGATTTTCTGAACCTTCGTCCTTACTTTCTCTCTCTATTTTCTCTCTCTACCAATACTTATCCTCACGCCGGAGGGTGGTCGCAGAGGGGCCCTCCCATCTCTGCGGCGAGCCTAACGGTTTTCTGTTTTGCAGGACTGTTCCTCAAGTTCTCTCATAAGATCCAAACCCTCGTTTACAGGCTCCGGCCTAAACACGATTCTTTGGTTCTTCATCTACAAACACAAAGTTTTGTTACTACAACAACTACAGCCTTTCACAACCAAGATACTTTTGCAAGACTTGTAGACGCTATTGGACTGAAGGTGGGTCCGTTAGTAATGTTCCTGTTGGTGGTGGTTCAAGGAAGAACAAGAGATCATCATCCTCAGCATCATCTACTTCCATATCATCTCATTCATCAGCAATGTCAAAGAAGCTTCCTGATCTGGTTGTACCTCCTGCACCAACAACACTACTTTCTCAAAACACATTTTTACGCAACAATAATATAGAGAAAGATAAAATCTTCTACGGGACATAAGGGAAGTGACGGTTCACGATGTCTTTGCCTTATCCACCATCCCTTGATCTTGTGGTTCTGAACATACATAAAAAAATCAATATAAAACTATTTATCCACATAAACCAATAGATTTGTTACCTTTTGGTTCATACAATAAATTACATTCACATCAGCATCTCGTTTCTCACCTTTTAGAATTCTTCATTGAACAAGTCCGTAACTGGGTGACTCATAAACTGCATGAACAAGTACAAATCAGACTCCAAACGTAGAAGAACATGTTTCTTTGAAGGCTTCTCACAATCGAATAAAGAGCATAAAAGAAAATCCTAAAAAATCAAGCAGGTGGTTTATAATTTACAAGCCCTAACAGGCAGGTGAGAGAGAAAAAGGTATCAAAAACCTGATATTTATTAGCTGATGCAGAGGAACGATGGCGTGGAGGCAGCGCTGGGGAGGAGGAGCAGCGGTGGAACAACATGAAGAACGAATAGTGAGAGAAAATTAGGAGTAGGGAAATGGGAATTTCAAATGAAAGAATTATGAGAGAGAAGAACTTATATTAGAGATTGTGAATTTCAAATTTCAAATTCAAAAGTATGAAAACATGGAGCCAAAAATTAGGGGTGTTTTCCAAAGAACAATGGGAAGCAGATCAACTTTTTGTAGATCTCGATGGAAGCAATTGCTTTTAGGGTTTTTTTTATCAAATAATGTGTTGTGCATTAAGTGATTATACAATATGCTTTAAGGGGTTTTTTCAACATCCATGCTTAAAAAAGCCTCAACATATTCACTAAAAGTTAAAAACTCTTAATTTTCAACATTCTAATTTTCTCTCTCTTATATCTATTATATATAGTAATAGAAAATAGATAATAGATAGAAGAAGAATCCGTTAGGAACCACCCTTTATTGCGAGAAACGCGGGAACCAGTGTGAACACAAACAGTAATACCTAAAAAAATCTAAAAAACACTCAAAAAAATCTTTTTTACTATTTTTTTTTTGGAAAAATCGCTAAATTTTGTTTATAAAAAAAAATTTCAATTTTTTTTTCGAGTAACAGTTATCCATGCAAATGTGCATTTGTATAATTTCTTTGACAAATTCTGTAATTCAATACAAATATTAGACAATTGCACTTTCATTTACACTACCACGTGCAATACACTACTTTTTACGTTAACAATATTAGAAATGCACATGTGTATCTATATGTATCAACATGAAATAAGGTGTGTAGGTACACTACTTTCTCTTTCATCTATCATTCCATCCATAATACACAAATATGCACATGTGCATTTTTGTCATTTCTTTGACAAATTCCGTAATTCATTACAAATATTAGACAATTGCACTTTCATTTACACTATCATATGTAATACACTACTTTTTACATTACCAATATTAGAAATGCACATGTGTATCTATATGTATCAACATGAAATAAGGTGTTTTTGGTACACTACTTTGAATACACTTTCCCTTTCATCAATCATACCATCCATAATACACTACTATTACCTTCTACCATCCATAATACAATACCATTACCTCCTACCATCCATAATACAATACCATTACCAATATTTTCACTTTATTACATGTATATCAACACCATTTATACCATCCAATCAACATATTACATCATAAAGTGACAACTATAACCAAACCATCAACCACTAGATATAACTAACCAAAAAACATGTATATGGGCCTATTTCTCCATTCAAAATCACAAACTTTTTGTACCAAAACACGTTATATCATGGTTATTCATAATGATACTCGAAAAAAAAAAGTTTTTTTTTGCTAACTAAATATAGCGATTTAAAAAAAAAAATATTTTTTTGAGTGCTTTTTGATTTTTTTAGATTTTATTTTGTGTTCACATTGGTTCTCGCAATAAGGGTGGTTCTCAAATGAACCTTACCCTATATATATATATATATATATATATGTATATATATATATATAGGGAGCCGCTAGAATGAGAACCACCACGAGTTATGAGAACCACGAGAACCGCGCCCCGCGGGTGGCCGTCGGCGACGAAATTTTTTTTACACCTAGATCCGTATATTTTAGGGGGGGGTTTAAATTTTCGGTTCAAACGGCGCGCCCAAGGGGGTAGTTTTTTACGCCCAAAGTTTGGTAAAAAAAAAGAAAAATTAAAAAAATTAAAAAAACCCAAACTTTGGGCGTAAAAAACTACCCCCTCGGGCGCGCCGTTTGAACCGAAAATTTAAACCCCCCGCTAAAATATACGGATCTAGGTGTAAAAAAAATTTCGTCGCCGACGGCCACCCGCGGGGCGCGGTTCTCGTGGTTCTCATAACTCGTGGTGGTTCTCATTCTAGCGATCCCCTATATAGGCCGCTAGAATGAGAACCACCACGAGTTATGAGAACCACGAGAACCGCGTCCCGCGGGTGGCCGTCGGCGACGAAATTTTTTTTACACCTAGATCCGTATATTTTAGCGGGGGGTTTAAATTTTCGGTTCAAACGGCGCGCCCGAGGGGGTAGTTTTTTACGCCCAAAGTTTGGGTTTTTTTAATTTTTTTAATTTTTCTTTTTTTTTACCAAACTTTGGGCGTAAAAAACTACCCCCTCGGGCGCGCCGTTTGAACCGAAAATTTAAACCCCCCCGCTAAAATATACGGATCTAGGTGTAAAAAAAATTTCGTCGCCGACGGCCACCCGCGGGACGCGGTTCTCGTGGTTCTCATAACTCGTGGTGGTTCTCATTCTAGCGATCCCCTATATATATATATATATATATATATGTATATATATATATATATTTATAGAAACGGGATCAGTAGAAAACGCTCAAAAGTGTGAGAACGGTGAGAACGCTTCCTGGCCCAACACGTGTCACGCCGCTTAGAGAAGGGCGGAGGGGCTTTTTTGTCCTTTCATATTTCTTTTTTTAAACGCGTGTCACTTCATCTTTCCATTTTTTTGGCGTTTAATAAATATGGGGCGTTTTATTGTTTGTAGATCAGGATCATAGTAAATATTTTTGGCGTTTTAAGTATGTTTTGGCGTTTTTATGCTGAGAATTTTCTTGATGTAAAAAACATCAGTAATTTTCTTGATGTTTATTATATCAAGTAGGATAAAGGTCTATAATGTGACAGACAATTATGGCGTTTTGAAAAGATAAATAAATTCAGTTTTCCATGTTGTGGCTTTTAATATAATAAATGTTTGTCAATAATGTTACCGTCTCTTCATTTTACTGTTTAGCAATTACTGTTTCGTTCAATTTCATCTGTGAATTAGTGTTGATTTTTCCAGTAATACCTTGTTTGGCGTTTTTGGCGTTTTATAGCAACATCGTGCTTTGCTAGCACCCGCTCTATTAGTTTTCACACTATCAGGCGTTTTGGTGTTTTTGGCGTTTTATATTAAATTTTTTTTGTTAGTAGATAATTAGATAATAAAATCAGAGAATTAGATAACAAACAATAGAAATTGAAAAAAAAAATTATTATCTAATTTCTCTTCCAAATCTTCACCGTCATCAACCTCTTCTACTTTAACCTTTTTGGCGTTTTGAACCTGTTTTGAATACCTTATGTAGATCCTTATTTTCCTACTTAATGCTCGTCTTCATTAAGCGGTAAAAGGGTCTTTTACTTCTTTTTTTCTTGAATATTTGTCCATCTCATTCAGCAAAAGCTTATAGAGATATCCACCTCAGAGTAGATTCCATTCAGTGAAACTTCATTCAGAACAATACTCAATATAGAAGAAATGAGGTTCCGCATCTGTGGCTTTTTAAGTATCTTTTTTGGCGTTTTTAAAGTGAATGGTTTCTTAGTAAGATGGCGTTTATTTTTGGTGGTGTGATCAGTTGATTGTGCAGAGACGTCTCTTATAGGATGTTTTTTGGCGCGTTTTATTTATAATAAATGATATTAATAAAGTAGTCGTCTTTTCAGTTACTGTGTGTATTTTTTACTGTTTTTGTTCAGCTTTTTATGAGTTTTTATGGTCATAGACATTCCATCTTCCAAGTTTGGCGTTTTTTAATGGCTTTAAGTAGTTTTTGGCGTTTTTTCCATTTTTAGCTTTTAATAATACTTCTCCAAATAACTTTTATTATAGGTTGGGAGTTTTTGGCGTTTTACTACATTATGGCGTTTGACTGCTGAAGGGGTATGGTCCCAAAAAAGCCGCGCAAACCTCCGTCAAGGTTGCGCGCGGGACCATACTCCTGTTTTGCGCCGCGCAAGACCTAGACGACAAGAAGCTCCGATAGCAGCACTTAGCATACTGAACGGGCACTCAGTCACCCAAACCCCGCGCGGGTTGGTTACGTGCTCAGCAAGAATCGCACAGGGAAGCAGCGCAAGGCTGCTCCAGATAGTACACAAGGTACAAGTGGCAGAAGAAAAGAGCCAATCAGCGTCCTTCTGGCTCTGCTCAATCGTGCTCCACGATCATCTGACATGCAGGAGACAAAAAGTACTTAAGGACGCCTACATGGCACCAATCATAGGGCAGAGACAACTGCCCCACGATCTCCACTTACCTGCTGATGGCAGAAGGGCGGCCAGGCCGACAACAGTGACACGTGGCTCCAATCACATTGCGCCAGCTCCAGAAAGCTCCTAGAAGCCACTAACGGTCGACACCAGTGAGACAAGGAGCATATCCTCCATGTTGTCGTCTTCAGGCCCAAGGCCCCTCAGCCCATATCCTCTTACACCTCTCCGGCTATAAATAGAGACCTCACTTCACAGGTTAAACATTCCATTCCCTCTGCTCTCACACTTAATACTTAATTATCTCCCCAAAGCAGTCGCTTATTCTCACGCCGGAGCCCTTAAGAGGGAAACCCCCATATTCCCCTCTTAACGAGTAACGGTGTTCTGTTTTGCAGGCTAACCCGATCATTAAGAAGCTCAGGAAACCATAAAGAAGAATAACCACTATGATAGGAACATAAACCAAACTGATTAGTCCCTTAATTAGTTCTGTGTTTCTTCAACTGCATTATGGCGTTTCCCAATCTTTATGACTTTTTGGCTCTTTATTAAACTTTTTTATTCTTAGTCGAAAAATACATAACAAACAACAGAAAAGGAAAATTAAAAAACTGAAAATAGAAAAAATTTATCTTTCAAATCTTCACTGTCATCAGTGTTTTTCTTCTTTGAAACATGTTCACTAGTGGTTTGGCTTTGTCATGCTTGTGTTTTTGTGGTCGTTTGGAAAGACAATATGACATGAGTTTTTTCTTTGCATATGTATCTTCAAACCACTCATCAGTGTCATTCGTCTATTAATGCAATTATAATATTCATCAATAACAAAACACAAAAACTGACATAAGTCTGACACCAACATCTTTTTCTTGAAGTTTTGTCCATCTCATTCAGCAAAAAGTTATTTGAGTCACAACACCTCAGGAAAGAATGCATTCTCCGAAACTTCGAGTAGAACAATATTGAATATACAAGAAACGATTTTTGGCATTTTTGGCGTTTTACTGAGTAAATAGTGTATATGAAAGAAACGTCCATTTTTTGGAAAATTTTGATATTTTGAGAGTTTTGGCGTTTTCTAAGATGATTGTATATAGTAAAATATGGCGTTTTTAGGTGTGTTTGATGTTTTGGAATTTTCGGCGTTGTAAGATGAATGTTATATAGTAGAAAATATGGCGTTTTCAGGTTGGGGGAGGTGTGTTCTTATGTATAAGAATGTTTTGTTTATATAGGGATGCGTTTTTGCCAGTAATGGCGTTTTATTCATTACTTTGGCGTTTTGGTATAGAAGTGTAAAGACCTTTTTACCCTTAATGAAGCGCGTCCACTCAATAGAATTCGTGTTATTTACGAAAATGCCACCGCGTCAATCTAGTCCATAGATTGTTTTGATCGGACGATTCATAAGCGTTCTCACCGTTCTCACACTTTCCACCGTTTTCTCTAAATCCCGACCCTATATATATATATAGTGAGAGGATCATGAGAAAACTACATATAAATGAGAAAAATAAAAAACTAACTAAAAAAGCCTAAAAAAGTTAAAAAATACCATTTTTTTCTTTTTTACAATTTAAAAAAAATCGTTATTTTCTATATATAAAAAAAATTTCAAAAAAAAAAAAAACGTGTACTTCACATGTGCATTATATGTGTACTACACATGTGCATTACATGCTTAAAATTAGCTTTTTGAGTCTAGTTTAGCTTTTGGGGGGTGTCGGTGGGGGCGAGTTAAGTAGTTTAGGTTTTCCGTATTAGTTCACATGTGCAGTACAATTTTTTTTTGAAATTTTTTTTCATATATAAAAAATAGCGATTTTTTAATAAAAAATTTGTAAAAAAAAATTTGGTATATTTTTTAGGCTTTTTTAGTTAGTTTTTTGGTTTTCTCATTTAAACTAGTTTTCTCATGATCCATCCCATATATATATATATATATATATATATATATATATATATATATATATATATATATATATACTAGTCGTTTACCCGCGCGATGCGGCGGTAAACATATCACTTAGGTTGGTGAGTTTAGGGCTTTGTACGGGGCGGTTCGGTTTTGAGCAATAACCAAAACCAAATTCACGATGCAACGGAAAACACAACACTTGTTAGTAATTCTAATGGTGTGCATGAGAAATTTCAGTTCAGTTGGGTCATAACTAAAATCACAAGATTCTTTTATGCCAATACAAGTTCTCCTTAATCTTGTTGCTCTACTTCATCAGATATTGCTCCTCCTTGCCCTTGTTCAAGAATCCGCTTTATTTCTTCTGCATTTAGCGTCTTGTATTCCGGCAGTGCGTTTGCCAAAGTGTGCAATGACTTCTCATGCTGTAAAACAAAACCAGATTATTAACTAATTTATCTATGTAAACTGATGGAACCTTGATACACAAACCTTTTTAAGTAACGATTTCACACGTTCATAAGCATATTTTAGAAGTTTAACGACCTATAAAACATGAAACCTTGAGTGATGATCCTTAACTGTGCAAATTAAAAGCTTTAGAAACATACTTCTGCATCAATACGTGACTGCATCTCAGACCCTGGTCTCTCTTTTTATGAACGGGACCAATAACATCACTCATACCACAAGACGATACCTTTCAGACAGTACGATATACATACATAATTAGCATAACACGAAGAAAAAGAAATGTGATCGCATGAGATGAGTGAAATACCTTATATTGAGCAAGTTTTGTAGCAGACGACAATTTACGATGTGATGCCCGTTTTCGGTTACATTATCAATTATCTCTGTATATATTGTATAGTGCTTCTATATAGAAAACAAAGAAAATCTTGTACAAACGCATTTATGGTAGTTATAAAAAAATAATAACTACATCAATTTATGATGGTACGCTTCTAAGCTCTAATGTTGATGTAAACCAACATATGTGATAGTTATAAAAAAATAATAATAACTACACATCAATCTATAATATTGGTACTTCTAAGCTCTAATGTTGATGTAAACCATATACCTCTCTAAATTTAATATAAGCTTATAGCGGGTGTCTTTTCTCTCTTCCATCTTCACAACCCAACATCTCCCTCTCTTCTGCCCCTCTCACACCTTTTCTCTACGAGTTTCTCTATCATGGGCGCCTTGTTGCTTGAAATGTCTAATTCTAATCATTCATTGAAAATTGAATATATAACAACACGCTCATTACATTACATTATGTGCCAATAGATCTGGAACACAAAGCCACCACACACTAATGTAGAAATTCAAAATACCATGAACATGTTTAGAAATTGAATGTCCTTAATTGCATAAAGTATATTCAATTTTTAACATCAATCTACAAATATTTAATACCATGAACATGTTTAGAAATTGACTATCTTTAACTATCTTTAATTATTAACATCAATTAAGCCCAAACTGACATAATAACATTTTTTTGGAAGGGATAAGCAAATGGTACCGGGTACTGGTTCAAAACCGGTATTTACCGAATTTTACCCTCAGATACCGGTCCATACCGGTACCGAACCGTACCGGTACCCTTTTTTGGGATTTTCGGTACCGGTTGATACCGAGCTCATCCCTATTTGTTGGTTTCTATAAATAAATAAACGCATCAGAAAAGAATAAAAAAATGACATGATTAATCCAGCTCTAAATGCTTCCATCTGTCGTGTGAAACCAATCTTGATAGTGGCATCAACTAACAGAGAAATGCTCTTACAAATTGTCCAAATTGTTTAAATCAACCCGTAAGAGAATCTTGTAATAAACGCTAAATTAACATAAAGACATGATTATGATGTACAATATCATCGTCTGTTTTGAGAACAAAATCAAGATAGCCAGGAAGTGTGAAATCCAAGCAAATATCTTCAACCAGGTTCCTCTAAAACCTAAGTTGGGTATTTTCATCTGGTCATGTATAAACTCCAAGTATTGTTTCTGGCAAACAAGAGCTTGCAATTTTTGCAACGTCTTACCAAACTCTGCATCGAATAATGAAATGTCATGTAAATCAAGTTCCTGTAATATAAAATAGTTGCACGTCTCAAAACCAAAATATCAAAAAAGAAAGATTACTTAGTTTTGAAAGTGACAATTTCAACCAACTCGCTTGGTTTAACTGAGATAAAGCATAGCTTGAACTAATCAATATGAGGAAATACCAACTCACCTGCTAGCCAATGACTCTGCTAAACACGTAAGCAGGTGGTGCAGTTGCAATAGCCAACCGAGATGCAACCATGTATGCACCCGAATCACCTCCTCTTAGCAACCAACCTTCGATTTAACAAGATTTTATTAGCGTTAGCCCAACAATAACGCTCTTACATGTACCAAAACCACCTGTTTCAACCAGAACCCATTTGACCGGTTGACCCGATACTCAACCGATCCATATAAGAGAAAATACACATGTACCAGATATGTCTCGATGGTAGCAAGTTCACGGGTACTGCAACAAATGAATACATAAAGTGTTGGCGGTTTGTCAGACTGCCACCTATCTGCGTCATAAACGGGTCAGTTAAAAAAAGAAGAAAATTTGTCATAAACGGGTCAGTTAAATAAAGAAAAAAATGTCATAAACGGGTCAGTTATAGAAAATGTGATAATTATTGTTGGATATCAAGAACACATAATTACGAATTAGTCATTCATCACGAACAAGAACATAGGATCAATTTGGATAAATTTGGTCTGTCAACGAAAGTCAACGCAGACCGTTTTAGATTATGAAATTGATTTACATACCCATACAATTTTGCGCCTATTTATAGTCTGTGAACAAGGTAGTTATACGCATTCGTTTGGGGTACCAGAAAACTGTCATTAACTGCCAATTAACGGCCTTTGACTTTTTTCAAGTTTGACTTTCATTTTCTGCCCTGTGACCAATATCTAATCTAAATACATAATCAAATAATCCAAGTCTAGATTACATTCTAACTAATATCTACTATATCTGTCAATACGCCAAAAGTATATATTCCTCTTTCACATTAAAATAAACGCCGCAGTATGCAAGTATATAGAAGTTTGTTTTACTATACAAGTATACAACTAACCTTCATTTTCATCATCAAAATCAAAATCGAGTGTGCTGCGTATAGATTTGAAGAAGGAAGAAACAGGGCCAGCTGGAACATCATCCAAAGAACCGATAGTGATTCCATCAACCTGGATTAACGACATATTGGAATTTCAGTTGAACAACATCTATTGTTCTAAAAGGATTTATTATTTCACTTACCAAAGCAATAGCCGATTTGAATAGCAAAAATTAATGAACAACATTATAAAGAATATTTGCAAGATCTATGCCTACTATTTCAACAAATTAGGTAGTTCATCATCACCACTGTAAATTTCAAATATTTTAGATTATGATCGACACCATTCCAAGGTGATAGAGAAACAAAAAGAAAGGTCGTGAACAGATGCACTCACTTCATAGTTTTGGAAATATAGATCTTCATGAACTTTAGAAGTCGCCTCCATTGAAAGTTCAGGGTGTTTCAGCTTTAAATGTTTATGAACAAATTCAGCAGCATAAAATAGCTTCGTGCACCCTTGGCTCCACAACCGTATTTCCACCCATAATTTTCATCATGAATTTTTGTGACGTATGGATCCAAAGACTCAGCTGCAACAGCATCAATCTTTTCCTTTGCGGTCATTATCTCCAATGGATCTTGACTTTTCAGTGTTTCCTGCCAGCATGTATCTAACTTCTTTTCCCACTCACTCCCATTGTTTTCCGCATCAGAATTTTTAGATTCTGCCCTCACATAGCGGAGACCCATAGTGTCACCTTTTTCAGGCATTAAGTCGTTAACCCGCCAGAGGTAAGTAATGAGTGTATCGAGTAACTCAACACCTTCAAAACCTTTGACGGATGATGACCCCACGTATAATTACAACTGGACCCACCATGAGACTTATCCCTGTGTGTTCTTTCATTATCAGCCCTGGATAAAATATTATCCTCTATCCCTTTCTCAAGGTCAAGTTTCTTAACAAGTGCTTGTGTTTGCTCAATGTCGGCTTGAATCCGCCTGTTGGGTGAGCTTTTGGGGCTGCTGAAACTGAATCAGTTTCTTTTACAACCCGACGTCTATTTTTGCCACCAAAATCTGATTCATCTTCAGAATTGGGATTACTTGTTTTCCCTGGCTTCTTTAAAGTTGAAGTAGTGACACCGGGTCATGTTAAAGAATATGTTAGTGGTTTGTTATTCAAAGAGTAAAAGAGATGCTGAAGGAGATATCAAGGCATCGTCTCTATAACCCGTTTTGCAAGAATTTCATAGCCAGCTTTCGTGCGGTTTCATTTCTCCTGGAAAATGCTTGCAGACAAAGAGGCAACATCTTTCTTCTCCAACACCTGGAACAAAAAAAAAACGAATCTATAACAGGTTATTAATAATATTTAAATTAGCTATACCACAAAAATCAAACCTTTAAACCGCCAAACTTGGCTGGTCTGGCAGACCAAACTATGACATCCAGACTTTGAGCTAGACTTTAATCGGTTTGTTTAGGCCTGGTAAACAGGTTGGGTCGGGTCGGGTCGTGGGTCAAAACCGGTTCGGGTCGGTAAAAATGTTTTTTTAAAGAGATTGTACATCAAAGGGGAAATTTTGTCGAGTTGAAACAGGTTAAAATCATTATACCTGATAACAAGTATGATGAAGAATCCTGTTAGTAACATAATCATTCAAATTCGGTTCACCGATAATACAAATCAGCGGAAGATTCTCACTGTAAGCACCCGCAATAGCGTTGAGAACACCAAGTCCACCAACAGTGAAAGTAACAACACAAGCACCGACGTTGCGAGACCTACAACATATCAATCAAATCTGTTGAATCAATACAAAGAATTGCAACAAGAACTTAAAAATAGATCAAACTAATACAAACGAAGCAAAAATGTACTGTTGATTCCAATAATCTTCATATCTGTTGCTGCAAAATCAAATAAAACATATACAACTTTGGAAGTGTGTACTCTAAAGCAATGGGAAAAAACTCACAAAAAAAAAAAAATTCTTATATAAAGCAGTCTATACTACTTAAAATACACAAGTAAAACTTACGATCAAAAGCACAAGCTTCTTGAACATCCCTAACAGCAGCTTGTTCCACTATGTTCCTCACGTTAAATCTCTTAATTGCCTTATCCTGAACAATCGATAACAGTAGTCGTTAACAAGAGACAGAAATACAGATGAAAAAATGTAACTTTTGGATGTAAACAAAGCTTATTTGCTTGTGCATAGTCGCCTCAACTTTTAGAACCAAACTGATCGCTTGTTTAAACTATCATTATATTGATAGCTGGGAATAATACACTCAGGACCTTTGTGCAATAAAATAGCCAATTAGCAAAGACTCACTTTTAGGTGCTGTTTGTTTTTTCAGAGGTAAAACGTCTGCAGTCTGCGTACCACATCTGCAGACATCTGTAGCTGAAGAGGTGGACCAAACCTCTGCAGTCTGCAAGAAGAAGACTGTTTGTTTTTTAACTTCTACAAACTGCTGAAATAAACTGAAATATAAATATACTGATGAATAACAATTATAATCAAACAAACAAAAACGATAATCAAACAATTTATCAAGATGAACATTAAACAACAATTATAATCAAACAAGATGAACAACAAAAATCATACTTTAAACAACAATAAATAGAATTTAAACAACAATTATATTCAGAATTTAACATAAACAAAAAAAACACAATTCTTATACCAACATTAAACAAAAAAAACAATTAAAGCCCTTGCAAAATTAAACAAAACATCACCATATTCATGTTTTGTCCGAACATCTTCACAGGTCACAAAAATAATAATAAAATAATAATTGTCACTTTTATCCATAGATCTCTCCACTGCTACAACTTTATACAAAATATCGATCGTGTAGAACCATCTTTTACTACGTTCATACCTTTCGGTCGTTGGCTGTGGTGAAGGAACGGCAGGTCAATAGTGGTGAAGGAATGGCGGCGGTGGCTGTGGAGGTGAGGGAAGTGTCGGCTGTGGAGTTGGGGGTCTCGATGTGCGGCGTCGGTCCGATGATTGCAGGTCTGTAGGTTGGTCTGCAGGTCGATGTGCGACGATTGCGGAGGTCTGAGCCAGTAGCGTCGGGTGTGGAGGTGGGGGAGGTGACGGGGAACTTTGGAGGTGGGGGAGGTGACGGAGTGGTGGCGGAGATATGGAGAAGTCGGCTGGGAGGAGGAGGAAGGGTGGAGGAGAACTAGGGTTGAGGATTATGTTTGGTAGAAGAGAGGAGAAGAGGCTAGAAGTGGAGAGTCCACATCTGCCCCAAGAAGAGGTTTGGAAGATCTTTTTTAATGAAATCACTTCTAGAAAACAAACGTACTGCAGACTCAAACGTCTGCGCGTGGTCTGCGTGGGGCAGACATAAGAGGCCAAGAAGTGCTTCTCACGAAAAACAAACACCCCCTTAGTGTTTGTTCGTAACATAAAAAGAGTTTATAATCTCCAAGTTCAAAGTCAATCGGTATAATAAATTTAAAACTGAAGATCAAGTCTCAAAAAACATTTAAACCGGTTTTTATACCGTACCGGGGGTCCGGCTCAACCGGTCAACTGGTTGAACCCTATAATTCCATAAAAATACAACTTCAACGATACAAAAAAAGAAGTTGAAGTTACCAATGGAGAATTTAAAACTCAAATATTAAACACGAGTATAAACCGGCACCAGTAATAGCGGATTGTCCAGTGATTGAATACTAAACCGGTACCGAATTAGACCAGGCTCTATCGGGGTAATGTCCCTGGTAAGTGGTAACCAATTCAACCGGCTGGTTTAAATCGGTTTATAAAACATTAGTCTCTAGAATGAATGTAGTATATAACAACTAACATAATAATTCATAATTGCACAATATAACATTATCATAAACCACTCTCAGTCAGCGGATACAAAAACTTCAATAACATCTAACCTAAAAACACAAAACGGATCCCTCTAATAAATCAATCACCAACATACATTTCACAGATCTAAAAACCGATCCTACAAATGAAGCAAAAATAGAGCAAATCAGCTATCTTGGGGCAACATTTTCCACAATTCGAACAGCGAATGAACTTGACGTGACCACGGGCGTGCTTGTTCCGTCTGCCATTTCTTCGCTTGAACGTCTGCAATCAAACAATATTAAAAAAAGAGTTAATTGCCATTTTAGTCCCTGAGGTTTGGTCACGTTTGCCATTTTCGTCCAAAATCACACTTTTCGACCATTTAGCCCCCAACGTTTGGTCATTTTTGCCATTTTCGTCCAAATTGCCTAACCCAGTTACTTTATAGCATCAGAGGGGGTAATTTTGAAATTTCTCAATTAAAAGGGGTAACTTGTAATTTCTCAACGTTTGGTCTCGACCCGAATCGAATCACCGACGTCCGGCCCGAACATATCACCTCGAAACATCGCGATAGAAATTTTTTTTCGGACCGGTTCCTTCCGACCTCCCGATGGAAATTTTCAAGCTTCGCCATTGAACACACACCACCTCTGTAATCCACACCTTTCTGATTTACATTCTCTCTCTCTCTCTCTCTCTCTTGTGCACAATAATCCCCCCAAACCTGCAAAACCTTCGATGGTGGTTCATGACGGTGGTTAATTGTGGTTCAGGACGGTGGTTAAGTGTGGTTCAGGACGGTGGTTAATTGCGGTTCACAATAATCCCCCCAAACCTCACACTTTTTCACACACATACTTCCATCATTTACATTCAAACTCATACACCCAAAACACACATTATCACTTTTATAAATCAACAAGCAGAGAGAAAGAGGGAGAGAGTATGAAGGCCGATTGTGCCATTTCCGGCGACCGGAGTGAGAATCCGGCCTGGCTGACGGATGTGGGTGTTTTAGAAGACGACTTCATTTGTCTGGGTTCTAAAAGATGGGTCGGCGTCCAGGCCAACACACATCTAGGGTTCCTTGCTCGCTCTAGGGTTGGGGTTTAGCCACAACATTCCAGATCCAATGGCGTCTGGTGAAAGATACACGTTTTTCGGAGATTGATGAACAAGACGAAATGGTTCTCTGGTTTGTGGTTCAGATTTGGGTTCAATATCCAGATCCACGTTTGTTACCACACTTTGAAGCAGAGTGAGAGTAAGAAAGATGTTGGTGAGGTGGTTGTTGGTGATGGAGAAGACATAGAGAATGTAGAGAGAGAGAGGTACAGATGATGAAGATGATGATGATGTTATGTTCTTGCAGACGATGAAGATGATGATGATGTTTGAAGATGTATGCATTAGCTACTTTACAATTTACCCCCTTATCATTTTCAAATTTCAAAAATACCCTAAAGTGGGTAAAAAGTAACATGGTTGGGCATTTGGGTAACTAGGTTAGGCATTTGGATGAAAATGGCAAAAAGTGACAAACGTGGGGGGCTAAATAATACCAAACTGTCATTTTGGACGAAAATGGCAAATGTGCCCAAACCTCAGGGACGATTTTGGCAATTAACTCTTAAAAAAATAAAGTATGGCAACTTTCAACCTGTTTGAGATAAAACACAGCCTAAATTGACCAATTCATAAGTGATTGGGTTGCAAATCGACACCTTTAAGCACAAGTAACTCTAGAGTAAAGCACTATAAAGATAACATAATAACCAAGCATGTTGTTTAAACCTTCCAGTTTTGTGGAGCAACTTTGTCCATGACCAGAACATGACTATCCCACTTGTCTGCTACAGCCACCAATAGCTTTATAGTGAAGCTGCATTTAGATAAACAAAAAAAAAAAAAAAAAAAACAAAATCATTACTATTAGGTCAGCGAACTTTTAGAGCTAGAATTAAATTCCTCACCGCAAGATTAATTTACTGTAAACTAACTTTGGAGGGGCTGAAAGAACTTCTGCCTCTGAAATAACAAAATCAAACTTGTCATCGAAGTAATAAAAAAACAGGTAATGTGAAGTGTATCAGTTAAATTACCAACTTCAGATGCCTTTTAATCTACTCTCATAAGTTCATCAGCTTCTTCAACTGTCTCAGTTTTCACGGGAGGTCCACCAAAGCTCATGTGATTGGCCATCCCTTAACACAGCAAACCCTAAATGGACAAAAATAACTGATGTTAAGTGTGAAAAGCGATGGAAGAACATACATCTGTTGTTGTCTGCGTTATCGGACCGTCAATACCTGTTTATGTGCTGAACTTAGGTGGTGACCTGCTTGTTGTCGTCGTCATGAAGAAGTTCATACATTCGTATTGTATATACCAAATACCAACTAAGCAAAAGCCCTAAATGAGACCACCTGCACAACGTAGCAAAGAGAAGATGATGGCAGATGCTCTAGATCTAACCCCGTGGTTCAACGTTGTTGATGAATTTGAGAGAGGGAGAGAGAAAAGGAGGTTACCTTCATCGATCTGGTGAAATCCTCACAGATCTGGTGAGAGATCTGGCGAGATCCGAGAGAGAGGCCTGATGAAGTCGCCAGCAATCGCCATAGAGAGAGAGCAGAGGATGAGAGGATGAGCGGCGGACCAAATGAGAGATGAGAGAAACCCTAGTTTGTGTGTCCGTGTTTAGTTTAGTGGAAAGGGTATAAGTGGAAAGTGAAGTTTTCTGGTGCTTAAAAGACTTGTACATCATGCTTTAGGAGTGTTTTAAGGAAATTTCAATGACCTTAAGAAGTCCTTTGGATATGTATATTATATATAGTATATATATATAAAGTGCATCGTACAAAATACCCTAACTTACGAAGCGTACGCTATGGCAAGTTCGCATGTTAACCCCAGAAACGAAATCTCGCATGTTGTAAAAAATCAAAGATAGCATGTTAAATTTTTTTTTTCGCATGTTAAAAAAATCGCAAGTTGCTAATAAAAACCAAAATCGCATGTAGATACTGCATCTCGTACGCAGCGTACGTTAAGGCAATTTGTATAATAACCAGCCTTTATATATATATATATATATATATATATCATAGTAGTTCAATAAAGACGATAATAGCCTTGAATAACATCCAAGATTGTTGATCCGGATATTTTTATATAAAAACGTGATTAAATAAAATGGTGTATCAGTTATATTTGCAAAATTTGCAAAAATGGTAGTTTTTTTTATTAATTGTTCTTGAGTTTTCTTATAGAAAGGATTCTTATCTGTCACAAGAGATCAAGTATTATATGAGGTGAAGCTAAACAGAAAAAGACATAAAACTTATGGTCAATTTCACAAACACCCACAACCTCAACAAGCATGAAAAGTCAGATTTGACCTCCAAGCTTGGTCATTAATCTTTTTTCTTTAAACTTATCTGCAAATTTTGAAATTTTAATATTTAAAATAAAGCAGGGGCAACTTAAGACTTTGAAAAATGAGATCAGTGGTTTGATGTTCAATAAAATTTCATAGGAAGCCTTTTAATTCCTGGGGTTAATCAAAACTCTGTTTTGAACATAGCATGCAGTATTAATGGCTTCTGCCCAAAAGGGCAATGGAAGACCAGAATATGCAAGCATAGTTTTTGCTGCTTCAATTAAGGTTCTATTTTTCCTTTTAACCACCCCATTTTGTTCAGGTGTTCTTGGAACACTGAATTGTGTCACTATCCCTTTTGACACACAAAACCCATCCAACTCCTGATTTCTAAATTATGTTCCATTATCACTCCTGAAGTTTTTTACTGGCACGTCATATTATTTTTCAACCTAGAAAAATCATCAACTATAATAAGACAGTATCTCTTTTTCCTTAAGCTCGTGATTTTTACAGGGCCAAGCAAGTCCATGTGTAACATTTGTAAACACTGGGTTGTTTTGGACTCATCAATGGATTTGTGTGAATCTCTGTGTTGATTTCTTTTTAAACAGGAAATGCAATGTTCATCACATTTGAATTCTCTGGTTGGCAGTCATCTGGCAAGATTTTGTCTTGAAAGAGTGTTACTAGTTTGTAGATTAACATGTCCCAACCTTCTATACCATAATTCTGTTTCTTTTGTTGAAGCAACAGAGAATAAATAGAATTTTGTCATAGGGTTATCTTTTAACATGTCCACTACATAAAAGTTTCCACTTCTGTGGGCAACAAGTTGTGCAGTGCTATCAGCTATAATCTTGTCAATCTTTTTCACTATTTCTGGACAAACAATTCTACATGTTTTCTTAGTAAAAAAATGAACCATACCCTTTGTCATTCATCTGTGAAACACTAAGCAGGTTAAATTTTATATTTTAAATGAGATTAACATTTTCAAATTATAGCTTACCAGTTTGGGACAGTTACTGAACCCAACACTTTACCTTTGGAGTCATTGTCAAAACATATATCACCTCTTTCATGAGCAGAGAAGTTTGTGAGTAGGGCTTTGCACCATGTCATATGTCTGGAACCACCATTGTCCACATACCATAGACTATCTAGGCATGTAGAAGCTCCTTTATTGGCAGCCATTGGGGCACAATCACAATCACATTCAGTGGATTTCCAGTGATCATGATTTTTACAACTTCTTCATCAACCTTCTTACACACAAATGTTTGTAATAGATTGACTGCATTCTCAATATCAGCATTCTAATATTCACATTAGTCATTTCTTTTTTGAGTTTATTTTCCTCATGACTTATGGTTTCATACAGTTGATTGAGAGTTTCCTAGGTGGTTTTAATCACATTTTTGGTCCACCAAAATTTTCTTTTAAAGCATCCCATAAATCTTTTCCACTATTACAATGTAATAGGCAAGCATAGATTTCGTTTGGTAGAGCTATAGCAACAATACTGAATGCTTTTGCATACAAGTTGAATACTAGCATATGTATAAAAGTTTGAACAAATCCACATGATAAAATTGTTATCAAGAATTAACGTATAACTGGCATGCAACTATAAATGTCAACCCAAAGTTTACCGCTAGCGTAATCTTTTCATAGCAACGATAAGACCGTTCTATGTTTAACTTAACATGACCTCAAGAATACGGGCGGTGCGTTACTCCTATAGCGCTATACATGTTAAGGGAGGCTTGATCGAAGTTAATGACAAGTATAAAGCATAAGAATGTTCCAATGTATACGAACTCAAGCATAACGTATTAAACATGTATGTTGGATTGTTTGTTTGTGATTTAAGCATAAAATATGTGATTGCGTGTGTTTAATAGTAATAAACGTATTGCGCCCAAAAGTGTAAAAGTAAAAGGGGTCATGTATACTCACAATTTTGCAAAGCTTTCCGATTATCCGCGAATTGACGAGTTGTTGAGAATGGGGAAACAAAGGCGTATGGTCATTCGGACTTTCACGAAGGATTCAGATTGGAGTTTAAGTTACAAAAAGTATGTATTCATAAAATATATCTTGTCTAAGTACTCGTTTTGACACTAAGTTTGTATGTGATATCATGGGTCCTAGTTTGCCAATTAGAATCAACAACGAGAGACTTAGAATCATAGATAAAGTAGCCTAAGTTCATGACAAATAATCGTAAATGATTATCATCATGAGTTCGGCCATGTTTGTGTGTGTATATATATATATATATTTATATAGTTATATAGTAATCCTAAGCTAAGTCCATCAAGAGTATCATAGGTTGTCATGTAAGTCAAGCATGGAAGATTAACCTCATTGTATGATTTACCAATGCACAAATCATCACAAGGATGATTTGGATGGTCATGAATGAAAATGAAATATACAACTAAACTAATGTCACACCCCAACCGATGGCGGAATCATCGGGGCGCGACACTAAGCGAATCAGATTGCTCAAGAGAATCCATAACAACTATTTAATGACAATATTTAAAAGGTTCATTATCCCATACTAATAAACAAATATTTCAGCAAACAGTCATAACGGATAACAAGTCTCACAAACAAATCAAAATCCGACAACCTAGATTTTATTGTGAGTTTCTAGACTTCCTAATCCATTTGCAGCATACGATGATCATCAACCTGTCACATACGTTAAAATAAAGTCAATACAATAATGTAAAGGTGAGTACACAAGTTTGCATAGATATAGTATAAAAAGCGTTTACGCATAACCAACATGTAACACGTAACGGGTGAATCAAGTAAGCTATCAACAATGTTACAACCAAACCACATGACTGCGAGTAGAGTATGCACGACACATGTTCACCGAAGCGAACACGTGAAATAAAGTATGTGATCCTTAGCAACTGTCACACCCCAACCGATGGCGGAAACATCGGGGCACGGCACTAAGCGAAACAGATTGTCCAGAAGTTTCCATAACAATTATAATTACCAATTATTTAAAGCATCACGTCCCATACCATGACATAATAAGTAACATAATTATTACAGTCAAAATCTAGTCAAGTAGTTCTATTCCGACAACTCAGATTTACAAAATAGATAAGTAAATGTTTATTTGTTCCTAGGACCCTTCTCCTAGCTTCGATTTCATCATCTAATAAGCAAGGCGTCCTAGGTCTTTCCTCGCCTCGATTTCACAGCGAGCTAAGCATATAAACAACTTAAGCACCTGTCACATACGTTAAAGTAAAAGTCAATACACATAGTGTAAAGGTGAGCATACAAGTTTAATAGATATAATAAGTTCGAAATTCGTTTACGCATAACCAGCACGTACGTATAGTGAAATGAAGCACGTTAGTTATCGACATAGACCTATCGATACCAATGAATGCGGGTTGACTGCCCAAGGCAGTTCGCAATACATGATTACCACCGTAATCCATGCAAGTAATTGTCCTTAACAACCCCTGCGAATAGGTGCTGAGTCCAAACTATAGTACTATCATTGCTAAGGCAGGTAGACATCATTCCATGTGTAAACATAACAAACAAGCATTCATTAAGCCACGTATAACATGCAATAACGGTTAGTGTGTAAATAGTATTGAGTAGTGTGTTCGATGTGATTTGAATATTCGTAACGTATGTAACACCCAAAAGTGCATAAAGCAAAAAGGGTTCGAGTATACTCACAGCGTCTATGGATTGAAGGGAGCGCGTAGAGCGAGTTTAGCCTGAACAGTTAATGATAGCATAAAAGATAAGCGGCGCGTATAACGAGAAAAGTACCTAGTGCAGAATGGTGATCCGGTCGGATGGCAATCCGGCCGGTCGGCCATTCGTGCGGAAGTCGACTCGCTCGAGTGGTTGTCCGTTCGGACAGCCACTTGGTCGATCGGACATCTATTGGTATGGATGTGTTTGTGTATGATGGCTTGACTTTTGAAGTTTTCGTTGTAGTATTTTGAAAACAGAGAAGTATCTCTACCCTTTCAGGTCGGTCGATCGAACAGTCGTTCGATCGGGCGACGACTCGAATGGCCAGGTTACTTAGTGAGAACAAGTTCACAGCAGGACGGTCACTCGGTCGGATGTCCATCCGATCGGGTGGCAACCCTGTTATTGAACAAGTTGAAAATTGTTTAAGTATTGGATCAAGATATAACCTGATCAGACAGTGGGTGGATCGAATAGCAACCCGGTCAGATAGCAGTCCGATCGGACGGCAACCCGTCCCAACAATCTGACCGCGTTGTCACTTTATTTTTCTTGGAGTGTTGTAACCTGAACGAGACGTTGTGATAGCTGGTTTAAACAATGGGAACCCCATCTCGTCCCCGATGTCCTGACCGAACAGGAATCACCCTAGTCCGACAGTGCACGGTCCGAGACGGTTGTTCATGTCCAAACCCGAAATCACTATCTTTCAGATGGAACTTGGATCTTGCACTGATACATCACTAAGAATGAGTAGACGATTAGTATTAGCCCGATTCCATTGGGTTTGAGTGCATTGAGTGTAAAAGAGTTGAAAGAAAGTCGGAAAAATTATCTTTCAATCCCTTTCACCGTGAATATGTTTAGATCTATGCAAGATCTTTGTTTATTCATGTGGAAATCCTTCAGATTCAAGTTGTTCTTGGTGGATTGAAGCCAAAACATGAAGTTCCTAAGAACACATGATGGAACCATCCTAGAACACCTCAAATCTAGTGATTTCACGGTTAGAAGTTTAGATTCTAAAGATAGAAAGGTGTAGGAGTGCGTGTAGATCAAGAAAGTACAAGAATCTAGGAGAAAACTTACAAGAATCGTGAGAAATCTGAAGAAATGAGGGCTGGATCAAGTGGAGAGAAAGTGAGCTGACACTTTCCCAAAGTGGAAAGTGATGGGGTATTTTGTCGCCACCCCCGATCCCTCATCCCGGGGAACGGGCGGCCGTGAGCCAGTTTTGGTGGTATCGCATGATTGTCTAATTTGGCAGCGGAAATTTTCATCAGGATCGTAGTTAGGAAATATTTGATCAGATTAAGGTACCACATTTTCATAATATTAAACACATGGGATAAACCCAAGTTCATAGTACACACGTTTTCATAGGAATAAATCCTATTTTATTTAAGAAAAACATCTATTTCTTTTTAGGTAACTTTATTGCCACTTCTCCAAGCCTTCAGTGCTGTCCAGCTGGCTTCTATTTGGCTTTCACAGTTTGTTACCTAAAACGCGTTTTAAAAACATTTGTCAGTGGGAAATACTGGTGAGTGAATCCCAGTTTAATCAAGTTTAAATAAAAACCAATTCACAGTATTGAGGGCACATCCGCAATTATATTTGTTTCCAAGACATCACAATTAACATCCATGGTACTGTCGAACCCGACTTGTGGACATGTTACTCCTTGACCAGGTGGTAACAAATTTTGTATACAAAACCCCAACATACTCATGATAATTGTATTCTTACAAATACTCAATAACTGCTCAAGTTATAATTACTTAAATGAGGTTTTGTAAAAACAGTTAACAAAAAGTGGATCAACTCACATTGCTGTTTCAGATTTTCCGTAAGGGTTTCCGGGTGATAATCTAAAATTTACACAAATGCACACGTGTTAGTATAATAACCCATTTTAACATTAGCAATACCCTCCCCGAGACGGCATTCCAATGACTACGTCGGGCAGAACCACCACAGCCATTACGGAACCCTAGATCAATCGGGCAGCGTACCTAATACGTATCCAGGGGTTATAATACTTAAAACGGAGCAGAACTTCGCTATTTAGGGGGGGTATAATACCCGCTATAAAGCCTACACTTCAGAATTGTGATTGAGAATTGAAAGAAATGAACGACGGAAAACGAAAACCCGTTGCTTTCTTATATAGGTTCTGAAACTGGTCCTCACGTGGCCCGCGTAATACATGGGCTGGGCTTACTCGGCCCGCGTCAACCCTGGTCAACAGGGTAGCTCGTCCGGATCACCCTCTAGACTTGACACGATGATGACACGTGTCATCACCGGGCTGCGCCACTATCCTGATCTCACGCGGCCCACGTGAACTAATCAGTGGTCTTACGCGGCCCGCTTGAACTTAAGAAATAAACGGAATCAGCTTCTGACCTTGATACCGCCCGCGTGAGGTTGGGGTGGGTCCTACGCGGCCCGCCTCCACTTAAAAATCAAATTTTAAGTTTAATATTATTATTATATTGTATTTCGGGCTCGGTTTTCACATACGGGGTGTAATTAAAGACATATTGGGATATATTTACAGATTTATTTTAAAATATACTAGGGTATCGGAAAAATTATGAGGGTGTCGGTTTATTGAGGATTGTTACATATTTATAGGGTTTCCCAAAGTGGAAAGGGAAGGTTAGGCTGGTCGCTCGGGTGGCAGCCCGGTCGGGTGGCAGTTAGGTCGGCTGGCACCTGGTGTGAGTGCTCGGCGCGATGAGTTTTGCCGTTTTGATTTGCGTGTAGCGCGTTGCGATGTGGTTCGAGCAAGTGATGCGATAGAGTTGCTTATCAAATTACTTTTAATCCCAACTACTATATCTAACATACAATCATCCTACATTTCCTTCATTTAGCGTTTGCGATTTGATTACGATTTGCGATTGCGTTTCGATTGATCACCACATATAACATAAATAAACATGCACAAGTAACACATAATTAGCACACACACGTAAAACCATATCCAGAACGCATATTTCAAGTTGCGATTCGTATTACGATTCGATGTCGATTCGATTAGCATTGATTGATTATCGTTTAGTTAACTTTATCGCATTGTTACTTCCTATAGTTCACAGTTGTAAGTCGATTATTAGCGAATAAACATACGTCGATTGCTGTGATTATTGATAATTACTCCGCATAATACAACTAAAATAAACACATAAAAGAAAAACACTACAGGTCAAGTCGCGCGATCGGTCGTTCGGACGGCCACTCGGTCGATCAGACATCTATTGGTATGGATGTGTTTGTGTATGATGGCTTGACTTTTGAAGTTTTCGTTGTAGTATTTTGAAAACAGAGAAGTATCTCTACCCTTTCAGGTCGGTCGATCGAACGGTCGTTCGATCGGGCGGCGACTTGAATGGCGAGGTTACTTAGTGAGAACAAGTTCACAGCAGGACGGTCACTCGGTCGGATGTCCATCCGATCTGGTGGCAACCCTGTTATTGAACAAGTTGAAAATTGTTTAAGTATTGGATCAAGATATAACCTGATCAGACAGTGGGTCGATCGAATGGCAACCCGGTCGGACAGCAGTCCGATCGGACGGCAACCCGTCACAACAATTTGACCGTGTTGTCACTTGATTTTGCTTGGAGTGTTGTAACCTGAACGAGACATTGTGATAGCTGGTTTAAATAATGGGAACCCCATCTTGTCCCCGATGTCCTGACCGAACATGAATCACCCTAGTCCGACAGTGCACGGTCCGAGACGGTTGTTCATGTCTAAACCCGAAATCACTATCTTTCAGATGGAACTTGGATCTAGCACTGATACATCACTAAGAATGAGTAGACGATCAGTATTAGCCCGATTCCATCGGGTTTGAGTGCATTGAGTGTAAAAGAGTTGAAAGAAAGTCGGAAAAATTATCTTTCAATCCCTTTCACCGTGAATATGTTCAGATCTATGCAAGATCTTTGTTTATTCATGTGGAAATCCTTCAGATTCAAGTTGTTCTTGGTGGATTGAAGCCAAAACATGAAGTTCCTAAGAACACATGATGACACCATCCTAGAACACCTCAAATCTAGTGATTTCACTGTTAGAAGTTAAGATTCAAAAGATAGAAAGGTGTAGGAGTGCGTGTAGATCAAGAAAGTACAAGAATCTAGGACAAAACTTACAAGAATCGCGAGAAATCTGAAGAAATGAGGGCTGGATCGAGTGGAGAGAAAGGTGAGCTGACACTTTCCCAAAGTGGAAAGTGATGGGGTATTTATAGGGTTTCCCAAAGTGGAAAGGGAAGGTTAGGCTGGTCGCTCGGGTGGCAGCCCGGTCGGGTGGAAGTTCGGTCGGCTGGCACCTGGTGCGAGTGCTCAGCGCGACGAGTTTTTCCGTTTTGATTCACGTGTAGTGCATTGCGATGTGGTTCGAGCAAGTGATGCGATAGAGTTGCTTATCAAATTACTTTTAATCCCAACTACTATATCTAACATACAATCATCCTACATTTCCTTCGTTTAGCGTTTGCGATTTGATTGCGATTTGCGATTGCGTTTCGATTGATCACCACATATAACATAAATAAACATGCACAAGTAACACATAATTAGCACACACACGTAAAACCATATCCAGAACGCATATTTCGAGTTGCGATTCGTATTACGATTCGATGTCGATTTGATTAGCATTGATTGATTATCGTTTAGTTAACTTTATCGCATTGTTACTTCCTATAGTTCACAGTTGTAAGTCGATTATTAGCGAATAAACATACGTCGATTGCTGCGATTATTGATAATTACTCCATAAAATACAACTAAAATAAACACATAAAAGAAAAACACTACAAGTGAAGTCGCGCGATCGGTCGTTGACTTTGACCTTGACTTTGACTTTGACTCCTTGAGAACACGGGGTGTTACAGCCTCCCCTTGTTGAGGGAATTTCGTCCCGAAATTAGGATGAAGCCGTAACAAACAACTGCGGGTACTTCGCCTTCATGTCACTTTCGAGTTCCCAAGTGAACTCTGCGCCTCGTTTGCCTTCCCAGCGAACCTTCACAATGGGAATGCGTGAGCGCCTGAGTTGCTTGGTTTGTCGGTCCATGATTTCCACAGGATTTTCCACGAAGTGTAATGTTTCGTTCACTTGGAGGTCCTCAAGAGGTACGTGTAAATCATAATCAGCCAGACACTTTCTGAGGTTCGAAACATGAAAAGTCGGGTGAACGTTGCTAAGTTCCTCTGGTAGTTCGAGTCTGTAAGCCACCTTTCCGATCCTTTCCAGAATCTTAAACGGTCCCACATATTGAGGCGCTAGCTTTCCTCTCTTGCCAAATCGGACCACACCCTTCCAAGGTGATACCTTTAGGAGTACGTGGTCTCCAACGTCAAATTCAAGGGGCTTGCGTCGTTTATCGGCGTAACTTTTCTGTCGATCCCGGGCTTTCACTAAATTGTCTCGAATTTGGAAGATTTTGTCTGTCGTTTCTTGCAATAGCTCAGGACCGGTTAATTGCGTGTGCCCGATCTCGTGCCATACAATAGGCGATCGACATCTTCTTCCGTATAACGCCTCAAATGGTGCCATTTGAATGCTGGAATGATAACTGTTATTGTACGAGAACTAGACTAACGGTAGGTATGTGTCCCAATTACCTCCGAAATCCACAACACACGAACGAAGCATGTCTTCAAGGGTACGAATCGTTCTTTCAGTCTGACCGTCGGTTTGGGGATGGAAAGCGATACTTAGATTAAGCGTAGTACCAAGAGCAGATTGAAAAGTCTCCCAAAGACGCGAGGTAAACCGAGCATCGTGGTCAGAAATGATGTCACGAGGTGTCCCATGTCGACAGATAATTTCGTCGGTGTAGATTCGGGCAAATCGTTCCACCTTATAGTCTTCTCATATCGGCAAAAAGTGAGCAGATTTAGTCAAGCGGTCAACGATGACCCAAATGATGTCGTGACCTGATGACGTGTGCGGGAGTTTCGTTACAAAATCCATAGCTATACTCTCCCATTTCCACATAGGAATCTCGGGTTGGACGAGTAAGCCAGAGGGTCTTTGATGCTCAGCCTTGACTTTCGAACAAGTCAGGCACTTTCCGACATAGAGAGCGATATCCCTCTTCATACCCAGCCACCAGTTCTTGTAGCGAAGATCCTGGTACATTTTGTCGACACCGGGATGAATAGAATACCGAGACTTGTGAGCTTCGTCCATCAAGATCTGTCGCAAATTGGGTCGTTTTGGGATCCAAATTCGGTCCAGATAATGGAATATCCCGTTCGATTTATTCACTAGCTGAGCTCCACCCTGGTAAATCCTTTCCTTATTCAAAGTGCGTTCAGTAAAAACAACGGCGCCTAGCTCGAGGTCGTGGGTTGTGTAGTTCTTCTCATGGATCTTGAGCTGACGAGACGCGTAAGCGATAACCTTGTCTCGTTGCATGAGAACACAGCCGAGACCAAGGTTCAAGGCATCGCAATAGACTATGAAGTCATCATTTCCTTCAGGTAGCGTGAGGACAGGGGCATTGCAAAGCATATACTTGAGGGTTTGAAAGGCAGTCTCTTGTCCAGTTCCCCAAACAAAAGGCTTGTCTTTCTGGGTGAGAGAGGTAAGTGGTACGCGATTTTAGAGAACCCTTCGATAAATCAACGATAATAACCCGCTAATCCAAGAAAAGAACGGACTTCGGACGGGTTCTTTGGTGTAACCCAACTCTTGACAGCTTCAATCTTCGCGGGGTCGACGTGAATACCTTGACTATTGACAAAGTGACCGAGGAATTGAACCTCCTCTATCCAGAATTCACACTTGGAGAACTTGGCGTAGAGTCAATTCCCTTGGAGTTGCTCGAGAACCAAACGTAGATGTTGCGCGTGTTCGGTTTTTGACTTGGAATAGACCAGGATATCGTCGATGAACACGATGACGAAACGGTCGAGATATGGTTTACACACGTGATTCATCAGATCCATGAAAACCGCGGGTGCGTTGGTCAAACCAAAAGGCATGACAACGAATTCGTAGTGGCCGTAGCGAGTGCGAAAGGCGGTCTTGGGTATATCCTCCTCTTGGATGTGTAACTGGTGGTAGCCTGAACGTAGGTCGATCTTGGAGAAGCACGTAGCACCTTGTAACTGGTCGAATAAATCGTCGATACGGGGCAGTGGATTACGATTCTTGATTGTCAGCTTATTCAACTCCCTGTAGTCGATGCACATCCGAAACGACCCATCCTTCTTTTTGGCGAAAAGGACTGGTGCGCCCCAAGGAGAGGTGCTAGGGCGAATAAAGCCTTTGTCAAGCAATTCCTGGAGTTGACTCGACAGTTCATGCATTTCTGACGGTGCGAGTCGGTAAGGAGCTCTAGCAACAGGATTGGCTCCAGGAATGAGGTCGATGCGAAAGTCGATATCACGACTCGGAGGTAGACCTGGAAGATCTTCAGGAAAAACGTTGGGAAATTCGCAAACGACGGGCACGTCTTTCAATTCCTTCTTCTCTTTCTTTTCCTTTTCCGCTACTACAATGTTGGCCAAGAAAGCTCTGTATTCCTTGCGGAGATACTTGCTAGCTTGGATGCATGACATGAGTTGCAATTTCTTTGAAGCGACTTCTCCGTAAACGCACAACTGATCCCCATTTGCGAGCGAGAATCGAATCATCTTGTCGAAGCAAACCACTTCAGCATGGTTTTCGCGAAGAAAGTCCATGCCTACTATGATATCAAACCTTCCGAGTTGCATCGGAATAAGGTCGATAAGAAATATGTGATTGTTGAGCTCAAGAGTACAATCACGAAGAACGGAGTTAACGGCGACGGTTCTTCCAGTGGCGATTTCAACATCGAACGTTGAGGGGAGATGGGCGCGCTTACGATCTAGTAACTTTTCGAACTCAAACGACACAAAGCAGTTATCGGCTCCAGTATCAAACAAAGACGAAGCATAAATACCATTCACAAGGAACGTACCATTGACGACGTTATTGTCGGCTTGGGCTTGGCGCACATTGATGTTGAAAGTTCATGCGCGTGCTGCTTGCTGTTGTTGCTGCTGCTGTTGTTGTTGTTGCTGAGGCTGCTGCTGTTGAGGCTCTTGCTTCATAACTCTATTCGGGCACATGTTTGCGAAGTGGTTTGGATCACCACACGCAAAGCAGACTCGGGCATTGACCCCGGGTTCCTGAGCTATTTGTTGGCCTGGAGGAGCAGGGAGTAGAGCTTGATGAGCAGCGGCTTGAGCTGGAGCTTGAGCTTGACGACCATGGCAATTGGTAGTGAAGTGACCATACATATTGCAGTTTGCACAGAAACGGCAAGCGATGGTAGTCGGGTGGTGGTAGGTACAAGTAGGGCAAAGCGGGTGTGGGCCAGTATATGCACGCTTAGCAAAAGGTGCATTCGCCACAGGTGCCGCTACTTGACGTTGTTGTTGAGCAGGTACGACTTGAACTGGTGCAACAGTGATCGCAGAGTTCTTGTTGCTGGAGTTGCTGTTCTTACGCTTGCGGCGGGAGAGCTTTGACGATTGCGGTGTGGTGGTGGTGGTGGTAGTCTCAGCAGTTGGTGTGGCGGTGACTTGATGCAGATTCTTGGGAGCTTTATCCCAGAAACCAAACTTGACCCGCTTGTCGTTGATCTCAGCGGCCAGTAGGTAAGTATCTTCGATTGTTGCGGTCTTGGCAGCTTGAACAAAATCTGCAACACAATCCAGCAGAGCGCGGATGTATTTCTTGATTGTGATCTCAGGAGTCTTAACCTGGTCGGGACAGATGATACTGAGCTGCTTGAAGCGAGCAGTTAGAGCAGGGTTTTCACCATCCTTCTGCTTTATGTGCCAGAATTCATCCTCCAGCTTTTGGCGCTCATGGGGAGGGCATAATTCTTCGAGCATAACCTTCTTCAACTCATCCCATGTTAAACCATAAGCTGCATCGTTCCCACGCTTGTTTCTCTCGGCCGTCCACCAGTCTTGTAACATCTGTGCTTGTAATCATTGTGAACAGTTCTATTATCAATAAAACAATGTTATTTGATCCCAATGTTTGTTTGTTTGTTTGTGTTTTACATTTTTCATGTTTTGACTTTTGTGCAATTTCAAACTCTATATCTCTTTCTGGAGAGTTATACGCAAACTGATGCGTAAACGTAATCAGTTTAATGCGAAAAATGCTCCGGAACATCAACATATACTTAACATACCTTAAATAACCTTTACATAACTTAGAAATAAGGTTTGAAGGCTTTGGTATGGCAAAAACAAGCTAATTCGCTTACAGGGACTAAACTTGACAAACTGCGAAAGTATAACGATTTGTACTGGAACAGACATTCCGGAACATGACCATAAGTTAAACATACCATAAATATCCTTTACATAGCTTAGAAATAGGCTTTGAGGGGTTCGGTATGCTAAAATAAACTTTTGGGTCATTCAGGGACTAAAAGTGTCAAAAAGTGCACAAGTTTGCACTTTTGCGCATAACTTACGTTCTGAATACATCCGGACATCCAAAAATTTATGTAAGCATGACTATATTATGCCTTAGTGTTTGGCTTTCCAAAAATCCATTCGTTGCGTCATTTGGATCGTTTTTCGCGCTTGTGTGCATTCCGTCGTAATTAAGCGAACATCGCGTTCGTACGACCAAACGAACCATCATCCGGCATATTTTTGAACATGTTTCATGTCCACAATGTTTAGGCATCATTTTAGGGCCTTAAAGTTGGCTTTACGGGCCTTAGAAGTGTCGGGAATGGCCTTAAACACGTGCAGGGACTGAAACTGTCATTTTTCAAACATGTTTCTGATCTGTGACCCTCAGGCGGCCCGCCTGAGTTTATGAACATCCTGAAGCGGGCCGCGTCCGACCTTCTGACCAGGTTAACTGCATTTAACAGCAGTTTGCAGCTGTTTGATCCTCACCCACACATTCCCAATTGCTTAGTCAGATGATAAGTATCATTTTTGGTCACCATAAGGTTCCAACACTTGTACGGTTACGATTAAAGCACGGTTTCCATTAAACGATCTTAACGGTGGACCAAACACTATAAATACCCCACCCCCCATGCTTCCAAATTACAAGAATTTTGATTTGAGAAACTCTAAGTTGGAACTATTGTTTCATACCTGAGATTTTTGAATCGAAATTAGCATTCGGGGACCCTTCGTAAGTATTCTTTCGTTCTTTTATTGCTTTTCGAGTCTTTTAGAGTCTGAAAGTCAAACTTTGTTTGACTTTCTACATTGACCAGTTTATGGTCAATGCGAAGTTCGTTTGAACTTCGCAACGTGAGTGTAATCACGTTGGTTATAGTCCCTTGGGACTATGCCTACTGATTACCACGTTGTCTAGGGTCGTAGGGTAAGCGATCTAATAAATCGCTTATACCTCGAACCCGACCCATTTGGTCGATCATTAGGATCCGACCAAACACATTAGGTGACCATAGTAGGTAGGGAATAACCTTCCGAGGTTATACCCTATGGTCACATCGTTTGAGTAGTTGTATGATAGGTAGTTTATATGCCTTAGGTAAATTACCAGAATACCCTTTTCATGTATAATTGGTAATTAAGCATATGTAACCTAAACCTTTGTCACATAACTGATTATGTAACATGTTTAGGCATATAACACTTGTCATAGGGCTAGTTAGGCGGTCCGAACGCGTTTCACGCGCACGACGCGTTAAAGTAGCATAAGCTACCTAAACGGGTCGTAATGGGTCGTAAGCAATTATGTTATGTTTCAATTAGTATGTAGGCTTTGTTAAACCAAATGACACGAGTCTCTACACTCGTTTGGTTTACAAACCCTCATTCTACCCGATCTTCCGATTTAGGTCCGGTTTATTAACATAGTTACCTATATTAGGTGCCGTTTGATTCCGAGATCTCTATCATTATTTGATTGTCACTCCAGGACTACTGAGTAATCACAAGTGAGTACATAGACCCCTCTTTTACTGTTTTCCAAACTGTTTTGGGGTGAAACACATGTGCCTACTTGTTACTTTCATGCTTTCCAGGTTTTCATATCATATGCTTATTATGTTCATTAGTACACTTATAGTACATGATTTCATTGTGTTTATGCTATGTGTGCCCATTGTGTGCATTACTTAGTACATCGTTTTACATTACATTTCATACTACGTGTGCCCATTGTGTGCATTACTTAGTACATCGTTTTACATTACATTTCATACTACGTGTGCCCATTGTGTGCATTACTTAGTACATCGTTTTACATTACATTTCATGCTATGTATGCCCATTGTGTGCGTACTTAGTACATCTGTTTTCATCACATGTTTACATTTTGGTATGACATTTGGGTTGTTTAACATGGAACAATACATTCATTAACATTTGCTACGCCGTTCGTTAGTAGGTAGTGGTACCATAGGAATTGACAACTCCCGTTCCGGACATCCTGGGTATGGGGATGAAAGGAATGACCGAATTCGATATACATAATTTAGATAAGCCTTTAATTTGTTTAAGGGTTTATCGCCACAGTCTCAAGGCTTGGATGTATGCATTATAACAATACCGCATAGATGTTTGTATCAGTATAGCATGCATTTGTTACACAAAACATAACTTTGATTTAAACTATGTTTTACTTCAATACCTTGTTATTGTGCATTTTACATATGGTTTAGTTTGATACATTTCACTTACCATACATGACATTTCTGGTTACACATTACATGATCTACATTGAACATAAACATTTTGACATTGATATACACATTTGGTGGTTTACATTGGACATAGACATTTTGATATGGTTTACACAATAACACTTGACAATTGGTTTGTACATAAACAAGTTACATTGGTGGTTGTTTGGGTAAGTGATTTGAGTAACGAGGCGTGTGTAATATGATACAAACATGGTGGATACGCCGCTGGTACTTCCTATATATAAGTGTTTGTATAATATTACATAGCGCAACGTTAATTAAATCATTTCAGTATAGACATATTACATTTTATACAAATAACATACTTTTCACAAGACATTGTTTTACATAAACAGTTTATCTTATACAACTCATTTTACATGGTTATTCATTTAACCTTACATTTACTTATACATATCAACTGATTTTATCATTTTTCAAATGATTTACAAGACAAAGCAAATTACAAGGTTCATGACTAAACATTTTCTTAAACAGAAGTCATGAATCCTATTTTCACAAAACCTATGTATCTCACAGGCATTTTTATGCTGACGTACCTATTTTCACATGTGTTTTCAGGAGCTTTTCCGTAGGATGTTGACCAGGACACTAGGGCGGACCTGTGCCTTAGAGACTAAAAACGATGATAGACTTTGTTTAATTATGTTATAAACTCTGTATTTCCGGTGTTAAGACAATGTAACTCTTGTTTAATAAATAAAATACAACTTTGAATGCCATGGTTATGAAACAATTAATTCTGTTACAACACTCCCCGATGTTTCCGCCACGTTTTGTATGTTATACGTGGTCGGGGTGTGACAGAAGAGTTGGTACCAGAGCCAATGGTTATAGGGAATTAGGTTATTAGTAATGCTTTGACCTAGACTATAACTTTTCTAGGACCCTAACACAAGTTATCTTGTTTTTAGATCTTAAAACATGCACATCACCTATCCTTAGGTGATTATCAGAACAAAAGCCAAAATTTTTCCGAAACGATTTTTGAAAAACAATCATCTGTTTTTGGATGATTTATTACAAGGTTTTGAACCCTCTATTGTAAGGTTTTGAACCCTCTGTTATATGGTTTTGAACCCTTCCAGTTTAACTAAAATTTTTGGCCTGGTGCCTTCAAATTTTCAAAATCTCGTCAACGTTTTGGGTCTTAAATAATGTGAACATGTGCAAACTGGAAGAGTGAATGCCTGTATTCCGAGTTTTCTGTCTAGGCAAGCACTTCGTATACATCTCAACCAGACGCGAGACCAGTTGTGCTTACCTGGGAATTCTTGGGATGAGTGTTCACTTATAGGCGAGCATGTCTTCGAAATACATTATTTTTGATCCATTTACTTTGATTAGTCATTGTGTGTCGTTTGTTTGCTTTGTGATACGGACGAATGACCACCATCTTTGCTGTTTTCAATTCTTGTTTTTATCATCTCATTCTTTTCATCCAAACATCTCACTCGTTTCTTTTCATGTTTCCTCTTTTAGAATGCCTCCTCGACGCGAGAACCAGATAGCAACTGCCGAACTGGCAGAAATAATTGCGCAGCAGATGGCTGCCCAATTTCCAAATCTCTTTGCTCAATGGAACCAAGCCAACAACAACAATGCTCCATGCAAATACAAGGATTTTAACCAGGCTAAACCACTCAAGTTTAGTGGTTCTGAAGGAGCGACTGGGCTTCTTCAGTGGTTTGAGAGCATTGAGAATACTTTTCGCCACGTGCAGTGTCTTGAAAATCACAAAGTCGAGTTTGCTTCGAGCGTATTTCAGAAGAGGGCTTTGACATGGTGGAACGGGGTTATGAGGGATCAAGGTGCAGAAGTTGCTCTCGTGCAGACATGGGCTGAACTTAGAGCCCTTATGATGAGGGAATTCTGTCCTCGTCATGAGCAGCGAGCCTTGGAGAAAGAGTTTGATAATTTGAAGCAAGATAGTGGTGAGCACAGGGCATATACTGACAGGTTTGAAGAGTTGAGTCTGCTTTGCCCGACTATGGTTACCCCACTCGACAAGGCTATCGAAAGGTACATCGACGGCCTACCTGACTCAGTACAAGACATTCTTACTGGTAGTGAACCTGCCACACTCCGTCAGGCGATCGAGTTATCAGCGACATTGACTGAGTCGCAGATTAGAAAGGGTAAGTTACACAGGAAGGGTGACAAGGGCAAGAAACAGTCATCTGACAAGGGGGATAGCAAGAAAGGTCAAAACAGGAATGGAAAGGACTCTGGTTCTTCGAAGAGGTCAAGGAAGTGTAAGGCTTCCCAAAATGTTGCTATCACTGCCCAAGCTAATCAGGCAACTCCCAACCAACCCGCACAGCCTCCAGCGAAGAAACCCTATTCAGGGAATGCACCGTTGTGCAATAGATGCAACAGTCACCATCAGCCACAACATCAGTGCCGTTTCTGTACTAGCTGTGGGAAGTCAGGTCATCTTGCCGATGTTTGTCGGTTTTCTCAGAATCGTGCAGTTCAGAACCCGGCACAACAGGTTGCTCAGCCTCCTGCTCAGCAACAGGGTCAAGCTGCACGACCATATTACCCACCAGGTGCTTGTTACAATTGTGGGGATCTGAACCACTACAGGAACCGGTGCCCAAGACTAGCCAACCAGAATCCGAATCAGGCTCCGGCTCGAGGCCGAGCCTTTAAAATGAATGCCCAAGAGGCGCAGGCGGATGATAACGTGGTGAACGGTACGTTCTTTATTAATAATCAGCCTGCATCTGTTCTCTTTGATTCGGGTGCCGATAAGAGTTTTGTGTCATTGTCTTTTGAGCCGATGCTTCGCGTGTCTAGAACGAAACTAAGTAAATCTTTGATAGTAGAGGTTGCTAGTGGTGAACCCATTATTCTTGATTCTGTTCTTCACAACTGCCAGTTGAACCTTAACGACCATCTTTTTCCTATTGACCTCACGCCTATGCAACTTGGAAGCTTCGACGTCATTGTGGGTATGGATTGGTTATCTAAGCATCACGCAGAGATAGTTTGTTCTGAGAAGATTGTTCATGTGCCGCTTTCGACAGGCGAGATCCTACAGGTTCAAGGTGAGAAACCGTCTGGTGGTCTCAAGCTTATGTCTTGTTTTAAAGTTCGGAAGTATCTGCGGAAGAACTATGTGGCTTTCTTAGCACATGTTACAGAAGATAAAGGCAAGGGAAAGACTATTTCAGATATTCCTGTCGTTCGGGATTATTCTGAAGTATTCCTTGAAGATTTACCTGGTCTACCTCCAGCACGCCAAGTCGAGTTCCGCATTGATCTCGTACCTGGTGCAAATCCCGTTGCCTGAGCTCCATATCGTCTTGCACCGTCTGAGATGCAAGAGTTGTCTAAGCAGCTTCAGGAGCTCTCTGATAAAGGTTTTATCCGTCCTATCTTTTCACCTTGGGGTGCTCCCATTCTTTTTGTTAAGAAGAAGGATGGATCTTTTAGGATGTGTATCGATTATCGTGAGCTTAACAAGCTTACCATCAAGAATCGATATCCCCTACCTCGCATTGATGATCTCTTTGATCAGCTACAGGGCGCTTCTTATTTTTCGAAGATTGATCTGCGATCTGGATATCATCAACTTCGGGTGCATGAAGAAGATATTCCCAAGACAGCGTTCCGTACTCGATATGGGCATTATGAGTTCACAGTCATGCCATTCGGTGTGACTAATGCTCCTGCTGTTTTCATGGACTTAATGAATAGGGTCTGCAAACCCTATTTGGATCAGTTCGTCATTGTTTTTGTTGACGACATCCTGATTTACTCTAAGACGCGAGCTGATCACGAGCAACATCTTCGTCTTACTCTGGAACTCCTAAAGAAAGAGCAACTTTTCGCCAAATTCTCCAAGTGCGAATTTTGGCTTAAAGAAGTTCAATTTTTAGGACATATTATCAACGAACGAGGTATTCATGTAGATCCCTCCAAGATCAGTGCGATTAAGGATTGGGATACGCCTACTACTCCTACTGAAGTTCGTTCTTTTCTTGGTCTAGCGGGTTATTACCGCCGCTTCATTGAAAACTTCTCAAAGATTGCAGTTCCTCTAACTGCTCTAACTCAGAAGAACAAACCCTTTGATTGGGGATTCAAACAAGAGGAAGCTTTTCAAAGATTGAAGCAGAAGCTTTGCGATGCGCCTGTTCTATCATTGCCTGAGGGTGATGATGATTTTGTCGTGTATTGTGATGCATCGAAGTTGGGTCTTGGTTGTGTTCTGATGCAAAGGAACAAAGTCATAGCATATGCATCAAGGCAGTTGAAGATACATGAGAAGAACTACACCACTCATGATCTTGAGTTAGGTGCAGTTGTTTTCGCTCTAAAGATCTGGAGACATTATTTGTATGGTACAAAATGTGTGGTTTTCACTGACCACAAAAGTCTTCAGCATATCTTCAATCAGAAAGAACTCAACATGAGACAACGACGTTGGGTTGAGCTTTTAAACGACTATGACTGCGAGATTCGCTACCATCCTGGTAAGGCGAATGTCGTGGCCGATGCATTGAGTCGTAAGGAACGTACTAAGCTTCATTGTGTATGTGTTCAGTCTGTTATTCAAGCTCGATCCGATATCCAAGCACGCATTTCTCAGGCTCAACAATCTTGTGTTTCACAAGGTTTGATGGATAAGGAATTTCCCTATCACATAACACCTGCTCTGGAACTGAAGGACAATGGATCGTACTACTTCATGGACCGTTTGTGGGTCCCAAGCCAGGATGATCTTCGTACCTTGCTTATGGATGAAACCCATAAGTCTCGTTATTCTATTCATCCGGGCTCGGATAAAATGTATAAGGATATTCGTATTCACTATTGGTGGCCTGGTATGAAGAAAGACATTGCCTTATACGTGTCAAAATGCCTTACTTGTCTTAAGGTTAAGGCTGAACATCAACGTCCTTCTGGTTTATTAGTGCAACCAGAGATCCCAGTTTGGAAATGGGAAAACATTACTATGGATCTCGTTACCAAACTTCCACGCACAAAGAAAGGTCATGATGCCATCTGGGTAGTCGTTGATCGTCTTACTAAGTCAGCGCATTTCTTGCCAATCCGCGAGGATTTTCCTACTGACAGACTTGCTCAAATCTATGTGGATGAAATTGTGGCTCGACATGGTGTTCCTTTGAACATCATTTCTGACAGAGATGCTCGTTTCACTTCTCATTTTTGGAGAACCATGCAATCTGCTATGGGGACCCAACTTAATCTGAGCACAGCTTATCATCCGCAAACGGATGGTCAATCTGAAAGAACAATCCAGACTCTGGAGGATATGCTAAGAGCTTGTGTGATCGATTTTGGTGGTAGTTGGGATTCACATCTTAAGTTGATTGAATTCTCCTACAACAACAGTTATCACACCAGCATCAAAATGGCTCATTTCGAGGCTCTCTATGGTCGAAAATGTCGTTCACCAGTCTGCTGGAATGAGATCGGCGAGGCTCAACTTACTGGACCTGCCCTCATTTTAGAGACAACTGACAAGGTCAAGAAAGTTCGTGATAACCTTCAGACAGCTATGAGCCGTCAAAAGAGTTACGCGGATCCAAAATGCAAACCCTTGGAATTTCAAGTCGGTGATCGAGTATTACTTAAGGTCTCACCTTGGAAAGGTGTGATCAGATTTGGAAAGAAAGGAAAACTTGCACCTAGATACGTTGGACCATTCAAGATCGTCGAAAGAATCGGAAAGGTAGCCTACAGACTTGAGTTACCTCCTGAACTTGGAAATGTTCATCCAACTTTTCACGTATCCAATCTCAAGAGGTGTTTAGCTGATGAGAACCACCACGTACCGCTTGACGAAATTCGTGTTGGCAAAACACTGAAATTTGTTGAGAAACCAGTGGAAATCATGGAACGTGAAGTCAAGTGGCTTAAACGCAAGCGCATTCCTTTGGTCAAAGTTCGCTGGGAAGCTAAACGTGGACCCGAGTTTACTTGGGAACGCGAAGATCAAATGAAGGCGAAATATCCGCATCTTTTCCAACGAGTTTCCTCTAAATAAATTTCGGGACGAAATTTCCACAAGTAGGGGAGACTGTAACATCTGTGTTTGTAATCATTGTGAACAGTTCTATTATCAATAAAAAAATGTTATTTGATCCCAATGTTTGTTTGTTTGTGTTTTACATTTTTCATGTTTTGACTTTTGTGCAATTTCAAACTCTATATCGCTTTCTGGAGAGTTATACGCAAACTGATGCGTAAACGTAATCAGTTTAATGCGAAAAATGCTCCGGAACATCAACATATACTTAACATACCTTAAATAACCTTTACATAACTTAGAAATAAGTTTTGAAGGCTTTGGTATGGCAAAAACAAGCTAATTCGCTTACAGGGACTAAACTTGACAAACTGCGAAAGTATAACGATTTGTACTGGAACAGACATTCCGGAACATGACCATAAGTTAAACATACCATAAATATCCTTTACATAGCTTAGAAATAGGCTTTGAGGGGTTCGGTATGCTAAAATAAACTTTTGGGTCATTCAGGGACTAAAAGTGTCAAAAAGTGCACAAGTTTGCACTTTTGCGCATAACTTACGTTCTGAATACATCCGGACATCCAAAAATTTATGTAAGCATGACTATATTATGCCTTAGTGTTTGGCTTGCCAAAAATCCATTCGTTGCGTCATTTGGATCGTTTTTCGCGCTTGTGTGCATTCCGTCGTAATTAAGCGAACATCGCGTTCGTACGACCAAACGAACCATCATCCGGCATATTTTTGAACATGTTTCATGTCCACAATGTTTAGGCATCATTTTAGGGCCTTAAAGTTGGCTTTACGGGCCTTAGAAGTGTCGGGAATGGCCTTAAACACGTGCAGGGACTGAAACTGTCATTTTTCAAACATGTTTCTGATCTGTGACCCTCAGGCGGCCCGCCTGAGTTTATGAACATCCTGAAGCGGGCCGCGTCTGACCTTCTGACCAGGTTAACTGCATTTAACAGCAGTTTGCAGCTGTTTGATCCTCACCCACACATTCCCAATTGCTTAGTCAGATGATAAGTATCATTTTTGGTCACCATAAGGTTCCAACACTTGTACGGTTACGATTAAAGCACGGTTTCCATGAAACGATCTTAACGGTGGACGAAACACTATAAATACCCCACCCCCCATGCTTCCAAATTACAAGAATTTTGATTTGAGAAACTCTAAGTTGGAACTATTGTTTCATACCTGAGATTTTTGAATCGAAATTAGCATTCGGGGACCCTTCGTAAGTATTCTTTCGTTCTTTTATTGCTTTTCGAGTCTTTTAGAGTCTGAAAGTCAAACTTTGTTTGACTTTCTACATTGACCAGTTTATGGTCAATGCGAAGTTCGTTTGAACTTCGCAACGTGAGTGTAATCACGTTGGTTATAGTCCCTTGGGACTATGCCTACTGATTACCACGTTGTCTAGGGTCGTAGGGTAAGCGATCTAATAAATCGCTTATACCTCGAACCCGACCCATTTGGTCGATCATTAGGATCCGACCAAACACATTAGGTGACCATAGTAGGTAGGGAATAACCTTCTGAGGTTATACCCTATGGTCACATCGTTTGAGTAGTTGTATGATAGGTAGTTTATATGCCTTAGGTAAATTACCAGAATACCCTTTTCATGTATAATTGGTAATTAAGCATATGTAACCTAAACCTTTGTCACATAACTGATTATGTAACATGTTTAGGCATATAACACTTGTCATAGGGCTAGTTAGGCGGTCCGAACGCGTTTCACGCGCACGACGCGTTAAAGTAGCATAAGCTACCTAAACGGGTCGTAATGGGTCGTAAGCAATTATGTTATATTTCAATTAGTATGTAGGCTTTGTTAAACCAAATGACACGAGTCTCTACACTCGTTTGGTTTACAAACCCTCATTCTACCCGATCTTCCGATTTAGGTCCGGTTTATTAACATAGTTACCTATATTAGGTGCCGTTTGATTCCGAGATCTCTATCATTATTTGATTGTCACTCCAGGACTACTGAGTAATCACAAGTGAGTACATAGACCCCTCTTTTACTGTTTTCCAAACTGTTTTGGGGTGAAACATATGTGCCTACTTGTTACTTTCATGCTTTCCAGGTTTTCATATCATATGCTTATTATGTTCATTAGTACACTTATAGTACATGATTTCATTGTGTTTATGCTATGTGTGCCCATTGTGTGCATTACTTAGTACATCGTTTTACATTACATTTCATACTACGTGTGCCCATTGTGTGCATTACTTAGTACATCGTTTTACATTACATTTCATACTACGTGTGCCCATTGTATGCATTACTTAGTACATCGTTTTACATTACATTTCATGCTATGTATGCCCATTGTGTGCGTACTTAGTACATCTGTTTTCATCACATGTTTACATTTTGGTATGACATTTGGGTTGTTTAACATGGAACAATACATTCATTAACATTTGCTACGCCGTTCGTTAGTAGGTAGTGGTACCATAGGAATTGACAACTCCCGTTCCGGACATCCTGGGTATGGGGATGAAAGGAATGACCGAATTCGATATACATAATTTAGATAAGCCTTTAATTTGTTTAAGGGTTTATCGCCACAGTCTCAAGGCTTGGATGTATGCATTATAACAATACCGCATAAATGTTTGTATCAGTATAGCATGCATTTGTTACACAAAACATAACTTTGATTTAAACTATGTTTTACTTCAATACCTTGTTATTGTGCATTTTACATATGGTTTAGTTTGATACATTTCACTTACCATACATGACATTTCTGGTTACACATTACATGATCTACATTGAACATAAACATTTTGACATTGATATACACATTTGGTGGTTTACATTGGACATAGACATTTTGATATGGTTTACACAATAACACTTGACAATTGGTTTGTACATGAACAAGTTACATTGGTGGTTGTTTGGGTAAGTGATTTGAGTAACGAGGCGTGTGTAATATGACACAAACATGGTGGATACGCCCCTGGTACTTCCTATATATAAGTGTTTGTATAATATTACATAGCGCAACGTTAATTAAATCATTTCAGTATAGACATATTACATTTTATACAAATAACATACTTTTCACAAGACATTGTTTTACATAAACAGTTTATCTTATACAACTCATTTTACATGGTTATTCATTTAACCTTACATTTACTTATACATATCAACTGATTTTATCATTTTTCAAATGATTTACAAGACAAAGCAAATTACAAGGTTCATGACTAAACATTCTCTTAAACAGAAGTCATGAATCCTATTTTCACAAAACCTATGTATCTCACAGGCATTTTTATGCTGACGTACCTATTTTCACATGTGTTTTCATGAGCTTTTCCGTAGGATGTTGATCAGGACACTAGGGCGGACCTGTGCCTTAGAGACTAAAAACGATGATAGACTTTGTTTAATTATGTTATAAACTCTGTATTTCCGGTGTTAAGACAATGTAACACTTGTTTAATAAATAAAATACAACTTTGAATGCCATGGTTATGAAACAATTAATTCTGTTACAACACTCCCCGATGTTTCCGCCACGTTTTGTATGTTATACGTGGTCGGGGTGTGACAAGTCTAAAGCGCGGGACTGGAAAACGCCGGTAGCATTCAGAGTGCGGAGATTGTCAGGACAGCCACTCTGGCGCAACGTGACCTCAATTGAATCGAACCATTGAAATAAAGCAGTAGGACCTTCTTCGCCAGTGAATTCCTTTGGTCCGCAGGCCTTAAACTGTTTGAAGCTAAAAGCAGCCTTTGGAGCTTCATTCCTTGACTCCATAGAAGTTTTGCTAGCATTCTCATTGATCTCGCTGAAAATTTGCGGGACGACGTCCGCGACTGATTGAGCAATGAGCACCGCAAGACGTTTGTCTCTCTGTTCTCGACGAGCATGACGAGCGTAACGAGGTCCAGATGTCGACATTGTCTGCAACAGACATCGTCATAGGACTCAACACAAATTCGAGTATTCCTAGTGTAGTCTAGCGATTCTCCATAATGCTCAGGAACACATTTAATCTCTCAAGTACATAATCACGTAGGCACATAATCACAGAAACACAGAAGCATGTAGAGCACAGAAGCACATAATCCACAAAAACCACACTATATTTTGCACGTATTCACTTATACGTGTTCCTTTATCATTCGAGGTTCGCGCGTCCTAGATTAGTGATTGCGATTATCGAGTACACAGTGAGTAGTATAGTATAGTATATGGCGTATCAGGCGATCATCCATGAGTATCAGCTATCTATCGGCGTGGTGTGAGCAGTGTGTGTTTAGATGGAGCGCGAAGAGGGTAACCAAAACTATCAGTACAGTGGTATTGTTTACTTCAAAACGCTAACAAATAACATTTAAAAGTAATATTCATGTAAAATCACATAAAATCCATGTAAGGATGACGAATATCAGAGTCAGCAGTTGCGGGCTCAGAATCGAAACACATAAAAATCGAGGGTGGATTGTCTGCGGCTGTTAGACATCGACTACCCAAAGTGATCCGACTATTCTCAAGGACTCTTAGTACACACTTTGGCCTTCTGGACCGTGTCCTTGCCTCGATTCTGGGCAATCGGCACGCGTCCGTCCAGTGAGAGTGTGACTTCAAGTCGATGGAGTCCGTCGAAACTTTGGTGAGAGTCTTGTTAAAACAAAATAGTACATAGATCAAGTCAGCAAGATTCGGGTTTCACTCCTGACTCAGTGACTTTATCCCTGTTTTGATTAAAATAGAGAGGAAATTTGCGTCAAAGTACGAATTTTACTCCTGATTCAGCGCAAATTCCCCTGTTTGAAGATAAAATGCGGGTTGAACAAGCGATTTAGTCGAGAGTTTGCGGTTTTTCACACCTAATCTCGACCCAATCACTCGTTCGTTCTCGAAAGTTCGAATGTAGTGATAGTGTAGTGTAAGCGAGAATAGCGAGAAATAGTAGGTAAGCTCGTACAAAACCCCTACTGGGTATGCACAAGTCAGTCTGCTGGTACTTAACTATAGACTAGGTCGTTTCTAAGACATCGACCCGGACTAGGTCGAGTCTTGCCTAATTCCCTATAGTTATGGCTCTGATACCTATCTGTCACACCCCAACCGATGGCGGAAACATCGGGGCGCGGCACTGAGCGAAACAGATTGTCCAGAAGTTTCCATAACAATTATAATTACCAATTATTTAAAGCATCATGTCCCATACCATGACATAATAAGTAACATAATTATTACAGTCAAAATCTAGTCAAGTAGTTCTGTTCCGACAACTCAGATTTACAAAATAGATAAGTAAATGTTTATTTGTTCCTAGGAACCTTCTCCTAGCTTCGATTTCATCATCTAATAAGCAAGGCGTCCTAGGTCTTTCCTCGCCTTGATTTCACAGCGAGCTAAGCATATAAACAACTTAAGCACCTGTCACATACGTTAAAGTAAAAGTCAATACACATAGTGTAAAGGTGAGCATACAAGTTTAATAGATATAATAAGTTCGAAATTCGTTTACGCATAACCAGCACGTACGTATAGTGAAATGAAACACGTTAGTTATCGACATAGACCTATCGATACTAATGACTGCGGGTTGACTGCCCAAGGCAGTTCGCAATACATGATTACCACCGTAATCCATGCAAGTAATTGTCCTTAACAACCCCTGCGAACAGGTGCTGAGTCCAAACTATAGTACTATCGTTGCTAAGGCAGGTAGACATCATTCCATGTGTAAACATAACAAACAAGCATTCATTAAGCCACGTATAACATGCAATAACGGTTAGCGTGTAAATAGTATTGAGTAGTGTGTTCGATGTGATTTGAATATTCGTAACGTATGTAACACCCAAAAGTGCATAAAGCAAAAAGGGTTCGAGTATACTCACAGCATCGATGGATTGAAGGGAGCGCGTAGAGCGAGTTTAGCCTGAACAGTTAATGATAGCATAAAAGATAAGCGGCGCGTATAACGAGAAAAGTACCAAGTGCAGAATGGTGATCCGGTCGGATGGCAATCCGGCCGGTCGGCCACTCGTGCGGATGTCGACTCGCTCGAGTGGTTGTCCGTTCGGACGACCACTTGGTCGATCGGACATCTATTGGTATGGATGTGTTTGTGTATGATGGTTTGACTTTTGAAGTTTTCGTTGTAGTATTTTGAAAACAGAGAAGTATCTCTACCCTTTCAGGTCGGTCGATCGAACGGTCGTTCGATCGGGGGGCGACTCGAATGGCGAGGTTACTTAGTGAGAACAAGTTCACAGCAGGACGGTCACTCGGTCGGATGTCCATCCGATCGGGTGGCAACCCTGTTATTGAACAAGTTGAAAATTGTTTAAGTATTGGATCAAGATATAACCTGATCAGACAGTGGGTCGATCGAATGGCAACCCGGTCGGACAGCAGTCTGATCGGACGGCAACCCGTCCCAACAATCTGACCGCGTTGTCACTTGATTTTTCTTGGAGTGTTGTAACCTGAACGAGACGTTGTGATAGCTGGTTTAAACAATGGGAACCCCATCTCGTCCCCGATGTCCTGACCGAACAGGAATCACCCTAGTCCAACAGTGCACGGTCCGAGACGGTTGTTCATGTCCAAACCCGAAATCACTATCTTTCAGATGGAACTTGGATCTAGCACTGATACATCACTAAGAATGAGTAGACGATCAATATTAGCCCGATTCCATCGGGTTTGAGTGCATTGAGTGTAAAAGAGTTGAAAGAAAGTCGGAAAAATTATCTTTCAATCCCTTTCACCGTGAATATGTTCAGATCTATGCAATATCTTTGTTTATTCATGTGGAAATCCTTCAGATTCAAGTTGTTCTTGGTGGATTGAAGACAAAACATGAAGTTCCTAAGAACACATGATGACACCATCCTAGAACACCTCAAATCTAGTGATTTCACGGTTAGAAGTTAAGATTCCAAAGATAGAAAGGCGTAGGAGTGCGTGTAGATCAAGAAAGTATAAGAATCTAGGAGAAAACTTACAAGAATCGCGAGAAATCTGAAGAAATGAGGGCTGGATCGAGTGGAGAGAAAGGTGAGCTGACACTTTCCCAAAGTGGAAAGTGATGGGGTATTTATAGGGTTTCCCAAAGTGGAAAGGGAAGGTTAGGCTGGTCGCTCGGGTGGCAACTCGTCCGGGTGGCAGCTCGGTCGAGTGGCACCTCGATCGGGTGGCAGTTCGGTCGGCTGGCACCTGGTGCGAGTGCTCGGCGCGACGAGTTTTGCCGTTTTGATTCGCGTGTAGCACGTTGTGATGTGGTTCGAGCAAGTGATGCGATAGAGTTGCTTATCAAATTACTTTTAATCCCAACTACTATATCTAACATATAATCATCCTACATTTCCTTCATTTAGCGTTTGCGATTTGATTGCGATTTGCGATTGCGTTTCGATTGATCACCACATATAACATAAATAAACATGCACAAGTAACACATAATTAGCACACACACGTAAAACCATATCCAGAACGCATATTTCGAGTTGCGATTCGTATTACGATTCGATGTCGATTCGATTAGCATTGATTGATTATCGTTTAGTTAACTTTATCGCATTGTTACTTCCTATAGTTCACAGTTGTAAGTCGATTATTAGCGAATAAACATACGTCAATTGCTGTGATTATTGATAATTACTCCGCATAATACAAATAAAATAAACACAAAAAAGAAAAACACTACAAGTCAAGTCGCGCGATCGGTTGTTGACTTTGACCTTGACTTTGACTTTGACTCCTTGAGAACGCGGGGTGTTACAGCAACCCCTTAACAAACAGATGCTAAGTCCAAACTATAGTACTATCGTTGCTAAAGGCGGTCGGGCAAGTAATCACTGTGTAAGCATAGCAACAAGCATTCAACTAATCACGTATAGCATGTGGGAGCGGTTAGCATTTATAAAAGTGTTAAGCGTTGTGTGTTGTGTTTTTTTATAGAGAACGTATGTAACACCCAAAAGTGCGTTAAGCGAAAAAAGGGTTCGAGTATACTCACTATGCGTGTCTAGCAAGTAAACACGTCCTGAAATGGATTGAAGGGAGTGCCAGATCAGCCTGCGTACGGGAACATATGCGTAAGTCCTCCAAAGTGCTGAAACGGTCGAAAACGGAGTGTCGGTGGGAAAACAGAGGCTTCGTACGAAGCCAGTGCCTTCGAACGAAGCCAGTTCCTTTGTACGAAGCCAGTACCTTCGTAGGTGGAGTCTTTGCACGAGTGATGCTTTTGTTGTCCAAAATCGAGTGTTCTTCGCGTCTGTCTTTGGAAAATCGAGTGTTCATCCTCCAACCTTAAGCTATTGAGTAAACTTCGAGTCGGAGAGGTCTTTGTCTGAGTCACAGATGAGAATCGGGCTGTGATGTGTGAAGTCAGTGCCTTCGTACGAAGCTGGGCTTTGCACAAAACAGTCTAGTTCACAAACGTGGCTGTTTTTGGCGTTTGGAGCTGCGTTTTCATCTGTATCGGACGTGTTTTCGAGTCCTATTCATGACGGTTTTGACATCACTACGTCCCAGTATCCAGTGAACGAAATATGTGTCGGTTTGGTCCGTTTTTGTGTAAACATCAAGTTAAAAGGGTTTTTAGAGGTTTTTTTACCTAGATCTAACACTTGGTGAGTGCGAAATCTGTAGATCTCTAACTTGGGAAGCCGGAGCTAGGCCCAATACACTCGATTAAGTGTAGATCCGTGGTAAAATAAGAAGATTTGATAAAAAGATGAAGATTTGTGTAAAAATAAAGAAGTTTAGATGAAAAAGATGAAGTTTTAAGTAAAAACCCTGAAGTTTGGATGAAATCGTAGATAAACTTGTGGAAAATCGTAGTGGAAAACGTTGTGTAATCATGTAAAAATGATAAATCTTACTTGAAAATAGCTGGACAGCAATCGACAGCGTTTCGGAGCAAAAGGCAGCAATGAATGAAATGGAGAAGGGGCTAGGTATTTATAGAGGAGGCTGACAACCTTTATTCGAAGCTGGCTGCCTTCGTACAAAGGTAGTGCCTTCGTACGAAGCTGCTGGCTTTGTCCGAAGGTGCCAGTTTGGTGTACTTAGCCTTTGTTTTGCGTGTAGGGTGCTCGTTTAATGCGTTTTGTTGTGTTAGTTAGTGCAAGTATGTTAAGTATTTTAGCGAAATGCCAAGTATCGGGTCGCGTTGCGTTGCGTTGCGTTTTAGAGTGATAAATCGAGTCGTTCGAGTGACCGTTTGAGCATTTCAAGCGAATAATAACACCTAATATCTCGCTGATTAATTAAACACACAAATAACACAAATAATGTAAATAAATCCGCGTTTCGAGTGTGCATTGAGTTTGCATTTTGGTGTGATAATCGGGTTGCGAGTATAATCCATAAACATATAAAGCACACACAAGTAAAGCATATAAGAACACACAACATAACAATACTACTATTAACAGCGTTTGCGATTTAGCGCGATAAGCGAGTGCGAAGGCGAGAGTGGTTACCGAACAAACAAACACACTCGGCAAGTAAAGTAGCATAATTCTCTGTGATTCGTGTTGCGTTAGCGTTGAGCGTTGGGGAATATTAAGCATTTAAGCGTGCAGTGGTGTTGTGTGATGAAAATGTATTTAGTATAACATAACCCTTTATTTATATTGAATCTCGGAGTACAAAACGGTTACAAATCGAAGTAAGTGGCAAGCGGATAACAATCCGAAAAGTTGGGTTGTTACAGCCACCCCCACTTTAGGGAATTTCGTCCCGAAATTTAAGTAGCAGATGTAACAAAGAGTGGCGGATATTTAGCTTTCATATCACTTTCGAGTTCCTAAGTGAACTTGGCGCCGTGTTTGCCTTCCCAGCGAACCTTCACTATGGGAATGCGACTGCGTCGAAGCTTCTTGGTTTCTCGATCCATGATTTCTACTGGCTTTTCCACAAAGTGCAGAGTCTCGTTTATTTGCAAATCTTTGAGAGGTACATGAAGATTTTCTTCAACTAAGCACTTCTTGAGGTTCGAGACGTGGAAAGTCGGGTGTACGTTGCTGAGTTCAACCAGTAATTCGAGTCGGTAGACCACTTTACCAATTCTTTCCAGAATCTTAAAGGGACCCACATATCGTGGTGCTAGTTTCCCTTTTTGCCGAATCAGATCACCCCTTCAAAGGTGAAACCTTTAGGAGTACGTGATCACCAACTTCGAACTCTAGGGGCTTGCGGTGTTTATCGGCGTAGCTATTTTGACGACTCCGAGCTTTCAAGAGATTGTATCGTATTTGGAGAATCTTGTCTGTCGTTTCTTGTATTAACTCGGGACCGATGATTTGTGCGTCTCCGATCTCGTGCCATACAATAAGCGATTGACACTTTCTGAAATATAATGCCTCAAAGGGTGCCATTTGAATACTAGCGTGATAACTGTTATTGTACGAGAATTCTACTAAAGGTAAATGCGAATCCCAATTACCACCAAAATCTATAACGCACGAGCGAAGCATGTCTTTGAGGGTGCGGATCGTGCGCTCAGTCTGACTGTTGGTCTGGAGATGAAATGCGGTACTGAGATTAAGAGTTGTACCAAGAGTGGATTGGAATGTCTCCCAAAGACGTGAGGTGAAACGACCATCGCAGTCAGAGATGATGTCACGAGGCGTCCCGTGTCGACAAATGACTTCGTCGGTATAGATTCGTGCTAATCGTTCAACCTTAAAGTCTTCTCGTATCGGAATGAAATGAGCAGATTTCGTAAGACGATCAACGATAACCCAAATGCTATTGTGACTACAAGGCGTTCGAGGGAGTTTCATAATAAAGTCCATAGCGATACTTTCCCATTTCCACATCGGGATTTCGGGTTGTTCGAGTAAACCAGAGGGTCGTTGATGTTCGGTCTTAACCTTCGAGCAAGTTAGGCATTTCGAAACATACAGAGCGATATCCTTTTTCATGCCCAGCCACCAATACCTAGAATGGAGGTCCTGGTACATGTTGTCGGCACCGGGGTGAATGGAATATCGGGATTTGTAGGCTTCAGTCAACAATATCTCCCGGAGGTTATTGCGACTGGGAATCCAATGCGGTGGAGATAGTGATAGATGCCATTAGATTTAGTCACCAGCTGAGTTTCGGCACCACACTTCATTTCCTCTTTAAAGGTATTCTCAATGAAGCATGCGTGCTGCGCGTTGCGAATTAGGGCTTTGAGGTCATTCTGGCCTTGAACTTTACGAATACTATACACATAGCTTCGTCGACTGAGAGCATCGGCTACGACTGATGTGTGCAAAATGCAACATATAAATTCCATCAATTGTGGCATAAAACTAACCCTTTTTAGTACTAATGTTGGAAAAAGTGTGTTTTTGTCTTCCTTTTGTATTTTCAGGATTAAAGGAGCTCAAATTCTCAAAAGAAGCAAAAAGGCAGCTAAATCTAACATAAATACAAGAAAAGGAACAAATATGGCATGCCCGACCTCCCCGAAAGCATCTTCCCAAGCAAAACAAGAGAACAGAAGGCTGAACACGCCCCGTGTTCAGTGAACACGGGGGCGTGCCCAAGTGTCAGCATAAAAGACAAAGTTGTAGAAGCTTCCATCGCCCACCACGGGGCCGTGCTCAGCGGACACGGGGCCGTGGTCAACTATAAGATTCGCAAAATCCAGGCAAATCTTGATAGTACATATATACTTCTGCACACGGGGCCGTGCCCAGCGGACACGGGGCCGTGGTCAACTAATGCAGACAAAAGCAATTAATGAAGACAGAGAAGAGGATGGACACAGGGCCGTGCCCGAGCTTCTGTTCAGCCTATAAATAGGAGTGCTTGGCTCAAGCTCAAACCATCCCTTGGCACACCACCTCTCTCACACTTCACCCACCACCCACCACCATCACAACACCATCATCCACCACCATCATCCATTATCCATCATAGAGTGTGTGAGTCGTCTCGGGATCCAAGATTGATCGTAAGAGTTCTTGATAATCAAAGCCATGTTTGCCTAAGTCTCTTACATCACTTGATGAAGACAAAGTGTCTAGTGTAATACTTTTTATTTTTAATCTTTTTGCACTTTTTAATTGGTTATGTATTAATGACTTTAATAACTAGTTTCTTATGTTGAAGGTGATTCTTCCTTATCGTTTATCCGTGGTGTCTTGGCATAATTTTACTGTCTATATAAAATACAAGATTTTCACCATTCATATCTCCACGGTCTATATGGATGTATGTTGGCTACCTGGTCGGGGGTTAAGGGAACGGTTTGGTAAGAGTCTTGCCATTGTTAAGTGTATAGATCCTGCAAAGGACCTGGGTCAAATTTAGTAGGACCTCCTTCAATACTTAACGGTATTGGATGGCGGGGGTCCAAACTCTTTGATCCCCTCATAAGTTAAACTACTATTGAAACTTTAACCTGGCTACTTAGGACTGTATCCCTGCTGACTCAGACTACTTAGCCGAGGGTAACGTCGCCTTCAAAAGAGGGGCCTACCACATTATGCATTAATAACTTAATTAATTATCTTTCAATAATCCAACCCTTTAGGATTGTATCCTTGCTGACTCAAACTACTGGGTTGAGGGTAACATCACCTCCAAAAGAGGGGCCTACTACAATAACTAAGATGATCTCTTAAATAGTGCAAAAGTGCGGAAATAATCAAAGGTTACACTAAACACGAGTCGGAGCCAAGTGATTCATCTTGTCTATCTGTTTTTTATTTTATTTTTATTTTCAGCATTTTAGTTAGTTTTTATTTTCTTAGTTTAAAACCTTTTTCTAAACTTTTGATTTGATTAGACGTTGAGGAAAAACCGGTACTAAAAGCTCTTGTGTCCTTGGACGACCTCGGTATCTTGCCAACACTATACTACGCTCACGATGGGTGCACTTGCCCATATTTGTGTTTAGTGTTAGTAAATATCGTGTTTTATAAATTTAAAACTTGGCTAAAAAGTGTAAAAGGGCTTAAAATATACTTAAACTTATATACACACTTCACACGCATCAAGTTTTTGGCGCCGTTGCCGGGGACACAAGGATTTTAAGAAAGCTTAAAATCGACGGCCTAATCAGTTTTTCAAAACCTTTTCAAAACGCGCGCACATTTTTCTGCATTTTAGTTTAGTTTTGCATTTACAGTAACCTGAACACGGGCCGTGCTCGCTGAACACGGGGCCGTGCTGCACATTTTTCTTAAAACACCCAGATACAGTGACTTGAACACGGGGTCGTGCTCACTGAACACGCCCCCGTGCTCAACGAAATCAGTAACTTTAATTAAAACGCCCAGATACAGATTCTGTACACGGGGTCGTGTCCACTGAACACGGGGCCGTGTCCAGCCTCTGTCTCCGTTTTTATTTTTGTTTTCTGATCTGGAGACTTGGTTGTGGTCTGCTGAGTGATTCTTATGGATCAATACTCAGGAGGTTACAACTACACCTATGAGGAAGATGATTATAGGAGTAACTATTGCACTAATTGTGGTGACCCGCACTCGGTTCAATATTGTAACTTATATCAACCGTCCACTTCATACACCTATTATGAGGAGCCCAGGTACGAGCCATCGACTTCATACACATCCTATGAAGACCAAAGGTATGAACCTCCTCCCTCATACTCATATTTTGATGAACCAAGGTATGAGCCTTCTTACTCATACTTTGAGGAACCAAGATATGAGCCACCACCTTCATATGCTTACTATGAGGAACCATGGTGTGAACAACCCACCTCATATGAGTATTATAAAGAACAAAATTATGACCCTTATCCATCATATGCTTACAATGAAGAACAATGGTGTGAACCATCTACTTCATATGGGTATTATGAGGAACAAAGGATCGAACAACCGGATTCGAGCTTTGAAAATTCCGATCCTTTTTCTATAACCGAAGTGACCGATAGGATATTATAACACCTTAGAGTTATCGATCGCTATATAAAAGAATCTCACGCAAGGGAAAAGGAGTCCCTTGCAAGAGAAGAATTAAATAAAGAAGAGATAACTGAAAGTGTAAAAATGGAAGAACAAACAAGTGAAAAACCGACACATGAGTTAAACAACGAAAAAGGTGAGTCCGTCAACGTTAAAATTCAAGAAGAGTCTAATTTTGAAGAAATTAATCTCTTGTCACCTTCTTTTGAAAATCATTGTCTAGTTCCAACTCATGCTAAGTTTTTAAAAGAGTTAAACACTAACACTAAAATTGACGAAATGGTAAGCGTTAAGTTAACTAATGATCAAACCTCACTAATAAGAGAAGACCCATTTGAAATTAACATTACACCAGTTCCATGTTTTTTTCAAAATTCATTTATTAGTAATGTCACGATTGATAAAGATCTTTGCGTTAACATAATGCCTAACTACATTTTCGAAAAATTAAGCATTAGTGATTTTTCTCCACTTCAAATACCCATTTTTCTATCTAATTGGAAAATAATAAAATCTATCGGTGTAGTTGAGGATGTCTTGGTTCAAACAAATCAAATGGTAATCCCAACCGACTTTGTCATCCTCGATGACGTTCCTCTAGTGTTGGGACGACCCTTTGTAAAAACTCACGAAGCTTTGAAAAACCGGAAGTTCAACAATCTACCTCTTCAATTAGGGGCATTTAAAAAGAGTGTCGATCTCGAGCAGTCAATGAAATATCCATTCGGCAATAATGACCCCCTAATTGAAGATGAAGATGAACCACCCGATACAAGTGAAAAGTTTGACCACTTTGTTGAAGAAGTGGTCGCCATAGAACAAACTTTTAAAGTTCTTAATGAGCAACCCAATAAGGAGTCTCCTAAAGACCCACCTCTTGAGCTCAAAGAACTTCCAAAGGGTTTGGAATATGCTTTTCTAGACAAAGATGGTAAGTTACCTGTAATTATTTCATCTAAATTAGATAGTTTAGAAAAAGAAAAACTAATTAACCTTTTTGAAAAAACACAAAAATGCGATCGCTTGGAAACTTGTAGATATTAAGGGAATAAGTCCTTCCATGTGCACGCACAAAATTTTAATGAATGATGACTACAAATCGGTAATACAACCACAACGCCGAGTAAATCCCAATGTTCAAGAAGTGGTTAAAAACGAAGTCATCAAATTACTTGACGCCGGACTTATTTATCCTATCTCCGATAGTCCTTGGGTAAGTCCCGTCCAAGTTGTTCCAAAGAAAGGAGGTATGACGGTAATAACTAATGAAAAGAATGAATTAATACCAACAAGGACCGTCACAGGATGGAGAGTGTGTATAGATTATAGACGATTAAATGAAGCAACAAGGAAAGATCACTTTCCTTTGCCCTTCATTGATCAAATGTTAGAAAGATTATCCGGTCATAAATTTTACTGTTTCTTGGATGGTTTTTCAGGTTATTTTCAAATCCCGATAGCACCCGAAGACCAAGAAAAGACAACCTTCACATGTCCCTATGGAACTTTTGCTTATCGACGCATGCCATTTGGTCTATGTAATGCCCCCGAAACATTCCAACGTTGCATGGTAGCCATCTTCCATGACATGATAGAAAAGACAATGGAAGTCTTCATGGACGACTTTTCTATCTTTGGGGATTCATACGACCAATGCCTCGATAACCTTGAACGAATGCTATCCCGATGTGAGGAAACTAACCTCGCCCTTAATTGGGAAAAATGCCATTTCATGGTAACTGAGGGAATAGTACTCGGTCACAAAATCTCAAGCGAAGGAATGGAAGTTGATCGAGCTAAAATAGACACTATTTCTCGATTACCACCTCCATCCTCCGTTAGAGCTATCAGGAGTTTCCTAGGGCATGCCGGATTTTATAGGCGGTTTATCAAAGACTTTTCTAAAATTTCAAGGCCTCTAACAAAATCACTTGAAAAAGATGCTCCTTTCATCTTTGACAAGGATTGCAATCAAGCATTTCTAACCTTAAAAGAAATGCTAGTCAATGCACCTATCATGATAGTGCCTGATTGGAAATTTCCTTTCGAAATCATGTGTGATGCTAGTGACTTTGCAGTTGGAGCTGTCTTGGGACAAAGAAAAGAAAAGCATTTCCACCCAATTTATTATGCTAGTAGAACACTTAACGATACACAAGAAAATTACACAACAAATGAAAAAGAATTACTAGCTGTGGTATTTGCTTTGGATAAATTTCGTTCTTATCTTGTTCTATCTAAAACTATAGTCTATACAGATCATGCAGCCATTCGATATCTCTTCAAAAAGCAAGACGCAAAACCCGTTTGATTCGGTGGATTCTACTCCTCCAAGAATTTGATATTGAAATCAAAGACAAAAGTGGAGCAGAAAATACTACAGCAGATCATCTTTCACGCTTAGATGACCCAGCTTTGGAGGCAACCAGGGACGAGCAAATCAACGAAAAATTTCCAACAGAGTCCCTAGAAATGGTGGAATACAAAGAAGAACCATGGTACGCCGACTATGCTAACTACTTAGCTAGCGGTATAGTCGCTAAGGGTTGGCCACATCATCAAAGAAAAAAATTCTTTGCCAATGTGAAACATTATTTTTGGGAAGATCCATATCTTTTCAAAATGTGTGCCGACCAACTCGTACGACGATGCGTACATGGTAGCGAAGCACGAAGAATTCTCCGCCATTGTCATGAAGGTCCACACGGAGGACATCATGGTGCCGCTAGTACCGCACAAAAGGTATTTGATTCAGGATTTTATTGGCCAACCATTTATAAAGACGCCCAAAGTCTTGTCAAGACATGTGATGCTTGCCAAAGAACAGGTAATATTTCTTCCAAAAACGAAATGCCACAAAATGGCATTCTTGTTTGTGAAATTTTTGATGTGTGGGGACTCGACTTTATGGGACCTTTCCCACCGTCAAAAGGAAACAAATATATACTTGTGGCAGTAGATTACTTGTCTAAATGGGCCGAGGCCGAGGCACTTCCAACAAATGATGGAAGAGTTGTGGTAAGATTTCTGAAGAAATTATTCTCTCGTTTTGGAACGCCTAAAGCATTAATAAGTGATAGAGGTACCCATTTTTGCAACCATCAACTTGAAATTTTTTTAACAAGATATGGGGTCTATCACCGGGTCTCAACAGCATATCACCCTCAAACAAACGGACAAGCCGAAGTGACTAATAGAGGTTTAAAACGATTACTCGAAAAAACTGTAGGGTTAAATAGAAAAGAATGGGTAGATAAATTAGATGATGCTTTATGGGCTTTTCGAACTGCTTATAAAACGACAATAGGTACAACCCCATATAAGCTTGTCTATGGAAAAAGTTGTCACTTGCCAGTAGAAATTGCACACAAATCCTACTGGGCAATTAAAAATGTAAATTTAGATTTAGAATTTGCTGGTAAAAATTGATTTTGTCAATTAAATGAATTAGACGAACTTAGGAATTATGCATACTCAAACTCCGAAATTTACAAGGAAAGAATGAAAAACTTACATGACAAACATATTAAACCTAATGAATTTCGGGTAGGGGATCAAGTTCTTTTGTTTAATTCGCGACTTCGACTATTTCCTGGTAAATTAAAATCTAGGTGGTCAGGACCTTTTTCCATCACCCATATTTTCCCACACGGTGCAGTAGAAATTAAATCTCGGAATGGGCCTCCATTCAAAGTCAATGGCCAACGGCTGAAACTCTATCAAGGATTTATTGAGGATGAAGAGGAAGAAATCTCGCTTCAAACAGTCGATGAGTAAAGGAAACAACATCATACCTGGTAAGTTACGAACCAACGAGATGACATCATAATCGGTAAGTCTTCTAACCAAGTTTTGGGAAAAACGAGGGCACTCACACGAGCACTTAAAAAAAAGAATCTTTGCTCGGCACGAGGCCGTGTCCACTGGACACGGGGCCGTGTCCGCGCGACTGGCGGGATAAAACCCCTTTTTTCATAACAGTTACTTCATTCCACACGCCCCGTTTCCCCAAAAACGCTCTGGTTCCAGGCGATTTTCCGCAGATTTTCGACGTCTCCTATCATTCTAACAACATCAAGGTATGATTCTATCACTATTATTAGTTAGATTAAGCATTTGCATGTAGTTAAAACTTCAAAAATTTGGCGAAAAATCTAGGGTTCTTGAACTACACCCGGATCGAACCTCAATTTTTTTCCTTAATCTGTTAGCATTTAGTTAGATTAGTGTTATAGGAAGCAAACCCACTTGTATTGTTCAAAGATTCGCCCGATTTCTCACAAAAACCTCAAACCCTTGTTTTTGAACCGAAAAAGATAAAATTGAATGGGTAAACGGTTTGTTATGGGAAAAACGGCACTTGGGGTTTCATTTTCGGGGGAAACCACTCCTATTGGACTAAAAATTTACAAATTTTCGAAGCCGAGTCGAAAAATGAAGTTTTTGAGTAACAGACACCTGGACACGGGGTCGTGTCCGCTGAACACGGGGCCGTGTCCAGCTCGCTGTTTGCAGTTTTTTCCGAAAACTCCACTGTTTTATGCTAACTTTTGGTGTATTCTTTCAGATGGCAAGGAAATTCACGAGGTTCAATGCAAATGAGCTCGATGCTAGGGCTAGATATGAAGTACTTCAAACAAGACCGGAAGAATACCCGAGACAAGCATGCATGGATTTGTTAGCATTGGTGAACCAACTTGACCGTTCCAACAACCTAGTGACAGGACCACTGAGAGTCACCTTGACCACTCGACTTCGCTCGGTCCACGAGTGCACTATGGAATTCTATAGCACCTTCACGTTCAATTCAAGGTACGACCCATTTGACAATGATGGTGTAGCATTCCGATGTGGTGGAACTAGGTACTCGATTTCAATGGCACAATTTGGGTCGATCATTGGGTTGTATGCGGAAGAAGACGCAGGTAATGAAGAGAACACCGGAGGGGTGCGAGAGTTGGATGAGAACGAACTGCAAGCCGCATGGGCTCAGATTGGTGAAGGGCACTGCAACCCGAGCAGCACTAAGAGCACTAAGCTGAGGGACCCGCTTTACCGTTACATTCATAGAGTCCTCGTTTACTCTCTTAGCCAAAGGCATGATAGCAGTGTCATTGTTGGGTTGAGAGATTTGGTGGTTCTTCATTGCATTCATACCCGCCGGCACCTAGATGTTCCATACCTCCTGCTCCGTAACATGCATCTGAACCGACTTGCTACTTCACCAACCCCTATCTTCTTCGGGGGGTGGATATACCGTCTCTTCAAGCACTTCACGAACATACCGAGATCCTTCGAAAGAAGTCCATGGTCGGGAAGAGTGGATGTACACATCTGCCGCTCCATGAACTTAATTTATGAGGCTGAAGACGGGTCGGTTAGCTTCCAAAGGATGCAGGGACATGCATGGAACCCGCAAGAGGCACTTGTCCTTCACGCTCCACAACATCATCAGTACCAGTACCAGCCCCACGGTGATCCGGGCCAGTCCTCCTCGCAAGGAGGTGGTTTTCCTAATTTCCAAAGTTGACATGATTTGTTGTAGGAAAACCTCATGTGCACCAGGAACACCTATAACATGGCGAGCAACACGTACAACCGGGTTGGAGCAATCGAGAGAAACATATCCGATATCCAAGATGATATTGGAAATATCCGGGAGTACATTGCGGGGCATGGTGGAGATGATGATGATGAGGACGAGGACATGGACTAGGCGGGAGGAGCGGAGGCGGGAGCGGTTGGTTGGTGATCCCACAAGTTAACCCCCTTTTATCTTGAACAATTTCCGGCCTGCGTGCCGTGTGTTGAACAATTTACATCCTTTTAACTCTTTTTATTTTCTGCATTTCTTTTTCTTTTTAACTTTATGACATGGTTGCTGAACTTGGTAATTTAGGATGTTTGCTATCGTTTGGTGTAGTGTTTATTGCTAAAACAGGTACATACGAGGCTTAGAGCACTAAATCTTAGTGCTACTAAACCCGGGACAGGAAAACTAGAGCCAGAAACCTGTTTTTCAACCCTGCAGATTGTCTACACGGGGTCGTGTCCAGCCGACACGCCCCCGTGTCCACTTCCCCAGACCTACTGTTTGTCTTAAACTGCAGACTTTTGACAAGACACGGGGTCGTGCCCAGCCGACACGCCCCCGTGTCCACCTTCTGTAAGTTTTCGTTACAGGCATCTGAACACGGGGTCGTGCCCGGACAACACGGGGCCGTGTCCAGGCGCCCAGTAACACAAATTTTTGCTTTTTCATACCTTTTACGCATCCAATCAACCTGAAAAAATTATTTTTGGGACACATTGAGGACAATGTGTAATTTAAGTGTGGGGGTATGCTAAAACCTTGAATCTTGCAAGTCCTAATAACAAGCCTTACACAAAACTCTATTGGAATCGCTAATCACCCAAAAATTTTTCCAAAAATTTTCATTTTTTTACTTGTCTAGGTTTAACTTGGGAATTTCAAATTCTAAAAAGGTTATATTTTTACAAATTTACAACCGATAGCGTCGTGATAAAAAGAACCAACATAAGAAAATTATGAAAAGGCATGACAAGCTTAGTTAAAATTTAATTATATATACTTGATCACATAAAAACCCATTCCCACAAAAGTGAGTTTTGAGCCTTTATTGAGCATACAAATACATATCTTTAAACTAAATGCTCATTTTTCGTTTCTTGTGTGAATAGCCGCTTGGTTCTTACAACTCTAGAACTTGCCACGACAATACATTCCCGGTCCTTACCAACTTAAACCCGAGTAAGTAAATGATGGAGGCATTAGGACTAACCCTTTTTATTTCTACACCATTATTTTTCTTTTTTTTTTACCACCTACCCAAAATCCCCCTAGTTAACCCCTTTGAGCCTAAACCTTTTCATTTCTTAACTCAAACCAAACACCCTTACACCCACCAAAACCTTTTTATTTTTAACCCTTTGTTTTAGTAACAAGCTCAGTTTTTCGTATGACTTTCAAAAAAAAAAATGTTGATGATGAAGCAAAAGAAATAAACAAGCAAGTTCATCAAAAATAACTTTGTTTGAATTATGGCTTCATCAAAATAAAAATTGCAAAAATAAAAATTGCAAAAATAAAAAGTCTTACAAAAAACCGATGCTTTTTACGCTTTTTGCCCTTTTCTACTAACCACTAACCCAACCACCTACCTTTAACCCAAGCCTAACCCTTCACCCAAAAGTCCTCTTGATATTTACGAAGGTATATAGTTAAAAAGGATGAGGATTGATTGCTTGGCAAGCCTATGGTAGGAGTAAGTTCCATGCCGCTCTCGAGTGATTCACTAAAATACATCTTCGGCCGAGTGTTGAGTGATCCCCCGTGAGGTATGTGAACTTGTATATAAATAGAATCTTAAAGAGGCATGTTATGCCCTAATAAGTAATTTATCTTATGAAAAGTTTTAAATAAATAATGACGAATAGGATTGTAAATAAATAAAAATAAAACTTAACAAAGAATCTTGGAAATCCTGACACTATATGACAAGCCCAAAAACCTTCTCTTCTACCCATTCCATTTGGGAGTGTGAAGCGACATTATAAAGAGTTTTGTTTGAGGACAAGCAAAGATTCAAGTGTGGGGGTATTTGATGTGTGCAAAACGCAACATATAAATTACATCAATTGTGGCATAAAACTAACCCTTTTTAGTACTAATGTTGGAAAAAGTGTGTTTTTGTCATCCTTTTGTATTTTCAGGATTAAATGAGCTCAAATTAACAAAAGAAGCAAAAAGGCAGCTAAATCTAACATAAATACAAGAAAAGGAACAAACGTGGCATGCCCGCCCTCCCCGAAAGCATCTTCCCAAGCAAAACAAGAGAACAGAAGGTTGAACACGCCCCGTGTTCAGTGAACACGTGGGCGTGCCCAAGTGTCAGCATAAAAGACAAAGTTGTAGAAGCTTCCATCGCCCACCACGGGGCCGTGCTCAGCGGACACGGGGCCGTGGTCAACTATAAGATTCGCAGAATCCAGGCAAATCTTGATAGTACAGACATGCTTCTGCACACAGGGTTGTGCCCAGCGGACACGGGGCCATGGTCAACTAATGCAGACAAAAGCAATTAATGAAGACAGAGAAGAGGATGGACACGGGGCCGTGCCCGAGCTTCTGTTCAGCCTATAAATAGGAGTGCTTGGCTCAAGCTCAAACCATCCCTTGGCACACCACCTTTCTCACACTTCACCCACCACCCACCACCATCACAACACCATCATCCACCACCATCATCCATTGTCCATCATAGAGTGTGTGAGTCGTCTCGGGATCCAAGATTGATCGTAAGAGTTCTTGACAATCCAGGCCATGTTTGCCTAAGTCTCTTACATCACTTGGTGAAGACAAAGTGTCTAGTGTAATACTTTTTATTTTTAATCTTTTTGCACTTTTTAATTGGTTATGTATTAATGACTTTAATAACTAGTTTTTTATGTTGAAGGTGATTCTTCCTTATCGTTTGTCCGTGGTGTCTTGTCATTATTTTACTGTCTATATAAAATAAAATATTTTCACCATTCATATCTCCACGGTCTCTATGGAGGTATGTTGGCTACCTGGTCGGGGGTTAAGGGAACGGTTTGGTAAGAGTCTTGCCATTGTTCAGTGTATAGATCCTGCAAAGGACCTGGGTCAAATTTAGTAGGACCTCCTTCAATACTTAACGGTATTGGATGGCGGGGGTCCAAACTCTTTGATCCCCTCATAAGTTAAACTACTATTGAAACTTTAACCCGACTACTTAGGATTGTATCCCTGCTGACTCAGACTACTTAGCCGAGGGTAACGTCGCCTTCAAAAGAGGGGCCTACCACATTATGCATTAATAACTTAATTAATTATCTTTCAATAATCCAACCCTTTAGGATTGTATCCTTACTGACTCAAACTACTGGGTTGAGGGTAACATCACCTCCAAAAGAGGGGCCTACTACAATAACTAAGATAATCTCTTAAATAGTGCAAAAGTGCGGAAATAATCAAAGGTTACACTAAACACGAATCGGAGCCAAGTGATTCATCTTGTCTATCTGTTTTTTATTTTATTTTTATTTTCATCATTTTAGTTAGTTTTTATTTTCTTAGTTTAAAACCTTTTTCTAAACTTTTGATTTGATTAGACGTTGAGGAAAAACCGGTACTAAAAGCTCTTGTGTCCTTGGACGACCTCGGTATCTTGCCAACACTATACTACGCTCACGATGGGTGCACTTGCCCATATGTGTGTTTAGTGTTAGTAAATATCGTGTTTTATAAATTTAAAACTTGGCTAAAAAGTGTAAAAGGGCTTAAAATATACTTAAACTTATATACACACTTCACACGCATCAACGACGTTTGCCTTGCCTGGATGGTAGCGTATCTCGCAATCATAGTCATTGAGAAGTTCGACCCATCTGTGTTGGTGCATGTTCAGTTCTTTCTGGTTCAAGATATGTTGTAAGCTATGGTCGATGAAGACCACCATAAAGGTAGTGTCGCCATATCTTTAACACAAAAACAATTGCACCAAGTTCGAGATCGTGGGTAGTGTAGTTCGTCTCGTGGACCTTGAGTTGTCAATATACATACGCGATAACCTTGTCTCATTGCATGAGAACGTAACCAAGACCTAGGTTAGAGGCATCACAATAAACAAGGAAATCGTCGTTTCCGTCGGGGAGAGTAAGTACAGGAGCGTTGCAAAGCATACGCTTGAGAGTTTGAAAGGCTTCCTCCTGTTTGGAACCCCAAATAAAAGGTTTGTCCTTATGAGTTAAAGCGGTAAGAGGTGCGGCAATTTTAGAAAAGTCGGCGATGAATCGACAGTAATAGCCCGCCAATCCGAGAAATGAACGGATTTCGAAGGGAGTTTTCGGTGTAATCCAACTCTTTACAGCTTCAATCTTCGCGGCATCAACGTGAATTCCTTGACTGTGAACGATGTGACCGAGGAATTGAACCTCCTCGAGCCAAAATTCACACTCGGAGAACTTGGCGTAGAGGCGATTTCCTTGCAGAAGCTCGAGAACTAAATGAAGATGTTGCGCATGTTCAGCTCTCGACCTAGTGTAGATAAGGATATCATCGATAAAGACAATGACGAAACGATCCAAGAAGGGTTTGCACACACGGTTCATCAAGTCCATGAAGACCGCGGGTGCGTTTGTGGGACCAAAAGGCATGACCACGAATTCGTAATCGCCATAACGGGTACAGGAAAGCAGTTTTCGGAATATCTTGCTCTTGTGTACGCAGCTGATGATAGGCTGAACGTAAATCGATCTTCGAGAAACACGTAGCGCCTTGAAGTTGATCAAATAAATCGTCGATTCGGGGTAGCAGTTAGCGGTTCTTGATAGTAAGCTTGTTGAGTTCCCTATAATCGATGCACATTTGGAACAATCCATCCTTCTTTTTCACGAAAAGGACTAGTGCACCCCAAGGCGATGTGCTAGGGCGTATGAAGCCTTTATCAAGCAATTCCTGAAGTTGGCTAGATAGTTCACGCATTTCAGTTGGAGCAAGGCGATAGGGAGCCTTTGCAACAGGTGTAGCTCTTGGGATTAAGTCAATACGAAAGTCAATGTCGCGAGTAGGGGGTAAACCAGGTAAATCATCGGGAAAAACGTTAGGAAAATCACGAACAACAGGAACGTCTTTCATTGTTTCCTTTTCTTCCTCTGGTACTACAATACGGGCTAAGAAAACGGTGTATTCCTTGCGCAGATACTTGCTCGCTTGAATACACGAGATAATTTCAATTCTTTCGAGAGTACTTCCCGTAGACACATAGCTGATCACCGTTTGAAAGAGAGAAACGAATCATCTTTTCGAAACAAATAACTTCGCACGATTCTCGCGAAGAAAATCCATGACCTACTATGACGTCAAAACTACCAAGTTGCATAGGGATGAGATCGATCGGGAAACGTGATTGTTGAGTTCAAGGATACAATCACGTAGAACGGAATTGACGGTAACGGTTCTTCCGATGGAAACTTCTATGACGAAGGTTGTTGGGAGGTTAGCGCATTTACATTTTAGAAGCTTTTCAAATTCAAACGATACAAAATAGTTATCGGCTCCAGTATCAAACAAGCAAGAAGCATAAATACCATTGACAAGGAACGTACCATTGACAACATTGATGTCAGTCTGAGCCTGGCGGACGTTAATGTTGAAAGTTCTTCCCCGGGCCGCTTGATGTGGCTAATGTTGCTGCTGCTGCTGCTGTGGTTGTTGCTGCTGCTGTGGTGGCGGTTGCTGCTGCTGCTCTTGTTTCACCACACGCTGTGGGTAGATATTTGCAAAGTGGTTCGGATCACCGCACGTGTAGCAAGCATGTGCATTAGCAACTTATGCTGGAGGTGCGGGATTGACTTGGGGAGCTTGGAGTGGAGTTAGCGGTGTTGTGAGAGCTTGAGGAGCTTGCTGGCGAGGGCCTCAACGGCAGTGTGCTATGTAGTGCCCATAGAGGTTGCAGTTGACACAGAAACACAAATTTGTTCTCACAGGATGATGATAGGTGCAAGTAGGGCACAGTGGGTGAGTACCAGTATACGCACGCTTAGCAGGCGGTGCATTGGGAGTAGCAACTTGACGATTCTGGGTGTTGGGCGGTGCTGTGACTACCGCGTTATTCTTGTTGGAGTTCCTTCGCTTGCGAGTCTGGCGACTGGACTTTGGCGCTTGAGACGGAGCAGTATTGGCTCCTGACTCTGCTGTAGCTTGGTGGAGACTCTTAGTCGAGGTTTTGAAAACACCAGCCAAGACTCACTTGTCATTGATCTCGGCTGCGAGCTGATAAGTTTCCTCGATAGTTGCAGGTTTCAATGCTTGAAAAAAGTCAATGATCTAGTCAGGAAGAGCTCGAATGTACTTCTTGATAGCTTTCTCAGGAGTGTCCACTTGACTTGGACAGATGATGCTCAACTGCTTGAATCAGGCGGTGAGACTTGAGTTATCACCTCCATCTTGCTGGATGTTCCAGAAATCATTTTCTAGCTTCTGGACTTCATGAGGAGGGAAGAATTCCTTCATCATGAGCTCTTTCAGCTCCTCCCATGTGAGACCATAGGCTGCATCATTACCACGCCTGTTGCGCTCGGCGGTCCACCAATCAAGTGCCCTTGACTGAAAGACTCCAGTGACCTTTTGTCGCAACCCACGACCCCTACCCCTACCCCTACCCCGGGAGCGGGTGCCGCGACATCCTGATCAGTGGTATCAGTGTTTGTTAATTTAGCAGCGGAATACATCAGGACCGTAGTTAGGAAATATTTTTATCAAAGTAAAACACCAAACGTTTATAATAATAAATCTTTGGGATAAAACCCAAATTCATTTGATAGTACATTCGTAGGGATAAACCCTAGTTATTGAAAACAAAAATTCCTTTTTATTACAATAACTTTTATTGCCACTTATCCAAGCCTTCAGTGCTCTCCAGCTGGCTTCTATTTGGTTTTCAGATTTTGTTACCTGAAACGCGTTTTAAAAACATTTTATCAGCAAGAAATACTGGCGAGTGCATTCCAGTTTAATCAAAATAGTTTACATTACTTCCAAAGTATTGAGAGCGATTACAATGTTTATATCTACACAATTACTCATTCAGGACTATCCACACCAGACTTGTGGGTCGTATTACTCATTGGCTAACTCTTTGTCCAATGGTAACGTCTTTCACATTTTGTATACAAAACTCCAACATACCGGCAGTAATTGTAGAATACAAAGACTCAATCACTGTTTAAGTATTTATAAAAAAACATTTGAGGTTTTCATAAAAGATTTACAAAAGAGTTTATAAAAGAAATGTACTCACATTGTTTACTTAGGTGATACTACTATAGCTTCCTGGTGATTCTCCTGGTTATTATCTATTAAAATTAAACAATGCACACGTGTTAGTAAAATAACCCAAATCACATTAACCGTACAACTCGAGACAGAATTCCAATGACTGTGTCGGGCAGAGCCTTGACATGCATTATGGAATCCTAGATCAATCGGGTGTAACATGAGACAGAACTCTAACGACGGAGTCGGGCAGAGCCCTAACATGCGTTACGGAATCCTAAATCGATCGTGTAGGGTAATAGCTGGGTTATAATACTTACAATGAGGCAGAGCTTCGCTTTATAGTGGGTATTATGCTCGGGTATAATTTCTACTATTCAGAAATTGAGAGAGAGAGAGATTTAGAAATTGAACGAATTCCAAATGAACTCGTCTAGCCTATTTATAGGCTTTTCGTATGGCGGCTCGCGGCCCGCGAGAGAGAAGGCTAAGGCCTTCGCGGCCCGCGACAAACCACGTGTCGCTTATAGCTTCGCTGAGTCAAGGGCTAGCCTTGATGAGTCACTTACCACGTGGCGGTGTGGCTTGACCGGCAAACAAAGCCAGTCGCGGCTCGCGACAACCTAAGCTAAGGCAGTCGCGCCCCGCGAGCGACTCCTGAACTTTGTTTTTGTTGATTTTTCTAAGTATAAGGGTATTTCGGGCTCGTTTCTCGCGTACGGGGTATGTAAGGAACGTTTTAGGGTCATAATAAGGGTTCTAGGAAGGTTGTTATATCCTCCCCACCTTGTTTTAGATCTCGTCCTCGAGGTCTACTAGAACAGGTGTCGGTATTTTCTCTTCATCTCTGATTCGAGTTCCCAAGTGTATTCTGGTCCTCTCTTGGAATCCCATTTCACTTTGACCAGAACTAATCTCTTGTGTTTGAGATACTTGATCTTTCTATCTTCAATCTAAACAGGTTTATCGATAAACTTAAGTTTCTCATTTACCTGTATGTCCTTAAAAGGTATCACTAAAGATTCGTCTGCTAAGCACTTTTTGAGATTACATACATGAAACACATCATGTATTCCTGCCATTTCCTCTGGCAGTTGTAGCTGATAGGCTACGGGTCCTATATGTCTAATAATCTTAAAAGGTCCAACATACCTGGGGCTTAGCTTTCCTCTTTTAACGAATCTGACTACTCCTTTCCATGGAGAAACTCTTAATAGTACCTTATCTCCTACTTGGAATTCTAAAGGTTTTCGTCTGTTATTTGCATAACTCTTTTGACGATCTCGTGCTGCTTTTAGTCTTTCCTTAAGTTGAATTATCTTGTCCGTTGTTTCTTGCACTATCTTAGGTCCAGATAATTGCTTTTCTCCAATTTCTGCCCAACAGACTGGAGTTCTGCACTTTTGTCCATAAAGTGCTTCAAAAGGTGCAACATTAATGCTAGTATGATAGCTGTTATTGTAGGAAAATTCTATTAATGGTAAATGGTCGTCCCAATTTCCTCCGAAATCAATTACACAGGCTCTCAGCATATCTTCCATTGTTTGTATTCTCCTTTCACTTTGTCCATCCGTTTGTGGATGATAAGCTATGCTTAGATTTAACCTGGTTCCCATTGCTTTTTGGAAACTTTTTCAAAAATGTGAAGTAAAACGACTATCTCTATCAGATACAATAGATAAAGGTCCATGTAATGAAACTATTTCATTTATATATAGCTTGGCTAACTGTTCCATACTGAAAGTTTCCTTCATTGGTAAGAAATTAGCAGATTTGGTTAATCTGTCAACAATCACCCAGATTGTATCATTTCCTTTTCTTGTCTTGGGTAACTTGGTAACAAAGTCCATTGTTATCAATTCCTATTTCCATATTGGCATCTCTAACTGTTGCAATAATCCTGAGGGTTTCTGATGCTCAACTTTAACTTGTGAAAAAGTTAGACATTTAGCAACGTAGCTTGCTATATCCCTTTTCATTCTTATCCACCAGAAATTCTATCTTAAATCTTGATACATCTTATCACTTCCGGGATGTATCGTATACTTAGACTTATGAGCTTCTTCTAGAATTCTGTGACGTAGGTTTCCTTGTTTAGGTATCCACATCCTTTGCTTATGGAACTTCCAAATTCCATCTGTTCCTTGTTCTAATTCCTTAATCATTCCTTTTAAACCTTCAGCATCGTCCTTGATTGCTGTTTCCTGTACTTCTCTAATTTGCTCATTTAAATCTACTTGTAGATTTAATCTAAGAGAACGTACTCGTTTTGGCTTTTCATGATACTTTCGACTTAAAGCATCAGCTACTACAATAGCTTTTCCAGCATGATACTGGATATCACAATCATAATCACTAAGAACTTCCATCCAGCGTCTTTGTCTCGTATTTAACTCTTTTTGCCCAAAAATGTATCTTAAACTCTTATGATCTGTGAAGACAACGAATTTATTTCTATATAAATAGTGTCTCCAAATCTTAAGGGCAAAAACTATGGCTCCTAATTCTAGATCATGGGTTGTGTAATTCTCTTCATGATTCTTAAGTTGTCTAGAGGCATAAGCCATAACCTTTTGACGTTGCATCAACACACATCCATATCCTAACTTAAACGCATCACAACAGACTATAAAGTCTGAAGTTCCTTCTGGTAATGCGAGTATGGGTGCATTGGTTAACCTTTGCTTAAGAATTCTAAAGGCTTCTTCCTGTTTTGGTCCCCATTCAAACTTAACTGATTTGCAGGTCAGTTTGGTTAATGGAATGGCTATTCCAGAGAAATCTTGGATAAACCTTCTATAATATCCTGCCAATCCAAGAAAACTTCGTACTTCTGTTGGCCACTCAGGGACTTTCCACTTAGTAATCGCCTCGATCTTTGTGGGATCCACATGAATTCCTTCATGATTAATCAGATGTCCAAGGAATTGCACTTCTTGTAACCAAAATTCACATTTTGAGAATTTAGCATAAAGCTTCTATTTTCTCAACAATGTCAGGAGTGTATGTAGATGGGCTACATGTTCCTCTTTACTCTTAGAGTAAATAAGAATATTATCTATAAAGACAATTATGAATTTATCCAAGTATGGTTTACATATCCTGTTCATCATGTCTATAAATGCAGCTGGGGCATTGGTTAAACCAAATGGCATGACGGTAAATTCATATTGACCGTACCTTGTTTTGAAAGCAGTTTTAGGAATGTCCTCTTCCTGTACTTTTAGTTGATGATATCCTGAGCGTAAATCGATCTTTGAAAAGAATCGAGCTCCTTGAAGTTGATCGAACAGATCATCGATTCTCGGAAGTGGGTACCGATTCTTAATCGTAACCTTGTTCAATTCTCGGTAATCAATGCACATACGCATCGATCCGTCTTTCTTCTTAACAAACAACACCGGTGCTCCCCACGGTGATGAACTAGGTTGTATAAAACCTTTGTCAAGAAGTTCGTCCAATTGGTTCTTTAGTTTCTGCATCTCCGTTGGTGCTAATCGATACGGTGATTTGGCAATCGGTGCTGTTCCTGGTATTAGGTGAATTCTAAATTCAACCTCTCTATCAGGCGGTAATCCAGGTAACTCTTCTGGAAAAAACGTAGAAGAATTTAGATATTATGGGAATATCTTTTAATTCTTTTCCTTTAGTGCTAATGATTACATAAATCATATATACTATTCCTCATTTCCTTTCATAACTTGCGACTTTCATCACAGAGTTGAACTTTGTTGATTTGGTTGGCTTATCTCCTTTGATTGTGATCTTTTCACCACTTGGTGTACTTACTTGTATTGTCTTTTGATCACATAAAATACTGGCATGATTGGCTACCAACCAATCCATTTCTAATACAATTTCGAATCCATCCAGATTCATTGGGTAAAGGTTAGCAAAGAAATGATGGTTTATGATTTCTATTCTTGCTTCCTGCAAGATTTCGCTTATCTTAATGGATTCTCCATTTGCTGTCTCTACCAGACAATCTTGTTGAAGTTTGGCTAAGGGTTGGTCAAGAAGTTTGTAGAAAGAAGTATTGATAAAACTTTGGATTGCACAAGAGTCAAACAATACTTTGGAAAAAATGTTGTTAACTAAAAACGTACCGGCAATCACATCTGGAATCATCTTGGCTTCCTCAGCTGTCATAACAAAGGCTCTGGTATTTTTCTTAGGTCCTTCAGTTGTCTTAGCTTGATTGGTTGTGGCTAGAGCTAGTTTCAGATAGTTCGGTTTGATGTGACCAGCTTCTCCACAATTGTAGCATATTCTATTATTAGGTTTCCTCCTACAGTCTTCATCCTTGTGTCCAGAGATTTTGCAAAAGTTGCAGTATACAGAGCATCTTCCAGAATGCTTTCTTTGGCAATACTTACAATAGGGTGTAGAGGAAGAACCTGTACCTTTCCCATGGTTGGAATTACCGTACCAAAATTCTTGGGTAAGCTTTTGAGCTAGGTTCTTTCTCTGGTTTTCCTCTTGTGTACGCACTAAATCATTAGTCAAAGTATTGGCTAGTTCTACTGCTTCTTCTATGGTTTTCAGTCTAGTTTCCTTGACTACGTGTCTAATCTCACTAATTAATCCACAAATATAACGAGAGATTAACACTGGTTCAGGTGAGGCTAAGGTAGGTACTTCTCACACCCCATTCTAAAGCGGAAGCACGAGGTGTGATCATGAAAGGTTCTCATTGCATACGAATGGTAAACATACTACATGCTCGTAAAAATAACTTCAAATGCCAATAACATTACATAACTGAAAACATAGGTTAAGTGTTTACATCACAAGACAGCATTTTGCCTGAAAAGTTTACAACTTTATTCAAAGATCAACATAAATAACATCCAAGAGCAAGAGTATGACCACCCGTACATCCACTTTAGTTACCTGAAATACATGTGTGTTTTTGGAAAAACGTCAACATAATGTTGGTGTGAATTCATGCAATTTTTGTATTGAACGTTTGTATACTTTGTATGAAAACATGGTATGTAATTTGTATAACTCAAGTATTCCTGTATGTATCGAGATTGTTAATGGCTTGCAAGGCCATTAACATGTGACACGACATAGGAAGCATCCAAACCATAGGCATTTTTCTAGTTGTCGATTCACGACTGAGACACAAAAGCACTACTTGGTACTAGTTTTCACCAAGAGTGTGGCTGCCCGAAACCCATTAGATCTAACCTTTTGTTCTGCGGTCTAGGTATATTGTTGATTAATAGTGCTTCTGGTACCCTATTCGTGACACGATTTCATGTATCATTCCTTAGTTCTTGTATCCAGCATACCATAACACATGTACTTTCCCCAAGTTTAAAAAGTATGTAAAAGATTAAAAGTGGGGACATAATCTCACTTGTTGGGATTGAACCCTATCAAAGGAACAGATAATTAAAGCCAAAACCGGATTAGTGCAGTGGTTCCAATAATAAGCAGATGTTGTGTTTACTCGCTCTCCCCTTGAAAGTGGTTTCAACATCTGATGACCTCCATCTACTGATCCTTTACATCAACTGCTGCCTTACAACTACTGATCGTGCTAAAGACTGATGATATCTAAAGACCTGTTGATCAATCTACTGCTTTGGTTCAAGCACTGCTGAAGTTACTAAAGTACTGCTGGAGGCACAACAGTGGAAGGATAAAACAATTGATTAGTCTTCTTTATGTAATGTGTTGAAATCAGTGGTTAGCGTAGCAGGGTTTGTAATAGATCAGTTGTTAGAGATTGTTAGGAGGTTAGATGTCACTTTCATGGTGACGTCAGCTTAGATGCCACAGTGGTTTGTTCGTGCCTATAAATAGAACAGTACCATGCACTTTTCTATTCAGCTCTTCACCAATCTTCTTCCTGTATGAACAACCACTTGTGAGCTCAGGCTGAGGGGGAGTTTGTTTCATACATTGCATTGCATTGCATTGTAATTGAATCTTGTAATAAATTCAAGCTTTCGGTTCTATGTGAAGATGTTTGATTAAAGCAATTCTCCTGTTTGATTGTGTGCAAAGTTTGTTTTCATCTAAATTCCGCTGCATTACTCATTCACCTTCATCTTTTACCAAATGTAAAACACAATCGTTCCAAACTCAGATCCTAACAATTGGTATCAGAGCTAGGACAGTCAAATTTGATCTAACAATCATTTTGACGTAAATAGTTCAGCTCATAATCGTTGATATTGATAATTGTTCGTTTTGTTGAAAAACAGAGTAAGGTTTAATCACCATCAAAGTTGATTAATCAGTACCTGTAAAACAACCAGGATGACGTCACAATCACAAGATGATAAGAATAACATCGGCTCACTTTTCAAACCACCCATGCTTAAACGAAATGAATACAACATCTGGGAGAGAAGGATGGGTCACATCCTTGCTTAATAGAATACTGGATGTTGGAGATCTATTGTTTTTGGATCACATGTTCCCATGGTGCCAAGTGCTGAGGATTGAAAGAAGTTCGAACCTAAAAAACCTGAAAACTATACCGAAACTGATTTCCAAAAGTTTGAACTCGATGCAAAAGCATTTAGCATCATTGCATCTGCATTACCAAATGAAATATATGCTGGGCTGTTACACTGTAACAGTGCCAAGGAATTATGGGATGCACTTAAGGAACAGTTTGGGGGAACTGAAGAAGTTATTGAAAATAATAGGGAAATTCTGAACCAGCAGTATGAAACCTTTTGTCACATTAAGGGTGAATCATTAACTCAACAGTTTGAGCGATTCAGTTGTCTCATTAGTGAGCTAAGACTTGTTAAAGTTACATTTGCTAATTCTACACAAAATAGCAGGTTTCTTAGATCACTTCCTGAAAAATGGGATACAATTGCTTTTGTAACAAGGAATACTCCTGAGTTCAAAGATCTGACCCTGACCCAACTTCATGGTAGACTCCTGACTTTTGAAAGGGAGTTAAACCAGAAAAAGAAGTTGCAAGAGTCTGGTAAAATTACTGATGATTATTCATTTGGCAGTACAGCTCTTTTTGGTCAGGAAGAATCTGGTAGCAGTAGTAAGGATCAGAGTTATGATCATTTTATTGACATGACTGCTGGTGGTAACTTTAATAACTCTGATTCTCAGTCTGCAAATTATGCTTTCAATGCAAATGTTGAAAACCAGATGTCAGATAACTTGTGCTTTGAACTCAATGACTTACAGCACTTTGATCCAACTGACCTTGAAGAAATGGACATTTTGCATCAATTGGTTTTGCTTAGTGTAAGAACAAGCAAATTCTATAAAAGGACAGGAAGGAAATTTCCAGGGTTACATGGGAATCTAAAAGTGGGGTTGGATAAATCAAAAATCAAGTGTTATAAGTGCAATAGGCTAGGTCATTTTGCTAGGGAGTGTAGGAGTCAAACCACTGGTCCAATTATAACTCATCCCAGCTCAAACTCTAGACCACAAAATCAAAGCACTGTGCACTATTCCAATTATACCCCTGCTGCCCATGTAAACACTGCTCATTATGCAAACCCTGTTCCTGTGCATTATGTTCAAACCACTGTCCCTCAAATTCAGTATGTTCAGGCTCCTGTACCTCAGGTCCAAGTGCAACCAGCTGCACCACAACAAGCTGCAACACCAACAGTGGTTCAACCAGATCAGCAAAGCTTTTTCACTCAAGGCTTTGTTTACTGGAGCAGCTTACCTGATGAGCTAGGAGATGAAAATTTTGCACTCTATGCTACTAATGATGCTTCTAATGATGAATTTTGTCTTATGGAATTAGAGTCAATACCAGAAGAGCTGGATGCTGATAAGGGACAAAAAAGTGTTGAAACAGTGGATGAAGTTGCTGAAGCAGTGGTTACTGCTGTTGCTGGTGAACTACTGCTGGGAGAAAATTCGGAAACCCTGATTGAACCACTGGTTGACCCTTGGTCCAAAGAAGAAAAAAGGAAGAAAAGGAAGGAGGTGAGAAAGAAGAAAGAGCTGATGAAGAAAATGATCATCAATGCGATTGTGCCATGATGGCTGTAACTAAGGTATCATCTCAGGTTCTTGAAAATCTGTGTTCAGACAAATGCATCATAGCATTTGCTAACATTAAAGAGGTGAATGAAAACCTTAGGGATAGAGTGTTGAATGATGAAGTCAAATTTGAGAAGTCTCTAAAAGAACTTAAAAACAAATTGGCTGAAAAAGATAAAGAAATCTGCAGCTTAAAAGAAGAGCAAAGCATAACCAAAAACCAACTTCAAACTATGGTAGAAAAATACCAAGTTTGCAAAAAGGAGTTGGAATCCATCCAAATCACTTGTGAGAAATGGGTGGAATCATGCAAAGGTTATGAGGTCATGTTGGAAAAACAGATCAAACGCAATGTGAAATTTGGTATTGGTTTTAGAAAACATGATGAAATTGAAAACACTGCTTTTGAAAAATCTGTTCAAACCACTGATGAAACAACTGAATTTATTCCCACAAACAAGAATGGACAAGAAGTGAAGATCACTGATAAACTTGGTAACAAAATCACACTTGAGAGACCAGTGGGATCCTCTACTTTTGAGGAAATTGAAGAATACCAATTTAAACCCACATGGTCTGACGAGTGTGACATTCTTGAGAATTTTAAACCAATGGATTTCACAACCACTGATGGGGTAAAAGCTCCAAAAGCAAAAGTCATTCCTCTCAAAGACATCCCAACAGCAGTTAAAAACTCTGTTGCAAAGGAGTCTGAAAAGAGAAAGAAGAGAGAAAAGATCAAAAACCTGTTTTGTGATTTTTGTGAAAAAAGAAATCATCTAACAAAAGACTGTTTTCATTTAAAAGCATATGATCTCAACAAAACAAGTGTAATTGAACCTGCTGAGAGCTGCACCATCTGTGGTAAACCAAACCACAAAACTCAAGAATGTGTGTATCTCAAAAACTTTGATGTAAAAAAGAATGAGTACACTGCAAAAACATCCTTAAGTTCATCAACATCATCTGTCAAGTTTACCAAAAACCAACCACTGTTTGTGCCAGTTCAAACAGATGTCACAAAACAGCGGAACCAAACATCTGTTAAGAGAGATGTTCAGGTAACTGATGCACCCCCTGCCAATCAATACAGAAGAGGTAAGGGACAACCACCATACCCTAGGGTCCCACACGTTTATGAGGCTTACAAAAATCCCTCAAAACCAAGAGTGAACAGGAATCCCTTTGGGTATCAACAGATAATTGGGCAAGACCCCCAACAGTGGTTAGAGAAAATCAGTTCCAAAACTGTCCAAACACCTGATCTAACCACTGCCCATCCTTCCACACTGAACCTAGACACTGCTGAGACCCCATCCAAAGCCATATTGGCTTTGGAGACCTTAATGAACTAATCCTTTACTACATGTGCTGGGAGCTTCTGCATGCTTAGATAGTCTTTGGTATGTAGATAGTGGAGGCTCCAGGTACATGACAGGATGTAAAGCCTTTCTCAAGGATTTCAAAACTCATGGAGGGGGTGATATATCCTTTGGCAATAATAGTAAGGGAAAGGTTCTGGGGTCTGGTACTGTTCAGTCTGGTAATGTTAAGTTTGAAAATGTAAATCTAATAGACAATCTAAAATTCAACCTCTTAAGTGTCTCTCAAATGAGTGATAAGGGTTATGGTTCATTCTTTACAAAAGAGTGTTGTAGGATTGTTGGACCAGAAATGGTTAAAAAGATTGAAGAAATAATAAAAACTGGAAAAACAAAACTTGTTGCTCAAAGAAGTGGCAATGTTTATGTTGTTGATATGTCAAAAGAGAGCCCCAGAACTAATGCCTGTCTGTTCTCAACTGCCTCTAACAAAGAGACAGAACTTTGGCACAGAAGATTGGGGCACACAAATCTCAAGACAATCACATAAATTTCAAAAAATGGCCTTGTAAGAGGTTTACCACAAAAAATATTTTCATGTTCTGAGAATTGTGTTTCCTGTTTAAAAGGAAAACAACATAAAAGCTCTTTCAAGTCCATTGAAGAGTCCAAAATAACCCAGTGCTTGCAAATGCTACACATGGATTTGTTTGGCCCAGTTCAAGTCATGAGTCTCAAAAAGAAGAGATATTGTTTGGTTATTGTTGATGACTTTTCTAGATTTACATGGACTTTCTTTTTACACTCAAAAGATGAGCTGCAGGCATTTTGCAAGACTTTGTGACACAGGTTGAAAAGCAATTTGACCTTCCAGTAAAAGTCTTCAGGAGTGATAATGGCACAGAATTCAAAAATAAGGAGTTGGATGCCTTCTGTGTAAAGAAAGGGATTGTAAGGCAGTACAGCATCCCAAGGACACCAGAGCAAAATGGGGTAGTTGAAAGAAAGAATAGGACACTAATTGAAGCAGCTAGAACCATGCTTGCTGATTCAGGTTTGCCTTTGACTTTCTGGGCAGAAGCAGTAAATACTGCTTGCTATGTCCAAAACAGAGTTTTAATAAACCCCAGGCACAAAAAGACTGCTTATGAAATTCTGTATAAAATCAAACCACTGATCTCATACTTCAAAGTATTTGGCTGCCCATGTTTCATTTTAAACTTAAAAGATTCTATTTCAAAGTTTGCAGCCAAAGTAGACAGTGGTTATCATTTGGGATACTCAACCACTGCTAAGGCCTACAAAGTGTTTAACACACAGACCAAAACAGTGGAAGAAACTTTGAATGTGAAGTTCAATGAACTCTCATCAATGAAAATCCCTGCAAATCCTGCAGAATTGTTTGATCTTGATAAATTTACCTTTGAAAATATTGCTGTCAAGACTAACAATGCAGGTCCATCTCAAAATCCTCCACAAGAATATGGATATGAAGTTGTGATTCCACAACATAAATTCAAACCCTCCATTGGGGCATCAGGTGTTCAAAACAGCTGTCAAACTCCAACCACTGCTACCTCAACAGTTGTTGATCAAAGTAGCCCTTCATCATCTGCTTCTGCTTCCACAACCACTGATGGTCAACAAAGGTCATCAGTGGATAAAAATGTAACAAGTGTCACACCACTTCCACCAATTCCTCCACCTCCATTTCAAACAGATGTTGAGTCCTCAAAATCTTCAACAACTGTTAGCTCAGATGATACACATCTGCAGCCTTCACCAACAAATGCCATCATTCCATACCAAGGAGATTTAATCTTCTTGAGATCTCATCCACCTGATCAAATCATTGGCAACATCAATGAAGGGGTGCTCACAAGAAGCCAAACCCAAAACATTTGTCTATTTGCTGGTTTTCTATCACTCCATCAACCTGTCAAGTACCAAGAGGCACTGAAAGACAACAGTTGGGTAGAAGCCATGCAAGAGGAGCTCCAACAGTTTAAAAGACAACAAGTATGGGAGCTTGTACCACTGCCAAAGGATGTGAGTCCCATAGGCACAAAGTGGGTCTTCAAAAACAAAACTGATGAAAGGGGCATTGTTGTCAAGAATAAAGCCAGGCTTGTGGTTCAAGGTTACAGAAAGTAGGAGGGGAATGATTATGATGAAACTTTTGCCCCTGTAGCAAGATTAGAAGCTATAAGACTGTTCCTGGCCTTTGCTGTCAACCACAATATGAAGGTGTTCCAAATGGATCCTTTTTATCCAGATCATGTCTACAGGCTAAACAAAGCCTTGTATGGCCTGAAACAAGCACCTAGGGCCTGGTATGAAACTCTTTCCACCTTTCTACTCTCAAATGGTTTCAAAAGAGGTACCATTGATAAAACACTGTTTCTAAAATGGAGAGGAAAGGATTTAATGATTGTCCAAATTTATGTGGATGACATTATTTTTGGAAGCACATGTAATAAAATGTGTGAAGAGTTTAGGCAACTCATGACAGCTGAGTTTGAGATGAGTGCAATGGGTGAACTGCAATGCTTTCTTGGTCTCCAAGTTCAGCAAATGCAAAATGGAACTTTCATTCATCAAAGCAAATATGCAAAAGAACTTTTAAACAAATTTGATATGAATGATTGTAAACCATGCAGTATACCAATGGCAACAAATAAGTTAGTCATGTCTGATGAAAAGGATGAGCTGATTGACCAAACTCTATATAGAAGCATGATTGGGTCTTTATTGTACCTAACTGCATCTAGGCCAGACATCATGTTTGCAACATGTGTTTGTGCAAGAAGTCAATCAGCCCCTAGAAAATCCAACCTTATTGCTGTAAAAAGAATATTCAGATACATAAAAAGTGCTCCCACACTTGGTATCTGGTATCCAGCTAATGGGAATATCAAGCTTTCAGGATTTTCAGACAGTGACTTTGCTGGATGTAACACCACAAGGAAGTCCACTTAAGGAGGGTGCCAGTTTCTAGGTGACTGCTTAGTTTCATGGCAAAGCAAAAAGCAAGCAGCTGTTTCAACATCCACTGCTGAAGCTGAATACATTGCTGCTGCAAGCTGTACAACCCAACTCCTGTGGCTTCAAAATCAGTTGTTGGATTTTGGTATCACTGCCCTAAAGACACCACTCATGTTGGATAGCCAGACAACAGAAAATATCATCAAAAATCCAGTTTCACATTCCACCACAAAACACATTGACATCAGACATCACTTCGTGATGGATTGCTATGAAAAAGGTTTGATTTCTCTGCATCATGTTCCAACTAAAGACCAGCTGGCAGATGTGCTCACAAAAGCATTAGATACATCTACCTTTGAAAGCTTGGTCTCTAGGATTGGCATGCTAAACATGGAATAATAAGCAAAATCTTGTTTTTCTATGAATAAAAGCATTAAAATGTTTTCAGAAAATCAAAAATCCATCCTTAAAAATAGCTAAAAATTAAATTTTCATTAAATCCTTAAAAGTCTGCCATAGCCACTAATTGGTGCAAACATCTGTTTGTTATTTGCTATCCACTGCTGAAAGTCAACCTCTGTTTCTTCATCTTCCTTGGTAAACACTGCTGTCAAACTTCAATGCTTTAAAACCACTGACACAAGCTATCCACTGATAGTCAAAGTCTCCCACTGTTTCCCATTTTTCCTTCGTGAACCACTGGTATTGATTCATCAGTGGTTTCCCAAACAACTGTCTTCCATTATTTCATCTCTTAATCAGAGGTTTGACACGTGGTCAGTATTTATCCGTCAGATCTTTGTAACCGCTGCCACGTCAGCATACACTTTTCCCCTATTATAAAACCCTGCCCTAAACCCCAAAACAGGGTTTTCACTGTCGAATCGAATTCAAAATTCCTTTCTCAAAACAGTTTTCCCAAATTTTCTCACAACCTTCATCGTCTTCACTTCATTTCTCTTACACTCTGTTTCAATCATGGTGAAAAAGGCAAACAAATCCAAAACAAAGGAGCCAGCCACGGTTGAAATTCCATACAAATGGTCACACAATTACTTGGGTATCTTTGACAAACCCAGTGACACCAAAACCTTCGATTCCATCATCGACACATTATCATCCACAAAGTACAAAACTTTACTCACTTGCAATGCAACCGTCTACATCGATACTCACCGAGAATTTTGGAAGAATGCCACTCTTGAGAAGGTGGACAAAAAGGTTGTTGCCATCAATTCCACAATAAAAGGTGTAAAAAATCTCAATCACACCTCAAGCCATATCAGAAGTTTTTGAGCTCAACGATCTTGAAGGTAAAAATTCTTTTCCGAAAACAGAGTACCAAAGAGATTTCATTGAAAGAGGGTATGGAGAAGAAATGAAAATGGATACTTTACAAAAGGGCAGTTTTCCTTCTGCTACAAGGTTTTTATTTCATACCCTTCTTATGTGTGTTTCTAACAAAACCACTACTTTCAATGAAATCCCATTAAAGATACAATACCTGGGTTATGCTATACTTCAAGATGAGAATTTTAATTATTCCCAGGTAATCTTCAATGACTTGGTCAAAAATGTTGAGAAAAAGGCTTTTCTATTGTTTCCAAGATTTTTGAGTTACTATTTTAATAAAAAGGTTTCAAATGATAATGCACATGTACTTTTACAGGGTCCTCCTTTTCAAATAAACAGTTTAACTGTTGAAACATTCACAAGAATGTTAAAACCTACAAAAACACAAGCAGAGGTGCCTGAGCAGATTTTAGCAGCTACCACTGCTCCTCAGGTATCTGCTGCTGAGCCCACTGCTCCAGATGATCATAGCAGCACAACCACTGCTTTGAAACCCACACCTGCTCTTCCCAAAAAGACCAAAAAGAAACAATCCAAAAAGCCCCCCAAACCCATTAAAAAGGCAACTCTGGAAGATGAGATCCCAGAGCAACTGCCAGTGACAACACAAAAGTCACCAATAACCACTGCTGCTACTTCCTCACAGCAGTTGGTAGAAAGATCTCCACCTTTTCCTCAATCCTGATCCCAGTTGGTAAGCACAGGGACACCACATTATGAAGCACTGGGTCCAATTGGATCCATCTTCCTCAGTCCTGATCCCAAGGACATAACTCTTTCTACACCCATACCTTCACCTCTCATATTACCACAATCCATGCTACTTTTGTTGCATGCAGTTGATATAGCTCAGATACAAACCAGTTCCTCTCAATCACCTATCAAAGAGAGTACATTCCCACAAGTGACTGGATCTGATGCTTATACCCCTGCTATCCCAGCAACAATTGAGGAGGTTACACTGCAGAAGTTACAAGTAACTTCTGACAGTAGTTCAAGTGGAGCAGCAACTACTAGTGTTGGACCCACTGGTCTACATTGGGTCAGTTGTTCTATCAATAAGACTCCCTTGAAGGCAATTTCTTCAGCGACAACTAGGGCAACCACTGGTGTGTTTTCTTTAACCACTGGTGAGCTGTTCAAAGTGTCCACAAATGAAGAAATAAGTCCCCAGTACCAAGAAAAAGGGGCATTAGCGGATGACTCTTGGGATACATTCCCTAAGTCCACTGCTGGTACAACCACTACTGGTGGGAAATCAGATGATCCCATTCATTTGGGTAATGGTTTCAAATATAAAGAATTGACGGAGAGAGTAGACATAATTGACTCATCTGTGGCAGATATCAAATCAATGCTGCAGCAGGTGTTAAATTCTCAAAAGTCTGCATCCACTGCTGCACCACCTCCAACAGCTGCTTCATTGTCTAATGAGTTGTGGAGTTTATTTCAACCACTGCTTCATCAACAAAGAGAACTAGCTGATCAGCAACATGAGTTACAAGTTCAAAAGATCGGAAATCTCACGGAAGCAAGGTTTAAAGATACTCAAGCAGATATCAAGGCACTAAAGGCCCATTTATTCAAGACCACTGGCACTGCTCCTCCCTCAGTTATCTTTGTGGATAAACCACCACCAGATAATGCCAAAAAGGGGGAGAAAATAAAGCAGTGGAAGAAAAAGGGATATGACGATGGAGTGTACATTGATGATGAAGATACTTCAAGCATGCTTGCAAAAATTCCCATGCCAGATGGTAGTAAAAAGATTGATGTTACCACTAATGCACTCGCTGAAGCAAAAGCAAGTGTAAAAAGGGGTAGAGAGGCTAAGGATAACTCCAGGTGGGATAAGGAGAAAAGAGCCTTCATGGAGCTGAATGTTCAGGGTACTTCTGAGACAAAGGATAATGAAAATCCTAAGGATGAAAAGAAGAAGCCCACTAGACAAGTGAGGCAACCCAAATCCATACCATCCAGACCCAAAAAGCATGTTCGCAAACCACCTTCCAAAAGCTCCAAACATCAATCCTCCACCCAAACAGCTGTTGTAACATCTGTTGTGTCAACAATTGTTGGTACTTTAGTGGTTTCAGCAGTTGTTAAACCAACAACCACCATTTCAACATACACCACTACCACTGCCCTACCACCTCCACCAAAAATCACTTCACCAGCGAAAACAACCTCACCACCATCACCTCCTACTAAAAAGCAGAAGACATCAGATGTTACAACATCTGCTGTAATGACAACAGTGGTTGAAACACCAGTTGTTTCAACAACTGTTAGTCAGCCACCTTCTACCACTCAAGTAATCACCACTGTTCCATCCAAAACATCATCAGCCTCTCCTACAATAAAAAGGAGAAGGATCTTTATACCTGATGATGATTCTCCATCACCACCACCAACATCTTCACAATCTCTTTCACTTGTTAATATCCCAAAACCTGTTCCTCTCTCATCAGCTCAAATACAACAACCAATCACTGCTATCACTCCTGCAGGTGTCCAATTTCCTCTTGAACTTTTTACAGTTAGAGAAGAGATCAAATCCTTCTACTATGAGGATGACCCTGCTAAAAGGAGGTTGCCATCAGTTGAAGGATATTCTAGGCCTAACAACATTGAAGATTACTTAAAAGTTAAAGCTAAACAGGCAGAGGATATCTCCAGAAGAAGCTCTCAAGGCAAAACTGACAAAGAAATTCAAAGGCACTACCAATTTCTTCTCACACAAGTCAGATCTTTGGAGCAGTTTGCAAAGAATGTTTGTAAGCAAGTGTCAGAGAGAGCAGATGAAACCCTGAGAAAAGACTATATTGAAAATATTATAGCTTATAAGAAGTATAAGGGTGAGAAACATATGTACAAGGAGTGGACCATTCCTGAGCTTGAAAATGAAGCAGCCAGGATTCAAGAAATGATTAAGAATAAGGTCAGACACACTCCTCCAGATTGGTCAAAGTACAAAAAGAATGTGCCTGAAAAGACATTAGAGCTGAAGAGAATGAAAGAGGAATTAGTTGCTGCTGATTATGGGTCCAAAAATCAAGTGATGAGATGGAAAGAAGATAAAGTCAGAACCACCTACAAAAGGCTAGAGGAACTACGAAAGAAAGATCCAAGTGTTCCACAAAAACCTGTCTATCCTGAAGCAGAGGTTTCCACAAGACCACCAAAACTGCAAATCAGGAGATCTACTGCTCCAGCTGGTGCTGCCATCTATAAAAGAGGACAACAAAAACAGTTGGATACTGAAACAATGGAGGAGTTATTAGCAGGTGATGAATGTGTAAAAGAGGGTATTAAGAGGATGATAGAAGAAACTCTTGGATTGAATCAACCTGCAAGCACTGCTCATACAGTCTTTAATAGGCCAACATCACCAAACTCCTCATCTAATAAAAATCCCCCAAGAAACCCATTGGACTCAAAAGTACTAAAATGGAAAAATGATAAACAGACCTATGTACTGACAGTGTTCAAGTCCAGTGGAGAAGTGAAGAAAATAACAAGGGAACAAGCACTTGGCCTAAGTCTTGAAGATATGCAGGATCTCCTTGATCTTCCACTTTGCAGGGATGAAGATGACACAGATGCCCTAGACTTTGAGTTACAACTTAAAGGGCAAATAAGGGAACTGTTGATGAGGTAATAAAGTTCCACAATAATGAAGGGTTTTGGCATTATCTGTTCCAGGGGGAGATTGTTGGGATTGAACCCTATCAAAGGAACAGATAATTAAAGCCAAAACTGGACCAGTGCGGTGGTTCCAATAATAAGCAGATGTTGTGTTTACTCGCTCTCCCCTTGAAAGTGGTTTCAACATCTGATGACCTCCATCTACTGATCCTTTACATCAACTGCTGCCTTACAACTACTGATCGTGCTAAAGACTGATGATATCTAAAGACCTGTTGATCAATCTACTGCTTTGGTTCAAGCACTGCTGAAGTTACTAAAGTACTGCTAGAGGCACAACAGTGGAATGATAAAACAGTTGATTAGTCTTCTTTATGTAATGTGTTGTAATCAGTGGTTAGCGTAGCAGGGTTTGTAATAGATCAGTTGTTAGAGATTGTTAGGAGGTTAGATGTCACTTTCATGGTGACGTCAGCTTAGATGCCACAGTGGTTTGTTCGTGCCTATAAATAGAACAGTACCATGCACTGTTCTATTCAGCTCTTCACCAATCTTCTTCCTGTACGAACAACCACTTGTGAGCTCAGGCTGAGGGGGAGTTTGTTTCATACATTGCATTGTAATTGAATCTTGTAATAAATTCAAGCTTTCGGTTCTATGTGAAAATGTTTGATTAAAGCAATTCTCCTGTTTGATTGTGTGCAAAGTTTGTTTTCATCTAAATTCCGCTGCATTACTCATTCACCTTCATCTTTTACCAAACGTAAAACACAATCATTCCAAACTCAGATCCTAACATCACTTTTCTGTAAACACTTAGTAACATGTACTTCACCCCCGAAGTTATAAAACTGAAAACAGTTAAAAGAAAAGGGGGAGCATGAACTCACAACTTTGCGTTTCTTGCGCCGTAAACTTCACCGGGTTTGCTTATATAGCGTCGTGACCTATACGTGTTTTATTAACGTTAGTCACTAGACTTGTATCGCACAAGTACAAGTCACCATGTTTTATGTATTTGTTCTTTGTTGTTAAAAATAATTTATATTTTTAACTATATATCTTACTTATATTATTTTCCCACAAATAAATATAAGTATCTTGTATTTTTCACCCGAGTTATGTATTTTTGTCCAAAACTTCATTTTCAGTTTGTAACTTATCCAAGTTACATAATATATCAAGTAACATATTTTCATAAATATATTCTCTTGTATTTGTCTAAGCATGTTGTATGTGTATTTTGTATTTTTACTCCTTAGGAGTATTTAGTGTATTTTCAAGTCTTAACACACTATTACATACAACACGTATTACATACACTTAGCACAAAATCTGGTGACCAATAAATATATATATTTTCCTCAAAAATATACATACTTAATATCACTTTTTATCTTGAAGAAATCATCATTTCTTAACTTTGAACTCTACACAAAAATTAGGGAAACCTTGGTAAATATTTTTAGGGAATAAGTTTCACCAAAACTTATATTTTTTTAAGTTTCAAAATTTATAGAAATTTTGACATGGTTTCCCCTAAAAATGGGGGTTTCCCATGTTTTCAAAACATGTGTTTATTTTCTTTTAAAATCATCAACTCATTTAACATTTACCGAGTGTCAAAATCAAGTAAATTACATTACATCATGAACTTGAAGTTTTGTAAAAACTTGTAGTAACTTACCATGTTATTTAGTAGGTTTAGTTACCCTTAAAAACATGGTTATTTGTTTGTAAATCACTTTATTAAAAGATTTAGCCATTTACAACTTGTAAGATGATTTTTCTAAAAATATTTCTTTTGTATTTTTCTTGTTACAATCATATTTCTAGTCTTGTTTAAACACTAAAAATATTATTAGTTTACTTAGAAACCATGACTTTGTAAATCTCATAAATAAACTTGGTTTCTTGGGAAAAATATTTTTGTAATAATCTATTTACAAGATTTGTATTTTTGTTTAACCATCTTTACATATGAAAATCACTTTCATTATTCAAGTTCATGGAGACATAAAGTATGATGATCTTGGTCTTTCATAAGATCACCACCTTAACTTACTAGATCATGTGTTTAATCACAATCTAGTAGTTTCCATATGTTGTGTAACATTATTAACACTAATAATCAATCAACAAGAAGCAAATCAACATCATTTACATGTATTCTTATGTATTTAAGCTTATGTTAAAGTATCATGATCATGTTCTTTTGTGTTCTTCAAGATTAACAATATTCATCATCTTTTATTCATCAAAATAGAAGTAAACAAGTGATAAGAAGCTTACAACTAGCACAAGGGCTAGGGAAGAACACTTGAGGTTGAAGATGATAAATGGGTTGGGTAAAAGCAAATAGAGAAGGTTCTTCAAGATCCACAAGCTCTAAACCTTCTTAAACACCTTGTTGCACCTTAGGTTAAGCTTGGAATGGATGATTAATGGTTGAAGGTGGTGGTGATGTGGGTGGTGGCTCACGGCCGTAGGTGGGAGGAGAGGAGGAGGGAGGTGTGGTGTTGAGTGGTGTGTGAAAGTCTTGACCCTTATGCTTTACTTATAGTACATAATCTTCCACAAGATCACATCATATCTCAAGAGATCTCACAATATCTAAATATATCTTGGCAAGATTTAGAGGATTTAGCAAATATTTGGTGGGGCCACCCTCATGTGACCGTCCACTATTTAGGGGGCGGGGGGTAAAGTGAAATTTTAATTTACTAAATGTAAAATCAAGTTAGGTTTCAAGTATAAAATTTAGGGACTTGATGTGTTATTATGTTATAAGGGGTGTTATGGTGTTCGGGGACCATAACTAGTTCAGAAACATTAAAACAATGCTTCTGGTAATATTTTTATGTTCCGGGTAATGTCCGGTTGTTCGGTTAAATACCGGTTCGTTAAAGTGCTAAATTGCACCGTTTAGTGTCCTTTAAGTATCCTTTTGTAACCCTTTTAATTCCCAACACTTAGGAGGGTATTCTGGATAATAAAACATGAATTCTGCATGATAATTATATGTTAAAAAGCTGATTATAGCTGATTTGTGCAGAATTCTGCATTTAAAGTGCGTTTCGGGTGCTTTTTAGTGCATATTCTAGCTTCCGGAAAGTCTATATATTAACCCTTGTATATACTCTTGGGTTTTAATGTATTCTTGATGTTGGACGTACACCTAGGCTCCAATTTTATTGTCTGACTGCTTTCTGCAGAATTGTTGACACAATGTGTCTTACCGGTGAGTTTACTAGTATTTCTGACGCAACGCTATCATTAATGCATAAAGCAATTTCTTGTAGTATAAAATGTGCATGAATTCACAAGTATAGCATGTAATTTAGATAATGTTGACTTTTAAGCACATAATTGCAGTCATTAAGTATTAATTAAATTGTACGGAAATTACCGGTTTGGTGCCAGTTGTCACAGTCTCCCCCCGTTAAAAGAATTTCGTCCCAAAATTCAGGCTGAACTAACTCTCGTAGGAGTTTTCTTGAACAGGTGGGGGTACTTTTCTTTAAACTGGTCTTCACGTTCCCACGTGTACTCGGGTCCGTGCTTAGAGTTCCAACGTACTTTGACAAGCTTGACACTACTCCTTCGAGTCTTGTTGACCTTCCAGTCAGTAACCTCAACGGGTTGTTCTATAAATCGGAGGATGTCGTCAATATGCACTTCATCCGCAGGGATGATCACTGTTTCTTGGGTTGGACTCTTCTTGAGGTTGGACACATGAAACGTATCATGTACTCCATTAAGTTCTTTCGGTAATTCCAACTTGTAAGCCACGGTACCAATTCTTTCCATAATCTTGAATGGTCCGATGTATCATGGATTCAGCTTTCCACGTTTTCCAAATCTTACTACGCCCTTCCAAGGTGAGACCTTCAACAAAACTTTGTCTCCCACTACGAATTCTAATGGTTTTCGTCTTCGATCAGCATAGATCTTTTGTCGATCTCGAGCCGCCTTGATGCGCTCTCGGATCTGCATAATCTTGTCGGTTGTCTCTTGTACAAGTTCAGGACCAACCATACGTTTGTCTCCACTGTCTGCCCAACATAATGGCGAGCGGCACTTGCGGCCATACAGAGCTTTGAACGGTGAGGCTTTTATGCTTGTATGATAACTTTTATTGTAGGAAAACTCAACTAAAGGTAGATGAGTATCCCAGCTGCCGCCTAGGTCCATGACACATGCGCGAAGCATATCTTCCAGTGTTTGTATGGTCCGTTCGCTCCGGCCGTCTGTTTGCGGATGGAAGGCCGTGCTTAGATATAGTTGAGATCCAAAGGCTTCCTGAAAGGATTGCCAGATCCGGATGACAAAACGTCCATCTCTGTCTGAAATAATTGAGATAGGCACTCCATGACGTGCCACGATTTCTATCAAGTACAACTCAACAAGCTTTCCAGTGCTATCCTTTCCTCGGATCGGTAGGAAATACGCAGATTTCGTCAATCGATCAACTATCACCCATATCATATCGTGCCCTCTCGGGATCCTTGGTAATTTCGTTACGAAGTCCATCGAGATTTGCTCCCACTTCCACATGGGTATCTCTGGTTGTTGCAGTAGACCAGACGGTTTCTGATATTCAGCCTTAACCTTAGCACAGGTTAGGCACTTTCCAACATGGATAGCAACATCGCTTTTAAGTCTCGGCCACCAATAGTAGTCTTTCAAGTCTTGATACATTTTGTCCGATCCTGGATGGATCGAGTATCTCGACTTATGAGCTTCATTAAGGATGACTTCTCGAATACCGCCATAGAGCAGAACCCAAATATGCCCCTTAAAGTACAAGGTTCCCTCTTTGTTTGGCACCAAATTCTTCAGCATACCTCGGAGGTATTCAGCTCTACGATTCTCCCTTTTCAGGGCTTCTTGTTGTGCGTTATGAATGCGTGTAGTGAGGTTCGTTCGAATAGTCATTTCCAATGCTCGAACCCTTAGGGTCTTAACCCTTTCTTTCCGACTTAACGCATCTGCTACAACGTTTGCCTTTCCAGGATGGTACTTAATCTCACAGTCATAATCGTTCAGCAACTCGACCCAACGTCGTTGACGCATATTTAATTCCTTCTGATCAAATATGTGTTGTAGGCTTTTGTGATCTGTGAAGATAGTACATCGAGTACCATATAAATAGCGTCGCCAGATCTTCAAGGCGAATACCACCGCGCCTAGCTCTAGGTCGTGAGTGGTATAGTTCCTTTCATGCACCTTCAACTGTCTTGAAGCGTAAGCGATGACTTTTTGGCATTGCATGAGCACACTGTCACACCCCGACCACGTAAAACAACAAAACGTGGCGGAAACGTCGGGGAGTGTTGTAACAGAATCATTGTTTCACAACCATGGATTAAATAATTCCATTTTATTGAATTATTGAACTCATTGTTTTAGTACAAATCAGATAATTACAAATATTGTCTTTCAAATTTTAAAGTCACTAAGACATGAGTCCATCCTATGTATAGCATGTATAGACAATCATCACATAGCAGTACCTGAAACATGTGTAAAAATAGGTACGTCAGCATAAAAATGCATGTGAGATACATAGGTTTTATTTATGCATAATTCATGACTTATAAGTTTAAAAGAATGTTTTAACAAAAAGTAGTCATGAACCTAAAAAATGTTTTCTCTATAAATCATGCGAAAATTTATAAGAAATTTGATGATATAAAAGAATGATGCATAAATAAATAATCAAGTAAAATGAGTTTATAAAATAATGTTTTGGATAAAATGTTTGTAGTATATATAAAAATATACTTTGGTTTTAAGAAAGTCAATTAGGTAATATATCAAAATATATTTCGGTTCCAAAATCGTTAAATAGATAGTATATTAAATATACTTTGGTTGTCAAAATAATCGTTTTTGATAGTATATCAAAAGTATACTTTGGATTTGTGAATAACATATTAAACTATGTTTTGGTTGAATAAATAACATATTTAAAATATGTTTTGGTAGTTAACAAAATATATGTTGTTTTGTACAATATCACACATGAGAGTATATCAAACTATACTTTTGGAAGTATAATAAAATATACAATAAAAGTATGATTTAAGAATTCAATCAGACCTAGTGCATCAAAATACACCTTTGAGACTATAGGGATACCACAAAGGCAATCCCTATTTGGATGGAGAAACAAATTGGTTTCAGACATTCCATGACAACAGGAATGGGGTGTCAAATCCTATAGCGCTATATCATACTACCAATCGGTCTGGTGAACAAAATAAGTACTATCCAACAATTTATTTTATAATATTTGAAAAATCGGTGTTTAAACCATAAATAATCATTCAGTTTGTCAAAAGATAAGTACTAATATGTATAATCAATTATACTTTGAAATCGTGAACATAACAAATAGGTACACATGCTTCACCCCAAAATATTTGAAAGCGGTAAAAGAGGGGAACTATGTACTCACTTGAGGGTGCTTAGAAGTCTTGAACAACAACCAAGCAAAGCTAGAGGGAGTACAGAATCAAACGGTACCTAATATAGGTAACTATGTTATTAAACGGCTCCTAAACCGGGAGATAGGATAGAATGATGTTCTATAAATCAAATGAGTAATTGAACTCATATGGCATGATTTAATAGTGCTAACATTCTGATTTGGAAGTCTACCTAAGTGCTCTTGACCCGTTTCGACACATTATGGTAGCATAAGCTACTATAACACGTCGGTTGCGCAAAACTATGTTCGGATGGTTATCTATGAGCTATGTCAAGTCTTACATGCCCAATTATACCCTAACAGGTTACTAAATCAGATTAGATATAAAAAATTTGTTCACATATGAACAATATGGTTTTATGTTTCAAAAGGGCATTTTGGTCATTTCCTATGGGCATGTACACTATTTAACGAATAGCTAACCAATCCTATGTGATCATAAGGTATAACCTCAGAGGTTATTCCCTATGCAACTATGATCACTAATCATGCTTGGTCGGATCCTAATGATTGACCAAACAGGTCGGGTTCGAAAGTCTAAGCGGTTGTTTAGACCGCTTAGCTTACGACCCTAAACAAGCACCAAACTAGTAGTGATGAGTTAAACATGTCAAAACATGTTTAACTAACTTAGAAAACTGATTTGGTATCAAAACAAGGTGTTTTGATACCTAAAAGTAGTTCCGTTGCAAAATGCGTGCTAAAACGCATTTTGACCGAAACTTTGACTCGTCACTACACCTAGTCAATGTGGTAATCAGTAGGTATAATCGCTAAGGATTATAACCATCGTGATTACAATCACGTTGCAAAGTTCAACCGAACTTTGCGTTGACCATTGACTGGTCAAACCGAAAGTCAAACACTGTTTGACTTTTTAAACTAGTAAGTAATAAAAGAATGAAGGAATGCTCACTAAAGGCCCTTGCTATCTTTTCTACAAAGAATAAGCTTCCAATCAGATGAGAGAGCTCCCAATTCAGATTAGAGAGGAGAAAAGAAGGAAATGAGCAAATGAAATGAAACTTGGCCATGCTATTTATACTTGTTGGTGATCAATAAGATCAAGACATGTGTTTGTGTGGCTAAGTAGCAAGAAATCCTAGCCATACAAGTGTTAGAGGCCAGCTAATTTGCTTGGAGAGGTGTTAACTTGGCTGCCACACCAAGAACTTGCAAGAACAGCCCCTAAAGTATCAAACAGTTTGAAAAAATTGATTTCTGGTCGCTGGGCATGCCTTACGGACCGTAAGGACATGTGCATACGGTCCGTAAGCTAATTGCAGACCATCAACTTTCAGAAATTGACAATTTAGTCCCTGCACTTGAGAAACTTGATTTTTGATGCATTTTTGACACGTTTAAGCCCAGTTAACCCCATTTTAAAGCTCTAAAATGAAGTTAAAGTATAGGAAACTTAAAATATGCTCAAAAATATGACGGATGTTGGTTCGTTTGGCTATACGGTTGCGTTGTTCGGCTAATTACGACGGGAATCGCAACGGACGCGAAAACGATCCAAATTGCGAAACGAATGAAGTTTTTGCATGCCGATCACTAAAATAAAAATATTTTAGTGTGTACAAAAAATTTGGATGTCCAGAAGTGGTCAGAACGTAAGATATGCGCGAAAATGCAAACTTACGCCGTTTTTGACCCGTTTAGTCCCTGTAAGATCAAATAAGCATATTTTCCCACACCGAACCACTCAAAGCTTATTTCTAAGCTATGTTTAGGTTATTTATGGTATGTTTAGCTTATGATCATGTTCCGGACTGTACGTTGCCTTATGAAACAGTAGACTTTTGCAAGTTGACGCAAATAGTCCCTGTGTTTAAATAAACTTGATTTCGCCACACCAAACCTTCCAAAACTTATTTCTAAGTTATGTAAAGGTTATTTAAGGTATTTTAAGCCTATTTCACTATTCCGGAGTGTTTGTTGCATTAAACTGGTTATATTTACGCATTAGATCGCGTATAACCTTCCCGAAAGCGATTTAAGGCTCGAAATCGAACAAGAATTGATATGTGCAAACGATACACATATTTATACAAATCCCAAGTATGAAACACAATATTTCATTGGTTTGGTATTTGTATGATGGTTGAAGTGACACAGGTGTCACAGTCTCCCCTACTTTAGTAAATTTCGTCCCGAAATTTAATTTTAGAGGAAACTTGTGTAGACAACTGTGACGGTTTCGCTTTCGAATAAATCCCTCGAACCCTAAGTAAAACTCTGGGCCTTGTCTGGATTCTTAGCGAAATTGTCAACTCTCAAAGTGAAGTCCTTGTAGCAATAAAACATGGAGTTTCGAACTACGGACAGAGGAACGTTTCTTATGAAGACTATTATAGGAAACTTGTGTGTGTCCAAAATCAGAGTCGGAGAGTGTAAGATAAAATGACATTGGTCAAGGTCCAGGACTTCTAGTAACTTAAATAATGATACATTCGCAATGTAATAAGGAACACTTATATATAGGAAGTACCAGCGGCGTATCCACCATGCTCCTTTCTACATTGTTCCCGTTTCGTTATTCTCATCACTATAGGTCTTAACACATGACAAAATTTACTGTGATTTCTGTGCACTGAATTCCATAATTATGTATGCATCCATAATTACGTAATTCCTTGCACAGTCCGCACAGTTCATTTCATAATGCGTAGGGGAAAAATCAATCGAATAAACATGAAGTGAGTTGATTAGACCATCAAAGGATCTTTTTAAGTAGATCAACGAACGATCTTTTTAACTAGATCAACACATGATCTTCTCAACTAGACCTTCGTAAGATCTCCTTAAATTGACCACTTAAGGGATCTTTTCAACTATATCATCACATCATATTTCTAACCAGATTTTCGAATCAATCTGTTTAACCAGACCACTCAAGGGGTCCAATTATAGAATAGTACTTTATAATCCAAGGGACTTAACTACGATGTAGAAGTCCGTTATGGATTTAAGATAGTACATTTTGATATCCTACTATGAATCCCTCATATGGAGATATGGAAGATTCTACGAGGATTTGGATGAATCATATAAAAACACGAAACATAGAAGAAAACACATACATATAATCACATAGTTAATTAACTTGATCTTCATTTTGTTAATTTTCTTGTTAATTAAGCATACGAGTATTCAAAGCACACTAGGAATCCAATCCATGAATTCCGTTTGGTACTTTAAATATCTTCAAGAATCTAACTATGAAGATAGGAAGACCTTGATAGAGATTTGTCTTTGTTTCTTAAAAGAAACTTGTATTTAAGATTTTCGGGGATATCATAAGTGATCATAAAATGACAGAACCACACGAGTAGTTTGTCTTAGCATCGAAGGGTTGGATCAAACATTCACACAATCGTATCAGTTTTGTAAAATAAAATTGAAACATCAAATTTTATTTATATAACAACTGAATTGTTCCATCGTCAAAAGATAACAGACAAAGAAATACAAAAGACTAATTGTTCACTGCTGCATTGTTGTCCACATTCACCTCATTTATGTTAAACACTCGTCCACACGCTGGATTTGCGTTAACAAGTCTTGGGCAATTGTTTCTGTAGTGAGTAAGGTCACCACAGTTATAACACGACCCAGGTGGGAACCATGCTTGAACAGCAGCAGGATTCGCATAACGGCAGGTATCGACCAAATGTCCCAATCTTCCACAGTGGGTACATTTGTGACACTGCTCTTGCTCCAAATGATGACGGTTGCATTTGTTGCACAAAGGTGCGGTACCAACATAATTTTTCCTCTTACGAGGTTGTGCTGGTTGGTTTGGTGCAACCTGATCATTCTGAGCAGTTATGGCGCAGTTTTGAGAAGCCTTACGCTTCTTCTTCTTGGATACCTCGGCCTGTTTTTCCTTTGGTTCAACTTGAGCAGCCTTGTCAGATGGTCTTGGGTCGCCTTTTCGAAAAAGCTTACCCTTCCTGATATGGGATTCAGTCAGGGTGGCAGACAATTCAATGGCCTGTCTGACAGTAGTAGGGTTGCTGCCAGTAACGATATCCTGAACTAAGTCAGGAAGACCATCAATGTACTTCTCAATCGCCTTTTCCACAGGCGTGACCATGGCAGGACATAACAGGCTCAATTCCTCATAACGGTCAGTATAGGCTCGATGTTCACCACTATCTTGTTTAAGATCATCAAATTCCCTTTCTAATGCTCTAAGCTCATGACGAGGACAGAACTCCTTCATCATTAGAGCTCGAAGCTCCTACCAAGTTTGTGCCATTGCCACATCGGCACCTCTATCACGCATCACACCGTTCCACCATGTAAGAGCACGCTTCTCAAACGCACTGGATGCAAACTCAACCTTACGCTCATTCGGGCATTGCACGTGCCTGAATGTGCTCTCCAAACTTTCGAACCTTTGCAGGAGCGCGGTTGCTCCTTGAGATCCAGAAAACTTCGAAGGTTTGGCAGAGTTGAATGTCTTGAAATTACACTGGGTGTTGTTGTTATATAACTCATGAATCCGAGTTACTACGCCTGGAAGCACTGCAGCCATTTGTTGAGCAACAAGGGTTGCGACTTCCTCAGCAGTAAAAGATTTAGCATCACGTCGAGGAGGCATTGTCTAAAGGGAACATGGGAAACGAGTGAGGTTGATGATTGGAAAACAAAAGGGGTATTGAAAACATCGACCAAAACATAAGGAAGGCGATCATTCGTTCGTTACCTCGAACAAACAAACGATACGCAGTGACTAATCAAAGTAAATGGATCAATATAATGTATCACCGAAGACATGCTCGCCTATAAGTGAATACTCACCCCAAGAGTTCCCAGGTAAGAATGACTGGTCCGATACTGCGAATTTGTACGAACACTCTAGCCTTAGACAGAAAACTCAGGGTACAGGCATTCACTCTTCCAGTTTGCATGTGTTCACATTATTTAGATCCAAACTTTGACGAGATTTTGAAAACTTTGAAGGTTCAAAACCTTACAATAAATCATCCTAGAACAGATGATTGATTTTCAAAGCGGATGCGAATTTTGTATTCTTATTGTGGTTGTCACTTAAGGATAAGTGACGGTATTGTTTTAAAACTAAACACAAGATAACTTGTGTTAGGGTCCTAGGAAGGTTATAGTCTAGGTCAAAGCATTACTAATAACCTAATTCCCTATAACCATTGGCTCTGATACCAACTTTTCTGTCACACCCCGACCACGTAAAACAACAAAACGTGGCGGAAACGTCGGGGAGTGTTGTAACAGAATCATTGTTTCACAACCATGGATTAAATTCCATTTTATTGAATTATTGAACTCATTGTTTTAGTACAAATAAGATAATTACAAATATTGTCTTTCAAGTTTTAAAGTCACTAAGGCATGAGTCCATCCTATGTATAGCATGTATCGACAATCATCACACAGCAGTACCTGAAACATGTGTAAAAATAGGTACGTCAGCATAAAAATGCCTGTGAGACACATAGGTTTTATTTATGCATAATTCATGACTTATAAGTTTAAAAGAATGTTTTAACAAAAAGTAGTCATGAACCTAAAAAATGTTTTCTCTATAAATCATGCGAAAATTTATAAGAAATTTGATGATACAAAAGAATGATGCATAAATAAATAATCAAGTAAAATGAGTTTATAAAATAATGTTTTGGATAAAATGTTTGTAGTATATATAAAAATATACTTTGGTTTTAAGAAAGTCGATTAGGTAATATATCAAAATATATTTCGGTTCCAAAATCATTAAATAGATAGTATATTAAATATACTTTGGTTGTCAAAATAATCGTTTTTGATAGTATATCAAAAGTATACTTTGGATTTGTGAATAACATATTAAACTATGTTTTGGTTGAATAAATAACATATTTAAAATATGTTTTGGTAGTTAACAAAATATATGTTGTTTTGTACAATATCACACACGAGAGTATATCAAACTATACTTTTGGGAGTATAATAAAATATACAATAAAAGTATGATTTAAGAATTCAATCAGACCTAGTGCATCAAAAAACACCTTTGAGACTATAGGGATACCACAAAGGCAATCCCTATTTGGATGGAGAAAAAATTGGTTTCCGACATTCCATGACAACAGGAATGGGGTGTCAAATCCTATAGCGCTATATCGTACTACCAATCGGTCTGGTGAACAAAATAAGTACTATCCAACAATTTATTTTTTAATCTTTGAAAAATCGGTGTTTAAACCATAAATAATCATTCAGTTTGTCAAAAGATAAGTACTAATATGTATAATCAATTATACTTTGAAATCGTGAACATAACAAATAGGTACACATGCTTCACCCCAAAATATTTGAAAGCGGTAAAAGAGGTGAACTATGTACTCACCTGAGGGTGCTTAGAAGTCTTGAACAACAACCAAGCAAAGCTAGAGGGAGTACGGAATCAAACGGTACCTAAAATAGGTAACTATGTAATTAAACGGCTCCTAAACCGGGAGATAGGATAGAATGATGTTCTATAAATCAAATGAATAATTGAACTCATATGGCATGATTTAATAGAGCTAACATTCTGATTTGGAAGTCTACCTAAGTGCTCTTAACCTGTTTCGACCCATTATGGTAGCATAAGCTACTATAACGCGTCGGTTGCGCAAAACTATGTTCGGATGGTTATCTATGAGCTATGTCAAGTCTTACATGCCCAATTATACCCTAACATGTTACTAAATCAGATTAGATGTCAAAAATATGTTCACATATGCACAATATGGTTTTATGTTTCAAAAGGGCATTTTGGTCATTTCCTATGGGCATGTACACTATTTAACGAATAGCTAACCAATCCTATGTGATCATAAGGTATAACCTCAGAGGTTATTCCCTATGCAACTATGATCACTAATCATGCTTGGTCAGATCCTAATGATCGACCAAACGGGTCGGGTTCGAAAGCCTAAGCGGTTGTTTAGACCGCTTAGCTTACGACCCTAAACAAGCACCAAACTAGTAGTGATGAGTTAAACATGTCAAAACATGTTTAACTAACTTAGAAAACTGATTTGGTATCAAAAGAAGGTGTTTTGATACCTAAAAGTAGTTCCGTTGCAAAATGCGTGCTAAAACACATTTTGACCGAAACTTTGACTCGTCACTACACCTAGTCAACGTGGTAATCAGTAGGTATAATCGCTAAGGATTATAACCATCGTGATTACAATCACGTTGCAAAATCCAACCGAACTTTTCGTTGACCATTGACTGGTCAAACCGAAAGTCAAACACCGTTTGACTTTTTAAACTAGTTAGCAATAAAAGAATGAAGGAATGCTCACTAAAGGTCCTTGCTATCTTTTCTACAAAGAATAAGCTTCCAATCAGATGAGAGAGCTCCCAATTCAGATTAGAGAGGAGAAAAGAAGGAAATGAGCAAATGAAATGGAAGTTGGCCATGCTATTTATACTTGTTGGTGATCAACAAGATCAAGACATGTGTTTGTGTGGCCAAGAAGCAAGAAATCCTAGCCATACAAGTGTTAGAGGCCAGCTAATTTGCTTGGAGAGGTGTTAACTTGGCTGCCACACCAAGAACTTGCAAGAACAGCCCCTAAAGTATCAAACAGTTTGAAAAAATTGATTTCTGGTTGCTGGGCATGCCTTACGGACCGTAAGGACATGTGCATACGGTCCGTAAGCTACTTGCAGACCAGCAACTTTCAGAAATTGACAATTTAGTCCCTGCACTTGAGAAACTTGATTTTTGATGCATTTTTGACACGTTTAAGCCCCGTTAACGCCATTTCAAAACTCTAAAATGAAGTTAAAGTATAGGGAACTTAAAATATGCTAAAAAATATGACGGATGTTGGTTCGTTTGGCTGTACGGTTGCGTTGTTCGGCTAATTACGACGGAAATCGTAACGGACGCGAAAACGATCCAAATTGCGAAACGAATGAAGTTTTTGCATGCCGATCACTAAAATAAAAAGATTTTAGTGTGTACAAAAATTTTGGATGTCCAGAAGTGGTCAGAACATAAGATATGCGTGAAAATGCAAACTTACGCCGTTTTTGACACTTTTAGTCCCTGTAAGATCAAATAAGCATATTTTCTCACACCGAACCACTCAAAGCTTATTTCTAAGCTATGTTTAGGTTATTTATGGTATGTTTAGCTTATGATCATATTCCGGACTGTACGTTGCCTTATGAAACAGCAGACTTTTGCAAGTTGACGCAAATAGTCCCGGTGATTAAATAAACTTGATTTCGCCACACCAAACCTTCCAAAACTTATTTCTAAGTTATGTAAAGGTTATTTAAGGTATGTTAAGCCTATTTCACTATTCCGGAGTGTTTGTTGCATTAAACTGGGTATATTTACGCATTAGATCGCGTATAACCTTCCAGAAAGCGATTTAAGGCTCGAAATCGAACAAGAATTGATATGTGCAAACGATACACATATTTATACAAATCCCATGTATGAAACACAATATTTCATTGGTTTGGTATTTGTATGATGGTTGAAGTGATACAGGTGTCACACACACAACCCAAACCTTGACGCGAAGCGTCGAAGTATACCACGAAGTCTTCAGTGCCTTCGGGTAAGGATAGTATCGGTGCATCGCATAGCTTATTTTTGAGCAGTTGGAAGGCTTCTTCCTGTTTATCACCCCAGTCGTACTTCTTGTCTTTCTGCATAAGGCTAGTTAGCGGTTGAGCTATCTGGGAGAAATTCTCAATAAACCGTCGGTAATAGCCCGCTAAGCCCAAAAATTGTCGAACTTCAGTTGGGGTTTTGGGGGCTTCCCAATTATTTATTGCTTCAATCTTGGATGGGTCTACATGAATGCCTTTCTCATTTACAACGTGACCAAGAAACTGTACTTCGCGAATCCAGAATTCGCACTTTGAGAACTTTGCATAAAGTTTCTCTTTCTTCAGTAGTTCCAAAATGGTTCTGAGGTGTTGCTCGTGCTCTTCTTTCATTCGTGAGTAAATCAGGATATCATCGATAATTACAATCACGAATTTATCGAGATATGGTTTGCAAACGCGGTTCTTCAGATCCATAAATACCGCTGGAGCATTCGTCAGTCCGAATGGCATCACAAGGAACTCGTAATGCCCATAGCGTGTTCGGAATGCAGTCTTTGGTACGCTTTCTTCTTGAATCCTTAACTGATGGTATCCAGATCGAAGGTCGATCTTGGAATAATAGCTTGATCCTTGCAATTGATCAAATAAGTCATCAATCCTCGGTAGTGGGCATCGATTCTTGATTGTGAGCTTATTCAGTTCTCTGTAATCGATACACATCCGCAGTGTTCCATCCTTCTTCTTCACGAACAATACTGGAGCTCCCCAAGGCGAGAAGCTTGGCCTTATGAATCCTTTATCCAACAACTCCTGGCGTTGTGTAGATAATTCTTGCATCTCGGATAGTGCAAGTCGATAGGGTGCCTTGGCTACAGGGGCGGCTCCTGGAACCAAGTCTATATGGAATTCGACTTGTCGTTGCGGAGGTAGTCCTGGCAGATCTTCGGGAAAAACATAAGGGAATTCCTTCACCACAGGAATATCTTCGAGTTTCGGCTCCTCAGCCTTCTTATCTACAACGTGCGCCAGGAAAGCAACACGTCCTTTCCTTAAGCACTTTTGCGCCTTCATACAACTGATGATTCGCAGAGGCGCGTCTCGTTTTTCTCCATGCACGATGAGAGTTTCATCATTCGTCAGAGGGATGCGAATGATTTTCTCGTGACAAACAACTTCAGCTTTGTTCTTGGACAACCAGTCCATTCCGACCACTACATCGAAGCTACCCAATTGAATAGGTAAGAGGTCGATGCTAAATCTTTGCTCACCAAGTTCTAATGTGCAACCCCTAACAACTTCACCCGATTCAATGAGTTTACCATTGGCTAGTTCTATGGAATAAGGAATATCTAATCTACTAGATTCTATTCCAAGCATACGTTTAAATTCCACAGACATGAAGCTAAAATGGGCACCCGTGTCAAATAATATGGATGCAAAGTGATTGTTAACGAGAAACGTACCGGTGACCACATTAGGGTCCTCGCGTGCGTTCTTTGCTCCAATCACAAATGCCCGAGCCTGAGCATTGTTCCCCCTTGGGCAATCCTTTATGAAATGATCCTTGCTTCCACAACCAAAGCATCCTTGGTTTTGCCCAGCTCCATTACCATTCCTGTTACCATTGCCATTTCCATTTGTTGGTGCATCCGTCTGTCGAATTCGTCTTGTATCGAGTCTTGTATTGTATTAGATAGATCAGGGTACGGAAAACGAGAAAATAGTGTTTTTAGGTATTTCGCACGAAATATGATTTCGTGTGAGATTTGATTTCGTTTGAGTAATTTCGTATGAAATCAGATTTCGCTTGGCAGGTTCGTGCTAAATCACCTAGCCTATAAATACCTGATGTGCCTATTCATTTGTAACGATTCTGATTCCGGTAGCGAAGCTCTGCCGAAGTGTCTACAGCTTTGTAATCGATCTAATATCAATCAAAAGACAGTTTAAAGTGATTTCTCGTGCAATTCAGCTGAAATAACACTGATACATCTGTTTCCGCCTTTTGTATTGGTGAAGACCTCTTCTGATCGACTCGTTTCGGTAAAATGATCCTACAAGTGGTATCAGAGCTCAGGAGGAAGAGTTCTTATCATTTCAGCTACAAAATCTGATTTCTACACCTTCTTTTTCAAAATTAACAAGATTTCACGGTTAAAATGGCTTGATTTTCAAATATATTGTGCAAAACAGTGTTTTAACAAACCCTTGAAAGTTTCAGACATTAATTCGGCTTAAAATAGTTCGAAAATCTTATTTTGCACGAAAGTTGATATTATTTTGTTTGAACATTGCTTTAATTTCGCACGAAATCAGACTTAATTTCGCACGAAATTACTCAAATAAGAGTCTTATTTCGTACGAAATCAAATTTCGTGTGAGTTAGAGTTGATTTTGCGCGAAATAGGTATTTCGTGTGAAAAGTATTTTGCATTTTCGTACGAAATCTAATTTCGCGTGAAAATTCTTTGTGATTTCATTTGAGGTGTGTTATTTCGCTTGAAAGTTAATTCCGGGTGAAAAAGATATTTCGTTTGAGTGGTATTTCGTGTGAAGAGGGTATTTCGTTTGAAACTGACTGTTTGTGAATCTTTGAAAACCGAATCATGGATAACAAGTTTTATTGTGACACCTGTGTCACTACGACCATCAAACAAATACCAAGCCAATGAAATATCGTATTTCATACTTGGGATCTGTAAAAATATGTGTGTCTTTTGCACATATCAAATTCTTGTTCGATTTCAAGCTTTAAATCGCTTTCTGGAAGGTTATACGCGCACTGATGTGTAAATATAACCAGTTTAATGCAACGAACACTCCGGAACATCAACATATGCTTAACATACCTTAAATAACCTTTACATAACTTAGAAATAAGTTTTGAAGGCTTTGGTATGGCAAAATCAAGTTAATTCGCTTACAGGGACTAAACTTGACAAACTATGAAAGTATGCCAATCTGAACTGTAACAGACATTCCGGAACATGACCATAAGTTAAACATACCATAAATATCCTTTACATAGCTTAGAAATAGGCTTTGAGGGGTTCGGTGTGTTAAAATAAACTTTTGGGTAGTTCAGGGACTAAAAGCGTCAAAAGTGCATAAGTTTGCATTTTCGCGCATAACCTACGTTCTGAATACATCCGGACATCCAACAATTTATGTAAGCACTAAAATATTTTATTTTAGTGTTTGGCATGAGGAAAAACCCATTCGTCACGCAGTTTGGATCGTTTTTCGCGCTTATGCGCATTCCGTCGTAATTAAGCGAACATCGCGATCATACGACCAAACGAACCAACATCCGGCATATTTTGAGCATGTTTCATGTCCACAATGTTTAGGCATCCTTGTGGAGCCTTGAAAATGATTTAACAAGCTTCAAACATGTTGGAAATGGCCTTAATACACAACGGTGACTGAAATGGAAACTTTGGAAACTGTTTGCTGATCAGAAGAACCTAGGCGCGACACCTAGCCCCCCTAGGCGTCACGCGAGGCCCTTTCAGATCAGCAAAAGCTGTTTTAATAGCTGTTAACAGCTATTATGCACTCCAAACTCAATTCCACTTGTTTGTTCCTGATCATGGGGGGCCAATGTGATGCACATGAGGTAACCAACAAGTGTAGGGATGAGATTATATCACGCTATTCAAGAAACAATCCTAACGGTGGTCCTTATCCTATAAATACCCATCAAGTTCACTTGCAAAACCCACTTGAATTATGAGATTCTCTAAGTTGGGGTGTTTTATCACTTCATACCTGAGAATACTTGGAAGTTCAATCTTGCGGGGACCCTTTGTAAGTGTTCTTTCGTTCTTTTCATTCCTTTTAGCGTTAAAGTCAAACTGCCTTTGACTTTCTGCATTGACCAGTTTATGGTCAATGCGAAGTTCATTTGAACTTCATAACGTGAGCGTAATCACGATGGTTATAGTCCCTAGTGACTATACCTACTGATTACCACGTTATCTAGGCTCGGTGACGTGTCGTAGTTTAGGCCAAAATGCACATTTTTGTGTATTTTGTAACCAAACTACTCTTAGGTATCAAAACTGTTTGTTTTGATACCAAACCTATTTTCCAAACTTAGTTAAGCATGTTTTAACATGCTTAGCTCGTCACTTTTAGTTAGTGCTTATATAGGGTCGTAAGGTAAGCGATCTAATCAATCGCTTATACTTTCGAACCCGACCTGTTTGGTCGATCATTAGGATCCGACCAAACACTTTAGGTGACCATAGTATATAGGGAATAACCTTCCGAGGTTATACCTTATGGTCGCTTCGTTTAAGTAGTTGTATGATAGGTAGTTTATATGCCTTAGGTAAATTACCAAAATGCCCTTTTTACACCAAAATTCATATAAAGCATATGTAACATAATTTTTGATATCTAAACTGATTTGGCAACAATATTAGACATGTTAAGGCATATTTTACTTATCATAGGGCTAGTTAGGCGTTCCGAACGCGTTTCACGCGAACGACGCGTTAAAGTAGCATACGCTACCTAAACGGGTCGTAATGGGTCGTAAGCACTTAGGTTAGGTTTCATTGTAGTATGTAGGCTTTGTTAAACCATATTACATGAGTTCCCATACTCATTTGGTTTACAAGCCCTCATTCTATCCGATCCTCCGATATAGGTCCGGATTATTAACATAGTTCCTATATTAGGTGCCGTTTGATTTCCGCGATCTCTAGCATTGCTTGGTGGTTATCCTAGGACTTCTAAGCAATCTCAAGTGAGTACATAGACCCCTCTTTTACTATTTTCAAACTGTTTTGGGGTGAAACACATGTGCCTACTTGTTACTTTCGTGCTTTTTCTGTTTTCACATCATATACTTGCTATGTTCATTTGTACATTTATAGTACATGATTTACATTACATTGTTTTGCTATGTATGTTTACTTAGCATACTTAGTACATTATTTTACCTTACATTTCTGCTATGTATGTTGACTGAGCATGCTAGCACATTGATTTACATGACTTTTCCAGCTTTGTATGTTTACTTAGCATACTTAGTACATTGTTTTATATTACATCTAGTTGCATATGCTCATCCAGCATGTGGACACATTGTTTTACATTACATCTAGTTGCATATGCTCATCCAGCATATGGACACATTGTTTTACATTACATCCTGTTGCATATGCTCATCCAGCATATGAACACATTATATTACATTTTGAACCGTTTGTAACTATTTGACTATGTAAACCATTGTAACCATTTGACTATGTGAACCGTTGTAACCATTTGATTATGTGAACCGTTTGTAACTGTTGAACCGTGTGAACCGTTGTGACAACTCGAAATTTAGAACCTTTCGTTGCATCTGGATGTAACATGCTTGAACGTAATGTGACTAATTGACTTGTCGGTTTAATTAATGATATAAGTGAACATCCTATGTGATTGTGTGTTATGTTTATATGTGTTGTACTTATATGTATGCGTGTATGTATATGAACCGAGACAACAAGGACCCGACTCGAGACCATGCGGTCTCGAGTGAACAGTAACAGTTGGGCCGGATTGGGCCACACACCCCTTTAGCCTATCCGAAAACCCATTAGGGTGCATCACTTGAAGCTAGTATATAACCTTGTTGCTAGCCAACACTACCATCTTTGGACAACACACACACTCCCCTACTCTCTCTCTAGAAAACCTTAAACCCTAAAGAACAAACTTCACATTTCCTCTCCTTCTTCTCGGATCAAACCGGTGACCACAAGGAGCACTTGGATCGGCTCACACACACACATTCGAAAGCTTCATTCGCTACTACTTCACACCTTTGAACCCATACTTGAACCGGTTAGTGATTATTTGCAAACATATGAATATACATGATTAAAGGTGTTGATGTGTGATATTTCGGTTTGATAATGATGTATGATGAAGATTATGTGATAATATGTTTACTTGTTAAGTGTTATGCATGATGAATACATCCTTCTTTAATAAATGGCACTAAGATTGTTGTTATATGATGATGTAATATCGGCTTAGTGTAGATGATAGGTGTTGGGCCATGGATGATGGTAATCGACTCTATATGGTTTGAATCCGTAGGACTTGGTTTTGTTTAAGAGGTTTATTGCTTATGAAGTAGGATTTGCATATGTGTATTAGATGAGTAGGTTCAAATGTTTTGATTTTGATTGATGCCAAAAACCCTAAAAGATGATGAACAAGTTTGAATGATCATGATGAACTATTTGAATACATGAAGAACAACTTGAAGATGATATGAACATGTTATGAACATTTGAAAATGCTTGTTTGATCTGATTTGAATCAATGTTAGACAAATAAACATGTTTGTAGAACCTCATTGGATAGTACATAAAAAGCACAACAGTGAAATCCTATTGGTTTAGTACAATGTTGGAAATCAGCAGATGTTCCAGCCGAGACCTTCGGTCTCGACTCGAGATCATCACATGACAACTCGAGATCACGGTTTCGACACAAGGTTGCGAGTCGAGAACCTCTAGTCTCGACTCGAGACCACACTTGATCAGCACACAAACATCATGACTCGAGACCATGCTTGCGAGTCCAGTTGCGACTCGAGCCCAATGCATGCATGACTCGAGAACTCATAGGCTTTAACCGAGACCGCACAGTCTCGACTAGAGACCGCACAGTCTCGACTCGAGACCATGTGCATGTACACGCTGTTTGGACTTGCACCCTGTTACGGGCTTAGATGTTTGGGCCGGACGTTTAGGCTTTGTTTACTTGTATACATGATACTGTTCAACTTATAGGTATTATTGTAAACCGCCTTGTTTATACGTGTATGCCATGAATAATACATGTATGCAACTTGCTAGTATACGTGTAGAACATACGTGCACTACTTGGATATGAACCTGACGTGAATGGTATCTATGTTAGGACGTAGTTGACCACTTACAACTTGATTGACTTTTCTGTGTATCTGCCGAGCAAACCAAGGTGAGTTCACACCCTCTACAAAGCATGGGATTCCCAGGGGTTGGGAATGGGGTTAAGGAACATGGGTTCCTCGTCCTCCTTGGGTAGGACAGTATTGGTCCAGGAATGTAATTCCTCGTCCTCACGGACAGATAACTCGTACTAGACCAAAACTCTATCACGAAGTCCCTCATCTTTGTATCGACTTAATCGCCGAGGCCAATGGCGAGCGGGTCATTAGTTAGATAGCGCTATTTAGGTTTGACAAACCTCACACCGTGCCGCAGAGGACGGGCGTGAACTAATGGACTATGGCACGTCGGTGATGATAGACACCGACGCTAAGGGCACATAAACATGACTAACGTCAGTAGTCGATATGGTAACGAGTCTAGTATACATGGGGTAGCCCCCACGGCCGAAATGCCAGATAACTAACATGGGGTAGCCCCCACGGCCGGAGCGCCAGTGTAACAGGGAATAAACAAGTCACGTTTTTCAACTATGGGGTAACCCCCACGGCAGGATGCCAGATAAAGGAAACTGTTTTCGAAACAACTTAAAACGAACACCCAACTGTGAACTCACTCAACTTGTTGTTGACTCGTTACTACATGCTTTGCAGGACTTTAGGTGCTTAGCTGGAGCTTGCATGGAGGAGGGTCGTGGTGGGACATGGACAGATGTGTGCCATGTTAAACTTTGAAACTATTAAACTTATGTTATGATTTTAAACGTTATGCTTCCGCTTGCGACTTAACTATGTTTTGTTTGGACACCAATTGTATTGGTCAAACTTTTATAATTATTAACTTGCGTGTTCAATATGATTGGTGGCTGGATCCTGGTCAGTCACGCCTCCAAGCGGTGGTATTCCGCAAGTGGATTTTGGGGGTGTGACAGATTGGTATCAGAGCCATTGGTTATAGTGAACATGGTTTTAATAAGGGAAAAGGTTTTATTAAAATCAGACTATAACCTGTACAGTGCTCTACGATCCACAACGACGCTTCACTCCACATGCAAGGCTCGACATTCTAGGTGATATGATCTATGTATATATTTCCTACTTGTTAGTTACATAGTACATTGCTCATGGTATGCTTGGTTAGTATAACTATTATTGCTTGAAAACGTGTGTGCTTACTCCCTTCTGTCATCGCATTTTCGCGAACCCCTCTCACTCACGTTCCTCTTGATATAAAGATCATGTCTGGACGCATTAACATGACACAAGCCCAGTTGACGGCTCTGATTAACGAACAAGTTGCTGCGGCACTGGCAGCTGCACACGCAGGAGGTATATCCTGCAGTCCAAACTCATTCTAGGATCTTTAGAATCCTACTCTCGTGAACCAACCCTTGTGTTAAACTCTGTCCTTTCCTTCACCCACAACAGGTCAACATGCTCAGCCACCTGTGTGCACCTTTAAAACTTTTATGGACTGTCGACCTAGTACCTTTAGTGGCACCGAAGGAGCGATAGGTCTCCTACACTGGATTCGCAGGATCGAATCTGCATTCGAAGAAAGTGAAAGCCCTACCAGTAAACGAGTAGAGTACGCTGCTGGTACCTTGCAAGGGAAGGCGTATTCTTGGTGGAACACACAAGTTCAAATGCTTGGATTAGCAGATGCGAATGCCACCCCCTGGAGCGATTTTAAGGATTTGATCAAGGAGGAATTCTGTCACCCGGACGACATTCTAAAACTTGAAATAGAGTACTATGGTTTGAAGATGGAAGGATCAGAGATCGAAGCGTACACAAAAAGATCCAACGACTTGGCTGCCCTATGTCCTAACTTGTCGCAACCCATTTCTAGACGAATCGAGCTATACCTTAGAGGCTTAGCCCCAGAAATCCAAGGGTCCGTAATTGCGGCCAACTTTTCCACAATCCAACAAGTCGTTCGTTTGGCGCACCAGCTCACTGATCAGGCAGTGGAAGAGGGCAAGTTACCCAAGCGTAACCCTTCCAATGCAAATGCTCTTATTAACACCAAGCATATTTGGGGTGGTCACCAGAGTGAAGGTCGTGGCCCCATACAACAGGACCCGCACGGGAAACTCGTACAGCAGGGGCTGAACTACCAAAATCAAGGGGGATACCTTGGGAATAAGCCGAAATGCCGCAAATGCCATCAACACCACACCGGGGCATGTGCGGGATCGGGTTGCCATCGGTGCAAGAAGACGGGACATGTGGCTAGAGATTGCAGGAGCCCATATCCTACAAATCGAAACCAGCAGCAGCAGCAGGGTAGCAAAAAGGGGTGTTTCCGTTGTGGGGCTGAAGGCCATCTCAAGAGGAACTGTCCGCAGATGAGGCAGAAACGCGACAACAACAACAATAATCAGGGGAATGGTAACGATGGGAACAACAACAACAATGGAGCTCGGGGGCGGGCGTTCGTGATTGGCCAAGGTGAAGCAAGGAATGACCCCAATGTTGTGGCGGTTAAGTTCCTTCTCGGCGACTTTTATGTTTCAACATTATTTGATTCGGGTGCTGATACTAGCTACATGTCACTAGAAGTTAGTCGAATGCTTAAGCGTATTCCAACACCTTTGAACAACAAACACACTGTAGAGCTAGCAAATGGTAAGAGTTTAGAGGCCACACACGTAGTCAAGGGTTGTAAACTTGTTCTTGCTAACCAGACCTTCTCTATCGACCTCATCCCTATCGTCTTGGGTAGTTTCGACGTTGTCATTGGGATGGATTGGTTATCCCAACACCGAGCGGAGATTCTTTGCAACGAGAAGATTGTTCGTATTCCAGGTTCCGGTAGTGAACCTCTCATGATTCGTGGCGACAGGAGGAGTGCTGTTGAGAACGTCATCTCTCTCCTTAAGGCCCAAAAGTGCTTGCAAAAGGGCCACACTGCCATTCTGGCTCTCGTTACTGACACCTCGGAGAAAGAGAAGAAGATAGAAGATTTTCCAGTTGTACGCAACTGCCCTGAGGTATTTCCTGAGGAATTACCTGGTCTTCCGCCTCATCGCCAAGTCGAGTTTCAGATTGAACTAGCTCCTGGAGCTGCGCCTATAGCTCGTGCACCTTATCGTTTAGCTCCATTAGAGTTGGAAGAACTCTCTACGCAACTACAAGAACTCTTGGATAAGGGTTTCATTCGTCCTAGCTCATCGCCTTGGGGAGCTCCAGTGCTTTTTGTGAAGAAGAAACACGGTACCTTCAGAATGTGCATCGACTACCGGGAACTCAACAAAGTGACAGTGAAGAATCGTTATCCTCTACCATGCATTGACGACTTGTTCGACCAGCTGCAGGGGTCGAGCTACTATTCAAAGATTGATTTGAGATCAGGATATCACCAGTTGAGAGTCCGAGAAGAGGATGTCTCTAAAACAGCCTTTAGAACTCGCTACGGGCACTATGAGTTTTTAGTCATGCCTTTTGGGCTGACAAACGCACCTGCGATCTTCATGGACTTGATGAATCGAGTGTGCAAGCCTTACCTGGACAAGTTCGTTATAGTCTTCATCGACGACATCCTGATCTATTCTAAGAGTCAGGAGGAACACGAGCAACATCTACGACTCATTCTGGAACTCCTTCGAACAGAACAGCTTTATGCAAAGTTCTCGAAATGCGACTTCTGGCTTCGAGAAGTCCATTTCCTAGGCCACGTGGTAAACAAGGATGGGATTCACGTTGATCCATCCAAGGTGGACTCGATTAAGAACTGGCCTGCACCTCGTACACTATGAGTTTTCGCCAATTCTTGGGATTGGCAGGTTACTACAGGAGGTTCATTAAGGATTTTTCTAAGATCGCACAGCCTCTCACCTCACTAACGCAGAAAGGCGTTGTTTGTCACTGGGGAAATGCACAGGAGTTAGCATTTCAGCACTTAAAAGATAGACTTTGCAGTGCACCTATCCTTTCCTTGCCGGAGGGCACATACGACCTTGTGGGTTACTGTGACGCATCAATTCAAGGTCTTGGTTGCGTATTGATGCAACGAGACAAGGTTATAGCCTACGCCTCACGCCAACTCAAAGTTCACGAGAAGAACGACACTACACACGATTTAGAGCTGGGAGCTGTTGTTTTTGCACTTAAGTTATGGCGGCATTACCTGTACGGCACCAAGTGCGCCATCTACACCGACCATAGGAGCCTCGAACATATCTTCAAGCAGAAGGAACTGAATATGCTACAACGACGGTGGGTCGAGCTACTGAATGACTACGAATGTGCAATCAAGTACCATTCGGGCAAAGCCAATGTTGTGGCTGATGCCCTTAGTCGGAAGGACACTACGCCTAGGCGCGTGCGAGCATTGCAGCTCACAATACATTCTAGTCTCCCTTCCCAGATACGAAATGCTCAGATAGAAGCATTGAAACCAGAAAACGTCAGGGCTGAAGCCCTACGCGGATCAAGGCAACGCTTAGAACAGAAGGAAGACGGTGCTTACTACGTAACAGGACGCGTTTGGGTCCCACTCTATGGCAACTTACGAGAGCTTATGATGGATGAAGCACACAAGTCTCGCTACCCGGTACACCCTGGTTCGGATAAGATGTATCACGATATCAAAGCCACGTACTGGTGGCCTAGCATGAAGGCCACATAGCGACCTATGTCAGCAAGTGTTTGACTTGTGCGAGAGTCAAGTCTGAATATCAGAAACCCTCAGGCCTACTCTAGCAACCAGAGATACCACAATGGAGATGGGAGCAAATTTCCATGGATTTCGTTACTGGCCTGCCTAGATCCCAGCGCGGAAACGATACTATTTGGGTGATCGTGGATCGACTCACAAAATCTGCACACTTCTTGGCTATCAAGGAGACGGATAAGTTCTCCACTCTTGCAGAAATATACCTCAAGGAAGTTGTTTCGAGGCACGGGGTGCCCACCTCTATTATCTCGGATCGAGATGCATGATTTACTTCAGAACTGTGGCAAACAATGCACAAATCCTTTGGCTCACGTTTAGATATGAGCACAGCGTATCACCCTCAGACGGACGGGCAGTCCGAGCGCACTATTCAAACCTTAGATGACATGCTTCGAGCGTGTGTAATCGACTTTGGCAACAGCTGGGAAAAGCACCTGCCACTCGTGGAATTCTCGTACAATAACAGCTACCACACCAGCATTAAAGCTGCTCCGTTTGAGGCATTGTACGGACGTAAATGCCGGTCACCTCTTTGTTGGGCAGAGGTGGGAGATAGTCAGATCACTGGTCCAAAACTTGTGATAGATACAACCGAGCGAATTGCTCAGATACGACAACGCATGGCGGCAGCTCGTGACCGCCAGAAAGTCTACGCCGATAAGGGCAGGAAACCACTTGAGCTCCAGGTTGGAGAGCGGGTATTACTCAAAGTTTCACCCTGGAAGGGTGTGGTTCGTTTTGGAAAACGAGGCAAACTTAACCCACGATACGTCGGACCTTTTGAAATCATCGAGAAAATAGGCAAGGTGGCCTACAGACTGAACTTACCAGCAGAACTCAGCGCAGTTCACAACGTTTTCCACGTGTCGAATCTGAAGAAGTGACTGTCAGATGAGACCCTCGTAGTTCCTTTGAAGGAGCTCACCATCGACGAGCAGTTACGATTCGTCGAGAAACCCGTTGAAATCACGGACCGGGATGTTAAGGTCCTCAAGAGCACTAGAATACCCCTCGTTCGAGTTCGTTGGAACTCACGTCGCGGCCCAGAGTTCACCTGGGAACGCGAAGATCAGATGAAACAAAAGTATCCCCAACTGTTCGTAAACAGTACGACCACTACTGAGGCTGAAGCTACGGAATTTCGGGACAAAATTCCAGATCAACGGGGGGTGGATGTGACACCCCAGGAAAACCAGGAAAACCATACAACTTAACTAGCTTCCTCAGTGAGTGCTTACCAAATTTCGGGACGAAATTTCTTTCAACTTGGGGATAATGTGACAACTCGAAATTTAGAACCTTTCGTTGCATCTGGATGTAACATGCTTGAACGTAATGTGACTAATTGACTTGTCGGTTTAATTAATGATATAAGTGAACATCCTATGTGATTGTGTGTTATGTTTATATGTGTTGTACTTATATGTATGTGTGTATGTATATGAACCGAGACAACAAGGACCCGACTCGAGACCATGCGGTCTCGAGTGAACAGTAACAGTTGGGCCGGATTGGGCCACACACCCCTTTAGCCTATCCGAAAACCCATTAGGGTGCATCACTTGAAGCTAGTATATAACCTTGTTGCTAGCCAACACTACCATCTTTGGACAACACACACACTCCCCTACTCTCTCTCTAGAAAACCTTAAACCCTAAAGAACAAACATCACATTTCCTCTCCTTCTTCTCGGATCAAACCGGTGACCACAAGGAGCACTTGGATCGGCTCACACACACACATTCGAAAGCTTCATTCGCTACTACTTCACACCTTTGAACCCATACTTGAACCGGTTAGTGATTAGTTGCAAACATATGAATATACATGATTAAAGGTGTTGATGTGTGATATTACGGTTTGATAATGATGTATGATGAAGATTATGTGATAATATGTTTACTTGTTAAGTGTTATGCATGATGAATACATCCTTCTTGAATAAATGGCACTAAGATTGTTGTTATATGATGATGTAATATCGGCTTAGTGTAGATGATAGGTGTTGGGCCATGGATGATGGTAATCGACTCTATATGGTTTGAATCCGTAGGACTTGGTTTTGTTTAAGAGGTTTATTGCTTATCAAGTAGGATTTGCATATGTGTATTAGATGAGTAGGTTCAAATGTTTTGATTTTGATTGTGATTGATGCCAAAAACCCTAAAAGATGATGAAAAGTTTGAATGATCATGATGAACTATTTGAATACATGAAGAACAACTTGAAGATGATATGAACATGTTATGAACATTTGAAAATGCTTGTTTGATCTGATTTGAATCAATGTTAGACAAATAAACATGTTTGTAGAACCTCATTGGATAGTACATAAAAAGCACAACAGTGAAATCCTATTGGTTTAGTACAATGTTGGAAATCAGCAGATGTTCCAGCCGAGACCTTCGGTCTCGACTCGAGATCATCACATGACAACTCGAGATCACGGTTTCGACACAAGGTTGCGAGTCGAGAACCTCTAGTCTCGACTCGAGACCACACTTGATCAGCACACAAACATCATGACTCGAGACCATGCTTGCGAGTCCAGTTGCGACTCGAGCCCAATGCATGCATGACTCGAGAACTCATAGGCTTTAACCGAGACCGCACAGTCTCGACTAGAGACCGCACAGTCTCGACTCGAGACCATGTGCATGTACACGCTGTTTGGACTTGCACCCTGTTACGGGCTTAGATGATTGGGCCGGACGGTTGGGCTTTGTTTACTTGTATACATGATACTGTTCAACTCATAGGTATTATTGTAAACCGCCATGTTTATACGTGTATGCCATGAATAATACCTGTATGCAACTTGCTAGTATACGTGTAGAACATACGTGCACTACTTGGATATGAACCTGACGTGAATGGTATCTATGTTAGGACGTAGTTGACCACTTACAACTTGATTGACTTTTCTTTGTATCTGCCGAGCAAACCAAGGTGAGTTCACACCCTCTACAAAGCATGGGATTCCCAGGGGTTGGGAATGGGGTTAAGGAACATGGGTTCCTCGTCCTCCTTGGGTAGGACAGTATTGGTTCAGGAATGTAATTCCTCATCCTCACGGATAGATAACTCGTACTAGACCAAAACTCTATCACGAAGTCCCTCATCTTTGTATCGACTTAATCGCCGAGGCCAATGGCGAGCGGGTCATTAGTTAGATAGCGCTATTTAGGTTTGACAAACCTCACACCGTGCCGCAGAGGACGGGCGTGAACTAATGGACTATGGCACGTCGGTGATGATAGACACCGACGCTAAGGGCACATAAACATGACTAACGTCAGTAGTCGATATGGTAACGAGTCTAGTATACATGGGGTAGCCCCCACGGCCGAAATGCCAGATAACTAACATGGGGTAGCCCCCACGGCTGGAGCGCCAGAGTAACAGGGAATAAACAAGTCACGTTTTTCAACTATGGGGTAACCCCCACGGCAGGATGCCAGATAAAGGAAACTGTTTTCGAAACAACTTAAAACGAACACCCAACTGTGAACTCACTCAACTTGTTGTTGACTCGTTACTACATGCTTTGCAGGACTTTAGGTGCTTAGCTGGAGCTTGCATGGAGGAGGGTCGTTGTGGGACATGGACAGATGTGTGCCATGTTAAACTTTGAAACTATTAAACTTATGTTATGATTTTAAACGTTATGCTTCCGCTTGCGACTTAACTATGTTTTGTTTGGACACCAATTGTATTGGTCGAACTTTTATAATTATTAACTTGCGTGTTCAATATGATTGGTGGCTGGATCCTGGTCAGTCACGCCTCCAAGCGGTGGTATTCCGCAAGTGGATTTTGGGGGTGTGACAACCGTATTTGACCATACATAAACATCTCTACAATTGTTAAACTTCACATTTTGGTGGTTGTTTGGGTAAATGATTTAAGTAACGAGGCGACGTATAATACGATAAAATCATGGTGGATACGCCGCTGGTACTTCCTATATATAAGTGCTTTTATGGTATTACATATCGTAGCGTTATTTAAACCATTTCAGTTTAGACATATTACATCTATAATACAATTTTCACACAGACATCGTTTTACAAATAACTTAACTTATACAAACTCATTTCACATGGTTACTCATTTAACCATGCATTATTCTTTTATACATATATATATCATTCGATTTATTTATCACTTTTCAAATGATTTATGAAAGGAATCACTCAACAAGATTCATGGCTACTTTTTAAACAGTTTCTTTAAACACAAGTCATGAATCCTATTTTCATAAAACCTATGTATCTCACCGGCATTTTTATGCTGACGTACCTATTTTCACATGTGTTTTCAGGAGCTGTTGCATAAGTTGATCGAGACACGCTTAGGCGGACCTGTGCCTTAGTGACTTAAAACGAAGCAAGAACTAGTTAATTTATGTTATGTACCCTTTGTTTCTTGTTTAAGACAATGTAACTCTCTTGATTGATGAATAAAACGTAACTTTAATTACCATGGTTGTGAAACAATTAATTATGTTACAACACTCCCCGACGTTTCCGCCACGTTTCGTTGTTTTACGTGGTCGGGTTGTGACAGAAAAGTTGGTATCAGAGCCAATGGTTATAGGGAATTAGGTTATTAGTAATGCTTTGACTTAGACTATAACCTTTCTAGGACCCTAACACAAGTTATCTTGTGTTTAGATCTTAAAACATGCACTTCACCTATCCTTAGGTGATAACCACAACGGGGACATCAATTCCGAATCCGCCTTGAAAATTAATCATCTGTTCTTGGATGATTGATTACTAGGTTTTGAACCCTCTGTTGTAAGGTTTTGAACTCTCTGCTATAAGGTCTTGAACCCCTTTGAGTTTTCAAAATCTCGCCGAAGTTCTAGGTCCTAAATAGTGTGAACACGTGCAAACTGGAAGAGTGAATGCCTATACCCTGGGTTTTCTGTCTAAGGCTAGAGTGTTCGTACAAATCCACATAATCGGACCAGTCACTCTTACCTGGGAACTCTTGGGGTGAGTGTTCACTTATAGGCGAGCATGTCTTCGCGATACATCATTTTGACCCATTTACTTTGATTAGTCACAATGTGTCGTTTGTTTGCCTTGTGGTAACAAATGACAGCCACCTTTGCTTTTGTCAAATATTGTAACACCTCATCCTTTTCATCTAATCGTCTCGTTCATTTCTTTTCATGTTTCCCTCCCTTAGAATGCCTCCTCGACGCGACAATCAGATAGCGAATGCCGAACTGGTAGAAATCATCGCGCAACAAATGGCTGCTGCTTTCCCAAATCTTATTGCTCAATGGAACCAAGCCAACAACAACCATAATGCTCCATGCAATTTTAAGAGTTTCAATTCGGCTAAGCCACTAAAGTTTAGTGGTTCTGAAGGAGCAACTGGGCTCTTACAATGGTTCGAGAGCACTGAGAGTACGTTTCATCACGTTCAGTGTCCTGATAATCGCAAGGTCGAGTTTGCTTCCAGTGTGTTTCTGAAGAGGGCTCTTACATGGTGGAATGGAGTGATGAGAGACCGTGGTGCTGAGGTTGCTTTAGCACAGACTTGGGCCGAGCTTAGGGCTCTTATGATGAAGGAATTCTGTCCTCGTCATGAGCTAAGGGCTCTAGAAAGGGAATTTAATGATTTGAAGCAAGATAGCGGTGAGCATCGGGCCTACACGGACCGTTATGAGGAGTTAAGTCTGTTATGCCCAAACATGGTCACACCTTTGGATAAGGCAATCGAAAAGTACATTGATGGCCTCCCTGACTCAATACAAAACATTGTGACTGGTAGCAACCCTACTACAGTTAGACAGGCCATTGAGCTATCTGCAACCTTGACTGAATCAAAGATCAGGAAAGGTAAACTTTTCCGAAAAGGTGACAAGAAACCGGTCGAGGAATCGAAACCAATCGAGGAATCAAAGACCATGGATGAACAGACTGGATCCCCTAAGAAGTCAAAGAAGTGAAAGGCTTCTCAGAACTTCGCCGTGGTCGCTCACAATGGTCAAGCCGTCCCCAACCAACCAGCTCAACCCCCTGCTAGAAAGCCATACAACGGAACAGCACCCTTGTGCAATCAATGTAACCTTCATTATCATGCTGGTGTGAAGTGCCGCACATGCCAAGTTTGTGGACTTGTAGGTCACACAACGAGGGTTTGCCCAACCGCAGCTGCACCAAATCAAGTTAACAACAATCCTGCTCAAGGTCATTTTCCACCAGGTTCTTGTCTCAACTGTGGCGAGATGGGCCATTTCCGAAGAAACTGCCCAAAGCTTGCTAATGCGAATCCAGCGCAGGGATGAGCATCGGACCGAATGGAAGACAACGTTGTTTAGAAATAATCAATCTTTATGTATTATTCTCTCTTGTTGTCAAGATCTAAGAAACAGTTGTTGATGTTGTTTATAAATAAATCTTTTATTTACATTGCAATATGTTTATTATGATTGCATGAATAAACAACATATCCCCTACGATACCGACAATCGAGGAACCGTATTCCTTGAAGAACCGACTACCCCCAAATTTCTTCCATTGTTTGATCTCTTGCGTTTTCCATGAAATTCCTAAGTACCCGTTTCTTCCAAGGAAAACGAAGTACAAGACGCCAAGTTAATAACGATCAATAACAAGATAATAACAATTAATAACCAAGAAAACAATTATGTGATTAAGTGCTTATGTGTTCACTTTTATGTTTTGTGTGATCCAAACTATGTTATCCAAATCCTCGTAGAATCTTCCATATCTTCGTATAAGGGATTCAGGGTAGGATACCCAAAGGTACTATCTAAAATCCTTAATGGACTTCTACGTTGTAGTTAAGTCCCTTGGATTATAAACTACTACTCCATGATTAGACCCCTTGAGTGGTCTAGTTAAACAGATTAATCCGAAAATCTGGTTAGGAATATCATGTGATGATATAGCTGAAAGGACTCCTTGGTGGCCTAATTATAAAGATCATATGTCGATCTAATTAAAAGGACCCTATGGTAGTCTAGTCACCCTCATCACAGGTTTGATGTTTCCTCCCCTAAACATTACAAGACAAACTGTGCGGACTGTGCAAGGAATTACGTAATTATGGATGCATACATAATTATGGAATTTAGTGCACAGAAATCACAGCAAGTTCTGTCATGTATCTAGTGTTAACCCTATTCATTTCCATTTCTGATGAAGCATCCGTTGAGGAAAAATGAACTAGCTATTCATTTTTCACTTCTGAAGAATATCCGTTGAGGGAAATGAATATCCGTTTGTTAAATCCTTCATTTCCAATTCTGAAGAATACCCGTTGAGAAAAATGACTCCGTTTGTTCATTTTCGTTCTGAAGATTATCCGTTGAGGAAATGAATATCCGTTTGTTTATCCTTTTCATTTCCGTTTCTGAGGAAGCAACCGTTGAAAATGACTCCGTCTGTTCATTTTCGTTTCTAAAGATTATCCGTTGAGGAAATGAATATCTGTTTGTTAAATCCTTCATTTCCAACTCTGATGAAACAACCGTTGAAAATGACTCCGTTGGTTCACTTTCGTTTCTGAAGATTATCCGTTGAGGAAATGAATATCCGTTTGTTAAATCCTTCATTTCCAAATTATGAAGAATACCAGTTGAGGAAATGACTCCGTTTGTTCATTTTCGTTCTGAAGAATATCCGTTGAGGGAAATGAATATCCGTTTGTTAAATCCTTCATTTCCAAATTCTGAAGAATACCCGTTGAGGAAATGACTCCGTTTGTTCATTTTCGTCCTGAAGAATATCCGTTGAGGGAAATGAATATCCGTTTGTTTAAATCCGTCATTTCCAATTCTGAAGAATACCCGTTGAGGAAAATGACCCCGTTTGTTCATTTTCACTTCTGAAGAATATCCGTTGAGGGAAATGAATATCTGTTTAGTTAAATCCTTCATTTTCCATTTCCAAAGAACCCGTTGAGGAAAATGACTCCGTTCGTTCATTTTCGCTTCTGGAAAATATCTGTTGAGGAAAATGACAAGATTATGCCTTACATATCTTGATGGTTAATTAACACAAAGTCACAGACAGACTCCTACAAATAAATTTCGGGACGAAATTTCCTAAAGTAGGGGAGACTGTGACACCTGTGTCACTGCGACCATCAAAAAAATACCAAGCCAATGAAATATCATATTTCATACTTGGGATCTGTAAAAATATGTGTGTCTTTTGCACACATCAAATTCTTGTTCGATTTCAAGCTTTAAATCGCTTTCTGGAAGGTTATACGCGCACTGATGCGTAAATATAACCAGTTTAATGCAACGAACACTCCGGAACATCAACATATGCTTAACATACCTTAAATAACCTTTACATAACTTAGAAATAAGTTTTGAACGCTTTGGTATGGCAAAATCAAGTTAATTCGCTTACAGGGACTAAACTTGACAAACTACGAAAGTATGCCAATCTGAACTGTAACAGACATTCCGGAACATGACCATAAGTTAAACATACCATAAATATCCTTTACATAGCTTAGAAATAGGCTTTGAGGGGTTCGGTGTGCTAAAATAAACTTTTGGGTCGTTCAGGGACTAAAAGCGTCAAAAATTTATTTTATTTTCGCGCATAACCTACGTTCTGAATACATCCGGACATCCAAAAATTTATGTAAGCACTAAAATATTTTATTTTAGTGTTTGGCATGAGGAAAAACCCATTCGTCACGCAGTTTGGATCGTTTTTCGCGCTTATGCGCATTCCGTCGTAATTAAGCGAACATCGCGATCATACGACCAAACGAACCAACATCCGGCATATTTTGAGCATGTTTCATGTCCACAATGTTTAGGCATCCTTGTGGAGCCTTGAAAATGATTTAACAAGCTTCAAACATGTCGGAAATGGCCTTAATACATAACGGGGACTGAAATGGAAACTTTGGAAACTGTTTGCTGATCAGAAGGACCTAGGCGTGACACCTATCCCCCTAGGCGTCACGCGAGGCCCTTTCAGATCAGCAAAAGCTTTTTTAACAGCTGTTAACAGCTATTATGCACTCCAAACTCAATTCCACTTGTTTGTTACTGATCATGGGGGGCCAATGTGATGCACATGAGGTTACCAACAAGTGTAGGGATGAGATTATATCACGCTATTCAAGAAACGATCCTAACGGTGGTCCTTATCCTATAAATACCCATCAAGTTCACTTGCAAAACCCACTTGAATTATGATATTCTCTAAGTTGGGGTGTTTTATCACTTCATACCTGAGAATACTTGGAAGTTCAATCTTGCGGGGACCCTTTGTAAGTGTTCTTTCGTTCTTTTCATTCCATTTAGCGTTAAAGTCAAACTGCGTTTGACTTTCTGCATTGACCAGTTTATGGTCAATGCGAAGTTCATTTGAACTTTATAATGTGAGCGTAATCACGGTGGTTATAGTCCCTAGTGACTATACCTACTGATTACCACGTTATCTAGGCTCAGTGACGAGTCGTAGTTTCGGCCAAAATGCACATTTTTGTGTATTTTGTAACCAAACTACTCTTAGGTATCAAAACTGTTTGTTTTGATACCAAACCTATTTTCCAAACTTAGTTAAGCATGTTTTAACATGCTTAGCTCGTCACTTTTAGTTAGTGCTTATATAGGGTCGTAAGGTAAGCGATCTAATCAATCGCTTATACTTTCGAACCCGACCCGTTTGGTTGATCATTAGGATCCGACCAAACACTTTAGGTGACCATAGTATATAGGGAATAGCCTTCCGAGGTTATACCTTATGGTCGCTTCGTTTAAGTAGTTGTATGATAGGTAGTTTATATGCCTTAGGTAAATTACCAAAATGCCCTTTTTACAGCAAAATTCATATAAAGCATATGTAACATAATTTTTGATATCTAAACTGATTTGGCAACAATATTAGACATGTTAAGGCATATTTTACTTATCATAGGGCTAGTTAGGCGTTCCGAACGCGTTTCACGCGAACGACGCGTTAAAGTAGCATACGCTACCTAAACGGGTCGTAATGGGTCGTAAGCACTTAGGTTAGGTTTCATTGTAGTATGTAGGCTTTGTTAAACCATATTACATGAGTTCCCATACTCATTTGGTTTACAAGCCCTCATTCTATCCGATCCTCCGATATAGGTCCGGATTATTAACATAGTTCCTATATTAGGTGCCGTTTGATTTCCGTGATCTCTAGCATTGCTTGGTGGTTATCCTAGGACTTCTAAGCAATCTCAAGTGAGTACATAGACCCCTCTTTTACTGTTTTCAAACTATTTTGGGGTGAAACACATGTGCCTACTTGTTACTTTCGTGCTTTCCTGTTTTCACATCATAGACTTGCTATGTTCATTATTACATTTATAGTACATGATTTACATTACATGTTTTGCTATGTATGTTTACTTAGCATACTTAGTACATTAGTTTACCTTACATTTCTGCTATGTATGTTGACTGAGCATGCTAGCACATTGATTTACATGACTTTTCCTGCTTTGTATGTTTACTTAGCATACTTAGTACATTGTTTTACATTACATCTAGTTACATATGCTCATCCAGCATATGGACACATTGTTTTACATTACATCTAGTTGCATATGCTAATCCAGCATATGGACACATTGTTTTACATTACATCCTGTTGCATATGCTCATCCAGCATATGAACACATTATATTAAATTTTGAACCGTTTGTAACTATTTGACTATGTAAACCATTGTAACCATTTGACTATGTGAACCGTTGTAACCATTTGATTATGTGAACCGTTTGTAACTGTTGAACCGTGTGAACCGTATTTGACCATACATAAACATCTCTACAATTGTTAAACTTCACATTTTGGTGGTTGTTTGGGTAAATGATTTAAGTAACGAGGCGACGTGTAATACGATAAAATCATGGTGGATACGCTGCTGGTACTTCCTATATATAAGTGCTTTTATGGTATTACATATCGTAGCGTTATTTAAACCATTTCAGTTTAGACATATTACATCTACAATACAATTTTCACACAGACATCGTTTTACAAATAACTTAACTTATACAAACTCATTTCACATGGTCACTCATTTAACCATGCATTATTCTTTTATACATATATATATCATTCGATTTATTTATCACTTTTCAAATGATTTATGAAAGGAATCACTCAACAAGATTCATGGCTACTTTTTAAACAGTTTCTTTAAACACAAGTCATGAATCCTATTTTCATAAAACCTATGTATCTCACAGGCATTTTTATGCTGACGTACCTATTTTCACATGTGTTTTCAGGAGCTGTTGCATAAGTTGATCGAGACACGCTTAGGCGGACCTGTGCCTTAGTGACTTAAAACGAAGCAAGAACTAGTTAATTTATGTTATGTACCCTTTGTTTCTTGTTTAAGACAATGTAACTCTCTTGATTGATGAATAAAACGTAACTTTAATTACCATGGTTGTGAAACAATTAATTCTGTTACAACACTCCCCGACGTTTCCGCCACGTTTCGTTGTTTTACGTGGTCGGGGTGTGACATTTATAATGCCTTTGCTAGTCCGATGACAATTACTCAGAATACGATGCTTGAAAATGAAACGGGAACAACACAAAAACCGCCTAAGCTTATGGACATTGATGATTTTAGTGGATGGGCTGAACGTTTTGGTAACTGGGTTGAAGCATATCACTTAGATGCTTGGGAACATACTGAGGTTCAATATACTAGACCAATCGGGAACAACAATGTGAAAATACCAATTAGAGAATTGAGTGCTGAAGGGAAAAAGAAATACAAAGATGAGAAGTTAATGGTTAGTTTGTTACAGCAAGCGATTAAAGAAGATATCTTGATCTTACTTCAACACAATGGAAGTGCATGTTTGATATGGAAGGAACTAGAATCAAAGTTTCTTGAAAGTGATGATATGCTAAAGAACAAAAACTCGCTTATGAAGAAGGAATTTGATTTGTTCAGAGGTTTAAGAAATGAAAGCACCAAGCAGATCATTGAGAGATACTGCAATTTATTGAAGAATATGAAAAGATTGGGTATTAACAAAGATAAAGCTGAGTTGATTGAGAAGCTAGCTGATGCGTTGCCACATGATGTTTGGGGGACGTATCTGATGATGTTGAAGAATAAAAAAGATTTTAACGATAACACACTGAGCGAGTTTATTAAACATCTTGAAGCTCAAGAGATGGAACAAAGAAAAATTGCTAGAATGAAGAACTATGATGGAGAACAAGATATTGGGTTGTATTACAAAAGTGGTGTTAATGATAAAACCAATATATCTCCAAAAGTTGAAACTTCTTTCAATGCAACAGGTTCTTCTGACAAGTCATCTCAAGGATCAAGTAGCAAGATGGGATTTTCTTCGTATCCATTGTTTGATCCACATTTTACAGCAACAAAGAGTGGCAAAGTACTTCAATGCAACATTGCATTAAATCTGGAAAATGATCAAAACTATTCAGAAGAAGTAGCTAAAAGCCATATGTCTTTGTTGGTAACTGTGCTTGAATCTTATGGTAGTTTGGTTGCAGGGAAAATCGGGAATCCAATGCTTACAAAAGAGGATTACGCTCAAGTAGATGCTGAAGAAATGGAGTTGATGGATATAAAGTGGTGCTTGGCGAGCGTGTTGAGAAGAGCTGAAAAGTTTAAACAAATTACGGGAAGAGATGATTTCCGTGATGCAAATGTTTCTACTTTAGGCTTTGATAAATCTAAAGTCACTTGTCTTCATTGCAGGGAAACAGGGCATTTCAAGAGAGAGTGCACAAATCGCGAAGCAAGCGGAGTTCAAAATCCTTTCGGAAACAACGACTACTATCGAAAGGCGATTTATCATCAAGTTGCTCAACAACCATATCAACAACAACAATCACAAACTGCACATGCACGAAAGATTGAAGATTCAAAGAAAGCTTGTCTCGTTAATCAAGATGATGGAAGTTCATCAAAAGAAAAAAGTTGGGATAAATATCTTTCAGCAGAAAAAGAAGCATATTTGACAAACAAAATGGTAGATCAAGATGATGAAAGGCTTCCGGAGGGTTTCAGTTGGAAAGATTTCAGTTGGGATGACTATGATCCTAACAAAACTTCTGGTCATAAAGCTGTTGTTGCTCAGGTTATCAATGATTATACTGATGATTATTGGGCAGAAAAAATCAGAAAACGTTTAAATGCTGAAGCTGAGAAAAAGAAGGAAATTGAAGAAGAAGTTCAAGTGAGAGTAGTCAAAGAAATTCCAGCATTTGAAATTAAAACAGATGCTGATGCAGTCAAGGTCTCTGAGAAGTGTATTAATTGTGAATCTCTGATAAAGCAAAACAATGAATTGCTACACAACATAAAAAGACTGAAAGAATCATATGATGTCTTGAACAAAGCCATGAATAAATACAATGAATCTAGCAGTGAACATGCTTTAGCAATGAATACACTCAAAGGAGCATACATGAGACAGCTGGACAATGTCAACTATTACACCGAGAAGTGTGCTGAGCTTGAATTGAAGTTGGAAACACAGAGAATTGAAACCGAGAGAGTTAATGAATTATTAAAAAGTTACTCATGTTCTACTTTTGTGGTTGACAGGATTTACCCGATAGTGGAAGGATTGAAGACATTTGAAGAAGAAAAGACTTCTGAAGAAAAGAATTCTGAAACAAGAGAAGATGATAAAGTAAAGACATCTGGTAAGAAACCAAGTGTTGTTTATAACAAATGTCCACCCCCGGTTGAAAATGGATATTCTCCTCGAAATCCAAATTCAGAAAGAGTAAAAAAGGCAACGAACTTACAGTGGGAGTCTGAGTCTTCAGATAACTTGCCAGAAAATATTGATGTTACGTTCGCATCGTCCGACACTGATCATGAGTCCGAGTTAATAAAAAAGGTGGTCGATCAGGTGTTAGATAAAGATGAACCAGAGGAGTCAAAGTCGGAGTCCAAATCAGAGTCAAAGTCTGAGTCCAACATGTCAAAGTCAACAGTTAAAAAGGACAAACGGGTTTATAATAAAGAATTTTTGTTATCAAAATCTAATTTGAATGACGAACTGATCAAAGTAGCATATACTTTGAAAGATTCTGACAAATTATATTCGGATGAGGTTTTTCCAATAAGAGGTGTTAAACCAGAAATGATAAAAAAAAGGTTTTCAAACTAACATAAATTAATATTTCTGAAATAAAAGATGAAAATTTTTCTGATAAACCTAATCCTTACACCTCAAGAGTTCAACAACGTTTAAACAAGAAAATGGGTTACAGTTCTGGTTCAGGTTATCGAAAGAAACCAAACCATAACGATAATTTCAAAAAGAAAGGTCTGGGTTATGTTCTACCGAAAAATTATAAAAACGAGAAAACTTATAAACCAAAAACTGTATTTGTTGCAGGTACTTCTGCTGAGGAGGAACAAAAGAGTCCATTCTGGAAACAAACGAACAAAGAATTTCTTGCGAAGAAGCAAGAAGAAATGATTAATAAATCTGCTCAGAAGAATGTGGAAACGAGGATTTGTTTTAACTGCAAAATAGTTGGTCATATTGCCAGGAATTGTCCAAAGGCAATACAGATAAAACAGGGAGTTTCTGGTAAACTGAAAGAAAAAAATGATTGAATTCGATCCACCAATTGACAGATCTAAAATTTTCAAAAATTCAAAATTTGAAATTGGTGAATGTTCAAAGACTGGTGTTAAAAGAAATGAAAAGCATAACAATCAAAAATGGGTTGTTAAGAATTCAAGTGGCAGTTCAGGTGATGAATCTGATTCCATAAAATCAGAGGAGCCACAAGTTGAAGTAAGAGTTGAGAAATCAGTCCCTCCATTGGATGATGCAAACTTTCCACCATTGAGGGCTGATAATTTTAAACAAAAAGTTGGGAAAGTTGAAATTTCAAATCAATTTTATTCTGAAAAGAATAAGTTTGATGTTGAAAAGACTTTCAACGGAAATGTGAAACACATTTTTGGAAAAATGATCAATGATAAGGCCAAAGGAGTGAAAGAATTCTATGCTTCCAAAAAGAATGTTCACAAGTTTGTTGAAAGTGACAGTGAAAAAGAGATAGTTACACCTAAGGATGGTCAGGCCTAGGTGTCAATATTTTTCAAGGAATAAAAACCTGACTTGCCGGAGCTCCCAAGTTGGTAATCGCGGAGCATGAATCGGCATCTGTCTTAAAAATTGTTTTTGAATAGTATGACTTGCCGGAACTCCCAGGTTGGTAAGTGTGGAGTAGGAATCGGCATTTTGAGATTTCAACCTACAAGAGGTAATTGTTGGTAAGCAAACCGAGAAGTGGTTGAAAAAGAGGTTTTACTTACAAGTGGTAGTTAGTTGAAATAAGGGATGTGATCTTACAAGTGGTTAATCAAGGTCATTAAGTTGAACTTGATTTAACTATCATTCAAAAGTTTCAATAACAAAGTGGTGAATTAATCCCCTAACCTACAAGTGGTTTTATGAAATCAACAAAACTTATTTTCTGGAAAAATCATTTTGATTAAAACAAACTTAAGTGTTTTGAAATCAAATGGGAAAATAGTTTGTTGTAAGGGGGAGTTCTGATTGTTTATGCCAAGTGAATGGTGATTTGAAGTAATTCGCATCATGTTGTCATTTTATTTGTACAGTTTGTTTTCAAATTTCTTTTATATGATTTTGAATTTTAGGGGGAGTAAGAGATTTCAGAAAATCCAAAAACATTTGAAAATTTGAAAATGACAAAAACATGATAAAATCTATAAAAGCCAAAAACATTGAAAAATTAAAAATGAGCTTTGTTGTAAAAAGAGGAAATGATAGTACATCAGTGGACGATCACAGCATGCTAAAGAATTGAAAAGTTAAAAGGTGATAAACGGGCTCACTGATGATGTGCCAGTAGGTTTTTGCACATTTAGTAGATTGTGTCGAGATATAAACCTAAATTTCAAACTTACTTATATCGTGGGGAACATCTCTCGAATATATGGGTAACCCCCGAAATCTTGTTTGAAAGGTCCCTCTTTCTGAGATACTAGGTCTTTATACTAAGTGATATCTGGGGTATTATCCCGGGACTTCTGATTTTGCGGAAGCAATGGCCTAGTCCCCGTATAATACTTTCTGCTTGCTTGAAATATAGCACCCCCCTCAGCATAAAAATGATGAAACATTGAAAAATGCTAATCATGTGCTGTTGAAGAAAAGATTCTCTAAAGGGAACACACCAAAAGTCGAAGCCTTCATCTCTCTGATTTTGCGGAAGCAATAGCCTGAGCTCTCACGGCCCTCGCATTTAACCCCTTACAGATATCATCTAGGTATACTCACCTGTAAGACTGAATATTGGGATCTGGATACGGGAGTATATTCAAGTGGTGGGACACACGAATAAGTTTAAGTGCTTAAAACATTAATTTCGTATCTCGAAACAGTTGAACTTTGTGTGAGAATTTAAGTGGATCAGTATACTGACAATCTAAGTGAATCGTTTAGAACTTAAAATGTTTAAAGCTTAACGGTGTTGGTGATTTGTCTCAGAAACTGATATGATCCTCTTACACAAACTTGCAAAAATATTGTTTGTATATATTTCTTTACTGCATTTCTTTATTTTTTTAAAAAATCCAAAAGAGTTTTAGTGTGTTTTAGCATAAAATTTTGAAAAATCCAAAAAGATTTTCGACAACTGGTGTTGAAGAGCTGATTTTCAAAATTCCAAGTGCTAAACATGATGAACAGGTTTGGGAAAGTGTAGTTTGAAGAAGTTATTTCTACAAGTGGTCATCAAAGTTTAAATAATTTTTTGTATGATTTCTACAATGTGGTTTCTAAATTTGAAATATGTTAAATTTGTGAAACTTATGTTTGTGGTAGAGATTGCGCAGGAATGAAGTTTGAGAAAAACCAGGTTTCGATCTTAGAACCTGTGAGAAGTGAATTCCAGACTGCGATCCCAGCTTATTGAAAGGGGGAGTCTGAAGACAATCAGGAGGAAGTGATTAGAGCCAGTGTTTGATCTGGAATTATTTCCACGTAGCAGACTGATGTTGAAAAAGCTCAAGGAATCAAGAGACTTGATCAAGAGGAGTATAGAGCCAGGTTGAGATTCTGAAAGAAAAAAAAGAAAGAGATTGATTGAGGATGCTTACAATGAAGAATTTTTGGAGGAAGCATGAAGACTGATAAAGACTGAAGGTTTGACAACCGAAGACTCGACACCGAAGACTTCGTCAACATCCGAGGGGGAGTCTGTTGGTGCATCCGTCTGTCGACTTCGTCTTGTATCGAGTCTTGTATTGTATTAGATAGATCAGGGTACGGAAAACGAGAAAAGAGTGTTTTTAGGTATTTCGCACGAAATATGATTTCGTGTGAGATTTGATTTCGTTTGAGTAATTTCGTGCGAAATTAGATTTAGCTTGGCAGGTTCGTGCGAAATCACCAAGCCTATAAATACCTGATGTGCCTATTCATTTGTAACGATTATGATTCCGGTAGCGAAGCTCTGCCGAAGTGTCTACAACTTTGTAATCGATCTAATATCAATCAAAAGACAGTTTAAAGTGATTTCTCATGCAATTCAGCTGAAATAACACTGATACATCTGTTTCCGCCTTTTGTATTGGTGAAGACCTCTTCTGATCGACTTGTTTCGGTAAAACGATCCTACACCATTTCCACCATTGTTTCTATAACCAGCACCGTTGCGGTTTCCATTCCCGTTCCTTCCTTTTCCCCAACAATCCTCTGTTTGGTGAACCAACCTACCACATTTGTCGCATCTTGGAATGCGACAAGCTCCTTCATGATGATACCTACATTTTTGGCATTTAGGCAGGGTGCCTTGGTATCCTTTAGCTACAGTATCATTTGCCGCTGCAAAGGTTCTCGCCTCCTTAGGTGGGTTAGGGTCACGTTTCTTGTTGTTTGAACCTTTGTTGTTACTGCGGGTTGCTTGATTCAGATTCGCATGCTTCCTTTTCTTATCACCAGATGACTTAGCATGCATCTCGGTCTTTTCAGTTGGGTTCAATGACAACTTCTTCATACGGACAGCATCTTCAGTAAGGCTGACAGCCAGAGTTACAGCCTCAATGATCGTTTGAGGTTTGGCCGAAGTTACCATGCTGCGAAATTCTGAGGCCAATCCCCAAATGTAGCGTTCAACACGCTTAAATTCAGGAGTCACCATGTAGGGGATCACTCTCGACAAATCGTGGAACCTTCGGGTATAACCAGTAATGTCAGCACCTTCCATGGTCAAATGCCAGAACTCAGTCTCCAACCATTGGAGTTCAGCACGTGAGCAATACTTTTCTCTCATACGTTCCTTTAGTTCATCCCATGGTCAAATGCCAGAACTCAGTCTCCAACCTTAAGAGTTCAGCACGTGAGCAATACTTTTCTCTCATACGTTCCTTTAGTTCATCCCACATCATGCCGTACGCAGCATCATCACCCAGAGTCTGGACTTGCAAATTCCACCACGTCAAAGCTTCATCAACAAACAATCCCGTAGCAAAAGTGACTTGCTGATCCGCGGTACACTTGCTCATACGGATAGTGGCGTCAGTCTTCTCCGTCCAGCGTACAAACAGCACTGCACCTCCAGTGTCGTCGTAGTTCAGCGGCTTGAAGTCAAGAAACTGCTTGAAAGTGCAGCCTTGAGCTGTGCTTCCTCCAGATGTGTCTCCCTGCCCATTATGTCTAGCATTGCTGGGTCCTCCACTTTGTTCGGTGCGGTTCGCCTCGTATTGAGCGATAGCTGCGGAGATCCTTTCCTCCAGTAGGGCGTTCAGTTCTTCAGCAGTCCTTGGCAGAGGAGGAGGGGGTTGGTCAGAACCTTGATTGGTCACAGCTCTCCTAGGTGCCATGTTCTGTCGGAACATAACACAACTGGGTTAGACATTTGTTTGATATCGTCATACGAGACAGTAGTAGTATATATACACAGGCATATACCACATAAGTGACATCAAACAATCCGCCAAACGTATAAATCAATTCACACAGCAACAAGCATGCATAAATAGATAAATACTGATGTGTCATGAGATATTCACCGAGTCTTTACATATATCAGGGCAACTTGTTACATCATTGTTGCGAAGTAAAAATGCATAAAGGTTACATCACCCCATGGTACATTTTTAATATGTGTAAAGGACAAAATATCTTACTTCACATCGGCGGTTCTTGTCTTTATACCCTAAGTCATTACTCCAAAAGAGTATTTAATAGGCCGGGGGAAGGGTGTTCACGTTTGACCTTTTCTTGTATTGAAGGAATCTTGTTTGATACGTGACAAGACTTGCTGTGGTTTCTGTGCACTGAATTCCATAATTATGTATGCATCCATAATTACATAACTCCTTGCACAGTCCGCACAGTTCATTTCATCCTCGTATCACTTCCTTCAGATAGGCCATTGTTTTCAGGTAAAGTCACGAGTACCCGAGATATTCTATTTCTAGTACATGTATATATCAATTATCACACATAGTTGCAAGAAATTTCTAGTCAAAGACAAGTGCTACTCCAGTGCACCCTAAGTCTTGTAGTGTCTTTTCTTGACTCTTTGTAAACAGTTTCAGGTAGTGGATGTCGCGGAAAGTTTTATGCAATGAAAACTCTTTGGAAAATTGTTTTCATGGAAGGATCCTAGAGATTGTAGTCTAGACTCGAGAAGGAATCTTGGTTCACTACAATCGCAGCTCTGATACCAATTTGTCACACCCCTTTCTAAGGCGGAAGAACGAGGTGTGATCATGAAAGGTTCTCATTGCATACGAATGGTAAACATACTACATTCTCGTAAAAATAACTTCAAATGCCAATAACATTACATAACTGAAAACATAGGTTAAGTGTTTACATCACAAGAAACCATTTTGTCTGAAAAGTTTACAACTTTATTCAAAGATCAACTTAAACAACATCCAAGAGCAAGAGTATGACCGCGCATACATCCACTTTAGTTACCTGAAATACATGTGAGTTTTTGGAAAAACGTCAACATAATGTTGGTGTGAATTCATGCAATTTTTGTATTGAACGTTTGTATACTTTGTATGAAAACATGGTATGTAATTTGTATAACTCAAGTATTCCTGTATGTATCGAGATTGTTAATGGGTTGCAAGGCCATTAACATGTGACACGACATAGGAAGCATCCAAACCATAGGCATTTTTCTAGTTGTCTTTTCACGACTGAGACACAAAAGCACTACTTGGTACTAGTTTTCACCAAGAGTGTGGCTGCCCGAAACCCATTAGATCTAACCTTTTGTTCTGCGGTCTAGGTATATTGTTGATTAGTGGTGTTTCTGGTACCCTATTCGTGATACGATTTCACGTATCATTCCTTAGTTCTTGTATCCAGCATACCATAACACATGTACTTTCCCCAAGTTTAAAAAGTATGTAAAAGATTAAAAGTGGGGACATAATCTCACTTTTCTGTAAACACTTAGTAACATGTACTTCACCCCCGAAGTTATAAAACTAAAAACAGTTAAAAGAAAAGGGGGAGCATGAACTCACAACTTTGCGTTTCTTGCGCCGTAAACTTCACCGGGTTAGCTTATATAGCGTTGTGACCTATACGTGTTTTATTAACGTTAGTCACTAGACTTGTATCGCACAAGTACAAGTCACCATCTTTTATGTATTTGTTCTTTGTTGTTAAAAATAATTTATATTTTTAACTATATATCTTACTTATATTATTTTCCCACAAATAAATATAAGTATCTTGTATTTTTCACCCGAGTTATGTATTTTTGTCCAAAACTTCATTTTCAGTTCGTAAGTTGTCCAAGTTACATAATATATCAAGTAACATATTTTCATAAATATATTCTCTTGCATTTGTCTAAGCATGTTGTATGTGTATTTTGTATTTTTACTCCTTAGGAGTATTTAGTGTATTTTCAAGTCTTAACACACTATTACATACAATACGTATTACTTACACTTAGCACAAAACCTGGTGACCAATAAATATATATATTTTCCTAAAAAATATACATACTTAATATCAATTTTTATCTTGAAGAAATCATCATTTCTTAACTTTGAACTTTACACAAAAATTAGGGAAACCTTGGTAAATATTTTTAGGGAATAAGTTTCACCAAAACTTATATTTTTCTAAGTGTCAAAATTTATAGAAATTTTGACATGGTTTCCCCTAAAAATGGAGGTTTCCCATGTTTTCAAAACATGTGTTTATTTTCTTTTAAAATCATCACAACAATCATCAACTCATTTAACATTTACCGAGTGTCAAAATCAAGTAAATTACATTACATCATGAACTTGAAGTTTTGTAAAAACTTGTAGTAACTTACCATGTTATTTAGTAGGTTTAGTTACCCTTTAAAACATGGTTATTTGTTTGTAAATCACTTTATTAAAAGATTTAGTCATTTACAACTTGTAAGATGATTTTTCTAAAAATATTTCTTTTGTATTTTTCTTGTTACAATCATATTTCTAGTCTTGTTTAAACACTAAAAATATTATTAGTTTACTTAGAAACCATGACTTTGTAAATCTCATAAATAAACTTGGTTTCTTGGGAAACTTATTTTTGTAATCATCTATTTACAAGATTTGTATTTTTGTTTAACCATCTTTACATATGAAAATCACTTTCATTATTCAAGTTCATGGAGACATAAAGTATGATGATCTTGGTCTTTCACAAGATCACCACCTTAACTTACTAGATCATGTGTTTAATCACAATCTAGTAGTTTCCATATGTTGTCTAACATTATTAACACTAATAATCAATCAACAAGAAGCAAATCAACATCATTTACATGTATTCTTATGTATTTAAGCTTATGTTAAAGTATCATGATCATGTTCTTTTGTGTTCTTCAAGATTAACAATATTCATCATCTTTTATTCATCAAAATAGAAGTAAACAAGTGATAAGAAGCTTACAACTAGCACAAGGGCTAGGGAAGAACACTTGAGGTTGAAGATGATAAATGGGTTGGGTAAAAGCAAATAGAGAAGGTTCTTCAAGATCCACAAGCTCTAAACCTTCTTAAACACCTTGTTGCACCTTAGGTTAAGCTTGGAATGGATGATTAATGGTTGAAGGTGGTGGTGATGTGGGTGGTGGCTCACGGCGGTAGGTGGGAGGAGAGGAGGAGGGAGGTGTGGTGTGAAAGTCTTGACCCTTATGCTTTACTTATAGTACATAATCTTCCACAAGATCACATCATATCTCAAGAGATCTCACAATATCTAAATATATCTTGGCAAGATTTAGAGGATTTAGCAAATATTTGGTGGGGCCACCCTCATGTGACCGTCCACTATTTAGGGGGTGGGGGGTAAAGTGAAATTTTAATTTACTAAATGTAAAATCAAGTTAGGTTTCAAGTATAAAATTTAGGGACTTGATGTGTTATTATGTTATAAGGGGTGTTATGGTGTTCGGGGACCATAACTAGTTCAGAAACATTAAAACAATGCTTCTAGTAATATTTTTATGTTTCGGGTAATGTCCGGTTGTTCGGTTAAATACCGGTTCGTTAAAGTGCTAAATTGCACCGTTTAGTGTCCTTTAAGTATCCTTTTGTAACCCTTTTAATTCCCAACACTTAGGAGGGTATTCTAGATAATAAAACATGAATTATGCATGATAATTATAGGTTAAAAAGCTGATTATAGCTGATTTGTGCAGAATTCTGCATTTAAAGTGCGTTTCGGGTGCTTTTTAGTGCATATTCTAGCTTCCGGAAAGTCTATATGTTAACCCTTGTATATACTCTTGGGTTTTAATGTATTCTTGACGTTGGACCTACACCTAGGGTCCAATTTTATTGTCTGACTGCTTTCTGCAGAATTATTGACACAAAGTGTCTTACCGGTGAGTTTACTAGTATTTCTGACGCAACGCTATCATTAATGCATAAAGCAATTTCTTGTGGTATAAAATGTGCATGAATTCACAAGTATAGCATGTAATTTAGATAATGTTTACATTTAAGCACATAATTGCAGTCATTAAGTATTAATTAAATTGTACGGAAATTACCAGTTTGGTGCCAGTTGTCACAGTACTATCCTAGCATATTCGAAGAATATGGTAGTGTAACCTTTGCTGTCTATTCCAGTCATTCTAAGATTTAGGAACTTATTGGCGATTTGTTCCTTTTCATTAAGAGGACATAATTTTCTTTCATCCCTTTCCTTAAAGTTGATCAATTCTATATTATAAACTCTATCACTTCCCCTAGACTGGAGAATAGTATTCCACCATTCTAAGGCTGCATTTTTGAAAAGATTAGAAGCAAACATAATCTTATCTTCATCTGCACATTTACTTATCTTTATGACTGCTTCTGTCTTTTCTATCCAACGTAAGGCTGGCATGGATCCTTCATTGCCTGAGAATTCTATTGGTTTGCAGGTCAAGAATTCTTTATAAGAACAACCGTAAGAAGCGGTTCTTCTTCTTTTAGGAAATGGAGCTTGGATTAAAGGTTTGTTGTCATTCACATTGTGACTTGGTTCAGTGTGTTGATGTTTACTTCCATTTGCAGATTTATTATTTTCTGCTTCTTTAACAGTCTTGATAATATAGGGCATAGCATCTATAATTTCTTGTGCTACTATGTGTTAAATGGCACTGTTATCTATTTGGTTTTCGTTATTCTCATTATTCTGATTTTCCTGATTTACTTCATTAGACATCTGAATTGTGAACGTTTACCAGGTATTAATTATCATAGAATAAAATTTACTACATTTATTTATACACAATCACGCAAACAAATTGACCAAAAACGTCGATCATTGCGATTTTTACTCTTTCTATATATATGCATCAGTTACATACTACCACTTGAAATCAAATATACTAGTAGTTTTGCATTCGTATCTATTCTAGTCTATTCTACTACTTTTTTTTATCAAAATACAAAATTACACATATATCTAGGTATTTTCTAAGTTCCGTTTCTCCAGTATTGCATTTCATTTTCATCATACTTCAAAACAAATTTCTCCCCTATATGTCGGATTCTATTCCCCTCATTTACTAAACTTTCTCCATACTCATGGAGTTCCTGCACACATTCTCTACTCATTGGTGGGTTTAACAGGTCAGGTTTATAAGGTACGGGTTCCTCATAAGGGTCTGCGCTATTCATTTCGAAAATGTTCTATCATCATCCAACCACGGATTGCGTTCTAAAGACATTGGTTCTTTGGGAGGATATAGGGTCGAGTATGACCTATTGTTGTCAAACCATGGGTCATATTCTAAAGGCTGTGGGGGTTGGGATTATAGGTAACTCGTTGGGGTCAAATGCAGGTATAGGGAATTGGTTTTCTTGGTTGGGTTCTAGTATTTGTTGATCTGGGAATAAAGGTAATAGTGGTCGTTCAGCTACTTGGTTTAGGTTAGTGTCTACTGCTGTAGTGGCTAACATATGGAAATCAGCCAACTGTCTATCTAGCTCCTCTTCTCAAGGTGGCCTAATGACTGTTTCCTGAGTTTGTGCATTTGCTTCCTTATTAGCTCTAACTATCGCTCTCTGCTGTTGTAACTTCTTCATTCTTTTTCTTCTCTCATGTGCTCCTTTACTAAACCAACCTCTCTTCTTAGTAGTAAAGGGTTCCTCAGATTGTGCCTTAAATATAACTATCCCTTCCTCAGTATCGGCCGAGTATCCTGAGGGATTAGGTTGAGATGATGTTTCCTCATCTTTTGGTGAACTATCTATATGACGATAAGCGTCCGAAGTTCCTTGCTCACTCATACTATAAACTAACAAATAGTCAAATAACAAAAAACACATAATATACATGTTTACACATAATTATTTCCTAACACAGAATTTGAAATTTAAGTGTCAGCAGAACACTTCTTTGGCTTAAACCAGTGGCTGTAGCTATGATACCATGCTCTATCGCAACCCCCGACCCCTACCCCGGGAGTGGGTGTCGTGACATCTTGATCAGTGGTATCGGTGTTTGTTAATTTAGCAGCGGAATACGTCAGGACCGTAGTTAGGAAATATTTTTATCAGAGTAAAACACCAAACTTTTATAATAATAAATCTTTGGGATAAAACCCAAATTCATTTGACAGTACATTCATAGGGATAAACCCTAGTTATTGAAAACAAAAATTTCTTTTTATTTAGATAACGTTTATAGCCACTTTTCCAAGCCTTCAGTGCTCTCCAGCTGGCTTCTATTTGGTTTTCACATTTTGTTACCTGAAACGCATTTTAAAAACATTTTATCAGCAAGAAATACTGGCGAGTGCATTCCAGTTTAATCAAAATAGTTTACATTACTTCCACAGTATTGAGAGCGATTACAATGTTTATATCTACACAATTACTCATTCAGTGCTATCCACACCAGACTTGTGTGTCATATTACTCATTGGCTAACTCTTTGTCCAATGGTAACGTCTTTCACATTTTGTATACAAAACTCCAACATACCGGCAGTAATTGTAGAATACAAAGACTCAATCACTATTTAAGTATTTATAAAAAACATTTGAGGTTTTTATAAAAGATTTACAAAAGAGTTTATAAAAGAAATGTACTCACATTGTTTACTTAGGTGATACTACTATAGCTTCCTGGTGATTCTCCTGGTTATTATCTATTAAAATTAAATAATGCACACGTGTTAGTAAAATAACCCAAATCACATTAACCGTACAACTCGAGACATAATTCCAATGACTGAGTCAGGCAGAGCCTTGACATGCATTACGGAATCCTAGATCAATCGGGTGTAACACGAGACAGAACTCCAACGACGTAGTCGGGCAGAGCCTTGACATGCTTTACGGAGCCCTAAATCGATCGTGTAGGGTAATAGCAGGGTTATAATACATACAACGAGGCAGAGCTTCGCTTTATAGTGGGTATTATGCTCGGGTATAATTTCTACTATTCAGAAATTGAGAGAGAGATTTAGAAATTGAACGAATTCCAAATGAACTCGTCTAGCCTATTTATATGCTTTTCGTATGGCGGCTCGCGGCCCGCGAGAGAGAAGCCTAAGGCCTTCACGGCCCGCGACAAACCACGTGTCGCTTATAGCTTCGCCGAGTCAAGGGCTAGCCTTGATGAGTCACCTGCCACGTGGTGGTGTGGCTTGACCGGCAAACAAAGCCAGTCGCAGCCTGCGACAACATAAGCTAAGGCAGTCACGCCCCGTCAGCGACTCCTGAACTTTGTTTTTGTTTATTTTTCTAAGTATAAGGGTATTTCGGGCTCGTTTCTCGCGTACGGGGTATGTAAGGAATGTTTTAGGGTCATAATAAGGGTTCTAGGAAGGTTGTTATATCCTCCCCACCTTGTTTTAGATCTCGTCCTCCAGCTCTACTGGAACAGGTGTCGGTATTTTCTCTTCATCTCTGATTCGAGTTCCCAAGTGTATTCTGGTCCTCTCTTGGAATCCCATTTCACTTTGACCAGAACTAATCTCTTGTGTTTGAGATTCTTGATCTTTCTATCTTCAATCTGAACGGGTTTATCGATAAACTTAAGTTTCTCATTTACCTCTATGTCCTTAAAAGGTATCACTAAATATTCTTCTGTTAAGCACCTTTTGAGATTACATACATGAAACACATCATGTATTCCTGCCATTTCCTCTAGCAGTTGTAGCTGATAGGTTACGGGTCCTATACGTCTAATAATCTCAAAAGGTCCAACATACCTGGGGCTTAACTTTCCTCTTTTAACGAATATGACTACTCCTTTCCATGGAGAAACTCTTAATAGTACCTTATCTCCTACTTGGAATTCTAACGGTTTTCGTCTGTTATTTGCATAACTCTTTTGACGATCTCGTACTGCTTTTAGTCTTTCCATAACTTGAATTATGTTGTCCGTTGTTTCTTGCACTATCTTAGGTCCAGATAATTGCTATTCTCCAATTTCTGCCCAACAGACTTGAGTTCTGCACTTTCGTCCATAAAGTGCTTCAAAAGGTGCAGCATTAATGCTAGTAAGATAGCTGTTATTGTACGGAAATTCTATTAATGGTAAATGGTCGTCCCAATTTCCTCCGAAATCAATTACACAGGCTCTCAGCATATCTTCCATTGTTTGTATTGTCCTTTCATTTTGTCCATCCATTTGTTGATGATAAGCTGTGCTTAGATTTAACCTGGTTCCTATTGCTTTTTGGAAACTTGTCCAAAAATGAGAAGTAAAATGGCTATCTCTATCAGATACAATAGATAAAGGAATTCCATGTAATGAAACTATTTCATTTACATATAGCTTGGCTAAGTGTTCCATACTGAAAGTTTCCTTCATTGGTAAGAAATGAGCAGATTTGGTTAATCTGTCAACAATCACCCAGATTGTATCATTTCCTTTTCTTGTCTTGGGTAACTTGGTAACCAAGTCCATTGTTATCAATTCCCATTTGCATATTGGCATCTCTAACTGTTGCAATAATCCTGAGGGTTTCTGATGCTCAACTTTAACTTGTGAACAAGTTAGACATTTAGCAACGTAGCTTTGTATATCCTTTTTCATTCCTATCCACCAGAAATTCTTTCTTAAATCTTGATAAATCTTATCACTTCCGGGATTTATCGTATACTTAGATTTATGAGTTCTTCTAGAATTCTGTGACGTATGTTTCCTTGTTTAGGTATCCACATCCTTTTCTTATGGAACTTCCAAATTCCATATGTTTCTTGTTCTAATTCGTTAATCATTCGTTTTAAACCTTCAGCATCATCCTTGATTGCTATTTCCTGTACTTCTCTAATTTGCTCATTTAAATCTACTTGTAGATTTAATCTAAGAGAACGTACTCGTTTTGGCTTTTCATGATACTTTCGACTTAAAGCATCAGCTACTACATTAGCTTTTCCAGCATGATACTGGATATCACAATCATAATCACTAAGAACTTCCATCCAGCATCTTTGTCTCATATTTAACTCTTTTTTCCCAAAAATGTATCTTAAACTCTTATGATCTGTGAAGACAACAAATTTATTTCCATATAAATAGTGTCTCCAAATCTTAAGGGCAAAAACTATGGCTCCTAATTCTAGATCATGGGTTGTATAATTCTCTTCATGATTCTTAAGTTGCCTAGAGGCATAAGCTATAACCTTTTGACATTGCATCAACACACATCCGTATCCTAACTTAGACGCATCACAATAGACTATAAAGTCTGAAGTTCCTTCTGGTAATATGAGTATGGGTGCATTGGTTAACCTTTGCTTAAGAATTCTAAAGGCTTCTTCCTGTTTTAGTCCCCATTCAAACTTAACTGATTTGCAGGTCAGTTTGGTTAATGGAATGGCTATTCTAGAGAAATCTCGGATAAACCGTCTATAATATCCTGCCAGTCCAAGAAAACTTCGTACTTCTGTTGGCGGCTCAGGGACTTTCCACTTAGTAATCGCCTCGATCTTTGTGGGATCCACGTGAATTCCTTCATGATTAATCAGATGTCCAAGTTATTGCACTTCTTGTAACCAAAATTCACATTTTGAGAATTTAGCATAAAGCTTCTCTTTTCTCAACAATGTCAGAAGTGTATGCAGATGCGTTGCATGTTCCTCTTTACTCTTAGAGTAAATAAGAATATCATCTATAAAGACAATTATGAATTTATCCAGGTATGGTTTACATATCCTGTTCATCATGTCCATAAGTGCAGCTGGGGCATTGGTTAAACCAAATGGCATGACGGTAAATTCATAATGACCGTACCTTGTTCTGAAAGCAGTTTTAGGAATGTCCTCTTCCTGTACTTTCAGTTGATGATATCCTGAGTGTAAATAGATCTTTGAAAAGAATCGAGCTCCTTGAAGTTGATCAAACAGATCATCGATTCTCGGTAGTGGGTACGGATTTTAATCGTAACCTTGTTCAATTCTCGTTAATCAATGCACATACGCATCGATCTGTCTTTCTTCTTAACAAACAACGCCGGTGCTCCCTTCGGTGATGAACTAGGTTGTATAAAACCCATGGTTGCAAAAGTCGCTAGGCGCTCCCTAGTCGGATTCGAGAGTACTCGGGAAGTACTCGGCTTAGGCGGAGATTACTCGGGGAGTAATTGGCCTGGGAGACCAGTACTCGTGCCTCGGCAGCCTACCTTGTAGCGAGTATTCGGGGAGTACTCGGAGCCTAGGGGGGACTTTTACAGCCATGATAAAACCTTTGTCAAGAAGTTCATCCAATTGGTTCTTCAGTTTCTGCATCTTCGTTGTTGCTAATCGATATGGTGATTTGGCCATCAGTGCTGTTCCTGGTATTAGGTGAATTCTAAATTCAACCTCTCTATCAGGCGGTAATCCAGGTAACTCTTCTGGAAAAATGTCGGAGAATTTAGATATTATGGGAATATCTTTTAATTCTTTTCCTTTAATATTAATGATTACAGAAATCATATATACTATTCCTCCTTTCCTTTCATAACTTGCGGCTTTCATCACAGAGATGAACTTTGTTGATTTGTTTGGCTTATCTCCTTTGATTGTGATCTTTTCACCACTTAGTGTACTTACTTGAACTGTCTTTTGATCACATAAAATACTGGCATGATTGGCTACCAACCAATCCATTCCTAATACAATATCGAATCCAGCCAGATTCATTGGGTAAAGGTTAGCAAAGAAATGATGGTTTAGGATTTCTATTCTTGCTTCCCGCAAGATTTCGCTTATCTTAACGGATTCTCCATTTGTTGTCTCTACCAGACAATCTTATTGAAGTTTGGCTAAGGGTTGGTCAAGAAGTTTGTAGAAAGAAGTATTGATAAAACTTTGGATTGCCCAAGAGTCAAACAATACTTTGGCAAAAATTTCGTTAACTAAAAACGTATCGACAATCACATCTGGAATCATCTTGGCTTCCTCAGCTGTCAGAACAAAGGCTCTGGCATTTTTCTTAGGTCCTTCGGTTGACTTAGCTTGATTGGTTGTGGCTAGAGCTAGTTTCGGATAGTTCTGTTTGATGTGACCAGCTTCTCCACAATTGTAGCATATTCTATTGTTAGGTTTCCTTCTACAGTCTTCATCCTTGTGTCTAGAGATTTTGCAAAAGTTGCAGTATACAGAGCATCTTCCAGAATGCTTTATTTTGCAATACTTATAATAGGGTGTAGAGAAAGAACCTGTACCTTTCCCACGGTTGGCATTACCGTAGCGAAATTCTTGGGTAAGCTTTTGAGCTAGGTTCTTTCTCTGGTTTTCCTCTTGTGTATGCACTAATTCATCAGTCAAAGTATTGGCTAGTTCTACTAATTCTTCTATGGTTTGCGGTCTAGTTGCTTTGACTACGTGTCTAATCTCACTAATTAATCCCCAAATATAACGAGAGATTAACACTGGTTCAGGTGAGGCTAAGGTAGGTACAATCCTTGCATATTCGAAGAAAATGGTAGTGTAACCTTTGCTGTCTATTCCAGTCATTCTTAGATTTAGGAACTTATTGGCGATTTGTTCCTTTTCATTAGGAGGACATAATTTTCTTTCAACCCGTTCCTTAAAATTGATCCATTCCATATTATAAACTCTATCACTTCCCCTAGACTGGAGAATAGTATTCCACCATTCTAAGGCTGCATTTTTGAAAAGATTAGAAGCAAACACAATCTTATCTTCATATGCACATTTACTAATCTTTATGACTGCTTCTGTCTTTTCTATCCAACGTAAGGCTGCAATGACTCCTTCATTGCCTGAGAATTCTATTAATTTGCAGGCCAAGAATTCTTTATAAGAACAACCGTAAGAAGCGGTTCTTCTTCTTTTAGGAAATGGAGCTTGGATTAAAGGTCTGTTGTCATTCACATTGTGACTTGGTTCAGGGTGTTGACGTTTACTTCCATATGCATATTTATTATTTTCTGCTTTTTTAACAGTCTTGATAATATAGGGCATAACATCTATAATTCCTTATGCTACTATGTGTTGAATGGCACTGTTATCTATTTGGTTTCCGTTATTCTCATTATTCTGATTTTCCTGATTTACTTCGTTCGACATCTGAATTGTGAACATTTACCAGGTATTAATTATCAAAGAATAAAATTTAGTACAATTATTTATACACAATCACTCAAACAAATTGATAAAAAACGTTGATCATTGCGATTTTTACTCTTTCTATATATATGCATCAGTGACATACTACCATTGGAAATCAAATATACTAGTAGTTTTGCATTCGTATCTATTCTAGTCTATTCTACTAATTTTTTTATCAAAATACAAAATTACACATATATCTAGATATTTTCTAAGTACCGTTTCTCTAGTATTGCATTTCATTTTCATCATATTTCCAAACTAATTTCTCCCATATCTGTCGGATTCTATTCCCCTCATTTACTAAACTTTCTCCATACTCATGGAGTTCCTGCACACATTCTCTACTTATTGGTGGGTTTAACGGGTCAGGTTTATGAGGTACGGGTTCCTCATAAGGGTCTGCGCTATTCATTTCGAAAAATGTTCTATCATCATCCAACCACGAATCGCGTTCTAAAGGCATTGGTTCTTTGGTAGGATATAGGGTCGAGTATGACCTATTGTTGTCAAACCATGGGTCATATTCTAAAGGCTGTGGGGTTGGGGTTCTAGGTAACTTGTTGGGGTCAAATGCATGTATAGGGAATTGATTTTCTTGGTTGGGTTCTAGCATTTGTTGATCTAGGAATAAAGGTAACAGTGGCGGTTCAGCTACTTGGTTTAGGTTAGTGTCTGCTGCTGTAACGGCTAACATATGGAAATCCGCCAACTGTCTATCTAGCTCCTCTTCCCAAGGTGGCCTAATGACTGTTTCCTGAGTTTGTGCATTTGCTTCCTTATTAGCTCTAACTATCGCTCTCTGCTGTTGTAACTTCTTCATTCTTTTTCTTCTCTCATGTGCTCCTTTACTAAACCAACCTCTCTTCTTAGTTGTAAAGGGTTCCTCAGACTGTGCCTTAAATATAACTATCCCTTCCTCAGTATCGGCTGAGTATCCTGAGGGATTAGGTTGAGACGATGTTCCCTCATCTTTTGGTGAACTATCTATATGACGATAAGCATCCGAAGTTCCTTGCTCACTCATACTGTAAACTAACAAATAGTCAAATAACACAAAACACATAATATACATGTTTACACAGAATTATTTCCTAACACAGAATTTGAAATTTAAGTGTCAGCCGAACACTTCTTTGGCTTAAACCAGTGGCTGTAGCTATGACACCACTCTCTGTCGCAACCCCCGACCCCTACCCCGGGAGTGGGTGCCGTGACATCCTGATCCGTGGTATCGGTGTTTGTTAATTTAGCAACGGAATACATCAGGATCGTAGTTAGGAAATATTTTTATCAGAGTAAAACACCAAACTTTTATAATAATAAATCTTTGGGGTAAAACCCAAATTCATTTGACAGCACATTCATAGGGATAAACCATAGTTATTGAAAACAATAATTCCTTTTTATTTAGGTAACTTTTATAGCCACTTTTCCAAACCTTCAGTGCTCTCCAGCTGACTTCTATTTGGCTTTCACATTTTGTTACCTGAAACGCGTTTTAAAAACATTTTATCAGCAAGAAATACTTGCGAGTGCATTCCAGTTTAATCAAAATAGTTTACATTACTTCCACAGTATTGAGAGCGATTACAATGTTTATATCTACACAATTACTCATTCAGTGCTATCCACACCAGACTTGTGTGTCATATTACTCATTGGCTAACTCTTTGTCCAATGGTAACGTCTTTCACATTTTGTATACAAAACTCCAACATACCGGCAGTAATTGTAGAATACAAAGACTCAATCACTGTTTAAGTATTTATAAAAAAAAAACATTTGAGGTTTTTATAAAAGATTTACAAAAGAGTTTATAAAAGAAATGTACTCACATTGTTTACTTAGGTGATACTGCTATAGCTTCCTGGTGATTATCCTGGTTATTATCTATTAAAATTAAACAATGCACACGTGTCAGTAAAATAACCCAAATCACATTAACCGTACAACTCGAGACAGAATTCCAATGACTGAGTCAGGCAGAGCCTTGACATGCATTACAGAATCCTAGATCAATCGGGTGTAACATGAGACAGAACTCCAACGACGGAGTCGGATAGTGCCCTGACATGCGTTACGGAGCCCCAAATTGATCGTGTAGGGTAATAACAGGGTTATAATACTTACAACGAGATAGAGCTTTGCTTTATAGTGGGTATTATGCTCGGGTATAATTTCTACTATTCAGAAATTGAGAGAGAAATTTAGAAATTGAACGAATTCCAAATGAACTCGTCCAGCCTATTTATAGGCTTTTCGTATGGCGGCTCGCTGCCCGCGAGAGAGAAGGCTAAGGCCTTCGCGGCCCGCGACAAACCACGTGTCTCTTATAGCTTTGCCGAGTCAAGGGCTAGCCTTGATGAGTCACCTGCCACGTGGCGGTGTGGCTTGACCGGCAAACAAAGCCAGTCGCAGCCCGCGACAACCTAAGGTAAGGCAGTCGCGCCTCGCGAGCGACTCCTGAACTTTGTTTTTGTTGATTTTTCTAAGTATAAGGGTATTTCGGGCTTTTTTTCTCACGTACGGGGTATGTAAGGAACGTTTTAGGGTCATAATAAGGGTTCTAGGAAGTTTGTTATATCCTCCCCACCTTGTTTTAGATCTCGTCCTCGAGGTCTACTGGAACAGGTGTGTGTATTTTCTCTTCATCTCTGATTCGAGTTCCCAAGTGTATTCTGGTCCTCTCTTGGAATCCCATTTCACTTTGACCAGAACTAATCTCTTGTCTTTGAGATTCTTGATCTTTCTATCTTCAATCTGAACGGGTTTATCGATAAATTAAAATTTTCATTTACCTCTATTTCCTTAAAAGGTATCACTAAAGATTCGTCTGCTAAGCACTTTTTGAGATTACATACATGAAACACATCATGTATTCCTGCCATTTCCTCTGGTAGTTGTAGCTGATAGGCTACGGGTCCTATACGTCTAATAATCTCAAAAGGTCCAACATAACTGGGGCTTAGCTTTCCTCTTTTAACGAATCTGATTGCTCCTTTCCTAGGAGAAACTCTTAATAGTACCTTATCTCCTACTTGGAATTCTAAAGGTTTTCGCCTGTTATTTGCATAACTCTTTTGATGATCTCGTGCTGCTTTTAGTCTTTCCTTAACTTGAATTATCTTGTTCGTTGTTTCTTACACTATCTTAGGTCCAGATAATTGCTTTTCTCTAATTTCTGCCCAACAGACTGGAGTTCTGCACTTTCCTACATAAAGTGCTTCAAAAGGTGCAGCATTAATGCTAGTATGATAGCTGTTATTGTAGGAAAATTCTATTAATGGTAAATGGTCGTCCTAATTTCTTCCGAAATCAATTACACAGGCTCTCAGCATATCTTCCATTGTTTGTATTGTCCTTTCACTTTGTCCATCCATTTGTGGATGATAAGCTGTGCTTAGATTTAACCTGGTTCCCGTTGCTTTTTGGAAACTTGTCCAAAAATGAGAAGTAAAATGGCTATCTCTATTAGATATAATAGATAAAGGAATTCCATGTAATGAAACTATTTCATTTACATATAGCTTGGCTGATTGTTCCATACTGAAAGTTTCCTTCATTGCTAAGAAATGAGCAGATTTGCTTAATCTGTCAACAATCACCCAGATTGTATTATTTTCTTTTCTTGTCTTGGGTAACTTGGTAACAAAGCCCATTGTTATCAATTCCCATTTCCATATTGGCATCTCTAACTATTGCAATAATCCTGAGGGTTTCTCATCCTCAACTTTAACTTGTGAACAAGTTAGACATTTAGCAACGTAACTTACTATATCCTTTTTCATTCCTATCCACCAGAAATTATTTCTTAAATCTTGATCTTATCACTTTCTGGATATATCGTATACTTAGACTTATGAGCTTCTTCTAGAATTCTGTGACGTAGGTTTCATTGTTTAGGTATCCACAACCTTTTCTTATGGAACTTCTAAATTCCATCTGTTCTTTGTTCTAATTCCTTAATCAATCCTTTTAAACCTTTAGCATCGTCCTTGATTGCTGTTTCCTGTACTTCTCTAATTTCTCATTTAAATCTACTTGTAGATTTAATCTAAGAGAACGTACTCGTTTTGGCTTTTCATGATACTTTTGACTTAAAGCATCAGCTACTACATTAGCTTTTCCAGTATGATACTGGATATCACAATCACTAAGAACTTCCATCCAGCGTCTTTGTCTCATATTTAACTCTTTTTGCCCAAAAATGTATTTTAAACTCTTATGATTTGTGAAGACAACGAATTTATTTCCATATAAATAGTGTCTCCAAATCTTAAGGGCAAAAACTATGGCTCCTTATTCTAGATCATGGGTTGTGTAATTCTCTTCATGATTCTTAAGTTGTCTAGAGGCATAAGCTATAACATTTTGACGTTGCATCAACACACATCCATATCCTAACTTAGACGCATCACAATAGACTATAAAGTCTGAAGTTCCTTCTGGTAATGCGAGTATGGGTGCATTGGTTAACCTTTGCTTAAGAATTCTAAAGGCTTCTTCTTGTTTTGGTCCCCATTCAAACTTAACTGATTTGCAGTTCAGTTTGGTTAATGGAATGGCTATTCTAGAGAAATCTCGGATAAACCGTCTATAATATCCTGCCAGTCCAAGAAAACTTCGTACTTCTGTTGGAGACTCAGGGACTTTCCACTTAGTAATCGCATCGATCTTTGTGGGATCCACGTGAATTCCTTCATGATTAATCAGATGTCCAAGGAATTGCACTTCTTGTAACCAAAATTCACATTTTGAGAATTTAGCATAAAGCTTATCTTTTCTCAACAATGTGACATATGTGCTAATGTAATCATTGTACAACTCCAACCAATTCAAATATCAATAAAACAATGTGTTTTGATCCCAATATTTGTTTATTTATGTTTGACATTTTGCACATTTTGATTTTTGTTCGATTTTAAACTCTTAATCGCTTTCTGGAAAGTTACACGCAAACTGATGCGTAAACGTAATTAGTTTAACACGACAAACACTCCGGGACAGTGACAAAAGCTTAACTTATCTTAAATAACCTTTACATAACTTAGAAATAAGTTTTGAAGGGTTTGGTATGGCGAAAACAAGTTTATTCGATCATAGGGGCTATTTGCGTCAAACTGCAAAAGTCTGCCGTTTCGTAAGGCAACGTACATTCTGGAACATGATCATAAGCTAAGAATACCATAAATAACGTTAACATAGCTTAGAAATAAACTTTGAGGGGTTCGGTATGCAAAAATGCGCTTATTTGATCACAGATACTAAAAGAGTCAAAAACTGCGTAAGTTTGCATTTACGCGCATATCTTACGTTCTGACCACATCTGGACATCCAAAAATTTTTATAATCACTAAAATATTGTATTTTAGTGATCGGAATGCAAAAATATCATACGTCGCTTAATTTGGATCGTTTTCGCGTCCGTTCGAGTTTCGTCGTATTTAACCGAATAACGCGACCGTACGACCAAACGAGCCGACATCCGTGATATTTCCAAGCATATTTCAAGTCCCCTATACTTTAACGTCCTTGTAGAGCCTTGAAAATGGCTTAACGGAGGTTAAATACGTCAAATATGCATGTATGTGTGTGCAAGGACTAAATATGTAATTTTTGAAACTGTTTGCTGCTCTCGCGCTGCGCGACGGCCAGGAGGGCCATCTGTCGCGCCACGCGACCACCTCCTGTCGATAGAAACCTCATTTGCATTTGTCGCGCCATTTTCCAGCTTGTTTCCTTGTGGCTTCCATGCTATTTCTTCTTGTTTTGGCACCAAGTTAACACCTTTGCAAGGCTTTTAACCACAACCAAACACTTGTAGGGTCAAGATAGTTCCTTGGAAGTTACACAATACACATGTCTTGATCCTACAAGCTTCCAACAACTATAAATAGCCTTGAATCCTCATTCATTCCTTGCTCATTCTCATCTTTATTCTCTCTAAAACTCTAAGTGGAGGCTACCATCAATTGGAGGCCACCTACCTGAGTTTTCTAGTGCATCTTTCCAGCCTTAGAACATTTTGTAAGTGTTCTTTCATGGCTAGTTATTATTTTCAGCAATTAAAAGCTGAAAGTCAAACAGTTTGACTACCGTTTGACTTCGGTTTTGACCATGAATTGGTCAAATCAAAGTTCAATTGAACTTTGCAACGTGATTGTAATCGCGATGGTTATAATCCTCATCAATTATACCTACTGATTACCACGTTGACTAGTCGTAGTGACGAGTCAAAGTTTCGGTCAAAATGCGCATTTGTGTGCATTTTACGACGGAACTATTTTCGGGCATCAAAACACTTTGTTTTGATACCAAATCAGTTTTCAACTTTGTTAAACATGTTTTGACATGTTTAACTCGTCACCACTAGTTTAGTGCTTGTTTAGGGTCGTAAGTCAAGTGGTCTCGACAACCGCTTAGACTTTCGAACCCGACCCATTTGGTCGGTCATTAGGATCCGACCAAACTTATTTAGTGACCATAGTTATATAGGGAATAACCTACTGAGGTTATACCTTATGGTCACCATGTTTGGTTAGTTCTTCGTTAAGTTGTTATTATGCCCATTAAAAATGACCAAAATGTCCTTTTTGAGCATAAAATCATTTTTAACATATGTAATCAAGTTTTTGACATCTAAACTGATTTAATAACATTTTTAAAGATAATTGGGCATGTAAGACTTAACGTATGACATAAACAACCATCCGACTTTATTTTTCCGTAACGACACGTTAACGTAGCTTAATCTACCTTAACGGGTCGAAACGGGTCAAAAGCACTTAGGATAAGTTTCTAATCAGAATGTTAGGTCTATTAAATCATGCCATATGAGTTCCAATACTCATTTGATTTATAGAACTACATTCTATCCTATCCTCCGGTTTAGGATCCGATTATTAACATAGTTGCCTATACTAGGTGCCGTTTGATTCCGTGATTTCTCAAGCTTTAATAGGTCTTTGTTCCAAGACTATTAAGCAATCCCAAGTGAGTACATAGACCCCTCTTTTTACATGTTTTCAAGGTGATTATGTGAGTACATAGACCCCTCGTTTTACATGTTTTCAAGTTGATTATGTGAGTACATAGTCCCCTCTTTTACCGCTTTCAAATATTTTGGGGTGATACACATGTGCCTACTTGTTACTTTCATGCTTTTCATGCTTTTCATGACATATACTTGCTATGTTCAACTAGTACAGATATAGTACATGATTTCAATTATGTTTGGCTATATATTTTGACTGAGCATGGTAGCACATTGATTTCATAGACACTTTTGTTGCATAAGTTTACTCAGCATATGGGCACATTGATTTACATTACATTTCTGCTGCATATGTTTACTCAACATATGGGCACATTGATTTCATGAACATTTCTACTTCGTATGTTTACTTAGCATACGTAGTACATCATTTTCACATGACATGCTTACATTGTTTATGACATTTGGTATGTTTAACGTGACAATAATACATTCATTAACGTTGATCACGCCGCTCGGTAGTATGTAATGGTACCATAAGACTTGACAAATCCTGTTCCCGATTTCCTAGGTTTGTTTGGAAGTAGGGAATGACATAATCTGATATACATAATTGATAAGCCTTTAACTTGTTAAGGGTTTATCCGACAGTCGCAAGGCTTGAATGTATGCGATAAACATTACTGCTTAAATGTTCGTAATCATAAAGCATTGATTTTGCAAAACACAACTTTTGATTTAAACTTAGGTTTATTCAAAGACATTGTTTTGTACATTTTACATATGGTTTGAGTAAATACTCTTTATTCACCGTACATGTCATTTGGTTACACATTGACATTATACATATGGTTTGAGTAAATACTTTTTACTTGCCATACATAACATTTGATTATACAAGACATGGTTTACATTAGACATTGGACATTGTTTACACATAACATTTTGACATTGGTTTTAAACAAGACATTTTTGGTGGTTATTGATAAGTGATTTAAATAACGAGGCATGTGTAATATGATAAAAACATGGTGGATACACCACTGGTACTTCCTATATATAAGTGCTTTTATGATATTACATATCGTAGCGTTATCTAAACCACTTCGACAAAGACATGACACATTTTATACATATGACATATTTTCACAAGACATTGTTTTACAAATGACATGTTTTATACAAATCCATTTTCACTTGGTTATTTAATTAACCATGCATTTTTCTTTTATTATCATCTGATTTTCATTCCAATTTTCATATGATTTTATAAAAGAAAACATTTTTTATAAGGTTCATGACTACTTTTGTTAAACAAATATTTTAACTACAAGTCATGAATCCTTCATCAACAAAACCTATGTATCTCACAGGCATTTTTATGCCGACGTAGCTATTTTCACATGTGTTTCAGGTGCTAATGTTTGAGGTTGATTGTGCTACACTTAGGCGGACTCAGGCCTTAGTGACTTAAAACTATGAAAGACAGATTAATTTATGTTATGTTTTCTTAAATTCCAAGACAATGTAAACTCTAATTCTAATAAAACCAAACTTTAAGTACCATGTGTTATGAAACAATAATTTGGTCGCTCCACTCCCCGACGTTTCCGCCGCAGTTTGTTGTTTTACGCGGTCGGGGTGTGACAGAAGAGTTGGTATCAGAGCTCATGGTTATAGGGAATTAGGTTATTAGTAATGCTTTGACCTAGACTATAACCTTTCTAGGACCCTAACACAAGTTATCTTGTGTTTAGATCTTAAAATAATACACTTCACCTATCCTTAGGTGATTACCAAAAACAAAACATAATGGAAGGCATGAAGCCAAAACGAATCATCAATCTCTTAAACCTTCGTAGTTTTCAAAATCTCGTCAAAGTTTGAGTCTAAATAATGTGAACACATGCAATCTGGAAGGGTGGGTGCCTGTACCCTGAGTTTTCTGTCTAAGGCTAGAGTGTTCGTACAAATCCACAGTATCGGACCAGTCACTCTTACCTGGGAACTCTTGGGGTGAGTGTCCACTTATAGGCTAAAGCATGTCTTCGCGATACATTATTATGACCCATTTACTTTGATTAGTCACTGTGTATCGTTTGTTTGTTTTGAGGTAACAAACAAATGACTACCATCCTTACATCTTGTCGATATTTATAAAATCTCATATTTCACCATATCATCTCACTCGTTTTCTCTCATGTTTCCTCTTTTAGAATGACTCCTCGACGAGATGTACAACAACCTAACGCCGAACCGGTGACAATCATAGCACAGTAGATGGCTGCTATGCTTCCAAATCTCATTACTCAAATTAACCAAGCCAACAACAACAATGTTAATACGCCTGCTCCATGCAACTTTAAACAGTTTAATTCGGCTAAACCACTCAAGTTTAGTGGTTCTGAAGGAGCAACTTGGCTCCTTCAGTGGTTTGAGAGTCTTGAGAGTACCTTTCGCCATGTTCAGTGTCATAACAACCGTAAGGTCGAGTTTGCTTCTAACGTATTCCAAAAGAGGGCTCTCACATGGTGGAATGGGGTAATGAGAGATTGACGTGCTGATGTTGCTTTGGGTCAGACATGGGAGGAACTCAGGGCTCTTATGATGAGAGAGTTTTTCCCTCGTCACGAGCAGAGGGCACTAGAAAATGAGTTCCATGACCTCAAGCAAGACAGTGGTGAGCACCGTGCTTACACTGACAGATATGAGGAATTACGCTTACTTTGCCCAATGATGGTCATGCCTTTGGATAAGGCGATTGAGAAATACATAGACGGTTTACCAGATCCTGTTCAGGATATTGTCACTAGCAGCAACCCTACTACCGTCCGACAGGCCATCGAGCTCGCTGCTACCCTAACTGACTCTCAAGTCAAAAGGGGTAAACTCCACAGAAAGGGTGATAAGAAACAGACTGACAAAACCAAGGAGCAAAAGGGTAAGGAAGCTGAGTCTTCAAGGAAGTGTAAGAAGCATAAGGCTTCCAAGAACTTCGCTGTTACAGCACAGACTAATCAGGCAGCTCCTAATCAGCCTGCACAACCAGCTGCCAAGAGGCAGTATGCTGGCAATGAACCTCTATGCAACAAATGTAACAGCCACCATCAACCACACGTACAGTGCCGCATCTGAACTAACTGTGGGAAATCAGGTCATCTTGCCAACACCTGCCGCTTTGCTCCTAACCAAAATCAGGCAGCACAAAACCCAGCTCAAAACCCTGTCCAGCAGCCTGCACGACCTCACTATCCGCCTGGTTCTTGTTATAACTGTGGGGACCTGACCCACTACAGAAATCCATTCCCGAAGTTGGCTAATGCGAATCAGGAACAAGCTCATGGTCGAGCTTTTAATTTGAATGCCAACGAGGCACATGCAGACAATGAGATGGTGAACGGTACGTTCTTTGTTAACAACCAACCTGCTTCTGTTCTTTTTGATTCGGGTGCCGATAAGATTTTTGTATCCTTAGCTTTTGAGCCTTTGCTTTCCATGACTAGAACAAAACTAGGAAAGCCCTTGACAGTAGAAGTAGCTAGTGGTGAACCCGTTGTACCTGATTCTGTCATTCGAAAGTGCCAGTTGAACCTCAATAACCATCTTTTTCCTATTGACCTCACGCCAATGCAACTTGGGAGCTTCGATGTTATAGTAGGGATGGATTGGTTAGCCAAGTACCACGCAGAGGTGGTTTGTTTCAAAAAGATTGTCCGTATACCGCTTTCGACTGGTGAGATCTTAGAGGTTCATGGTAAGAAACCCGTTAGTAGCCTTAAACTCATGTCTTGTACCCAAGCCCAAAAATACCTACGAAAGAACTATGTGGCTTTCTTGGCACATGTCATAGAGGAGAAAGGCAAAGGCAAGAGTATTCAAGATATCCCTTTTGTACGGGATTATCCTGAGGTATTTCCTGAAGAATTACCCGGTTTACCCCTAGCACGCCAAGTTGAGTTTCGTATCGATCTTGTACCTAGTGCAAATCCTATTGCTAAATCTCCATACCGTCTTGGACCATCTGAGATGCAAGAGTTATGTAAACAACTTCAGGAACTCTCTGACAAAGGATTCATCCATCTGAGCTTTTCACCTTGGGGTGCTCTTGTTCTATTTGTGAAAAAGAAAGATGGATCTTTCCGAATGTGTATCGATTACCGTGAGCTCAACAAGCTCACCATCAAGAATCGATCGCATTGATGATCTCTTTGATCAGTTACAGGGTGCTACTTGTTTTTCAAAGATTGATCTATGTTCTGGGTATCATCAGCTTCGTGTACTCGAAGAAGATATTCCCAAGATAGCTTTTCGTACAAGATATGGTCATTATGAGTTTATTGTTATGCCCTTCGGTTTAACTAATGCTCCTGCTGTTATCATGGACTTGATGAATAGGGTTTGTAAGCCTTATTTGGACAAGTTCATCATTGTTTTCATTGATGACATTTTGATCTATTCAAAGACACGAGCCGATCATGAACAACATCTCTGTCTTACAATGGAACTCCTAAAGAAAGAACAAATTTTCGCCAAGTTCTCCAAGTGTGTGTTTTGGCTTAAGGAAGTTCAATTTTTGGGACATATTGTCAACGAACATGGTATTCATGTAGATCCCGCAAAAATCAGTGTGATTAAGGACTGGGATAGACCTACTACTCCTACCGAGGTTCGTTCATTTCTTGGTCTCGCGAGTTATTACCGCCGTTTTATTATGCTTAAAATATGTTAATACATCAGTAGGATGTTACATAAACCGAAACGAACACATAAATGCATAACGGGTAACCGAATGAACCATATACAAGTCCCATATGTTATTATGCTTAAAATATGTTAATACATCAGTAGGATGTTAACATATATGCCCAAAAAGTATTTAAAACCAAATTAAGTCCCGTAAGGGCATTTTGGTCATTTTGAGGTTTATAAAAGAAGTTTAAAAGTAAGCTGATGTTCTGGTCTAAAACATTCTGTAAAAATATTTATTTTATGACGTTAAAATAGTAGGATATCATTCATATGTGTGGTTTACCATTTATGGCCAAACTATGCCTCGAAAGAGTATTTTGGTCATTTCACATACGCTTTTAAGGACAAAATTGGAAGTCTGAGTTCATGACTTATACCTACTGTAAAAATATTAAAATTTATTTATAAATTCGGTAGGTAACATGTCTTGGGTGCTAAATATGGTTTTAAACCATACTATGCACCTAATTACTGTAAAAGTCGATAATTGACGATATTTGTGATGTTTATGAAATTCTGAGATTTTAATCATCCTTGAATGTTTAAAATATTTTATTTTTCATATTAAATCAGTAGAAAAAGGTTTGGCATGTTAATCATATGTAAATCTCATTTTATTAGCAAAAGGGCATTATCGTCAATTATGGAATTTATACAAGAACTCTAAGTTATGGTCAGTATATAATCTGACCCAACATTCCAAAAATCCCTAAAAATGATATCATGATAGTAAGTAATGAGTTTATGGTCAAAATTTATGTTTAAACATGATTCATGCATAAAAGTGTAATTTAGTCTTTATAAAAGCTAATTTTTACGATATTTTGCATAATATCATTTTGAGACCAGAAAATAATGTCAAAATAACTCAGACATGTTTATATATCAGTAACAAGGTTATTTGTATGACCATATATTCAAAAATCTCAATTTTTTATTATAAGGGCATAATGGTCAACTAAAAGCATAATAACCGAAACTTGCATATAATTCAGAATATAAAGTGACCAGGTAATATAACCTCAGTGGGTTATACTATAACATTATATGGTCCTAATAAAAGCTTAAAACATAGAAGAATTAAGCTCAATCGGGTCAGAACTGATAGTCAAACCAAAAGTCAAGCTTTTACGACTTTCGGTTACGAATCGACCCTAAACTCAGAATTGTCGGGTTGAACATGCTTAGACATGTTCTAATAATATTTACCAAGTTATTAAAGTGATAAAACATGGTTTATATCTTCTACATTATCAGATTATGTTTTTATTTAAAAATCGGACTAGTTTGACTTTTTAATCAATTACTTTGACCCGACAATTAACCAAGTAAACGTGATAATTAGGAGGTGCCCTTTTGAGGGATTAACACCTACCTAATTATGATCACGTAGCCATATTCGCCTCGAACAATGGCTGGACCATTTAGGTCTAAACCGAAGGTCAAAGTCGTTTTGAGGAAACTTTGACTTTTCGGTTTTTAAATAACAAAACTGAACTAAAGGAGGCTAAGGACACTTACAAAGGGTCCTAGCTTTAATCTTTAACTTAGAAGGAGTCTCATTTGATCAGGAATCTCCAAGCAAGAGTGAGGAGAGTAAATTTGAAGTGAGCAAGTAAAATGGTGCAACAAGAGGGCCTATTTATAGTTGAAGAGCATGATTCAAGATCATCACAGGTGTTATGGAGTGTCTAGGATCATCACAGGTGTCCCAGCAGTAATTAAAAACCACCAACAAGCTCCTGGTATCGAGTTTTGAGTGTGTAAGTCGGTTTAACGCAGAAACTTGCAGCTGGCAGTCTTTTTCTGCGCTGGGAACTCTCTCGCGGGCCGCGAAGGACATAAGGGAGGGTTTACGCGCCCCGCAACTCTCCCTTGATCAGGTTAAAAATGTTTCAAGTTTGGCCGTTTCAGTCCCTGGTCCTATATAACCTATTTAACCTTCGTTTAAGGCACATTTAACCTTTGTAGTTAGTTTTAGATGATCTTAGGAGTATAACCAAACACCGTTAGGTCCGGTTTCGTTAAACGGTCACCGAAAACACTAGTTTCATCTCGTTGATGCTTTTATCCCTTATTCTTGAAAGTTTGCGTAATTAACACATAACGATATCAAAACTTTGTGAATTTGTTATCACATATTCTTGGGAGTATAATCGAACATTACGAAGCCCAGGGTTCGTTAAAAGGTCAGTCAGAGGTAAAAATTAACATGTTGACACGTTTAACCCCCTTGTCTTGTAAACTTTCGATTACTTTCACAAACGGCTTCTTACGTTCGAATATTTACTCGTTCAAGAATATATTCATTGTGTGTGGTAAAATCAGAGGCACAAGTTGTGACAATTGTCAAAATTCCAGGTATCCATACAATTATTAAACAGTAATTAGTGCTTAATGACTGTGTTGATTTACAATTAATGACTTGAATTGCTTTCTAATTATTGACAGATACATACATGTGCATCATATAGTGCAAAATGTCATATCATTATTGCATGCAAGCTTTATTGATTCAAATGATGCATGAAACAGGGTTAGCACAATTATCAGACAAATCAGAAAAATGCTGACGGAGTTCAGTACATAGACAGACATGGTATTGAGACACAGAATGAGCCAGAAACCAAGAGTTACACTAGTATAGTGTGTAGGAAAGTAAGGATCATAAAACTGCCTTCCTAGTGATAATTTAAGTGCCGGAAAGTGCCTAAAACTCACATAAACTGCAGAATTCTGCAAAATTCAGCATTTAAACACCTTAATATCATGCAGAAACATGGTTAAATGGTCCAGAATATTTTCCTAAGTATCGGGAATCAAAACTGTCACAAAAGGTAACATAAATCACACAAAACTGTATAGTTTAGCACCTTAACGAACCGGTAACCAACCGAACAACCGGACACTACCCGAAACACCAAATTTTCACTAGAAGCACTGTTTTATCATTACCAAGCTAGTTATGGTCCCCGAACATCATAACACACTATATAATCACATAATAACTAAACACCTAACTAATATACTTAGATTTCAACTATATAATCTAACTTAACATTACACCCTAATCTAAGACCCCCCCACCTATTCTCGGCCAACATACATGGCCCACTTGTGGATTTTATTCGTATTTTATAATGGATCTTGTCTCAACTTTTAAAACATATTAACCCATGGACTTGAAGTGTTGGAATGTTATAACTTGAACCAAGAGATCATAACTCATCACTTTCATCACAACTCAACACACACCATACTCTCCCCCTCTCCCTCTTTGGTCTCGGTCGAACACAACCACCCACACCACCATCTTCATCAATCATCTTTCATCCATTCCATACATATACAAAGGTGTAAGAAGCAACATAAGGAAGCTAGGAACTCTTGGAAGTTGAAGGACCTCTCATACAAGCTTTTAACCACCTCTTCTTCATCTTGTGATCATCCCTAGCCTTGACCTAGTAGTAAGATCATTCTACACTCCTTTTTACATCTTGTTTTCTTGGTTAAAGAATGATACAAGTAACTAATCTTGAAGAACACTATGAATCAAGAACATGAAACTTAAACATAAGCTTAAAAATCATATGAAATCATGTTGTTTAAGTGTTGTTATGCTTGTTGATTGTTGATTGATTGTGTTTATGATGTTACATCATATGATCTTGCTAGATGGTGATTAAAGACATAATCTAGCAAGATGAGAGGATGATTATCTTAAGATCAAAGTAATCATCCATGTGTAAAGCATGAACTTGAAAGTATAACTTGTTTTTCTTGAAGTATGGTGAACAAAGTGTAATATAAGTCATGTAAGCATATGATTTCAAGAATGATTTTTCAAGAAACCAAGTTAAAAATACAAGATTTACATAGACTTGGTTCTTAAAAAGATTAACCACATTTTTAGTGGTTAATCAAGTGTAGAAATATATATTTAACAAGAAAAACTCAAGAAGAAATATTTTTAGAAAATTTATTTACAAGTTGTAAACATCTAACTTCTTCATTAATGATGTTTTTAAATAAATAACCACACTTTAAAGGGTAACTAAGCTTACTAAACACACTAGTAAGTTACTACAAATTTTTGTAAATTTTCAAGTTCATGAAGTAGTGATTAATACTTGATTTTGGCAAATTGGTAAGTATTGATTGATTTGTTGTTGATTGTGATGATTTATAAAAGAAAATGATATGCTTTGAAAGCATGGAAACCTCCATTTTTAAGGGGAAACTGTGTTAAAAATTTTCTAAAAAAATTAAACACTTAGAAAAAAAAAATTTAAACAAATATTTACAAGTATATTTTTAACCATGATTTTTCATATAAAATTTGCCATAATTTTTGTTACAAAATTTTAAATATTGCAGGTTGGTTTTTGATAATAAAAGTGACTAAATATGTATTTAGGAAATATATATTTAGATGTCACCATGTGTGTGAATATGTGTATATTATGTGTATTAGTTATATTATTTTAGGAATTGAAATAATATAACTCACCAGAATACCAAGAATTTACAATCCAAAATATTACCAAAATTCCAAGAAAAGAATATACAATTTATACCCAAAATATTGGAGAAATTGAACAAAGAATATATATTGCATAAATATTCCGGAAGTAAATTCATGAGTATATTTTGGTAAATAGTATTTTGGACACCAAAAGAACAAAAATATAATTTTTACAATTACTACGAGATTATATCATATTTTTGACAAGAAGGAAATGTGTTATTTTTGGAAAAGAAAACACATATATTTTTCTTGAAATTATTAGGAGATATATTATTTTTGGGTGAAAAAATATATATTTTCTTAAATAAACATAAAATACATTGTTTTTGGGTGAAAAATAGATTTATAAGTATTTTCTAAGTTAAACTTGAAAATATATTATTTTTATGATTTAAATGAAACTACAATTATTTTTACCAAGGGAAAAATTATAAATAATTTTTCTATGTAAGATTTTTAAAATATATATTTTGAGAATATATATTGGTGAATTGTTATTATAAGTATTATTCCGGAAAAAGTTAAACTAAGTATAAGAATACTTAATGAACACAATAAAAATACGTATTTTCGTACGTATAAATATACACCGAAATACGCCATCGATACTTGCAAAAATACACAAGGTTAAGAATACAAGTATAAATACACCCATTATTGGGAAGGATATACATGTACAAATTCATATAAGTGACAAGATAAAATATATTATTTTAACGAATATTCCAAAATTTCGTAAATATAATTTAAGTTAAAGTATTTATTATTTTAACAAATAATTATATAACTTGGAATAATATTGATGACACAATGAAACGTAACTCAAAGACACTAATTAATACTAAGTCAAGGCACGACCCGCTCGTCTAATAAACTGTAGTACATTGTAGGTAGTCGTGCACACGAGTAGCAGCTTTGGGTTACATTTGGATACGAAGAACGCAAGATTGTGAGTTCATGTCCCCCTTTTCTTTTAATTGTTTCCTGTGTTATAACTTCGGGGGTGAAGTACATGTTACAAATTGTTTACAAAAGATTACAAATGGTATGGTTAGCTAAGGAATGAACTATTATATCATGTGAATGGGTAGGCGCACACTTAAGACCATTAATCCTCGTATAAGGACCGAGGGACATGAGTGATAGATCTATTTGGGTGTAGCGAGCCCACACCCATGAGGACCGGGGTTTGGCCCATGAGGTGACTATGTCTTCCAGCCAGAAGCCCGGTACAAAATCTGCTTGGTTTGAGCCTTCCTACACCGTTGCACACATGTTAATGGCCTTGCAAACCATTAATTGATCTGTTTCCTTGTTTGCTTTCATACCGGGGTTTACAAATACATACTTACTTACAATGATTACAAAGTTTATTACGAGCTCACATACAAATCACATGAACTCGCTCAACTTTTGTTGATGTTTTCAAACTACATGTATTTCAAGAAACTAAATATGGATCTGGCGGGCGTTGGAAGTTTTCAAGGGTTGTTTGAAATAAAAGATGTCATCTGGTGTCTAAGGGTTTGGATGGTGTATCTTATCCTGGATAAGATACATAGTTCAAAGCCTAATTTTTATTAGTGTCTTTTGTCGAGTCCTTATGGAACTCTAAACAATTTGAATGGTTTGTAATATGGATATGAAGTCTGTGTTTGGAATTTTAAGACAATGTTGTTCGTGATGTTTTAAACTTAATCTATGGATGAACATCTTTGGTTTTATAATATAGTCGTTTGTTATGGTTGAATGCAATGATATTAAGCAAGTCACACATAATCACGCTTCCGCAAAAGTCAGGGTGTGACACAAGTTTGGCATGTTGACACTTTTAGTCCCTTCGCATACGTATTTTCATCGCTTGACAACTTTAGTCCTTGTAATTCAATCTTTCACATATTTAGGGTTTAGGACATGTGTCTTCACATAATTGGACACGTTTTTACGAGATGTTACATCCTCACCCCCTTAAAAGAAATCTCGATCCCGAGATTTACCGAAACAAGTGAGGGTACTTTTTTCGCATAGTGGACTCAACCTCCCACGTATATTCAGGGCCTCTACGGGCATCCCATTTCACTTTCACAATCGATACATGCTTCCTTCGAAGCTTTTTAACCTGTCGATCCTCGATCGATATAGGTCTTTCAACAAACCTCAGGCTTTCATCAATTTGTACGTCTTTATGAGACATTGCTAGCAATTCATCAGCTAGACATTTCTTTAAGTTACAAACGTGGAACACATTGTGAATTCCACTAAGCTACTCAGGCAAGTTTAGCTTATACGCTACACTGCCGACACATTCGATGATCTTGAATGGTCCGATATACCTCGGGCTTAGCTTGCCTTTATTACCAAAACGCATCACACCTTTCCAGGGTGATACCTTTAGTAAGACCTTGTCACCTACCTCAAACTTTAGAGGTTTTCGCCTTTTATCTGCATAGCTTTTATGCCTATCTCTGGCAGCTTTTAGGCGGTCACGAATTTGGACAATCTTGTCCGTTGTTTCAAGGACTATTTCAGGTCCTGATAACTGAGTCTCTCCAACTTCTGCCCAACAAACAGGCGTTCTGCATTTCCTTCCATATAATGCCTCAAAAGGCGCGACCTGTATGCTAGTATGGTAACTATTATTATAGGAGAACTCAATCAAAGGTAAGTGGTCATCCCGGCTACCACCCAAGTCAATAACGCATGCACGAAGCATGTCTTTTAATGTTTGAATTGTACGCTCACTTTGTCCATCCGTTTGAGGATGGTAAGCAGTACTGAAATTCAAACGAGTGCCCAATGATTGTTGGAAACTTTTCCAAAAATGAGAGGTGTATCTAGTATCTCTATCGGATATAATAGATACTGGAACTCCATGGAGAGATACAATCTCGTCCACATACAACTGAGCTAGCTTATCGGAGCTATGAGTCTCCTTAATGGGTAAGAAATGAGCTGACTTTGTCAGTCTGTCAACTATGACCCACATTGTATCATTTTCATGTCTAGTCTTAGGTAACTTGGTGATAAAATCCATAGTTACCATCTCCCACTTCCATGTGGGAAGTTCCGGCTGTTGTAGCAAACCTGACGGCTTTTGATGTTCAGCTTTAATCTGAGCGCACGTCAGACATTTAGCTACATGTGTGGCTATAGATTTCTTCAAACCTATCCACCAATAATTGGCCTTTAAATCCTGATACATCTTGTCACCTCCAGGATGAACTGAGTATCTTGAGTTATGAGCTTCCTGAAGGATTATGTCTCTAAGTCCTCCATGCATAGGAACCCAGATCCGACCATTTAATCTAAGGATTCCATCCTTGCCAGATGACAACTGATCAGCAATTACACCTAACTTTTCATTTGGAAAGTTGGCTTCCAATATAGCTTCCTTCTGAGCAGCTAATAACCTTTCATTCAAGCTGTTTTTAAGTTCAATGCTCTTGGCATTAATCCGTATAGGTTTAATCCTTTCCTTTCTGCTCAATGCATCTACGACTACATTCGCTTTACCAGGATGGTAGCGAATTTCGCAATCATAATCATTTAGAGTTTCCATCCAACGACGTTGCCTCATATTGAGATCTTTTTGAGTAAACAAGTGTTGGAGACTTTTGTGATCTGAGTATATCACACATTTGGTTCCATATAAGTAGTGTCTCCACAACTTAAGTGCAAATACAACGGCACCCAACTCCAAATCATGGGTGGTGTAATTCTTTTCGTGTACCTTTAGTTGTCGTGATGCATAGGCAATCACCTTGCCTCTCTGCATAAGCACACAACCCATTCTAGTGTGCGAAGCATCACAGTATACAACAAATTCTTCTATCCCCTCAGGTAAGGTTCACACAGGAGCATTGCCCAACTTGTGCTTAAGAATCTCGAAAGACTCTTGTTGGTTAGAACCCCAATCAAACTTCACATTCTTGCGAGTCAGTGTAGTTAACGGTGCAACTATCCTTGAGAAGTTCTCTATGAATCTTCTGTAGTAACCTGCTAATCCCAGAAAGCTGCGAGTTTCTGTAGGGGTCTTAGGTGCCTCCCAATTCATGATCGCTTCTATCTTAGTGGGATCCACCTGGATACCACGCTCGCTTACAACATGTCCAAGAAACTGGACTTCGTGAAGCCAGAATTCGCACTTGGAGAATTTAGCGTAAAGCTTCTCCCGTTGAAGTAGTCCTAGAATGCACCGAAGGTGTTTCTCATGATCAGCTTGATTACGAGAATAGATAAGTATGTCATCTATAAAGATGATGACAAAGTTATCTAAATATGGCTTGAAGACTCGATTCATGAGATCCATGAATGCTGCAGGTGCGTTAGTGAGCCCGAAAGGCATCATTAAGAACGCATAGTGACCATACCTTGTTCTAAACGCGGTTTTAGGTACGTCTTCAGCTCTAACTTTGAGTTGATGATACCCTGATCTTAAATCAATTTTCAAGAAGAAGCTTGCCCCTTGGAGTTGATCGAACAGGTCGTCGATCCTTGGCAATGGATAACGGTTCTTGATCGTTACCTTGTTTAGCTCACGGTAATCAATGCACAGACGCATTGAACCATCCTTCTTCTTCACAAACAATATGGGTGCTCCCCAAGCCGATGAGTTGGGTTGGGTTGTATGAAACCTTTTTTCCAATAAGTCATCCAATTAGGTTCTCAGCTCTTTCAATTTTGTAGGTGCTAGACGGTATGGAGCTCGTGCAATTGGTGCTGCTCCAGGTAGGATATCAATCCTGAATTCTACTTTCCTCTCAGAAGGTAATCCAGGTAGTTCATCAGGGAAAACATCAGGATATTCAGAGATGATTGGAATGTCTTCAATCTTGGGTTTCAGATCATCTACTGTCACTTGTGCCATGTAATTGACACATCCGCTCTTCAGACACTTTGATGCTTTGAGTATGGACACATTGTCGGGCAAACCATAGTGTGTATCTCCTTGAATGGTTACTAACTCACCGGATGGGGTTTTGATGTTAACTAGTTTCTTATCGCAGGTGATTTGGGCTTGGTTACGTGATAACAAATCCATGCCTAAAACTACATCAAACCCAGCCAATTTCATTGGCAATAGAGGTAGTTCTTAATGGATATAAAACATCCATCAAGAAGAGTTGAAGTGGTTTCTAAGGTACCATCTGCAAGTTCTACCTCATATTTAATGTCTAGAGTTTTAATAGGCAGATTCAGTAACTTACTAAACCTAAGGTCCACAAATGACTTATCAGCACCTGAATCAAATAAAACTCTAGCATAAATATCATTAATGAGGAAGGTACCTGTTATAACTTTATCATCATTCACCACCTCCCTGGCGTTCATCTGAAACACCCTTGCGTTTGTCTTTTTCGCCTTATCAGGCTTCTTGGTGTTCTTAGGGAAATTTGTCTTAATGTGACCCTTTTCATTACAACCATAGCAAGTTGCATCCTTCAAGTTTCGGTACTCCAAAGTTTTGTGCCCTTTCTTTTTACAGATTCCACAAGGTTTGGCTTGTGGATCCTGGTTGCATTTCCCGAAATGCCTTTTATCGCAAACCTTGCACCTGGGTTTGTCACCAGACTGACCCTTCTTAAACCCAGAACTACCATTTTTCTTCTTATTTGACTGATGGGACTGATCATCTTCTCGCTTTCTCTTCCTGTCCTCAGTGATCCTCCTAGACTTACTTCTTATTGCATCAAGGGTTAGAGACAGTGAAAGATCTACCACTGATCTATAAGAAGTAGGCTTAGAAGCCTTAACATTCCCCTTGATTTCAGGGGCTAAACCACCAATGAAACGCTCAATGCGTTTTGGCTCTGGAGTGACCAAATACGGGACGAGTCGAGACATCGAATTAAAACTAGTAACATAAGATCTACAATCCAGATCTTTCATGACCAATGTGAGGAAATCAGCCTCCACCTTCTCCACATCATGCTGTAGGCAGTAAGTGTCTTTTATAACCTCAAATGGATGTTTTGGTGTATACATCATAAGTGATGTTAATAGCCATGATTCATATTGATCATTCAGGCCATGAAGGTGGCTTGGAAAGGACCAAGTACTTAGAAGGCTGGTGTGGTTTCTTACACCACACTGCCAGGAGTGTTAACATGTTTTTAGATGTTAACTAGGAATTATTTTCTTAAGAGGGTTATACCATCATAGCCATTGATATTGTGGCTAGGTTATACCTTTAAGAACATCTTTTGAAATTTCTTTGGCAGATCAATTTAAAATTGAAATGATATTTTCATAATGATGTAATAAAATACACATATAATTTTTCAAAAGAAGTTCCATTAATAATACTAAACGATTACAAAAAGTGCCCTAAACGGGTCTTTAAAATAAACAAATTGTCCACACAGGGACTAAAGAAAAGAAACAAGTCCTCGCAGGGACTAAAAATAAAAGAAATGTCCACGCAGGGACTTAATTGAAAAAACAAAGTAAATAAAACAAAGGTCTTCAACGATCCTTCTTCTTCTTGCCCTTTATGAGGTTTGCAAGACCCTTGAGGAACTTATTATGCGTCCTACCGTGTTCCTCCACCCTTTGCTCGACTTCTTCCAACCTTTGCGAGATTTCTTGTGGTGGCGGTTGTTGAAGTGGAGGTCGAGGTTGTTGCTGATAAGGAGGGTATTGATACCCTTGCACGGGATACCCAGTTGGGTATGGTGGTGGAAATGGTGAGGGATAAAGAGCATTAAAGTTAGCTGCCTCGATATAAGGATCGTGAGCAGGAGCTTGATACTCAAATGGGTTATACCCAGATGAACCTGGGTAAGTAGGTATTGGGTTTTCATAACCCATTGGCGGTGGCGGTGGTGCGAAGGTAGCCGGTGTGGTATCAATTTCCGGCATCGCGTGAGAAGGTCCACCCATTTGTGGATCTTCAGGGATAGGAGGGTAATTTCTTGAAGCTTGTGGGGAACTGACTCTCGGTCCCCCTCGCACGGACATCAGTGCGTTCCTCTTCCGCCTTGGCGACTCAGGAGGTGGTTCCTCAACTGGCAATGGTGGTGGAGTTACTGCCTCGAAGTGCGGCTCCTCTTGTGGCTGCTGTGGTGGGGTGTTGTGAAAAGAAGGTGTATAGTAAAAATCCCACTGCCCAAACCATTCTTTAAAAGTATCGGGACCTCGATAGGGAGATCCCGCAAAAGATGAACCGCTCGGAATATTAATGGGATGCGTAGGCATCCCAGATGGTGGCATTTGTGGATCTGGATCACTATCCATATCCATGTCCTGCGAGAAGTGGTCCTCGGGGCCCAACGGATTATAATCCAGTGGTGCGTTGATGTAATCATTTGGGTTGAATTGACCCGGTGAGTAAGAATGGTGAGAAAGAGAGTGATGGGATGAATGGTGAGAATGAAATGAATGTGAATGTAGCGAATGCTTCGAGTGGTGTGAGTGTCCGGGTTCGTCTGGTTGTAATGGCCCGAACGAATGAGGGTACGTGGGTGAAGTGCTTAGCGAAACTGAGCATCTCGCTGGTTCTAACGAATGCCTCCAATGAACATTTGAGTTGGAGCTGCTAAACGTCGCCGAAAGTGTGCGTCGGTGTGAGGGTCCGGCGTGTCCAGATGGTCCCCCCCTCATGGGACCTTTTCCTTTTCCTCTAACTCGTGGCGGCATTTTATAAAAGCTGTCAAAAATAAGAAACAATATATAAACAAAAAAGGAAAGTTAAGAATAAAAGTTAAGAATAATCCTAGGTCATTGCCTAGACTCGGAAGTCTATGGAATGTGCTATTGTGTCATTGAGATTAAACACAAAAGGCTAGTGTTTAATTCACTCAATGTTGGCTTTGATACCAACCTGTCACACCCCGATAATTCCACATATTACCGGTGGGGAGTATCGTGACGTAGTTGATATCATCATAGACAATTAACACAATATTATAGCACAGCGGAAGGCTTGGTAGATTAATTACTATTACAAACCATAGTGTCCTAGAGTTTGAAATAAAAGAATATACAGACTGGTTGTAATAGAGATCCACAGGCGGATCATAAAAACAAATACAAGAAACTGAAATAACAGACTTTAGGCATCTAAGGATTTGCAAGATCCTCTTATTTGACACCAAGTAGCTCCAGCCTAATTTCAGGAGGTACCTGTCACTTAGTCTTTGGAAAATACGTTAGTTTTCATTGGTAAATACAATTAACCGACTCATTTGAAAAGAGTTTATGAAAATTTGTTTAAGCGCACATGGCACAAAATCATTTATAACTTGGGACAATCTTTAATAAAATCTTGTATACAGATTTACATGTTTGTCATACAATTGGGGCCGGTTTGGAAGCCGGTCATGATTAACCGACTCACCACTTATAAAACCCACAAAGGAGTTATCCCCAACATGTGGGTTATTTAACCTTTAGCATTTGCATCTGTCAGGTGTATGCCTACACCACGTGCATAAGTCGTGGCCATTATTAACTTTAATGAGCCAAGGATATCCAGGACACGGTCGTTAACCCCCAATGTTTATGTTATCAAACAATACAGATTAAAACGGGTTATGCAGATTTATTAAATCACAATCCGATTAAATGATCTCATACCCGACCAAGCGGTAATAATTTACCGTATCCCAAGCCCGTATAGGGAAAATAAGGTAAAAGTATTTACCTGAGCTAGATGTGCAATGATGCTACTCAGCCGTATAATTCCTAAGACCTTATACAAATATCTTCTACCGAAGCTACTTAATCTGTATGGAAGGTTTATTAACCTATTAGGATACTAACAGGTCTTTATTAAGTCAAAGACTTAGACCGGTTAGTTGAAAGATACTCTACGGTTTGAAACGCTAGATTAAGCGGAGACCGGAATGGAATGTGATTTAGACCCGACAAGTTTGAATACTTGTATAATATGGGTAAACTAAACACATTATGGATTTTGAAGTAAAAATGATAAGGTTAAACCCATTTCGGCTAATTCATGTAAACTAGTTACATAAACCGAAACGAACGCATAAATGCATAACAGGTAACCGAATGAGCCATATACAAGTCCCATATGTTATTATGCTTTAAATATGTAATACATCAGTAGGATGTTAACATATATGCCAAAAAGTATTTAAAACCAAATTAAGTCCCGTAAGGGCATTTTGGTCATTTTGAGGTTTATAAAAGAAGTTTAAAAGTAAACTGATGTTCTGGTAAAAAACATTCTGTAAAAATATTTATTTTATGACGTTAAAACAGTAGGATGTCATTCATATGTGTGGTTTACCATTTATGGCCAAACTATGCCTCGAAAGGGTACTTTGGTCATTTCACATACGCTTTTAAGGACAAAATTAGAAGTCTGAGTTCATGACTTATACCTACTGTAAAAATATTAAAATTTATTAATTAATTCAGTAGGTAACATGTCTTGGGTGCTAAATATGGTTTTAAACCATACTATGCACCTAATTAGCGTAAAAATTGATAATTGACGATATTTGTGATGTTTATGAAATTATGAGATTTTGATCAACCTTGAATGTTTAAAATATTTTATTTTTCATATTAAATCAGTAGAAAAAGGTTTGGCATGTTAATCATATGTAAATCTCATTTTATTAGCAAAAATGGCATTATCGTCAATTATGGAATTTATACAAGAACTCTAAGTTATGGTCAGTATATAATCTGACCCAACATTCCAAAAATCCCTAAAAATGATATCATAATAGTAAGTAATGAGTTTATGGTCAAAATTTATGTTTAAACATGATTCATGCATAAAAGTGTAATTTAGTCTTTATAAAAGCTAATTTTTACGATATTTTGCATAACATCATTTTGAGACCAGAAAATAATGTCAAAATAATTCAGACATGTTTATATATCAGTAACAAGGTTATTTGTATGACCATATACTCAAAAAACTCAATTTTTGATTATAAGGGCATAATGGTCAACTAAAAGCATAATAACGGAAACTTGCATATAATTCATAATATAAAGTGACCAGGTAATATAACCTCAGAGGGTTATACTATAACATTATATGGTCCTAATAGAAGCTTAAAACATAGAAGAATTAAGCTCAATCGGGTCAGAACTGAAAGTCAAAGCAAAAGTCAAGCTTTTGCGACTTTCGGTTGCGAACCGACCCTAAACTCAGAATTGTCGGGTTGAACATGCTTAGACATGTTCTAATAATATTTACCAAGTTATTAAAGTGATAAAACATGGTTTATATCTTCTACATTATCAGATTATGTTTTTATTTAAAAATCGGACTAGTTTGACTTTTTAATCAATTACTTTGACCCGACAATTAACCAAGTAAACGTGATAATTAGGAGGTGCCCTTTTGAGGGATTAACACCTACCTAATTATGATCACGTAGCCATATTCGACTCGAACAATGGCTGGACCATTTAGGTCTAAACCGAAGGTCAAAGTCGTTTTGCGGCAACTTTGACTTTTCGGTTTTTAAATAACAAAACTGAACTAAAGGAGGCTAAGGACACTTACAAAGGGTCCTAGCTTTAATCTTTAACTTAGAAGGAGTCTCCTTTGATCAGGAATCTCCAAGCAAGAGTGAGGAGAGTAAATTTGAAGTGAGCAAGTAAAATGGTGCAACAAGAGGGCCTATTTATAGTTGAAGAGCATGATTCAATATCATCACAGGTGTTATGGAGTGTCTAGGATCATCGCAGGTGTCCTAGCAGTAATTAAAAACCATCAACAAGCTCTTGGTATCGAGTTTTGAGTGTGTAAGTCGGTTAAACGCAGAAACTTGCAGCTGGAAGTCTTTTTCTGCGCTGGGGACTCTCTCGTGGGCCTCGAAGGATATAAGGGAGGGTTTACGCACCCCGTGACTCTCCCTTGATCAGGTTAAAAATGTTTCAAGTTTGGCAGTTTCAGTCCCTGGTCCTATATAACCTATTTAACCTTCATTTTAGGCACTTTTAACCCTTGTAGTTAGTTTGTAGATGATCTTAGGAGTATAACCAAACACCGTTAGGTCCGGTTTCTTTAAACGGTCACCGAAAACACTAGTTTCATCTCGTTGACGCTTTTAACCCTTATTCTTGAAAGTTTGCGCAATTAACACATAACGATATCAAGACTTTGTGAATTTGTTATCACATATTCTTGGGAGTATAATCGAACATTACGAAGCCACGGTTTCGTTAAAAGGTCACTTAGAGGTAAAAATTAACATGTTGACACGTTTAACCCCCTTGTCTTGTAAACTTTCGATTACTTTCACAAACGGCTTCTTACGTTCGAATATTTACTTGTTTAAGAATATATTCATCGTGTGTGGTCAATCAGAGGCACAAGTTTGGCATGTTGACACTTTTAGTCCCTTTGCATACGTATTTTCATCGTTTGACAACTTTAGTCCTTGTAATTCAATCTTTCACATACTTAGGGTTTAGGACACGTGTCTTCACATAATTGGACACGTTTTTACGAGGTGTTACAACATGATACTGGATATCACAATCATAATCACTAAGAACTTCCATCTAGCGTCTTTGTCTCATATTTAACTCTTTTTGCCCAAAAATGTATCTCAAACTCTTATGATCTGTGAAGACAACGAATTTATTTCCATATAAATAGTGTCTCCAAATCTTAAGGGCAAAAACTATGGCTCCTAATTCTAGATCATGGGTTGTGTAATTCTCTTCATGATTCTTAAGTTGTTTAGAGGTATAAGCTATAACCTTTTGACGTTGCATCAACACACATCCATATCCTAACTTAGACGCATCACAATAGACTATAAAGTCTGAAGTTCCTTCAGGTAATGCGAGTATTGGTTAACCTTTGCTTAAGAATTCTAAAGGCTTCTTACTGTTTTGGTCCCCATTCAAACTTAACAGATTTGCAAATCAGTTTGGTTAATGGAATGGCTATTCTAGAGAAATCTCGGATAAACCGTCTATAATATCCTGCCAGTCCAAGAAAACTTCGTACTTCTGTTGGCGACTCAGGGACTTTCCACTTAGTAATCGCCTCGATCTTGGTGGGATCCACGTGAATTCTTTTATGATTAATCAGGTGTCCAAGGAAATGCACTTCTTGTAACCAAAATTCACATTTTGAGAATTTAGCATAAAGCTTCTCTTTTCTCAACAATGTCAGAAGTGTATGCAGATGCGCGAAATGTTCCTCTGTACTCTTAGAGTAAATAAGAATATCATCTATAAAGACAATTATGAATTTATCCAGGTATGGTTTACATATCCTGTTCATCATGTCCATAAGTGCAGCTGGGGCATTGGTTAAACCAAATGGCATGACGGTAAATTCATAATGACCGTACCTTATTCTAAAAGCAGTTTTAGGAATGTCCACTTCCTGTACTTTCAGTTGATGATATCCTGAGCGTAAATCGATCTTTGAAAAGAATCGAGCTCCTTGAAGTTGATCGAACAGATCATCGATTCTTGGTAGTGGGTACCGATTCTTAATCGTAACCTTGTTCAATTCTCGGTAATCAATGCACATACGCATCGATCCATCTTTCTTCTTAACAAACAACACCGGTGCTCCCCACGGTGATGAACTAGGTTGTATAAAACCTTTGTCAAGAAGTTCGTCCAATTGGTTCTTCAGTTTCTGCATCTCCGTTGGTGCTAATCGATATGGTGATTTGGCAATCGGTGCTGTTCCTGGTATTAGGTGAATTCTAAATTCAACCTCTCTATCAGGCGGTAATCCAGGTAACTCTTCTGGAAAAACGTCGGAGAATTTAGATATTATGGGAATATCTTTTAATTCTTTTCCTTTGGTATTAATGGTTACATAAATCATATATACTATTCCTCCTTTCCTTTCATAACTTACGGCTTTCATCACAGAGATGAACTTTGTTGATTTGGTTGGCTTATCTCCTTTGATTGTGATCTTTTCACCACTTGGTGTACTTACTTGTACTGTCTTTTGATCACATAAAATACTGGCATGATTGGCTACCAACCAATCCATTCCTAATACAATATCGAATCCAACCAGATTCATTGGGTAAAGGTTAGCAAAGAAATGATGGTTTAGGATTTGTATTCTTGCTTCCCGCAAGATTTCGCTTATCTTAATGGATTCTCCATTTGCTGTCTCTACCAGACAATCTTGTTGAAGTTTGGCTAAGGGCTGGTCAAGAAGTTTGTAGAAAGAAGTATTGATAAAACTTTGGGTTGCACAAGAGTCAAACAATACTTGGCAAAAATGTCGTTAACTAAAAACTTACCGGCAATCACATCTGGAATCATCTTGGCTTCCTCAGCTGTCAGAACAAAGGCTCTGGCATTTTTCTTAGGTCCTTCGGTTGTCTTAGCTTGATTGGTTGTGGCTACAGCTAGTTTCAGACAGTTCGGTTTGATGTGACCAGCTTCTCCACAATTGTAGAATATTCTATTATTAGGTTTCCTCGTACAGTCTTCATCCTTGTGTCCTGAGATTTTACAAAAGTTGCAGTATACAGAGCATCTTCCAGAATGCTTTCTTTTGCAATACTTACAATAGGGTGTAGAGGAAGAACCTGTACCTTTCCCACGGTGGGAATTACCATAGTGAAATTCTTGGGTAAGCTTTTGAGCTAGGTTCTTTCTCTGGTTTTCCTCTTGTGTACGCACTAATTCATCGGTCAAAGTATTGGCTAGTTCTACTGCTTCTTCTATGGTTTGTGGTCTAGTTGCCTTGACTACGTGTCTAATCTCACTAATTCATCCCCAAATATAACGTGAGATTAACACTGGTTCAGGTAAGGCTAAGGTATGTACTATCCTAGCATATTCGAAGAATATGGAAGTGTAACCTTTGCAGTCTATTCCAGTCATTCTAAGATTTAGGAACTTGTTGGCGATTTGTTCCTTTTCATTAGGAGGACAAAATTTTCTTTCAACCCTTTCCTTAAAGTTGATCCATTCCGTATTATAAACTCTATCACTTCCCCTAGACTGGAGAATAGTATTCAACCATTCTAAGGCTGCATTTTTGAAAAGATTAGAAGCAAACATAATCTTATCTTCATCTGCACATTTACTTATCTTTATGACTGCTTCTGTCTTTTTTTATCCAACGTAAGGCTGCAATGGCTCCTTCATTGCCTGAGAATTCTATTAGTTTGCAGGCCAAGAATTCTTTATAAGAACAACCGTAAGAAGCGGTTCTTCTTCTTTTATGAAACGGAGCTTGGATTAAAGGTCTGTTGTCATTCACATTGTGACTTGGTTCAGTGTGTTGACGTTTACTTCCATTTGCATATTTATTATTTTCTGCTTTTTTAATAGTCTTGATAATATAGGGCATAGCATCTTTAATTCCTTGTGCTACTATGTGTTGAATGGCACTGTTATATAATTTGTTATTCTCATTATTCTGATTTTCCTGATTTACTTCGTTCGACATCTGAATTGTGAACATTTACCAGGTATTAATTATCATAGAATAAAATTTAGTACAATTATTTATACACAATCACGCAAACAAATTGATCAAAAACGTCGATCATTGCGATTTTTACTCTTTCTATATATATGCATCAGTTACATACTACCACTAGAAATCAAATATACTAGTAGTTTTGCATTCGTATATATTATAGTCTATTCTACTACTTTTTTTTTATCAAGATACAAAATTACACATATATCTAGGTATTTTCTAAGTACCGTTTCTCCAGTATTGCATTTCATTTTCATCATACTTCCAAACTAATTTCTCCCCTATCTGTCGGATTCTATCCCCCTCATTTACTAAACTTTCTCTATACTCATGGAGTTCCTACACACATTCTCTACTCATTGGTGGGTTTAACGGGTCAGATTTATGAGGTACGGGTTCCTCATAAGGGTCTGCGCTATTCATTTCGAAAAATGTTCTATCATCATCAAACCACAGATCGCGTTCTAAAGACATTAGTTCTTTGGGAGGATATAGGGTCGAGTATGATCTATTGTTGTCAAACCATGGGTCATATTCTAAAGACTGTGGGGTTGGGATTCTAGGTAACTCGTTGGGGTCAAATATTGGTATAGGGAATTGGTTTTCTTGGTTGGGTTCTAACATTTTTTGATATGGGAATAATGGTAACAGTGGTGGTTCAGCTACTTGGTTTAGGTTAGTGTCTACTGCGTAGTGGCTAACATATGGAAATCAGCCAACTGTCTATCTAGTTCCTCTTCCCAAGGTGTCCTAATGACTGTTTCCTGAGTTTGTGCATTTGCTTCCTTATTAGCTCTAACTATCGCTCTCTGCTGTTGTAACTTCTTCATTCTTTTTCTTCTCTCATGTGCTCCTTTACTAAACCAACCTCTCTTCTTTGTAGTAAAGGGTTCCTTAGACTGTGCCTTAAATATAACTATCCCTTCCTCAGTGTCGGCTGAGTATCCTGAGGGATTAGGTTGAGAAGATATTCCCTCATCTTTTGGTGAACTATCTATATGACGATAAGCGTCTGAAGTTCCTTGCTCACTCATACTGTAAACTAACAAATAGTCAAATAACACAAAACACATAATATACATGTTTACACAGAATTATTTCCTAACACAGAATTTGAAATTTAAGTGTCAGCAGAACACTTCTTTGGCTTAAACAAGAGGCTGTAGCTCTGATACCACCCTCTGTCGCAACCCCCGACCCCTACCCCAGGAATGGGTGCCGTGACATCCTGATCAGTGGTATCGGTGTTTGTTAAATTAGCAGCGGAATACATCAGGACCGTAGTTAGGAAACATTTTTATTAGAGTAAAACACCAAACTTTTATAATAATAAAACTTTGGGATAAAACCCAAATTCATTTGACAGTACATTCGTAGGGATAAACCCTAGTTATTGAAAACAAAAAATCCTTTTTTATATAGGTAACTTTTATAGCCACTTTTCCAAGCCTTCAGTGCTCTCCAGCTGGCTTCTATTTGGCTTTCACATTTTGTTACCTGAAACGCGTTTTAAAAACATTTTATCAGCAAGAAATACTGGCGAGTGCATTCCAGTTTAATCAATATAGTTTACATTACTTCCACAGTATTGAGAGCGATTACAATGTTTATATCTACACAATTACTCGTTCAGTACTATCCACACCAGATTTGTGGGTCGTATTACTCATTGGCTAACTCTTTGTCCAATGGTAACGTCTTTCACATTTTGTATCCAAAACCCCAACATACTGACAGTAATTGTAGAATACAAAGACTCAATCACTGTTTAAGTATTTATAAAAAAACATTTGAGGTTTTCATAAAAGATTTACAAAAGAGTTTATAAAAGAAATGTGGTCACATTGTTTACTTAGGTGATACTACTATAGCTTCCTGGTGATTCTCCTGGTTATTATCTATTAAAATTAAACAATGCACACGTGTTAGTAAAATAACCCAAATCACATTAACCGTACAACTCGAGACAGAATTCCAATGACTGAGTCAGGCAGAGCCTTGACATGCATTACGGAATCATAGATCAATCGGGTGTAACACGAGACAGAACTCCAACGACGGAGTCGGGCAGAACCCTGACATGCGTTACGGAGCCCTAAATCGACCGTGTAGGGTAATAGCAGGGTTATAATACTTACAACGAGGCAGAGCTTCGGTTTATAGTGGGTATTATGCCCGGGTATAATTTCTACTATTCAGAAATTGAGAAAGGGATTTAGAAATTGAATGAATTCCAAATGAACTCGTCCAGCCTGTTTATAGGCTTTTCGTATGGCAGCTCGCGGCCCGCGAGAGAGAAGTCTAAGGCCTTCGCGGCCCGTGACAAACCACGTATCGCTTATAGCTTCGCCGAGTCAAGGGCTAGCCCTAATGAGTCATCTGCCACATGGCGGTGTGGCTTGATCGGCAAACAAAGCCAGTCGCGGCCCACGACAACCTAAGCAAAGGCAGTCGCGCCCCGCGAGCGACTCCTGAACTTTGTTTTTATTGATTTTTCTAAGTATAAGGGTATTTCGGGCTCGTTTCTCATGTACAGGGTATGTAAGGAACGTTTTAGGGTCATAATAAGGGTTCTAGGAAGGTTGTTATAGCGTTGACATTGCGAAGATTCTCAGGACATCCGCTTTAACGGAAAGTGACTTCGATCGCGTCAAACCATTGAAACATCATGCTGGGTCCACCTTCACCAGTAAAGTTAATAGGACCACATGCTTTGAACTGCTTGAAGCTGAACGGAGCTTTCGAGTCGACAGAAGAGTTACAACCAACAACATTGATTTCACTGACAATTTGAGGTATCACCTTGGTGACGAGAGAGGCGATGCGTTTGTCAGCATTGTTTCGCTGGATAGTACGGCGGGTATGCGATCCGAAAGAGGACATCTGTCATTAGATGGCATTCGATTATATGGGGTTGTGTTTGAAAAGTTTAGCGTTTCATATCACATGTTTTATTATTATTATCCACATAAAGCGCAGGAACACGTCAGCATATATTCACGTATACAAATAATCACGTATTTGCACATATACACATAGTTCACATAAACACGTATACACATAAGCACGTATGAGCACATAAGCATATATTTTTCACGTATTCAGCTTTAATCACCTCCCTTGGATCCCTCAAATTGTGTATAGCGTGTGCGAGATCTGAGAGAGATAGCGAGTAGCATAAGCGATGAGTTTAGCGATTGAGGCTTCTTAGCTTGTTCGCGATTAGTTAGCATTTTAGATTGTTAGAGTGGTGTGATCCTGAGCTTTATATTGCAAGCGGGAAGCAAAAAGAGATAAATCAAACCCCTAAATCGTAAATTCAAAACACATAAACATAATAAAATCGATGACGTGTAAAATCGGCGATTGCAGGCTTGAAAATGAAATAGAGTGACTTGGGTGTTAGACATCGACTACCCAAAGTGATTCAACTATTCTCAACGAGTTCGAGTACATGCTTTGGCTTAATAGACTATGCTCTCACCATAATACGGCTACCGGCATCCATCCTTCCAGTTACTACGTGACTCGAGTCATTGGAACAGTTGAGACTTTGGTGAGATCTTTGAAATCAAAGTAGGGAGTGGAACGGGTCATTAAGATGCGGGTTTCACCCCTAACTTAACAATTTCGCTCCTAAGTGTGGTAAGAATGACCACGAGATAGAGAGATGGAGATTTCCGTCGAGATATGGATATCACTCCTAACTCAATGAAAGATTCTCGTGCGAGAGTATAATACGCGGGATGGGTGATCTCATCGAGAGTTCTTGGTGTTAAAACCTAATCTCGACACAATCACTCGTTGGTGTTATACGAGTGTTTTCAAAACATTTATATTATGTTAGCCTTAGGAAAGGAAAAATAAGTTTTCAACCTTAGGAAAGGTTTCATTCGTACGAAGCTGGTGAGTTCATGCGAAGGTGTATCATGGTGAGTTCGTACGAAGCCACACTAGGTGGGTTCGCATAAGAGCATAACATGTGGGTTTGTACGAAGCCCCAAGTGAGTTCGTACGAAGGGTCTGTTTTGGTACTTAGACTATAGACTAGGTCTGTTCTACACGACTCGACCTAATTCCCTATAGTTATGGCCCTGATACCAATCTGTCACACCCCAACCGATGGCGGAATTATCGGGGCATGGCACTAGGTGAATAAGATTGCTCAAGAGAATCCATAACAACTATTTAATGACAATATTTAAAAGGTTCATTATCCCATACTAATAAACAAATATTTCAGCAAACAGTCATAACGGATAACAAGTCTCTCAAACAAATCAAAATCCGACAACCTAGATTTTATTGTGAGTTTCTAGACTTCCTAATCCATTTGCAGCATACGATGATCATCAACCTGTCACATACGTTAAAATAAAGTCAATACAATAATATAAAGGTGAGTACACAAGTTTGCATAGATATAGTATAAAAAGCGTTTATGCATAACAAGCATGTAACACGTAATGGGTGAATCAAGTAAGCTATCAACAATGTTACAACCAAACCACATGACTGCGAGTAGAGTATGCGCGAGACATGTTCACCGAAGCGAACACGTGAAGTAAAGTATGTGATCCTTAGCAACCCCTAAACAAACAGGTTCTGAGTCCAAACTATAGTACTGTTGTTGCTAAAGGCGGTCGGGCAAGTAATCACTGTGTAAGCATCGCAACAAGCATTCAACTAATCACGTATAGCACGCGGGAGCGGTTAGCGTTTATAAAAGTGTTAAGCGTTGTGTGTTGTGTTTTTTATAGAGAACGTATGTAACACCCAAAAGTGCGTTAAGCGAAAAAAGGGTTCGAGTATACTCATTGTGCGTGTCTAGCATGTAAACACATCCTGAAATGGATTGAAGGGAGCTCCGGATCAGCCTGCGTACGGGAACAGATGCGTAGGTCCTCCAAAGTGCTGAAACGGTCGAAAACGAAGTGTCGGTGGGAAAACAGAGGCTTCGTACGAAGCCAGTGCCTTCGTACGAAAGCGTGCCTTTGTACGAAGCAGGAGTCTTCGCACGAGTGATGCTTCCGTTGTCCAAAATCGAGTGTTCTTTGCGTCTGTCTTTGGAAAATCGAGTGTTCATCCCTCCAACCTTAAGCTATTGAGTAAACTTAGAGTCGGAGAGGTCTTTGTCTGAGTCACGGATGAGAATCGGGCTGTGATGTGTGAAGTCAGTGCCTTCGCACAGAACAGTCTAGTTCACAAACGTGGCTATTTTTAGCGTTCGGAGCTTTGTTTTCGTCTGAATGTGTTTTCGAGTCCTATTAATGACGGTTTTGACACCACTTCGTCCCACTATCCAGTGAACAAAATATGTGTCGGTTTGGTCCGTTTTTGTGTAAAAATCAAGTTTATAAGGGTTTTTAGAGGTTTTTACCTAGATCTAACACTTGGTGAGTGCGAAATCTGTAGATCTCTAACTTAGGAAGCAGGAGCTAGGCCTAATACACTCGATTAAGTGTAGATCTGTGGTAAAATAAGAAGATTTGATAAAAAGATGAAGATTTGTGTTAAAATAAAGAAGTTTAGATGAAAATGTAACGCTCCGATCTTTCCGTATTTCTATTTTTAGAAAATTCATATTCGCCTTCTATTCTTAGAATCACAGTCCAAATCGGATCGAAAAACTGACTAGAAACGAAAACTACGCCACTTGTGCGATTTTAACGAAACCGACGAACGTATGCAATTAATAACGATTACCGACACTATTTTACATGTTTATGACCCAAAAATAATATCCTACAACATTTCACGACGTCCGGGTTTGAAAAAAGGTTTAGAACCATATCGGGTCACGCAAAAACGCAAGAAACGGGCCCAAAATCTAACCCACTTAAACCTACCTATAAATACCTCTCATCCTCACAATAAAACCCTAGCCCCCTTTTCACTCTCGATCCCCCTGCTCTCTCTCTAAAAGATTCCGGTGACCGGAGTCGCTCCGGCCGGCCACCAGCCGCTGTCTTGTTTCTCCGACAACCACCCACACAAGCCCCCACCTTGATCTTTGAACGGCCGGCCACCACTTTTCGGTGGTGGCACACGGCGGCAAGACAGAAACAGAGAGAGAACGAGATGAGAGAAAGAACGAGAGAGAGAGAGAAAGACGCGGAGAGAGAAGCAGAGAGAGAGACGACGGCAGTGCCGTCATCTGTAGCGGCGGCGGCAGTTGTTCAGCTCCGATTTGGTTTGATTTCGGTCGGGTTATTTCCGGTTCCAGTTGGTTTCGAGTCTGGTGATGACCGGAGACGAAAATGGCGTCGGTTTGTTTTGAGTTCCGGTTTGGGTCGGGTCGAGTCTTGTTTGGATCTGAGGCTCTCATGATTGTGTTTGTTTGTAATAAATGATCAATTAATAAACATGATTCAATGAGATATGCAGCGGAAATGAACACAAACTTTGTAAACACAATCAAAGAGGAAAATAGTTTTGATAAACACATGCTTTTCATCAGTCAAAAAGTTACAAAGCAAATCAAAAGATTACAAAGCAAGCTTACAAACTAAACTCCCCCTCAGCCTGATACTCCATGGTTGATTGCACACAAGATGAAAGGATTAGACTAGAGGAGAAGAACTCACTCAGTCAATCAAATGTAACAGTACAGAGTACTGCTCCATTTATAGGCAAACCAAACCACTGAGGCATCTCAGCTGACGTCACCATGAAAGCGACGTCTAACAGCCTAACAACCTGTAACAACTGTTCCTATACAAACACTGTTATCCTAACCACTGATTCTATACAATACAAAAGACACACTAAACAACTGCTATCTTCTTCTATCAGTGCTTTTCTTAAGGTTGATCAGTCCTTGGGTAGGCAGTGCTTTGTCATCAGTAGATTGGGTCAGCAGTGTTTACTCCTTCAGGGCTATATCAGTAGTTTGAAGGGTAGCAGCAGTAGTATACGAACAGTGGATAGAGGACCATCAGTTGTTATAGTCACTTTCAAGGGGAAAGCCTAATGTAAACAGCTGCTTATTGCGAATCCACTATTGTGATCCGGTTTTGGCTTTAATTATCTGTTCCTCTGATAGGGTTCAATCCCAACAATCTCCCCCTAGAACAGATAATGCCAAAACCCTTCATTATTCTGGATCTTTATTTACTCATCAGAAGTTCGTTAGCCTGTCTTTTAAATTCTTCTTCAAAATCCTTGGAACTTGAGTCATCCTCATCCCTACATAGTGTAAGTTCAAGGAGATCTTGTGGATCTTCAACACCAAGGCTTAGTGCATGTTTCCTTGATATGTACTTCACTTCACCATTGGATCTGATCAGGGTCAATACATGGGTCTTTTGATCAGAGAGCCATTTTAGTACTTTTGAACCCAATGGGTTTCTTGGGAGAGATTTATTTAAAGATGAGTTTGGAGATTTTGGCCTTGTAAAGATTTGTAGAGCAGTATCCTGAGCTTTTGTTAGTTCAGAATTTTCAGACATTTGTTTGAAAGCCTTTTCTATGACTTCATTTGCTGCAGCTATATCTTCTGCAACCTCTTTGTCAATCTGCTCTTGTCTCTTTTGTTGATCTAGCTCAATGTCTGAGATATCTGCTGAGGAGTTCAGAACCTTTTTGGCAAGGTCTTGAAGCTTTGCTGATCTGTCTTCATTCAAAGCCATTTTATTGATGGCTTCTTTAAAGTACTCAGCTTCCTTTTCTTTTTCTTCTTCAATAGTCAGTGGTTCAGAGGTTCCGATCTGCTGCTTTGGCTTTTTGTAGTCAGGCTCCTTTGGAGTGTCAGAAACAGTTATCCTCCTTTTCTTAAGCCTTTCATAAGCCTCATCTGTATACTGCTTCGTCCATTTTGCTATGGCTTTAGCATCTCCAACTTTTGCATCCACCAGCTCTTATTTCTTTCTTTTGTATTCAGAAGTAAGATCAGCAATGAACTTTTTGTATTTGCTCCAATTTGGAGCAGTCCTTTTCTTGCTTGGATCATTTTTGATTCTTTCAATTCTGTTTGCCTCATGCTTTAATGCAACTATTGGCCATTCTTCGAATTGTTTTTCTTCAGCTGGATAGAATTTTTCTTTCATAATGTATGCAAGATATTCTTTTCTCATTTCTTTTCGTGGATCTGCTTTGGGTGGTAAGTTTGACATTTCTTTGCTCAGATCTCTTGCATAGTCTTCCATCTGTTTGACTTTAGTGAGCAAGAATTCCATTTTTTTCTAAAATGGCTTCGTCACCTTGGTCTTTGCATTCAATTTTGGCTCTTATCTTAGCCTGCCTTGCTTTGAGCTCGAGATATTCATCCATATTTTCTGGGATTATGAAGCCTATGAGAGAAGGAAATCTCCTTTTTGAAGAATCATCCTCAGTGTAGAATTGTCTCATCTCATTTTTTACAGCTTCAGGTTCTAGTGGATATTTTGCAGCAATAGGATCATATTTGTCATCACCTGCCTGAGTTGTTTGTCTTTTTCTGGTGTAAATTTTCTCCAGTGAAGGAGTACTTTTGGGTGATTTGTTTATTGGAGTGAAAATGGTTTGAAGTGAAGTGATGGTAGTGGTGGATGGTGGCTGACTGACAGTTGTTGAAACAACTGGTGTTTCAACCTCTGTTGTCATTACAACTACTGATGTGTCAGCAGATGTCTTCTGCTCTTGAGCAGGGGTTGAAGGTGGTGAAGTTGTTTTTGGTGATGGTGATGAAGAATTATCATCAGGAATGAAAATCCTTCTCCTTTTTATTGTAGGAGAGGCTGATGATGTCTTGGGTGGATCAGTGGTGGTGGTTTGAGTGGTGGAAAACGTCTGACGAACAGGTGTTGAAACAACTGGTGTTTCAACCACTGTTGTCATTACAACAGATGTTGTAACATCTGTTGTCTTCTGCTTTATGGCAGGAGGTAATGGTAGTGAGTTTGGTTTTGGTGGTGATGCTGTGATTATAGATGATGATGGTGGTAGGGCAGTGGTTGTGGAGATGTGTGGTGAAGAGATGGCAGCTGTTTGGCTAGCAGTTTTTGAAACCACTGACATATCAACTGTTTGGATGGAAGTTTGAGATTTTATGGTTTGAAGTTTGGAGCCTTTGGGAGGTGGTTTAGATGTCTGTTTTTCTTGTTCTGATTCAACATACAGGCGATCTTCTATTCCCTTCTTTTTCAACTTGATCTTCTCCCCCTTTTTGGCATTATCTGACAAGGGGTTATTCATGAAGAGGATAGTGGGAGGAACTTTTCCAGTGGTGCTTTGTATATGAGCTTTGATAGCTTTGATGTCTGCTTGAGTATCTTTAAATCTTGACTCCACCATGTTTGTCAGCATTTGTACATGTATTGCATGCTGCTGAGCAGCCATTTGTTTTGGTTTTTCAAGCAGGGGTTGAAATACATTCCATAGCTCATTTGCAGCAGGTGCAGGTTGTGCAGGTGCTTGAGCTGGAACAGCAGTGGATTGTGCTTTTTGAGCTTTTAACAGCTGTTGCACCATATCCTTTATTTCAGCAACCGATGTCTCAAGATTTTCAACTCTGCCCGTCAATTCCTGATATTTTGAATCATCATCCAAATTAATGGGATCATCTGATTCCCCACCAGCAGTGGTTGTATCAATGTGTGACTTAGGACATGATGCCCAGAAATCATCCATTGATGCCCCTTGTTCTTGGTACTGGGGACTTCTTTCTTCAGCACTTGATAACCTTTCGATGGTACCAGTGGTCAAAACAAACTCACTGGTGGTTACCAGAGGTGCTATAGAAGAAATTGCCTTCAAGGGAGTCTTACTAATGAAACAACTGTCCAAATGTAGATCTGTTGATCCAACACTTGTAGTTGCTGCTCCACTTGAACTACTATCAGGAATTTCTTGTAACTCCTGCAGTGTAACCTCCTCAGTTGTTGCTGGGATAGCAGAGGTATAAGCATCAGACCCAGTCACTTGTTGGAGTGTACTCTCAGTGATAGGTGATAGAGAGGTACTGGTTTGTGTCTGAGCTATAGCAACTGCATGCAACAAAGGTATTATGGATTGTGGTAATATGATTGGTGAGGGTATGGGTGTTGAAAGAGACATGTCCTTGGGATCAGGACTGAGGAAGATGGAACCAATCGGATCCAGAGCTTCATAATGTGGGGTCCCTGTGCTTACAACCTGATCCCTTTGTGAGGATGCTGGAGGAGTTTGAGGCAATGGTTGAGATCTTTCTTCCATCTACTGTGAGGAAGTAGCAACAGTGGTTTCATGTGACTTTTGTGTTGTCACTGGGTTTACCTCTGGGATCTTATCTTCCAGAGGACCCTTTTTGGGTTTGGTGGGTTTCTTTTTGGTCTTTTTGGTGGTTTTTGGTGGGGGTTGCACAGCCGTGGTTGTGCTACTGTGGTCACCAAGAGCAGTGGGCTCAACAGCTATAGTCTGAGAAGTAGATGTGGACTCATCCAAATTTTGCTCAGACTCCCCTGTTTGTGTTTTAGAAACTTTTGACTCTTTAGCCATTAGGCGAGTAAACGTTTTATTGGGAAGACAACAGTTTCAAAAATCGAACGGTTAACATCTGGCCACGTGACAAGATCTGATGGCTATCATCTATCCACGTGTAACCACTGATTGAGAATGGAAGACAGTTGTTTGGGAAACCACTGATGTGTGTCATCAGTGGTTGTGAATAGTGGAGAACTATAACACTGTCAGTGGATGGAAAATAATGGAATCAGAGGATACACTTTGTCAGTGGATAGACATGCCAGTCAGAGTTTTAAGTGAAAACAGTGGTTTCATCAGACTTTGGAGATTTATTGAAAAATTCAATTTTAACTATTTTTAAAGTTTTTATTTTGATTTTCTAAAAACACTTTTATGCTATTTTCACATAGAATACAAGAAAACTTGTTTTAATCTATGTTTAGCATTCCAATCCTAGAGATCAAGTTTTTAAAGGTAGATGTATCTAATGCTTTGATTTGTACATCAGCCAACTGATCTGTAGTATGGATATGTTGTAAAGAAATCAAACCTTTTCATAGCAATCCCTCACAAATGATGTCTGATGTCATCAGTGGTTGGATATCATGTGATGAGAGAGGTTGGGGTTCTGTTTTCTCAACAACTGTTGATCCAGTAGTGGATGAGCTTTAACAGTTGTTTTGAACATCTGATGCTTCTTGTGGTGAATATGATTTTGTATTGAAGAAACTCAATATCATATCCAAAGTCTTGTGATGAGAATTGTGGGGTACCTGCAGGGTTAGTCTAAACAGACACATCTTCATATGTAAATTTAACAGGATAAAACAGTTAAGTAGGATTTGCTAGGATTTTCAATGATGAAAGTTTTATTGAACTTTACATTCAAAGACTCTTTCACAGACCCAGTTCTTGCGTTTAAAACACTTTATAGGCCTTGGCTGTGGTAAAGTATCCCAGATGGTAACTACAGTCAACTTTGACTACAAAAATTTTAATTGAGACTTTTAAGTTTAAGGTAAAACATTTTGAGCACTTGTTATCAATCAACTTGAGAAATGGTTCTATACTTGAGTTTCTGTATGAATTGACCCTAACCCAAACACCATCTCCATTTGACTTATTATCAAGGATTATATCCCCCTTTTTTTAAATAGAACGGATCTTCATCCTGTCAGGTAATTAGCTTTTACTATCCAAAACAAGTAAAAGCACCAAATATAATATTATCTATAAAAAATAAGAGAATAATATATCCTGATATTTACAAGTAACTTTTACCATTTAAAAAACAGGTAAAATTTTCAGATAGATAAGTCAATTAGATCTGGTAATTTCCATAACAGAAATAATTTTGGATAGAGTCGATCTTGTTTAAATCTCAATTTTATAATAATGATCAGTGGTTTGAGTAAAATTTTATAACCATTGATGGAGACCATTTCCTATCAGATGATTGTATTTCTGAGGAAACATATTCACAAAGGTTTGAGAGTCTTTTGTAAACCCTAACCCATGTGATAGATTTTTGAAAATTTGCCTTAGTCCTCTTAAATAAGTTTTTACCTGAACTGTCCTGAACCAGTGGTTGCACTCAGCTGTTTGGTAACATGTGAACTCTCAAGTGTTTTGAGTTTATACTCTTTTCTTTTGATTTCAAAAGTTTTGAGTTAAACACACCTTTTTGAGTTTTGTGATTTTTATCTTTTCCTTTTTACCCTTCCCATTCGTAAGTACTGAAATACTTACTGGGAGGTTTTATTTAAGGAAAACTTAATCTAAAATCATTTTGTAGCAATGTTTTGAGAGATCTGACCACTTTTGTTCATGCTTATATCAAATCTCACATTACATATGATTAGGACTATTTTAACACCCGATATTCTTAATGTGTTATTAGCAAAGTTGATTTGGTCCTTTTGAGGATTCTCAACCTGTTTTTCAACACACAAGATCTTATTAACTAAGGTTTTAATTTCCCTCTTTTTATGTAAACAAAAACACTAGTGTTTTTATCTGAACATAGATTTTTGTTGACATGAGGTAAATACCTTAGTTGCAATCATGATGGTACATCACAAGCTTCATAACAACAATTGAAATCAATTCTGTAAATAATTATACCATAGTTATAAGATATATTTTCAGATCTGACATCTTGGTTGTTTTACAGAGCTTTTGAGTAGTCACTTTGAACATGATTTCTCGTTACTCTGTTTTTCAACTAAATACAATCAACCTTAGTATCAATGAATTTTGAGCTGAACTGTTATGTCAAATTGACTGTTAGATTGAATTTGACAGTCCAAGCTCTGATACCAATTATTAGGATCTGAGGCTCTCATGATTGTGTTTGTTTGTAATAAATGATCAATTAATAAACATGATTCAATGAGATATGCAGCGAAAATGGACACAAACTTTGTAAACACAATCAAAGAGGAAAATAGTTTTGATAAACACATGCTTTTCATCAGTCGAAAAGTTATAAAGAAAATCAAAAGATTACAAAGCAAGCTTACAAACTAAACTCCCCCTCAGCCTGATACTCCATGGTTGATTGCACACAAGATGAAAGGATTAGACTAGAGGAGAAGAACTCACTCAGTCAATCAAATGTAACAGTAAAGAGTACTGCTCCATTTATAGGCAAACCAAACCACTGAGGCATCTCAGCTGACGTCACCATGAAAGCGACGTCTAACAGCCTAACAACCTGTAACAACTGTTCCTATATAAACACTGTTATCCTAACCACTGATTCTATACAATACAAAAGACACACTAAACAACTGCTATCTTCTTCTATCAGTGCTTTTCTTAAGGTTGATCAGTCCTTGGGTAGGCAGTGCTTTGTCATCAGTAGATTGGGTCAACAGTGTTTAATCCTTCAGGGCTATATCAGCAGTTTGAAAGGTAGCAGCAGTAGTATACGAACAGTGGATAGAGGACCATCAGTTGTTATAGTCACTTTCAAGGGGAAAGCCTAATGTAAACAGCTGCTTATTGTGAATCCACTGTTGTGATCCGGTTTTGGCTTTAATTATCTGTTCCTCTGATAGGGTTCAATCCCAACAAGTCTGGTTCGTCGGGTTCAGGTACAGGGTTGGTCAACACGGGTCAAGGTTTGGATGTTTCAATTGGTTCGGGTTTGAGTGGTGACGACAGCGGTGGTGCGACATCGCCGGCGGCACTTCAGTCGGCCGACGGTAGTGGCGGTGCCAACCGTGGTTGGCTCAGGTTATGTTGATTTGGTTCAGTCTCGGGTCAGCAGATTCAGTTTCTGTTCTGGTTTGCTTCGATTCAAGTTGGGTTCCGGTTGTTCCAGTTCAGGTACGGGTAATGTTTTACTCGGTTAAGTCGCAGTTCAATCCTGGTTCGGTTCACTTTTGTTTGGGTTGTTTCAGGTCCAAAGACACCGGTGCCGACGGTGACGGTGGTGTAGACGGATCGGGTCTCGCCTCGTGTTCGTTTAGGTTCAGTCGTAGACCAGGTTTTGTTCGGGTTCTGTCAAACCGAGTCAACAGTAGATTCGGTCAGTTTTGGCATTTGAGTTTCGGTCAACAGTAGTTAACTGGTCAAACCCGGTCAACGACTCATTCGAGACTTGGTACAATTTAAACAACGCTAATTTTATTATTGTTTTATATATATATAGGGGATGGATCATGAGAAAACAAGTTTAAATGAGAAAACCGAAAAACTAACCAAAAAAGCCTAAAAAAAACCTAAAAACATACCAATTTTTTTTTTTTTTACAATTTTTAATAAAAAAAATCGCTAATTTTTATGCCTAGAAAAAAAATTTCAAATTTTTTTTTTTTTTGTTGTACTGCACATGTGCACTAATACATAAAGCTTAAACCACTTAACCCACCCCCCACCGACACCCCCCAAAAACCTAAACCCCCCACCCCCCAAAAACCTAACCCCCCTCCCCTCCACACCCAAAAACCTAATCCTAATTCTAAACCTCCAAAAAAACTAACCCTAAAAGCTAAACTAGACTTAAAAAGCTAATTTTAAGCATGTAATGCAATTGTAGTACATGTTATATTGCACATGTGCATTACTATAATAATAGTATTGAAAACAAGACGACACCATAAATCTTTTTTTATGTCACAAAAAATATGCTCGAATATACTTTAATGAAAGATACAAAAATTTGTGATCTTATGGTGCCATTTTTGTTTTAAAATGATAACGTATGGAGAAATGGGAAATGTTTGAAAAGTTATATATTTTTTTTCCAATTTTACCCCTCCTTCATTAAAAGTCTCCCCCCCTCCTTTTTAATGGCTTTTAGTTAGTTTTCTAGTTTTCTCATTTATATCTAGTTTTCTCATGATCCTCTCCATATATATATATATATATATATATATATATATTGCTTTAAACGTCCAACTAATACAATTAGTAATTATTTACATTTTTGTATTTAACGAGAATTCTTATATATATTGTTTACATTATGATTAGTGGTTGAGCTTTGACAAAAATATCGACACTTAGAGTTGTCGGGATCGTCAAAAAACAGAGGAAACTCTGCCTGTTTTTCGTAAAAATCCGTGAAACAATACGTGTTTAATTATAAAACGAAACCTATCGGATTCAAGTAATTTTTATAACAATAAATACAAATGTATATTTATTTTGACAACACTTCTATAATACTCTTGATAGACTTAATTTAGAATTATTACATAAACTAAATAAAAATATATATAAATATATATATATATATATACATATATATATATATATATATCGACTAGATATACTCTAAATTCCAAATTCAAATCCTCCGTCATAATTCTATTTACTCATACACCTTCGTTTGCCCATATAGGGTGACCTCAGTGTTCCATCCTCCAACTATTCAACTCTTCACGGGATTACCAAAGAAGACTTAGCAATTTTGTGAGTATAATTGAACCCCCTTTTGTTTACCACCTTTTTGGGGTGTAACATGTTATTCTATAAAACTTACACTTAAACTTGATTCTTAAATGCACAGACATTCCTTATACATGCATGCCTACTTGATTACTTGATACTTTAAACTTGGGGTTATATGTTTTGTGTTAGACTTATCATTAACTTCGTACGAGCCTATCATTGACATATATAGCGCTTTAGGATTAATGTACCGCCTGTAAATTTTGGGTTATGTCATGAGCTTATTGCGTTTCATCATTGGGTTGATTAGTCGAACACATACCGATTTTATTGTTTATCTTGTTTCAAGTCTCACACCCTGACTTTTGCGGAAGTGTGATTTGGTGTGACTTGCTTAATATCATTGCATTCAACCATAACAAAAACTATATGAAAAACCAAGATGTTCATCCATAGATAGTTTCAAAATGTTACAAGCAACATTGTTTTAAAATCCCAAAACACAGACTTCAAGTTCCAAATACAACACCAGCAAATTTTAGATCCATAAGGACTTCGCAAAAGACAAAAACAAAATAGGTTTCGAGCCATGTATCTTATCCAAGATAAAATACATAACCCAAATATTTCGAATTCTGATGACACCTTTTATTAGAGACATGACTTGTAAACTCTAACGCCCGCCAGATCCATACTTAATTTTCTGAAATACATGTAGTTTGAAAACATCAACAAAAGTTGAGCGAGTTCATGTGTGTGTTTGTGAATAAACCTTTGAAACATTTGTAAGTATGTTTGTATGTACTTGAAAACCGGGTATGAAAGCAACAAGGAAAAAGATCAATTAATGTGTAGCTAATACATTAATATTTGTGATGTGATGCAGGAAAACTCAAACCTAGCAGACTTTGTCTCCGGCAACAAGACATAGTCACCACATGGTCCACTCGACGGACTCATGGGTGGGGCTCGCTACACCCAAATAGATCTATCACTCATGTACCTCGGTCCTACAAAGAGGATTAATGGCCTTAAGCGTCATACCCACCACTCACATGATCAAGCAGTACCCTTCCTTAGCTAACCATACCAAATCAAAATGTTTGTAAACAGTTGTAACATGTATTTCACCCCCAAAGTTATAAATCTGAAAACAGTTAAAAGAAAAGGGGGACATGAACTCACAGGTTTGCGTTCTTCGAATCCGCCTGTAACTCAAAGTTTCCTCTAGAGTACACGACTACCTACAACGTGCTATGATCTATTAGACGAGCGGGTCGTGCCTTGTCATAGTATTAATGTCTTTGAGTTACGTTTCTTTGTGTAATCGATATTATTCCAAGTTATATAATTATTTGTTAAAATAATTAATATTTTAACTTAAATTATATTTATTAAATTTTGGAATAATAGTTAAAATAATATATTTTAACTTAATACTTCTCAAGTATTTATACTTGTATTTCCTTCCCAAGGATGGGTGTATTTGTATTCGTATTCTTATACTCGTATATTTTGCCATGTATGGGTGTCGTATTCCGGTGTGTATTTATACGTATGAGAATACGTATTTTTATTGTATTAAAAAAGTATTCATATACTTAATTTCGTATTAATTTTTCCGGAATAATATCTTTAATAAGAGTACACCAATATATATTTCCAAAATATATATTTTAAGAAATACTACTTAGAAAAAATTATTTAAAACTTTTCACTTGGCAAAAATATTTGTATTTTCATATAAGTTCCAAAAATAATATATTTTCAAGTCTAACTTAGAAAATATATATATAAACTTATTTTTCTCCAAAATGATATATTTCATATTTATTTGAGAAAATATATCTTTCACCCAAAAATATTGTATTTCATGTTTGTTTAAGAAATATATATTTTCTCCCAAAATAATACATCTTCTAATAATTCTAGGAAAATGTATATTTATACTTGCCAAAAATAATATATTTTTCCCTTGTAAAAAATATGATATATTCTTGTAGTCATTGTAAAAATCATATTTTTATCTCTTGGTGTCCAAAATATAATTTACCAAAATATACTTGTGAATATAATTTCTGGAATATTTCGTAAGTTATATTCCTTAGCTCGGTTTCACCAATATTTTGTGTATAACTTGTATATTCGTATTCTTGGGATGTTGGTAATATTTTGGATTGTAATTCTTGGTATTTGATGTGTTATATTATTTCAAGTCCTAAAATAATATAACTAATACACAAAGTATACAAATAATCACACACATGGTGTCTTCTAAATATATATTTTCCTAAATACATATTTAGTCACTTTTATTTGTAAAAACCAACCTCCAATAATTATAATTTTTGTAACAAAAATTATGGCAAAGTTTATGTAGCATTTATGGTCTAAAATACACTTGTAAACATTTGTTTAAAAAATATTTTTCTAAGTGTTTAGATTTTTAGAAAATTTTGCCATAGTTTCCCCTAAAAATTGAGGTTTCCATGCTTTCAAGTATATCATTTTCTTTTGTAAAAATCATCACAATCAATCCACAATCAACAATAAACAACCTTTACTTACCAATTTTGCCAAAAACAAGTATAATGTTACTACTTCATGAACTTGAAATTTCACAAAAAATTGTAGTAACTTACTAGTGTTATTAGTAAGCCTTGTTATCCTTTAAAGTGTGAGTGATTCTTTAAAAACTTCATTTTTAAAGAATATAGATGTTTACAACTTATGATTATGTTTTCTAAAAATGTTTCTTTATGAATTATTCTTGTTATACAAGTGTTTCTACACTTGTTTAACCACCAAAAATAAGGTTTGTTTGTTTAAGAACCAAGATTTAGTAAAACTTATATTTTTACTTGTCTTCTTTAGAAATCATCCATGAAATTTTTAGATCTATATGATTAACAACTCACTTTGATCATTACTTAACAAGAAACAACTTTATTCTTTCAAGTTCATGCTTTATGTGTGGATGATTCATTAAATTCTAACATGTTCATCCCCTCATCTTGCTAGATTATGTTTTTAATCATGATCTAGCAAGATCATATGATGATCTATATCATTTCATAAGCAAACAACAATCAACAAGTAAATCAACACATAAACACATGATTCCTTCATGATTTCTTATAATTTTTAAGCTTATGTTCATGTTTCATCTTCTTGTTTCTTAGTGTTCTTCATGATAATCATCTTGTATTACCTTTTAACCACTTAGATAGGATGTAAAATGGAAAGATTAGTGTTCTTACCACTAGCTCAAGGCTAGGGATGACCAAGAGAAGAAATGAAGTGGATAAAAGCAATTGGTGAAGGTCCTTCAACTTTCGAAAGCTCCAAGCTTCCTTATGCACCTTGTAAAACCTTTGTATGAGTATGGATTGTATGGAAATAAGGTGATGATGATGATAGAGTTGTTGTTGTTTTTGGTCGTGAATCAAGAAGGAAGGAAGGGAGAGAGTGCCACACCCCCAGAATCTACCATGCAGAGTATCACCGCTTGGAGGCGTGACATGACCAGGATCGAGCCACCAATCATATTGAACAACACAATTAAGTAAATGAAACCAACTACAATACGATTGGTGACCTAAAGAAGGTAACCGATTTTAAGATAACAGCGGAAGCATAAAACGTAGGTTCAAAACATAAGTTCACAGTTCATAAGTTTAAAGTCTCAAACATAAGGTCCATAGGTTTATAAAGTTCAATTATTAGGTATGGGGTGTAACAACCCATATTCCACAACAACCTTCTCCCCATGCAAGCTCCAAAAGCATCTAGCGACCTGTAAGGCATGTAACAACGAGTCAACAACAAAGTTGAGTGAGTTCACGTTTGGTTGTTTAGATTTTAAGTTGTTTTTTAAAAACGTGGTTTGACTTTCGTTGGCTTAATTTCCGTGGGGGTTACCCCGTAGTTGAAAGTATGTTTAACCAGTTCCTTTTTCATTACCCAAACCATAACCATAATTAGAGGGGGCTTTCCCCGTGTGAACTACTAGACCATACATATTGACAACTGACGAACAATAGTTGTGCCCTACATCAGTGTCTATCATCACTGACAGTTTGCCATAGTCCATTAGTACACGCCCGTCCGAACGGCACGGTGTGAGGTTTGTTAAACCTAATAGCGCTATTAACTAATGACCCGCTCGCCATTGGCCTCGGCGATTAAGTCGACATAAATTGAGGGACTTCATGATAGAGTTTTGTCTAGCTAGTTTTAAGGTTGTTGTCCTGCACCAGGAGGACGAACGTATGGGAATCCCATTGGCCTCCGCTACCCAAGGAGGATATGTAGATTTAGTTTTAATTCTTTAACCCATTCCTAAACCACCGGGAATCCCATGCCTTAGAAAGTGTGTGAACTCACCTCGGTTTGCTCGGTTAGATTCTCAATATAGCTAACAGTCAAGGTCGGTCAATCACGTCCTAGTATGATTTACCAGTTAGTCATTTAGTGGCTTTCAAATAGAACACAAAGTTCCTACACGTATCTATCACACAACATGCATCACTTTAACGGTTTATGCCCATCTAAGTTTCCCATCCATTCCCCACTCAAAATCAAACATACGATAATGCACATAACATATATAACATGTTAGATCATTCACAGATAGCATACTCGACATTTAGACACGCGAGTCACAACTTATGTCATTTCAGCATTTATATTCAAAACCGGCTGTTTTCGGACATTTTAATAAAATAGTTAAATTATTCCAAAAATTCCCAAATTTTTACAGGATGTCTTAAACGTTCCAAATTTTATTGTGTAAAAATATCGGGGTCCGGTTCATTACCAATATTTTATAAAAATTCATATTCCAGACTGAACTCAGATTTATGTATTTCTGACCACAGTCCACGGAACAATTTATTAAAAATTCATCGAGTGTCCGATTTATGAAATTACAGTGGGGTAATTACAAATGCATCGGTTGTCTTCTACTGTACAAATTTCATGGTCCGATTCATCACAAAACTCAGGTTATGACTGAAAGTATGACACCCATTTATTGCTGTCAAAATTCAGCTTAAGTTGCTGTTACAAATTAACACTTTAAAAATAGTAAACGAAGTCCAAAAATTACGATTCCGGTGCCATTAGAACTGTATTTCATAATAACATATTTTAGATTCAAAAAATCGGTTTTTTCGTTGAGTTTATGTCCTGTTTACAGCTAACTGAAGTTGGCTGTAAAACCGGGACAGATTCTGCTTTCACTCTTTAACTTCCTAGTTCGTGTTCGATTGATTTCCGTTAGCAAGTTTATTAATCGCAACAACATCACATATTAATATTAATCAGCAAAACGTCAGATAATCAACCAATAATCATAATCACACAAGATCTACATGATTTACACTAATATTCATCCATTAACCACCTTGTTCATCACTTTAGTAGACTTTTAGACTTTGATCTTATATGTTCCTAATTTTTAACCGACAAATATCTTATTAACCACTCTAGACAAGATCAAGAAGGCGTTTAGAGTCACTTACTACTAGCTCAAGGCTAGGGGAGAAACTTGGCGAAAAACGAGTGGTTAAAAGCGTCGTTGTGAGGTCCTTGGCAATCCGCAAGCACCGGGCTTCCTTGTGCGTGATCCTTCACCTCTTAGTATACTTGGAAATGCAAGATAATTTTTGAAAGTGGATGGAGGGATGTGAGTTCTCTCGGCCGTAAGTCAAGGAGGGAGCAAGAAAGATCAATTTTTTTTTGTGGTGTTTATGAATGAATATGAAGCCTTATGGTCCAACTTATAGTCCCATTCCACTAATTCCCATTGGATCTTATGTTCTCTTGATATGAGGCACAAGGATTAAAATATTCAAGGTTTGTAAGATGGTGTCCCCTATGGGGAACCGAACTCGTTAGGGGGGGGGGGGGCGGTATTCGGTTTGTTTTGAACTAGATGATTAAGCATTAGTTGTTAAGTTAGGAGGTTAAGACTAGATATTAGTGTGGTGAATTATAACGGGTGTTAGGGTATTCGGGGACCCTAACTGGCTCAGAAAAAGAAAATAATGTCATAGACAATATTTTTATGTTCCGGGTAGAGTCCGGTTGTTCGGTTGGATATTAATCCGTTAAAGTGCTAAATTAATTCGTAAGGCGTCCTATTTATATATTTTGTAACGTTTTTACTTTCTAACACTTAGGAAAATATAACGGACTATTTAGTGACCTTTCTGTACACTATTAGTATATTAACAAATACGTGTAAGCATAACACAGATATCAGTTAAGTAATTCCACCCAGTCGTCAAGCACATTAATTATTATTAATAAAATGTACGGTTACATGTAAATTTGAGGGTTGTTACATTCTCCCCCTGTTAAGAGAATTTCGTCCCGAAATTTAGCGCGTGGTTACTGAGGAAGCTAGTTAAGTTACGTTGTTTTCCAGATTTTCCTGGGGTGTCACATCATCCCCCCGTTGATTTGGAATTTCGTCCCGAAATTCTGCAGTAGCTTCAGCCTCAGTTGTGGTTGCGTTTTTCTTAAACAGTTGGGGATACTTGAGTTTCATTTGGTCTTCTCGTTCCCAGGTATACTCTGGGCCACGACGAGCATTCCAACGAACTCGAACGAGAGGTATCCTGGTATGCTTGAGGATCTTAACATCTCGATCCGTAATCTCTACTGGTTCCTCGACGAATCGCAGCTGGTCGTCGATAGTGAGTTCCTTAAGAGGAACTATGAGGGTTTCATCTGACAGACACTTCTTCAGATTTGACACGTGGAAAACATTGTGAACTCCGCTGAGTTTTTCGGGTAGATTCAACCTGTAGGCTACCTTGCCAATTTTCTCAATGACTTCGAATGGTCCGACATAACGCGGATTGAGTTTGCCTCGTTTGCCAAAGCGGACTACACCTTTCCAAGGTGAGACTTTGAGTAGCACTCGATCCCCAACCTGGAGCTCGAGTGGTTTTCTTCCCTTATCAGCATAGCTTTTCTGATGGTCACGAGCTGCCGCTATTCGCTGTCGTATCTGAGCAATTCTCTCGGTGGTATCTATCACAACTTCTGGGCCAGTGATTTGGCTGTCACCAACTTCTGCCCAACAGAGAGGTGATCGGCATTTGCGTCCGTACAATGCCTCGAACGGAGCGGCCTGAATGCTGGTGTGGTAGCTGTTGTTATATGAGAACTCCACTAGCGGGAGGTGCTTTTCCCAGCCATTACCAAAATCGATTACACATGCCCTAAGCATGTCTTCAAGGGTTTGGATGGTGCGTTCAGATTGCCCATCCGTCTGCGGGTGATAAGCGGTGCTGTTGATGCATGAAATGTCTGTTGACTATGTCTACGTTAAGTCTTAGGTCAAGATAGGTCAACATAGGTTTTAGATAGTCAAACTTAGTTTATATGTTGATAGGTCCGCATATGTGAACATATGTTGATAGGTCCGCATATGTGAACATATGTTGATAGGTCCGCATATATGAACATATGTTGATAGGTCCGTTTATTTGTCATCTTAGGAGGTCCGCTTATATGACATCTTAGGAGGTCCGTTTTTATGTCAGTCCATATAAGCGGACCACATCACACTATATATACCTGATCAGTTCATTTGTGTATGTAACGTTGGAGCGGACCTGTATCATTGCTTGTGTAACCTAACTTTGTCAAATTTACATCAGAAAGCAATAAAAGTGAAGAAATTGAATAGGAAAGCTGTTGTAACTTCATTTGTGTTGATTCCGCCTTCATACATGAAGATGAATATCCTTGACTGACTTTTCGAGGTCGTAGATCGGTCCAACAAGTGGTATCAGAGCTCAGGACGAGGAGTTCATACTACTACAGCTTGATTCTACATTATTCTCTGATTTCTACTCACTTTCTCTCATATTTTTCGATTTGATCTAGTTTCTACGGATTGAAATGGTTTGATTTTCGAGTATAATGTTTAAAATCCAGTAATAACAAACCCTAGAAAGTATTAGATCATAAATCAAAGTAAAACTCATTCAATTTTTACAAAATCTGATCAGATCGTTGGTATAAACGAACCGGAATTTTGAATCTCAGATCTATAACAAATTAGTGGACGAAATTGGACATTTTACATATCATTGTGATCAGAATTATGTGTAGAATAATCTTTGAAAGTTTCAGGTAAAAATTCAGCTTAAAATTGGGTAAAAACTTAGGTCTGCTTATACGGACATTCTGATTCGTTCTTGAGGTTCGCTTTTTACAGACAACACCTTGTAGATCCGCTTATACGAACCTTGGAGGTCCGCTTGAACAAACAATATAGATCCGCTCGAACGGACATTGTAGGTCCGCTCATTCGAACCTTGTAGTTCCGCTCGAACGGACATTGTAGGTCCGCTTATTCGGACATTGTAGGTCCGCTTATCAGGACAAAACCTGGTCCGCTTATTTGGACTTTCGCTTATTCGGACACTTTTGGTTTAGCTCTTACGGACAACCATAGTGTTGCTTGTGTGTCACTGTTTGTCAAAATTTCGAAAATTTGTCTAAGTGTTTTCTGATTTTGCAGGTACATTCAATATGGATGATATTTTTTTGAACCCGTTTAGTGATATGTACGCATTTGCTGGAGATTCCAGAAACAATGATTCATCTTCAAGAAATGTGAACGAGAATCCTCCGAAAGAAAAGAAAAAAGAAGCTTGGGAATCAGAAAGTGCTTTTGGAACATTCAATAAAACCCCAAAGCTAATGGCTATCGAGGAGTATAGTCGATGGTCCAGAAAGTTTGAGGATTGGATGATGGCATTTGCATTTCCAAGTTGGAAAAGTCTGAAGAACGGTTATGAAAACGGAAACAAGAATGGTGAAGCCTTAACATCTACTGATGAGATTGAATCATTCGTAGCAGAACAAAAGTGTGTGGCATTGTTATTTCAGTCTGTTCGGGAGGATATAATCTCATTGATAGATTATACAAATGCAAAAGATCTTTGGGCAAAGTTAGAAAAGAAATGTTTAGGAAGTACTGAAATAGTGAAAAACAAAAAGAAACTTCTTAGGAAAGAGTTTGATATGTTTGGTTGTCTTAAGAATGAGTCAGTTTGTAAAATGATAGAAAGATTTGGTCATCTGAAGCTGGAATTAGATAGACATGGAATTAAATATTCTGATGATGAGCAAGTAGACAAGTTGTTCGATTCGTTGCCAGACGAGATGGAGTGGAGATATTATGCACTGATGTTGAAGAACACTATTGTTCCTGAACAGTTGAAACCAGATTTGGTCATTGAGAGACTTGAGAGTCACGAGTTGGAACTGAAGAAGACATACAAAGTCAATCACTCATCTTACCAGCAGAATTTGGATTTGTATTATCCAAAGAGCATGATGCCGAAAGCAACTTCTCCAAAGACTGCGTTTTCTGTTGAAAATATGTCCACAGCAAGTAAAGAAAGTCAAAGTGGTCAAAGTAGTGGAAGTCACAGTGGTTATCACAGTGGATCTTCATCATCTACAAGTCATTCTGATGCAAAGAATCGTTTTCAATGCAACATTGCAATAGACTTGAAGAATGCTCAGAATTTTGATGAGGAGTCGGCCAAACAGCAGATGATCTTTCTAGTGTCGGTGTTGGAATCATATGAAGGGTTAGTAGCTGGAAAGATCGGCAATACCAACCTGACGAAGGAAGATTATGATCAGATAGATCCCGAAGAAATGGACCTGATTGATATTCGTTGGGCAATGGCAAGTGCTGTTCGTCGAGCACAGCGTTTCATGGAAATTACCGGCAGGAAGACAATCGGTGGTACATCTACTAAGCTGGGATTCGATAAATCGAAGGTGACTTGCTTCAAGTGTAAGCAGAAGGGTCACTTCAAACGAGAATGCAGAAATGCATATGCTGATGAGTCGGAGAACCCTTTCAGAGATGATTACTACAAGAAGGCGATTTATCATCAGAATAAATCCGAACCGCCTAGATTGAAGCAGGTTGAAGATAACAAAGAGAAATCTAGAGCTCTTGCAGTGATTTATGATGATGAAGGGTATGATTGGAGTCAAGAGGTTCTACCGGAAGAAGATGCGGTTGGTTACGCGTTCATGGCGAAAAATGAACCTATTCCGTGGAAGGATAATCGAACTGAAGAGCAAAAGTATAGATACAGAAAAATGATTTCGGAAAACAAAATTATTAGACTTTCTGGTATCTATTTGGAAGCAAAGAGAGCGAAAAGATGGGATCCGAACAGGGAGTGTTATCTTGATGAGTATGGAAATATTACGATCGATCACAAAACTCTTGATCTGGAAGCCTTAATCAAGGAGATGAAAGATGAGGATGAGTATTGGCAGAACAAATGGTGGGGAACTCCAACTGAGAAAATGAAAGAGGAAGAGAAGAAAGAAAAAGAAGAAAAAGAAGAAAAAGAGAAAGAAGAGATCGAAAAATCAAAGAAGATCGATACTGGAGTTATCGATACAACACAGGAATTGACTACAGAGAACCTGGGAAAAATGGCTGACAAAGTGCTGGCTGCTAAAGCACTTGAGGTAGACTCTAACTCCGTGTCTGAGTCAAAAGGCCAGGTCAGTCCAAGCTCGTCAACAAATGCGTCAGGTAAAAAGATCGAAGAAAATGCTGATTGCAAAAATTGCAACAAAGAGTGCAAATTTTGTAATACTGTCACGTATCTCAACGGTGAGAAAATTAAAGATCTGACAGCAAAGGTCAGAAGCGTTGAGAATCAGATTCTTGGTCGTGACAAAACAGTTAAAGCTTCAACTGAACGGATAAGAGAATTAACTGCTCAAATTGAAACTGATAAAATTGATCATGATAAAATTAAACAAGAAACTGAAAAGTTAATTCTTGAAAACCGTCAGATTTCTGAAAAGTTTGAAAAACTAAAAAGCACAATGAAAGATTGTGATGATCGAAATGGTAAAAATTTTAAAGAAAATGAACATCTAAAAGCAGTGCTTCGTATAAAAGAAGAATCAATTAACCGACAACTGGATGAAATCGCTAAACTGAAACTTAAAGTTCAAGAGGCTGTAATCGAAAACGAGCGAATCCAGTTGAAGCTTAACAGTTATAGCTCTGCAAGCTTTGTTTTGCAACACATTATTCCCAAACCCATCGGGAAAGACAAAGCAGGCGAAGATGTGTATTGTGATGGAACTGGGGTGGGTTTTCATCAAGTACCACCACCTGTTCTTGATAACTACACGAAAAAGAAATCCGGGTTGGTTGAAATTGAGGAAGAGAATGAAGTTAAACTTCTGGAAAACATTGATGTTACTTTTACATCATCTGATGATAGTGTTCAGACAGAGATTGTTAAGAGCACAGCTGAAAGTGTTTTGATGTCTGATTCACCTAAAGATGATGGGTGTTTCTTGGACAAATACATTCAGAAACCAAAGTCCAAAAACAACTTAAGTGATGAACCGGGTCTTGTGATGTACAAGATGGCTGGATCTGATAAGTTGTTTTCGGATTCTGAGTTTCCCATTGAGAATGTTAATGTGAAAAAGTTGACAAATGTTTTCAAATTGGTTGAAGTTGAGTTGTCAGAAGTGAACAGTTTAAAACAAACAAAAAGGCAAATGAATTTTGAGAAAGATAAAGCTTACTATAAAAAACCTATTGTTCCACCATGTTTTTATAACAATAATCGAAACAATTGGTCGGGTGGTTATCAGGGTGGTAAAAGTTTTCAGCAAAGAAGGTTTTAAAACAAAAGGTTTGCTGAAAAGAAGGTGTTTGTGAACAGTTCAAGTTCACTTTCTGATGAGGAAAATGAAATTTTTTCAAAATCGAATGAAGAGTTCTTTGAGAAAAGAGCTTCACAGTATCAGTCTGAAGGCACAAGTCGAGTTGTTGATACTCGAACATGTTTCAGATGTAATCAAGTTGGTCACATTGCACGAAAGTGTACTAATGAGAAGCCTAAGACTGAAACTGTGAAGATTCAAAAGAAGAAAGTTGATGTGAAGGGTAAAGCACCAATCGTTGTTGAGAAAAAGAGTGTAAAAAATGATAACACCAAAGTGAAAAATGAACCCGTAAAGAAAGTGGTAACTAAAAATGACAAATTTTACAAGCGGGTTGCATTATCTCAACAAGTTTGGAAACCAAAACCAGAATTGAAAATTTCAACTTCTGAAGTGAAAAAGGCTGAAGAATCAATTTCGGTTGATTATGATGCAAATTTTCCACCTCTTAAGGCTGAAAACTTCAAAATTCAAATTGCAAGAGTCAAGGTTACACCTAAGGCTGATGAGGCCTGGGTGGACACCATGTTCGAATAAACAGTTTGAATTGCCGGAGCTTCCTTGATCGCGAAGCATGAATCGGCATCTTTATTTGAAGTTAGTAAAGTCAAAGTTTGTTATGTGCAGGATCTTCCAAAACTTGTATCCAGATGGATCATGGATAGTGGAGCATCTCGACATATGACAGGGAAGACTGCGTTGCTGTTAGTGCATGGAATGTCTGTTGACTTCGTCTGCATTAAGTCTTGTGTCTAGATAGATTGGATGTACACACAACAGGGTCTTAATTTGGGTTTTTACATGTTTATCTTGTGAATTTCGCTTGAAAGTATTCTTGTGTGATTCAAGCTAAATCAGATTTAGCTTGAACTAGTTCAAGCGAAATCAACATCAGAGATTTAGCTTGAACAGGTTCAAGCCAAATCATGATTTAGCTTGAAACTGTTTCAAGCGAAATCATCATAGTATATATAGGTTGTTGTGTAGTTCATTTGGAACAGAAGGTCATTGTATGAGAGACGAAGTGCTGCCGGTTTTGTATCAGAATATGTTGTAAAAGCACTAATATCAATCAGAAAAGAAGGATTAAAAGGATAATAGCTGTTATGACTTTGTTTACGTTGATTCCGCCTTCGTACTCAAAGATGAACTGCCTTTAACTGACGTTTAGAGGTCGTAGATCGGTCCAACAAGACGAAATCCAACAATACAATTTCGCTTCAACTTCAAGCGAAAACCTGATGATCAATTTCGCTTCAAATGATTCAGTTTCGCTTGAACTTGCTGATTTTTCAAAAACTTAAAAATTTTTCTAAGTGTTTGCTGTTTTTGCAGGAACATTCACGATGGATGATCTTTTCATGAACCTGTTTAGCGACATGTACGCGTTCGCTGGAGATTCCGGAAACAAGGATACTTCGTCAAGCAATGTGAATGATAACCCGCCAAAAGAGAAGAAAAAGGAAGCTTGGGAATCGGAAAGTGCTTTCGGAACGTTCAATAAACCTCCAAAGCTAATGGCTATTGAGGAGTATAGTCGGTGGTCAAGAAAGTTTGAGGACTGGATGATGGCATTTGCATTTCCAAGTTGGAAAAGTCTGAAGAATGGTTATGATCAAGGAAACAAGAATGGTGAAGTCTTAACAGCTACTGATGAGATTGAATCATTCGTAGCCGAACAAAAGTGTGTGGCATTGTTATTTCAGTCTGTTCGGGAGGATATTATCTCATTGATAGACTATTCAAATGCTAAAGATCTTTGGGCAAAGTTAGAAAAGAAATGTATAGGTAGTGAAGAAATCAAGAAAAATAAAATAAAACTACTTAGGAAAGAGTTTGATATGTTTGGATGCTTGAAGAATGAATCAGTGTCAAAAATGATCGAGAGGTTTGGGCACTTGAAGCTGGAGTTAGTTAGACATGGAATTAAGTATTCTGATGATGAGCAAGTAGACAAGTTGTTCGATTCGTTACCAGACGAGATGGAGTGGAGATATTATGCTCTCATGCTTAAAAATACTATTTTGCCGAAAGATCTTACTCCAGATTTGTTGATTGAGAGACTTGAAAGTCATGAGCTGGAGTTGAAGAAGACGTACAAAGTTAATCACTCATCTTACCAGCAGAATTTGGATTTGTATTATCCAAAAAGCATGATGCCAAAAGTAACTTCTCCAAAAACTGCGTTTTCTGCTGAAAATGTGTCGACAGCTGGCAAAGAAAGTCAAAGTAGTCAAAGCAGTGGAAGTCACAGTGGTTATCACATTGGATCTTCATCTTCTGGAAATCATCCAGATGCAAAGAATCGTTTTCAATGTAACATCGCAATAGATTTGAAGAATGCTCAGAATTTTGATGAAGAGTCGGCCAAGCAGCAGATGATCTTCCTAGCATCGGTGTTGGAATCATATGAAGGGTTAGTAGCTGGGAAGATAGGCAACACAAATCTGACGAAAGAAGATTACGATCAGATTGATCCGGAGGAGATGGAACTGATCGATATTCGTTGGGCTATGGCAAGTGCTGTTCGTCGTGCACAAAGATTCATGGAAATTACTGGAAGGAAAACAATTGGTGGTGCATCTACCAAGCTGGGGTTCGATAAATCGAAGGTGACTTGCTTCAAGTGTAAGCAGAAGGGTCATTTTAAGCGAGAATGCCGAAACGCTTATGCTGATGAGTCGGAGAATCCTTTCAGAGATGATTACTACAAGAAGGCATTTATCACCAGAATAAATCCGAGCCTCCTAGATTGAAGCAGGTTGAAGACAACAGAGAGAAATCTAGAGCTCTTGCAGTGATTTACGATGAATGAGGGGTTAGTTAATCAAGGTCATTTATTTGAACTTGATGTAACTATACAGATTGTTGAATTATATGATTTCTACCAGTAAGTTTCTTAAATCTAAATATTATAATTTTGTGAAACTTATGTTGAGGTAGAGGATGTGCAGGGTAACAGGTTTTGGACTTCATCATTCCCATGGAAGCTAAATGTTAAAGCTTGAACCAGATATCACAGATTCTAGCATATAGAGAGGGGGAGTCTGTGAAAGAGGGAGTCTGGATCAACAGTCAAAGGGAAGATGGAAGTTAGATTCAGGTTGTGATTCTAAACCTGTGAAGAATGTTTATGATGTGAAGACAGAGAGTTGGAGAAAAGACCAAGACTGAAGACTCAGGAGCTGAAGACTTCGTCAACATCCAAGGGGGAGTCTGTTAGTGCATGGAATGTCTGTTGACTTCGTCTGCATTAAGTCTTGTGTCTAGATAGATTGGATGTACACACAACAGGGTCTTAATTAGGGTTTTTACATGTTTATCTTGTGAATTTCGCTTGAAAGTATTCTTGTGTGATTCAAGCTAAATCAGATTTAGCTTGAACTAGTTCAAGCGAAATCAACATCAGAGATTTAGCTTGAACAGGTTCAAGCCAAATCATGATTTAGCTTGAAACTGTTTCAAGCGAAATCATCATAGTATATATAGGTTGTTGTGTAGTTCATTTGGAACAGAAGGTCATTGTATATGAAACGAAGTGCTGCCGGATTTGTATCAGAAAACGTTGTAAAAGCACGAATATCAATCAGAAAAGAAGGATTAAAAGGATAATAGCTGTTATGACTTTGTTTACGTTGATTCCGCCTTCGTACTCAAAGATGAACTGCCTTTAACTGACGTTTAGAGGTCGTAATTTAGCTTGAACAGGTTCAAGCCAAATCATGATTTAGCTTGAAACTGTTTCAAGCGAAATCATCATAGTATATATAGGTTGTTGTGTAGTTCATTTGGAACAGAAGGTCATTGTTTGAGAGACGAAGTGCTGCCGGTTTTGTATCAGAATATGTTGTAAAAGCACTAATATCAATCAGAAAAGAAGGATTAAAAGGATAATAGCTGTTATGACTTTGTTTACGTTGATTCCGCCTTCGTACTCAAAGATGAACTGCCTTTAACTGACGTTTAGAGGTCGTAGATCGGTCCAACAGTTGCTGTATGATGTGAGAAACATTAATGGTGGTTATGTAGGATTTGCTGGTCATGAAGGTGGTAGAATTATTGGTGAAGGAACGTTATCCAATGGGATTGTGACGTTTGAAAGAGTTAACTACATCACTGAGCTGGAGAACAGTCTGCTTAGTATCTCCCAGATTTGTGACAATATGTATACTACTCATTTCACTGATAAAGAATGTTTGATTTTGAAACCAGGATTTGTTATCCCTGAAGATTGGATTATCATGCGGGCACCTAGAGTGAATGATTTATATGTGTTAGATATGACTGTAGCAACTACAACAACAGGTCAAGCACATTGTTTTGTTTCTAGAGCAACTGAGAAAGAATCGAGATTGTGGCACCGCAAGATGGGGGTATATTCATCTGGAAGGGGAGTGCATTAGCTGTGTTAAAGGCAAGCAGAAGAAAAAGTCACACCCTACAAAGCAAGTTAATTCAGTTTCGAGACCTCTGGAAAGACTTCACATGGATTTGTTTGGTCCTGTGAATGTCAAAAGTATTACAGGAGATTACTACTGTTTGGTCGTTACTGATGATTATTCCAGATTTTCGTGGGTTTCTTTCTTGAAAACGAAAGACGAGACATTTGATAGTTTGATGGCGTTGTTCAGAAAGATTGAGAATTTGTACCAAAGGCGTATCAAAAGAATTCGAAGTGATAATGGTACTGAATTCAAGAATAGCAAGATGGAAGAATTTTGTGATGAAAGAGGTATATTGAATGAGTTTAGTGCTTCATACACTCCGCAGCAGAATGGAGTTGCAGAACGCAAAAATCGGACACTAATCGAGACGGCTAGAACTATGCTCGCAGATTCAAAGTTACCGATTAATTTTTGGGCTGAAGCTGTTTCTGCTGAAGCTGTTTCTGCCGCATGCTATACGCTTAACGGGGTTCTCACTGTCAAGAAGTTCAACAAAACATGCTTTGAGCTAATCAATAACCGCAAACCGAATTTGAAGTATCTAGAACCGTTCGGGTCACCTTGTACTATTATAGAGCCTCATGGAAAGTTTGGTCCGAAGAGCATTGAGGGAATATTTGTTGGTTATGCTAATCCGATGCGACGTGTTTTCGTTCCAAGTGAAAAGCGGATTATTGAAGCTGTAAATGTTGAATGTCAAGGTTATACTATGCTGCCACAGAATCCTGGTGATTCATGGCGTTATCATTATGACAAACTGTGGGATTCGTTTGACATGAGAGAAGAATCAGAGGATGATGAAGATTTCTTTGATGAGTTGGATATTTTGCGTGAATATGAGTCGCAGCTAAGGTTCCCAGCTGAGTATTCGAGGAGACCACGGGAAACTTCAAATGACGATGAAGCAGGTCCAAGTAATGCTAGTGAACATGATGATGTCCAACAGAAAGAAGTTGCTCAGGATAATCAGTCGGAGCAGATTGATAATCAAGAAGCTGAAATCATGCCAATCTTTGATCATGGTGATTCAGATTCTGAGGGGGAGCAAATTCAGATTTCAAGTCAAACAAACCAAGTTGGTGAACAAGATGCAGAGCAGAATGTTACTAATCTGGAAGGAAATGTAGATGTTCCAAGCGAAGTGATGCCGCGAACTTTTTCATATCATCCAGAGGAGTTGATCATAGGAGAATTGCAAACAGGCGTTCGCACGAGACGTCAAATCGACCAGGGCCTTACATGTTTTTATTCTACAGTAGCACCTTTACAAACTGAATTTTCACTAAGTTGTTTCATTTCGCAGATCGAACCGCGAACTTACAAAGAGGCGATTACTGAAGACTCTTGGGTCACTGCTATGCAAGAAGAGTTGAGTCAGTTTGAAAAGTTGGGAGTGTGGAAGCTAGTGGATTTTCCGGATGGTCATAGGAAAATCAATACGAAATGGGTATTTAAATGTAAGAGAGACGACAGAGGAGTTGTTGTACGAAACAAGGCTCGACTTGTTGTTCAGGGCTTTAGTCAACAGGAGGGGATTGATTTTACCGAAGTCTATGCTCCTGTGGCACGACTAGAGGCAATCAGAATTTTCCTTGCATTTGCGTCTTGGAAGAACTTCAAAGTCTATCAGCTAGATGTAAAATCGGCGTTTCTTTATGGGAAGGTCAAAGAGGAGGTTTATGTCGGACAGCCGCCGGGCTTCACCGACCCAATCCACAAAAATAAGGTCTACTTATTGGACAAAGCGCTGTATGGTTTACACCAAGCCCCGAGAGCTTGGTACGAGACTTTGTCTCAACACCTACTAGCCAACAAGTTCATTCGTGGAAAAGTGGATGCCACTCTCTTCACTAAAGAGGTCGACGGTCATCTTCTGATAGTTCAGATTTATGTGGACGATATAATTTTTGGGTCGACGAATGAAAATCTATGCAAAGATTTTGAATCAGTGATGAAGCAAAAGTTCGAAATGTCATCAATGGGGGAGATGAAATTCTTTCTGGGATTACAAGTTGAACAACTTCCTGAGGGAATTTTCATTCACCAGTCAAAGTATGTTCATGATATTCTAGAAAAATTTCGGATGTCAAGTTCTACTCCAGCTGCTACCCCACTTGCAACAAATCATGGGATTCACCCAGATCTCACCGGAGACAGGGCTGATGAAACGTTTTATCGATCCATGATAGGTTCTTTGATGTACCTAACTGCTTCACGTCCTGATATCATGTATCCAACGTGCCTCGCAGCAAGATTTCAATCTAACCCGAGAGCTTCGCATATGATTAATGTGAAGAGGATATTGCGCTACCTGAAAGGAACTCCTTCATTGGGGTTGTGGTATCCTAGGAAAGGCGACTTTACGCTCGAAGGGTATTCCGATTCGGATTTCGGATGCTGCAAAGTCAATTCAAAATCAACAACTGCAGGATGCCAGTTCTTTGGTCCTAGATTGGTTACCTGGCAGTGTAAGAAACAAACGTCTGTGGCGCTATCTACATGTGAAGCGGAGTATGTATCTGCTAGCAGTTGCTGCTCTCAGATCCTGTGGATACAGCAACAGATGCGCGACTACGGTTTGCAGTTTCTTAACACACCTCTTTTTGTTGAGAATGAGGCCGCAATAAATATAACAAAGAATCCAGTACATCACGCTAAAACTAAACACATAGAAATTCGTCATCACTTTATTCGTGATTGCTTTGAGAAAAAGTTGATACGAATTGAGAAAATCCACACTGACGAACAGAAAGCTGATTTACATACCAAAGCTTTTGATAAAAATCGGTTTAAATATTTGTTAACACTGAATGGTATGAAGCTTCTTTCGGTGTCGGATGGAATTGTGGGCGTTGATGAAAGTACTGTTGCGGATGAAGACGAGAAACAATCTGCAATGGTTTGTCGATTTTTTACTTGTTTTGGTATTTAGGGGGAGTAGATAGATGTATATAGATATATTTTCAGAAAATACAAAAACAGTAAAAAATGCAAAAATACAAAAACATGATAAAATCTGAAAAAGAGCTTGTGTATATAGGGAAAATGATAGTACATCGGCTAGACTATTACAGTATGCTAAAGATTTGTAAAGTTTAAATGAGTTAAACAGTCTTACTGATGATGTGTCGATAGGTTTTCGCACATTTAGTAGATTTATTCGGGATATAAACCTAAATTTCAAACTTGCAAAATTTGTGGGGAACACTACTTGGATATATAGGTAACCCCTGAAATCTCGTTTGAAAGGTCTCATAATCTGATATACTAGGTCTTTATACTCAATGATGTCTGGGGTATTATTCCGGGACTTCTGCTGAACGGTGGTTCTGACCTAGTCCTTGGATAATACTTTCTGTAATGCTTGAAACATAGCATAAACCCTCAGCATGCCGATGAAACAATAAATTTGATAGTCGCTGCTGTTGTAGCAAAAAGATCCTCTAAAGGGGACATACCGAAAAGTCGAAGCTGATATCTCTCTGTGTATACGGAAGTATCGACCTGAGATCCCTCGGCCCTCGCATACCTAATTTATGTACAGATATCATTGTAGTATACTCACCTGTAAGACTGATAATTGGGATTCTGGATACGGGGGTATATTCAAGAGGTAGGACATATGAATGAGCTAAGTTCATAATACATCTAAATTGTATCCTGAGTAGATTGAAAATTGTGTGAGAATTTAAGATGGATCAATATATCGACAATCGAGGTGAATTGTTTAATTCTGTGTATGTAATTGAAGCTTAACGGTACTTGTGATTTGTCGGATAGCTGATATGATTCCCTGACACGCTTGCCAAAAATATGTTTGTATATAGTTTACTTTGTTTACTTTCTGCAATTTAAGTTTTCTGTATTTCATTTCTTAGTTTAGAACTCTTTATAAAATCCAAAAAGATTTTATTTCTGCTTTATTTTCCGACAAACCAAAGTGGAGAGTTGATTGTTGGATTCTCAGATGTTGAAGCAGATGCAGGAAATTCTGAACTGAAGAATGAGGAGAGCTTATCTTTGATGAAGTTTGTTTTATTGGAAAGTCAAAAACAAGTTCATTAACTTGATACTTGTTATTTTCAGAAAATGTTTGAAATTGTTGTTTTAAATCAGTTTGATTCGTCAAATGATCAACCAAGGTCATTAAATTGGACTTGGTAGATTAATTGAGTAAACAGGGTCATTAACTTGGACCTGAATACTTGAGTGGATTTCTAAAGCTGATTGATTTTGTGATTTATTGTTGATAAGATAAGTTTGTAATGAATGATGTTTGAGACACAGGTTTTGGACTTCATTATTTCCAACGGAAGCTATTTGTCAAAGCTTGAGCCAGATACCTCAGATTCTAGCATATCGAGAGGGGGAGTCAGTGAAAGGGGGAGTCTGGATCAACAGTCAAAGGGAAGATGGAAATCAGAGTCAGGTGGTGATTCTAAACTTGTGAAGAATGATTATGATATGAAGACAGAGAGTTGGATAAAAGACCAAGACTGAAGACTCAGAAGCTGAAGACTACGTCAACATCCAAGGGGGGGTCTGTTGATGCATGAAATGTCTGTTGACTATGTCTACGTTAAGTCTTGGGTCAAGATAGGTCAAGATAGGTCAACATAGGTTTTAGATAGTCAAAATTAGTTTATATGTTGATAGGTCCGCATATGTGAACATATGTTGATAGGTCCGCATATGTGAACATATGTTGATAGGTCCTCATATATGAACATATGTTGATAGGTCGGTTTATTTGTCATCTTAGGAGGTCCGCTTATATGACATCTTAGGAGGTCCGTTTTTATGTCAGTCCATATAAGCGGACCACATCACACTATATATACCTGATCAGTTCATTTGTGTATGTAACGTTGGAGCGGACCTGTATCATTGCTTGTGTAACCTAACTTTGTCAAATTTACATCAGAAAGCAATAAAAGTGAAGAAATTGAATAGGAAAGCTGTTGTAACTTCATTTGTGTTGATTCCGCCTTCATACATGAAGATGAATATCCTTGACTGACTTTTCGAGGTCGTAGATCGGTCCAACAGGTGCTCATATCTAAACGTGAGCCAAAAGACTTGTGCATTGCTTGCCACAGTTCTGAAGTAAAACACGCATCACGATCAGATATAATAGAGGTTGGCACTCCGTGCCTTGATACCACTTCCTTTAGGTAAATGTCTGCAAGAGTAGAAAACTTATCCGTTTCTTTGATGGCCAAGAAGTGTGCAGACTTAGTCAATCGATCCACGATCACCCAAATGGTATTATTTCCGCGTTGCGATCTAGGCAGACCAGTAACGAAATCCATGGAAATTTGCTCCCATTTCCATTTCGGGATCTCCGGTTGTTGAAGTAGGCCTGATGGTTTCTGATATTTAGTCTTGACTCTCGCACAAGTCAAGCACTTCCTGACGTAGGTTGCTATGTGGGCTTTCATGCCAGGCCACCAATGCGTAGTCTTAAGATCGTGGTACATTTTATCCGAACCAGGATGTACCGAATAACGAGGCTTATGTGCTTCATCCATCACAAGCTCGCGTAAGTTGCCATAAAGTGGAACCCAGATGCGCCCTGTTACATAGTAGGCACCGTCTTCCTTTTGTTCTAGCCGCTGCCTCGATCCTCGTAGGGATTCAGCCCTGATATTCTCTGCTTTCAATGCTTCAACCTGAGCATCGCGAATCTGAGCGGGAAGGTTAGATTGGATGGTAAGCTGTAAAGCACGTACACGCCTAGGTATAGTATCCTTTCGACTGAGGGCGTCGGCCACAACATTGGCCTTGCCCGGATGATACTTGATAGCGCATTCATAATCGTTCAAAAGCTCAACCCATCGGCGTTGACGCATGTTTAACTCCTTTTGCTTGAAGATATGCTCGAGACTCCTGTGATCGGTGTAAATGGTGCACTTGGTACCGTACAGGTAATGTCTCCATATCTTAAGCGCGAAAACAACTGCTCCCAGCTCCAGATCGTGAGTAGTGTAATTTCTTTCATGAACCTTGAGTTGGCGTGATGCGTAGGCAATGACCTTGTCACGTTGCATCAACACGCAACCAAGTCCTTGGATGGAAGCATCGCAGTAAACCACAAAATCGTCTGTGCCCTCAGGAAATGAGAGGATAGGCGCGCTACAAAGTCTATCCTTCAAGTGCTGAAATGCGGACTCCTGTGCATCACCCCAACGATAGATGACACCCTTCTGAGTCAGTGAAGTGAGAGGTTGCGCAATCTTGGAGAAATCTTTTATAAACCTTCTGTAATATCCCGCCAAACCCAAAAATTGGCGGATTTCTGTTGGTGTACGGGGTGCAGGCCAGTTCTTAATCGATTCAATCTTAGATGGATCCACATGAATCCCATCCTTGTTTACCACATGGCCTAGAAAGTGGACTTCGTGAAGCCAGAAGTCACATTTTGAAAACTTGGCATACAACTGCTCTTTTCGAAGAAGTTCCAACATAAGTCGTAGATGCTACTCGTGTTCCTCCTGACTCTTAGAATAGATCAGGATATCGTCGATGAACACAATAACGAACTTATCCAGGTAAGGCTTGCACACTCGGTTCATGAGATCCATGAAGACCGCTGGTGCATTCGTCAGCCCGAATGGCATAACCAGAAACTCGTAATGGCCGTAACGAGTTCTGAATGCTGTTTTGGAGACGTCCTCATCTCGGACCCTCAGCTGATGGTATCCCGATCTCAAATCAATCTTGGAGTAATAGCTCGACCCTTGCAACTGGTCGAACAAGTCGTCAATACGTGGAAGAGGATAACGATTCTTCACAGTAACCTTGTTAAGTTCGCGGTAGTCGATACACATTCTGAAAGTACCGTCTTTCTTCTTCACGAACAAGACTGGAGCTCCCCAGGGTGAAGAGCTAGGACGTATGAAACCCTTTTCCAAGAGCTCTTGTAGTTGTGTGGACAGTTCTTCGAGTTCTGATGGAGCTAGGCGATATGGTGCTCGAGCTACTGGCGCTGCTCCAGGAGCTTGCTCGATTTGAAATTTAACTTGGCGGTGAGGTGGAAGACCAGGTAATTCCTCAGGAAATACCTCGGGAAAGTCGCGCACAATAGGAATGTCTTCAATTCTCTTCTCTTCCGTTGAGGTGTCAGTAACGAGTGCCAGAATGGCAGTGTGGCCTTTTCGCAAACACTTCTGGGCCTTAAGGAAAGAGATGATGCCTTCGACAGCACCACTCTTGTCGCCACGAATCACAAGAGGTTCTTCACCAGAACGAGGAATGCGGACGATTTTCTCCTTGCAAACAATCTCCGCTTGATGATGAGATAGCCAATCCATCCCAATAACGACGTCGAAACTACCCAGTGTGATAGGAATAAGATCGATAGAGAAAGTCTGACCAGCCAAGACGAGGTTACAACCTTTAACTATGTGTGTGGCTTCAAGACTTTTACCGTTAGCTAGTTCTACCGTGTGTTTGGTGTTCAAAAGTGTTGGAGTGCGCTTAAGCATTTGGTTAACTTTTAGGGACACATAACTAGTATCGGCACCCGTATCGAATAAAACAGTAACAAAGAAGTCATCCAGAAGAAACTTACCCATCACAACGTTGGGATCCTTCCTTGCTTCTCCCTGACCAATCACGAACACACGACCCCTTGCCCCATTGCCATTGTTGTTTTCCCCATTGTCGCACACATTATTGCCTCCATTGTTATTCCCATTGTGGTTCCCATTTCCTTGGTTATTGTTCTGGTTTTGGTTCAGCTGGGGGCAGTTTCTCTTAAAGTGGCCTTCAGCGCCACACTGAAAGCATCCTTTATTGCCCTGTTGATGCTGCTGCTGGTGGTTTTGTGGGGCTTGTTGTTGTTGTTGGCGATTCTGATTTGCTGGTCGGGCGCTCCTGCAATCCTTTGCTTCATGACCAAACTTGTTACACCTCAGGAAACGACCTTTGTTGCACTGCCCGCTGTGATGTTTGTTGCACCGGTTGCACTTGGGGTGGTTCCCTCGGTATCCACCCTGTCCTTGGTTACCGGAAGATTGCTGACCAGGACTCTGGTAGTCATCAGTCTTTCGCTGCTGAGACTGAACTGAAGTAGACCCCTTTCCGGAGTTCCCATCCCATTTTCACTTGTTGTCGGTAGGTGCATCAGAAGTAGCTGTGGCACTGATTCGTTTGGGCAGTCTGTTTTGCTCCACCGCCTGGTCGGTGAGATGATGAGCCAACTTGATAATTTGCTGAATGGTACCCAGGTTGGCTGAAGTTACGTGACTTTGAATCTCTGGTACAAGGCCCTTGAGGTACAGCTCAATACGTTTGATGGGAGGGTCCACCATAGTTGGACACAGGATGGCCAGCTCGTTTGACCTCTTAGTATACGCCTCAATCTCAGACCCCGTCATCTTCAGATTGTAAAATTCCACTTCTAGCTTGTGGATGTCATCCCAACTACAGTACTCCTCCTTGATCAGCTCTTTGAAACCATTCCAGGGTGTGGCATTAGCAACTGCCAGTCCTAGTAGTTGAACATGTGCCTTCCACCAGGTTAACGCAGCTCCCTCAAGTGTTCCGGTAGCATATTTCACCCTACGGTCTTCGGGGCATTCACACATCTTGAAAACAGACTCAAGCTTTTCAAACCAGTGAAGAAGGCCCACTGCTCCTTCGGTGCCACTGAAAGTGGTAGGTCGGCAGTCCATGAACGTCTTGAACGTGCACATAGGAGGTTGAGCATGTTGACCTGTTGCGCGAGAATAAAGGACAAAATTAAGCATGAGGGTTGGTTTGTGAAGGTAGGATCTAAACGTCCTAAGGTGGGTTGATATGGCAGGTTATACCTCCTGCAGGGACAGCTGCGAGTGCCTCAACAACTCGTTCGTTGATCAAAGCCGTCAGCTGGGCTTGAGTTAGGTTCAAACGTCCACCCATGATCTTCACAACGAAATAACGTAGGTGAGAAAAGTATCGCGAAAGTGCGTAAGTGTGGGACGATAGTAGAGAGTAAGCACCCAAGGTTCAAATAGCAATTATCACATTATCTAATGCACTGTGAGAACTATCTAACCGACATTATAACATAAATCATACCACTTATGGTGTCGAGTCTTGCACGTGGAGCGAAGCGTCGTTGTGGATCGTTGAGCACTGTACAGGTTATAGTCTGGTTTTATCAAAACGCTTTTCCCTTTTTAAAACCAAGTTCACTATAACCAATGGCTCTGATACCAATCTGTCACACCCCAGAATCCACCATGCGGAGTATCACCGCTTGGAGGCGTGACATGACCAGGATCGAGCCACCAATCATATTGAACAACACAATTAAGTAAATGAAACCAACTACAATACGATTGGTGACCTAAAGAAGGTAACCGATTTTAAGATAACAGCGGAAGCATAAAACGTAGGTTCAAAACATAAGTTCACAGTTCATAAGTTTAAAGTCTCAAACATAAGTTCCATAGGTTTATAAAGTTCAATTATTAGGTATGGGGTGTAACAACCCATATTCCACAACAACCTTCTCCCCATGCAAGCTCCAAAAGCATCTAGCGACCTGTAAGGCATGTAACAACGAGTCAACAACAAAGTTGAGTGAGTTCACGTTTGGTTGTTTAGATTTTAAGTTGTTTCTGAAAAACGTGGTTTGACTTTCGTTGGCTTAATTGCCGTGGGGGTTACCCCGTAGTTGAAAGTATGTTTAACCAGTTCCTTTTTCATTACCCAAACCATAACCATAATTAGTGGGGGCTTTCCCCGTGTGAACTACTAGACCATACATATCGACAACTGACGAACAATAGTTGTGCCCTACATCAGTGTCTATCATCACTAACAGTTTGCCATAGTCCATTAGTACACGCCCGTCCGAACGGCACGGTGTGAGGTTTGTTAAACCTAATAGCGCTATTAACTAATGACCCGCTCGCCATTGGCCTCGGCGATTAAGTCGATATAAATTGAGGGACTTCATGATAGAGTTTTGTCTAGCTAGTTTTAAGGTTGTTGTCCTGCACCAGGAGGACGAACGTACGTATTCTGCACCAGGAGAATTCGTAGGATTAATAATGGCATCCACTCTATGGAGGATGGCCGTACATATCCTACCCAAGGAGGATATGTAGATTTAGTTTTAATTCTTTAACACATTCCTAAACCACCGGGAATCCCATGCCTTAGAAAGTGTGTGAACTCACCTCGGTTTGCTCGGTTAGATTCTCAATATAGCTAACAGTCAAGGTCGGTCAATCACGTCCTAGTATGATTTACCAGTTAGTCATTTAGTGGCTTTCAAATAGAACACAAAGTTCCTACACGTATCTATCACACAACATGCATCACTTTAACGGTTTATGCCCATCTAAGTTTCCCATCCATTCCCCACTCAAAATCAAACATACGATAATGCACATAACATATATAACATGTTAGATCATTCACAGATAGCATACTCGACATTTAGACACGCGAGTCACAACTTATGTCATTTCAGCATTTATATTCAAAACTGGCTGTTTTCGGACATTTTAATAAAATAGTTAAATTATTCCAAAAATTCCCAAATTTTTACAGAATGTCTTAAACGTTCCATATTTTATTGTGTAAAAATATCGGGGTCCGGTTCATTACCAATATTTTATAAAACTTCATATTCCGGACTGAACTCAGATTTATGTATTTCTGACCACAGTCCACGGAACAATTTATTAAAAATTCATCGAGTGTCCGATTTACGAAATTCCAGTGGGGTAATTACAAATGCATCGGTTGTCATCTACTGTACAAATTTCATGGTCCGATTCATCACAAAACTCAGGTTATGACTGAAAGTATGACACCCATTTATTGCTGTCAAAATTCAGCTTAAGTTGCTGTTACAAATTAACACTTTAAAAATAGTAAACGAAGTCCAAAAATTACGATTCCGGTGCCATTAGAACCGTATTTCATAATAACATATTTTAGATTAAAAAATATCGGTTTTTCGTTGAGTTTATGTCCTGTTTATAGCTAACTGAAGTTGGCTGTAAAACCGGGACCGATTCTGCTTTCACTCTTTAACTTCCTAGTTCGTGTTCGATTGATTTCCGTTAGCAAGTTTATTAATCGCAACAACATCACATATTAATATTAATCAGCAAAACGTCAGATAATCAACCAATAATCATAATCACACAAGATCTACATGATTTACACTAATATTCATCCATTAACCACCTTGTTCATCACTTTAGTAGACTTTTAGACTTTGATCTTATATGTTTAATTTTTAACCGACAAATCTCTTATTAACCACTCTAGACAAGATCAAGAAGGCGTTTAGAGTCACTTACTACTAGCTCGAGGCTAGGGGAGAAACTAGGCGAAAAACGAGTGGTTAAAAGCGTCGTAGTGAGGTCCTTGGCAATCCGCAAGCACCGGGCTTCCTTGTGCGTGATCCTTCACCTCTTAGTATACTTGGAAATGCAAGATAATTTTTGAAAGTGGATGGAGGGATGTGAGTGCTCTCGGCCGTAAGTCAAGGAGGAAGCAAGAAAGATCTATTTTTTTGTGGTGTTTATGAATGAATATGAAGCCTTATGGTCCAACTTATAGTCCAATTCCACTAATTCCCATTGGATCTTATGTTCTCTTGATATGAGGCACAAGGATTAAAATATTCAAGGTTTGTAAGATGGTGTCCCCTATGGGGAACCGAACTCGTTAGGGGGGGGGGGGGGGTATTCGGTTTGTTTTGAACTAGATGATTAAGCATTAGTTGTTAAGTTAGGAGGTTAAGACTAGATATTAGTGTGTGGTGAATTATAACGGGTGTTAGGGTATTCGGGGACCCTAACTGGCTCAGAAAAAGAAAACAATGTCATAGACAATATTTTTATGTTTCGGGTAGAGTCCGGTTGTTCGGTTGGATATTAATCCGTTAAAGTGCTAAATTAATTCGTAAGGCGTCCTATTTATATATTTTGTAACGTTTTTACTTTCTAACACTTAGGAAAATATAACGGACTATTTAGTGACCTTTCTGTACACTATTAGTATATTAACAAATACGTGTAAGCATAACACAGATATCAGTTAAGTAATTCCACCCAGTCGTCAAGCACATTAATTATTATTAATAAACTGTACGGTTACATGTAAATTTGAGGGTTGTCACAGAGTGTTTAAGTGTGAAGGTGTTGGTGAAATGAAGTTGTTTTGGTCTTATGGTTCATTTATACAATTTTTCCAACATAGAGTTAACTATTGTGTAATATGCTCCCAAAAGCTCCAACAAGATCTAATAAAATATGAGAAGAAAATCAAATGGTGGGGGCCACCTAGTGGCCGTAGGTTGGGGGGGGGGGGTCTAGAGTTAGGATGTAACCATATGATTAGTTTGTAGTTGAATTGTAAGTATATAGTTAGATGTCTAGTTAGTTGATATTTATATGGGGTGTTATGATGTTCGGGGACCATAACTAGCTTGGTAATGTTAAAACAGTGCTTCTAGTGAAAATTTGGTGTTTCGGGTAGTGTCCGGTTGTTCGGTTGGTTACCGGTTCGTTAAGGTGCTAAACTATGCAGTTTAGTGTGCTTTATGTACCCTTTTATGACAGTTTCGATTCCCGACACTTAGGAAAGTATTCAGGACCATTTAACCATATTTCTTCATGATATTAGATTGATTAAATGCTGAATTTGCTGATTTTCTGCAGAATTCTGCAGTTTATGTGAGTTTTAGGCACTTTTCGGCACTTAAACTATCACTAGGAAGGCAGTTTTATGGTCGTTACTTTCCTACACACTATACTAGTGTAATACTTGGTTTCTGGCTCATTCTGTGTCTCAATACAATGTCTGTCTATCTACTGAACTCTGTCAGCATTTTTCTGATTTGTCTGATAACTGTGCAGCCGGAGTTTCGTGCATCATTTGAATCCACAAAGTTTGCATGCAGTAATGATATGTCATTTGTAATATATGATGCACATGTATGTATATGGTAATAATCAGAAAGCAATTCAAGTAATTAATTGTAATTCAGCACAGTCATTAAGCACTAATCATTATTTAATAATTGTACGGAAGCATGCAAATTTGACAGTTGTCACATTCTCCCCCTGTTAAGAAAATTTCGTCCTCGAAATTTATACTACCTTAACTCTTTAGGGTTACATTATGCGTGTATGGATATGAATAATACTGAGGTAGATAACCACAAAACCGAATCAAAACTTATTTGAATTAGATGAATCCAAGGACATATTACATCAACAAGAACCCAATGGTTAAAAGGTATGTGTTCCAGAATTTGATGTCAAAGGACACGAGATGCATAGGTATATAATCCGGTGTAACTTAGTTAACAGGGGTGCAACAAAGGAGTTTCGACCAATAGAATTTCAAACAATTGATCACAATATGCTAATGGGTTTTCAGAACCAATAGCATCCGCTATATGAACTCAAAATCAATAACTCGAATTTGATAATAACATGAAAATGATCTGTCAACTTTCGAACAAATGAATGAATAAAATTAGTGTGTTGACGTTATTGAATTGCGAGAATACATCAATATGAAATACAAACGAATCTGGTGTATCCTTGTCTTAGTTCGTAGTTGCATTAAGAATGTTTAAATGACAAATCCAACAAAAGTATGTGTAGTTTCGTGTGAAACGGTTGACCATGATTAGCACAAGCTACAAGTTTGTACCGACACCACAAGGTGTCGTAATGACATAATTCAATAATAGCGGTGACCAAACAAGTTCACCGTGTTTGAAATCAAATGAAAGTGTAATGAAACAATCCTGGAAATGTGATTCAAACGGCATCGTAGGATTTTTCAATTGAGTATAGAACATCGAAGAGCTACTGTTTCCGACCGAAGATGAAAAAGTAATAAGTACCGCAAGGCATTCGATCGATAATGAAAGAACCGTTAGGAGGTACACTGTGATATAGAATGAATTTATGTATCATTGTCTTAACACACAAATGTGTTAAGATTGCTTTATTTGTGATAAAACAAAACGGATGTAGAGCAAGTCCATAAATAAACAATTAAATCCGTGTGTAAATGAGATTAGCGCAAGCTTCAATCTTATGAAAATATCACCACAAGGTGTCGAAATCAACAGACATCTTAATGGGGCCGTAGACCAAACGAGTCTACTACGAAATCAGAACAAAAGAGACACTTGCAAGGATGAATTTGAATATGATGATCTCAATACATCATATGGTGTCTTGAATTGAATATGCAAAATGGACAAGTTCAAGCAATTGAACTTGGTTTCAGCGCAATCTTAAAATAAACGTATGTATTGATAAGGGATCTCGGCATGGTTACAATGATAAACCATGTATGTAACTGAAAAGAAATGAAGTTTCAAGAAAGTGTGTTGACTCGATAACAAAGGAGCCAACAATCATAATAATGTAGGTCATTCGAATCACAAGTCAATAATTTGTAGGTCCCCTATTCGTATGGATCTTCAACAGAATTGTCTTTCTAATCAAGAGTGCGGAATCCTCTTGATCAGAATATCACAGAAACAAGTAGAAGAACAGCAAGACACTTTCAAACTGGGTTTCTATTGATTATCCAAACAATCTGTTTTACAATCAATCAAACCCTAACCACTCTCAAATTCGTCCAAGACACTAGTCCTTCACGAAATTGCTCTCACAAACTGTTTTGGCTGATTAACCTAAACCCTAAAGCCTAACCTTGTTTATATAACACAAGATTGCTACTTGGGCCAAGGTTAAACATATTGGACTGCGAATTGGACAGGCCCAATTCGCCCCCATCACCCTAATTCGTTGGGTTTGGTTAGCCCAAACATTACAACTAACTATTACAAAGCTAAACCCGCTAACTGTTTATCGTTTAACTAATTACAAGATATCCAAAGACCAAATCTAAGCTGTTGTCACAAACATGCACCAACAAACTCCCCCTTGACAATAGCTTCATAAAATAACTTTGTCTTCAGTCTTCTTGCAATCTTCATGTATTCTTGCACTGTCTTTGGTCTTTGGATAGCGTCAGCTTCAATAGCTTCTGTCAGCAACAGACTCCCCCTAAGCTGATGCATCCAATCACCAAATCTTCAAAAACTTTAGCGTTTGAGTAAACTCCAGTTCAGCATTTGTAAAGCACTCTTCAAACTCTTCAACTTTGTCTGCAATGTAGAAAGGAGGTTCTACCATGCATCCAATCAAACTCTCATCTTCACAGCAACTTCTCAGCAACACAGCAACTTCTCACAACACACTGCTTCAATCTGTTTACTATAAAACAAACATCTCGAGAAACCATAAGAATTTTTCAACATAAGTTAAACAAATTATTATTATTCAAGAGATTTGTTAAACTGTATAACAGATTAAGCATTTTCCAATTTATCACCAACACGCAAAACTTTTTAATCACACACTCTATAACCCGCATGATTTAAAATTTTGAACTCACTTTCCAACACTGTCTCCCCCTATCAGTAACAATTCCTCCAAGAATAACAGTTTTCCATACGTTAAGAATTTTAAACAGAAAAAGACACTATTTTTGGATTTTTATATTTTTCTGAAAGCAAGTAAATACAAAAGCAATAAACACTCTATTTTTTTGTGAGAATCACTGGTAAGAAGATCATATCAGCACAATCAAACTGTTTTACACCATTAGATAATTCTTTATTTAATTTTTCGTGAAAAGCAGTCCAAGACGATTACCAGTATGTTTGTCCACTTAAACAAAATGCATGAATATTTCAAGTACCATTACCGTATGATACGTTAAGGTAATTTTATTACTGATATACTAGTGTGTCCCACTTCAGGATATACCCCCGCGATCAAGGTATGCACAAAGATTCATCGTAGTAGGTGAGTATACTGAATTCATCCTTTAAGATATCCTGACAATGTCTAGGTCTGCATATAATCTGTTTTATCATGTTTTGATTGCTTAACAATGAACACCCAAATAAATACTAATCAAATCCTGGAAATATAAACAACACACTCTATCATGCAAGTATCTTCCCTACCACATATTTCACAAGTCCAATCTAGATTTCTGAAATCTTAACTGGGAATAGGTTGAGAAGAGAACAGAATAGATCTTTAGGAGAGATGGTATAATATACAGATCAAATGAGTTTTTCTCAGTTTGATATAGGTTTCTTGGGTTTCATTTGGGCACTTGAGGGCCTCTTTCGGGTGTATTAGATCTATAGCGCGACAACGTACAGCTAGGTCAGCATGTATCTGGATGCAGCAGAAGCTGTCGTTGCCTAGCACCTCCAGGTCAGCATATATCTGGATGCAGCAGAGGAGGTACACGACTTTTTTCAGAGAAGATTTCAGAATCAGATCAAAATTGTGTGTATCGGGACAACATACAGACATTCAAATAGAAATGAGCTAATTCCAAGTGACTTTCTTTCCTGGGGTCATGTACAATTTTAGTTCTGAACAAAAGAACAGCCAAGATATCCCCAGATGAAATAACAGTATAAAGACCCAAAACTTCAGATTTTGGCAATCTATCAACGCAAGATTTAAGGTCATTAAACCATACACCACTGATGTGTTCCCCACTCATATTCAGTTCATTTAGGTTTATATCACATTGGTAAGTTGATTATTTCATGCTTTTTGCCTACTGGTACATCATATGATGAAGCTGCTATCACACTTAAGCAATTTAATTTCAGTTTCAGTGTGACAGTCTAACTTGCTGATGTACTATCATTTCTCCTTTTTCACACAGTGAAAACTCATTTTTGATTTTCTATTTTTTTTATGATTTTGATTTTTCAATTTTTTTTTATTTTTGATTTTTTAAGAAAAACAGTAAACTATTTACAAAAATTCTTATGAAAAACCAGTTATTCAGGATTCCTCATCCCGTTGAGTTCGACTAAGTGTTCAAAGCGAGCCCTGTCAAAAACTTTAGTATAAAGATCTGCCAGGTTATCTAGTGTGTCGACTCAGCACTTTGAACTTCAATTTAAATCAATCAATATATAAATATCAACAATCTCACATCCCCCTTCATATGCCTAGAGCAGCCATTATCAACATAAGTTGATAATCCTCCTTAGCAGCTCCTGCACACACCAACTTAAGAAATTAGTTAGATTGGGGGACCCAAGCCTTAATGGTCTTGGGTCGTCCAAATTCACCAACCACTGGAACATCCATCCAATATCCATTACTCCTAACAGGAGTCTTGGATCTCAGACCTGTTGATGGAATTTGATTTTGATTTCCATAAGGTCTCTGGTCCTGAGGGTTCCTATATGTATTTGGACTATTTGACCTTTGAAAATTTTGATTTTGGTACCTTGAATTTTGATTCCAAGAAGCTTGATTGTTATAATTTCTAAAGCCATTGTTATAAAAATTTCGACAACCATTATTTTGGTATCGATTTTGATATTGACCTTGACTTCTGAAATTATTAGCATTATAATTGTTCATTCTTGGTGAACTGCTTCTAGGTCTCTCAAATCTGCCTGGTGGAGATCTAGGCTGAAATCTTGATTGATTTCTTTGAAAACGTGGAACCTGTGAAGTTCCTGTTCCAGCCTTATCTACACCAACAACAACATTTTCTGGTTGCTTAGGAGCAGATTTCTTTTGAGAATTTGAACCTTTCTCCTCACTATCACCTTCCTTCACTGGTAATTTCCCTCTCTGTTTTTCACTAAGTTTTGCTTCACTCTTTTTGTTAGGACAGCAGCTAGCTACATGTCCTTTGGTGTGACATTTGAAGCACGATCTCTTTTTCGAAGACTTCTTAGCTGGAGTCTCTAAGGTAGATCCCTTATCAGATGGTGATGATCCCTTGGATGAACCTTGTTCAGTTTGCTTAATTTTAGATTTTTCTATGCTCTTATTTTTTGCAAACTCTACATTCGATTCATTTTCAATAACAGCAGTTTCATTTTTCATATCACTACCTTGAACAAAATTAATCTTTTTGACAAAAGCTTGATTTTTATTCTTAGGCGGTGAATTTTTCTTTTTCAAATCATCACTCTCAGATCCATCACCTTGACTTGATGTGGATGCGAAACTACTTGGTGTAGATGCCATAAAGTCTGCTAGCTCATCTTCACTAGGCAGGAATGAATAGTTATGACTAAGAGGAGGTGGGACTTCATTAAAGCCCTGGAAGCCCACACTTGTCTTGTCATTACTCTTCTTTAACCCACCCATCATGTGTTTCATTACAAAAGACGAATCTCTGAATTGACCTAATTTCTTTTCAAGTTCAACAATTTTGAGTTGTGCATCTGACAACTCTTTGCATTTTTCAGAAATCTCTTTTGTTTTCTCAGCCATCATGTCATGAGCTAAATCTATTACTTGAAGTTTTTCATTTAACTTGCATGTTAAAGCTTCAATTTCAGCTTCATGACCTTTTATCTTTTTCAAGTATGTAGATTCATTTCTTTTAGCAAAAAAGTTTGCTTCTTTTATGTTAGACATCTCACTTACCAGACTTTGGTTTTGTGTTGTCAACCTGGCAACCTCACCCTGTAGTTCACGACATCTCAAACATACTGAATTAGATTGTACCTCTTTCTCATGAACTTCTGAGGTTCCATCAGCAACAACCTGTTCAGCTTCACTCTCTTTCTCGGCTTCATCATTCTCCACTTGAGCTTCAGCATTCTCCACTTGAGCTTCAGCATTTTTCACTTCAGATTCAGCATCACTCACAGTAGTTTCAGCCTCATCAACCGACACTATCTCTGCCATGAATGCCTGAGTGGCACTCTCATTTCCCTGATATCGCTTTTGTAATGCATCCCACATATCCTTTGAATTTGTGTACTTTTTGAAGGTATGCTTGATGCTATCAGGTAAGGACATCTTTATCGCAGCCAAGGCTCTCTTTTCAGCGTCATACATCTTTTTGTCATCCTCTTTCATGTTCACATAGTCTGTTCTACGTGGTCTGCCCTCATAATCGTGTGTTGGGTTTATGTACCCATCTTCAATACAGATCCACATGCGTGCATCCTGAGATTCAATGAAGGATTTGAAGTTGTCCTTCCATGTAAGATAATTCTCCACCTTCATCATCTTAGGTGCTTTCAAATTCATCAAGTTTGACATTTTAACGTAACAGACTGTTAAAACCGTACAAAAGATCTCCGAAAACAGTGGTTACCAAATTACACCGTTAGAATCGTCTCGAAAAGACAAATCCAATGATATATAATGTCGAAAACCGAAATCGGAATTTTCCAGAGTTCTGTCTAACGAGCTACGGATCAATTGCTATTTGCGAAACAGTCAAATTTTATCGACGCTTGCCAACTGAAATTCCACCCCTTAATTATCCTGTTAAATTCGCTGGTTTTGATGTTAATTTCGCTGGCCTTTTATACTGTTAATTTCGCTGGTAATTATGCTGTGAATTTCGCTGATATAGTTCGCTGAACAGACAGGTCAATTTCGCTGGGTATTTCGCTATTATGACGACCAGTAAAGTCACCGAAAACCGTAATAACTTCGCTGTGGAAAGTTATCCGGTTACCAAAGTCGCCTTTGGATTTAACTTCGCCGTTCACCGAGATATGAGGTCTCAAATTCGCTGATCAGTCTGCGAAATTGTTAAAATCGCCCAGTAACTTTGGAAACTCAATCTGTTTTGTATTCTGAAGATTCTTCAACACAATCTGCAAAATCAAAACAGCAAATCAGCAAGCTTTATACGAAATTCTTATGAACTTAACGAAGAACCCGAAGAACAGTCTTCGAATTCCAGCCAAATACTCGTCAAAATCCAACAGAAATCGTCCCGAAAACCTGCAAATCAGCAAACAAACAAAGCAGAATATCAAAACAGCCAATAAATCTCGAAATTTTTTATCAAAACAGCCAAGAATTTCGAAAATTTTTATCAAACAGACAGAAAAATTTCGAAAATTTTAAAACCCTAGTTTTCAAAAATTCGAAAAACTCCCTGTTTCTGCAGAACACAATTCTGAACCGAGCCTCCAAGAGCCTAATGCTCTGATACCAATTGTAGGTCCCCTATTTGTATGGATCTTCAACAGAATTGTCTTTCTAATCAAGAGTGCGGAATCCTCTTGATCAGAATATCACAGAAACAAGTAGAAGAACAGCAAGACACTTTCAAACTGGGTTTCTATTGATTATCCAAACAATCTGTTTTACAATCAATCAAACCCTAACCAGTCTCAAATTCGTCCAAGACACTAGTCCTTCACGAAATTGCTCTCACAAACTGTTTTGGCTGATTAACCTAAACCCTAAAGCCTAACCTTGTTTATATAACACAAGGTTGCTACTTGGGCCAAGGTTAAATATATTGGACTGCGAATTGGACAGGCCCAATTCGCCCCCATCACCCTAATTCGTTGGGTTTGGTTAGCCCAAACATTACAACTAACTATTACAAAGCTAAACCCGCTAACTGTTTATCGTTTAACTAATTACAAGATATCCAAAGACCAAATCTAAGCTGTTGTCACAAACATGCACCAACATAATTAGATTCAACAAAATAGCATCTGGACATTGATGTAGCGCTTATTCGAAACAAAACCACATGCATAACAAATGGTGCATACGTAACATATGAATTTCCAGGAAATGAAACAATGAGTATTCACTATAATGAAGAAATGATCAAGTATCGAGGCAAAGGAGTGTTCGCTCTACTGAAGAGAAGTGTCATGATGCAACTACCATTGAGAGGAGTAAATATGTAAAGGTCTACTTGCTGGAAGCAAAAGTGGAAATTTCAATAAAAAGGAATTCGAGTACTTTACCCGTTCGGTTAGCTAAAATAGCTTGCATGACAAAATAATAGTGTTTTCCCAAGTAATAGACGTGGTTCTTACGTGGTGACCTTTAATGAGTTTTAACCTAAGTTCCCGTAGGTCCTAAGTAAATGTTTTCCAGGTTCTCAAAGTTTCGTATCCTGTGTAAAGCTGTTTTGTGCATCGTGTAGAAAACACCATATTAGTGTGTGTTTAAAACAAATTGTTGACCCACTGTTCTTTTGGTATACTTTCTTCCTAAGTTCGCAGCTAACGATATTCGATCAACGATCAATCTTAGGATAGTAGTTGGATCCTTGCAGTTAGTTAAATAAATTGTTAATTCTCAGTAAAAGTTACCGGCTCTTGTTGGTTAGTTTGTTCGGCTCCTGGTAGTTGATGCTCATTCGAAAACTACCGTCCTTCTTTTTGAAGAACAGTACTGAAACTCCCCAGGGCAAAAGCTTGTCTTATAAATCCCCTATCTGGCAACTTATGATGCTGTGTTGACAAATCTTGTATCTCTGAAAGTGCAAGTCGATAGGGTGCCTTGGTTACAGACGCGGCGCATGGAACCCGATCGATGCGAAATTCGACTTGTCGTTGAGGAGGCGACCCTGGCGTGTCTTCGGGGAAGACTTCAAGATATTCCCTTACCGCAGGGATATCTTCAAGTTTTGGTTCTTCGACTTCTTTATCCACGACATGAGCCAAGAGGGCAATACACCTTTTACGCAAAAACTTTCGTGCCTTCAAACAGCTAATAATACGTAGAGGAGTATCCTGCTTCTCCATGAATCACAATCGTCTCTTCACTCGCCATCGGGATACGGATAATCTTCTCGTGGCAAATAATCTCTGCATGATTACCCGACAACCGATCCATCCTAACTATGGCGTCGAAGCTTCCCAACTTAACTAGCAGAAAATCTATCGGAACTCACACCCTCCAAGTTCTACCACACAGCCTCTAATACTTCGTTGGCATTCCACTAGCTCCCCATTAGCTAGTTCTATCGAGTACTGGATATCTAATTTACTTACTACTGAACCAAGTATACTCTGAAGCTAAAATTTGACCACAGTATCAAATAGCACAGATGCATAACGTTGACTAATATGGGACGTACCGGTGACCACGTTTGGATCCTGGCGTGCTTCCCTAGCTCCGCTGTTGAGTTTTCATCCACGTGCCTGATTGTTTTCAGTGCAATATTTTCTGAAATGCCTTTTGTCTCCACAGTTAAAACAACCTTGAGCACATTTCTATTTGTCACTCTTCCTGCCTTGATAGTCGTTGTTGTCGTTGTTTCCTTCGTGATGCTCGCTACCATCTTGGCCTCCATTTCTACATTCAGTACCTTGCCTACAAGTCTCCTTGACATGCCCCCTCTTGCCACAGTTATCACATTTTCCATATTTACATCGCCCGACATGATAACGTAGACAATTGTCGCACTTAGGTAGGATACCCATGTACTCTTTTCCCTTTTTGGCCTTCTTCTTGTTACTCGCCCGAGTACCCTTCTTAAAATTTGTGAACTTCTTCTTGTTATCTCCATATGGCTCCACATGAGTCTCCTTTTTCTCCTCCGAGGTGGAAAATTCTCCCAGTCTAACCGCTTCTTTAGTGAGAGCCACACTTATGTCGATAGCATCGGTATTAGTCGAGGGTTTAGATGTTGTCACCATGCTTAGAATCTGAGGTGCCAACCCCTAGCTGAAGCGTTCGATCCTCTTAAACTCTGGTTCCACCAGACGCGGAGCAACTTGTGATAAATCGTGAAATCTCTGCACATACTCAGCTATCTTTGAACCTTCCATTCTCAAGTTCCAGAATTCAGTTTCCAACTTCTGGATTTCTGCCCTCGAGCAATATCTCTTATGCATCAGCTCTTTCAGTTCATCCCATGTCAAAGCATACGCAACAGTCTCACCCAGCGTCTGAACCTGAAGGTTCCACCATGACAGAGCCCCATCTAGAAACAGTCCAGTTATGTACATGACTTATTGCTCTGGAGTGCATTTGCTCAATCGCAAAACAGAATCCGTCTTCTCAACCCAGCGCACGAAGGCTACGGCACCCCCAGTGCCGTCGAAATCCAAAGGCTTGCAGCCCAAGAACTGCTTGTAGGTGCAGCCTGCGACATAAGCAACATCATTCACATAAGGCATTAGCATAGCACACTTGGAAATGTCCAAATGTTTTGTAATGTGTCTTAATTGACAATACATTACCGTTGGGTGGGTTATTTCCTGAGGTACCTCCACTGCGTTCGGAGTGAAGGGCCTCGTGTTGTGCGATGGCCTGTGAGATGCACTCTTGTAATTCCACCTCTGTCGTCGGTAGAGGGTTGTTGGTATCGGTGTTCCTTTGAAGCGACATCTTTTAAGAAGAAGATCGGTTAGGTCAGGTCTTATTAAGGATACAGGCACATAAGCATCTACTTAACGAATAAGAGGTGTATTTACATACATGTATAAGCAATCGTTATAACAATCAATCATGTAACATCACAATTATAGCACAAACAGGAAAATCATCAACGTGTTTAGTGGGAACATGACGACTCGAGCTTACATTATTTACCGACCACAATCACATTGTCTACAAAGTGTATCACATCAAAAGGGACACAGGGTCACCCTACCCTTGTCCAATAAGTCTATCAGTGTACCAAAATCACGTGGTCAAAAGTGGTCTTCAAAAGTCTCCACAATCTCGGCTCATTAGTAGTGTCTTTACCCAAAAGTAATGCAGTCCGCATAAAACCAGAAACCAACTATACTGGTGACTGAGGTGGAGGAGGGAAGAAAAGCAAACTGCTAACATGTGCGGGCTCCTCCTCGAGCTTCTATACACGTCAAAGTAATTAACTGATCTGCTGCTCGATAGTAAAGAAACGAGTATCAAAACCTGGGAAAGGTGTAATAGCAGCAGGTGAGAGTGCAAAAGGAGACAGTGATGAATGTGAAGGATCAAAATATACTGGCATAGACTCAAAATCCTCAAACGTAGCTGATGTGACGGGAGCAACTCATCCCGTGTGTAGCCTCTATAATGTGAGGGTTGGTAGGGGTCTGAAATCAGCATAGTGTATGGTAGGAACCATCGGAATGGCTCGTCTAGCGGTGAAGAAATGAAAGAAGCGAATGGTGTAGCCTGTGGGATCTGTGGAAAAACTGCTGAGGCAAAGGGATCGTCGCGCGGGTGCTGTCTTGAAGTACCTTCCCCTGGACGGGGTGCGGGTATGTCCTGAAAGAAAACGATAGGCATGTCGGTGCGATGGACGTCGGTTTCCATAGGGGGAAAAGAAGCAACATCAGCGGGTGCAGGCGGGGGAATAATTAGCTCAACAATAGGAGGATCAACAGGTGCAGGAACTGGAGCAGGTATAAGGGGTGCAATGTCTGGTAAACCAAAAGAAACATGGTCAGGATCAGGAATCGGCTCAAGATCAATAGGCGCATCATCAGGCTGACCCAAAAGGAACAGAAGCTAGCTCAGGAGTAGGCTCTGGGTTGTGTGGAGGTATGGGATCTCGAGCAGGTGATAGTGCGGCAGACATAGTGGTGTTGCCGTCTGAGTCAGTAGCAAAAAGCTGCAATCCAGTCGTCTATAAAGCTACAGATGTCACAGACTCAAAAGAGTCTGAAACCGAGTGCAAACTAGTATCAGAGGATAACTCAATAACAGGGATCTCAAGAAGTGGAATAGCAACAACGTTCTTGTCTAACTTTCCATCATCATGGGCGTCATTAGGAGGACCATCAACATACAAATCAACGTCATCATCAAACTAATTTTCGAAAGGGCAGATCCTCGGGAGGAATGACCACAAGAGGCATAACATCGAGGATCGGAGTCACGGTGTGCTCGCCACCGGGATGACCAAATGATGAGGTGATCATGGACTGGAACAGGGATGGTAGAAGGATCCTCGTCAGGGAAGCCATCAGCAAAGGTAAATCATCACCAAAGTCTGGTAGCGCGAACGGTTGGAAGTCGTCCTCGTCGTCCGATAGCATATCTGAGTCGCCCTCAGTATCGGATGTAAGTATCTTCGGTTTGGTGCAATCTCGTCATCGGAGACAATAGCCATCGGGTCATCAACGTCTGACAACTCGCTCTTTGAAGAAGATGACATGTGTGTCGGTACATAGTAATCATAGCATGTATATCTATAGTAAACACTAACACCTAGTATATTGCAAACAAAGACAATTCATCATGTAATCATGTATTCACATTATCCTTTATCAACTTTCTATCCTTCCCAGTCTCCCAGACTAAACCACCTAGTCTCCCAGACTAAACCAACTAGTCTCCCAGACTAAACCACCTAGTCTCCCAGACTAAACCAACCAGTCTCTCAGACTAAACCAACCAGTCTCCAAGACTGAACCACCCAGTCTCTCAGATTGAACCACCCAGTCTCTCAGACTGAACCACCCAGTCTCACAGACTGAACCACAAACATAAACCTTGAAATGTGTTTCGTCTATTTTCTTTATAAAAATGTTTGTTTTTTGGATCTGGGCGTTTCATGTATGCAATGAAAACATGTTGTAAAAACATTTTCGTGAGAGCCCTATTGATTCTAGTCTAGACTCGAGAAAGAATCCTAGTTCGCTACAATCGAGGCTCTGATACCAAACTGTCACACCCTGACTTTTGCGAAAGCGTGATTTGGTGTGACTTGTTTAATATCATTGCATTCAACCATAACAAACAACTATATGAAAAACCAAGATGTTCATCCATAGATAGTTTCAAAATGTTACAAGCAACATTGTTTTAAAATCCCAAAACACAGACTTCAAGTTCCAAATACAACACCAGCAAATTTTAGATCCATAAGGACTTCGCAAAAGACACAAACAAAATAGGTTTCGAGCCATGTATCTTATCAAATATAAAATACATAACCCAAATATTTCGACTTTGGATGACACCTTTTATTAGAGACATGACTTGTAAACTCCAACGCCCGCCAGATCCATACTTAATTTCCTGAAATACATGTAGTTTGAAAACATCAACAAAAGTTGAGCGAGTACATGTGTGTGTTTGTGAATAAACCTTTGAAACATTTGTAAGTACTTGAAAACCCGGTATGAAAGCAACAAGGAAACAGATCAATTAATGTGTAGCTAATACATTAATATTTGTGATGTGATGCAGGAAAACTCAAACCTAGCAGACTTTGTCTCCGGCAACAAGACATAGTCACCACATGGTCCACTCGACGGACTCATGGGTGGGGCTCGCTACACCCAAATAGATCTATCACTCATGTCCCTCGGTCCTACAAAGAGGATTAATGGCCTTAAGCGTCATACCCACCACTCACATGATCAAGCAGTACCCTTCCTTAGCTAACCATACCAAATCAAAATGTTTGTAAACAGTTGTAACATGTATTTCACCCCCGAAGTTATAAAACTGAAAACAGTTAAAAGAAAAGTGGGACATGAACTCACAGGTTTGCGTTCTTCGAATCCGCCTGTAACTCAAAGTTTCCTCTGGAGTACACGACTACCTACAACGTGCTATGATCTATTAGAAGAGCGGTTCGTGCCTTGTCTTAGTATTAATGTCTTTGAGTTACGTTTCTTTGTGTAATCGATATTATTCCAAGTTATATAATTATTTGTTAAAATAATTAATATTTTAACTTAAATTATATTTATTAAATTTTGGAATAATAGTTAAAATAATATATTTTAACTTAATACTTCTCAAGTATTTATACTTGTATTTCCTTCCCAAGGATGGGTGTATTTGTATTCGTATTCTTATACTCGTATATTTTGCCATGTATGGGTGTCGTATTCCGGTGTGTATTTATACGTATGAGAATACGTATTTTTATTGTATTCATTAAGTATTCACCAATATTTTGTGTATAACTTGTATATTCGTATTCTTGGGATGTTGATAATATTTTGGATTGTAATTCTTGGTATTTGATGTGTTATATTATTTAAAGTCCTAAAATAATATAACTAATACACAAACTATAGAAATAATCACACACATGGTGTCTTCTAAATATATATTTTCCTAAATACATATTTAGTCACTTTTATTTGTAAAAACCAACCTCCAATAATTATAATTTTTGTAACAAAAATTGTGGCAAAGTTTATGTAGCATTTATTGTCACACCCCTTTCTAAGGCGGAAGCACGAGGTGTGATCCTGAAAGGTTCTCATTGCATACGAATGGTAAACATACTACATGCTCGTAAAATAACTCCAAAATGCCATTGACATTACATAATTAAAAACATAACACGAGTTAAGTGTTTACATCACAAGACAGCATATTGTCTGAAAAGTTTACAACTTTATTTAAAAGACGAACATCGAGGTTTTAGTCATTATATCACCACATGAGGTGGGATATAACCACCAAATCCCGCAAAAGAGGCATCGGAGTCTTGACATGACATGACTTTGAACATAAACAACATCCAAGAGCAAGAGTAAGACCGCGCGCACATCCACTTTAGTTACCTGAAATACATGTGAGTTTTTGGAAAATCGTCAACATAATGTTGGTGTGAATTCATGCAGATTTGTGAAAACATTTAAGCATTCGTTATGGAAAACATGGTATGTAATTTCAAGTATTTCTGTAAATGTAAGGAAATCGAGATCGCTAATGGTTTGCAAGGCCATTAACATGTGACACGACATAGGAAGCATCCAAACCATAGGCATTTTTAGTTGTCGAATCCACGACTGTCGATTCACGACTAGAGACACAAAAGCACTACTTGGTAAAAGAGTGGCCAAGAGTGTGGTTGCCTGAAACCCATTAGATCTAACCTTTTGTTCCGCGGTCTTGGTATGTAACTGATTAATGGTGCTTATGGCACCCTATTCGTGACATGATCTAAAGTATCATTCCTTAGTTTTGTATTCAACATACCATAGCACATGTATTTTCCCCAAGTTTAGAAAACAAGTAAAAGTTTAAAAGTGGGGACATGAACTCACAACTTTGCGTATCCTGTGCCGTAAACTTCACCGGTTGGTCTTATAGCGTCGTGACCTATACGTGTTTTATTAACGTTAGTCACTAGACTTGTATCGCACAAGTACAAGTCACCATCTTTTATGTATGTGTTCTTCATTGTTAAAAATAATTTATATTTTTAACTATGTATCTTACTTATATTATTTTCCCAAAAACAAATATAAGCATCTTGTATTTTTCACCCGAGTTATATATTTTCGTCCAAAAATACATTTGAAGTTCATAACTTGTCCAAGTTACATAATCTATTAAGAATTATATTTTCATAAATATATTTTCTTGTATTTGTCTATGCATGTTGTATGTGTATTTCTTTGTAATTTTACTCCTTGGGAGTATTTAGTGTATTTTCAAGTCCTAATACACTATTACATATAATACATATTACATACACTTAGCACAAAATTTGGTGACCAATAAATATATATATTTTCCTCAAAAATATACATACTTAGTATCAATTTTTATTCTTGAAGAAATCATTATTCCTTAACTTTGAAATTTACCAAAAAATTAGGGAAACCTTGGTAAATATTTTTAGGTGAATTTTTAGGGAATAAGTTTCACCAAACCTTATATTTTTCTAAGTGTCAAAATTTTATAAAATTTTTGACATGGTTTCCCCTAAAAATGAAGATTTCCCATGTTTTCAAAACATGTTTTTATTTTCTTTTCAATCATCAAAATGATAAACAATCAACCCTAAACAACTTACACTTATCAAGTGCCAAAACAATGCTATTTACATAACAATCATGAACTTGAACTCTCATAAAAACTTGTGGTAACTTGGTAGTGTGTTTAGTAGGTTTAGTTACCCTCTAAAATGTATTTACTTCTTTATAAACTTCATTTTGAAAGATTTAGGTGTTTACAACTTGTAAACATGTTTTACAAAAACATTTCTTTATGAAATCTTATTGCTTCCCAAGTGTTTCTACACTAGTTTAATCCTTAAAAATAGTGTTTGTTTATGTAAAAACCAAGTCTATGTAAATCTTGTTATTTGTTGGGATTGAACCCTACCAGAGGAACAGATAATGTAAAGCCAAAACCAGGTCACAACAGAGGATTCACAATAAGCAGCAGTTTACACTTTGCTCTCCCCTTGACAGTGGTTATCTATCAGCTGATGAACCTTAAGTACTGCTCAAAAGAACAACTGATGATCCAAATGCTGATATAATCCTAAAGACTGCTGAAGACAAACTCTGTTCGCTCTATCTACTGCTGTCTCTTAAGTGCTGCTGAAGACACAAACACTGCTCATTCAAGGACTGATCACCTTTGAAGAAAGCACTGATGTTGTTGTTAAGCATCAGTGTTTAGGCTACAACAATGGAACGTGAAGCAGTTGTTTTCTCATGTTTTGTATTTTATTTACAATCAGTTGTTAGACATCAGTGTTTGTGTAAGGACAGTAGATACAGGTTGTTAGGCTGTTAGACGTCGCTTTCATGGTGACGTCAGCTGAGATACCTCAGTGGTTTGGTTTGCCTATAAATGTAACAGTACCCTGTACTGTTACATTTGATTGACTGAGCGGGTTCTTCTCCTCATGTCTAATTCTTTCATCTTGTGTGCAACCAACCTTGGGGCATCAGGCTGAGGGGGAGTATAGTTTGTAAGCATATCTGTAATCTTTTGCTTTGATTTGTAAATCTTTTGACTCTATGAGAAGAAATCGTTTATCAAACTATTTTCTCCTTTGATTGTGTTTACAGAGTTTGTTTTCATTTCCGCTGCACCTAACATGTTTTCATATTCATTGATTATTCATTGTAAACAAACAAACACTATCATGAGAGCCTCCGATCCTAACAATTGGTATCAGAGCCTGGATAGTCAAATTCGATCTAACAATCAATTTGGCATAACAGTTCGGCTCAAAATTCATTGATACTAAGGTTGGTTGTATTTTGTTGAAAAACAGAGTATCGAGTAAATCATGTTCAAAGTGGTTATTCAAAAACTCTGTTTATCAACCAAGATGTCATATGACACACAAATTTCATACAACAAGTGATATCATGCACAAGTCACTCATAGTTTTCAGATCTGTAAACATATCTGATAAATTATGGGATTTTTCTATATTCTCAAAATTGATTTCAACTGTTGTTTTGATATTTGTGATGTTTTCATTAAATACTAAAGTATGATCCTCAGAATAACAAAACCGATGATTTATAAGACATTAGTGTTTTGATTTTCTATACAGAGGGAATTAAGACTTTAGTCATTTAGATCTTATGTGTAGTAAAACAGGTTGAGATCCTTAAAAGGATCAAATCAACTTTGTCTAAATACACTAAGAAAAACAAGGGTCAACATAGTCCGTATCGTATGTAGTGTGAGATTGGTTGAAAAAACTTGTGCAAACATGACCAAGTCTCTCAAAACATTACTGCAAAATGATTTTGGACTAGAAATCACAAAAACTCGAAAGTGTGTTTATCTCAAAACTTTTGAAGTCAAAAGAGAAGAGTATAAACGTAAAACACTTAAGAGTCAAAGCTTGGGGTAATTATGGTCATTAAGCAACTATGTGCATTCATCTGTTCAGAAAAAGGTTTTTATGCCAGTAAATGAACTCCAAAGAGGACTAGACAAATGTTTAAAAACATATCCATGTGTTCTCAGGTTTGCAATCAACTGACAAAGAAAATGGTACCAAACAGTGGTCAAAATGTATTCCAAAAGTTTTCTACCACTGTTAACAAACTACTGACCATTTTTCAAAAAAAAAAAAAAAAAAAAAAAACCTGTGAGTGATGTGATTATATTCTCTATTGAAATTATACCAGATCTTTTTGATACTATTTTTAGAAAATCCTTTAACCATTTTTTTTGTGTTCAAAGGATTTTCTCGAATAATCAGGATATATTATTCATTTTTTTTTTTGGAATAATATATTTGAAACCGTTGCTTGTTTTTGTTGGCAATTGGTTTCAGCTCCTGTCAGGATATAATACCTCTTTTTTATGGTATTAGTGTCCTCATAAATGGGTCAAAAGGAAATGGTACATATGTCATGATCATGCCATACTCAGGTTTGCACCTAAATTTTTATCAAAGGTTGATTGCAAACTGTGCTTAAATTACTAAGTTACTCATGTGTTAATTGAATATTAAACGAAAATGAGTTGCCTTAGTAAAAAGTTTTCATCATCTGGGGTACTAAACCACTGTCTTTCAAAATTGACATGTGGTAAAACCTTGAATGATATTTTCAAAACTGTTGCTGAAACACCTGTCCTTCAGAATTGTACCATTTACCCTAACCACTATTTTGTTCCAATGTCTGATCTCTAAACACTGTCCACTGCTGAAAGTTAACCACTGATTCCTCATTTTCTTGAAAAGCACTGATGTTCAAAATCAGTGTCTTATCCACTGATATGCTATCTACTGATAGTAAAAATCATCCACTGCCCAAAAGTTTTACCGTTGTAACCACTGATGCTTGATACGTCAGTGGCTCTTAAAACAACTGTTCTCCATACTACATCCATCTCATCAGTGTTTGACACGTGGTCAGTTTTTAGTCCTCAGATCAAAATAACCGCTGCCACATCAGCGATCATTTTTTTTTCAAATAAAACCCTGCCCTAAACCCCAAACAGGGTTTTACACTGTCGAATTGAATTCCAAAATTCTCTTCTCATAGCAGTTTTCAACCCTTCTTCTCAAAATCTCCAAAATCCTCTTTCATTCTTCTCCGCAAAAATGACAAAATCAAAGTCAAAATCAAAACCAAAACCTAAATCACCATCACCTTCCAAAGAGGTCGCTCAAACGACCGAAGAACCCATCGAAATACCATTCAAACAATCTCACAACTATCTGGGTTTATTCACAAAACCTACTTATAATCACACCTTTGACACCATCATTGATGCATTATCTGCATCAAAGTACAAAACTTTGTTGACAGCAAATGCTCCTATCTATCTGCAAACCCAGAGAGAGTTTTGGAAAAAGGCGTCACTTGAAAAACAAGACGGAAAAGTCATAGCCATTAACTCCTCGATACAGGGAAAAGAGATCATAATCACACCAAAATCGATATCAGAAGTCTTCATACTCGACGATCAGAACGGTAAAACCTCTTTTGACAAAAACGAGTTAAAAGCTGATTTTCTGAAAAGGGGTTATGCAGAAGAACCAAAGGTAGATACCCTACAAAAGGGTTATTTTCCATCTGCACCCAGGTTTTTATTTCACACACTCTTGATGTGTGCTTCAAATAAAACAACATCTTTCAACGAAATACCATTGAAAATTCAAAGCCTGGGTTACGCTATTTTGAATAATAAAGACTATAACTACTCCCAGGAGATTTTCAATGACATGGTGAAAAACGTTGAAAGTAAAGCATTTTTACTTTTTCCAAGATTTTTGAGTTATTATTTTGAACAAAAATTTGAAAAGAAAAATGTAAATTTGCTCAAACAAGGTGTTCATTGTCAAATAAAAAGCATAACAAAGGAAACTTTTTCAAGGATGATGGCACCAATAAAAACAAAAGCAGGGGTACCTGAGCAGACTTTAGCGGTTACAACTGCTCCTCAGGTATTAGCTGCTGAGCCCACTACTCCAGGTGATCATAGCAGCACTCCCACTGCTCTGAAACCCACACCTGCCACCACCAAAAAGACCAAAAGAAAAACATCCAGAAAACCCACCAATCCCAAAACAAAGGCAACTCTGGAAGATGAGATCCCAGAGGAAATGCCTGTGACAACACAAAAGTCACCACAAACCACTGCTGCTACTTCCTCACAGCAGCTGGAAGAAAGATCTCAACCCATAACCGAAACTCCTCCTGCATCCTCACAAAAGGATCAGGTTGTAAGCACAGGGACACCACAATATGAAGCTCTGAATCCACTCGGATCCATCTTCCTCAGTCCTGATCCCAAGGACATGTCTCTTTCAACCCCCATCCCCTCACCAATAATAATGCCACAATCCATGCTACCTCTGTTGCATGCAGCTGCTATTGCACAGACACAAACCAGTTCCTCTCTATCACCTATCACTGAGAGTATACATCCACAAGTGACTGGGTCTGATGCTATTACTACTGCTATCCCAGCAACAGTTGAGGAGGTTACACTGCAGGAGTTACAAGTAACTCTTGTCAGTAGTTCAAGTGGAGCAGCAACTACAACTGGTGGATCAACAGATCCTCAGTTGGACAGTTGTTTCATAAGTAAGACTCCCTTGAAGGCAATTTCTTCAATAGCAACTTCGGTGACCACCAGTGAGTTAGATCTAACCACTGGTACCATCAAAGGTTTATCGAGTGCTGAAGAGAGAAGTCCCCAGTACCAAGAACAAGGGGCATCAATGGGTGATTTTTGGGACTCTGTTCCTAAGTCACACGTTGATATAACCACCACAGGTGGGGATTCAGATGATCCCAGTAAAATGGGTGATGATTCAAGATATCAGGAATTGACGGGCAGAGTGGAAAAACTTGAAGAATCAGTTTCTGAAATAAAGGAGATGGTGCAAGAGATTTTAAAAGCTCAGAAAGCACAATCCTCTGCTGTTCCTGCTCAAGCACCTGCTCCACAACAAGCACCTGCTGCAAATGAGCTTTGGAATATTTTCCAACCCATGCTGGAAAAACAGCAACAAATGGCTGATCAAAAGCATGCTGTTCAAGTACAACTGCTGTCCAACATGATGGAATCAAGGTTCAAGGATACTCAAGCAGATATCAAGGCTATTAAGGCCAGTATCCAAACTGCCACTGGCAAGGCTCCTTCAACTTTACTATTTTTTGATGACCCTCTTGCAGATAATGCCAAAAAGGGGGAGATAATGAAGCAAATGAAGAAAAAGGGAATTGAACATGGCCTTCATATTGAACCTGAAAAAGAAAAAGAAAAAGAAAAACAGGTCTCAAAACCTGCTAGTCAAACAGCTGATACAGCAGTAGTTACAAAAACTGCTGTCAGTAGCCAAACAGCTGCCATGTCATCAACACACACACTTTCAACACACACCACCACAACTACTGCTCCACCTTCATCATCTACAATCACACCATCATCACTGCCTCCTGCCATAAAGCAGAAGACAGCAGATGTTACAACATCTGCTGTAATAACGACAGTGATTGAAACACCAGTTGTTTCAACCACTGTCAGTCAATCACTGCCACAAATCACTGCTATCCAATCTACCACCACTGATCCACCCAAAACATCATCTGCTTCTTCTTCATTAAAAAGGAGAAGAAATCTCATATCAGATGATGATTCACCACCATCACCACCAACATCACCACGTCCATCTCCTGCTCAAATGCAGAAGACAACTGCTGACATATCAGCAGTTGTAATGACAGCAGATGTTGAGACACCAGTTGTTTCAACAGCTGTTAGTCTGTCATCCACCACTGCTCCCACCTCTCTTATTTCACAGCCAAAGCTCTTCAACAGAAAAAGAAAGCCAATCACTGCCGATGAGGGTATGCATGATCCTAATGCTGCAAAATATCCACTGGAACTTGAAGCTATCAAAAATGAGATGAGGCAATTCTATACAGAAGAGGATCCTTCAAAAAGAAGATTCTCCTCACTCATAGGCTACATGCCACCAGAGGATATGGATGATTACCTCAAACTCAAGGCAAGGCAGGCTAGAGCAAGAGCTAAATTTGAAAGTGAACGTGAAAATCTAAGCGAAGAAGGCATTGCTAAAAGACTGGATTTCTTCCTTGAAAAAGTTAAGCAGATGGAAGAATTTGCACAAGAACTAATCAAAGAAAAGGTTGAACAACGCAAAGAGATAAGAAAACAATATCTTGCTTACATTATGAAAGAAAAATTCTATCCTACTGAAGAAAAACAGTTTGAAGAATGGCCAATAATCGCTCTAAAGCATGAGGCTGAGAGAATTGACAGAATCAAGAATGATCCTACAAAGAACAAAAATGCTCCAAACTGGAACAAATTCAAAAAGCTCATTGCTGATTTCACTGCTGAGTATAAAAGAAAGAAAGAGGAGCTGGTGGATGCAAGAATGGATACTGCTGAAGCCATATCAAAATGGTCAAGACAGCAGACTGATGAAGCCTACAAAAGGCTGAAGAAAAGAAAGATAACTGTTTCAGGCACTTCTAAAAAGCAAGAACAAATGATGAAGCTTGAACAGAAGATGGGAAACCTCGACACACTGTTCCGGTCTACTTTTGCAACAAATCAAGAAGAGGGAGAACAGTTGACTGAAGAAGAGGTAATAGAAAAGGAAGCAGAGTACTTCAAAGATACCATCACGAAAATGGGTCTAAAAGAAGAAACTTCAGCAAAGCTTCAAAGCCTTTTTAATGCATTAAACAAACCTGCGTCTCCAAACACTGCTAAAGACAAGACAGAAACTGAAAGACAAGAACTTATTGAACAAGAAACTGCAGAAGATATAGCTGCAGCTGACAAAGTCTTTGAAGAAGCTTTCAAAAGAATGTCTGAAAGTCTGCAGTTGTTTTCAAGGCCATTATTCCTCAACTCATCATCAAATAAGTCTCTCCCAAGAAACCCACTTGGCTTAAAAATACTAAAGTGGATGTCTGATCAAAAGACTCACGTATTGACCTTGGTCAGAGCCAATGGCGATGTGAAGCACATATCAAGGAAAGAAGCACTAGGCCTTAGTGTTCAAGATTTGCAGGATCTCCTTGGGCTTTCACTGTGTAGGGATGAGGATGACCAGAGTGCAAAGGAATTTGAAGCTGAATTCAAAGAACAAGCTAAGGCACTCTTGATGAGTAATAAAGGTCCTGAATAATGACAGGTTTTGACATTATCTGTTCCAGGGGGAGATTGTTGGGATTGAACCCTACCAGAGGAACAGATAATGTAAAGCCAAAACCAGGTCACAACAGAGGATTCACAATAAGCAGCAGTTTACACTTTGCTCTCCCCTTGACAGTGGTTATCTATCAGCTGATGAACCTTAAGTACTGCTCAAAAGAACAACTGATGATCTAAATGCTGATATAATCCTAAAGACTGCTGAAGACAAACTCTGTTCGCTCTATCTACTGCTGTCTCTTAAGTGCTGCTGAAGACACAAACACTGCTCATTCAAGGACTGATCACCTTTGAAGAAAGCACTGATGTTGTTAAGCATCAGTGTTTAGGCTACAACAGTGGAACGTGAAGAAGTTGTTTTCTCATGTTTTGTATTTTATTTACAATCAGTTGTTAGACATCAGTGTTTGTGTAAGGACAGTAGATACAGGTTGTTAGGCTGTTAGACGTCGCTTTCATGGTGACGTCAGCTGAGATACCTCAGTGGTTTGGTTTGCCTATAAATGTAACAGTACCCTGTACTGTTACATTTGATTGACTGAGCGGGTTCTTCTCCTTATGTCTAATTCTTTCATCTTGTGTGCAACCAACCTTGGGGCATCAGGCTGAGGGGGAGTATAGTTTGTAAGCATATCTGTAATCTTTTGCTTTGATTTGTAAATCTTTTGACTCTATGAGAAGCAATCGTTTATCAAACTATTTTCTCCTTTGATTGTGTTTACAGAGTTTGTTTTCATTTCCGCTGCACCTAACATGTTTTCATATTCATTGATTATTCATTGTAAACAAACAAACACTATCATGAGAGCCTCCGATCCTAACATTATTTAACTTTGTTTCTTTGGAAAACTATTTTTGGAAATCATCAACTTACAAGACTTGTATTTTGTTTAAATCATCTTTACATATGAAAACAAATTTCATCATTCAAGTTCATGTATTCAAAGTATGATCATCTTGGTTTTTCACAAGATCATCACCTTAACTTACTAGATTATGTGTTAAATCACAATCTAGTAGGTTCCATATGATGTCTAACATCACTAACACAAATCATCAATCATCAAGAAGCAAATCAACACTAATCAACATGTATTCTTAGGTTAATAAGCTTATGTTAAAGATTCATGATTAAGTTCTTTAGTGTTCTACAAGATTAACAATGTTCATCATCTTTTAACCATCAAAATATGAAGTAACAAGAGATTATAAGGGCCTTACTACTAGCTCTATGGCTAGGGATGAACACAAGAAGTTGAAGATGATAAATGTGTTGGATAATAGCAAATGGGAGAGGTCCTTCAATCTCCAAGACCACCAAGCTCCTTAACCTTGCTTCTTACACCTTGTGAGTACTTGGAAATGGATGGAAAGGAATTGAAGATGATGGTGGTGTGGGGTGGTGATCTCGGCCGAGAGCCAAGAGAGGGAGAGGAGAAAGGTGGTGGTGTGAAGTGTGTGTAAGAATGAGAGTTCAAGCTCACTTTATAACCATGTTTATGTTTTAACCAAATGATAACATGTTCTTCAAGTACAAGACATAATCTTCTAGCAAATCTTATAAGATAATATGTTATCTAGTAAGATCAAGTAAAGATCTTGATAGGGGCCACCTTGTGACCGTCCACATGAAGGGGGAGGGGGTCTTGGTTGGTGTTTAATGATAGTTAGGAGATCTAGTTAGGATTTAAGTGTATTAGTTAGTGTTCATGCATATTGTGTGTTATATAGTGTGTTAGGGTGTTCGGGGATCATAACTAGCTCAGAAATATTAAAACAATGGTTCTAGTATAATTTTGATGTTTCGGGTAGTGTCCGGTTTTTTGGTTAGATACCGGTTCGTTAAAGTGCTAAATTGCGTCGTTTAGTGTCATTTATGTACTCTTTTGTGACACTTCCAATTCCCGACACTTTGTAAGTTAATTTGGGCAATAAAACATAAATTATGCATGATATTTCAGTGTTAAAATGTTGATTATAGCTGAATTATGGCTGATATATGTAAAATTCAGCATTTAAAGTGTGTTTCGGGTGCTTTTTAGTGCATATTTTTGCTTACGGAAAGTTTATATGTTAACCCTTGTATCCATACTTGGGTTTTAATGTATTTTAGACGTTGGACCTACTCCTAGGTCCTAATTCCATTATCTGACTGCTTTCTGCAGAGTTGCTGACACAGTGTGTCTTACCGGTGAGTTTACTAGTCTTTCTGACGCAACGCTAAAAGTAATGCATAAAACAATATTTGAAGTATAAAACGTGCATGAATTCACAAGTATAGCATGAAATCAGACAATGTTGACATTTAAGCACATAATTGCATATATTAAATAATAATTAAATTGAACGGAAATTACCGGTTTGGTGCCAGTTGTCACAATCTCCCTCCGTCAAAAGAATTTCGTCCCGAAAGTCAGGCTGAGCTATCTCTCGCAGGAGTTTTCTCTAACAGGTGGGGGTACTTGTCTTTAAACTGGTCTTCACGTTCCCACGTGTACTCGGGTCCGTGCTTAGAGTCCCAACGTACTTTGACAAGTTTGACACTACTCCTCCGGGTCTTGTTGACTTTCCAGTCTGTAACCTCAACGGGTTGTTCTGTAAATCGGAGTGTGTCGTCGATATGTACTTCATCCGCAGGGATGATCACTGTTTCTTGGGTCGGACTCTTCGTGAGGTTGGACACGTGAAATGTATCATGTACTCCGTTAAGTTCTTCCGGTAACTCCAACTTGTATGCCACGGTACCAATTCTTTCCAAGATCTTGAATGGTCCGATGTATCGCGGGTTCAGCTTTCCACGTTTTCCGAATCTTACTACGCCCTTCCAAGGTGAGACCTTCAACAAAACTTTGTCTCCCACCTTGAATTCTAAAGGTTTCCGTCTTCGATATGCGTAGCTCTTTTGTCGATCTCGAGCCGCCTTGATGCGCTCTCGGTTCTGCATAATCTTGTCGGTTGTCTCTTGAACAAGTTCAGGACCAACCATACGTTTGTCTCTAGCGTCTGCCCAACATAACGGCGAGCGGCACTTGCGGCCATATAGAGCTTCGAACGGTGCGACTTTTATGCTCGTATGGTAACTGTTATTGTAGGAAAACTCAACTAAAGGTAGGTGAGTATCCCAGCTGCCGCCTAGGTCCATAACACATGCCCGAAGCATATCTTCCAGCGTTTGTATGGTTCGTTCACCCTGGCCGTCTGTTTGCGGATGGAAGGCCGTGCTTAGATCTAGTTGAGATCCAAAGGCTTCCTGGAAGGATTGCCAGATCCTTGAGACAAAACGCCCATCTCTGTCTGAAATAATTGAGATAGGCACTCCATGACGTGCCACGATTTCTTTCAGGTACAGCTCAGCAAGCTTTCCAGTGCTATCCTTTTCTCGGATCGGTAGGAAATGCGCAGACTTTGTTAACCGATCGACTATCACCCATATCATATCATGCCCTCTAGGGGTCCTGGGTAATTTTGTTATGAAGTCCATCGAGATTTGCTCCCACTTCCACATGGGTATCTCTGGTTGTTGCAGTAGTCCGGACGGTTTTTGATATTCAGCCTTAACCTTGGCATAGGTTAGGCATTTTCCAACGTAGAAAGCAACATCGCTTTTAAGCCTTGGCCACCAGTAGTATTCTTTCAAGTCTTGATACATCTTGTCCGATACTGGGTGGATCGAGTATCTCGACTTGTGAGCTTCATTAAGGATAACTTCTCGAATACCGCCATAGAGCGGAACCCAAATACGCCCCTTGAAGTATAAGGTTCCCTCTTTGTTTGGCACCAAATTCTTCTGCATACCTCGGAGATATTCAGCTTTACGATTCTCCTTCTTAAGGGCTTCTTGTTGTGCGTCATGAATGCGTGCAGTGAGGTTCGTCCGAATAGTCATTTCCAATGCTCGAACTCTTAGGGTCTTAACCCTTTCTTTTCGACTTAACGCGTCTGCTACTACGTCTGCCTTTCCAGGATGGTACTTAATCTCACAGTCATAATCGTTCAGCAACTCGACCCATCGTCGCTGACGCATGTTTAATTCCTTCTGATCAAATATGTGATGTAGGCTTTTACGATCTGTGAAGATTGTACATCGAGTACCATATAAATAGTGTCGCCAGATCTTCAAAGCGAATACCACCGCACCTAGCTCCAAGTCGTGTGTGGTGTAATTCCTTTCATGCACCTTCAACTATCTTGAAGCGTAAGCGATGACTTTTTGGCGTTGCATGAGCACGCAACCCAAACCTTGACGCGAAGCGTCGCAGTATACCACGAAGTCTTCAGTGCCTTTGGGTAAGGATAGTATCGGTGCATCGCATAGCTTGTTTTTGAGAAGTTGGAAGGCTTCTTCCTGCTTATCACCCCAGTCGTACTTCTTATCCTTCTGCGTAAGGGTAGTCAGCGGTTGAGCTATCTTGGAGAAATTCTCGATAAATCGTCGGTAATAGCCCGCTAAGCCCAAAAATTGTCGAACTTCAGTTGGGGTTTTGGGGGCTTCCCAATTCTTTATCGCTTCTATCTTGGCTGGGTCTACATGAATACCCTTCTCATTCACAACGTGACCAAGGAACTGTACTTCACGAATCCAGAATTCGCACTTTGAGAACTTTGCATAAAGTTTTTCTTTCTTCAGTAGTTCCAAGATGGTCCTGAGGTGTTGCTCGTGCTCTTCTCTTGTTCGTGAGTAAATTAGGATATCATCGATAAATACAATCACGAATTTATCGAGATATGGTTTGCAAACACGGTTCATCAGATCCATAAATACCGCTGGCGCGTTCGTCAGTCCGAATGGCATCACAAGGAACTCGTAATGCCCATAACGCGTTCTGAATGCAGTCTTTGGTACGCTTTCCTCTTGGATCCTTAACTGATGGTATCCCGATCGAAGGTTGATCTAGGAATAGTAGCTCGATCCTTGCAACTGATCAAATAAGTCATCAATCCTCGGTAGTGGGTACCGATTCTTGACAGTGAGCTTGTTCAACTCTCTATAGTCGATACACATCCGCAGTGTTCCATCCTTCTTCTTCACGAACAATACTGGAGCTCCCCAACGCGAGAAGCTTGGCCTTATGAATCCCTTATCCAACAACTCCTGGAGTTGTGTAGATAGTTCTTGCATCTCGGATGGCGCAAGTCGATATGGTGCCTTGGCTACAGGAGCGGCTCCTGGAACCAAGTCAATATGAAATTCGACTTGTCGTTGCGGAGGTAGCCCTGGCAGATCTTCAGGAAAAACATCAGGGAATTCCTTCACCATAGGAATGTCTGCGAGTTTTGGCTCCTCAGCCTTCTTATCTACAACATGCGCCAGGAAAGCAACACATCCTTTCCTTAAGCACTTCTGCGCTTTCATACAACTGATGATTCGCAGAGGCGCGTCTCGTTTTTCTCCATGCACAATGAGAGTTTCATCATTCGCAAGAGGGATGCGAATGATTTTCTCGTGATAAACAACTTCAACCTTGTTCTTGGACAACCAGTCCATTCCGACCACTACATTGAAGCTACCCAATTGAATAGGTAAAAGGTCGATGCTAAATCTTCGCTCTCCAAGTTCTAATGTGCAACCCCTAACAACTTCGCCCGATTCAACAAGTTTACCATCGGCTAGTTCTATGGAATAAGGAATATCTAATCTACTAGATTTTATTCCAAGCATACATTTAAATTCCACAGACATGAAGCTATAATCGGCACCAGTGTCAAATAGTATGGATGCAAAGTGATTGTTAATGAGAAACGTACCGGTGACCACATTAGGGTCCTCGCGTGCGTTCCTTGCTCCAACCACGAATGCTCGAGCCTGAGCATTGTTCTCCCTTGGGCAATCTTTCTTGAAATGATCCTTGCTTCCACAACCAAAGCATCCTTGGTTTTGCCCAGCTCCATTACCATTCCGGTTACCATTACCATTGCTATTTCCACCACCGTTTCCATTACCAGCACCGTTACGGTTTCCATTCCCGTTCCTATTACCACTTCCATTTCTTTTTCCCCAACAGTTCTCGATATGGTGACCCAGTTTTCCACACTTGTCACATTTTGGAATGCGACAAGCTCCTTCGTGATGACGCTTGCACTGATTGCATTTGGGCAGAGTGCCCTGGTATCCTCTGGCAGGGGCGTCATTCATGGCTGCAAGAGTTTTCGCCTCATGTGGCGGGTTGGGGTCGTGCTTCTTATTGTTGGAACCCTTGTTGTTGCGCGCCGCTTGATTCAGGCTCGCATGCTTCCTTTTCTTGTCACCAGACGACTCAGCATGCGTCTCGGTCTTTTCAATTGGGTTCAGTGATAGCTTCTTCATACGAACAACATCTTCAGTAAGGCTGACAGCCAGAGTTACAGCCTGTGTGATCGTTTCAGGTTTGGCCGAAGTTACCATGCTGCGAAATTCTGGCGCCAATCCCCAGATGTAGCGCTCGATGCGCTTAAATTCGGGAGTCACCATATAAGGGATCACTCTTGACAGATGGTGGAACCTTCGAGTATAACCAGCAATATCCGCACCTTCCATGGATAGTTTCCAGAACTCAGTTTCCAACCTTTGGAGTTCAGCACGACAACAATACTTCTCTCTCATCCTTTCCTTCAACTCATCGCAAGTCATGCCATACGCGGCATCATCTCCCAGAGTCTGGACTTGCAAATTCCACCAAGTCAAAGCTTCATCAATAAACAGCCCGGTAATAAAAGTGACTTGCTGGTCCGCAGTACACTTGCTCATGCGGATAGTGGAATCAGTCTTCTCCGTCCAGCGCACAAAAGCCACTGCACCTCCAGTGCCATCATAGTTCAGTGGCTTGCAGTCAAGAAACTGCTTGAAGGTGCATCCTGGAATTGATCAAAAATTCACACGTGAGAAATCAATGAGACAATGAAATAAGGACCGTTCACAACTTTCATTTTAGCAGATCAGCTTAAGGTTACCTTGAGTTGTGTTTCCTCCAGATGAGTCTCCATGTCCATTACGTCTAGTACCGCTTGGTCCACAAATGTGTTCAGTACGGTTCGCCTCGTACTGGGCGATTGCTTTGGAGATCCTTTCTTCCAGCAGGGAGTTCAGTTCCTCAGCAGTCCTTGGCAGTAGAGGAGGAGGAGGTTGATCAGCATCACGGGCATTCACAGCTTTCCTGGGTGCCATGTTCTATCAGAACACAACATAGCAGGGTTAGACATTTGTTTGATATCATTATATGAGATAGTAGTAGTATATATACACATGCATATACCCACATAAGTAACATCAAACATCCGCCAAACATATAGATCAATTCATGCAGCAACAAGCATGCATAAATAGAAAAATACTGATGTGTCATAAGATACTCACCGTGTCTTTATACATATCAGGACAACTTGTTACATCATTGTTTGCGAAGTAAACAAAATGCATAAGGGTTACATCACCCCATAGTACAAGTTTAATTTATGTAAAGGACAAAATATCTTTCTTCACATTGGCGGTTCTTGTCTTTATACCCTAAAACATTACTCCAATAGAGTATTTAATAGGCTGGGGGAGGGGGTGGGGGTGTTCATGTCTGACCCTCCTTTGTGCTGAAGAAATCTCATTTGACACATGACAAGACTTGATGTGGTTTCTGTGCACTGAATTTCATAATTATGTATGCATCCATAATTACGTAATTCCTTGCACAGTACGCACAGTTTGTTTCATCATCGGGTCACTCCCTTCAGATAGGCCACTGCTTTCAGACGAAGACACGTGTACCTGCTATATTCTATTCCTAGTATATGTATATATTAAGTATTACACATAGTTGCAAGTAATTCTTAGTCAAAGACAAGTGCTACTCCAGTGCACCCTAAGTCTCGTAGTGTCCTTACTTGATTCTTTGAAAACATTTTCAGGTAGTGGATGTCGCGGAAAGTTTTATGCAATGAAAACTTTTGAAAAAAAAAATGTTTTCGTGAGAGGATCCTAAAGATTGTAGTCTAGACTCGAGAAGGAATCCTGGTTCACTACAATCGCAGCTCTGATACCAATCTGTTACACCCCTTTCTAAGGCGGAAGCACGAGGTGTGATCCTAAAAGGTTCTCATTGCATATGAATGGTAAACATACTACATGCTCGTAAAAGAACTCCAAAATGCCATTGACATTACATAATTAAAAACATAACACGAGTTAAGTGTTTACATCACAAGACAGCATATTTTCTGAAAAGTTTACAACTTTATTTAAAAGACGAGCATCGAGGTTTTAGTCATTATATCACCACATGAGGTGGGATATAACAACCAAATCCCGCAAAAGAGGCATCGGAGTCTTGACATGACATGGCTAAGAACATAAACAACATCCAAGAGCAAGAGTAAGACTGCGCGCACATCCACTTTAGTTACCTGAAATACATGTGAGTTTTTGGAAAATCGTCAACATAATGTTGGTGTGAATTCATGCATATTTGTGAAAACATTTAAGCATTCGTTATGGAAAACATGGTATGTAATTTCAAGTATTTCTGTAAATGTAAGGAAATCGAGATCGCTAATGGTTTGCAAGGCCATTAACATGTGACACGACATAGGAAGCATCGAAACCATAGGCATTTTTAGTTGTCGAATCCACGACTGTCGATTCACGACTAGAGACACAAAAGCACTACTTGGTAAAAGAGTGGCCAAGAGTGTGGTTGCCTGAAACCCATTAGATCTAACCTTTTGTTCCGCGGTCTTGGTATGTAACTGATTAAGGGTGCTTATGGCACCCTATTCGTGACATGATCTAAAGTATCATTCCTTAGTTTTTGTATTCAACATACCATAGCACATGTATTTTCCCCAAGTTTAGAAAACAATTAAAAGTGTAAAAGTGGGGACATGAACTCACAACTTTGCGTATCCTGCACCGTAAACTTCACCGGTTGGTGTTATAGCGTCACGACCTATACGTGTTTTATTAACATTAGTCACTAGACTTGTATCGCACAAGTACAAGTCACCATCATTTATGTATGTTTTCTTCATTGTTAAAAATAATTTATACTTTTAACTATGTATCTTACTTATATTACTTTCCCAAAAACAAATATAAGCATCTTGTATTTTTCACCCGAGTTATATATTTTCGTCCAAAAATACATTTTAAGTTCATAACTTGTCCAAGTTACATAATCTATTAAGAATTATATTTTCATAAATATATTTTCTTGTATTTATCTATGCATGTTGTATGTGTATTTCTTTGTAATTTTACTCCTTGGGAGTATTTAGTGTATTTTCAAGTCCTAATACACTATTACATATAATACATATTACATTCACTTAGCACAAAATTTGGTGACCAATAAATATATATATTTTCCTCAAAAATATACATACTTAGTATCAATTTTTATTCTTGAAGAAATCATTATTCCTTAACTTTGAGATTTACCCAAAAATAAGGGAAACCTTGGTAAATATTTTTATTTGAATTTTTAGGGAATAAGTTTCACCAAAACTTATATTTTTCTAAGTGTCAAAATTTTATAAAAATTTTGACATGGTTTCCCCTAAAAATGGAGGTTTCCCATGTTTTCAAAACATGTGTTTATTTTCTTTTCAATCATCAAAACGATAAACAATCAACCCTAAACAACTTACACTTATCAAGTGCCAAAACAATGCTATTTACATAACAATCATGAACTTGAACTTTCATAAAAACTTGTGGTAACTTGGTAGTGTGTTTAGTAGGTTTAGTTACCCTCTAAAATGTATTTACTTCTTTATAAACTTCATTCTTGAAAGATTTAGGTGTTTACAACTTGTAAACATGTTTTACAAAAACATTTCTTTATGAAATCTTCTTGCTTCCCAAGTGTTTCTACACTAGTTTAATCCTTAAAAATAGTGTTTGTTTATGTAAAAACCAAGTCTATGTAAATCTTGTTATTTAACTTAGTTTCTTTGGAAAACTATTTTTGGAAATCATCCACTTACAAGACTTCTATTTTGTTTAAATCATCTTTACATATGAAAACAAATTTCATCATTCAAGTTCATGTATTCAAAGTATGATCATCTTGGTTTTTCACAAGATCATCACCTTAACTTACTAGATTATGTGTTAAATCACAATCTAGTAGGTTCCATATGATGTCTAACATCACTAACACAAATCATCAATCATCAAGAAGCAAATCAACACTAATCAACATGTATTCTTATGTTAATAAGCTTATGTTAAAGATTCATGATTAAGTTCTTTAGTGTTCTACAAGATTAACAATGTTCATCATCTTTTAACCATCAAAATATGAAGTAACAAGAGATTATAAGGGCCTTACTACTAGCTCTATGGCTAGGGATGAACACAAGAAGTTGAAGATGATAAATGTGTTGGATAATAGCAAATGGGAGAGGTCCTTCAATCTCCAAGACCACCAAGCTCCTTAACCTTGCTTCTTACACCTTGTGAGTACTTGGAAATGGATGGAAAGGAATTGAAGATGATGGTGGTGTGGGGTGGTGATCTCGGCCGAGAGCCAAGAGAGGGAGAGGAGAAAGATGGTGGTGTGAAGTGTGTGTAAGAATGAGAGTTCAAGCTCACTTTATAACAATGTTTATGTTTTAACCAAAGGATAACATGTTCTTCAAGTACAAGACATAATCTTCTAACAAATCTTATAAGATCATATGCTATCTAGTAAGATCAAGTAAAGATCTTGATGGGGGCCACCTTATGACCGTCCACATGAAGGGGGGGGGGGGTCTTGGTTGGTGTTTAATGATAGTTAGGAGATCTAGTTAGGATTTAAGTGTATTAGTTAGTGTTCATGCATATTGTGTGTTATATAGTGTGTTAGGGTGTTCGGGGATCATAACTAGCTCAGAAACATTTAAACAATGCTTCTAGTATAATTTTGATGTTTCGGGTAGTGTCCGGTTGTTCGGTTAGATACCGGTTCGTTAAAGTGCTAAATTGCACCGTTTAGTGTCCTTTATGTACCCTTTTGTGACACTTCCAATTCCCGACACTTTGTAAGTTAATTTGGGCAATAAAACGTAAATTATGCATGATATTCCAGTGTTAAAATGCTGATTATAGCTGAATTATGGCTGATATATGTAAAATTCAGCATTTAAAGTGTGTTTCGGGTGCTTTTTAGTGCATATTTTTGCTTCCGGAAAGTTTATATGTTAACCCTTGTATCCATACTTGGGTTTTAATATATTTTAGACGTTGGACCTACTCCTAGGTCCAAATTCCATTATCTGACTGCTTTCTGCAGAGTTGCTGACACAGTGTGTCTTACCGGTGAGTTTACTAGTCTTTCTGACGCAACGCTAAAAGTAATGCATAAAGCAATATTTGAAGTATAAAACGTGCATGAATTCACAAGTATTGCATGAAATCAGACTATGTTGACATTTAAGCACATAATTGCAGATATTAAATAATAATTAAATTGTACGGAAATTACCGGTTTGGTGCCAGTTGTCACATTTATGGTCTAAAATACACTTGTAAACATTTGTTTAAAAAATATTTTTCTAAGTTTCTAGATTTTTAGAAAATTTTGCCATAGTTTCCCCTAAAAAATGGAGGTTTCCATGCTTTCGAGCATATCATTTTCTTTTGTAAAAATCATCACAATCAATCCACAATCAATAATAAACAACCTTTACTTACCAATTTTTCCAAAAACAAGTATAATCTTACTACTTCATGAACTTGAAATTTCACAAAAATTTGTAGTAACTTACTAGTGTTATTAGTAAGCCTTGTTATCCTTTAAAGTGTGAGTGATTCTTTAAAAACTTCATTTTTAAAGAATATAGATGTTTACAACTTATGATTATGTTTTCTAAAAATGTTTCTTTATGAATTCTTCTTGTAACACAAATGTTTCTACACTTGTTTAACCACCAAAAATAAGGTTTGTTTGTTTCAGAACCAAGATTTAGTAAAACTTATATTTTTACTTGGTTTCTTTAGAAATCATCCATGAAATTTTTAGATCTATATGATTAACAGCTCACTTTGATCATTACTTAACAAGAAACAACTTTATTCTTTCAAGTTCATGCTTTATGTGTGGATGATTCATTAAATTCTAACATGTTCATCCCCTCATCTTGCTAGATTATGTTTTTTATCATGATCTAGCAAGATCTGTCACACCCCGACCACGTAAAACAACAAATCGTGGCGGAAACGTCGGGGAGTGTCGTAATAGAATCATTGTTTCACAAGCATGGAGTAAATAATCATTTTATTGAATTATTGAACTAATTGTTTTATTACAAATCAGATAAATACAAATATTGTCTTTCTAGTTTTAAAGTCGCTAAGGCACGAGTCCATCCTATGTATAGCATGCATCAACAATCATCTCATAACAGCACCTGAAACATGTGTAAAAATAGGTACGTCAGCATAAAAATGCCTGTGAGATACATAGGTTTTATTGTAATAGGATTCATGACTTATAAGTTTAAAATAATGTTTTAACAAAAAAAAAATAGTCATGAACCTTAAAATATTTTCTTTTATAAATCATACTAACATTTATAAGAAATCAGATGATATAACAGAATAATGCATAGGTAAATAAATAACCAAGTAAAATGAGTTTGTATAAAATATGTTGTTTGTAAAACATCATTTTGATAAAAAAGTTTGTAATATATATATAAAAATATACTTTGGTTTTAAGATAGTCGAATAAGTAATATATTAAAATATATTTAAATTCCAAAATCATTAAATAAATAGTATATTAAATATACTTTAGTCGTCAAAATAATAATTTTCAGTAGTACATCAAAAGTATACTTTGGTTTTATTAATAACATATTTAAACTATGCTTTTGTAATTAACAAAATATATGTTGGTTTTGTACAATATCACCCATGAGAGCATATTAAGCTATACTTTTGGAAGTATAACAAAGTATACAACAAATATGTGATTTAAGAATTCAACCAAACCTTAGTGCATCAAACTACACCAATTGAGACTATAGAAATACCACAACGGAAATCTCTATTTGGATAAAAATATCGGTTTCTGACATTCCATGACAACAGGAATGGGGTGTCAAATCCTATAGCGCTATATCATACTACCAACCGGTCTGGAGAACAAAATAAGTACTATCCAACAATTAATTTTATAACTTTAAGAAAATTAGAGTTTAGACCATAAATAATCATTCAGTTTGTAAAAAGATAAGTACTAATATGTATAATCAATTATACTTTTGAAAACAAGAACATAACAAATAGGTACACATATTTCACCCCAAAACATTTGAAAACAGTAAAAGAGGGGACTATGTACTCACCTGAGAATGCTTAGAAGTCTTGAACTACAACCAAGCAAAGCTAGAGGCAGCACGGAATCAATCGGCAACCTAATAACTATATAAATAAACCGGACCTAAGTCGGAAGATCGGATAGGATGAGGTTTTGTAAACCAAATGAGTATTGGAACTCATATGACATGGTTTAACAAAGCCTATATTCTAAATTGAAACCTAACCTAAGTGCTTTCGACCCATTGCGACCCATTAAGGTAGCTTACACTACTTTAACGTGTCGTTCACGCAAAGCGCGTTCGAGACGTCTAACTAGTCCTATGACAAGTATTATATGCCTAAACATGTTGCATAATTAATTAAGTGACAAAAGTTTGTGTTACATATGCTTAATTACCAATTATGCATGAAAAGGGCATTTTGGTCATTTGCCTAAGGCATATAAACTACCTATCATACAACTAATTAAACCTAAGTGACCATAAGGTATAACCTCGGAAGGTTATTCCCTATACAACTATGGTCACTAAACATGTTTGGTCGGATCCTAATGATCGACCAAACGGGTCGAGTTCGAAAGTCTAAGCGGGTGTTTAGGCCGCTTGACTTACGACTCTACACAAGCACTAACTAAAAGTGATGAGTTAAACATGTTAAAACATGTTTAACGAATTTAGAAAACAAATTTGGTATCAAAACAAACGGTTTTGATACCCAAAAGTAGTTTGGTTACAAAATACGCGAGAATGCGCATTTTGGCCGAAACTACAACTCGTCACTAAGCCTAGATAATGTGGTAATCAGTAGGTATAGTCACTAGGGACTATAACCATCATGATTACGCTCACGTTATGAAGTTCAAACGAACTTCGCATTGACCATAAACTGGTTAATGCAGAAAGTCAAACGCAGTTTGACTTTCAGACTCAAAAAGCGATAAAAGAACAAAAGAATACTTACAAAAGGTCCCCACAAGTTTGATTTTTCCAAGTATTCTTAGGTATGAAGTGGTTAACACTTCAACTTAGAGAAATTTCAGAAAAATCAAGTAGGTTTTGCAAGTGAATGGTGGGGGTATATATAGGAAATCTAGAACCGTTAGGATCGTTCATCATAAAACGTGCTTCAATCTGGACCATACACATATGGCCCATGTTTTTGGCATACTAGGGGTGCCCCAAAACCAGCAAACGGTTTTGAAAATGTTACAAAATAGCCCCTAAACTTCAAGAGAAGTGCTGAAAATGGACCTTGTGTTGCAAAAAAAGAGTTTCTGACCAGATCTGGTGCTGGCATCACACCACGGACATGGCAGGAGGTGGTGGCGTAGCGCCACAGGGTGCCAGTTTCAGCAAAGTTTCAAAAATGACAGTTTTAGTCCCTGCACATGTTTAAGGCCTTTTTCGATGCGTTTAAGCCCCGTTAATCCCATTTCAAGGCTCTAAAATGAAGTTAAAGTATAGCGAACTCAAAACATGCTCAAAAACATCTTGGATGTCGGTTCGTTTGGTCGTACGGTTGCGTTATTCGGTTAATTACGACAGAAGTCGTAACGGATGCAAAAACGATCCAAATTAAGCGACGAATGGAATTTTATCAAGCCAATCACTAAAATAAATATTTTAATGATTACATAAATTTTTGGATGTCCGGATATATTCAGAACGTAAGATATGCGCGAAAATGCAAACTTATGCACTTTTTGACGCTTTTAGTCCCTTTTGATCAAGAAAGTTTATTTTTGTGAACCAAACACCTCAAAGCCTATTTCTAAGCTATGTAAAGGATATTTAGGGCATATTTGACTTATGATCAAGTTACGAAATGTTCGTTACAGTACAAATTGTCATACTTTCACAGTTTGTCGAAATTAGTCCCTGTAAGCGAATAACCTTGATTTCGGCATACCAAACCATCCAAAACTTATTTCTAAGTTATGTAAAGTTTATTTAAGGTATGTTAAGCCTATGTCACTGTTCCAGAGTGTTTGTTGCGTTAAACTGAACTGCGTTTACGCACCAGTTTGCGTATAACCTTCAAGAAAGCGATTTAAAGCTTGAAATCGAACGAGAATTGATATGTGCAAACGATACACATATTTATACAAATCTCAAGTATGAAATATAATGTTTCATTGGTTTGGTATTTGTTTAGTGGTTGAAGTGACACAGGTGTCACAGTCTCCCCTACTTTAGGAAATTTCGTCCCGAAATTTAATTTTAGAGGAAACTTGTGAAGACAACTGTGATGGTTTCGCTTTTGAATGAATCCCTCGAACCCTAAGTAAAACTATGGGCCATGTTTGGATTCTTAGCGAAATTGTCAACTATCAAAGTGAAGTCCTTGTAGTAACAAAAATGGAGTTTCGAACTACGGACAGAAGAACGTTTCTTATGAAGACTTATCATAGGAAACTTGTGTGTGCTCGAAATCAGAGTCGGAGAGTGTAAAATAAAATGACATTGGTCAAGGTTCAGGACTTCTAGTAACTTAAATAACGCTACATTCACAATGTAATAAGGAACACTTATATATAGGAAGTACCAGCGGCGTATCCACCATGCCCTTTCTACATTTGTTCCCGTATCGTTATTCTTGCCACTATAGGTCTTAACACATGACAAAACTTGCTGTGGTTTCTGTGCACTGAATTCCATAATTATATATGCATCTATAATTACGTAATTCCTTGCACAGTCTGCACAGTTCATTTCATAATGCGTAGGGTAAAAATCAATTGAATAAACATGAAGCGACTTGACTAGACCACCAAAGGATCTTTTTAACTAGATCAACGAACGAACTTTTTAACTAGATCAACACATGACCTTCTTAACTAGATCCTTGTAGATTCTTCTTAAATAGACCACTTAAGGGATCTTTTCAATTATATCATCACATGATATTCCTAATCAGATTTTCAAATCAATCTGTTTAACTAGACCATTCAACGGGTCCAATTATAGAATAGTACTTCATAACCCAAGGGACTTAACTACAACGTAAAAGTCCATTAAGGATTTAAGATAGTACCTTTGGATATCCTACTATGAATCCCTCATATGAGATATGGAGGATTCTACGAGGATTTGGATGGATCACATGAAAACACATAAACACATAAATAAAACTCAAAACATATAAGAAAACATATAAGCACAAAATCACATAATTTGTTTAACTTGATCTTTAATTTGTTATCTTTGGACACGGGTATTTTAAAGCACACCAGGAATCCAATCCGTGGATTTCATTTGGCACTTTAAACATCTTCAAGAATCTAACTATGGAGATAGAAAGATCTTAAAAGGAATTCAGCTTTGTCCTTATTGAATTGTAATATACATATATATGAATAATTCAATTAAGAGCTCCGATTTGAGCGATATTTATCCACAAGGATCTAATTATGAAGATAGAAAGATCCTATTTTGGATTTTGGAATTTGTGTAACGAGAGGTGTTTCGAAACCTTGCACTAAACGTGCTTAAGTCGATACACAAGGTAGAGAGTTCATGAGGTTGAAGTAGTAGATATGCCAAGGCGACATATGAAGCAGAATTTGGAGTTTGAGCAGCGGCAGGATTTGCAACAGCTTTGTTTTGGATAGCAAAGCGACACATGTTAACCAAATGTCTCCATCGTCCACCGCGGGTACATTTGAAACAGGGTATTTGATTCGGATGATGACGGTGGCATCGATTGCAACAAAGAGTAGTTCCCTTGTAAAGCTTCATTCCTGAGGCGAGTCATGGTGATAGCTAAATCAACGGTCTTCTGGAGTACGACGCCTATTTTTGAGTGATTGTAGCACCTAGTTCGGACATTGTTGTTGTGACGAAGAGGCATCATGCAGATGATGAAAGATATGGGAGGAAACAAGTGAAATGAAAACAGAATGACAACGCATAAAAATTGCGATCATTTGTTTGTTACCTAAGGCAAACAAATGAGATGGTGACTAATCAAAGTAAGTGGGTCACATTAATGTATCGCGAAGACATGCTTTAGCCTATAAGTGGACACTCACCCCAAGAGTTCCCAGGTAAGAGTGACTGGTCCGATTATGTGGATTTGTACGAACACTCTAGCCTTAGACAGAAAGCTCAGAGTACAGGCATCCACCCTTCCAGATTGCATGTGTTCACATTATAAGACCCAAACTTTGATGAGATTTTGAAAACTTAGAAGGTTCAAAACCTAGTAATCAATCATCCTAGAACAGATGATTGGTTTTCAAAGCGGATTCGAAATTTGTGTTCTTATTGTGGTTGTCACCTAAGGATAAGTGACGGTATTGTTTTAAATCTAAACACAAGATAACTTGTGTTAGGGTCCTAGGAAGGTTATAGTCTAGGTCAAAGCATTACTAATAACCTAATTCCCTATAACCACTGGCTCTGATACCAACTTTTCTGTCACACCCCGACCACGTAAAACAACAAATCGTGGCGGAAACATCGGGGAGTGTCGTAACAGAATCATTGTTTCAAAAGCATGGAGTAAATAATCATTTTATTGAATTATTGAACTCATTGTTTTATTACAAATCAGATAAATACAAATATTGTCTTACTAGTTTTAAAGTCGCTAAGGCACGAGTCCATCCTATGTATAGCATGCATCAACAATCATCACATAACAACACCTGAAACATGTGTAAAAATAGGTACGTCGGGATAAAAATGCCTGTGAGATACATAGGTTTTATTGTAATAGGATTCATGACTTATAAGTTTAAAATAATGTTTTAACAAAAAAAATAGTCATGAACCTTAAAATATTTTCTTTTATAAATCATACTAACATTTATAAGAAATCAGATGATATAACAGAATAATGCATAGGTAAATAAATAACCAAGTAAAATGAGTTTGTATAAAATATGTTGTTTGTAAAACATCATTTTGATAAAAAAGTTTGTAATATATATATAAAAATATACTTTGGTTTTAAGATAGTCGAATAAGTAATGTATTAAAATATATTTAAATTCCAAAATCGTTAAATAAATAGTATATTAAATATACTTTAGTCGTCAAAATAATAATTTTCAGTAGTACATCAAAAGTATACTTTGGTTTTATTAATAACATATTTAAACTATGCTTTTGTAATTAACAAAATATATGTTGGTTTTGTACAATATCACCCATGAGAGCATATTAAGCTATACTTTTGGGAGTATAACAAAGTATACAACAAATATGTGATTTAAGAATTCAACCAAACCTTAGTGCATCAAACTACACCAATTGAGACTATAGAAATACCACAAAGGCAATCTCTATTTGGATAAAAATATCGGTTTCTGACATTCCATGACAACAGGAATGGGGTGTCAAATCCTATAGCGCTATATCATACTACCAACCGGTCTGGAGAACAAAATAAGTACTATCCAACAATTAATTTTATAATCTTTAAGAAAATTAGAGTTTAGACCATAAATAATCATTCAGTTTGTAAAAAGATAAGTACTAATATGTATAATCAATTATACTTTTGAAAACAAGAACATAACAAATAGGTACACATATTTCACCCCAAAACATTTGAAAACAGTAAAAGAGGGGACTATGTACTCACCTGAGAATGCTTAGAAGTCTTGAACAACAACCAAGCAAAGCTAGAGGGAGCACGGAATCAATCGGCAACCTAATAACTGTATAAATAAACCGGACCTAAGTCGGAAGATCGGATAGGATGAGGTTTTGTAAACCAAATGAGTATTGGAACTCATATGACATGGTTTAACAAAGCCTATATTCTAAATCGAAACCTAACCTAAGTGCTTTCGACCCATTGCGACCCATTAAGGTAGCTTACGCTACTTTAACGTGTCGTTCGCGCAAAGCGCGTTCGAGATGTGTAACTAGTCCTATGACAAGTATTATATGCCTAAACATGTTGCATAATTAATTAAGTGACAAAAGTTTGTGTTACATATGCTTAATTACCAATTATGCATGAAAAGGGCATTTTGGTCATTTACCTAAGGCATATAAACTACCTATCATACAACTAATTAAACCTAAGTGACCATAAGGTATAACCTCGGAAGGTTATTCCCAATACAACTATGGTCACTAAACATGTTTGGTCGGATCCTAATGATCGACCAAACGGGTCGAGTTCGAAAGTCTAAGCGGGTGTTTAGTCCGCTTGACTTACGACTCTACACAAGCACTAACTAAAAGTGACGAGTTAAACATGTTAAAACATGTTTAACGAATTTAGAAAACAGATTTGGTATCAAAACAAACGGTTTTGATACCCAAAAGTAGTTTGGTTACAAAATACGCGAGAATGCGCATTTTGGCCGAAACTACGACTCGTCACTAAGCCTAGATAACGTGGTAATCAGTAGGTATAGTCACTAGGGACTATAACCATCGTGATTACGCTCACGTTATGAAGTTCAAACGAACTTCGCATTGACCATAAACTGGTGAATGCAGAAAGTCAAACGCAGTTTGACTTTCAGACTCAAAAAGCGATAAAAGAACGAAAGAATACTTACAAAAGGTCCCCGCAAGTTTGATTTTTCCAAGTATTCTCAGGTATGAAGTGGTTAACACTTCAACTTAGAGAAATTTCCGAAAAATCAAGTGGGTTTTGCAAGTGAATGGTGGGGGGTATATATAGGAAATGTAGAACCGTTAGGATCGTTCATCGTAAAACGTGCTTCAATCTGGACCGTACACAAATGGCCCATGGTTTTGGGATACTAGGGGTGCCCCAAAACCAGCAAACGGTTTTGAAAATGTTAAAAATAGCCCCTAAACTTCAAGAGAAGTGCTGAAAATGGACCTTGTGTTGCAAAAATGGAGTTTCTGCCCAGATCTGGTGCTGGCGTCGCACCACGGACATGGCAGGAGGTGGTGGCGTAGGGCCACAGGGTGCCAGTTTCAGCAAAGTTTAAAAAATGATAGTTTTAGTCCCTGCACATGTTTAAGGCCATTTTCGATGCGTTTAAGCCCCGTTAAAGTATAGGGAACTCAAAACATGCTCAAAAACATCTTGGATGTCAGTTCGTTTGGTCGTACGGTTGCGTTATTCGGTTAATTACGACAGAAGTCGTAACGGATGCAAAAACGATCCAAATTAAGCGACGAATGGAATTTTATCAAGCCAATCACTAAAATAAAATATTTTAATGATTACATAAATTTTTGGATGTCCGGATATATTCAGAACGTAAGATATGCGCGAAAATGCAAACTTATGCACTTTTTGACGCTTTTAGTCCCTTTTGATCAAGAAAGTTTATTTTTGCGCACCAAACACCTCAAAGGCTATTTCTAAGGTATGTAAGGGATATTTAGGGAATATTTGACTTATGATCAAGTTTCGGAATGTTCGTTACAATAAAAATTGGCATACTTTCGTAGTTTGTCGAAATTAGTCCCTGTAAGCGAATAAACTTGATTTCGGCATACCAAACCATCCAAAACTTATTTCTAAGTTATGTAAAGGTTATTTAAGGTATGTTAAGCCTATGTCACTGTTCCGGAGTGTTTGTTGCGTTAAACTGGCTGCGTTTACGCACCAGTTTGCGTATAACCTTCCAGAAAGCGATTTAAAGCTTGAAATCGAACGAGAATTGATATGTGCAAACGATACACATATTTATACAAATCCCAAGTATGAAATATAATGTTTCATTGGTTTGGTATTTGTTTAGTGGTTGAAGTGTCACAGGTGTCACAAGATCATATGATGATCTACATCATTTCATAAGCAAACAACAATCAACAAGTAAATTAACACATAAACACATGATTCCTTCATGATTTCTTATAATTTTTAAGCTTATGTTCATGTTTCATCTTCTTGTTTCTTAGTTTTCTTCATGATAATCATCTTGTATTACCTTTTAACCACTTAGATAGGATGTAAAATGGAAAGATTAGTGTTCTTACCACTAGCTCAAGGCTAGGGATGATCAAGAGAAGAAATGAAGTGGATAAAAGCAATTGGTGAAGGTCCTTCAACTTCCGAAAGCTCCAAGCTTCCTTATCCACCTTCTAACACCTTTGTATGAGTATGGATTATATGGAAATAAGGTGATGATGATGATAGAGTTGTTGTTGTTCTTGGCCGTGAATCAAGAAGGAAGGATGGGTGAGAGTTTAAGTGTGAAGGTGTTGGTGAAATGAAGTTGTTTTGGTCTTATGGTTCATTTATACAATTTTTCCAACATAGAGTTAACTATTGTGTAATATGCTCCCAAAAGCTCCAACAAGATCTAATAAAATATGAGAAGAAAATCAAATGGTGGGGGTCACCTAGTGGCCGTAGGTGTGGGGGGGGGGGGGTCTAGAGTTAGGATGTAACCATATGATTAGTTTGTAGTTGAATTGTAAGTATATAGTTAGATGTCTAGTTAGTTGATATTTATATGGGGTGTTATGATGTTCGGGGACCATAACTAGCTTGGTAATGTTAAAACAGTGCTTCTAGTGAAAATTTGGTGTTTCGGGTAGTGTTCGGTTGGTTACCGGTTCGTTACCGTGCTAAACTATGCAGTTTAGTGTGCTTTATGTACCCTTTTATGATAGTTTCGATTCCCGACACTTAGGAAAGCATTCAGGACCATTTAACCATATTTATGCATGATATTAGATTGTTTAAATGCTGAATTTGCTGATTTTATGCAGAATTATGCAGTTTATGTGAGTTTTAGGCACTTTCCGGCACTTAAACTGTCACTAGGAAGACAGTTTTATGGTCCTTACTTTCCTACACACTATACTAGTGTAATACTTGGTTTCTGGCTCATTCTGTGTCTCAATACAATGTATGTCTATCTACTGAACTCTGTCAGCATTTTTCTGATTTGTCTGATAACTGTGCAGCCGGAGTTTCGTGCATCATTTGAATCCACAAAGTTTGCATGCAGTAATGATATGTCATTTGTAATATATGATGCACATGTATGTATATGGTAATAATCAGAAAGCAATTCAAGTAATTAATTGTAATTCAGCACAATCATTAAGCACTAATCATTATTTAATAATTGTACGGAAGCATGCAAATTTGACAGTTGTCACATCAAGAGCTTGCCACATGGAATTGTTTGAAAGTTATCTTTTATGCTATGTATGAAAACATGTATACTCGCCAATACTTTTGTATTGAACTACGCTTTTAAAACATGTTGCAGGTTTTTGAGAGGATGTTGATGATGCATGGAACTTAGTAGGATGCCTAGATACACATTTAAATTTTGTATTCTTATTGTATTGTAACTTTTGTACTTCATGTCGTTGTACTTGATTTCAATCCTTGTAAATGACTTTTAGTAATGGAATAAATCCATTATTTAAATACTTGTCGCAAATATTAGTGTTATGATGTCTCGAGCAATCTTTCTTCATCCCAATTTGATGTTTCCGCCATTGGTTGGGTGTGATAGAAAAAGTTGGAGTTTATATGAAAAAGATGAAGTTTTAGGTAAAAACCCTGAAGTTTGGAAGAAATCGTAGATAAACTTGTGGAAAATCGTAGTGGAAAACGTTGTGTAATCATGTAAAAGTGATAAATCTTACTTGAAAACAATCGGACAACAATTCGGCAGCGATTCGGAGTAAAAGGCAGTAATGAATGAAATGGAGAAGGGGCTAGGTATTTATAGAGGAGGCTGACAACCTTTGTTCGAAGCTGGCTGCCTTTGTACGAAGGCAGTGCCTTCGTACGAAGCTGTTGGCTTCGTTCGAAGGTTCCAGTTTGGTGTACTTAGCCTTCGTTTCACGTGTAGGGTGCTCGTTTAATGCATTTTGTTGCGCTAGTTAGTGCAAGTATGTTAAATATTTTAGTGAAACGCCAAGTATCGGGTCGCGTTGCGTTGCGTTTTAGAGTGATAAATCGAGTCATTCGAGTGAGCATTTGAGTGTTTCAAGCGAATAATAACACCTAATATCTCGTTGATTAATTAAACACACAAATAACCCAAATAATGTAAATAAATCCGCGTTTCGAGTGTACATTGAGTTTGAGTTTTGGTGTGATAATCAGGTTGCAAGTATAATCCATAAACATATAAAGCGCACACAAGTAAAGCATATAAGAACACACAGCATAACACTACTACTATTAACAGCGTTTGCGATTTAGCAATTTAGCGCGATAAGCGAGTGCGAAGGCGAGAGTGGTTACCGAACAAACAAACACACTCGGCAAGTAAAGTAGCATAATTCTCTGTGATTCGTGTTGCGGTAGCGTTGAGCGTTGGCGAATATTAAGCGTTTAGGCGTAGTGGTGCTGTGTGATGAAAATGTATTTAGTATAACATAACCCTTTTATTTATATCGAATCTCGGAGTACAAAACGGTTACAAATCGAAGTAAGTAGCAAGAGGATAACAATCCGAAAAGTCAGGTTATTACGACTAATATGTCTTCAAGTAGCCAAGTAAGATTAACCCCGGTGAGGCGTCCCAACATGGAAAGAGTTAACTAAGTGTTGGAGGCTAGACGGGGTTATGTTACTTTAAGACTAGCAAGCTACTTGGATTAGCAAAATAAAACATCAAGTGAGGTGTGGAACAAGTTACGATAGCCAAAGCTTCCAAGGTTCACACTTGCATCAAACACAAGTCTTGCCATATGAACTATGGTAGACTTGTATGACTTCAACATATGTGGGTTGTCTAAAACCCAATCAAAACAGAAAGTTTAGACGGTGTTTACACCTCTAAACTCATAAGAATCAACCATACACAAGCTCACTAACCATAAACTTGATTAAAAGCAAGGTAGGTACAAGACTGCATAAGAAATCATAAGTTTTATAAAGTTAACAAGATAATATTCCAAAACGGAAAGTTTGGACCTCAAAATGGTGATTTTCCACCTTAGTTTACCATATTAAACTTGTGGATACACTCCTAGAGGTGTTCCAAGATTTGTAATGAAAGAAAAAATGAAGAAAAGATGATAAAAAGTGAGAAAAGTGCTCACTTTGGCACTTAGAATAATCTGCCACAACTTGTATTTCCAGCTGAATTGAGAGCATTTTAAGAGTTTAAGTGAGTTGGGAAAGTTCAAATGGGAAGTAGGAAGCTTGTTTATATAGTGGTGGATTAAGGTTGAGAGTTTAATGAGGTTTCAAGGTAATTGGGGAAGAAAAATGTGGGAAAAGATGGTCAATCCGTGAAAGGAAAATAACATTCTGCGGGTTAAGGGGTTTCATGGGCCGCGATAGATATGGCTTAGGGTCAACCATAATTTGAGTGTCGTGAATGCATGTATAAGTATTTGCACGTATAAAGATTATCGAAATACGTATTTAAACGGTTGGTTGTATGTATAACAAATAAGTATAAAGAACGAATTTCATTATGATCAATTCTCGTATTACAAGCCTGGAAATGAAACACGATTACAAAGAGAATAAAAGTTTTCAAAAATAAAAATAGGATTACACTTTCTAAAAAAGGAAAGTACGAAATGTGAAGCGTTACATGACAAAAGTATTGGCGAGCATACAAGTTTGAATACTAGCATATGTATAAAAGTTTGAACAAATCCACATGATAAAATTGCTATCAAGAATTAACGTATAACTGGCATGCAACTATAAATGTCAACCCAAAGTTTACCGCTTGAGTAATTTTATCGTAGCAACAAAAAGACCGTTCTGTGTTTACCTTAACATGACCTCAAGAATACGGGCGGTGAGTTACTCCTATAGCGCTATTCATGTTAAGGGAGGCTTGATCGAAGTTAATGACAAGTATAAAGCATAAGAATGTTCCAATGTATACGAACTCAAGCATAACGTATTAACATGTATGTTGGATTGTTTGTTTGTGATTTAAGCATAAAATATGTGATTGCGTGTGTTTAATAGTAATAAACATATTGCACCCAAAAGTGTAAAAGTAAAAGGGGTCATGTATACTCACAATTTTGCAAAGCTTTCCAATTATCCGCGAATTGACGAGTTGTTGAGTATGGGGAAATGAAGGCGTACGGTCATTCGGAGTTTAACAAAGGATTCGGATTGGAATTTAAGTTACAAAAAGTAAGTATTCATAAAATATATCGTGTCTAAGTACTCGTTTTGACACTAAGTTTGTATGTGATTTCATGGGTCATAGTTTGCCCATTAGAATCAACAACGAGAGACTTAGAATCATAGATAAAGTAGCCTAAGTTCATGACAAATAATCATAAACCGATTATCATCATGAGTTCGGCCATGTTTGTGTGTGTGTGTGTTTATAGGAGAAGGATCCATTAGGAACCACCCTTTATTGCAAGAACCGTGAGAACCAATGTGAACATAACCAAAATACCTAAAAAAATCTAAAAAACACAAACTTTTTTTAATATTTTTATTATTAAAATCGCTACTTTTCGTTAATAAAAAAATTAAATTTTTTTTAAAAAATTATATTTTTTTTATACTAAAAGTAGCGATTTTAATAAAAAAAATTTGTGTGTTTTTTAGATCTTTTAAGATTCTTTAAGGTTTTTTGCGGGTTTATCTTTATGGTTTAGTTTTTAGCATTTTGCTTGGATGGGGGGTTAGGTTTTTGGGGGTGGGGGGGGGGGGCGTGTTGGGGGTTAGGTTTTTGTTTTTTTTTTTGAGGGGGGGTAGTTTTTAGCATTTAGCTTGGGGGAGGGGGGTTAGGTTTTTTTTTTTTTTTTTGGTGGGGGTGGGGGGGTTAGGTTTTTTTTGTGGTGTAGTGGGTTTATTTTGTTATGTTCACATTGGTTCTCGTATGAACCCTACCCTATATATATATATATATATATATATATATATATATATATATATATATATATATAGTTATATAGTAATCCTAAGCTAAGTCCATCAAGAGTATCATAGGTGGTCATGTAAGTCAAGCATGGAGGATTAACCTTTTTATATCATTCACCAATGCACAAATCATCACAAGGATGATTCGGATGGTCTTGAATGAAAAGGAAATATACAACTAAACTAATATGTCTTCAAGTAGCCAAGTAAGATTAACCCGGGTGAGGCATCCCAACATGGAAATAGTTAACTAAGTATTGGAGGCTAAACGGGGTTATCTTACTTTAAGACTAGCAAGATACTTGGATTAGCAAAATAAAATATCAAGTGAGGTGTGGAACAAGTTAGGATAGCCAAAGCTTCCAAGGTTCACACTTGCATCAAACATAAGTCTTGCCATATGAACTATGGTAGACTTGTATGACTCCAACACTTGTGGGTTGTCTTAAACCCTATGAAAACAGAAAGCACCTCTAAACTCATAAGAATCAACCATACACAAGCTCACTAACCATAGACTTGATTAGAAGCATGGTAGGTACAAGATTGCATAAGAAATCATAAGTTTTATAAGGTTAACAAGATAATATTCCAAAACAGAAAGTTTGGACCTCAAAATGGTGATGTTCCACCTTATTTTACCATGGTAAACTTGTGGATACACTCCTAGAGGTGTTCCAAGCTTTGTAATGGAAGAAAAGGAGATGAAAAGATGATAAAAAGTGAGAAAAGTGCTCACTTTGGCACTTAGAATAATCTGCCACAACTTGTATTTCCAGCTGAATTGAGAGCACTTTGAGAGTGTAAGTGAGTTGGGAAAGTGGAAATGGGAGGTAGGAAGCTTGTTTATATAGTGATGGATTAGGGTTGAGAGTTTAATGAGGTTTAAAGGTGATTGGGGAAGAAAAAGGTGGGAAAAGATGGCCAATACGTGAAAGGAAAACAACATTCTGCGGATTAAGGGGTTTCATGGGCCGTGATAGATATGGCTTAGGGTATCGTGCCTCGTGGCGTCCCACTTTATCTGCCCCGAGTTTGATTTATTGCATTTTTCCGCCTGAACTTTGATATTCTTATTATTTTAAGCCATAACTTCCATTTTAAACACATTTTCAAGTATGTAACATGTATGCAACCATAATTTGAGTGTCGTGAATGCATGTATAAGTATTTGCACGTATAAAGAGTATCGAATCACGTATTTAAACGACTGATTGTATGTATAACAAATAAGTATACAGAACGAATTTCATTATGATCAATTCTCAGATTACAAGGTTGGAAATGAAATACGATTACAAAGAGAATAAAAGTTCTCAAAATTAAAAATAGGATTACACTTTCTAAATAAGGATAAGTACGAAATGCGAAGCGTTACATTTGCATCTATCTCAATTTTTTGGTAATCCTGCTCAGAATAGTTTTCTAGTTTCTTTGGCTCTTGAACATTTGGATTTTCAGTACTTGGTACCATTGGAACATTTGGTCCGAATATAACGGACTTCCAACATCCTGTGTTCTGTTGAGCTAGTAGATGAGCCATTCAACGTTGCCATATATTGTACTCTGATCTTACAAGCATCAGAGGCTTTTTATTGAAACATGTGTTGTGGGGATCGTGATTGTTTTGAGACATCCTTTTGATCTTTGTGAAAAACAAAGTATCATTCAAAAACTTTGTGAATTTGATACTTTGACTCAGTAATTCGATAAAACGAACAGTTGGTTATCAATTATGTGAGCTGACCTTTTTGTATTAAACTGATCGGGAAATCAAGTTTAATGTAACCAAGCTCTGATACCAATTGTTAGGATCTGAGTTTTAACTTGCATTTGTTCTATGTGATGAAACAGTAAAATGTTGGTAAAATAGAGTTGAATTATGGATATAATTATGAATGTAGCGGAAATTAAAGAAAAATGCATGAATGGGAAGTTATCATACTATTTTCTATTGATAACCAAAAGATTACAATTACAGAAATGATTATACAACTCCCCCTCAGCCTGATCACTCAACTTTGTTGTTCGTACAAAAGGATTGTGTGTGATAGTGATTATTAGATCTCTAACATGTGAGATCCATTTATACAAAGTACAAACATCTGTTTATAATCAAGGCTGACATTACGCTAATAGTGACATCTAACATTCCTAACAGAACAGATTGCACAGATGTTCGAAACATCAGCACAGATGTTCGAAACATCTGATGGAATGTAACCAATATTCTAAGTATACTAACGTCTATTTAAACATACATTGTTACATTGAAACAGTTGTTCTTTAAACCTCTGTTGGCTTGATTTAAATATTTTTTCTAGCCTAAAAAGATGTTTGGTCTTCTATAACAGTGCATTGTCTTCAATATCGCCTTAGCCATTGAACAAACTTTTCTTCTTCTTCAACATGACTTTGGCCATTGAACAAACTTTTCTTCTTCAACAATGGTTCCATTTCTTCAACAGGTCTCTGAAGTCTTCAAACAGATGCTCTGTTAGTGTTCAAGGTTCACTATCTTTGGGAGGAGATGTATATCATAACTTGTTTATTTCTTGATCAAAGTAGCATGTTTTGGCTTTTGAACTCATCAGTTATTTTGTAGGCCCAACATTAAATGATTAACAGTGTCTAGGGGTGAGCAGTAACCGAACCGTTAAACGAAAACAGATGAAACCAACTCGAAATCAACCAATAAGTGAATGATGCGTGTGAAGTGTGTATATAAGTTTAAGTATATTTTAAGCCCTTTTTACACTTTTTAGCCAAGTTTTAAATTTATAAAATATGATATTTACTAACACTAAACACACATATGGGCAAGTGCACCCATCGTGAGCGTAGAATAGTGTTGGCAAGATACCGAGGTCGTCCAAAGACACAAGAGCTTTTAGTACCGGTTTATCCTCAACGTCTAATCAAATGAAAAGTTTAGAAAAAAGATTTTTAAACTAGAAGAATAAAAACTAACTAAAATGCTGAAAAGTAAAAATAAAAGAAAAACAGATAGACAAGATGAATCACTTGGCTCCGACTCGTGTTTAGTGTAACCTTTGATTATTTCTGCACTTTTCCACTATTTAAGAGATTATCTTAGTTATTGTAGTAGGCCCCTCTTTTGAAGGTGACGTTACCCTCAACCCAGTAGTTTGAGTCAGCAAGGATACAATCCTAAAGGGTCGAATTATTGACAGATAATTAATTAAGTTATTAATGCATATTGTGGTAGGCCCCTCTTTTGAAGGCGACGTTACCCTCGGCTAAGTAGTCTGAGTCAGCAGGGATACAGTCCTAAGTAGCCGGGTTAAAGTTTTAATAGTAGTTTAACTTATGAGGGGATCAAAGAGTTTGGACCCCCGCGATCCAATACCGTTAAGTATTGAAGGAGGTCCTACTAAATTTGACCCAGGTCCTTTGCAGGATCTATACACTGAACAATGGCAAGACTCTTACCAAACCGTTCCCTTAACCCCCGACCAGGTAGCCAACATACCTCCATATAGACCGTGGAGATATGAATGGTGAAAATCTTTTATTTTATATAGACAGTAAAATAATGCCAAGACACCACGGACAAACGATAAGGAAGAATCACCTTCAACATAAGAAACTAGTTATTAAAGTCATTAATACATAACCAATTAAAAAGTGCGAAAAGATTAAAAATAAAAAGTATTACACTAGACACTTTATCTTCACCAAGTGATGTAAGAGACTTAGGCAAACATGGCCTTGATTGTCAAGAACTCTTACGATCAATCTTGGATCCCGAGACGACTCACACACTCTATGATGGACAATGGATGATGGTGGTGGATGATGGTGTTGTGATGGTGGTGGGTGGTGGGTGAAGTGTGAGAGAGGTGGTGTGCCAAGGGATGGTTTGAGCTTGAGCCAAGCACTCCTATTTATATGCTGAACAGAAGCTCGGGCACGGCCCCGTGTCCATTGGGCACGGCCCTATGTCCATCCTCTTCTCTGTCTTCATTAATTGCAGTTTGTCTGCATTAGTTGACCACGACCCCGTGTGCAGAAGCATATATGTACTATCAAGATTTTCCTGGATTCTGTGAATCTTATAGTTGACCACGGCCCCGTGTCCGCTGAGCACGGCCCCGTGGTCGGCGATGGAAGCTTCTACAACTTTTTCTTTTATGCTGACACTTGGGCACGCCCCCGTGTTCACTGAGCACGGGGCGTGTTCAGCCTCCTGTTCTCATGTTTTGCTTGGGAAGATGCTGTCGGGGAGGTCGGGCATGCCACGTTTGTTCCTTTTCTTGTATTTATGTTAGATTTAGCTGCCTTTTTGCTTCTTTTGTTAATTTGAGCTCATTTAATCCTGAAAATACAAAAGGGAGACAAAAGCACACTTTTTCCAACATTAGTACTAAAAAAGGGTTAGTTTTATGCCACAATTGATGTAATTTATATGTTGCATTTTGCACACATCAGTGAATGATCAAAAACCAAATTAACAAGAAACCGTTTACTGTTTTTTTAATATTGAAAATCTAAAATTAACCGAATTGAACCATTCATCTATATATATTATCTATTATCTATACTATATTATAGTGCATATTAAAAGGGTAAGATAGCCATTTATGCAATTTTCAACAATTTACAAACCTTTAAAGTTTAATGTGCATGCATTTAAAGCACACGTTTATTGAAAACATCATCTTAAATTAGGTGGATGCTTTTGAAATCCTGCTCATGTGAAAACCATTTGAAATCCCGCTTATGCGAATGGATGAGGGAATGGAATGGGCGAGGTAATGGAATGGACGAGGTAATGCAATAGATCATTATCATTCCATGTCTTATTTGGTTATCATGTGAGAATGAAAGAAATCCTTACTTTATGTTGTTTCATAGAAAAGAATAGACGAAGGAATAAAATCAATGGTGCTTGACGGTAGTTGGTGGTGGTGGGTGTATAGGTGGCAGTGTCTGGAGGTGGCGACGACGGCGCTGGGTGGTGGCGGGGGTGACAATGGTGGCAGGTGCCGTTTGTGGTGGTCGGTGGTTGAGGTGGTGTTGGTGGTGGGTGTCGACGTGCGACGGGTGGCGGGTGGCAGCGGAGGTGGGTGACGCTGCCAGGCGACGGTGGTGGGTGGTGGCGGGTGACAGCAGGGGCGGAGGTGTCGGCGGTGGGTGACGGAGGGCTGCGACGGATGAATGCGGAGGTGTGTGACGGCGACGGGTGGTGGCGGGTGACAGCGGGGGCGGAGGTAGGTGGCGGCGGCTGTGGTTGGTGGCGACTTTGGTGGGTTGTGGTTTTCTTAATGAAGTGTGAAAGGGAGGATGGAATGAAAAAAACAGGGGGATGGATGGAATGATTTTGAGGGAATGGAATGCCTTATGTAATGGGTGATTCCATTCCCTCGACCAACCAAACCCTCTTTTTTCACTACCTTGTAATCCACCTCTCATTCCAATATACCAAACGCTACCTAGATCAGTCCCTTTCATTCGAAGACCTCATCTTCCCTCTACAACAAGACCGATTACATCTTCTCGCATTCATCTTCAGTGATCTGATGCTTGCAGCCTCCGAGACCAGTTGCGGCCTTTGATTTATGATCTAGGTCTTTAGTTATCATAAATTGCAGGAAATTTCGTGTGAAACTTAGCTTTGATTTATGATATAGGGTTTTGATTTACGGCTACACTCAGGTACCATTTTAATACCTTAGATAGCTTATTTACGACAACAATCAGTTCTGATGATGACATATTGAACGGAACTGGCGAAAAGCACCAGATCCGACATTCGAAAGGGTGGCGATGGTTAGGGTTTCATAAGAAATCCCCTTTGTGCACTTGGGGGTATTTGGGATTCCTTCTCGGACTTATTAACTTACAAGTGGGGAACCCGCGCGTTGCGGCGGAGTCGACACGATTAATCCTAAGGTGCCAATAGACCGAGGACACGTTAATCAACGGACACAACTAACAACAAGAATTTCATCTACTATAAGACCAAAATCTTTAATTGAGTTGAAGAAAAGACGGATGGGTTTTTGTAAGATTCAATTTTCTTCTGCTTCTGATTCCTTCTCCCGCCAATGTCGTCAGGAGCTTTCTCAACAAACTGTATACAGAAAAAAAGATTTGTGAGGGTGAAATATGCAAAGGAGATTGTTGATGGTATGGAATAGTGAAATAATTACATTGGGAGAAGTGAAACGCGCCACGAGTGCATTATATTTGTTTTGCATCTTTGAAAGGCGTTTAGTGATGCCTTACATCGATCGAATAGTATGGATGCAAGCACTGCTACTTTCAGACCAATTGCCTCAGTGTTGCTTTTTTTTTGCTCCGTCTTTTTCTTGTGTCAAATGAAAGCATAAGGCAAAACAACATTAAATAGGAAAACGTGGTTGGTATAGAATAATAAACTGATGTAGTGTAATTTCTAAGTTACGGGCTAGTGGTTTGTTAAAGTTTTAATAGTTTATATAATCACATTATTTAATGCTTGTTATTAAGTTTACACTTAATACAAAGAGGATCGGATCACTAATCACATTATCTTAGTAAAATAGAATTTTAAAAACTACTTACAGTTGACATCTTGAATAACCTCCTCCTTCTTCTTAGTCGGATCAAATAGTGCAATCCACACTATGATACTACATCATTGTTTGAAAAAAAAACACCTATTACTGCACATCGTACTTTTTTGTAAGCTTGTGTTGGTGCTCCATATGGATATTCAATTGAAACTTTTAGGCAACTGTCTAGACAGTTGATCAAGTTATAGAAATATCCACATCTAAGTTTCAAAAGTCACGAGAAGACAACGGGACAGTTGACAAACATGAACTAGTTACTGTCCTACTTTAAAAATTGTATTGATCGGTTCCTGTCCTACTTTAAAACTTTGACTTTTTTGACTTTTTTATATTCCCAGTAGTTTATTACTTTATTCGACTCTAAACAATCGTTCATGTCTCTAGTTATTTATCAATTTACTTTTAAAGTTAATTTAGTCTAATTGACTACTTATTTGCTCTACAGCTATGAAGTTTTGCAGCACAAAGGCCTTCTTTAGATGAAACCAAAATAAAGCTCATGGAACCCTCACCCAACTGACGCAATCCGTTTTCGATCCTAAACTTTATTTTTGACCCGTTATCAAAACCCACCAAATTTGCAGCCTATATCAAGGATTGTAGTCAAGCGTACACAACCAAGTGAAGTTGGCTTAACCCCAGATGGCAATAAGTTACACAGCTAATTCAACCGTTGTAACTGATTGTGAACGCGTTGTAGGATCGTGTTTGACTCCCGAACGATTGCGAAACGACACGTACGACGTGCGGAATCCGTGCACGTGTGTGGACCGAACACAAGAACTAATATCATCAAGATTCAATTAAGATCTAATAATGTTTTACACCTTGAATCTCTCCTTTGCTACTTTCTCTCTCTAGAATCCAAAAGCTCTCCTAAGAATGAAATGGCAAAAGTTCTTAAATGAAACATAACATGGGGTATTTATAGGGAAGGGGTTTAATGAAGGCTCCTCATTTAATCTCTTTATCCGTCCGGATGGGCCGCTATCCATCCATTCGGATGGACTTCCTCTTTAATAAATATTCGTTAAACTCCGTCTTGTTATGTTTCCCGCTACGACGTACGATTGACAGAGGCGATAGACATTAGTGCACTCACAGACTCCCCCTTGGATATTGTCGCAGTCAATCTCGTAGCATCTTGTCTTTTCTCTCTCTGAGTCTTTATGAAGCTTTGACATCTTCAGCAACCATAGACTCCCTCTTCAAGCTTTTCTTGATTATGTGTTCTGAGTTAGCTCTCCCTTTCGGTGGACTCTTTTTCTTCAGCCTCCCCTTTTCGTAAAGCTTCCGTGCTTTTAGGATCGACACCTGGTTCTTCAGTTACAAGCTCCCCCTTACAATGAGCTCGTCTTTAGACCCCCTTAGCCTCAGCTATCAGGATCGTTATCTGGCTTAACATCTGCAATGTCTCAAACATTTGTAAGAAATTTGACAATTTAAAATTCAAACTTGAGAACCCGGCTCTAATCACAAATATAACAATATGTAATTTCCAGGAATAACTTGGCTCTCTCCCCCTATCAAATGACTTTATGAATTTGACATTTTTATGAATCCAAAACCTCACAAATAATCTTCCAAGTCCAAATTAATGACCTTGGAGATTTCACAAATTGTTTTGATTTTTCAATTTAAAACTTCAAGTCTCAACTGAATGAACTTGTTTATTTTTCAGAAACACGGTCAGCATACTTAGATTTTGAAACTTAGCTCTTAGACATCGGTTGTCGAAAATAAAGTAGAAACAAAAACTTTTTGTATTTTTCTGAAACATAAAGCAGGCAAAAAAGAAATATTTACAGACAATATTTTTGTTTGAGTTTGTGTCAGAGGATCATATCATTTTATGGCAAATCACTAGCACCGTTGAGCTATAAACACTTTAAGTTCTAAACGATTCACTTAGATTGTCAGTATACTGATACACTTAAATTTTCACACAAAGTTCAACTCTTCCGAGATATAAGATTTAGTGTTTTATGAACTTAACTTATTCGCGTGTCCCACCTCAGAATATACTCTCGTATCAAAATTCCCTAGATTCAGTCTTACAGGTGAATGTACGATAATGATATCTGTACTCTGGGTTAGTGCGAGACCTTGAGAGCTCAGGTATGAACTATCGTTCAATCAAAGAGATGAAGGCTCGACTTTGAGGTGTGTCCCACTTAGGGATCTTCTTTACAACTGCACTTGATTCGTATCTTTCGATATTTTATCAATTTTTATGTAGAGGTTAATCTTTTAAAGCGCGTAAAGTATTATACGAAGTCTAGGCCATTGCTTCTGCAACATCAGAAGACAAGGTATAATACCCCAGATATCAAACAGTATAAAGACCTAGTATCTCAGAATCTGGCAATCTCTCAAACAAGATTTCGGGGGTTAGCCATATATCCGAGAGATGTTCCCCACGAGATAAGTAAGTTTTTTATATTTAGGTTTATATCTCGAAATCAATCTACTAAGCGTGTAAAAACCTACTGGCACATCATCAGTGAGACCATTTATCATATTTAACTTTCCATTTTTTTAGTGTACTGTGATTGTCTACTGATGTACTATCATTTCCTCTTTTTACACAAAAACTCATTTTTGAATTTTCTCATGCTTTTGGCTTTTTTAGATTTTCAAATGTTTTTATATTTTCTGAAATTCTTACTCCCCCTAAAATTCAAAACATTTAAAGAAAATTTGACAACCCAATGCATATAGCTTTGTCTCACCATCAACTTTCTGCATCTCATGCTCTGTTTTGTAGAAAATATAACATGTAACGCATAAAGTACCCACATGATTTACAACACACTGATTTTTAACAATGTTAAAACCATTTTCAATTGTGAAATAATCATGTTTGTTCAACTGTGCGGGTTTCGGTGTATTCAATCAACCTATTTTTGTAAATTTTTTATTTTTGACAAATTTAAAACAAACATATTTTTTTTCATTTTTCAACTTTTGACAAAATAGAAACATGTTTTTGGTTTTTTTTAATTTTTTTAATTTTTAGGGCTTTTAATATGGTTTATTTATGTACAGAAATGAACAAACTCCCTGTTTTAGGTGCAAGGTTCAGCAGCCTCCTCCTCTTGTGCCAGGCTGCTCCGATACTCCTGTAGTTGACATCCAGTTATCTTCAAGAGCACCTTCACATGCATACTACTCAATCACTTGAACAATTTAGCCCAGGTCTGTTTGACCTTAGGCATTTCAACACAATATGCTTCTTTTAATTTTGGAAAATTTTTGTCATTAATTTCAACTGCTTTTGGTTGAGTTAGTTTTCCGTTCAGAAATAGATTGTTTCTTAACCACCAAGGTTTGTCCTTTTGAAACAGTTCTTTTGTAAAAATATGAATCATTTTGAACATTTTGTTTTGGCAAATTAACTTTGGTTTTCCAAAACTGATGCGGTTTGGTCATATCAACCAATGTTCGCCAACTTTGTGTTGTTCTGAATCTGGGTGTGTGAGAATTCCAGGTTTGTATTGAATCAAACCTAGTTGGGTTTGATTTCCGAGTTTGATTTGAAGCAAACTTGTTTGTGTTGTACCTCCAAGTTTGTTTTGAATCAAACCTAGTTGACTTTTGTTTCACATTCTCAGATTTCTGTTTCCCAACATCAACAGGCTTTGAATTTGGACACTTACAACTGACATGTCCAATTTTATTACATTTAAAGCATGTTTTCTTTGAAACATCTTTAGCCTATTGTTTTTGTTTCTTTTGAGCATAGAACTCTTCATTAGACTGTCGTCTAAATTGGAGTTCTTTCTCTTCCTCAGAACTTGTTCTATGAACAAGGTTCATCTTTTTCTGATAGTTTGGCGGTTCATTTCTTTTCCAATTCTGTTTCTTTTTATAACCCAACCCAGCCTTCATGTTTTTCTTCTTGAAACTAGGTTTGTTGTAAAAGGTTTTGTTACTCTTTCCAGCAAATTTTTCAATTAAAGATTTTTCAATTTCAATCAACTTGAACACTTTGTCAATCTTTTCTGAAATCACATTCTGAATCGGGACTTCAAGATCTAAGATCAATTTGTCCGATCCAATCATGGATAAACCAATCCTTTTGAATCATCATTCTCCTTTTTTCGGATTTTGAGTTTTTCAGATAACCTTCATGAAAACTACATTCACTTTCATCATGTGACTCAGACTTAACTGTTAGTAGACTCTTCTTTCAAAACACTTTCAACGACCTTACCTACCACCTCTGAATCACTAGAATCATCAGATTTGGAATAGGTTACCTCTATATTATCTGGCAATTGATCAACCATGTTGAAAGCTTTTTCCATCTTCCCGTCATCATAGAATGTGAATTTTTCCTCAAACGGTGGTGGAACCTGATGATATTCTGAGTCAATACCTTTCTTGTTTTTCTCGGAATCGTTATCATCCGGTTTTATGTTGAAAATACGTTCAAGAACATATGATGCAGCGTGATAACTATGCAACTTGTTGTTATCTTGTTCTAAATCAGCTATAATACTCTTTAGCTTAGCAAAATCTTCAATGTAAGAAATACAACTTGTTGTTTTATTTCATACTGTCGCTTAAGCGTATCAGATGTTTCAAAACAATGTTTCGATCTCGATTGAATAAGTTTCATTTGACTCTTCACGTCTTCATATGATTCTTTTGTAATATGATATGCAAGTTTTATTGAATCATATTCTTTTTTCATTTCTTGAAAAACATTTTCTTTTTGTACACACTCTTCTGTAGGGATGGCAAAAATACCCGAGCCCGACGGGTATACCCGAAACCCGACACAAATGGGACGGGTATACCCGATACCCGACGGGTATTGGGTCGGGTGTGGGATTAGTTTTAAAAATTTTCGCGGGTATGGGTCGGGTATCGGATTAGGTGATACCCCCGAAACCACATACCCGTTTACCCGAACTATATACCCGATCATATACCCGAAGTTTTTAATTTATATTTTTATTTCCCATTAACCCTTATCTATTAGTGATTTATTTTAGTACGTTTATAATGTGAAAAAATAAATTTTCTTTTAGCATATGTATTTGATGATTGTATTTATATTTTGTATGTTGTGAAGCATATACATATAAGTGTATAAATATTATAAAGTTATTATTAATTTATGATAAAACTTATATGTATGTAATGTATATTTTAATTTATAATAGTTGTTGCATAAATAAAATTATATAATAATTATAATAGTAAAAAATGTATTTGGAAATCCTAATATATATCTTTTAACAAACTAATGGGTATACAAGATACCCGCGGGTATACCCGGTACCCGACGGGTAATTACCCGACATATACCTGACGGGTATTGGGTCGGGTATGGGACACGATTTTACAATTGGGTATAGGTATGGGATTACCAATACCCGACCCGAACCCGACCCATTGCCATCCCTACTCTTCTGTTTCTACTGAACACCTTTCTTTCAAAATCTCATTTTCATTTTCTAAAATCTTGCATTTTAGTGTCAGCTTTTCATCATTATCTTTCAAAACTTTTTCGTTTTCTAACATCTCTTTGCATTTATCATTGAAAGCTTTTTCAATTTTAGTAAATTCAATGTCTCTTTTTCTGAACTTTTCATCTTTTTTAGTACAAGCATTGCACGTTTCCATGCATTTCTTGCACTGTTCAACATTTTTATTTAAAACTTCAGAAGATTCAGTTGAAGTTTTTACCTCAATGGTTGGCACCTCAGTTTTTTCTGCCGTCTGATTCTGGTCAGCTTCCTTCTCCTGCTCTTCCTCAGCAACAGCTTCATCAGCACCAGCTACATCAACTGACTTCTCCAACTTCTCATCAGCTTCTTCTTTGTTCTTCTGATCCTCTTCATTTTGCTGTTCTTCAGTAACAACTTCTTCTGTTGGTTTTAGATCTTCTTTACCAACTGCTTCTTCTTCTTTTTCTTCTGCTTTCTCCTTCAGTTCATTTACCAAGTTTTCAACATTCTCTTTCATCTTCTCTTCATTCCTCTTCTTCAAACTAGCTGTCATAACTTCTCTAATTATCTTGTCCAGCTTTTTAAGATAATTTCTATCTTTTTCAACATTTAAGTAGTATTCGCCGGATAGAGGAATAACAGCTAGCACATCATTATACACCACCTCTCGTCTATGAACGACTGGATCTCCATTGCGGTTGATATAACACTCTTTCTTCTTATCCCACCTTCCATAACACTTCGCTTCTTCAAACTCTTCTTGCATCTTTTCAATTCTACAATCTGCAAAGAATCTTTCTCTGGATGTTTTCTCTTGCAAGATTTCTTCTCTCGTTTTCTCCTTTATCTCAGCAACAAAAGCACTATGTTTCACTTCAGCCATTAAAGCAGTATCATCAACATCTATATAATCATTCCAATTAAACCCTTCATCTTCTTGAATGACCCTGTGTTTAGCATGTTCAATCTTGGGTTTGGCATGATCACGTATCAGTAAAGCTTGTGATTTTCCTTTTGATGAACTTCCAGCAATCCACTTTAGACTCTCTCCAGAAGTATGCTCACCAGTTTTATGATAAATTTCCTTTTTGTAGTAGTCATCTTTGAAAGGATTTCCATGATCAGCTACTTTCCGGTTGACACACTCCCGTTTGAAGTGACCCTTCTGCTTGCATCGAAAACATGATACTTTTGATTTGTCGAAACCGAGCTTAGTGCTTAACAACCCTCAGAGTTCCTACTTGCCGGTTATTTCCATGAATCCCTGAGCTCTACGAATGCCGCTAGCCAAACACCATCTAATATCAATGAGTTCCATTTCTTTCGGATCTATCTGGTCGTAATCTTCCTTTGTCAGCTAAGGATTTCCGTTCTCCCAGCTACCAGACATTCGTATGATTCCAGAATCGACGCAAGAAAACTCATTTGTTGTTTAGCTGCATTGATGCTCATAGCTAGAGAATTTTTCAACTTTAAAGAAATGTTGCAGAGAATCTCATCGGGTTCTTCAGAATTTGAGTCTGTTGACGATGAATGATAACCTGGATTGTAACTGGATGAATTTTTCTGTGAATCTTTTGTCTTTTCAACACTAAAAGCAGTCTTTGCTGACTCTTTGACTGACACCGAAGGTACACTGCCTTTGTAATAAAGACCCACATTCTATTGATGCAAAGAACTGCTCATTTTGCTTTGCTTTTGCATTTCAAGCTCATGACTCTCGATCTTTTCAATTAAAGCATCCAAAGTTATCGAATCGAATTTTGTTATGAAAACTTGAAGGGTTATAAACTTATATATGGCGCATATTATATCAAAAAATAAGCAATTTTTAACCGTGAAATACTTGTTAATTTTGAGTTTTTGGTTCAAAAAGAGAAGAAAGTGTGTAGAAGAAGAAATTTGACAAATCTGATCCGAATTTGACTCTGAAACGGATGAAATCAAGTAGATTCTTGTAGATTTGATCTGTGCAATCGATCTCCCACTCTGATACCACTTGTGAACGCGTTGTAGGATCGTGTTTGACTCCCGAACGATTACGAAACGACACGTATGACGTGCGGAATCCGTGCACGTGTGTGGACCGAACACAAGAACTAATATAATCAAGATTCAATTAAGATCTAACAATGTTTTACACCTTGAATCTCTCCTTTGCTACTTTCTCTCTCTAGAATCCAAAAGCTCTCCTAAGAATAAAATGGAAAAAGTTCTTAAATGAAACATAACATGGGGTATTTATAGGGAAGGGGTTTAATGAAGGCTCCTCATTTAATCTCTTCATCCGTCCGGATGGGCCGCTATCCATCTGTCTGGATGGACTTCCTCTTTAATAAATCTTCGTTAAACTCCGTCTTGTTATGTTTCCTTCTACGACGTACGATTGACGGAGGCGATAGACATTAGTGCACTCACATTGATATCTTATTTTAAGCCCTAATTATTGTACTACATAAACAAACCCCTCTTATTATCAATAGCCAGATATTTGAACAGAAGTATAGATTAAAGTGGTCTTGTTGGGGATTGTGTAGATAAAAGAGAGATTTTATAATAAGACAGAGAACCAAAAATTAGATCATAAAAAGAAAATCTTAACCCGGGGTGAATTCATTTGACCAGGGGATCCATCATTTCTTGTGGTTTGACCATCTCTCATACTTAGACTGCCTCTAGATAATCCAACAAGCCCATAATTTGGTGAAGTTACAATATTACCTTGGGCCTGGGCATCTTTCAAGGCATGTTGCTGCGGTGATGCCAAATAGAACTAATGTTGATTCTGCATATTGAGCTTTTGTACTTGCAAACCCATATTAGGGTGTAAATCGTCCATTCCCTGTGAAGCAAATTCACACCAAGCATCAAAATACCTTTAGAAATCAAATTATAACATTGCATGGAAGAAATGCAAACCATGTTGTCTTACGCTCAAAGGCCAACCCTTTAATGGAAAAGTGTTGGACTCTATATGCCCAAGACACATATTAAATTGATGTGGCTAGTACGTTATGATCCAAGTCGGGTCATACCCAATAACAAGCTAGACAAACACCAATAATATTTATTTATGATATGATCAAACAAATAAATATTAACACTTAGAATATTTAGAAATTGGTTTTCTAAATAAATTGCACTTGAGAAATTAATAAATTATATGGATATTTTATTTTGAGAGAATATTTTATCTTGTTATTTAATGGGTTAAATAACATCATAAAAGGTTATGATTCGTTGCATTACGTCATATAACATATGTTGATATAATTTTATAAAAGTTGTAAACTAAAAACAAGACTTAAAAATGAAAAAGGAAAATTTTCATTGGGCAAAAAAAGGGCCCTATGGTCGGCCACAATGGGGTTCCCAATGTGGGATTTCCAACTTCCAATACATGCAAAATCTCAACAAGATATAATATGATTTTGATCATTATTCATATAAATCTGCATACACACATTATTCTCTCACTAATTCAAGTTACAAGACTTTGATAATTCCTCTCAAAATTTTCGGCCAAGGTGTGCTATTCAAGAGGGGTTCAAGTTTGGATTTTAAGTGTAGAAATCCTAGCAAAAATCAAGGTGTTTGTTGGAAGGCTTGGGGTATACAAGCTTGAGGTCTTCTACTTTGAATATTACCATTCAAGAAGCATCATCCTTTTCACCTACTTGTGCTTTGAAAGGTAGTAATCTAAAACACCCTATGGTTGTGTTTCATAGCATGCATGTTCGTATATGGATCCGGGTTAGTGGGTTTTGCATATAAAAGAATTTTATATCTTGTAAAGTAACATGTTTTAAATAACTTTTTCGCTGTGTTTTTATTTTATAAGGATAAAATAACTTTGATAAATATGTGAAAAACCCAACAATGGTATCAGAGCCGCTTATATGAGTACATGCTTCATAGGATTTAAAATTTTCGGGTTTCGGGTTTGGTTAAAACCCTATAGCCGAAATTTTAAACATGGTTCTCCCTTTGTTTTTCAAGATTATTTTCTTACATGCATAAAAGTATCTTGAAAATTATATCATATGGATGATTTGTTTGTTTGGACAAAAACCCACCTTTTCGGGTTTTCATTCTTGGCTGAAAATGGGTTTTAAAAGGGAACCATTTTTTTCTTGAATTTTATATATATGGATGTATATTTTGGTGTTCATAACCTAGCCATGACCTTGTGTTTGAATGTGTTGAATGATTGTGTTTTTTGATTTATATTTAATTATTTCAATGGGTTGTAATAATTAATGTCTTTGTTCTTCCATTTGAAAAATATGTAATTTATTTATCTTCATTTGGTATGTAAAATAAATAGATTAGTTGCATTTTATTTTACTAGAAAAAAATGTATTAGGATAATTTTATGTAAAAGAAGATGCACAAAATGGGTTTTGGTTTGGACCATAATATTCGGTCCAAAGGACTTCATGGTTCTAAACGGGATTTTAGCCCAATAACCAAATCACATATTGGAGGTCCAAAGGAGTTTGGGGCTGAAGTTGGAGTCCATTTGGAAGCCCAAAGAAAGTGGAGAAATCACAACACAAGAAGAAGACTTGAAGCATTTGGATGGGGGATCAAGTGGGAGTTCAACGACACATTACTTGTGTCAATATTTACCCCTTAGGAAGGACCTATTGGCACACTTGTTTCGGCTAACAAGTGTTGTCAAAAATAGTTGGCTATGGTTATGCACCTATTGATATGTGTGTTATGCTTGTGTGGTTGCTTATTTATGTTGTTTAGATGATATGTCGATATACATTTTTTTTTTTTGAAAAATGAATATGTCGATATACATGCTTAACAAACTAATAATCAACAACAAGTTTAAAATCGGTTCTTAACAACATCATTAAAGTGGTTAATAAAAGGTTTTTATTAAAAGTTAATGATTTTTATAATAAAATGGGTTTTATTAAAAAGGAACCTTGAAATTTTTTTTCATTAAAGTACCATTGATTTGAATGCATGCAAATGTATGGTACATAATATTTTCTAAACTAGAATTTTGAAATATTAAAAATCCCTTTTATAAAACAACTCAAACACCATCCTTTTATATAACACTTGAATCACTTGGGAACTTGTTTGTGGGATAAAGATCACCTAACCACATTTGAGGGAACTTGTATGTTCGAGGTGGGGTTAACATGTTTGTGGGATAAAGGTCACCTAACCACTTATATGTGTAAACTCACATGTGTGTGTAAATTGGACGACTTGATTTGGAAACCATGTGCTTAGGGTCACCGAAGCATGCCGTACAAAGGTGTTGATGGGATTAAACGTGCCAACTAAACATAAAGATGTTTAACCGATCCCATATGGCTAGAAATTGCAAAGGGTTGCAATCGTCAAACGTTGACTACCTTGTTAACTTAAATAATGGGATAAAGGTCACCTAACCAATATTTAAATGTAACATTGGATTCTATATTTTAATTATTAATTGTCTATAAGACACAAAAGGGTATTAATGATTAAAATATAATAATATCGGAAATACTAAAATTGAACTTTGTTAAATTTTGTTGATGGCCGCAAACAATAACACAACCAACACAATTACCTCAACCGCCTGTAACCTATCACTTAGAACAATCCTTGAAAAGGATCATCTCAACCATAACAACTTCATGAATTGGTTTCGAAACTTGAGAATCGTTCTCAAGCAAGAGAAGATATCCTATGTGTTGGACGATCCGATTCCCGATGAACCTAACGTGGAAGATGAGGAAGCCTATAACGATTGGGTTAAGTATACCGAGGACTCCATGCAAGCCTCTTGTCTCATGTTGGGAACTATGATTCCCGAAATTCAAAAGGATTTTGAACATCACGGGGCATACAACATGATTACCCAATTGAAGGAAATGTTCCTACAACAAGCAAGGGTAGAACGCTTCGAAACTGTTCGGGCGCTTCATGAATGTCGAATGGAGGAAACCCAATCGGTATCATCTTATGTCCTTAAGATGAAAAGCCACATCGATCGCCTCGAAAGGCTAAATTGTCCCATCTCTAAAGAGTTGGCTACGGATTTAATCCTCAACTCTTTAACAAATAAATTTAAGAGCTTTGTTATGAACTATAACATGAATGGATGGGACAAGAGCATTGGTGAACTTCACGCAATGCTCAAAACGGCCGAAGCAGGAATGGGCAAAAAGGCTTTACCCGTTCTAACAATCAATGAGGGATGCAACAAAAAAGGCGCCACCCCGACTCCAAAGCAAATTTTGCCAAAAGAAAGGGGCATGTCAAGGGAAAAGGGAAGGGAAAGGCTAAAGCAGAACCCACGAAACCAAAAGAAAAGAAGAAAAAGGTTGCCGCAAACGACCCATGTTTTGAATGTGGTGAGATAGGACATTGGAAGAGAAATTATCCAACCTATCTCAAGGAGTTGAAAAACAAGAGGGATGCAGGGCAAACCTCAGGTACAATCTTTATGATACATGTTGAGCTTAATGTTATTTCTTCTAACACATGGGTACTAGATACCGGATGTGTAACTCATATTTGCAATTTGTTGCAGGGGTTCAAAAGAAATAAACATTACAAGAAGGGAGACGCTAGTCTCTTCATGGGCAATGGAGCAAAAGTTGAAGTCGAAGCCCAAGGAGACTATGTTTTGAAGCTTCCAAGTGGTTTGGAAGTGATTTTGAAAACTATTTTATATGCTCCTAATTTAACTCGGAACATAATTTCCGTTTCCCTTTTGGGACAATGTGGTTTTAATTTCAAATTTGTTAACAATGACACTTATGTCTCTATGCATGATGTGTTTTACTTTCCAGCTATGTCTTTAAATGGTATTTATGAATTGAATCAAGATGAAACATCATATGATAGCTCAATGTACCAAGTAACCGCCAAGAAACTCAAAATGGATTTGAGTGATTCCTATCTTTGGCATTGTCGCCTTGGACATATAAACAAGAATCGCATGCAAACACTTCGGAAAAATGGTCTTTTGAAAATGAATGAAGATGATGCATTTGATGTATGTGAATCTTGTTTACAAAGCAAAATGACTAAGGCACCCTTTAGTGGCACCTTTGAAAGGGCAAAAGACTTATTACGTATCATACATTCGAATGTATGTGGTCCTTTTAAGCCAATGACTAGGAATGGTGAAAGATACTTCATTACTTTTACCGACGACTATAGTCGTTATGGTCATGTGTGTTTACTAAGACACAAGGATGAGGCATTTGAAATGTTCAAAGACTTTAAAAGTGAAGTAGAAAATCAACTCAAGAAAACAATCAAAGTCCTTCGCACCGATGGAGGAGGTGAATACCTTAGTGGTGCTTTTCAAGATCATCTTAGGAGTTGTGGAATTATCTCACAACTTACTCCACCAGGAACACTACAACATAATGGTGTGTCTGAAAGGAGAAATCGAACTCTATTAGATATGGTTCGATCTATGATGGCTAGAAGCACGTTACCCCTATCATTTTGGGGTTACGCTTTGCTCTCCGTAGTCCGTATACTAAATATGGCCCCAACCAAGAAAGTGGAAAGGACACCTTTTGAAATATGGTATGGAAAGCCTCCATCATTATCATTCTTAAGGGTATGGGGTTGTGAAGCTTATGTTAAGCAATACACCCCAAATAAATTGGAAGTCCAATCCACTAAGTGTATCTTTGTAGGATATCCTAAAGATGATATAGGATATTATTTCTACGATCCAACCGAGCAAAAGGTATTTGTTGCTCGAAAGGGTAAGTTCTTAGAAGCTATGTTCCTTATGGAAGGGACTGGTGGTAGAACGGTGGAACTTGAGGAGGATCAAGAACCACAAGCCGATACACGTTTGGTTGTTACTAGCGCTCAACAAGAGGTTGTTGAAAACGATCAAGAGGCTGATCAATACACAGAAAATGTTCGCAGATCTGGTAGAATTAGTAGTCCACCTGAAAGATATGGATTTTTCATGGATGGATGCTACGTGGTAGATTCAGATGAACCAACCACATACCATGATGCAACGTCAAAATCCGATTGTGACAAATGGCTTGAAGCCATGAACATAGAGATGCAATCCATGTATGACAACCAAGTATGGGAATTGGTTGTGCCACCTCTTAACTCCAAAGTAGTTGGAAGTAAGTGGGTTTTAAAGAAGAAAACTGATATGCATGGTAACTTGCATACTTATAAGCAAGACTTGTAGCAAAAATGTTTCACTCAAACTCAAGGAGTTGATTATGATGAGACCTTCTCGCCCGTGGCAATGCTAAAGTCAATTAGGATATTATTTGCCATAGCTTCATATTATGATTATGAGATCTGGAAAATGGATGTCAAAACGGCTTTCCTTAATGGATATCTTGATGAAGATGTCTATATGGTTCAGCCTGAAGGTTTTGTCGATCCAAAATATCCTAACAAAGTATGCAAGTTAAAGAAATCAATCTATGGATTGAAATAAGCATCTAGAAGTTGGAATCACCGTTTTGATGAAGAAATTAAGAATTTTGGATTCATCAAGAACAGCGATGAAGCTTGTGTGTACAAGAAGGCTAGTGGGAGCATCATCACTTTCTTAGTATTGTATGTCGATGACATTCTACTATTTGGAAATGACATTCCAACCATAGAAGGTGTAAAAACCTGGCTTGGAAGTTGCTTTTCCATTAAGGATCTTGGTGAAGTCGCCTACATTTTGGGAATAAAGATCTATAGGGATAGATCAAGACGCTTTATAGGTTTAAACCAAAGTGCATACATTGACAAAGTCTTGAAAAGGTTCCAGATGGAGAACTCTAAGAAAGGTTAAGTACCTATTCAAAAGGGGACAATGTTGAATGCGTTTAAATGTCCAAGCTCACAAGATGAGCAAGAGAAAATGAAAGGAATCCCATATGCGTCCGCTATAGGATCCATCATGTATGCAATGATATGCAGTAGATCGGACGTGTCATGCGCCTTGAGCATGACGAGTAGATACAAGCAAAATCCAGGTAACAGTCATTGGAAGGCCGTTAAGAGCATATTAAAATACCTTAGAAGGACTAAGGATATGTTTTTAATATATGGATCTGGTGAGGAGGAACTCGTTGTAAAGGGTTACACAGACGTGAGTTTCCAAACCGATCGAAGTGATTCTCGATCGCAATCGGGGTATGTCTTCATTTTAAATGGAGGAGCGGTCTCTTGGAAGAGCTCAAAACAAGATGTGCTAGCATTGTTGATGTGCGTGAGTGTTATTAGTTCAAGTTAATTTCGCAGGTCTAGTTCGCTGAACAGGTCAATTTCGCTGGTCAATTTCGCTGGTCAAATTCGCTGACAAATTCGCTATTACGACGACTGATAAAGTCGCCGAAACCGAGATAATTTCGGTGTGGAAAATTATGCGGTTACCAAAGTCGCCTTTGGATTTTAATTTCGCCGCTAAATATGCTGGTCAGTTAATTTCGCAGATCACACAAATTCACTGATCTTGTAAATTCGGAAACTTAATATGTTGAACTTTCTGAAGATTCTATCTCCTCTCCAACACAAATCTGCAAAATCAAACAAGCAAATCTGCAAAGTTTTGACAAAATTTTGATGAACTTAATGAAGAACACGAAGAACAGTCTTCGAATCTTCAATTCCCATTCAATTTTCACCACACCCCAAGGAGTAGGGAGCATATTCTCCTGGAATCTCGGCAAGACCAAGTCCCATTCGTATGTTCCTGCAAAACAAGTTCAAATATAGTGGAAACAACCATTAGTGTAAGGATAACAATGAGGATCCTGGATCCTTATTCCTGCAACGTCTTCTGAGGATCCTTGATTCAAAAAGAACTAAGGATCCGTGATCCTGGCTGCACTTTGAGGATCCGTGATCCTTAAGTTATAAAATCCACCCCTAACAAAGATGATCAGGGAAGTCAAATTCCCCAAGTGGCTAGCAAATGTGGTTGTGGTTCAAAAGCAGAATGGGAAATGGTGAGTTTGTGTAGATTACACAGACCTAAATAAAGCGTGTCCTAAAGACCCATTTCCTTTACCTCATATAGATCCAATGGTGGATGCAACTGCCGGTCATGAAATGCTGACCTTTATGGATGCATCCTCAGGATTTCACCAGATCCAAATGGAGTCATCCGATCAGGAGGATACTGCTTTAATGACACCAACAGGTATTTATTGTTACACTGCCATGCCTTTCGGTTTGAAAAATGCAGGTGCAACGTACCAGATATTCGTGAATATGATGTTTAAAGACAAACTTGGGGACACCATGGAGGTGTATATGGATGATATGGTGGTAAAGTCCAAGAAGGCTGAGGATCATCTCCAGGATATTGAAGGTGCATTTGATATCCTGGACCAATACAATATGAAGTTGAATCCTGCCAAATGCCATTTCGGGGTAGGGGCAGGAAAGTTTTTAGGATACATGGTGACTAAGAGGGGAATAGAGGCAAGCCCAGAACAGATCAAAGCTATCCAGGATATCAAATCACCATCCAACATAAAAGATGTGCAAAGGTTAACAGGACGAGTAGCGGCATTAAACAGTTTATATCAAGATCTTCAGAGAAATGCAAGGAATTCTATGATATCCTGAAGAAGACTATGAAATTCGAGTGGGGAGAAAAACATGAAGCAGCCCTACAAGGATTGAAGCAGTATCTTTCAAGTGCACCTTTGCTGATGAAGCCCGAGGATGGTGAACCATTATCTCTATATCTTGCAATATCAGGGAGTGCAGTAAGTGTCGTTCTGGTAAAGGATCATGAAGGTCAGCAGTATCCTGTCTATTATGTTAGTAAAAGTTTATTAGATGCTGAAACTAGATACTCACACTTAGAAAAAAATAATATTAGCCCTAGTTATGGCATCCACTAAGCTTAGACACTATTTTGAGACACATAGGATTCATGTTAAAACTAATGATCCGGTTAAAAATGTGCTTAGGAAACCTGAGATGTCGGGTAGAATGGCTAAATGGTCTGTAAAGTTAAGTGCATATGATCTAGTATATGAACCTAGAAATGCTATAAAGTCTCAGGCTCTAGCAGACTTTGTGGTTGATTTCAGTAGTGACGTTCAAAAGGAAGTAGACCTAGAAGTGTAACAACTAGGAGAAAATCTAGGATCCTGGACATTATATACTGATGGTGCATCCAATGTAAGAGGTGTAGGATCAGGTATACTACTAAAATCGCCACAGGGGGACATATTGCCCCAGGCTATTCGTTGTGAATTTCCTGCCACCAATAATGAAGCAGAATATGAAGCTCTAATTGCAGGATTAGAATTGGCTAAGAATATGGATATCAAATGTTTACAGGTGTATGTTGATTCCTTGTTAATCACTAACCATTTCAATGGATCCTATGCAGTCAAAGGTGAAAGGTTAATCGAATATCTTGAAATTGTCAAAAAAATTAGTAGGATATTTCGAAGTTTTTACACTTGAGCAGGTACCAAGAGAGGATAATGCTGAGGCGGATGCTTTGGCAAATCTAGGATCTGCAGTCAGGATACCGGAAGGAACTCAGATACCAATACTACATGTTCTGTATCCTGCAACGGAACTCTTCAAGTCTCAGGATAAGGAAGTAGCAAGTGTTCGGGATCCTGGTAATAAGTATCCTGAAGAGGACCCTGAATCTTGGACGACCCCAATTATGAAATATCTCAAAGAAGGACACATCCCAAAGGATGAGAATCCCAAGGCTTTCAGGATGAAGGTATCTCATTTCACTATTATAAATAATGTTTTGTATAAAAAGTCTCTTGCAGGTCCGTACCTAAGATGCTTGGAGGATCCTGAGACCAAAGAGGTACTTCAGGATATGCATGAAGGAGACTTTGGCAACCATACTGGGGCAGATCATTGTTCTCGAAGGTTCTAAGAACGGGATACTATTGGCCGACTATGAGAAAGGATGCTGCAGAATATGCTCGAAAATGTGATGCATGTCAAAAATACATGGAATTCAACGGCTCAAACGGTTTTTTTTTTTTTTGTCTTAAAAATACAAGGAATTCAACGGCTCAAACGGTTTTGTCAAACGAGCTACGGATCAATTTCTATTTGCAAAACAGTCAAATTTTATCGACGCTTGCCAACTGAAATTCCACCACTTTAATTAATTTCGCTGCCTTAATTTCGCTGGTCAATTTCACTTAATTTTGCTAGTCAGTTCAAGTTAATTTCGCAGGTCTAGTTCGCTGGTCAAATTCGCTGACAAATTCGCTATTACGACGACTGATAAAGTCACCGAAACCGAGATAATTTCGCTGTGGAAAATTATACGGTTACCAAAGTCGCCTTTGGATTTTAATTCCGCCGCTAAATATGCTGGTTAGTTAATTTCGCAGATCACACAAATTCGCTGATCTTGTAAATTCGGAAACTTGATATGTTGAACTTTCTGAAGATTCTATCTCCTCTCCAACACAAATCTGCAAAATCAAACAAGCAAATCAGCAAAGTTTTGACAAAATTTTGATGAACTTAATGAAGAACACGAAGAACAGTCTTCGAATCTTCAAGTTTCTCAGCCAAAATTCTTCAAAACAATCAATCAAAAACTTTCCTGGAAACCCTAAAACCTGCAAAACAGCAATCAAACAAAACAGAAGATCAAAAACAGCCAACAAATTCGAAAATTTTATCAAACCAACAAAAAATTTCGAAACCCTAATTTTTTAGGTTTCAAAATTTTCAAAAAACTTCCTGATTCTGCAGAACACCATTCTGAACCGAGCCTTCAAGAGCCTAATGCTCTGATACCAATTGTAGGTCCCCTTGACGTATGGATCTTAACAGAATTGTCTATCTAACCTAGAGTGCGGAATCCTCCAGATCAGATTTGTTACAGAAACGAGTAGAAAACAGATTTCACAATCAAACGGGTCCTCTATTGATTATCCAAACAAACTGTTTTACAATCAACTCAAGACCCTCACAACCTCACAGCCTATCTCTGTGATCTTGACTACAAACCCTATTTCGAATTCACTCTCTCTACTTTCTCTCTCTAGAATTCTTTTCCTACTCTTAAACCCTAATCACAAAACATGTTTATATACCACATGTTTGTGAACTAGGCTTCCTACTGGGCTAGGCCATTCTCCAAGCCCATTACAATAATAAACTTCCTAACCAATAAGCTAAGCCCATTACAAAATATCCAAAGACTAAATAATCAAACTATTAAGCTGTTGTCACCGAATATGCACCAACAAGCTTTCACACCAAAGTGGCACTTGGAAGGATTCAATTTCATATTGAACTTGTCAAGGATATTGAATGCTTCCTCCAAATCTCCAAGGTGATCCTCAGCTTTCTTGGACTTAACCACCATGTCATCTATATAGACTTCCATAGTGTGTCCAATTTGTTCTTTAAACATCATATTCACTAGCCTTTGGTATGTAGCACCTGCATTTCTTAGTCCAAATGGCATAGCAATATAACAATAGATACCAGTAGGGGTCATAAAGGTTGTATCCTATTGATCAGATGGTTCCATCTGAATTTGTTGGAATCCAGATGAAGCATCCATGAAAGTTAACAACTCATGACCCGCTGTAGCATCCACCATGGAGTCAATGTGGGGCAATGGGAAAGGATCCTTGGGACATGCCTTATTTAAATCAGTGAAATCGACACATACCCTCTACTTTCCATTTTTCTTTTGAACAACAACCACATTGGCTAACCATCTCGGATACTTAACTTCTCTAATCATACCTGCCCTAAGCAGTTTGTCTACCTCTTCCTGGATAATGGCATTCCTTTCAGGTGCAAACTTTCTCCTTTTTTTATGTATAGGTTTGAATGACCTGTCAATGCCAAGTTTATGAGTAATAACATCTTTAGAGATACCTGTCATGTCCTCATGTTTCCAAGAAAAGGTAGCTTTTCTTCTCTTTAGAAAGGATACTAGATCCTGCTCAATGTCATTGAGGATCCTGGATCCTATGAAAATGTTGGATTCAGGATCCTGAGGATCCAGCAAGATATCCTTCACATCCTGTTCTCTTGCCTCCAGGACTTCTCTTGGAGGATACTTTAATTGCTATTGCTCCCTGGGTCTCGAAGTTGGCTTCATCGATGAAGTATAACAGTTTTTAGCTTCTTGTTGGTCACTTTCAATTTTCACCACACCCCAAGGAGTGGGGAGTTTGACACATTGATGATATGTAGATGGAACTGCCTTCATGTCGTGTATCCATGGTCTGCCAAGGATAACATTACAACAGGATAAGCAATCAATAACACAAAATTTTTTAAAAGAATTAACTCCCTCTGTGTATATTGGAAGTTTGATGTCCCCCAATGTATTCTTTGTTTCTCCACTGAATCCCACAAGAACTGATGATCTTGGGATAATTTCTGATTCAGGAATGTTCATCTTTTTGAGGACATCAAGCTGAATGATGTTTACTGAGCTTCCCCCATCTATGAGAATCATGTGAACAAAATGGTTAGATATAAATAAAGTAATAACGAGACCATCGTGATGAGGATCCTGAATATCAACACGATCATCCTCATCAAAGGATATAACTTTCTCCTGTGTAAGGATCGAGGTTCGAATGGGTCTATCCCCATTATCCATCTTCGTCTCTTTGGCATGCCTCTTGGCTGCTGAGAATGAAGTGCCACATATGTCTGATCCTCCAGATATGAAGTTGATAATTTGTGCATCGGTAGGAGGAGCAGGAGCTCTTTCTTGGACTTTTTCAGGATCCTGGATCCTCGACTTTTTTTCCCCCAACAGCTCCTTCAAGTATCCTTTGCTCAACAAGTAACCAATCTCTTTCCTAAGTGCTATGCATTCATCAGTGAGATGACCAAAGTCTTCATTGTAGGCACACCACTTGGATTTATCCTTAGTAGAAGCTAGCTTATCATTCTTTCTAGGCCATCTAGTTTTTTCACCTAAATTCTGCATGGCAAGGATTAGTTCATTGTTATCAACAGCAAAACAATAATCAGAAATAGATGGGTAATCTTCATCATCCTCTTCTTGTTCCACTGCATGCACATTTTCATTATCAAACTTGTTGTAAGGTTTAGATTTGTTATTCTTGTAATAGGATCCTTGTTTTTCCTGCTTCGAGGATCCTACCAGTCTTTCCTGGATCCTTTTGTCATCCTCTAATCGGATGAATCTAAGGGCCCTGGTTCTCACTTCATCAAGGTTCTTGCAAGGGGTCATGACAAGATCATCATAGAATAGTGAATCCTTAAGTAAACCCATTTTGAAGGCTTCTATAGCCGTAGCAATATCCAGATTAGGAATATCTAAGGATTCTTTACTGAATTTAGTGATATAATCTCTAAGTGATTCATTTTGACCCTGTGTTACCCTATATAGGTCACTAGTTAATCGTTCAAACCTCCTACTACATGAGAATTGGTTATTAAACAAATTAACTAGATAGACAAACGAAGTAATAGAGAAAGGAGGAAGACTTAGCAGCCATTTAAGAGTTGATCCTGTTAATGTGGATCTGAAACCCTTGCATAAGCATGCTTCTTTTAATCTTTCGGGAATGGGGTTGATCTCCATTCTCTCCCTGTATTGAGCTATATGCTCTTCTGGATCAGTTGTGCCATCATAGAGCTTCATGCTTGGTATTTGAAATCTCTTTGGTATCTCTGCATCACAAATAGGTGGTGCAAAGCGAGATATCTTGTGGCTTCCATCTGGAATTTCATGGATGGGCTTAACCACCCCTGGAACGCTGGATATCATATCCTTGAGTTTCTGCAATTCCCTAGCCATAACTTGGTTGATACATGTATCCTGCACAATGCCATGGTTAGTGTTATAAGAAGTATTTAAAGTGTTACCTCCTGAAGGATTCGAGTTTGGAATTCCTGATGTGAATCCATATTGGCGACACTCTGGTAGGATTGAGGGACCAGACGAAGCAATAGTTTGCATAGGTATTAAGTCTCCCAAGTGAATCTCTAAACATCTAGGTTCTACACTTCTTAAGGATCCTTGATCTTGGAAGATGTTGGACCCTTGATACATCGAGATTGGGGCCTTGGAGGATAATCCATGGATCCGTAAACCTGAGATGAGGATCCTTGAACCTGAGAGGATCCTTGAACCTGAGAGGATCTTTGAACCTGAGAGGATCCTTAAACCTGCTGCGCTCCAATATATCCTCCATATCTGAAGAAGGATCCTTGATGCTGAAAAGCGGATCCTGCAGGTTGAAAGTATGACTCTTGTGCCTGTGTCATTGCCGATGATGCAAAGTGCGTATTTGATGATCCACCCTGATATTGAATGCCTGATGCTGTAGAGTGCTGGGCAGTCATGGATGGAGAATCAAAGTTCAATGATCTAGGTATCAATGGAGAGTGATCCTCCGCCGATCTCTTCAATTTCTTGATCTCATTGATTTCTCGAAGGGTCCTGTCATTAGTTTTGTCTTGCTGCTGCATGTAATCCTTCATCTGCAAAATCAAAGAATAAAGATCATTATTAGTAGGGCCAGAAGAAGTAGTAGTAGCTGATTTTGAGAAAACAGAGGTTTGTTTCTTCGGAGCAATTTCAGCATTCTTCTGGGATCCAGAAGGTGTAGGAGGCAAAGGTGGAATGCCCTGTGAAGAGGTGAACACCGGTATGGAGCTTGAAGTGTTTTTCGGTTGAGAAGCCATATGATCAAAGGTAATGAACAGAAATGAACGAAATGGGTGAAGATTTTCAGAAATGAAGCACCAATTGCCCCACGGTGGGCGCCAAACTGTTTTGGTCAAAAATCAGACTAGGATAATGTAACCAAATCTTATTTTGTGAGGTATGATGCTTGAATGAATGACCGAGTATATGAACAATTTGTAAACGAAATGAAGAAGGGACACAAGGTTTTATACGAGGAAAAAGCCCTTGATCAATATATGATCTCCGGCATAAAAAACCTCGGGTGATGGAAATTACCGATCACCAACTATATTAAACAAGTAAAGGTTACAAATCGAGATGATAACAAGCTTGTTACAAAGATCTCTAATGTGCAAAAAGTGTGAAATCGCCAATATGTTGCAGAGAGTTCTCGAGTGTGTGTGTTTGCTAACTTGTTCTTACTAATTCAAGCTCGTTATCCCCTTTTAAAAATGGAAATAAACTAAATAACAAACAATCCGCAAATTATGTTAGCTTCCCACGACTTCATTAACGGTCGAATCAGCTATGCACGTGCAGAATATGGGAGCATATTCTCCTGGAATCTTGGCAAGACCAAGTCCCATTCGTATGTTCCTGCAAAACAAGTTCAAATATAGTGGAAACAACCATTAGTGTAAGGATAACAATGAGGATCCTGGATCCTTATTCCTGCAACGTCTTCTGAGGATCCTTGATTCAAATAGAACTGAGGATCCGTGATCCTGGCTGCACTTTGAGGATCCGTGATCCTTAAGTTATAAAATCCACCCCTAACAAAGATGATCAGGGAAGCCAAATTCCCCAAGTGGCTAGCAAATGTGGTTGTGGTTCAAAAGCAGAATGGGAAATGGTGAGTTTGTGTAGATTACACAGACCTAAATAAAGTGTGTCCTAAAGACCCATTTCCTTTACCTCATATAGATCCAATGGTGGATGCAACTGCCGGTCATGAAATGCTGACCGTTATGGATGCATCCTCAGGATTTCAGCAGATCCAAATGGAGTCGTCCAATCAGGAGGATACTGCTTTAATGACACCAACAGGTATTTATTGTTACACTGCCATGCTTTTCGGTTTGAAAAATGCAGGTGCAACGTACTAGAGATTCGTGAATATGATGTTTAAAGACAAACTGGGGGACACCATGGAGGTGTATATTGATGATATGGTGGTAAAGTCCAAGAAGGCTGAGGATCATCTCCAGGATATTGAAGGTGCATTTGATATCCTGGACCAATACAATATGAAGTTGAATCCTGCCAAATGCCATTTCGGGGTAGGGGCAGGAAAGTTTTTAGGATACATGGTGACTAAGAGGGGAATAGAGGCAAGCCCAGAACAGATCAAAGCTATCCTGGATATCAAATTACCATCCAACATGAAAGATGTGCAAAGGTTAACAGGACGAGTAGCGGCATTAACCAGTTTATATCAAGATCTTCAGAGAAATGCAAGGAATTCTACGATATCCTGAAGAAGAATATGAAATTCGAGTGGGGAGAAAAACATGAAGCAGCCCTACAAGGATTGAAGCAGTATCTTTCAAGTGCACCTTTGCTGATGAAGCCCGATGATGGTGAACCATTATCTCTATATCTTGCAATATCAGGGAGTGCAGTAAGTGCCGTTCTGGTAAAGGATCATGAAGGTCAGCAGTATCCTGTCTATTATGTTAGTAAAAGTTTATTAGATGCTGAAACTAGATACTCACACTTAGAAAAAAATAATATTAGCCCTAGTTATGGCATCCACTAAGCTTAGACACTATTTTGAGACACATAGGATTCATGTTAAAACTAATTATCCTGTTAAAAATGTGCTTAGGAAACCTGAGATGTCGGGTAGAATGGCTAAATGGTCTGTAAAGTTAAGTGCATATGATCTAGTATATGAACCTAGAAATGCTATAAAGTCTCAGGCTCTAGCAGACTTTGTGGTTGATTTCAGTAGTGACGTTCAAAAGGAAGTAGACCTAGAAGTGTAACAACTAGGAGAAAATCTAGGATCCTGGACATTATATACTGATGGTGCATCCAATGTAAGAGGTGTAGGATCAGGTATACTACTAAAATCGCCACAGGGGGACATACTGCCCCAGGCTATTCGTTGTGAATTTCCTGCCACCAATAATGAAGCAGAATATGAAGCTCTAATTGCAGGATTAGAATTGGCTAAGAATATGGATATCAAATGTTTACAGGTGTATGTTGATTCCTTGTTAATCACTAACCATTTCAATGGATCCTGCTATGCAGTCAAAGGTGAAAGGTTAATCGAATATCTTGAAATTGTCAAAAAATTAGTAGGATATTTCGAAGTTTTTACACTTGAGCAGGTACCAAGAGAGGATAATGCTGAGGCGGATGCTTTGGTAAATCTAGGATCTGCAGTCAGGATATCGGAAGGAACTCAGATACCAATACTACATGTTCTGTATCCTGCAATGGAACTCTTCAAGTCTCAGGATAAGGAAGTAGCAAGTGTTCGGGATCCGGGTAATAAGTATCCTGAAGAGGACCCTGAATCTTGGACGACCCCAATTATGAAATATCTCAAAGAAGGACACATCCCAAAGGATTAGAATCCCAAGGCTTTTAGGATGAAGGTATCTCGTTTCACTATTATAAATAATGTTTTGTATAAAAAGTCTCTTGCAGGTCCATACCTAAGATGCTTGGAGGATCCTGAGACCAAAGAGGTACTTCAGGATATGCATGAAGGAGACTATGGCAACCATACTGGGGGCAGATCATTGTTCTCGAAGGTTCTAAGAACGGGATACTACTGGCCGACTATGAGAAAGGATGCTGCAGAATATGCTCGAAAATGTGATGCATGTCAAAGGCACAGCAATATACTACATCAGCCTACTGAGCCATTATATCCTATCGTTTCCCCTTGGCCATCCATGAAATGAGGCATGGATATACTGGGGAAACTCCCAAAAGCTCCAGGAGGTAAAGTTTTATGCTGGCAATGACAGATTACTTCTCCAAGTGGGTCGAAGCCGAAGCCTTTATCCAAGTCTGGGATCAAGAAGTGGTATCCTTCATAAAGAGGAATATCCTGACAAGATTTGGGGTGCCAGCTGAGATAATTTGTGATAATGGCTCTCAATTCATCAGCAAAAGAACTACTGACTTTTGCAAAAGTTGGGGAATCAAGATGATTACATCAACTCCAGTAGATGCCTCAAGCAAATGGACAGGCAGAATCCTCAAACAAGATAATTGTCAAACAATTTGAAGAAGAGGTTAGGCACTAAAAAAGGAAGACGGGCAGAAGAACTACCATTTGTCTTATGGGCTGATAGGACAACTGTGAAGAATGCTACTGGGCAAACCCCATTTTCTTTGGTGTTTGGGGCAGAAGTAGTGATCCCGACAGAGATGGTGATACCAATAGCCAGATCAAGCCTCCGGGATCCTAAGACGAATCCTGAAGCCTTATGTCAAGAGTTGGATACTGTTGATGAAACAAGAGATGCAGCAAAGCTAAGGATGGCAGTGTATCAACAGAGGATATCCAAATCATATAACAAGAATTTAAGGACTAGGAGATTTCAAGTTGGAGATTGGGTGTTGAGGAAAGCTTTCCAGAATACAACCAATCCTGCCAATGGGAAATTAGCTCCAAAATGGGAAGGACCCTACGAGATTGAATCAGAGTCTGGGAAAGGAGCATACCGACTTAAGAATATGCAAGGGGATATGTTGCCAAGATCCTGGAATGCTATACACCTTAAAACCTATTTCAAGTGAGTTTAGAATTTAATTTCTAACTCAGGATGGTATGAATTCAAATCTCTTTTAATATGGTTATTAAGTTTATAATTTGTTGAAACCCTATACTGACTTAAGCATCGGAGGGGTGTTAGCCAAGCTAACACCCACCTTAGTTTAACAGTGTTTTGAAGAATACGCTTTACGATATTTCTCCAGGATATATACTCAAGATGAATCGAAAGATTAGAGGATTGGCCCCCTCTCTCACGTCTAAGGGATCCTGATCCATTCAAAGGTTTAAAGGTATTCACCTTTCTCTCGAATTGGGTTTAAACACCCCGCCTGGAGCACAAGTTATCTAGGAATAGTTCAAGATAGCGGGACCAGTTCATGTAACAGTGGCTGACAATTTCGTTATTGTTGGCTATATCCTGGATCCTCAAGGTATATGAGAATTGATCACCCTCTCTCGCGATAGGGCATTTTCATACTCTCTATGGTTTAAAGGTTTTCACCTTTCTAAGTCTTGGAGTTTATACACTCTCGCCTGTAGCACATGAAAACTGAGGGTTTATCCCCAAGATACTAAGGGTTTATCCCCAGGATACTAAGGGTTTATCCCCAGGATACTAAGGGTTTATCCCCAGCATATTAAGGGTTTATCCCTAGTAAAACTAAAGTCTTTGGATGAATTCTAAACGAACTATGATTGTGTTTACACACATTCTTTTATGAATAAAATATTTCAAAGTTTAAGCTGAAGGGACATTGAAGTATGACGTACACTGATGCAATATCCTGCACAGACAGGGGACATCCATGTTGGGGACATTGCGAAACATTCAAGGCTTGAAGTTGAAAATTACTACCTAAGTATTTCTGGTATGGTTTTTTATTTCCCTAAGTTCAAAAGCCTTATCTGAATATGTTAAACTTTTACCATCTCATATTTAGTTTTTGTCTAACATTTTTGAATAAAAGTAACAAGGATTTTGAGCATAATATCAATATCCTGACCAGGATAATTGGTCAAAATATTCAGAACATAATCCTCAAAATAAAAGAAAGACATAACAACAACATATAAGGCTAAAAGGTTAGTTATCTATTATTAACGATCCAAAAGGTTGTACTCTTGGCTTCATCTCAAAACGAGACCCATCCGCCAAAAGTACAACTTGTTCAAAAGCATATTTACACAAACAGTTGAAGGCTTCGTCCTGAAAACACAGGATCCCTCCACCTTCAACTGTTGATTGTTCAAAAGCATATTAAAGTTGATGACCAAGGGCTTCGTCCTGAAACTCAGGATCCCTCCACCTTTGGCCATCATATTGTATCTAAGTGCAGGAAAAGTAAATTGTTTTGGAGTTACAGACTATTCAAATTTAAAAAGTGGGCTCCGGCCTAAGCAATAATATCCATCATTGCCCACTTAAATGCCCTCACACAGCGGCATCACCACTATCCTTCTTCGCTTCCTCAGCCACAGCATCCTGACCAGCATCACCACCAGCATCCTTCTTCTCTCCTGCCCCTTCCACCACCTCAGCTGCCTTTGAAGTCTCTCCAGCTCCAGCTTTAGCAGGATACAGCACAGGATTCCCTCCAAGATCCTTTAGCTTTACCACCCAGAAATCAACCGGCCAGGCTGGACACTTTAAGCCTGTCTCCCTGGCCTCATAGGCCATTTTGATTCTGGCCTGCAAGAGGAAGACGACAGCAGAGTTTTTGACCCCCTCTCGGAAGGCGAGCATAGCCTGGTCATGGTCGAGCTAGGCAGCAGCTAGCTTCACTTCAGCATCCTGAGTGACCTTCTTCAAATTGTCTTCGTAATGTCGGGTCTTGGCTTCAACAATGGTGCCCTGGTCAGCTACGGTGGTCTCAAGTTGCTTGATCTTGACCTCCTAAAGCTTCACTATCTCATAGGCCTCAGTGTAGAGGTGTAGCAGATGCTGGAGACCCTACATAGCAAAATACAGGTACGGATTAATGTTTACTAACCAGGATACTCGGTCAGTATATGTACACAGGATCTATAACCAGGATATTACCTTGTTGAGGAAGGAGGTCATAGGCTCCAAGGACTCGGTGAAACTGAGCTCCTCATAGGAGAACCCTTCAGAAGCTGGAGAGGTGGTCTCTGAGCCCTTTCTCTTCTTAGACGTGGAGGCACGAGTTCTTGGGTTAGGCCTAGGAGCTGCGGCTGGTTTAGAGCTGGTGACGGCAGGGGTCTCCTTCTTGACGTGGGTAGGAGTAGGATAGTTGTCAAGTTCATCAAGGTCCAACAGGATTGGAACTTTGCTAGCGTCTGCATAACAGGGAGTAATCTAAAAACCTTGTTGTATATTAAATGACAAAATGTATGCAGAATATTAAACAGGATCCTTACCAGACATGTTTGAACTGGAGTGTTGGATTGAGGATGCTGGGTTCGGAATAAAGCTTCTTTCAATCTCGGGAAGAAGTCTGATGGCTTGAATCCTTTTTTCTGAATCAGCAAGAGGAGGTGCTAGTTTCCTGAAGTCGGCTCCATGAAACATAAGGAAAATCAGTTCAGGATACAGGATAGGATATGACATAGGATCATCCTAAAACCCTAAATCCTACCCCTTCTCAACCACTTGACCGGATAATCCGCTGCACCAGGAATCGAACTTCTTTTTACAAAAAAGAATTTGGACTTCCATTCCTCTTCGTTTCTGGTGGCTCGGAGTATCAAAGGATCACTGGAAGTAGAGTAGAATAGGAATCGGCTAGATCCGTGAGATCTTAGCCTGTATGCTAACGGAAGATGGTTGACGGTGAGCTCGGGAATGTGAACTTTCTTGATTCGGTCAAGAACAAGCAACACTCGCCATAGCATCGGCATGGTCTGGCTGAAACTGAGTTTGGTAGTATGAAAGAATTTGGTAATGAAGTCAGGAAAGGGGAATCGAAAGCCCAAGGTAAACGGGAAGGCATTGAAGCAAAGGCACTCGGTGGATGCCATGTCTGACCGGATTCCCCGATCATACGGATGAAATGCAGGGCTGAGAGATGTGCACTATCGAAAGAACATATTTCCCTCTCCGGATATTGGAGAAGATTCTGTGGTAAGAAAGTAGGGGCAGAATCACCGGAGCTTGATCTTGTTTGTCTTGCCATTTCTTCGCCGGAACTTGAGAATAAGAAGGAGAGAAGAGATGAAGAAAGGGAGAAGCTTTTTACCTTTTAATTTCTTGGTAAAGAATAAATGGCGATGAAGATGAGAAGATATAGGGGGTAATGAGTGTTTATAGCCTGGGCGGTTACAAGTTGTCACGTCAAAGTCCTATCTCATAACTACCTTGGAATACGTAAAAAATATAACCGTTAGGAATCAGGATCCTCAACGGTAACATTTTCGGGGACAATTGTTATGGGTGAAATTCCGAGCCCATATCCTGGATTATATCCTGAATTTATTGTTTCTGATTATTACCAGGATACCGGATCAGGATATTGGTAACATCCTGATGCAGTATCCTGATAGTTATTAATTAGTCACGTGCAGGTTGTGGCCGCTAGTCTATAACGTTCACAAAGCTTGGTCTTCCTGAAGACTCGGTCATGGCAGTTCGAAGAAAGACGTTGGAAGCCTGAAGAAAGGGACTATAACGGTCAAAAGGGAATATTCGAAGTTCCCCAAGATTGTAGGATAATCTGTTATTTCTGTTTACTATAAATAGGGATGTACGGATCATTAGAAACACACACAATTCTGATTACTTCTTCACTCTCTTGGCAGCTACAATCGTTTGCAATCACATTCACTAACACTTACACTCAAAAATTCGCTGTAACACTTAGCTGATCCGTACATTATCCTGCGCTGTATCCTGGTTATTCAAGTAATAAGAAGAACAAGGCAGCCGACGATTGTCAGCTCCCGAGGTTTTATGCCGGAGATCTAGATTGATCAAGGGCTTTCCTCGAATATCTCATGTCAACCTTTACATTTCTGCTCATTGTTTGATTGTTGATATAGCTTAATATCCTGAGCTATATCCTGAAAACTGTTTTTGCAAACAACCAAACCAGCATATCTTTCACAAACATTGCTAGCACACTACCTCACAAAACTAATTTGATCACTTAATTGCTTCGGTAATTTTGACCAAAACAGGTTTATTTTCTTAGTCACAAGAATGAGGTTGCTGGTTTAATCAAACAATTTATTACTCTAGTTGAAAATCAAGCAAGTGCAAGGGTGAAAGCAATTCGATCTGACAATGGGACAGAGTTCAAGAATATCACCTTAGATACATTCTGCGTAGAAAAGGGAATCGAACGACAGTACAGTGCACCACGAACTCCACAACAAAATGGAGTGGCTGAGAGACGAAATCGTACTCTTATAGAGGCGGCACGAACGATGCTGACCGGCTCGAAGCTTCCTATTTTCTTCTAGGCCGAAGCAGTTAGCACGACTTGTTACATCCAGAATCATGCTTTGGTAAACAAACGTCATATGAAAACTCCTTACGAGATTCTGGCAGGACGTAAACCCTCGGTCTCTCACTTCCGTATCTTTGGTTGCCCGTGTGTCTTGTTACTCATGGACACTAATGGGAAGTTTGAGGTCAAATGGGATGAATGTTTCTTTATTGGATACGCTAAAGGATCTTCCTATAGAGTGTACAATAAAGTAACCAAGAAGGTCGTCGAGTCGTGCAACGTTGAATGGCTCGAAAAAAATTTTACGGACGCTAGAGTTGGTCCAGACTGGTTGTATGATTATGCTGATTTATTCAAATCCTTTAACATTTTGCCTAGTGTTCCCCTGATGCAGGTGTGTCGACTCCGAAACAACCTATTTCGTTTGGTGATACAGAAGAAGAGGAACATGATGAAGGGAGCTCGTGAAATCATACTATTGATCCACCAGGAATGAGATTTACAGAGCACCCAACGTCCCATCAATCCCCTGAGGGTGCATCATCAGGTGATGTTCACTCGAACGCCTCTGGATTTGATTTGTTTCCTGATCCCATCCCTGAAGATTGTACTGTTATTACTCATGTAGTTCACAGTATTGCAGCACTTAATGAGGGGGAGTCGAGCAGCATCAACACAATTCAAGACGAGACCATACCGGAATTTGCCATTCCAACAAGCGTTCAAAGAAATCATCCTATTGAGAACGTGATTGGTTCTGTTAATGCATGAGTTCAAACCAGGAGCCAATCAGGAACCATTAATCTTTGCTTATATTCATGCTACATTTCTCAAATTGAACCTAAAACCATTGATGTAGCTTTGCAGGAACCAGGCTGGGTCTATGCTATGCATGAAGAGCTGAATCAGTTCGAGAAGCTAGAAGTATCGAAGCTTATGGAGTTGCCGAAAGGGAAACGCAAACATGGAACTCGATGGGTTTTCAGAAACAAGCAAGATTCGGCAGGAGTTATTGTTCGAAACAAAGCAAGATTGGTGGTGCAGGGTTTCAGACAGATAGAGGGACTGGACTATGATGAAGTTTACGCCCCGGTTGCACGACTTGAGGCCATCCGGATTTTCTTAGCATACGCATCCTACATGGGGTTCACTTGTCACACCCCAACCGATGGCGGAAACATCGTGATGAGACGAACAAATCGCTCAAAAGCATCATAACACTATTGTGACAATATAATTTAAATCAAATTTCATAATAATACCAAAGGTCATACATTGTTCAACGTAATCAAACATAAAACAATTTCCAAACATAGTTTATTTTCTAGGTGAGTTTCTAGTCCACCCTAACTTGCTTCTTCATCATCTTGTCTATCAACCTGCAACATGTATTAAAATAATATCAACAAAAAGTTGGCGAGTATACAAGTTTGATACATAGCATAAAGTAGAATAAAAAAATATTTAAGTACTCATATCCAACATGAACAACATGATCCAAATTACTACTTTGCCTTTCCCAATAGACTAGCGGGAGGCTAACTCGTTCAACATCGTTCAACATCGTTCAAGATTGTTCAATATCGTTCAAGATCGTTCAATATCGTTCAATATCGTTCAACTTAACAATACCCCAAGACTCAAGGGCATTGAGATTAACACGTTCAACTTGCATAACATATGAGATTAACAAGCATCAAATTGTTTCATGTTTAAACGTGGATAGAGTGTGATAAAAACAAGATTCAAGCGTTGCGTATTTTTGTATAGAATACATGTTGCACCCAAAAGTGTTAAAAGTAAAAATGGGATCAAGTATACTCACATTGGTTGCGTTTAAGAATTCCTTGAAATCGCGCACGAGTAAAGATTGAGAATTCCAAGAGACGAACGAGTATTATCCTAAAACAAGAATCGGGACAACACTAAATAATTGGGGAAAATGAAGTTAATTTGCATTTCCTTTTATTGTATATAAATTATAATTATTTATTATTTAACAAATACATATATATTATATATACATCTATTATTTTATATAAAAAAATTTCCACAAATGTATGCATATGTGATATATAACTTGTTATTTACGTTTGAAAATATTTACATATAATAACAATTGGCTATTTATAGTGTGGAAACTTCATGCATATGTAACTTATTAATATTTGTTAAAATAATGATAATGTGAATGGAACACCTTAATAAAATAATAGATACGTATATCATGTCTGAAACACACAGCTTTCATATATAGACTTTGAGAGAAAAAAAAGAAACAACACCATGCGTTTCAATGTTGTCCTTCAACCACTGGGCTGCTTCATCAGTTGCTGAAACCTTTTGATTTTTAAATCATTTAAACCTGATCAACATTGTCTTCTTCATTTTAAAAAAAAATAAAAGGACTCGAACAGAAACAGATCAAGAACAAAAGCAAGATATGTTGTATAATCTAACCAAGAACTAAGAGTGTTTTAAATCGGAATGAACAAATGAAGGAGGTTATACCGAATTTACAAAGGTCGTGAGTTCCGAACGTTCCGGCGAGTTCCACGTAACTCCGGTGATGGCGTGTCTCCGGTGGGTTGTTTATCGAAGAAGATGGTGAGATGGTGTCGAGATGTGTCGAGTGGGGTAAAACAGTGATGAGGGTCTCGATATTTATAGCCTTTGCAAGATTCGTGAATTATGGAAATGAAGACTCGAAACCAGTTGGTCCGACCTGGTTAGAGTAGAGCTTCAGATGACCTAGCAAAAACCTGCAAGATCACAAGGAAACAAGCACACCGTTAGCCTCGTCACAGGGAGGGGGACCTCTCTGTGACCAAGCTCGGGCGTGAGAATAAGTATTTGTGAGGAGAGAATAGGTCAGGGAGAGAGAGAAGAGAGAGAGTAGCGATTACCCTTTGCGAGGAGACTTGGTGGGGTATTTATAGTCTTTGGGTATGCTGACATGGCGAGTTAGTTGGGGTCGGACCAGTCACTGTCAGGGCAGTTAAAGTTGTGGGCCGCCAGTTAGTTATGGCGTATTGACGTGTTTAGTCGTTCCGTCCTCAGCATAGGTCCGATCCGACGCTTAGGTGCTGAGGTTCGGTTCTATGTCTGTTGGTGATTCGGTCCGGCCTAGGACGTATCCTCATCAAGTCCCCCTAGTTCGTAGCGTTTGTTTAGCAAAAGCTTTGGACTATATAGCGGGGTTTTGGCGATTCGGGGCCTTTATTTGCCGCTAGTTTTTACTGATTTTCGAATTTTAAATATTTGGCGGTGATTTTTTGTTTTGATGACCGCCAGTTACCCTATCTTACCCTAATCGATGTGACTCTTGATGTACGTCAGTTATCATGACGTGTCGCTCTTTGATTGGTTATTTTGAGGCGGTGTATACCCCAATAAAAAAGGGTGCAAAAAGTGACTTTTTGGTTTTCACTTTTTACTTCATCTTCTCCTTCCTTTTCTCTGGGGCGAAACGACTCATTAAGCAGGTTAGTGTCTTCTTATGCAATGGCGAATAAAAGCAACTTATCCGGTTGCTTTAATATTTTAAATAGAAATGGCTTAGCATGGTATGTCGATAAATATGCGATTCCTGCCTCCTTACATCCTGTTCTCCCCGAAAAGGATACGCCTATTTATCCTTTTCCCCCGGGGAAGATAGGGATTTATACTCATTTGTTCGATTACTGTAATTATCGTCTCCCTCTGACGAAGTTTTTGATCGACGTTATGTTATTTCACGAGGTTCATCTTTCTCAAATGAACCCTTTTGGCCTTGCCAAGGTATGTCATTTCGAGTTAGCCTGTCGTGGCTTGGGTTCCGACCCGGATTTGGATGTGTTTCGGGCTTTTTACAAGCTGAATCGGTCCGGTAGCTGGTACACCTTCTAGGTTAGGAATAAAAATGCTTGTTGTTATACATGGATTACTTCCAGCATAAAGGATTGGAAAGACCGCTTCTTCTTGGTTGATGATCGGTGCGTTCCGGCTGATATGACGTGGAGATTGAAGAAATCACGCCTCCCACCCCCCTTCCTTAAGACTTCGAGTTTAATAGAGATTTACACGCAACTTTGATCAAGGAGGCCGGACGCGTACAAAAGTATCCGGAACACATCCTTGTCATGGGCCGGATAAGCACGATCTGGGCCAAACCGGAGTGGTATCCCACCCTCAAGTGGAACAAAGAGGGTTAGTTATGCGGTGTTTCTTGAACTTGCTTTTGATTACTTTGTTCGTTTGTATGCTTTATATCATGCCGGACTATGGATATTATTTGTTGTTTGTTGTCGTGCAGTTATGGGTTTAAAAGATGCTTTGAGGCTGAAATCCTTCGACTCCACAGAGCTTGATGTCCGCGCCACTAGGACGCAGAAGGGTGATCCTCCGTACCTGAGTATCGTGCAAGAGAATCTCTACCCAATTCGAGATCCAGTGGCTCCCGTTGACCAGGGAGGTTCGGCTGGCCAGGGAGGTTCGGGCTTGGTCCCTACGGCGCAATTGTTGAATATTGCTCCGACTCAGGCGGCAGTGGTGGCTGGTGGTGATAGAGGCAAGAAGACTAGCTCGAGCGGGACGAAAGGGTCCGGTTCCAAGTTTGTTATTGAAGACGAAGGGATACATGTTTCTATTGAAGACGAAGGAGTGCATGCTGAAGGGGGAGAAGAGGGTGATGAAGGTGATGATGAGTAACGTCCTCAAGTTAGCTTGAAAAGAAGACAGACTTCTTCTTCTAAGTCCGATCCGAAACCCAAACAGGTGAAGAGAAAGAAAATGGATTTCAAAACCATTACATTGGATGATGATGAAGATGATCAGGCCACCGATTTCTCTACTGCTGGGGGTTTGTTGGCAAATTTGGACGCCCATCTTCACGGTGGTCGTACCCAAAGGGACCATCCGGTCAACACTCCAACGAGCCCGTTATCCTTTGGAGGGACAACTACCAAAGTTTTCGAAGATATTCATATGCCCGAGCCTTTATCTTTCAAAAAGTTTGAACCATCTCCTTCCGGTAAGCCTACAACGGGGGTTGCTTCCAATGTGTCAAGGCCGAGCCCCCAACCAATTGATGGTGGGGATAGTGCCTCTTCTTCCCCTTTATGGTATAAAACTGAAGTTGTTTTCTTGTGCCGGGAGCTAGGTTCGGGCGATGTTGGGGATATGGATTCGGCTCGAGCTTTGGAGAAGTATATACCCGAGTGGTCATTGGCGAATAAAGATAGGATTGTGGATGCCTTGTCGGCAAAGATGGCGTTGTTTCATCTTGGTACTCTGGCCGAACATGCGCATTACCAGAAGATGAGTGGTCCGGAACTTGGCAACGCCCTGATGCTGAACCAAGCTCAGTCGAACTCTTTGGTGGTGGAGACTTACAAACGTTGGGTTGAGGCGGAGTCGAACTGTCGTAAGTTCGAGCGCGAGATTGCCAATTTGAAAAGCGAGGATAGTATTCGATCGAAAACTAAACAAGAGCTTTCGTCCCTCCGGTCTCAAGTGGATCGCCTAAAGGAGCAGGTCTCCGAAGCGAAAGAGGTTAACAAATCTTCCCAAGCTTCAGCTGCGGCCGCTTATGAAGCCCGGGACAAAGCTCTGCAAGATTTAGAAGCTCTTAAATTGAAGTTCGGCGATCTGGAAAAGAAAATGTCTGATGCGGAGAAGAGACATAAGGCTGAGCTAAAGGAGATTTAAACATCCTACGACCAGCTTCTGGCCGATCACCATCGCTTGATTAACGGTACGTTCATAATTTATTTTTTATTGCTTTCTTTTTCCACTACTTATTAAATCCCTTTTTTCTTCCGACAAGGATGAACTTGAGAGTGCTCGTGACAGGGCGGTCGAGTCACACAAGGCGACGATCAACGAAGCGAAAGGCATGCTGATTCGTTGTGATGGTGAAATGGTTGAGTTATACGCCCAGGTGTCGGAGCTCATGCTTACCAAGCAATGGTTTTTAACGGACGGGATTGCTTGGGTGGTTAAGCTGGTTCATCAGAGTCCAGAGTTGGAAAAGGTGGTTTCAGACCTGGTGAACAGTGTTAACGTTGTCGGTGTAAATGAAGGAATCAAACAGGGTTTTAAAGCCGCGAATAGTTTGGTTCGCTCTGCTGAGGAAGTCCCTGGATATGATGCGGGAGCCTAGGACGCATTAAACGTTGCGATAAAGGCCTTTGATGACTTCCATATCTCCATTCTTGGGAAAGTTGCGGACTTGGTGGATAAACCCTTGTCCGTTATCAAGCAAAGGAGCGAACTTCCCATCATGAAAGAAGATTACGAATCTTGAAGTTTGGTTTTTATAATCGTACGACATTTTACTTTTATTGTGGCATGTAATCGTACAATTTAAACTTCCTCTTTGGTATGTATTCACACAGCTTATCTTTCCGTTTGTAGTTTTTGACAGACATGTTTCTTTAGCTTCGTATGAAATCATGATTTTGATAACAGATATCTATTCCTGGCTACTTAGTTTTTAGTTTGCGTCCAAACTTTTACTGTTCGACCAGGTTTTTGTTCGATCATCTTTGGTGACCGGGTTTTAGCAAGAAGTTTCTCGTGGTTGACTTCTTTTATTTGATGGATTTTTTATAGCCGGATCGTATCAAATACGGGATTTTTGCTTAATAGATTTTGTTATTTTTGGAACTATTTAAGCCTTCTCGATCGGCGCGAGGCATGGGTCGAGGCCCGTTTGTGCACATTTTGATATTGTTCGAACTTATACATATGTTATACTTTATACTTGTAAAAGTACAGATCGCTTTATTTATTGACTTATTTAATCATAGGTCCGGGGAAAACCCTGCCGGTTACAAGGAAAATGGAAATTTGTTCGGGGCATTACCCTCCCGATTCATACACGGAAATTGAAAATAAAGTAGGAAATAGCGATCTTTCTTGGCCGTAGCAGACTGTTCACATAAAACACTTCTTCAAATGCACCCCGTTCCAGGTCCTGGGTACGGGGGTTCCATCGATTTTTTCTAACACGTACGAGCCTTTTTCGCTAGCTTCTTTGACTCGGTACGGTCCTTCCCATTTTGGGGTTAGCTTCCCAGGGGCTTCGACGCGGTTTGCGTCGTTGCTTCGGAGCACGAAGTCTCCGACCTTGAATTTTTAAAGCTTGGCACGAGCGTTGTAGTACTTTTCGATCTTCTTTTTGTATCGTGCCTCTTTTATGGCCGCAACTTTCCGACGTTCTTCTAGCAGATCAAGATTGGATCAGAGCTCCAGCTCGTTTTCTTCCTAGTTTTTACACCTTTGATTCGAGAGTCCAATTTCTGCGGGGATCACGCCCTCAGTGCCATAGGTAAGACTGAACGGGGTTTCTCCGTTACTAGTCTTGTATAACGTTCGGTGAGCCCATAAAACGTTCGGTAATTCATCCGCCCAACCTTTGCCTTCGTAACCGAGTCTTCTCTTTATCCCATCAACGATTCGCCGGTTTATCTGTTCGACCTGCCCGTTCCCCTGAGGGTGGGCAACCGAGGAAAAGACTTGGTTAATCTTCAGGTTCTCGCACCAGCGCTTGAACGGGTTTTCCGCGAACTGCTTTGCATTGTCGCTTACAATGTAGAGTGGAAGACCGAATCGGCATACGATTTGTTCCCAACAGAATCTCGTTACGTTGTAACCGGAGATGACTGTGAACGGTCGGACTTCCACCCATTTGGTGAAATAATCCACTGCGACTAGCAAGTATTGGGCGCTTCCGCTTGACCATGGGAAGGGTCCAACTATGTCACCGCCCCACTTCTGGAAAGGCCATGCGGCGGTTACTGGGATCATCTCATTCTTTGCTAGGAGACTTACTGGTGCATTCTTTTGGCATTCGTCACATTGCTGGAGTTCTTTGACAGCACTCTCGTGTATCCCGGGCCAATAATATCCTGCGTTTTTCACCTTTGTTACGATCATTTTTGGCCCGACGTGAATCCCGCATATGCCGTAATGAATTTCTCTAATGATATAGCTGGCCAGTTCCGGATCGAGACATTTTAACAGAGGCCCAAGGAAAGTCTTTCGGTACAAACCTCCTTCCTGCATCTGATATTGAAGAGAGTTGATTTGGATTTTTCTTGCCTCTGCTTTATCAACTGGCAAAACATCGTGCACCAAGTAGTTGATTATGGGAGTCATCCATGTTTGTGACGGAGCTTCTACTTGCATAACGTGTGGAGTGGCGATTGAAGGCACGGTTAACACTTCCACACTTACCTCTTTGGCCAAATGACTGAACGACACGGATGCCAGCTTGCTCAATGCATCGGCCTTTTTGTTTTTGCTACGGGGAATGTGTTCAACCTTACATGAATCGAACGATGCCATAACTTGCTTTACCTGTTCGAGATATTCAATCATGTTGGCTTCCCTTGCTTCATATACTCCGTTCACCTGATTTGCTACGAGCAACGAATCCACGTGGGCCACTACGTTTCTTGCTCCGACTTTTGTTGCCAGACGTAAGCCGGCTAGCAAGGCCTCGTATTCAGCTTCATTGTTAGAACTCTTGAATTCTAACCGGAGCGCATACGTCATATCCGTGCCATCTGGATCGGTGAGAATCAAACCTGCTCCTGCCCCTTCGGCGCTCGAAGCCCCGTCTGTATACAAAGACCAGGGTTTGTCTGGAGCTTTCTCGGTTTCTTGCATTTCTTTCTCCTCCGGCATTTATACTAGAAAATCAGCTATCACCTGTCCTTTTAATGGACCTTTGGTTCTGAAGGTGATATTAAATGCGACCAGCTCGATCGCCCATTTTGCCATGCGACCCGAAACTTCGGGTCGTCGGAGAACATGCTGGATTCTTTGATCCGTTCGTACCTCAATTGGGTGGGCTTGGAAGTATCGACGAAGTCTTCTCGAAGCATGTACTAACGCCAGAGCTAGCTTTTCCAAGTTTGAGTATCTTGTTTCATAATCTTTCAACGTTCGGCTCACGTAGTATATGGGGATTTGTGCTCCGGTTCGGTGAGCGACTAGCACTGCGCTGATAGCACCAAACGATGCAGCTAGATAGACCGTTAGCACCTCGTCTTTTTCTGGTACGGTGAGGGTTGGCAGGGTGCCGAGATAAGCTTTAAGCTCTTCAAAGGCTCGTGCGGCTTGTCCAGTCCATTTAAACTCCGACCTGAAGCTTTTCCTTAGCACGTCCATGAATGGGAGAGATCTATCTGCCGCTTTTGACAAGAACCGATGGATTGCGGCCAATCGCCCATTTAGGGACTGGATCTCTTTAACCGACATTGGAGGCTTCATAGTAAGAACAACATCAATTTTGTCTGGGTTGGCTCGCAAACCTTTTGACCCGACCATGACACCCAGGAACTTTCCTTCTTCTACCCCGAACGTACACTTTTTGGGGTTTAACTTCATGTTGATGCTTCAGAGTCGGGTAAATGTCTCGAGTATGTCTTTCAGCATGGCGGTTTCATCATGACTTTTGATTACGATATCATCAACGTACACTTCTACGTTTCGTTCGATCTGGTCTTTGAAGGCTTTGGTCATTAAACGCTGATACGTAGCACCGGCGTTTTTCAACCCGAAAGGCATCTTAGTAAAGCAGTAAACTCCTTCGTTGGTGACAAAGGCTGTCTTGTCCTCGTCTTCGACTGCCATTTGTATCTGGTGGTATCCCTTGTAGGCATCTAGAAAGCATTTTAGCCTGAACGTGGCGACGAAGTCAATCTTCTCATCAATTTCCGGTAATGGAAAACAATCTTTCGGGCACGCATCATTTAGATCGGTGAAGTCGATACACATTCTCCATGAGTTGTCCTTTTTCCGTACCATAACTGGGTTTGACACCCACGTTTGGTACCGGACTTCTCGAATAATTCCGGCATCTAGGAGGCTTTTTACGTCCTTTGCAATTGCTTTGGCCTGATCCGGCGCCATGTGCCTTTTTCTTTGTGCTATTGGCTTGATTGACTCTTTTACGTTCAGATGGTGCTGTGCCATAGACCTGGGGACCCCTTGCATATCGGAGTGTTTCCATGCGAAAACATCAATCGAGTTACTCAATAATTCCCATAGGAGCTTCTTCGTTCATTTTGGGAGCTTAGCACCGATAGCTACTTGTTGCTCGGGGAAGTCCGGATTAATCGCCCAGAGTTCTGTAGGCACCTCGGATTTTTTGGAGCTCGTTTCTGCCGCGTGTCTTTCCTCAGCTACGAATGAATTTGATTCTGAAAGGATAGTGGCAACCCCAGCTTCGGTGGGAAACTTTATGGCACCATGTATCGTCGAACTAATTGCTCCAAGAGCTCGTAACCCGGGTCGCCTGAGTATTATGTTATGCGACGAATGAGTACCAACAACCAGAAAAGTTAGTTGAACGGTTCTGCTTTTGTCATCATCCTTGAATGTGGTCAGAAGGGTAATCTGCCCTATCGGGCGAACCACCTCTCCCGAAAAGCTTACTAGAGGGGTAGATACTTCGATCAATCTCTTCTTGGTTTGGGGGTTCAGCTGCTGGAAACACTGCAAGTACATTACTTCAAAGGCGCTTCCTCCGTCTACATAGATTCGTCGGACCAAGTGCCCTGCGACTACGGCCGATATCGTGATTGGTCCGTCTCGAGCATCTTCCGGATCAATCGGAGGAAAGTACGTTGGTTGCTGCATCCAAGCTGCCATATGTTGGCTCGACCGCTTCACCCCTCTTAGCTCGGCAGACCGAATCATATTGATTCCAGGCTCGGTGTTCGGATTATCAATCGCAGTCGCAGACTTCTTCCCGTCTTTTACTTCTTTTACGAGATGAGAGAGTTTTCCAAATCGTACAGCCTTTTCGATCTCTTGTTTCAAGGCCCAACATTCATCAGTTGTATGCCCCTTGTCTCGGTGATATTCACAATACTTCTTGGAGTGCTTATCCGAGGTAGGTTGTTGCTTCGACGGTGTAGGAAACCGGGTGGTTTCCGTACTAAGAATCTCACTTGGCGATTTTGTTAGCTCGGAGAAGGTGTTAAAACGCACGTTTCCAGTTCGGAAACTACTTCGATCTGATTTCTGATACGACTTATGTTCCAATTGTTGCCTCTATCTTTTGGTGGTGACGCGTTCCGTCTCCATGATGTGGTTCGAGCCTTAGCGTTTCTTGCTGCTGCTTCATTCGGTTGACCACAGGCACTCTTTCCTCGGACAAAATCTCGAGCTCGCTCTATAATTATCTCCATGGTTTTTGGGAGATCTTCGTGGAGCTTTTCCACAAGCTGATTGTTCCGAACTCCGTGACAAAATCTAGAAACTCGGAGCTGGTCAACCGCTCCACTTATCTGCATGCTCTCTCGATTGAAACGATCAATGAAATCCTCTACGGATTCTCCGTCGCGGCGTTTTATGTGGTGAACCTCGGTAATGTCTTTCTTGCAGCGTCGCTGCTGGCAGAAATTTTGCAAGAATATGCGCCGGAAATCTTCAAAGTGATCAATCGATCCTTCTGGCAATCCATCGAACCAAACCCTTGCCGATCCGGTGAGAGTTTGGGCGAACATGTGACACCAAGCCGGCATAGGCCACTGTTCGACCTTAGCCGCTCCGGCGAATGCGAACATGTGGTCGTCCGGATCGGACGTACCGTCGTAAAACTTCAACGTGGGGGGCATCTTCAGTTTGGCCGGGAGTGGGGCATTAACGATCCGTAACGTAAACTTTGATTGAGAAGTCATAGATGTAGGATGGTACGGCATGATCAACTCCTGATCCTGAGGGTTTAGACCCATAGATCCCTGGCGAAACAGGTCATTGAGACCGTTATTCATCGGAGTACTCGTAAACGAGGGAAATTGTGCAACACATGTTATAGGAGTGGAGATTGCAGGACTTACCATAGATCCAGAGGTGAAAGCTCCGACGGAGACAGGATTAGACCCTGGATAAACGCTGCTGAACAAATTTGTGCGGAGACTCTGCAACATTTCTTCTCGCTGCTGCTGCTGTTGTAGTTGCCGTAGTAGATCAGCGTTCAGCAGGAGGAAAGCGTTGTCGAAACTAGGCAACGGCGTAGCGACTGGAGCAGTAACCGAGGGCGTGGTAACAGAGCTCGCGATTACAGAACTTGCAACTAGAGGTGCTGTCGTTGATCCTGTTAAAATCGTTGCGGCGGCAACTACTGCAGGGGCAGTTGTGGATACAGCATTTCCTTCCCAGATGTCATTAGAAGACAGGAAAGTGTTTGTGGGAGCAGCTGTCGTGGATTCCATGGTAAGTAAGCAGAACTAACAAAACGAATTGAGTGAATTCGAGGGGATGGTGCCACTGAAGACTCAAAACCAGTTGGTCCGACCTGGTTAGAGTAGAGCTTCAGATGACCTAGCAAAAACCTGCAAGATCACAAGGAAACAAGCACACCGTTAGCCTCGTCACAGGGAGGGGGGGCCTCTCTGTGACCAAGCTCGGGCGTGAGAATAAGTATTTGTGAGGAGAGAATAGGTCAGGGAGAGAGAGTAGCGATTACCCTTTGCGAGGAGACTTGGTGGGTTATTTATAGTCTTTGGGTATGCTGACGTGGCGAGTTAGTTGGGGTCGGACCAGTCACTGTCAGGGCAGTTAAAGCTGTGGGCCCCCAGTTAGTTATGGCGTATTGACGTGTTTAGTCGTTTCGTCCTCAGCATAGGTCTGATCCGACGCTTAGGTGCTGAGGTTCGGTTCTATGTCTGCTGGTGATTCGGTCTGGCCTAGGACGTATCCTCATCAGGAAACACGTTGAAGTTTCCACAAACAGCAAGGTGAATGATTCTTGGTTTGTAGTTTAGATTCATGGTTGACGTCGAAAAGGAAGCGCGGCAGATGCTCAATCCTGAATAATCAACGAAGAAAACAAAGGAAAGTCAACTGTTTCATCGCTGGCATCGCTGGGCGGCAAAAGTTTTAAAAGTTTCAAACGTCTCTCGATTAGCTTACATGATATATGCAACAAACTGGTCAACCCCATATTCTAGAATGAAATTGTTTTGTTTGTTCACTGCATTTATTTTCTTTTGTTATTCCTATTATTTGCAGGGTAGTGGGTCCATGATCATGTTAGTTATTTCATTATCTTTCTTTGTAAAACTTTATAAGATGCCATCGTGAGTTTATGATTTTACTAACTACGAATTTTTAACTAGTTTCATTATAGAATTTATATATATAAATATATATTTTAACCCGTTAATAAACACAGTATGTGATTGAAAGAGAAATCCATTTGTATACATCTGTATATAGGTGGAACGAATAATGTCTCCATGCCCATTTAATGAGAATAGTCATGAAATGGAAAGTTGTTAGCCAATTTCTTTGAAATATATAATTTATCCCTCAATCAATCACACCAAATCAAGTTTCAATTTTCTAAACAAATTTATTTATTCATAGTGAAATAATATTATTATTTTTATATGACCACTTCCAGGTTAATCACGATTTGGAACGAAAAAAAAATTATAACGGGTCGGATTTTGGGAGTCCATTTTGACGGATGTTACATCACTGTTTATCAGATGGACGTCAAGACTGCGTTTTTGTATGGAGACGTGAAGGAGGAAATCTTTGTTGAGCAACCACCGGGTTTTGTCCACCAAGATCATCCAGAATATGCCTACAAGCTTGACAAGGCATTATATGGACTGCACCAAGCAACAAGAGCTTGGTATGCGACCCTGACTGGACATCTTCTTGCTCATGGGTACACACGTGGCACAATAGACCAGACTCTGTTTATCAAGAGAGTGGGCAAGGATCTGATCTTGGTTCAAATTTATGTCGATGATATTATCTTCAGATCTACAAGTGAGGAGCTTTGCAAGGAATTTGAGAGAGTTATGACAAAAGAAGTTTGAGATGAGTGCACTCGGAGAAATGACATTACTTTTGGGTTTACAAGTCAAACAGGATTCTCGAGGCATTCTTATTCATCAAGGGAAGTATGTGGACTATATGCTGGCAAAAAATAAGTTCACAGACGCAAAACCGGCTGAAACACCAATGGCAGAAAGACCTTTGCTGACTGAAGATGCAGAAGGATCCACTATTGATCAACGCCTTTATAGGTCTATGATCGGATCATTGATGTATCTGACAGCGAGCCGTCCAGACATCATGTTTGATGTCTGCAACTGCACGCGATATCAGGCTAATCCTAAAAGCTCTCATCTTACTGTTGTTAAACGAATCTTTCGGTACCTTAAAGGCCGGCCTCGGTTTGGTCTGTGGTATCTGAGGAATTCCAATTTTGACCTGTTTGCGTTTTCTGATAGTAACTTTGGAGGCACTGACAAGGACAGGAAATCCACATCAGCTGGACGTCAATTTTTGGGTGACAGACTCATTTCTTGGCAATGCAAGAAACTACAAACGGTGGCGATTTCCACAGCTGAAGCAGAGTACTTTGCGGCTTCAGTGTCTTGCTCCCAAGTGGTATGGATGCAACATCAATTGCAGGACTACGATTTGACTTATCTTAACACTACTATTTACTGTGATAATGATGCTGCTATACAAATTGTGAAAAATCATGTCTTCCACTCAAAAACCAAGCACATTGATATTAAATTTCATTTTATACGAGACTGTTTTGACAGAGGTCTTATCAAACTGGAACAAATCGACAGATGCAAATGCTGCTGATTTGTTCACAAAACCTGTCAGCAGCTCGAAATTTCAGGTGCTTGTGGATTTTCTGAAAATGATCTGTTATACCGACTGAGCATGTTTTTGTTTTTCATAGGTAAATTTGTTCATAAAGTTTTCTATTCTTAGGTAGTTTTTATTTATACACAAATTTAGGGGAGAAATTTTGAAAAATACAAAAACATTGAAAATTTTCAAAAAATACAAAAACATTGAAAAATTTTGAAAAATACAAAAACATTAAAATTTTTGAAAAATACAAAAAGAGGCATTGCATGACATGGGAAATGAAATGAATTTTCACATTGTGGTAAAGGGTTGACTCATGTAAAACCAGTATCGAAATAGTTTGACTTTAGAATGATGTGTTGGTAGGCTCTATTGTCACGGCCCCAGCCCCGGTTTGACCCGGTCAGAAGCCACGGGATAGGAACCCGTGGTATTTATTAATTGATGCGACAGCGGAAGATTTAACAAGATCGTTTTAAAACTTGAAAGGCCTGATTATTTTATTTCATAATTTAGGATAAAGCCCCGTAATTTACAATAGAGGAATTTTACTAGGAAATTCCCTGATTTATAAAACATGTTTATTTATTTTAACTGAGCCACCTCTTCAAGCTTGTTAGTGCTCCGTAGCACGTTTTCCTTGATTTATAGCATGTCGCCTGAAACATGTTTTAAAAATATTTTGTCAGCGGGGAAATACTGGTGAGTCACTCAATTTGATAAATTGACACATAGTTATTAATTACAGCATAAGAGCGATTACAATGGCTTCTATCTTATTTTTATCTGGCGCCGTGTCACAATGGTGACGATGGTCATACCATTATTGGGTCCTTCCCCAAGTAGTGACGATGGTCATACCATTATTGGGTCCTTCCCCAGAGTTTAGCCTACTGATTATCCTGATAACCTAATTTAATTAACAATACACACGAACTAGGTTAGTAACTAATACAGCATTTACGATAACTCACGAGATTAAACCCTCACAACGAATGACAAAGTGCAATACTTAAACATCCATCGAATACGACGAATGACAAAGTATAAACCCAATTTGAGCAGCACTTAAACATTCATTGGATAGTTTCAATCGATCGGACATTGAATCGTAGCAGCGATCGAGTTAATACCCGGTATCGTAGCAGCACTTCACTAATTTGAGAGTAATATTCGAGCATAATAGAAATGATTTTGAAAGTTTCGTCAACACAATCGAACTGCTCAGGAACCAAGCTATTTATAGCTGAAATTTAAGGTTTACGCGGCCCGCGTAAACCTTCTCTTAAACTTACGCGGCCCGCGAGGGCAACCTAGTCTACGAGTAGGCTTGGTGAATCACGGGTAGGCTTGCCAGCTGGTCAACGCGTGGCTCGGATGCTTATCCGGTCAAACCACATCTTGACGCGGCTCGCGTAAAGTTGAGCCAACCCACAAATTTTGATTTCTTAGTTTTTTTTTCATGCACAGTAGGGTTTCAGGGGTCTGGGTTTTTACTTCCGGGTTATTTTGGGAAAATTTTGAGAGTCCTTACATCCTCCCCACCTTATTTAAAATCTCGTCCTCGAGATTTACTGGAATAAGTGAGGATACTTTCGCTTCATTTCTGATTCTAGCTCCCAAGTGTATTCGGATCCTCGTTTTGAATCCCACTTGACTTTGACTAGTACCAATCGCTTGTGCTTGAGAAACTTGATCTTTCTGTCTTCTATTTGAAGCGGTTTCTCTATGAATTTTAACTTTTCATTTACCTTTATATCTTGAAGAGGTACTACCAGAGATTCATCAGATAAACATTTCTTGAGGTTGGATAGATGAAATACATCATGTACCCTAGCTAACTCTTCTGGAAATTGTAAGCGATAAGCAACTGGTCCTATACATTGGACTACTGGAAATGGTCCTACGTATCTTGGACTTAGCTTTCCTTTCTTACCAAACAGAACTATTCCTTTCCAAGGAGAAACTTTCAAAAGTACTCTATCTCCGACTCAGAATTATAGTGGCTTGCGTCGATTGTCGGCATAACTCTTTTGGAGATCTCGAGCCGTCTTCAGTCTTTCCTTTATTTGAGTAATTTTGTCGGTGGTTTCTTGTACAATTTCAGGACCTGATAATTGACTTTCTCCTATTTCTGCCCAGCAAACTGGAGTTCTGCATTTTCGTCCATATAATGCTTCAATTGGGGCAGCTTCAATGCTTGAATGATAAATATTGTTATAGGAGAATTCAATTAAAGGTAGGTGATTATCCCAGTTTCCACCAAAATCTATCACACATGCTCGGAGCATGTCTTCCAGGGTTTATATCGTCCTTTCACTTTGCCCGTCTGTTTGAGGATGATATGCAGTACTTAAGTTTAGTCGGGTTCCCATTGCTTCCTGAAAACTAGTCCAGAAATGGGAAGTGAAACGACTATCCCTATCCGATACAATGGAGAGTGGGACTCCATGTAAGGATACTATTTCATCTACATACAACTTGGCTAACCTTTCCATGCTAAAGGTTTCTTTTATGGGTAGAAAGTGAGCTGATTTGGTTAATCGATCCACAATTACCCAAATTGCGTCATTACCTTTTCTGGTTTTGGGTAACTTAGTAACAAAATCCATGGTTATAAGTTCCCATTTCCATACAGGCATTTCTAATTGTTGTAGTAGACCTGAGGGTTTCTGGTGTTCTGCTTTAACTTGTGAACAAGTAAGACATTTAGAAACATATCTAGCTATGTCCTTTTTCATTCCTATCCACCAGAAATTACTTCTTAAATCTTGGTACATCTTATTGTTACCAGGATGCATGGTATACCTAGATTTATGGGTTTCCTCTATAATCTTATTTCTTAAGTCTCCGTGCTTAGGTACCCATATTCTTTTCTTATGGAATCTCCAAATTCCATCAGCTCCTTGTTCTAATTCCTTTATTCTTCCTTTCATTCCTTCAGCATCATCCTTGATTGTTGTTTCTTGAACATTCTTCAGTTGTTCCATTAAATCTACTTGTAGATTTAATCTCAGAGCACGAAATCGTTTTTGCTTTTCATGATACTTACGACTTAAGGCATCTGCAACCATGTTCGCCTTTCCTTCGTGATATTGAATATCACAGTCATAGTCACTTAGAATCTCCATCCATCTTCTTTGCCTCATGTTTAATTCTTTTTTCCTAAATATGTATCTTAAACTTTTATGATCTGTATAGACTGTAAACTTACTTCCATACAGATAATGTCTCCAAATCTTAAAGGCAAAAATTATGGCTCCTAATTCTAAGTCATGAGTCGTATAGTTTTCCTCGTGCTTTTTCAATTGTCTTGAGGCGTACGCAATTACCTTTTTGCGTTGCATTAGCATACATCCTAATCCTAGTTTTGAAGCATCACAATAAACTTCAAAATCTTCTGTTCCTTCTGGCACGGCTAGGATTGGGGTGTTTGTTTACCTTTGCTTTAAAATCCTAAAAGCCTCTTCTTGTTTAGGTCCCCATTCAGCTGATTGCGGGACCTTCCATTTAGTGATCGCTTCTATCTTAGCAGGATCAACGTGAATACCTTCGTGATTTACCATGTGTCCTAAAAATTGGACTTCTTGTAGCCAAAATTCACACTTTGAGAATTTGGCATAAAGCTTTTCTTTTCTTAACAAAGTTAAAAGTACATGCAGGTGCTCACAATGCTCCTCCTGACTTTTGGAATAAACAAGTATATCGTCAATAAAGACAATTACGAATTTATCCATTTATGGTTTACAGATCCTATTCATCATGTCCATAAATGTTGCAGGAGCATTTGTTAACCCAAAGGGCATGACTGTAAACTCATAATGACCATACCTAGTTCTGAAAGCAGTTTTAGGTATGTCTTCTTCTTGTACTTTCAATTGATGATATATCCTGAGCATAAATCTATCTTAGAAAAGTATCTAGCTCCTTGCAATTGATCAAAAATATCATCAATTCTAGGTAATGGGTATCGATTTTTAATTGTAACTTTATTCAATTCCCTATAATCGATACACATTCGCATCGAACCATATTTCTTCTTCACAAACAACACTGGAGCTCCCCATGGGGATGAACTAGGTTGTATAAATCCTTTGCTTAGTAATTCATCTAACTTCTTTTTCAATTCTAGCATTTCAGTGGGTGCTAACCGATAAGGTGCCTTAGATATCGGTGTAGTTCCAGGAATTAGATGAATTCTAAATTCTAGCTCCCTATCTGGTGGTAGTCCCGGTAGTTCTTCTGGGAATACATCTGGGTATTCGGATACTGCAGGAATTTCCTTAAGTTCTTTACCTTTTGTGTTAATGATTACTGAAATCATATACACTATTCCTTGTTTTCTTTCATAACTAGCAACTTTCATCACTGAAATGAATTTCAGTGGCTTTCGTGGCTTATCTCCTGTAATTACTATTAATTCTCCTGTGGGTGTATGAATTTCTATGGAATTCTTATCACATAGGATTCGAGCATGGTTGGCTACTAACCAATCCATTCCTAACACCACATCGAATCCAGCTAAATTCATAGGTAACAGGTTTGCAGAAAATTTATGACCTGATAGTTCTATAATTTCTTTTTGCAAAACCGTATCTATGTTGACAGAATTTCCATCAGCCGTTTCTACCTTAAAAACTTGCCTAAGTTTCGTTAATGGTAGCTTAAGAGCTTGGCAAAAGGAAGTATTTATAAAACTTTGGTTTGCACCAGATTCAAATAATACTTTTGCGTAGATGTTGTGAACTAGGAACGTACCAGCTATTACGTCAGGAATTAGTTCTGCTTCCTGAGTAGTCAACTGGAAGGCTCTTGCATTCTTCTTGGTAGTTCCTTCTGCAGGTTTGACTTTGTTATCAGCTGGTTTGACCAGTTTCGGGCAGTCTGGCCTCAAATGTCCAGCTTCTCCGCAGTTGTAGCAGATTGATGACTTCTTTCTCCTGCAATCTTCTTCTTGATGCCCTGGAATTTTGCAAAAATTGCAATACCCCTTGCATCTTCCAAAGTGCTTTCTTTTGCAGGAATTGCAAAATGGAACAGTGGAAGATTATCCGGTCCCCCTTCTCTTAAAATTACTATGGTTACCCATACGAAATCCTTGGGTAATCTTTTGGGCTACTTCCTTTTTCCGGTTTTCTTCACTTGTGCGTACCAATTCATCAGTTAGGGTGTTAGCTAATTCTACCGCATCGTCAATAGTGCGAGGTCTCGCAGCTTTAACGATATTACGGATTTTGCCAATCAATCCCCAAATATAGCGGGAAATAAGCACCGGTTCTGGCGATGCCAGGGTTGGTACCACTCTCGCATACTCGAAGAATGTCGAAGTATATCCTCGACAATCTACACCCATCATCCGATGGTTCAAGAACTTATTCGCCATTTGTTCCTTTTCATATTCGGGACAGAATTTTCTTTCCATTAGTTGCTTAAATTCTTCCCAACTCATGGCATAGGCCACATTCCTTCCTTTGGCTTGAAGTACCGTATTCAACCATTCTAGCGCCCCTTCTTTAAAAAGATGCGACGTATACATGACCTTGTCTTCTTCAGCACATTTACTAATCATAATTACTGCTTCAATTTTCTCCAACCAACGCAGTGCCGCAGTCGCCCCTTCATTGCCTGCAAATTCAGCTGGTTTACAAGCAAGAAACTCCTTATAAGTGCAACCAGGTGTTGCTGCTTTCATTTTCTTAAGGAGTGGAGCTTGTAGTACATCATTGTTATTGTTATTATTGTTGTTGCCGCCTCCTTTTATGCTATTACTGAAGTTATCTTCATGAGTACGTTTTCTAGGAATGATTTGTTGAGGTTCAACTGGATTCCGAGCAGCAGCAAGAATTGCTGGAATAGCACTGGTTATTCCCTGAGCAACGATATTCTCAATATCTTGCCTATTCAGGAATTGATCTTCATTGTGTTGCTCGAATTGGTTACCCTCGTTAACTTGTTCATTACCAGCGTTTGCCATCTGGTAATTAATTTAATAATTAATAACTAAATTCAACAAAATAATTCCACATAATCACGTAAACAAATATAGCCAAAATTGTCGATCTTTCGACTTTCGATATTTTATATATATTAGGCATCCGTACAAACTAGTTATCTTACAAAAGTTTTATTTAAGTTATTTCACATAATTATAGTCTTATTACTTTTGTTATTTTATTATTATACAATCACAACTACACCATCATCATCTGCTGGCATCTCAGAAGCGACGTTCCCTTTCGTCGTATTTCCAGGAGATCTGTTCTCCTACCTCCCGAATTCTATTCCCTGCATTTACCAGTTCTTCGCCAAAATGGCGGAGTTCAGCTAAGTTTTCATTGCTCATTGGTGGGTTTGGTACAGGTTCTGGGTCGGACTGAGGGAAAAAGGTATAAGGGTTATTTAGGAGGTTCTAAAATTGCCAGTCGTTAGTCCACCATTCGTCCATTTCTCCTAGAGGTTGGGTGTGGATTAGAGGATCTGGAATAGCCGGTTCTAAGTTTATTGGAAGTTGGGTTTCGGCAGGATAAGGAAAGAGGTTGTTATTGATAGGCATAAGGATATCACAGATTGCAAGTATGCGATCTAATTCTTCCTATAATGGCAATTCCTCGGCTTGCCTAGAACTTTCCCCAATTTCTATTCCTGTTTGCCTAGAACTTTCCCCAATTTCTATTCCTGCTTGCCTAGAACTTCCCCCAATTTCTATCCCTTTTCCTTTATCCATAGGATTCGCTATTTTGGGAATTTTCTTAGTTGCTGGTTTCCTTCTGCGCACACGCCTCCATCCCACAAATCTTCTTCTTTTCTTAGACTTTGATTTCTCCGGAGGTGGAGCTTGAAATTCCATTGGTTCCTCAACATCGGCCAAGTAACCAGTAAAGTCTCTGGAAACTTCTATTTTCACAGGGTAGAGATTGAGATTTTCAAGAGCTTCAGATAATTCATTCATGCTGTTTAGCATTTATAAAGAAACACACAAAATTTTAGGTTAATATTTCGTAAATTAACTTTTTATAGAATCACAAAATGGAAAGCAGAAAATTTAATATTAATTACGAATATTTAATAAACTATTTTATTTAAAACAAAATATTTATTTTTAGTACAACTAAAATTCGAAAGATACTAGTGGTTTATTTAATATATTAAAGTTTCTGGCTTGTAGGTAGCATAGGTGATGGTACTGGTTTAAAAGTTAGCATTTACTGCTACAGTGGCTAACATGTAGAGATCTGCCCATTTTTCATCTAACTCATCTTCCCATGGTGGTTTAGTGTCTATTTCCTGAGCTTCCTTATTTTTCATTACTTCTTTTGGTTGTAACTTCTTTATTTTCTCTTGACTTTTCCTAATAATCAAACTTCTTTTATTAGGAGAAAGTGGTTTCTCAAATTGTGCCTTACGAACAAATATTCCCTCCTCAGTATCTGCTGAGTATCTTGAGGAATTTGATTGGGATGAAGTTCCCTTATCTTTCGGTGAACTATCTAATTTAAGATAGATATCTGAGATTCTTTGCTTACCCATACTGTAACTAACAAGTAGTTAGTTAAAAGCACATAATCACAAGACGATAATCAGGAAAATTAAGTATTTAGAATACTTAATAGGCTTAAATCAGTGGCTCTGATACCACCTTTTCCTGTCACGGCCCCAGCCCCGGTTTGACCCGGTCAGAAGCCGCGGGACAGGAATCCGTGGTATTTATTAATTGATGCGACAGCGGAAGATTTAACATGATCTTTTTAAAACTTGAAATGCCCGATTATTTTATTTCATAATTTGGGTTAAAGCCCCGTAATTTACAATAGAGGAATTTTACTAGGAAATTCCATGATTTATAAAACATGTTTATTTATTTTAACTAAGCCACCTCTTCAAGCTTGTTAGTGCTCCGTAGCACGTTTTCCTTGATTTATAGCATGTCGCCTGAAACATGTTTTAAAAATATTTTGTCAGCGGGGAAATACTGGTGAGTCACTCAATTTGATAAATTGACACATAGTTATTAATTACAGCATAAGAGCAATTACAATGGCTTCTATCTTATTTTTATCTGGCGCCGTGTCACAATGGTGACGATGGTCATACCATTATTGGGTCCTTCCCCAAGTAGTGACGATGGTCATACCATTATTGGGTCCTTCCCCAGAGTTTAGCCTACTGATTATCCTGATAACCTAATTTAATTAACAATACACACGAACTAGGTTAGTAACTAATACAGCATTTACGATAACTCACGAGATTAAACCCTCACAACGAATGACAAAGTGCAATACTTAAACATCCATCGAATTTACGACGAATGACAAAGTATAAACCCAATTTGAGTAGCACTTAAACATTCATCGGATAGTTTCAATCGATCTGACATTAAATCGTAGCAACAATCGAGTTAATACCCGGTATCGTAGCAGCACTTCACTAATTTGAGAGTAATATTCGAACATAATAGAAATGATTTTGAAAGTTTCGTCGACACAATCGAACTGCTCAGGAACCAAGCTATTTATAGCTGAAATTTAAGGTTTACGCGGCCCGAGTAAACCTTATCTTAAACTTACGCGGCCCGCGAGGGCAACCTAGTCTACGAGTAGGCTTGGTGAATCACGGGTAGGCTTGCCAGCTGGTCAACGCGTGGCTTGGATGCTTATCCGGTCAAACCACATCTTGACGCGGCCCGCGTAAAGCTGAGCCAACCTTTACGCGGCCCGCCTGAAACCACAAGTTTTGATTTCTTAGTTTTTTTTCATGCACAGTAGGGTTTCAGGGGTCCGGGTTTTTACTTCCGGGTTATTTTGGGAAAATTTTGAGAGTCCTTACATCTATCCTTAAGGCTGAAAACAATGACTGTTTCTATTTAGAACCTAAATTAAGTTAATGACCCCAGGAAAGAAAGTCACTTGGAATTAGCTCATTTCTATTTGAATGTTCGTGTGATGTCCCGATACACACAATTTTGGTCTGGTTCTGAAATCTTCTCTGAAAAGTCGTGTATCTCCTTTGTTTTACGTGAGCAAAGACCTGGAGGTGCTAGGCAGCGTTTAGCTTCTGTTTTGCGTGAGCAAAGACCTAGCTGAGAGTCTGTCGTCTTATAGATCAATTTACATCTGAAAGAGGACCTCTAGTGCCCAAAAGAAACCCTATAAACCTATATCAAACTAAGAAAAACTCATTTGATCTGTACATTATATCATCTCTGCTTTTGATCTATTCTGTTCTCTTCTCAATCTAGTCCCAGTTAAGGTTTCAGAAGTCTAGAACGGACTTGTGGAAATATTTGGTAGGGAAACTGCTTGCATGATAGAGTGTGCGAATTAAAATTCCAGGATTTGATTAGTATTTGTTTGGGTGTTCATTGTTAAGAAATCAAAACATGGTAAAATCAATTACAGGCAGTTACATAGAAAAGGTCTAGGGAGATGAGTTTAGGTGGACAAATATATTGGCAATGGTCTAGATCATTCAGTAGTAGATCAGTGTTGTAAGTGAAGTCAAGCCCATAACCTTGTGATTTGATCCCTGAGAAATTATGATTTTTCCTATTTTATTTTTGTAAATAATATGTTCATATTATTTATTTTTGTGTTTTTAGGTTTGTTTTCGTAAAACGTGCTCGGGAGGTTAAATGGGTTATTAAAAATTATTATTATTGGATTAAATGGATTTATGAAATAAACTGAAAAATATTAAATAAAATCCATTAAACTGAAGTTAAGATAGTCTCGGCCCAAATTCACTAGGCCTGGCCCACGGTGTGTTGTGATATAAAAGCCAGGTCTCGAGTCGAGACCTCATTCCTCACTCAAGACCTGTTACTGTTTCTCTCAAAATTCTCTCAAAGATTCCAGCGAACTTATTGATTCCGACGTATTTTCCGGTCTCGACTCATCACTTTGAAGGTATTATGATGATTTGATTGAAGTTTTGCAGGATGTTTAAAGATTTGATGAAGATCTTATGAATATTTAAAGATGAACATAAACCCTAATTTGAACATATTTGGTCTTAAAAGAAATTCAAAGATGTTTTTGGATTTTAATCCAAATTAAGGATGATTGAAACCTGTTTGTGTAGTCTCGACTCAGGTTGCAGCTAATTGACATGAGGATTCGAGACCTCTGGTTGCGAGTCGCAACCTCGTTGGTCTCGACTGAGGTCTCGACTCAAAACATCATTGGTCTCGACTCGAAATCACTTTGTCTCGACTCAAAATCACTTGGTCTCGACTCATGGTTTCGACTCGAAACCACCAGGTCTCGACTCGAAACCGCATGGTCTCGACTCAATTCATGTGTTTGACCTGCAATCTGAATTGTTGACTGTTGACTTGTTGTTGAATGTTGACTTTCATTGACTTGTTGACTAGTTTAACCAACTTAATCATAAACATTTCAAATGTGATTCTATACTTAATTTTTATGTTTTGTGTAGAATATGGATTTGAAGTTCATCCCGACGCACAATCAGGCAGGCTACTTAGCACCACCTCTAGAGAAGCACAAGAAGATGTACACTTCATTGATCAAGGGTCTGAATAGTTGCCGAATTGTTCACGCTTTACGAGAAAATCATGTCGTTTATGAAAGCCTAGTAAAAGAATTTTGGAAGAGTGCCAGATTTGATGCACTAGGAGTAGAAGGTAAAGGAGCGATTGTTGCTAAAGTTCAGAAGAAGAGCGTTACTGTAACCGAACAAATGATAAGGGAGGTTTTGCAGTTCAACGATCAAGAGACAGATCCCATTGATCGTCCTGCTGGAACCGTGGAAGCTATTCTGCCTCGTTTAAGCTATGAAGGAAAGTATCCCTCACTAGTGAAGAAGTTTGTGCATCCGTATTGGCACTTGTTGGTGCACATGTTCATTCTATGCATGACAGAAAATAGAGGAGGAATGGATCAACTGAACATAACACAATCTGCAGCGTTTGTTTCTCTAATAACGAATCAGTCGTATAATTAATCGAAATACATTTTTGAAGGGATGAAGAGGAATGTGACTGGGGTTCGAAAGGATAAGTTTATCATGTATCCGAGGTTCTTGCAAATGATTTTCAACGCACTTTATCCAGAGTTGGAGAGATCTGGAAATACTTTGGATTTGAAGCCAATGGGTCCTGCATGTTTTGGTGCTCTCACGCCAAAGAAGGGTACTGAAAAGAAGTTTGAAGGACAAATTCCTTTAGAAAAAATTGGTCAGTTTGTAGAGACTGAGAATGTGGTAGCTGAACCAGTGTTAGTACAACCTGTGCCTGTGAATGCAGCACCAGTTAATGCTATAATTGTTGAAGAGTACGTTGTTCAAGGTGCTACTGAAGAAGAGCCTGAGATAGAGATCTTAATAATAAACTCTGACGATGAAGGAATTGAAATTAGTTGTGATGATGATAATGAAGTTGAGCTTCCTCCTGAAGCTGAAGCTAGTTCTGTTGTTTCTGCTGTTCAACCAGTGATCACGTATGAGAGTTTGGCTCAGTTGTTAAAGTCTTTAACTGAAAAGATGGGAAATCCTCCTTCCAATCCTTCAGTTCAAAATGAAGAGCAAACGTCTAATGACCCAAAGGATCCTGAAACTCAACCATTGAAGCGAAAAAGAAGGGATCCTCGACATGGAGTGTATGTTGAGCAAAACATAGATCAACCCATGACTAATGTTGAAGACGAAGATGGTTTGTATGATTTTGATTTTGAGAAAGATGCGTCCGCTACTGCTACTGAAACAGTGTTTGGTTTTGATGTTGATACACCAAGAATGGATGTGGATGTTACGTCTACTGAGATCCTGGTCACTACCACTGTTTCTACTCCAATCATTGAGTCAACACCACTTCTAACCACTGCTATCGCAAGTTCGTCAGGAACAGTTCATGAGGAACCGTGCAGTTCAAGTGGAAAACGGTCTGAAGAACCACTGAGAATGTTGTTTGATGATGATTCAAGTGATAACGATGAGTTTATAAGTATGAAAGAGATGAAGAAAAGAATAGTTGTGCTTGAGAAAGATTCGATCCATAAAGACGCTAAGATCATTCAGCTTGAAGATACTATTGTGCTAAAGAATCAACAGATTGATCAGCTTCAAGGTGATGTCAGTTTGTTATTCAACATGGTATATGATCTACGTAGTAAGTTGGAGAAGAAGTTTGGCGACGAGTTTTCTGATCCGACTGACACAGAGAGTAGAAGAAAGGTAGAAGAAGATCGAGCATGGGCTTTTGCTGAGAATGATGCTGAAAGGGCTACTTCAATGGATCAGTATTTCAAGAGAGTTACTGACAAAGATGCTGACAAAGCAAAAGCTGAAAGATTAAAGAAGAAAAGAGAGTTTGTGATTCTGAAGAACAAGAATCTCAATCCTGATGATGACGATGCTCAAGCCACTCATCATTTGATGGATTTTGGTGAAAATTACTTTGATAAGGTTGGGAATCGCTCAGGTATTGTGAGATGGGGTTTTGATCATGATCGTCGCAGGTGGTGGATTAAGAGAAAGGTTGGACCGGTTGAATGGTACAAAAATCCTGCTCAGTTTCAGACATTTACTAAGGTGGACTTGATTACTCTGTCAAGGTCACCTTATGTGGATGATCAGCCTGGTGGACGTGGATTTTTATTCTTTGAAAGATTGCAGGGAGAAGTTGCACGTGGATTTCCTTCTATGCATACTGCTGAATCCATTGTCATTCCTGCAGAAGGTGTAAGAGATCCACGCACTAACAAGAGGATGAAGATTGTATCATGGCCACCGATTGATAAGGAGAAGACGATTCCTTTGGTCAAGAAAATTCCTAAAGGTGCTCTGAAGACCATGCATTTTTGGGCTTATGATGAGCAATTAGGGCAAGCTGTGATTGTTTGTGATGATGATGTGAATTTTCGATTGGTTGATCAAGTGGATTTACTAAACTTGGCTCAAGAAGATCTGGAAGTGATTGCTCGAAATCAGATCAGAGTTACAGAAAAGTACGAAGAAGTGGCTAAAGGTTGGACTGTTGCTGCTGCTTCAGTCTTGCACATTCGTACGAAAGGAATGGTGGTTTCAAAGACCGGTTGGGAGGTAGCGGAGGTGATTGAAGACAGAAGAACCTCTATGCATAAACCTAGGGGAAGATTGTTGGAACCTAGAGGTTTATTCATAGAGGATTGCATAACTTTAGGGGTTGTAATGTAATGTTTTGTTTAATATATGTTTTTGGGCCGATGTAGTGATTATGGGTCTGGAGGTTTTCGGTTTGGGCCTTAGGGGTCTCGACCCAATGTATCAAGTATATAAGATCACCTCATTCATCATAATGAGGTTGATCAGTTGCTCGATAAAGAGAGGCCAGCCGAGCTATCTTTTGGAGTCTTGTATCAGTCAAGTTCATCATTGAATGCAAGATTTCTTGGTTTGTATTGTTTATATTGTTTCGGTTTTATTAATTTATTCTTGAATCAACTTGTGTTTGGATTCCGCACACTCACAAGTTCGTGATTGATATCATTGAAAGATCCACTTATGTAGTTGTGTTTATTTTTGCATCAAAAACATTTCTACGGTCTCGGATTTCATACATAACTCCTTAAACTATCCATGCATCACAATCAAGTTCCTGATTTTCGCACAAACAAAATATTACAAACTGATCAGTGTCAAAACCATACTTACCAAAACCTGATCGGAATTTCCTTAAGTAGGATTGAAGATCCATGTCTTCAAAAGCTACTATCGAAAGTTGGGCTCAATCCAACGGTTGGATCTTCTGGAACAACTCAACCTTTATGACTGCATTTCCAGTTCCGAAAATCCAAACAGTTGCAATTTGAGCTGAAAACCACCTACCTCCAGAATACATTTCACATTTCCAAGCATTGGATGTTAACATTAATGAGCCAGAAAGCTACTGTAAAACTTTGGGCTCGATCCAACGGTTGGTTTTCCAGTAACAGCAACTTCTTTTAGACCACACAAAATAAAACGGAAATCACATAAACGAATCTAAATTTTCGACATCTAAAAACGACTTTAACTTAATATTTTTGGAAAACAAAGCTTACCATTGCATTCTTATTGATGAGAGATGGTTTTGGGTTGAAACCCGCAACTCCGGCAACCATCGGCCGCCCCAAACCGCCATCGGACCACCATTCGACCACCACTTCCTTTTCCTTTCTAGTTCCATGATTTTCTCTCTCTAACTCCAACCATTTTTTCTCACAAATGAGCCTAAAGTTGGCTTTTTATACATTCAACTTTTTGATAATTGCAATATACACTCTCAAGTTTAATTTTTTTACAACAATGCCCCCTTTAAGTTTTGGTAAGCCACAAGATGAGGTAACAATATTTCTCCAAAGCGAACCCGTCACATTTCTATACTTATATTCCTAAAATACAATCCGTTAAAATATATTGCTACCCAAAGTTATTTTCCTCCATTAATAGTTCCAAACAAATAATAAAATATTATTTTACAACTTCACTCGAAACGGGATCTTAGATTATTATACTAAACAGTATAATATTATTTTTAGAGGATGTTGAGATAAGGGTATACCAATTGAAGTGAACTCTTTGATTAAATTTTTTTTTCTTTCAAAATTGAGTTGAATTAATATAACTTGGAACAACTTGATGAGGTTTATGAATTAAAAAAAATAATTGATGATAAATCAATTATTTTGGACCTTATTAAAATAATAACTAATCGTTGGGTACTATAAATTCTTGCCTTTTATTTTATATTTCATTAAGTCATCTGAGTATTTTAATAGTAAATCCATTTATCACATTCTAATAATAATTTTATTTTTTTCTTCAGAAATATTTACTTAATGAAGATACGAATGTTGTCACACATTCCTATTATAATGGTTGAAATTTCAAAACCAATATTGAAGGATACACTCCGATGATGTTGGAAAAAAATATGTTTAAACGTAAACTAGATAATGTTTACAGTTTGAATGGGTTTTCAATTATGTATGAATTAAAAAATGGAGATTTAATGGACATTGTTAACGAGTTTACTAACACCGCCCGTAATGGGGCTTTTTTTTTTTTTTTCTTAATTCGGCAAATGCCCGGAACACGCCAGGCCTCCGCCCCCCGTGGCGTTATTGAGCTGTATTCGAGAAAAATGGGCCACCGGCGTTTTTAAAACACGCCTAAAATTTGCTTGGGGGAACGAGTTGACCGTTGGCAACGGTCACTTTTTTTTTTTTTAATTCCAATATAAACACACTATAAAATACCCACTTGTTCATACACTTTTTTATAAAAAAACTCACACACCATCAAACTTTCTCTCTACTACTTCTACAATTTATAAAAAGATGAACCTATTTCGACCCCCATTTGGTGTCCCCTCAAGACCCGTGAACCCGAACACAACCCAACCGCAACAACCCTTTAACCTTCAAGACATGGACCCGAACATGTTATCGTACGCGGCTTTCTTGAGTGGCGCTACTCCATTCGTGCAACCCACTTTCGACTTTTGTCAAGCCAGCGGGTCGCAACCTTCACAACAACAAGCCGAACCCGATGTGGATATCGTGCCGGAGACGCAACCCGAACCGAAGCGAGAGACATCCAAACGCGGCAAAAGGTCGCATAAGAAGAAGGAAGCGAACGAACCTCGACGTAAGCATTCTTACGTTAGTGGGACGAAGGAGGAGGAATACACGTTGGCTCGGGCGTGGGTCGATGTTTCGGAGGACCCCGATATTGGTAACTTTTATATTTTTTTTACTTTTTTTTCGTACACGTCTATTTTATTTTATTTTTAACGTAAAACTTTATTTTTCAATTTGTAGCAAACTTTCAAACGGGCCTCGAATTTTGGAATAGGATTCGTGCACTCTTTTATAGCACGTGGGGTAAGGGCGAACATCGTGACAAAGATTCCATTTCTAGCAAATGGACCGACATCAACAACAAGTGTCACTCCTTCCAAAAAGTGTATCAACGTAACTACGATAATCGCCCGAGCGGAGAAGATGAAGTCGGGGTTTTAACGAAGGCTATGGAAGAGTACGAGAGAACGAAAAGCGTTTTCCCGTACTATAAGTGTTGGGAACTACTACGAAAAAGTCCAAAGTGGGCGGGCGTAGTGACCATGACGTCGAGTAGTAGACGTCGAGTCAAACGGTCAAAAACATCATCCTCCGTTGACCCTGAAACACCGACTTCCGATGCCCGCAATGTCGATCTAAATGTTGTTGTGGACGTTGACGAGCAATTTGAAGAAGAGTTGGTCCGACCGCCCGGTAGAAGAAAAGATAAGCGAACCGGGAAAAAACCGGTGGAGTCGTCTTCCGATCTCGATTTGAAGGAAGATTTCGAGGAGATGAACCATCGTCTCCAAAACATTCGAGACCTCGGCCACCAACGTTTGGAGACTATGAAAGAACGCATCGCCGAAACCAAAAAGTTTAACGAGATGCAAGAGGCGAGGCAAATGGAAAAGGACATTGAGTTTTTGTCCAAACCGATCGACCACCTCCAAGGCGACGCGTTAATCCTTGCGCAAATGCATCGCCAAAAAAATCGGGAAAAATACGGACTCTAGATCATCATGTTTTTTTTAACTTTATTTTTTTTATTTCCGTTTTTTTATTATGTTTTTTTTATTTCTAGTAGTGTAATTTTTTTTTAAATTAATGAAGTATTTTTAGTTTTAAATTTAAAAAAATAAATAATTGTGTAATGATTGCATGAGCGTTATTGGACATTATTCCCACTACGACATTTTTGTAATAACGCCCAATAATGCCCCATGCTGACTGGAATGCTACATGGCAGAAAACGCCCCATGGTGGGGGCATTATTTGGCTAAAAGGAGTAGCTCAAGATGGACAATTCTAAGATAAATATGAAATTGTTGATTTATTTTTGATGGTCGCAACTTTGGGATTTTGATTATTTGTTCCGAACTATTTATTTATTACTTCATGAAGTTGCTTTTTTTAGGTTTTTTGATTTGTTCACTTTTTTTATTGTTTGATTTTTTAATAAAACTTGATGTTGTAGTTTGAGTTGTTCTAACAAAATCTACTCGTCTTCATTTTTTCTATCAAATTTTATTGGTCGTTACCTTTTCAAAAAAAATTATTACCTTAACTGCAAAGTATCAACGTAATCTACATTTAATATGTAGCTATTATTAAGAAATATAAATAAAACTAGTTATTTACCCCCGCGCTTCGCGGCGGGAGTGTGATCGTTTTTCTCAATGCAGCAAGTGGCTGGAGTTTCGTTATTATCGGTTTGGCTTGTCGAAAAACGTAAAGGTAAACACGGATACCTTTTCCCTTTTGGCAAAATACCAGCAACAATGTTCGCTCATAAACGGTTGGATTCGTTATGGTATCACAACTGTGACGTCGCCCCCTATAGCATACAATACCAAAAACTTAGTTGATTATGAGTAAAACTACGTTTTGAAGAAAATCTAAATTGAAACATTCACCTAAAAAAAACATAAAAACAACCATGCATTCCGTAAATTTGGATGAATTTTGTAAAATTGTGGTAAGTGTTCATAAAACTATTTATTTTTATCACCTATTTTACCTATTTCCATTCTTGTTTTTAGCTGTTACTGCTTCCAAACAAACATAATTTGATCAAAATCCAAAAACCTCTTAGAGGATCACACGTTAACGGGTTTTTTCTCATTATAGTTATTGTAAATTAAAGTTTCATTATTTCTAGAGCACCACCGTCCCCCACCTTTTGTTTCCCGGCGAGAGATCTCTCACCACCATCACCGTCGGCGACGATGAAGAACATCACCATCATCATCGCAGCTCGGTGAGAGAGCGGATAGCGTCGCTTCATCACCACAATCGGAGCTTCACCACCACCTAACCATCGCCCTCTTCGAACACGTCACCACAACAAAACAGCCACCACCACACACACCCTTCACCATCAACGATTTCTCTCAGATCTGAAATATTGTGCTAATCTTTGGCAGAGTGCGGAACATAATCCAGATCGAGACTCAGAAACACATCATGACGATCTCATTAACATCCATGCCAACCAAAAGATTCAAAGCTATAACCGGAGAACAACAGAGGCGTCGCAAACTGGACGTCAGCCGCGGCCATAGACAACCGGAGCCACCGGCAATGGCAGGGCAACACCTCAAGGCAGCTCTCCTTCTATGGAGAGAATAGAAAAGGGGCTTCTAAAAATCGTTCAGCATTTCACAACATCGGAAAAGGACTGTCGCCGGAGAAAGCAAGAAAGAGCTCTATAAAGAGAGCAGCTTTTATCAGAAAAGTGAAAAGAAAAAGCTTTACTCTCTCTCATATCTTTCTCCAGTATCATATTTCCTGCTCCTGCAATGACACGTAGTGGATACATGTAAGGCTGTAAGGTAACCACTTGCCACATAAAGGAAATGCTTAAAGTGTTGTGGATCTCTCTACTGGACAAAAAAATGCATGGCACTATTGTAAATAGCATGAAAATTTTGTCCATTTGCTGTACTGTTCCTAAGAACCTACAGCAATTGTTATTATATAGAATATAGAATATGTGTTTAATTTTAAAAAAAAATTGATTATTGTACAACTTCACTATAAAAAAGCCTAAAAAAGCTAAAAAAACATATCAATTTTTTTTTTACAATTTTTTATAAAAGAATCGTTATTTTTTATATATAAAAAAATTAAAAAAAAAGTTGTACTGCACGTCTGCACATGTGCATTATATGTGTAATACACATGTGCATTACATGCTTAAAATTAGTTTTTTGAGTCTAGTTTAGCTTTTAGGGTTAGTTTTTTTGGAGGTTTAGGATTAGGTTTTTGGGTGTGGGGGAGGGGGGGGGGGGGGGGGTTAGTTTTTTTTGGGGTGTCGGTGGGGGGTGGGTTAAGTGGTTTAGGCTTTCTGTATTAGTGCACATGTGCAGTACCAAAAAAAAAATTTTTGAATTTTTTTCATATATTAAAAATAGCGATTTTTTAATAAAAAATTGTAAAAAAATATTTGGTACGTTTTTTAGGCCTTTTTTGTTAGTTTTTTTGTTTTCTCATAATCCATCCCTTTTATATTGTTTGATTTTTAATAAAACTTGATGTTCTAGTTTGAGTTGTTCTAACAAAATCTACTCGCCTTTCATTTTTTTCTATCAAATTTTATTGGTCGTTACCTTTTCAAAAAAATTATTAACTTAACTGCATAGTATCAACGTAATCTACATTTAATATGTAGCTATTATTAAGAAATATAAATAAGATATGTGTTTAATTTAAAAAAAAAATGATTATTGTAATGTGTATTCAAATGGTTTTTTTAATAAACGAGTTCATGCAAACTCGCGCGTTGCGGCGGGATGTTTATTATAAAAGTTGTCAAAGTATGATTTTAGTGTTTGTAAAAAGACAAATCGCATTGCAAATTACATTTTTTATTAAACGAAAACATAAAAAGAAGTGAGGTATTTGCAATAGCAAAATTTTAGAAGAACTGAAAAATAATTTTGATTGGCTAAAAAAAAGTGACTTTTACATGCAGATCCACATATACTAAAATTGTAGGGTAATAACATAAGACGGGCAAAGATTTAGCATATCGAAGGGTAAGTCTATTGTAACACCCAAAAAATAGACTAAAATTACTTTTTTTAATTGAACGTTGGCATGCTTCGGCTAAAACCAAAAATTCAAGTGTTATACATAAGGGGTAAATTAAGGCGTATAAACTCATCACATTTGGATACAAATATATATATATATATATATATATATATATATATATATATATATATATATATATATATATATATATATATATATATATATATATATATATATATATATATATTCACTAGGTTATCACCCGGGAATGCTTTCCGGGTAGTTTTATTTTATTACTTATTAAACATGCATACTTTTTTTAAAATATGACGTATTATTTCATTAAACTTTGTTAGTACATTCTTAATTGTTAATACAATAATGACATAGTAATACCTTCGCTATAAGGAGTTATAAATTTTTCATAACAAACATGAATTATATGGTTGTAATGTAGAATGTACATAATGATCTTAATCTGATTTAATAATTAAATACCTAGTAACTGCGAAAAATTGTTAAACCCATTTGGATTATGATGGCTGCTACTCCCCTACTTGATTTTCCTGCATAGCGGGCTGTGATGGCTGCCACATCTGTTAACACATCAACGTCTCACCTCTTCTGGTTGAACCCATTAGGTTATCACCCGGGTAGGAAATTTTAAATTACATTATTCATAAGTGTGGCGATAAAAGTAATGCAAATCAAATGACATTACATAAAATGGTAACAAAGTCTTCTTTAGAAGCCGTGTACAAAAACATAAAGAAAAAGACAAATACCGGTTACGTATACAACTTAGGAATTAAACATCTTTGTTACCACTTGGACTAAAGGAATGTACCAACTACCAAAGAAGTGAATGCTTCACAAATATAATGTATCATAATCAGTTAAATGAAAGCATATACCTAGTTGAATGTTGGAGAGCTGGCAGCTCGTTTTCAAATATGGCCCGACCCGGAATGATTTTGTCCAGATTTAAGAAAAAAAAGCTTGTTTGTTTTGACCCGCTGCCCGACACACTAACACAGAGGGGTGATTTTAAGCACCTTGCATATTCAACTTCTATATTACCTTAAAATAAACATGCCATTAAATCGATAAAAATATAAAACATTTAATTGTTTTAAATACCTCAAAAATTTAAAACAAAAGTGACTGGAATCAGCTTGGGTTCAAACGAAACCACCACTCGAGCAATCTCAGTAATCCTTTTAAAATCAAGAGTTTTAATCGCTGCACGTGTAACTGTTTAAGCAGACGTTCTATTTTGTGAATCAAATATCAGTATCATTACCATCATCAACTTTTGTAGATGCCGGTTTTCCATACATATGCATTTGATCATCCAACTCTGATTCAAGACTCCTTGCCTACAAAGATATCCAAAAATATCACCATAAGGCTTTGCAGTGCATTGGAAAGAGATGTAAAAGTGCAAACGTTTAAAGCTTTCCTAGAATCATCACCATATTCAACTAAAAGCGCATCGAGAGATCTTGCAACAATTTGTTGGATCAAATGAATGTCATGAAATGGGCAATCATTTATCACTATGAGTCAAATAAAAAATAAATTAAAAGAGAAACATGTCAAATGAGTCGATATTCACCTAAGGGTAAATCTAATGCGTGAAACCTTATAAATCATTTTATTCAAAAAATATTGAGATGACATTGGTATCACCCCACGCCCCACAAGGTGAGGGGGAGTCAAAATGTGAAGCTTGAGAAAAACTGCAGAAAACGATCAGGTTGAAGACCTTTGGTGAGAACATTGGATGTTTCGGGTCAATGCATCCTGGATCCGGTCAGAACCAATAACTACTCGTTTGACCCATTTCTCAAACTTAGCTTTCAATTTACCTCATATGTATTTTGAGCTTTTGTCTTTACCCTCAATCTCATGATCAAGAACTTTAAATATATGCAATTTTTGCACTGTTATTATTTCCACACAAAAAAAAAAAAAAAAAAAAAAAATTCACCCATGCTTCTGGCCAAAGCCCTGCATGGAAATACAGATATCTTTTAGAAGACGTTAGTTTAAAAGTGGCAGAAATTGCCAGTCAAAATTCACATTAGGTTAAAAGCCTTGCAAGGAGACACAGAGCCTATTTCACATTAGGTTAAAGATGGTAATAAAATGTGTAATTGCCTCAACTGAACATCAGATGCAAGTGTAATGAATTTTTTTTAAGAAAAATAGAAGACATCACATCCCAATCCATGTACTAATGAACAGAGCACTTACATATATTGTAAACCACCCATAGAAAGAGCACATCAAGGTGCTGTGCAAATACACTCATCAGAAATTAGGCAAAGGATTCGCAGATCTATTCCCCATGCCCAATAGCTTGATAGATGGGAAACTATTGATGTTAAGATATATATGCCTCGATGAATTTAGTGTATAGTGCAGAAACTTGTTTAAACATATACCTCTTACAATGGGACTCGGGTAAAGGTATATGTTTTTAGACGATCGAGGCAGATAGAGTATCATCTAACACGTTCATATTATATCCACGAAATTTTTAAAACTAATTTAGTTCCATCCATAAATACCCGTCTTGAATGTTTCAGCTTTATTCATCGAGTTTAGATTTGCTTGCCGACGACAATTTTTTCATAAACCAAATATAGAACTATACAAATATGGTAATTATAAATATGAAAATTATGTGATCAACTCAAACATATACTATATATGGGACATAATTATAATACATCTTACTTACAACACAAACTATAACTTAACATATTTGATCTTAATCCTAGTTATATTTAATATTTTTTTGAAATTTTCTCCCGAATATTTAAACGCAAATAAACTATGATAATGCTTTAATAATAAAATCATTAAAATTTTTATGATTTTATCTCTCCAAACAAAATTCCCGAATATTTATATACAAATAAACTATGATAATGCCTATTTTATCTAACTTAATAATAAAATCATTAAACCTTAATATTTTATCTTTCCAAACAAAATTAAATGAATAGAGGGAAAAGATCAATACGGCGATTTACGTGAGTCTTAAAACTATTAACATGACAATATGGTGTTTGTTTTTTGGCCAGAAGCACTTCTGGCCACTTATGTCTGCGTCGCGCAGACGTTTGAAGTCTGCAGCTTGTTTGTTTTCCGGAAGCACTTCTCACCAAAAAGGTCTTCCCCACACAGACTTGTTCTTATGTCTGCAAACCTCTTCAGAACCTCTTCTCTCTACCATTCAAAACACAGACCTCTGCATCACCTCCACCACCACATCTTCGCCACCACCTCCACCACCACTCTCCACAGACAAAACCCCCAAATCGAAACCCCCAAATCAGAACACAAAACCCAGATCGGATTAAACCCAAAACAAAAAGATTAAACCCAGAAAAATGGCACAATCAAGAACACAAAACCCAGATCGGATCTTCAGCTTACCGTAACCGTCAATCTTCAGCTTCTTTCTCTGCGTCTCTTTCTCTCCGACGTCTCCCTCTCTTTGTTTCTCTCTCCTGCGTCTCTCTCTATCTCTCTCTGTGGTGACGGTGGTGGCGGTGGTGTAGTGGTGACGGTGGTAGCGGTGGTGTAGTGGTGACGGTGGTGGCGGTGGTGTAGTGGTGACGATGGTGGTGGTAGATGAAGCAGAGAGAGAGAGATGGGTGTTCTGTGTGTGTTGTGTGTGTGAGAAGGGGTTTTGTAGAAGTAAAAAAAAAACAAACCCTCTTCTCCTTGCAGACTGCAGACCTTTGGTCCACCTCTTCTCCTGCAGATGCCTGCAGACGTGGTCCGCAGACTGCAGACCTTTTGCATCTGAAAAAACAAACACCACCTTGTCAATTTACTACGAATATTATCATTAAAATTATCATTTTCTACGAGTTTTATAACCATTTAAAAATTGTGAATTTAGTGAGATATTCTTTTAAAAATTAAGGGTGAGCACGCTACTCGTTCGGTACCAAACCAGTAACTGTAACAAAAAACAAAAAAAAGTGGGTACCGGTATTTACCGGTGTTTTACCTGTAAATACCGGTACCTGTACCGAAAAAATAGGAAAAGTGGGTACCTGTATCGGTACCGAATATACCTGGTACGGTACCAGTACCCGATACCAAATACTCATCCCTATTAAAAACTGTTGTACATAGTATAAAATTTAAACAAAAATATAAAAGTTAAGAAGAAGTGATGGAAGCTTACTGATAAAACTCATTGGGGTTATGATAAATATCACCGGACAAAAAGTCACCGTTTTGCAAAAGCTGATAAAGGTTACGAATAGTGGTCGATCGCTGAATCGCACGTCTAGCTCTAGCAAGTTCCAACTCCAGCAACCTTCGTCCCTTCGTTCAACAGATCGCAATGTTAATCTTCAAATTAAACACACTAACATGCAAAATGAAAATACAATTAACACAAATGATTATCATTTTAAACTTGAATTGGTCTAGTTATTCTATCAACAGTTTCGATTTCAAAACAAATTATTCCATAAACACAGTTAATTTTCAAAAGTAAACACACTTACATGCATAATCAAAGCTTAATTTCATGATTAATACAAATCATTCTCATTCAAACTTGAATCGATATCAACAGTTTCAATTTCAAAATCCTTAACAAAATATTCAATAAACACACACACACACACACACCCACTTAATCTTCAAATTAAAACACACTAAGTATGATCAAAACTAACAAAAATTGTTATCATTTAAACTAATTGATCGAGTATCAACAGTTTCAATTTTAGAAATACTATTCGATAATCACACACAAAGTTGAATTCTACCAGATTAAGAGATAGAATCAATATGAATTAAATCAATCGGTTCATGTATTTACGTTACTATAATTGCATATTCAAGCACGCAATCCAAAATCCAGAAAGCTAGAAACAGATCTTTACTATGAATCTCAACCGATTTTGATTATTAGCATATATACAGATATATTCAAACGATAAATCGTAAGTTAATAAAAAAACACAGATTGAAGAACGTACGATAAAAGTATTACGGATAGGTGAAGATAATGTTTCCCATTTATTAATGGCAGAAATTGGGAAGAGGTTCTTTAACATTGGGGGAAACAGTAAACATGCTTATACTACTAGCAATTGACATCATTGGCTGAAGTTAAATTCAAAAGAGGAAAACAAACCCTATCAGCAGCCGCTTGTAAAGTGACATGATCTCCCCACTTACTTGTTCTATAAATGCCAGAATTCAGTAACAAAAAAACGTATATGTATATTCATATATAACAAAAAATTTATAAAACAACAATACTGCATTAGTCAGATAAATTTTGTTTGCAGTCACGACCCATACGAAGTATCCTACTTAGAAATTTTCTTGTAATACTTCTTGTACTTCATTGGAACATAGCCTTCATATAGAGAACGACACTCCTTCAGCTGCAAAATCAAAACATGAGACAACATTAGCATACATTATAATACACATGACTTAGCTTTCTAAATGTATACAAAATTCAGACATTATAGATGTAGAAAAAGAAATTATGTCAAACTTTGCTTCACAACCTCCTTTCGGACAAGTTTGTGATACTCAGGTGACCTGTATAGCTGGTCAGAAATTGCGCGGAACTGAAAGACATGGAAGAAAACAATTTTATTAATGATGAAAACCTAGTATGAAATAGAAAAACAAACTACCTTAGCAAAGAAACAGATGCTTCTAACATTTTTTTTGGCCAATAGTCGGCTTTTTTGGGGAAGTCTTTGCATTACTTCCATATGGCAATGAAGAGTTTCCAGCAAACTGCATTAAAAAATAACCTCTAACTTAAGCTGATCATATATTTGAAAGGAGACGAAATAAATATATAGTGATAAAACAATGCAATACCCCATTCAGGCGTTCTAGAGACTTTTATAGGATATTCCCGCCTCTTATGCAGTCAAAATCACCTTAAACAATAACCTTAATCCACACTTAAACTTGTCAATCAAATCAACCAGCTATGAATTATGGTCACAACCAAATTAAGATAATGAATTTCTTAAACTTAAACTATGGCTTTCTAAAAGCGCTTCACAGCTCAGATCAAACAAAAAATTGGGTTTTTGATAGTGATGATTAATTTGAGAGATGTACCTGGTGGCGAAGGCAGTGGCTGGAGGTCATGTACCAGCGAAGAAAAAGAACAATGGTGGAATCAAAGTCTCTAGTGGTGATATCTCATACAGTTTGTAGAGGTTGCAAAATTGATGGGTTGGGTAACGGGTCAAAACGGGTAATCTTTAAAATACAACCTGTAATCTGATATGGACTTTCAAAGTTATATTTTTTTCTTTGTATATTTTGTAAAAGGGAGGCGATATTTAGGCAAAAATAAAGATGATTACACATAAAAATTATGCATAGCTTACTTGGGCTATATCCACAAGACTTTTGTACTTTACGTGTATTAAGTAACTATTTTCCATGTAAAAATCACTTCCCTTGTAAAACTATTTGTTTTAAGTTTTGAAGTTTTTGTCTAGAAAGATACATACCCTATTGAACTTATTCTGCATCTGCAGATAGTGCCTATGAGATTAAGAATCAAGTGTAGAAACCAAGATCGAGCAGTTCATTCTCTAAATTGTGACCCTCAACCTGCAAACCCAAGCAACATGTTGGATTCTACTTCAAATGAATACATCTGGTAATATATATTTGTAATTTATGCTTTTAGTATACCTCATGATCTTCTTTCATTCTTGTTTTTTACCTGTTAAGTTATCTGCCTTCTCGTTACATGCCAGCTTTTGAAGAAATTTCTCTTTTGAAAATTGCTCGGTTCGGGCTCTGTTTATTTAAAACGGGTCAAATAAACAAAGTTAGCTAAAAGCTGAACAGGTCAAAACAGTTAAAAATCATCACAAAATACTTTTAATGCGCATGTCCTCTTTTTATTCAAAGATTTAGATTATTGCTTTTGTAATCATAACAACTTTGTAGGTATTTTTTCGGTTCTGGGAATATGAGTTATTCGGTTCTCGGGTCGGTTCGGGGTCGGAACAAGCAGGAACCGAGTAGTAACTTATGGACCGAGAAAATTCTGAACAAGAATGAAACTGGGCCGAAGCCCAGCTGCTATACATAAACCTAAGTTGCTTGAATGTTGAAGTTTTATCCTTTTAATATATATAAATTGCACAGGTTCGATACATATCATCAAGCTTCAATTAGATTTGCATCTTTCAATATTTCATCACTTTTGCTGCTTCTCCAACTTCAAGGAACAATGAAATAATTTCAATTTCGTATCAACAAAGAATTATACTTGCATGATTTAACATTGGAATGAAAAGTGATGCGTGTGAAATGTTATATATATTAGGTGTATATTTTAAGCCCCTTTAACACTTATTTTTAGCCAAGTTTTAAATTTATAAAACACGATATTTCACTAACACTAAACACACATATGGGCAAGTACACCCATCGTGAGCGTAGTATAGTGTTGGTAAGATACCGAGGTCGTCCAAGGACACAAGAGCTTTTAGTACCGGTTTATCCTCAACGTCTAATCAAAATAAAAAGTTTAGAAAAATGTTTTAAACTAAGAAAAATAAAAACTAACTAAAATGCTGAAAAAAAAACAGATAGACAAGATGAATCACTTGGTTCCGACTCGTATCTAGTGTAACCTTTGATTATTTCCGCACTTTTGCACTTATTTAAGAGATTATCTTAGTTATTGTAGTAGGCCCCTCTTTTGAAGGTGACGTTACCCTCACCCCGGTAGTTTGAGTCAGCAAGGATACAATCCTAAAAGGGTGGATTATTGGAAGATAATTAATTAAGTTATTAATGCAAATTATGGTAGGCCCCTCTTTTGGAGGTGACGTTACCCTCGACTAAGTAGTCTGAGTCAGCATGGATACAGTCCTAAATAGCCGGGTTATAGTATTAATAGTAGTTAACTTATGAGGGGATCAAAGAGTTTGGACCCCTGCCATCCAATACCGTTAAGTATTGAAGGAGGTCCTACTAAATTTGACCCAGGTCCATTGCAGGACCTCTAAACGCTGAACAATGGCAAGACCTTTACCAAACCGTTCCCTTAACCCCCGACCAGGTAGCCAACATACCTCCATATAGACCGTTGAGATATGAATGGTGAAAATCTTTTATTTTATATAGACAGTAAAATAATGCCAAGACACCACGGACAAACGATAAGGAAAGATCACCTTCAACATAAGCAACTAGTTATTAAAGTCATTAATACAAAACCAAATAAAAAGTGCAAAACGATTAGAAATAAAAAGTATTACACTAGACACTTTGTCATCACCAAGTGATGTAAGAGACTTAGGCAAACATGGCCTTGATTGTCAAGAACTCTTACGATCAATCTTGGATCCCGAGACGACTCACACACTCTACGATGGACAATGGATGATGGTGGTGGATGATGGTGTTATGGTGGTGGTGGGTGGTGGGTGAAGTGTGAGAGAGGTGGTGTGCCAAGGGATGGTTTGAGCTTGAGCCAAGCACTCCTATTTATAGGCTGAACAGAAGCTCGGGCACGGCCCCGTGTCCAGTGGGCACGGCCCCGTGTCCACATCCTTCTCTTTCTTCATTTATTGCAGCTTGTCTTATTAGTTGACCACGCCCCCGTGTCCGCTGAGCACGACCCCGTGTGCAGAAGAATCTTTGTACTATGAAGATTTTCCTGGATTGTGCGAATCTTATAGTTGACCACGGCCCCGTGTCCGCTGAGCACGACCCCGTGGTGGGCAATAGAAGCTTCTACTACTTTGTCTTTTCTGCTGACACTTGGGCACGCCCCCGTGCTGGCTGAGCACGGGGCTTGTTCAGTCTTCTGTTATCTTGTTTTGCTTGGGAAGATGCTGTCGTGGGGTCGGGCATGTCACGTCTTGTTCCTTTTCTTGTATTTATGTTAGATTTTGATGTCTTTTTGCTTCTTTTGTTAATTTGAGCTCATTTAATCCTGAAAATACAAAAAGAAGACAAAAGCACACTTTTTCCAACATTAGTACTAAAAAAAGGGTTAGTTTTATGCCTCAATTGATGTAATTTATATGTTGCATTTTGCACACATCAAATACCCCCACACTTGAATCTTTGCTTGTCCTCAAGTAAAACTCTTTAATATGTGGCTATTACACTCCCAAATGGAATGGGTAGAAAAGAAGGTTTTTGGGCTTGTCATAGAGTGTCGGGATTTCCAAGATTCTTTATTTAGTTTTATTTTTATTTATTTACAATCCTATTCGTCATGATTTATTTAAAACTTTTCATAAGATAAATTACTTATTAGGGCATAACATGCCTTTGTAAAATTTTATTTATATACAAGTTCACATACCTCACGGGGATCACTCAACACTCGGCCGAAGATGTATTTTTGTGGATCACTCGAGAGCGGCATGGAACTTACTCCTACCATAGGCTTGCCAAGCAATCAATCCTCCTCCTTTTTAACTTATATACCTTTTTAAATATCAAGAGGACTTTGTGGGTGAAGGGTTAGGCTTGGGTTAAAGGTAGGTGGTTGGGTTAGTGGTTAGTGGTTAGTAGAAAAAAGGCGAAAAAGCGTAACAAGCGTCGGTTTTCGTAAGACTTTATTTTTTTTTTTTTGTAACTTTTATTTTGATGAAACTATTATTCAAACAAAGTTATTTTTGATAAACTTGTTTGTTTATTTGCTTTTGCTTCATCAACACATTTTTTTTAAAGTCATATGAGAAATCGAGCTTAGTTACTAAAACAAAGGGTTAAAAATGAAAAAGGTTTTGGTGGGTAAAAAGGGTGTTTGGTTTGGGTTATGAAATGAAAAGGTTTAGGCTCAAAGGGGCTAACTAGGGGGATTTTGGGTAGGTGGTAAAAAAAAAGAAAAATGGTGTAGAAATAAAAAGGGTTAGTCCTAATGCCTCCATCATTTACTTACTCGGGTTTAAGTTGGTAAGGACCGGGAATGTATCGTCATGGCAAGTTCTAGAGTCGTAAGAACCAAGCAGCTATTCACACAAGAAACGAAAAATGAGCATTTAGTCTAATGATATGTAATTGTATGCTCAATAAAGGCTCAAAACTCACTTTTGTGGGAATGGGTTTTTATGTGATCAAGTATATATAATCAAATTTTAACTAAGTTTGCCATGCCTTTTCATAATTTTCTTATGTTGGTTCTTTTTATCACGACGCTATCGGTTGTAAATTCGTAAAAATATAACCTTTTTGAGAACTTGAATTTCCCGAGTTAAACCTAGACAAGTAAAAAAAATGAAAATTTTTGAAAAAAATTGGGGTGATTAGCGGTTCCAATAGAGTTTTGTGTAAGGCTTGTATTTAGGACTTGCAAGATTCAAGGTTTTAGCATCCCCCCCCACACTTAAATTACACATTGTCCTCAATGTGTCCCAAAAATAAGTTTTTAGGTTGATTGAATGTGTAAAAAGGTGTAAAAAGCAAAAAATTTGTGTTACTGGGCGCTGAACACGGCCCCGTGTTGTCCGGGCACGGCCCCGTGTTTAAGTGCCAGTAACAAAATTAAATCAAGAGAAACAGAAGCCTGGACACGGGGGCGTGTTGAGTGAACACGGCCCGTGTCCAGTTACCTGAACTGGGTCTTTTTCTGCAGACTGTGCAGCACGGGGCCGTGTTGGGTGGACACGGCCCGTGCCGAGCTTACTGTAAACAAAGAAATTTGTCGGACGGTTCTGTTTTCCTGCATGGGGTGCTGGTTCAAGCTTCCCTTGTATCCTTTGTCATCTCAAGTGTGTTTTATTCCTGAAAATTAAAACTAAACTAGAAAATATAAAAGTTATACTAATCTAAAACTAAGGATAGTTCCGCGGAATGCCTCCGTGGTGCGCCACATTTATAAGGGTCCTTGGCTAGACCCACCTTATCAGGTGGTTCTGGCTCATCTTCAATTAGGGGGACGTCATTGCCGAATGGATATTTCATTGATCGCTCAAGGTCGACACTTTTTTTGAATGCCCCTAATTGAAGAGGTAGATTGTTGTACTTCCGGTTTTTCAAAGCTTCGTGGGTTTTTACAAATGGTCGTCCCAACACTAGAGGAGCGTCATCGAGGATGACAAAGTCGGTGGGAACTACCATTTGATTTGTTTGAACCAAGACATCCTCAACTATACCGATTGATTTTATTACTTTCCGATTGGATAGAAAAATGGGTATTTGAAGTGGAGAAAAATCACTAATACTTAATTTTTCGAAAATGTAGTTAGGCATTATGTTAACACAAAGATCTTTATCGATTGTAACATTACTAATAAACGAATTTTGAAAGAAACATGGAACCGGTGTAATGTTAATTTCAAATGGGTCTTCTTTTATTAGTGAGGTTTGATCATTAGTTAACTTAACACTTACCGTTTCGTCAATTTTAGTGTTAGTGTTTAACTCTTTTAAAAACTTAGCATGAGTGGGTACTAAACAATGATTTTCGAAAGACGGTGACAAGAGATTAATTTCTTCAAAATTAGACTCTTCTTGATTTTTAACGTTGTCAGACTCACCTTTTTCGTTGTTTAACTCATGTGTCGGCTTTTCAATTATTTGTTCTTCCATTTTTACACTTTCAGTTATCTTTTCATTTTTTAATTCTTCTCTTGCGCGGCACTCCTCTTCCCTTGCGCGAGATTCTTTTATACAGCGATCGATAACTCTAATGTGTTCTAATATCCTATCGGTTACTTCGGTTATAGAAAAAGAATCGGAATTTTCAAAGCTTGAATCCGGTTGTTCGACCCTTTGTTCCTCATAATACCCATGTGAAGTTGATGGTTCGCACCATTGTTCTTCATTGTAAGCATATGATGGATAAGGTTCGGAATTTTGTTCTTCGTAATACTCATATGTGGTGGGTTGTTCACGCCATGGTTCCTCATAGTAGGTATACGAAGGTGGTGGCTCATATCTTGGTTCCTCAAAGTATGAGTATGAAGGCTCATACCTTGGTTCATCAAAATATGAGTATGAGGGAGGAGGTTCATACCTTTGGTCTTCATAAGATGTGTATGAAGTTGATGGCTCGTACCTGGGTTCCTCATAGTAGGTGTATGAATTGGATGGTTGATATGAGTGACTATTTTGAACCGAGTGTGTGTTACGACAATTAGTACAATAATTACTTCTATAATCATCCTCCTCATAGGTGTAGTTGTAACCTCCTGAGTATTGATCCATAAGAATCACTCAGCAGACCACAACCAAGTCTCGAGATCAGAAAACAAAAATCAAAACGGAAACAGAGGCTGGACACGGCCCCGTGTTCAGTGGACACGGCCCCGTGTACAGAATCTGTATCTGGGCGTTTTAATTAAATTTACTGATCTAGTTGAGCACGGGGCGTGTTCAGTGAGCACGACCCGTGTTCAAGCTACTGTTACTGGGTGTTTTTATGAAAATGTGCAGCACGGCCCCGTGTTCAGCGAACACGGCCCCGTGTACAGGTTACTGTAAATGCAAAAATAAACTAAAATGCAGAAAAATGTGCGCGCGTTTTAAAAAGTTTTGAAAAACTGATTAGGCCGTCGATTTTAAGCTTTCTTAAAATCCTTGTGTCCCCGGCAACGGCGCCAAAAACTTGATGCGTGTGAAGTGTTATATATATTAGGTGTATATTTTAAGCCCCTTTAACACTTATTTTTAGCCAAGTTTTAAATTTATAAAACACGATATTTCACTAACACTAAACACACATATGGGCAAGTGCACCCATCGTGAGCGTATTATAGTGTTGGTAAGATACCGAGGTCGTCCAAGGACACAAGAGCTTTTAGTACAGGTTTATCCTCAACGTCTAATCAAAATAAAAAGTTTAGAAAAATGTTTTAAACTAAGAAAAATAAAAACTAACTAAAATGCTGAAAAATAAAATAAAATAAAAACAGATAGACAAGATGAATCACTTGGTTCCGACTCGTATCTAGTGTAACCTTTGATTATTTCCGCACTTTTGCACTTATTTAAGAGATTATCTTAGTTATTGTAGTAGGCCCCTCTTTTGAAGGTGACGTTACCCTCACCCCAGTAGTTTGAGTCAGCAAGGATACAATCCTAAAAGGGTGGATTATTGGAAGATAATTAATTAAGTTATTAATGCAAATTATGGTAGGCCCCTCTTTTGGAGGTGACGTTACCCTCGACTAAGTAGTCTGAGTCAGCATGGATACAGTCCTAAATAGCCGGGTTATAGTATTAATAGTAGTTAACTTATGAGGGGATCAAAGAGTTTGGACCCCTGCCATCCAATACCGTTAAGTATTGAAGGAGGTCCTACTAAATTTGACCCAGGTCCATTGCAGGACCTCTAAACGCTGAACAATGGCAAGACCTTTACCAAACCGTTCCCTTAACCCCCGACCAGGTAGCCAACATACCTCCATATAGACCGTGGAGATATGAATGGTGAAAATCTTTTATTTTATATAGACAGTAAAATAATGCCAAGACACCACGGACAAACGATAAGGAAATATCACCTTCAACATAAGCAACTAGTTATTAAAGTCATTAATACAAAACCAAATAAAAAGTGCGAAAAGATTAGAAATAAAAAGTATTACACTAGACACTTTGTCTTCACCAAGTGATGTAAGAGACTTAGGCAAACATGGCCTTGATTGTCAAGAACTCTTACGATCAATCTTGGATCCCGAGACGACTCACACCCTCTACGATGGACAATGGATGATGGTGTTATGGTGGTGGTGGGTGGTGGGTGAAGTGTGAGAGAGGTGGTGTGCCAAGGGATGGTTTGAGCTTGAGCCAAGCACTCCTATTTATAGGCTGAACAGAAGCTCGGGCAGGGCCCCGTGTCTAGTGGGCACGGCCCCGTGTCCACATCCTTCTCTTTCTTCATTTATTGCAGCTTGTCTTATTAGTTGACCACGCCCCCGTGTCCGCTGAGCACGACCCCGTGTGCAGAAGAATCTTTGTACTATGAAGATTTGCCTGGATTGTGCGAATCTTATAGTTGACCACGGCCCCGTGTCCGCTGAGCACGGCCCCGTGGTGGGCAATAGAAGCTTCTACCACTTTGTCTTTTCTGCTGACACTTGGGCACGCCCCCGTGCTGGCTGAGCACGGGGCGTGTTCAGTCTTCTGTTATCTTGTTTTGCTAGGGAAGATGCTGTCGTGGGGTCGGGCATGTCACGTCTTGTTCCTTTTCTTGTATTTATGTTAGATTTTGATGTCTTTTTGCTTCTTTTGTTAATTTGAGCTCATTTAATCCTGAACATACAAAAGGAAGACAAAAGCACACTTTTTCCTACATTAGTACTAAAAAATGGTTAGTTTTATGCCTCAATTGATGTAATTTATATGTTGCATTTTGCACACATCAAATACCCCCACACTTGAATCTTTGCTTGTCCTCAAGCAAAACTCTTTAATATGTGGCTATTACACTCCCAAATGGAATGGGTAGAAAAGAAGGTTTTTGGGCTTGTCATAGAGTGTCGGGATTTCCAAGATTCTTTATTTAGTTTTATTTTTATTTATTTACATTCCTATTCGTCATGATTTATTTAAAACTTTTCATAAGATAAATTACTTATTAGGGCATAACATGCCTTTGTAAAATTTTATTTATATACAAGTTCACATACCTCACGGGGATCACTCAACACTCGGCCGAAGATGTATTTTTGTGGATCACTCGAGAGCGGCATGGAACTTACTCCTACCATAGGCTTGCCAAGCAATCAATCCTCCTCCTTTTTAACTTATATACCTTTGTAAATATCAAGAGGACTTTGTGGGTGAAGGGTTAGGCTTGGGTTAAAGGTAGGTGGTTGGGTTAGTGGTTAGTGGTTAGTAGAAAAAAGGCGAAAAAGCGTAACAAGCGTCGGTTTTCGTAAGACTTTATTTTTTTTTGTAACTTTTATTTTGATGAAACTATTATTCAAAAAAAGTTATTTTTGATAAACTTGTTTGTTTATTTGCTTTTGCTTCATCAACACATTTTTTTTTAAAGTCATATGAGAAATCGAGCTTAGTTACTAAAACAAAGGGTTAAAAATGAAAAAGGTTTTGGTGGGTAAAAAGGGTGTTTGGTTTGGGTTATGAAATGAAAAGGTTTAGGCTCAAAGGGGCTAACTAGGGGGATTTTGGGTAGGTGGTAAAAAAAAAGAAAAATGGTGTAGAAATAAAAAGGGTTAGTCCTAATGCCTCCATCATTTACTTACTCGGGTTTAAGTTGGTAAGGACCGGGAATGTATCGTCATGGCAAGTTCTAGAGTCGTAAGAACCAAGCAGCTATTCACACAAGAAACGAAAAATGAGCATTTAGTCTAATGATATGTAATTGTATGCTCAATAAAGGCTCAAAACTCACTTTTGTGGGAATGGGTTTTTATGTGATCAAGTATATATAATCAAATTTTAACTAAGTTTGCCATGCCTTTTCATAATTTTCTTATGTTGGTTCTTTTTATCACGACGCTATCGGTTGTAAATTCGTAAAAATATAACCTTTTTGAGAACTTGAATTTCCCGAGTTAAACCTAGACAAGTAAAAAAAATGAAAATTTTTGAAAAAAATTGGGGTGATTAGCGGTTCCAATAGAGTTTTGTGTAAGGCTTGTATTTAGGACTTGCAAGATTCAAGGTTTTAGCATCCCCCCCCCCCCCCCCCACACTTAAATTTCACATTGTCCTCAATGTGTCCCAAAAATAAGTTTTTAGGTTGATTGAATGTGTAAAAAGGTGTAAAAAGCAAAAAAATTGTGTTACTGGGCGCTGAACACGGCCCCGTGTTGTCCGGGCACGGCCCCGTGTTTAAGTGCCAGTAACAAAATTAAATCAAGAGAAACAGAAGCCTGGACACGGGGGCGTGTTGAGTGAACACGGCCCGTGTCCAGTTACCTGAACTGGGTCTTTTTCTGCAGACTGTGCAGCACGGGGCCGTGTTGGGTGGACACGGCCCGTGCCGAGCTTACTGTAAACAAAGAAATTTGTCGGACGGTTCTGTTTTCCTGCATGGGGTGCTGGTTCAAGCTTCCCTTGTATCCTTTGTCATCTCAAGTGTGTTTTATTCCTGAAAATTAAAACTAAACTAGAAAATATAAAAGTTATACTAATCTAAAACTAAGGATAGTTCCGCGGAATGCCTCCGTGGTGCGCCACGTTTATAAGGGTCCTTGGCTAGACCCACCTTATCAGGTGGTTCTGGCTCATCTTCAATTAGGGGGACGTCATTTCCGAATGGATATTTCATTGATCGCTCAAGGTCGACACTTTTTTTGAATGCCCCTAATTGAAGAGGTAGATTGTTGTACTTCCGGTTTTTCAAAGCTTCGTAGGTTTTTACAAATGGTCGTCACAACACTAGAGGAGCGTCATCGAGGATGACAAAGTCGGTGGGAACTACCATTTGATTTGTTTGAACCAAGACATCCTCAACTATACCGATTGATTTTATTACTTTCCGATTGGATAGAAAAATGGGTATTTGAAGTGGAGAAAAATCACTAATACTTAATTTTTCGAAAATGTAGTTAGGCATTATGTTAACACAAAGATCTTTATCGATTGTAACATTACTAATAAACGAATTTTGAAAGAAACATGGAACCGGTGTAATGTTAATTTCAAATGGGTCTTCTTTTATTAGTGAGGTTTGATCATTAGTTAACTTAACACTTACCGTTTCGTCAATTTTAGTGTTAGTGTTTAACTCTTTTAAAAACTTAGCATGAGTGGGTACTAAACAATGATTTTCGAAAGACGGTGACAAGAGATTAATTTCTTCAAAATTAGACTCTTCTTGATTTTTAACGTTGTCAGACTCACCTTTTTCGTTGTTTAACTCATGTGTCGGCTTTTCACTTATTTGTTCTTCCATTTTTACACTTTCAGTTATCTTTTCATTTTTTAATTCTTCTCTTGCGCGGGACTCCTCTTCCCTTGCGCGAGATTCTTTAATACAGCGATCGATAACTCTAATGTGTTCTAATATCCTATCGGTTACTTCGGTTATAGAAAAAGAATCGGAATTTTCAAAGCTTGAATCCGGTTGTTCGACCCTTTTGTTCCACATAATACCCATGTGAAGTTGATGGTTCGCACCATTGTTCTTCATTGTAAGCATATGATGGATAAGGTTCGGAATTTTGTTCTTCGTATTACTCATATGTGGTGGGTTGTTCACGCCATGGTTCCTCATAGTAGGTATACGAAGGTGGTGGCTCATATCTTGGTTCCTCAAAGTATGAGTATGAAGGCTCATACCTTGGTTCAACAAAATATGAGTATGAGGGAGGAGGTTCATACCTTTGGTCTTCATAAGATGTGTATGAAGTTGATGGCTCGTACCTGGGTTCCTCATAGTAGGTGTATGAATTGGATGGTTGATATGAGTGACTATTTTGAACCGAGTGTGTGTTACGACAATTAGTACAATAATTACTTCTATAATCATCCTCCTCATAGGTGTAGTTGTAACCTCCTGAGTATTGATCCATAAGAATCACTCAGCAGACCACAACCAAGTCTCGGGATCAGAAAACAAAAATAAAAACGGAAACAGAGGCTGGACACGGCCCCGTGTTCAGTGGACACGGCCCGGTGTACAGAATCTGTATCTGGGCGTTTTAATTAAATTTACTAATCTAGTTGAGCACGGGGCGTGTTCAGTGAGCACGACCCGTGTTCAAGCTACTGTTACTGGGTGTTTTTATGAAAATGTGCAGCACGGCCCCGTGTTCAGCGAACACGGCCCCGTGTACAGGTTACTGTAAATGCAAAAATAAACTAAAATGCAGAAAAATGTGCGCGCGTTTTAAAAAGTTTTGAAAAACTGATTAGGCCGTCGATTTTAAGCTTTCTTAAAATCCTTGTGTCCCCGGCAACGGCGCCAAAAACTTGATGCGTGTGAAGTGTTATATATATTAGGTGTATATTTTAAGCCCCTTTAACACTTATTTTTAGCCAAGTTTTAAATTTATAAAACACGATATTTCACTAACACTAAACACACATATGGGCAAGTGCACCCATCGTGAGCATAGTATAGTGTTGGTAAGATACCAAGGTCGTCCAAGGACACAAGAGCTTTTAGTACCGGTTTATCCTCAACGTCTAATCAAAATAAAAAGTTTAGAAAAATGTTTTAAACTAAGAAAAATAAAAACTAACTAAAATGCTGAAAAAAAAACAGATAGACAAGATGAATCACTTGGTTCCGACTCGTATCTAGTGTAACCTTTGATTATTTCCGCACTTTTGCACTTATTTAAGAGATTATCTTAGTTATTGTAGTAGGCCCCTCTTTTGAAGGTGACGTTACCCTCACCCCAGTAGTTTGGGTCAGCAAGGATACAATCATAAAAGGGTGGATTATTGGAAGATAATTAATTAAGTTATTAATGCAAATTATGGTAGGCCCCTCTTTTGGAGGTGACGTTACCCTCGACTAAGTAGTCTGAGTCAGCATGGATACAGTCCTAAATAGCCGGGTTATAGTATTAATAGTAGTTAACTTATGAGGGGATCAAAGAGTTTGGACCCCCGCCATCCAATACCGTTAAGTATTGAAGGAGGTCCTACTAAAATTGACCCAGGCCATTGCAGGACCTCTAAACGCTGAACAATGGCAAGACCTTTACCAAACCGTTCCCTTAACCCCCGACCAGGTAGCCAACATACCTCCATATAGACCGTGGAGATATGAATGGTGAAAATCTTTTATTTTATATAGACAGTAAAATAATACCAAGACACCACGGACAAACGATAAGGAAAGATCACCTTCAACATAAGCAACTAGTTATTAAAGTCATTAATACAAAACCAAATAAAAAGTGCGAAAATATTAGAAATAAAAAGTATTACACTAGACACTTTGTCTTCACCAAGTGATGTAAGAGACTTAGGCAAACATGGCCTTGATTGTCAAGAACTCTTACGATCAATCTTGGATCCCGAGACGACTCACACACTCTACGATGGACAATGGATGATGGTGGTGGATGATGGTGTTATGGTGGTGGTGGGTGGTGGGTGAAGTGTGAGAGAGGTGGTGTGCCAAGGGATGGTTTGAGCTTGAGCCAAGCACTCCTATTTATAGGCTGAACAGAAGCTCGGGCAGGGCCCCGTGTCCAGTGGGCACGGCCCCGTGTCCACATCCTTCTCTTTCTTCATTTATTGCAGCTTGTCTTATTAGTTGACCACGCCCCCGTGTCCGCTGAGCACGACCCCGTGTGCAGAAGAATCTTTGTACTATGAAGATTTTCCTGGATTGTGCGAATCTTATAGTTGACCACGGCCCCGTGTCCGCTGAGCACGGCCCCGTGGTGGGCAATAGAAGCTTCTACCACTTTGTCTTTTCTGCTGACACTTGGGCACGCCCCCGTGCTGGCTGAGCACGGGGCATGTTCAGTCTTCTGTTATCTTGTTTTGCTTGGGAAGATGCTGTCGTGGGGTCGGGCATGTCACGTCTTGTTCCTTTTCTTATATTTATGTTAGATTTTGAGGTCTTTTTACTTCTTTTGTTAATTTGAGCTCATTTAATCCTGAAAATACAAAAGGAAGACATAAGCACACTTTTTCCAACATTAGTACTAAAAAAGGGTTAGTTTTATGCCTCAATTGATGTAATTTATATGTTGCATTTTGCACACATCAAAAAGTAACAAACAACTAATTCAAAGCCATTGGAATGAAAAAGAAACCTGGAAATTGGAGGTGTGTATTATCCAAAACCAGCTGCGAAAGATAACACAAGAATGAATTGTAGGTCTGAACGTGAATGCTCTATTTCTGAACCCAAACGAATTGAAGATGTGAACGACAGAAGAAGGTGAATGCTAGGGTCGGTGTTTAACCTCTGGACCGACATACCCGATTGAACTAATACCCGGAACCGACCCGGTCTTATAGGGTAGTCATTCGGTTCCCTGGTTTATGCCATTCCGGTTCTCGGGTCGGGTCGGGTTCTGATAGGGTTGGGTCGGGTATGGACTTTTGCTCACCCCTAACCCCTACAGGGTATGCACAAGTCGGTCTGTTGGCACTTAACTATAGTCTAGGTCGTTTCTAAGACATCGACCCGGACTAGGTCGAGTCTTGCCTAATTCCCTATAGTTATGGCTCTGATACCAATCTGTCACACCCCAACCGATGGCGTGAACATCGGGGCGCGGCACTGAGCGAAACAGATTGTCCATGAGTATCCACAACAACTATTAATTACTATATATTTAAGCGTCATGTCCCATACCATAACATATCAAAATAAAATAGTCATTACAGATAATTGTCTCACAAACAAGTACTGATCTGACAACACAGATTTTAATTTACAATTTATTCGTTTGTTTCAAGGACCCTTTCCTAGCCTCGATTTCATCACACAGCAAACAAGGCGTCCTAGCATATTAAGCACCTGCCACATACGTTAAAGTAAAAGTCAATACACATAGTGTAAAGGTGAGCATACAAGTTTGATAGTATAATAGAGTTCGAAATCGTTTACGCATAACCAGCACGTACAACGTGTGATGTGAAGCCATAAGTTATCGACAAAGATCCTATCAATACCAATGACTGCGGGTTGACTGCGTAAGGCAGTTCGCCACACATTTCGCCACTGCAATTTGTGAGTAATGGTCCTTAACAACCCCTGAGTGAACAGGTGCTGAGTCCAAACTATAGTACTATCGTTGCTAAGGCAGGTAGACAGCAATCCATGTGTAAACATAACAAATAAGCCTTCATCGAGTCACATATAACATGTAATAACGGTTAGCGTTTAAATAGTGTTTGCGTTGTGTGTCGATGTGATTTGAATATTCGTAACATATGTAACACCCAAAAGTGCATAAAGCAAAAAGGGATCGAGTATACTCACAGCGATGATGGATTGAAGGGAGCGCTTAGAGCGAGATTAGCCTGAACAGTTAACGATAGCATAGACGATAAGCGACGCGTAAAACGGGAAAAGTGCCAAGTGTAGGATGGTGATCCGGACGGATGGCAATCCGTTCGGATAGCCACTCGGTCGGATATCAATCCGTTCGGGTGGTCATCCGTTCGGGTGGTCATCCGTTCGGATGGCCACTCGGTCGAACTGACATTCCTTGGCATGGATGTGTTTACGTATGATGGTTTGACTTTTGAAGTTTTCGTTGTAGTATTTTGAAAATAGAGAAGTATCTCTACCCTTCAGGTCGGTCGATCGAACAATCATTCGATCGGACGGCGATCCGATTGGCGAGGCTTCTCAGAGTGAGAACAAGTTCACAACAGGACGGTCACTCGATCGGATGGTAATCCGATCGGGTGGCAATCTTGTGCATTGAACATGTTGAAAATTGTTTAAGTGTGGAAACCATAAGTCATCCTACTGGTTTGTCGTTCGATCGGATAGTAATCCGATCGGACAACAATCCGTTCGGATGAGTGGTTCGTTTTTGGAACTTGTTTAGTTGGAAGGTTTACGGTTTGATCGAGACGATACGACATCAGTTTAAACAACTAGAACCTCACCAAGTCCCAGCTGTCTGATCGGATGGGAATCACCCCTACCCGATCAGTCAACTGTTTCTAGACGGTTTATTCATGTTCAACCCGAAATCAGTTGTCTCGTTGATAGAACTTAGATCCTGAGCCGACACATTACTAAGAATGAGTAGAAGGTCAGATCAAGGTCCGGTTCTATCGGGTTGAGCATTGAGTGTAAAAGAGTTGAAAGAAATAAGATAAATCATCTTTCAAACCTTTTTATCTCAAAACACTTTGATTTATGCGAAAACATTGATAATTTATATGGAAATCGTTTAGATTCAAGTTGTTCTTGGTGGAATGAAGCCAAACATTGAAGTTCATAAGAACTTCATGCTGACATCACCCTAAAACACCTCAAATCTAATGATTTCACAGTTAAAAGTGAAGATTGTTCGGTGGAAAAGGTGTAGAATCAAGTGTAGCTCATAGAAGTACAAAGATCTAGGAAGAAACTTACAAGAATGGAGAGAAATCGAGAGAAAACTATGCTTGAGCGACTGGATCGGATGAGTGCGTGACACAAATGATGTTGACAGGTGAGGTATTTATAGGGTTTCCCAAAATGGCAAAAAGCATAATGGGTCGAGTGGGCCACCGATCGGATGGCAGTCCGATCGGGTGGCGACCCGGTCGACTGACCATCCGATCGAGCGGTCGCTCGATCGAGTGGGTTGAGTGAGTTAGATTTCGTGCGTTTCGTTTCGCGTGTTGGCCGTTGCGATGCGATGCGAGTCGAGTGAGCGATGTGATAGTACTTACTTTTAATCCTATCCACTATATCTAACTTACAATCACTATAAATGACCTGCGTTTAGCGTATTCGATTAGATTACGATTCGATTGAGTTGCGATTTCGTTTCGATTAATCACCACAAGACATAAATAAACATGCACAAGTAACACATAGGTAACACACACACGTAAAACAATATCCAGAACGCTTAATTCGAGTTGCGATTCGTATTGTGATTCGATGTCGATTTGATTAGCATTAGTTTGATTATCGTTTAGTTAACTTTATCGCATTGTTACTTCCTATAGTTCACAGTTGTAAGTCGATTAATAGCGATAACCACACGTCGATTACTGCGATTATTGATAAGTACTCCACATAATACAACTAAATTAATTACATAGAAGAAGTTCATTACAAGTCAATTCTCGCGATCGGTCGTTGACTTTGACCTTGACTTTGACTTTGACTTCTGAGAACATGGGGTGTTACATTGATAGTGATGATTAATTTGAGAGATGTACCTGGTGGCAAAGGTAGTGGCTGGAGGTAATGTACCAGCGAAGAAAAAGAACAATGGTGGAATCAAAGTCTCTAGTGGTGATATCTCATATTAGGGTTTGCGAATACGAACGGAATCAAAGTACCTAAATAAGGAAAACAAAAGAAGAACAATCGGTAATGAAAAACACCAACAACCGAAGAATAAGAACAATTACCTTAAGAATTATAGAATTAGAAGTGGCCCAGTGAGGTGTATTCAATAAAATGGGTTGCCTTCCTAGGATGTAATTATTTCTAAAAACATTTTGAATAAAATAATCTAAGTTTTATCAGAATGCCCAGTTATATACAAAGACAAAAACTTGTTTTTTCAAGGACTTCCATCCCAGATTTATGTTTCAATATATAGCTATAAGATGGTTCTCTACCCGCTGCTCTTGGCTTTGGTCAAAAGAACTCATTTAGATAGAAATCTAATCAACAAACTCTAATAAGAATATTACGCAATATGTAATCATTGTTCGAATAAACATACCGGCTTATCTGTAACCCCTATCCACCGGCTTATGCCACTGCATGTCGCAAAGCGGCACTTGCAGCGGCCAAATCTAACTCCCTCACCTGCCGTCGACTTCATCACCATCGCCTCCTTGATTAGCCACCATCTGTCACATATCACTGTCGACTGACCGAAAGGGATGGCCACCATCACCTACCATTTGTCACATGCATCTCTATCTATATTTAGTTAGTTTGTAAAGATATCAAATTCTTTAAGTATAACAATAACAATAATGCAATTAGTGCCATCCTCATCTACTTAGTGTTAAATATTATTCAAACTAAAATAAAGACTATGTATTTCTTTTAACCTATATTCAAATTAAAATATAGACTATGCATCTCTACCACATTTTCAGTCAAACAGTGAGATTATTAGCCTAAATACACCAAAAACATTGTGTGGACATTTTTTTTACCAAAAAAGAGAGATTACTGAAAGCAATTTAATTTCTCACTTACTCATTGATCAAATGGTTGTGTTTATCCATGATATAAAATATAGCAATCATAAAACAAAAGAAAAGAAGATAGAAAACCAAATCTAATCAAAAGTAGGGAAATCGATTACTTAACTTCTTCGAATTAGAGTTTGAGGTTTCATATTCACATATATCTAAAATCCCCAATTCCTCATTTGTATTAGGTTTTATCTACAAAACAAATCCCCAAACCAATTGGTGAGTTAGAGACCTGGAAACTTGAATCGGTGATGGAAACATAAACTTACTAATCTTTGATTTTGGATATCTTGATAGCAGTTGTAGAAAAATATGGAGAGGATGATTCTGAACAAAAATGGCGTGAATGGGGATCAGGGTTTCAAGCAAGTGACCTACCATTTAGGAAAATAAGGAAATTAGAAAAAAGGTGGTGAAGAAAAAAAGATTACATGTGTATAAGATTGATTGAATCCTCAAAGATGAAAGACACCTCATCAAGATCCAAGTTTCATGGTACATCTAAACAAAATAAGTATGAAGATATAACAGATGAGATTCAATCAGAATCAATATCAACAGCTTAACGAACAAATTTAACCCAATTATGTAACGAAAATGCAAATCAAACCAAAATAACATACCTCTCAAACAAAGCTCTTTCCATTTTGTTCGAATCATCAGAACCTTAACTTAGGGTTTAAGTCGGTTGTCTCCACCACCAAAAATAAGAAAATAATCCAAGTTTGTGGTGGTAACGGCGATCAAGCGATGATAAAGATTTAGGTTTTAGAGAAAATGAGAAGTAGGAAGAAGAGGCAATATGATCTGCAGCTGCAGAGATGTGAATCTAGGGTTTCAAGTATGAAACGGCGAAGGAGAAGAATGAGGCTGTAGAGAAATTTAGGTTTTTCAGATGGCTTATATACACGGGTCAAAAAACGGGTAAAATTGCTCCATTTGGGGCTTCACTGTCAAAAATACGGATCCATGATTTTGGAGCCAAAACCAAATCTAGGTGGTCTTAGCAAATGCCACATCATTTCACCATGCTCTTATCAAATGACACATAAGCCCTTATTTAACATGTTTATTATATATAATAGATTAAACGTTTAACCGTTGGGTTGCGTTCATTGTTTGACTATTCTGGTTAATTTGACTTTCATTGTTAGTTTCTTCATTACAAACATTACATATCATCATTCATCAATAAACCAAAAAATCAGTAGAGATTCTTACTGATAAATAGAAAAGAATTTACAGTTTCCACTTTCCAGCATCGCCATTTAATTCCCTATGGTTTGCGATAATTGTTAAAAGAGCATCTGGTTATCTATTGAATTCACATCATGCCCCACAAAAGAATACATTTAATAATTTTTTTTTATTTCTAATTTTGTAATGGAGACCAAAACTGAATCTTCGTCAATAAAAGATCATCAACCAAGATAATAATGAATGAACAAAAAATTAGTTGTTTTAAAAGGAAAACAGCATTAAACAAAACAAAAATAACAGTGTTTGCAAAAACAAATTGACCATCATGAGTTATTAACTTTAACCATACAAATAGATCAACATGAATTCACATATGTATTCTGAGACTCTACAAACAACAATCCAAATACAAATTGTAAACCTAGAAAAGCATGTTTTGTTCATACATTAATCAGAAAAGAACCTTAACAGTAAAAAGATGGGAGTATAAAAAAAACATAAAACAATCAGAGTAAGAACATACGGGAATCAATACTTAAGATGGAATAATGAAAACATACAGCATCAAATCAGGGACGAACAAAACTGAATGACGACCGTAAACAGAGAAAAGAGAAGCGAGACACAATCGGCACAAAGAAAATAAGAAAATGTCTGAATAAAGGGCGATAATACGGTTATGGGTGGTTGTATGTGGCAGTGGTTATGTTGCTTTTTTAGTATTAAATAATTTGCTTTTTAATTAAAGGGATATGTCTCTTAAACAAAAGGTTATGTGTGTTTAACAAAAGGGCATGCATTAAACAAAGGGGTATGTGTATTAGACAAAAGAGTATGTATTAATCAAATGGGTATGTGTGTTAAACAAAGAGGTACATGTTGCTTTTTGTAGTATTATAATATGATATATAATATAATTTATTATATTAGTATAATCAAGAATAATATTAAAAAATTAACGACGGTTTGTCCTGAAGTTGCCGACAAAAATAAAATAAAATAATTTATTAAAGGAGTTTGTATATTGGGACATGTTGGTTTGGGTTACATAACATGTGTTTAATATATGGTATGTGCTTATAATATATGGTTTGGTTTGGGTATTATTTAAGGGTGTGATATGAAGAGACACACCTATTAAGTTAGCCTAAGGTACCCTAAGTTACTTTTTGTATGGTTATACAATATTTGTTATAACGCAAAGACGTGTACGACAAACGTTCTTTTTAACCCAATGACGTGTAACTCACGGGTTTCTAAACTGGTGTTAGTATATATTTATACGTTCAGTGAGTAATTATCGTGAATTTTAGCCTCTCACAACACGTTGAGGTGATTCTGACTCACGTAGTTGTGTGTTGTTTTTCAAACAAGCAACAATTGAAGTTGAAATAGAGATGAAAAGATACATTTTTTCGGCTTTTCAAAGTGATTTGATTCAAGTGTAGATACATACAAGCTTCCAGATTTGAGTTTTGTTCTATCATCTTATTCTTTATTACATTATTTTAATTTCATATTAAGTGTTCGATATATATTTTCTTGTAACATCCTAACCGATGATGGAAACATCAGAGGGCCATGAAAGTAGATTGTTCAAAAGCACATGGAACTAAATACTCAAATATATACTAATCAACTTTAAAATCATCCGTTACAATCAAAGAAACAAACATATCAATATAAACAAATCAATCCGTATTAAATTATCTAAGTCCTCAATGCATCCTATGAGAGTAGCAAATCTTGTAAGCATCATTAAACCTTATCATCCGAAAAATGTGCAAAATAAAGGTCAATTACAAAAAGTTGGTGAGTAACATAGGGTAACAATACGTATATGTATAATTGGAAAATTGTGTACATTTCAATGGCATAACATAATATCTAAAGCAATTTGAAAACAGAAACATTAAACTAAGGGCACACTCAAACCTTGTGTCGACTTGTAATGAAGAACCCAAAAGGTTAACCTCTTGCTAGAATAAGCTGGTTCTATCATTCCTAGAGGAACTCCCTCTAAAAAGGCCAAGGAGTGGGAATGAGGTGTCAATCCTATAGCGCTATAATATACTATCACGCATCTTGATCGTAGTTAATGAATGTACAAATAATAATCATGTAAGTTCAAATAACACATAAATAACAAATAACACATAAATAACATGCAGATCATAGAATCGAATTTTTAGTTGTGAATAATGTGTGATAGTTCGTAAATTCGATATATAGCTCATGAATCACCCCAAAAATGTGAAAAATATAAAAAAGGGACTATGTAATCACCTTGAGTGCTGAGTTGGATCTTTGGTACGTAACAAGAACGAGAGAGCTAAGAGGGTTTGAATCCCTAATGAAGTATTTAATATGTTAATTAGGGTTTATAAGTTTAAAAAAGTGTTCACTTTAAGTTAGTCATGCTTTATTTTAATTTATAAAAGTTTCGGCTTGTCTTTAAGTTTCAGGGTCAGTTTTGGAATTTATTTAAATCACTAAACCATTGAATAAAAATCTAAATATTTTATGGGATCTTTATAAGTATCTCAAAATGTTTGTATAGTTTTCTCTAAGTCCAATTCGTTATAGAATAATTCGTAAAATTCCCTAAACACAAAGGGTCTACTTTTCTAACATCAGTTTATTATTAAAATTAAAAAAAATAATCTTCGTTTATTCAATTTGCATGAAAACAGTGGACAAAATGTTGACCAACTCATGAGAGTATTGTAAAAAATATAGCCCTTTTGGATTAATTTTAGCCGAGTTATGATTTTCGTAATGAACGCTAAATTTCCAGATTTACAAACTCAACAGGACCTTTATTTATTAAAAAATTACAAAAATGTACTTAGGGTTATTTAAAAATTCTGAAAATATTTATAGTCAATATACACATCCAATAGACTATTTTACACTCAAGAACCAAGTGATTTGGTGTTCATATAACCCCGTTACATTCAAAACAAAATTGGGTTTTCTGCAATACACATTCTGATGTGCACTATTTGTGTTTTTAATGGGTTTTAATGACAAACTTGTATTTACAACGCAAATCCTACTCGGCTAAACACATAACTATGGCCTACAGACACTGTCGCATGCGCAAGTGTAAATACAATATAAGTAATTTAATCGGATTTAGATAAAAAAAAAAAAAAAAAATTGGATGTTAATATGAGTTATTATATATATATATATATATATATATATATATATATATATATATATATATATATATAGGATAATGCTTAGTAAGAAACCCCATATTCTTAGAAAACTTAGCAAACTATATTAGTGGCCATCATTTAGCCACGTATGCATCCCACACTTCTTGTTACTTTTTGCAGGAAGGTTATTTATGTAATTTTGTGTTAGGCAAAAGAGTTGAATTGACATCAGCATTTAATGCACATCATCTCACTTGTACAATGCACCCACCCCCATATTTCTTTTACAATTTCTCATTTTTCTATATTCTTCATCTGATTTACATATTCATCTTCTACTCCCATGTTCATTTCTCCATTAATATCCATGGACACAAATCCACCAACCTCACAATCAATGTCGCCGATCCATAGTTTCCCCAACCGGTTCTTTTGTAGCGACTTCCAAAATGATGAGGAATTTAATGCTCCAGGTTTGTCCATATATTTAATTTAACTGTTTCACGAAGTCCTGTTTTTTTTTTTTTGTCTTTTACAACTTTTTAATCTAATAATCCAAACTATACTGCATGTCCATGTTCACTTGTTCCATTCGAAGCTTCTGTATACACTTATATGCATGTTGATTGTTCTCGGTCATCTGAAGCCCCTGTTAGATCCCCGGATGTTGTGATATCCAACAATTTCATGAACAGCGCGTTTAATGATGACCAGGTTATGGATAATGAAGAAGGTTTGTTTTTTCTATACTTTGGTTTTGTTTTTTTCTTCCCCAGATATGGCATTGTTAGAAAACTTATTCCATAATGTTCACATGTAGCATCCCAAGATTCCCATATGCAGGACATGACTGTTGCTGTTTCTGGATCACCGTATGGTCCTTCTATGTTTGCTGAATCATCACGCGGCCAGTTAGACGGTTGTATATATTACATGGGAGCCCACTTTATTCTCAGATCACAGATTTCTAACCTTTTGTCATGCCATGTATAGCAGATTCCTAACCTTTTTCGTTTTATGATGCAGGGCCATCGAATCCATACTTTGTTTTTGATACCCCTCAGGGAACCCGTTACTGGATTCCTAATGTCGCTGATAAGTTCATACCAGTGTGTGGGAAATCTTATCCAACTTTTGCGGATGTTCTTTCGATGTATGAACTTTATGCTTTTGAAGCAGGTTTTTCTGTAAAAAAAGGGCAAACTAAAGTCTGGAATGGAATTCCCACACACAAGTATCTTCGATGCTCAAAATATGGAAAACCACAACCCAAGAGGAAATTTGACACCCTAGATGAATCTTCTGTTAAGCACCGGAGGACCAACTTCACATGGTGTGACTGTAAGGCAAGCATACTAGTCTCAATCTCGAATGATTCATACACACTTCTGAGTTTCAATGATATTCATAATCATGAACTTGTTGAGAGTTACAACCGTGATCTTAGCAAGATATCACGGAAGCTGTCATTCTCCACGAAACAATTCATTCACAATATGAGTCTAAACCGTATCGGACCAATGAGAGCTTATAGATGTCTTGTAGCTTTAAAAGGAGGGCATCACAATGTCAAAGGGACTCCGATGGATTTTAACAACTGGAGCCACCAGTTGCGAATTTTTATTGGTGAACGCGACGCACAAGTTTTCCTTGAACGCCTGCGTGAGCGTTTTGACAACCTACCCAACTTCTATTTTGATTACACTGTATCAAATGGAAAGTTGTCTTCTGTATTCTGGGCTGATGAGATTTCAAAGCTAAACTACAAAGCTTTTGGTGATGTCCTCGCGTTTGACGCAACTTACAGCACTAACAGGTTAGTCAACCCCCCCCCCATTAACATGTGTTAGGCCAGATCCCCAAGTATACAACCCTAACCCAAAAAAGTTTTACATATTGTTAACATCAAATCAATTTTTTATTCATAGGTACAAGATGGTTTTTGTGCCATTCACGGGTGTGGATCATCATTTCCAATGTGTTACATTTGGAGCGGGTTTGATATCAACCGAGTCCATTGAATCTTATGTGTGGTTGCTTAAGGCTTTCTTGAAGGCACACGATACTCAACCAACTCTCGTGCTGAGTGATCAAGACCCATCCATGCTACAAGCTGTTCCTATGGTCTTTACCGAATCACGACACCGTCTATGCATGTGGCATATAATGAAAAAACTACCCTCCAAGGTTAGCTTAATTTGTTAGCCCTTAACATGTGTTATCCAACATAACACATTTTTTATATGTCTTCTCAAACTGTTTTTAATCTAACTCGTGTTAGTAACTATTAACTTTTTTCAGATTTCTGCCGACGTTCTCGATAACACTGATCTTCGGTCCTGCATTCACCGGTTGGTTTGGAATGTTTATATCAAACCTGAAACGTTTGAGTCCCGCTGGAATGACCTCCTACAAACATTTGGGCTTCAAGACCACAGCTGGTTGAACGACATGTACAACATCAAACATCTCTGGGTACCAGCCTACTTCAGGGAACTGCCCATGTGTTGCTTAATGAAGACCACTTCCCGCTGCGAAAGCTCTAACGCTGCCTTCAAGGTCAACTCAACAAGCGCAAACACCCTTGTACAATTTATGATGTGCTTTGAAAATAGGGTAGACAGCCAACGATATCGTCAACGTGTATCGGAGTACAAAACCTCATCCACGATGTTCACTGGCGATACTGATTTAGCGATAGAAAAGCACGCGTTCACCATTTACACAAACGCTGTTTTCGCGCAAGTTCAAAAAGAGATAATTAAAGGGAAGTTTTTATGCTACATCACAAACCAAACCGAGTCCAGCAATTCCAGTCTTCTGATAGACGTCACTCATTTGGATAAAAGGAACAACATCACAAACGTCTATCAGGTAACACATGTTAGGCAATTGCATTATTACACGTCCTCTAACACATGTTAGATCTAAAGGGCTTTCTTTTTTTTTGCTGTATATGCTCAAAACAGGTTACGTATAACACTGTAGACCAATCCGCCAGTTGCTCATGCAGGAATTTCACACGTATCGGATATCTGTGTCGCCATGTCTTTTGCGTCTATCGATTGAAAAATGTTGAAAGGATTCCACCACAACACATAAACGATAGGTGGCGTCGAGATGCCCTCCCCAAACAGGTTTTTTCAATTTCCAGCCGATACGGAGTCAACCCACACGCACCGTCCGTTATGCGGAATGAAATCCTCGACCTCGTTACTGAATGTGTTGATGTGGCCAGAACCGATGAGGATTCGTTGGCAAAATTGGTGGACCAACTTAGGGATTTCAAGATCAATGTGCTTTCCAAGCAACCATTGTCTACAATTCAAAATGAATCAAACGAGTGTCAAATGGAAGAAATAGTTGGACAGGCAATCAACATTCCAGTCGAAGTTGCTAATCCAGAAGTTGCACGCAATAAAGGAATGTGGTAACTCATACTCGCATTTCTGGGCCCGGTGAGAAGGCAAAGGCAAAACCACCAAAACGTCAAAGCAGCTTCGTTTATGCAAGCGTTGTGGTCTGTATGTCGACGACCACGACTCACGCAACTGCCTTAAGGTGGCTGCAATGAAAGCAGCAAAGGCAGCTGCTGAACAACAAAGGCAGACCGCCTCTGGCGACTCACCCTCTGATTAAAATCTTTATTGTCGTTTTCTAGTACTATTTCATGGGAGGACTCTCTTCATTTTGTCCTTCTTACACACATGTAACAGTATTTTGACATCATCCTGCTCTTCTCTGTTACGTGTGTAAGAAGGTGGTTTTCCATATTGATCCCATTAACCATAATTAGGATTGTAAGAAACTCTACGGCCTTGGCCACTTTTGTGTTTGTAGCCCTACTTCTTTGGGGGACCTCTATTTGCTATTAATGGGCATATCTAAATATTATCTGCATTTGATAATTGTGTTTTTGTGTTTTATTTTTTTACAATGGCATAAAAACAGATGCTTAACACATGTTAGCCCCCCATAATGCTTGGTTCTTTTAATTTGAAAGGATCAAAACAATCTGTGTTAAGCACACAAAAACAGGTTCTGGGCTGATAAGATTTCAAAGGTAAACTACAAAGCTTTTGGCGATGTCCTCGCGTTTGACGCAACTTACAGAACTAACAGGTTAGTCAAACCCCCCCCCCCCCCAATTAACATATGTTAGGCCTGATCCCCAAGTATACAACCCTAACCCAAAAAAGATTTACATACTGTTAACATCAAATCAATTTTTTATTCGTAGGTACACGATGGTTTTTGTGCCATTCACGGGTGTGGATCATCATTTCCAATGTGTTACATTAGATACCCATGGCTATGTGTTCTATTTTTTTACAATGGCAAAAAAAACAGATGCTTAACACATGTTAGCCCCCATAATGCTTGGTTCTTTTACCTTGAAAGGATCAAAACAATCTGTCTTAACCACACAAAAAAAAATTATATATTAAACCACGTCAGGTTATAGAATTAAACTTCACGTCTAGCCAACTTAAACACACATTCTACTAATAGGTTACACCCCCCCCCCCCCCCGCGTCTGGAACACATTGATTGCCAAAAAAAAAAAAAAAAACATTATAATTGTGTTTTTGTGTTTTATTTTTTTTACAATGGTATAAAAACAGATGCTTAACACATGTTAGCCCCCATAATGCTTGGTTCTTTTAATTTGAAAGGATCAAAACAATATGTGTTAACCACACAAAAACAGGTTCTGGGCTGATGAGATTTCAAAGCTAAACTACAAAGCTTTTGGCGATGTCCTCTCGTTTGACGCAACTTACAGCACTAACAGGTTAGTCAAACCCACCCCCCCCCCCATTAACATGTGTTAGGCCTGATCACCAAGTATACAACCCTAACCCAAAAAAAATTTACATGTTGTTAACATCAAATCAATTTTTTTTTTCGTAGGTACAAGATGGTTTTTGTGCCATTCACGGGTGTGGATCATCATGACCAATGTGTTACATTTTGATACCCATGGCTATGTGTTTTATTTTTTTACAATGGCATAAAAACGGATGCTTAACACATGTTAGCCCCCATAATGCTTGGTTCTTTTACCTTGAAAGGATCAAAACAATCTGTCTTAACCACACAAAAAAAAAACTTATATATTAAACCACGTCAGGTTATAGAATTAAACTTCACGTCTAGCCAACTTAAACACACATTCTACTAATAGGTTACAACCCCCCCCCCCCCCCCCCCCCCCGCGTCTGGAACACATTGATTGCCAAAAAAAAAAACATAATAAAATACCAACAAAACGACATTGGTATGTCGTTTTGTTACAACATAGGGTCATCAGTGTAACACATCTTCAACCATTTTCAACATACTAACTACCCATTGTAATCCGCCATCTCTAACAACCTTTTCATCATGGTGTGGGAAATTCCTCATCAAGAAAGTACAGAGGAGAGGGGCTGCGCTCACTCTCCCATGGGTCATGGTAACACCAGGACTGGATTGTTTCGGGCGAGTATGGACACAACGGGCAACCACATAATTCATGGTCTGGATCCGTCAGCAACCTAACCAACTCATCTGGTAGCCCCTTCAACTTTTCAGCTTCTGGAACAACGTGTTCCCTACGGCGTGACGTTTCTTGCGACACACCAGCTACATCAGTTACATTTTTGGTTCCGCTTTCTGCAACATCGTCACCAGATGCTACTCCAGTTTTCCCGTGTTCTCGACTTTTCTGAGACCCTTTTCTTTCGTAGCACACCCCGTACTGGCCCTCACATGCTTCCTTCCCCTTTTGCACATGCTTCTCCATGCCTGGTTGGGTAGCCGTAACCTTACCTTTACACGGGTCCATGAGATTACACCACTTTGGAACCGGTAACAATTTTTGGTTAACTGAAGTGGTGAATCACAACTGAATATGACTTTTGTTCTTCACCACAATACTTATAGAGGTTTGAACTGGGTACATTTAATATAGGTCTTTGTGACTTGACTTTGATGTGACCATAAGGGGCCAAAAAGCAATGATTCCTTTCCCAATAAAGTTGTGGTATAGACACCAACCCCTATGTTTGTAGACTTCTGCCACCTACTTTCCACAATTTCCAATATTCCTACTACATTTTTAGAAAGAGTGGTTCCCTTCGAATCATCATTTTCTCATTTCCTATAATGTTACACGTACCTTTATATAATTTCAAACAACCTCATTTAAAACATTATCATCTACGTCAATCAACTAGATTAATAATATTCTAACACATCCAACAACACATCAATATTCTTTAGAGTATAGAATTACCAAGTTACTAAACATCAGATTGTATATAGATAGTCTATCCCCAAAGAGACATCGTGACGATGCCATACCCAACAAAACACCTACCCCGTCGTAAGTTTAAAGCAACATCCCCAAATCCATCAAAGTACATTACATGTTTCCAAAAACAAAGATGGCGCAATTTAATGCACACTGGTGCTACAGTAACTACCATTCCACCCCCCTAACACGTGTTACTCTATTCGGCAATCCTGCTTGATTTTTGGCAGCAGCACATTCACCTCCGAACATAAGATGTGCGCAGCATACCTCTTTCTCAACTTTCGCACCTCCGCCATCTTCCTCGCCCCATTCATGCTGAACCCACAGTTAAAACTTTTGTTTTTTCCCATGTAGCACTCCATGTGCCGCATCAAGAAGACCCCACAATCAGTTGTGTTTGCGGTGGTCGCCCAAGGAACCGGCATACGCTGGATGTTGCAGTACTCTATGTCATCGGCTCGCGGATTCCCAACCTCCCGAAGATATTGCACAAACATATCTTTCTGCATACACATATACAACCAAGCTCAATAAAAAAGCAGTTGCTCAATATTATCACACTTATTTGTTGAACAATTGTCAGTTTATAAGAAACTTACGATCTTATACGCTGTGTCCTTGTGGAGGTAGTAGACACTATCTTCTATCAACTGACCTTGGCGGGCTTTGTCATTATCAACGACATAAATTCCCGGGTCGCGTAACTCAAACACTAGCAAGTAAAAGTGTTTGTGCTCCAATATCGGGAAGAAAACAATGTCGTGATTTCGAAAGTCAGGAACATTTTCACCGCCGTTAATCGCACCTTTTATTCCCAGCCGAAACTTGTGCATCCGCGCCTCGACTCCACCTTCCTCAGTTGTTAGCATCCACGGAAACTTTAACCACAACAGATAAATTAATAAGCTCAAAAAATCGCCACACTGTAATCTCTATATACATGACACTCACCACAACTTTGGTACCAAAGAATTGCCTACTGTAAGCCCCCCGTGATTTCCGTTTCTCTTGGAAGTTTAGCACCTCCGCCCAACAGTCGATAATACCATCTGAGATCTCATTGCCAACGTTTAAACTCTTGAACATAGCCCGAGACGCTTCAACATGGGTAGGGCTCCTAAACAGCAACTCCCTGGTTTGAGATGTACAAATTATAAATTAAATTGCATACTTTAACACATGTTATTTATTATTTTACTAAATTTTGGTACGGTGACCCCCTACTTACACAGCCATGTGTATCGGACTATCTACATCAACAACCGACGACGAACCCTGTTCCCTCCTGCGGAAAAAATCAAAATATAACGAATTATGTAGCGTGGAACTTGGTTCATGGTTTACCCTATTATTATAAAACAATAAACCACGTTGCAGTTCTACTTACACGTTTGCCTCCATTGCCCGCTTCCTACGAGAATGCCCATTTAAAGAGTGCAATGGGCTTTCATCAGCGTATATGTACTCCCACAGATTTGCCTCCTTCTTAGTTATTGCCTGCCCCATGTCAACAGACCTTATATAGTAAGGTGATCTGTTTGCTTCCGCTGCCACTTTTTCTCTGAAAGGGAGCTGTCGTTTTTTGGCCCGCAACTCATCCAACATACGCACACGGTTTGCAAGCGGAATATTGTCCTCCACATCATTCATATCACCCCCATAAAATTCCAGACCAGTTAGCCCTTTGTGGATTGCAAGTGCCGGGTCATAGGAGCTAACTGGTTCTACCATTAGAACCATACTCAAGTCCGTGGTAGCCTCCATATCGCCTAAAACATATAAAATAAATAACTCAGGTTACGCATTGAAGAATACAACACTTTTCACAGTAAATGAATGTATTTCAGCTCACCGGACGGCTCCATCACTGTTTCTGTCCGAGAAATATCATCCACCTTCCCACTTGTGCACCCTGCACGTTTAATGCAAATAAGTATATTTCAGATGACTCCTACTAACCCATCAATACTGAGTTTCTTTTAATGCTCTATCGTACCGATTTCCTGTGACACGTCCAATTCACCCCCAATTTGTGTCATTCCAAGACTCCAATTGGGGCCATCTAAATTCCGTTCATCAAAAATCGTATCGCCTTCGCACACTGTGTATATGATTAACACATGTTAACTAACTAAATGATACAGGCAGGGGAGCAGTTAACACATCTTAGAGCATGAAAAACTTTACCGTTCTTTTCCGGCTGACACACCTCCTGGGCCGCTTTCCCTTTACCCTTGACATCCTGGTCCTTATCGAAATCTGCGCCTGTGACAGAGTCTACCACCGCGCTACTGCACCCTTGCATATTTACATCAGTTGAATGAATCCCATCATGCTCAATCTTACCTTCTTCAGCTGCACAAAACATTCTTATCACATCTCTTCCACAACTTAGTACCAGAAGCTGCATAAATAATTACCCTTAAAATCACGGTCACACTCATCAACAGACCCCGTGCCATTGCCATCCAGAACCACATGTTCGTCCTTATCATTAACAGCACCTTCCACAGATGCAAACATGACGCCACCACTCTCTTCTTTTCTTCCATCAGCTGCAGCCCTAATTTCATTCTCAATCTTACTATCTGTAGTTGCATAAACATTTTTCGAATAAATTAGACCTGCCTAAACATGGCTAATAAAATAAAACGGTTTCCGAAAACTGTGTATATGATTAACACATGTTAACTCACTAAATGATACAAGTAGGGGAGCAGTTAACACATGTTAGAGCATGAAAATCTTTACCGTTCTGTTCCAGCTGACACACCTCCTCAGCCGCTTTCCCTTTACCCTCGACATCCTGGTCCTTATCGAAAGCTGCGCCTGTGACAGAGTCTACCACCGCGCTACTGCACCCTTGCATATTTACATCAGTTGAGTGCATCCCATCATGCTCAATCTTACCTTCTTCAGCTGCATAAAACATTCTTATCACATCTTATGCACAACTTAGTACCAGAAGCTGCATAAATAATTACCCTTAATATCACGGTCACACTCATCAACAGCCCCCTTGCCTTTGCCATCCAGAACCACATGTGAGTCCTTATCATTGACAGCACCATGCATTTCCGCTTCTTTAATACGCATTATTGCACGCATTAAACCCAGCGGCTTATACACTTCTTCAGCATCACTTTTATCCACGCTTCCGGCTCCTTTATTTTCTTCGGCCCCACCAATACTACAGTCACCTCCCCTTGAATTACCAGCATCAAGAACACTCTTATCACTTTCGACGACTTCATTTGTTTCTTCCACAAAATCACTAAACCCCAGTTCTCTCTCTTCCAGTTGCTTCTCAGACTTGTTGAAGCCTATAACATCACAGAAAGATTAAATGGGTTTCAGACACGTACGCATATTAGAGGGTAATAAATTTTAACGAGCAACAAACTACGCGTCACCGTCAACGTGTACTTCTAAATCTAAATGTATGATGCAACTGGTAACATATGTTACAGTTTACCTGATTCGAGTCCATCATCCGTTTTTTTCCCGATTGACGATTAAATTTTTCTTCGGGCTATTCGGGGTCACAAACCTTGCTTTCATTTCAGGAGCATCCTTTAACTTATTCAGACGGGGAGATCTCCTTACCCGCAACAACATACCACCTTCTTCCAGCGCTCCGGTACACTCAGTTCCATCAGCAACTACGCTTGATTCCCCCGCACCATCTGCTGCAACCACAATAGAATGTTAAACTATATGATCAAAGTCACATTAACATGTGTTAGACAAAACATTTCATTCCATAACATATAGTACAGGTACATAAACTCTTTTCGCGCTATAAACGTACTCTTAAAATGGTAATACATGTAACAATTTACCTTTTTCTTTGCCACCATCCGTGTATTGTCCACCAAACTTCATATTTGTCTTTCTTCTTTTTGGGGTCACAACCCCTTCTTCTGTCTCACTAACATGCTTTAACTTCCCGATTCTTGCAGATCTCCTCACCTGACCCGACTTTCCACCATCTTCCATCTTTTCAGCATAGTCTTCTCCACCATCATCTACGATTGATTGGCCCGCAACATCAGCTGCAACCCCAAAAAAATTAGTCAATCAATACAGGTTGCCACACCCGTCAAATGTGTGGCCGTGATTACTTTAAGAATGATAACCAACACAACAGGTATCACATTAACACGTGGTTCAGTGTTCATTTCATAAACATAGTCAGCACACCTTCTTGGGCATCAAAGTCTATTGCTGAAGATCCTACTGCTTTCAATCTACTTTTACTGATTTTTTTGTTTCGCCGGATAAGCGACTTCCTGTACAAGCTCGCTATTGGTGACCCATCCGAAAAATCGTCGTCCACGCCATCCCCTACGAAATCGTTTGCACAATGATAAATGGATTCCAAATTATTAAACTAAATAACACAAAGAATAACAGTTACTAACCAGCGTTCTCTCCTTCGTTGATGTGAAAGCTTTCATCATTTCTCAAATCTCCCAAGACCGAATTGATCTTGTGTGACGCTAAATCTACCGCGTCATCGTGATCCTCACTTTCACTAACTTTCTTCTCAAACATACTTTCAAACGCTGCCTTCAACATTTGTACTTCTTCGTCTTCATGGCTCTCCTCCAATAGCGATTCTAACATCCCCTCAATTTTGACTTTGTTATTCTTTGTCACGTTTATTAACTGTCGTACTATCGTCAACCTCTCCTGTTGAAAATAGTTTTTCACCACTTTGATACTAACACTATATACTAATTGTAAAAAACACATCTTAGAGCATATAACTTTACCTCTTTACTTGCCCAGTGTTCCACGTTATAGTTTCTGGGACGTGTTAATCCTTTAAACCGTCCTAGTCCAAACCCACCAGCAAGTATTTCAAGCCTTTCTCTCTCTCGCAATCTTTTCAAGTTCCAAAAAGCTAAAGGACACACCGCACTGTCTACCTCCATCCCCGTGCACTCAATGCTATCAACATACAACAACTACAAGAAACAGCGATCCGTTCAGCCCGGAAATAATCGAGTATTCTAACACATGTTAATTTATCTAAAATAATTAAAAGTGCACTTACCATCAGAATCGTTAGAGGACCGACGAAGAAACTTTGTGGGTCAAGCCGATTCCAGGTATCTTTGCAAGTTCTCAGCTTTTCTACAACAAGGTCACACCAGTCTATTGTTGCAAAGTCCATCTCGTCATCCAGATACTCTAAGATTTCTTCCCGTAAACAACTTTGTTTATGACAATCAACCAGCACTGCCACAAAACACATTACAAAATCCATCCTGAAATCAAAGCTGTCTTCACCATCGGACTCATCTATCATCTTCACCATCTTTGTTGGAGGCACCATTACACCCGGGTATCTCGCCCTCCAATCAGCAATGGCATCAATCAGCATCGGCAGCTTAGTAATCGAACTAATCTTTTGTCCACCAGTCGGAATCCCCAACAACTTATGTATCACTTTCCTGTTCACCTTGATATCCCCGGCAGGCGTACATATCACCATCTTATCGGGATAAAAATTGTCCACAACAAAATAAGCTAACTTAGCCGGCAAACCATCAACGCTGAAAGTTAGCAAACGACCAAAGCCCATTTGCCTGACTGCGTCACGTTGTTGTTCTGTCAATGCCCGTACACATTTATAAAACTGCAGTGGTGCAGATCTTGTCCTTACGCCTGGAAATTCATCCTTTTTTGCTCGCTTACGGGCTTTCTGAACCTTTTCCGGTTTGTTACCAACTACCTTTGGTTTCCCTGTTTTACCTTTCCCATTGTCCTCCGAACCCTTCTTCTTTTTGGTTCTTAACGTCCCACCCTTCGATGTAGCCGTCACTTCTGCCCTACTTACTGAAATAACATTTTATACGAAACCACAACAACCCAAACAATTAGTGTACTTTACAACCACCTATGACAACATGTAACAATTTTTCATTCGTAACATCCAAAAGTTTTGAAGGGCTTAAAAAATAACTAACCACGGTTTTTCCGCATTACATTCCTAGACTTATCATCGGCGCTGTTTCTTTCCCCTGCTGATTATCACATGTTAATGAATTTTCAAGGTCATGCCCAATTAACACATGTTAAACAAAGCCAACAATATTTAACTAACCACGTTTTCTTTTATTTCCACACCCAGAACTATCCCCGACAATGCTTTTCTTCCCTACAGTTTCAAACATGTTACTCAGATTTAACTGGATACGCAATTAGTCACTATTGTAACAAAAGGAACTTTCCACACAACCTTCATTTAGCACCGATAGATTCGTAACGAAAACGATTAGCCCAACAAGACATTATACAAATTATAAACAATATTACTGGTTACCCGTTACCTGCTTTCCGTCTTTTCCCATGGCTTGGTGACACACTATCGTTATCATCATACACTGCAAGGCAGCCAACAAAATTCTGTTATGCACAATTTCTTATCCAACCCACTATCCATATATAGATCACCTTGAACAATTTTAAGAGACATAAAAATTCTAACCTAACTCCCGTTGGGTCGCACCAAAGTCAGATTGTTGTTTGGAAGGTCCTGACTTGGTTTCGTCGGATATAATCACAACTGTACGGCTCTCAGACCTTTTTTGCCCTAATCTGTGTTTCGAAGTCCTACATATATAAAAGAAAACAAACTCAGGTGCCATTTTCCGATAAATCGGTAGAACAAAACCACCTTTTACATGACCGATTACAACAAAACTAACCTTTTAATTGAACTGTGAATCTTCCTTAATCGTTTCATCTTCACGGACGACGACAATATAATGAACGAGTTCCTCATTGTGCAGGTTGGCCACAATCGGCTTCTATGTGAGCGTTCCGGAACAGATGAGGTTCTGAGTATAATGTGAACGAAGAAAAAATTTTGAATTTTGTTTGCTGTTCTTGATTAGACGGCTACTGCATGGCAGTGATTTCTGTTTTCCAATGTCTTTGTTGACTTCCGAAAATGCCCTTCAATGGTACTAAATGGCAGTACTTTTTATTTCTTTTTATTTTTATTCATACCAAAATAATCATGGCCATTGATCAAAGTTGATGTAAGCTAATCAATGGTTCACAATGGGTTTCCATAGTTTCCTTAAAAAGATAGAGTTTCTTATATAATCAAGCCCTATATATATATATATATATATATATATATATATAGGGGAAGGTTAAAATGAGAACCACCTCGAGTTGTAAGAACCAGTGAGAACCACCCCCGCGGGGGGCCGTTGACCACGAAATTTTTTTTACACCTAGATCCGTATATTTTAACACGGGGGGTAAATTTTGGGTTCAAACGGCGCGCCCGAGGGGGTAGTTTTTTACGCCCAAAGTTTGGGTTTTTTTAATTTTTTTAATTTTTCTTTTTTTTTTACCAAACTTTGGGCGTAAAAAACTACACCCTTGGGCGCGCCGTTTGAACCCAAAATTTACCCCCCGTGTTAAAATATACGGATCTAGGTGTAAAAAAAATTTCGTGGTCAACGGCCCCCCGCGGGGGTGGTTCTCGCTGGTTCTTACAACTCGAGGTGGTTCTCATTTTAACTTATTCATATATATATATATATATATATATATTTGGAAGGCTTGAAGTGTATATTCGCCTTCTTTGGGACCCAATTATTCCACTCGAAACTGAATACTTCCTCTCGCGTCTCTGCTTCAGCCATTTTTTCTTTTATTATAGCCATTGAAAACGCGCTCTGGCTCTCCACTGTCCATCCCCATTTGTCAGCCTCATTTGATATTTTCACATTGTTTAGTTCGTTAATACATCTCTCCAATTCCTCCAATTGTATCGGTTCTGTTGGTGGCCTTTCCCATCCCCATCTCCATTCAATTTTCCCATCTTCTATAACAAACCGGTTACATATTTTACAACCTTTCCTTGGTTCTAAATTAAACAAAGCCGGGTATCGGCTACACAGTGGGCCGTCACCCAACCATCTATCCAGCCAAAATCTTAGTTTTTCCCCATTTCCAACCACTCCTTTTATCAGTTTCTGAATTTCAATCCCATTCTTTTTTAATTCAGTATTAATGCTGCATATGTTCTTCCAAACACTAGCATGAGAGCTTTCGATTGGGAGAAATTTACCTTCATCCCTTGTGTAATGAAATGCTTCAACTACCTTTCTCCACAGATGTTCCGGTTCAGTTATGAAGCGCCACCACCACCTCGTTAAAAAAGCAATATTAGTTATTTTTAGAGACCCAATACCCAGTCCTCCTTCCTCCTTAGCCGCAATGACTCTTCTCCATGCGACCCAGCCGATTTTGTCCTTATCCGCATGTCCTCCCCATAAAAACCTCCTTCTTATCCTCTCTCAAGCTGCTCAATAACCCCTCCCGGTGCTTTATATAGTGAAAAATAATAATTCGGAATACTATCCAGAACCGATTTTACCAATGTCAGCCTCCCACCAATTGACAGGTTTTTTGCTTTCCACATAGTCAGCTTGGACTCGAACGCTTCGATAACCGGTTTCCAGTTTTGTATCCGGTTCATGTTTGCGCCCACCTGTAACCCGAGATATGTAAATGACATTGCTCCTGATTGGCACTTCAGAATTGAACTCATTTCCTGCACATTTTCACCAGGAACATTTATACCAAAAAGCGTGCTTTTATTGAGGTTTATCTTTAGCCCGGATGCCATATGGAAGCACCGTAATATACGGTTGATATTACTAGCATTCATCTCCGACCACTCACCGACCAACAATGCATCATCAGCATATAAAAAATGTGAGAGCATCGGGCCATTGTGTGGTGTTTGGATGCCTCGGTTATGATGAGACTTACTTGGATTTCTTGGGAATCAAAATTCTTTCAAAACACGAGCGAAATGGGAAGAATTTTGCATGGATATGAGAGTGAAATTTGATTTCATTGTGTGAAGAAAAGAGTTAGAGGAAGGGTTGTATTTATAGTTAAAATTTGGGTTTTAAAATGTAATTGAGATAAAAATAAATCTAAAAGATAATTATAAAAATAAAGATATTGATATATCTCTAGGATAATCTTGTGGTTTTGGAAACTTGTTATCTCATCTTTAAATATAACGGCCAACAAACTCAATCCTGAGTATTCTCGGGGCACCCACTAGACAAACGGAGTACTCCGAGAGTAACCCGAGTCCACCACCAATTCCGGGGAAAACCCGGTAACCCACCCGCCCGTAGGCACGACGATGAAAATTACCGGTAAAACCCGTTTGGCTCAAGGATCCAACCCAGGTTTCCCTGGGTCTTCTATCATTGCCCACCAATGCATCACTCTGCACCAAGTGGGAGTCGAACTTGCATCTCCCAAGAGAAATACAAGCCCTCCACCACTTGATCTAGAGATCATTGGCCTTTAAATATTATTAATAATTATAATAGTTGAAGTATATTATTAAAAAAAATAAAACCTGGTTAGCGATATCCTAACCGTACGCTGTTCAAAAAATAAATAAAAAAATAAAAACTTTACATTCCGTATTTAATGATTTTAAAATTTAAATAGAATAATTAAATATTGATTTACGTGCTTTGAAGTGTGTGTATATAAACCACACATAGGGGATGGTTATCTTGAGAACGCTAAATATTGCGAGAACCATGAGAACGAATGAGAAAATCAATTAAAACCAAATTTTTTAATACAATACTCATTGTAATTAAAATACAACATCAAAAAAAAAAAGAGTAAACTGCCATTTTGGTCCCTGTGGTTTGTGCATTTTTGCCATTTTAGTCCAAATCTCAAACTTTTTAAATCTGGGTACTTGTGGTTTCACTTTTATTGCCATTTTAGTCCAAAATCCAAAAACCCCCTTATTTTGACAGTTGAAAGCTGATTGTTTTGTCCTTTTGTTCAGGGGAATTTTGGTCATTTTAATTTTATTATAACATATTAACTAATTAAAATAATAAAAATAAATAATCCCCATATAACAGCAGATATTCATCTTCCCCAACACCAACACCAAACCCTAACCTTTTCCAAACACTCGCATCTTCTCGAAACATAACACAGATCCCACCCCTCTTCTTTCTATTTACCTCAAAAACCCTACCACACACCACCAAACCGTATCCCTTCCCCCATCCCTCTCATCTTTCTCTGTCTCTCTAAGAAACGGCACAACGGGTTCGGTGGTGGTGGCTTGTTTTGATGAATGGTGTTGAGGTGGTCGCAACAAGATCGGTGGTGGTGAAGGGGAGACGGTGGCGTGGATGTACGATGGTAGAGGGGAGACGGTGGTGGTGGGTGTACGATGGTGGAGGGAAGACGGTGGTGTGGGTGTACGGTGATGAAGTGAAAATTGGAAGCAGAGGTCAATTGAGGCGATCAACACCAAACGATCGCAACAAAAACAGTAACAACAACAACAAGCGATCAACACGACTTCTGTAATCCAAGGGTTTGTTGAATTGAAAATTGGAAGCAGAGGTCAATTGAGGCAAGTGATGAAGAACAAACAGAACCAAACAAGTGATGAAGTGATTCGAATTAGACGAATTACAGGACAGATTCCACAAGCAGCTCATGCGTATTGCAAAACCTCTCAAAACCCTAAGTGATTTTGTGTGATCTGAAACAACTCAAATTGATGGTCAGAATCGGCGATTAAATTGATGCAGTGGTGGAGGCTGAAACAACTGCAAGCTGTACATGGTTTCTTTGGGGAAGATGATGTGCTTCCATCTTGTAACAACCCGACTTTTGAAGTCAAAGTCAAAGTACAAGTCAAAGTCAAAGTCAAGGTCAACGTCAGGTTTCGTTCAGATCTGACATTCCTTGCTTAATTATTGCTTGTACTCGTAGACTCGATAATCGATATGTGTTAATTAACATTATTTTAAGCTAAGATTTATTAATGTGTGAAGTAACAATGCGATAAACGCAACTAAACGCTAATCTACTAAACCCTATCACATCGTTACCGCATCGCAATTCGAATCGCGGTCATGGATATTGTTTTACGTGTGTATGTTATTATGTGCTTTACTTGTGTGTGCTTATATGTTGTGGGAAGTTATTCGCAAACGCAATCGCAACTCTATCGCATGGCATCGCAACCCGAAACGCAAGTTTACTTTATGATTGTTAGGTTGATTATGTTATTTGTGTAACTAGTGTGTAATACTATTGCATCGCCTACTCGCAACTCGCTTAAACGCAACGCTCAACGCACAAAACGAAAGTCGGAAAACTAACCCGCGCATATTCGCCGATATAAATAATGAGAAATGAAAGGGAAATGGTGCATAAACAAGGTTAAAGAGGGTTTCCTAGTTTAATTGTTAGGGTAATAAAATAAATAAAAGTTTAATAATATAAAAATTATAGATAAAATATATGAAAGTACAAAAATATTCAATTAAAACACAAACATACGAACATAAACAAACGCAAATAAACAAATGTTCACGAACACGTTCACGAACACCTTACCGAACGTTCATGAACACAATCGAACGAACGAGACCTCTGTTCATGTTCGTTCATTTAACTAATCGAACGAAATTTCTTGTTCATGTTCGTTCATTTATTAAACGAACGGACATAAACGAACTTCTCGCCGAACGGTTCACGAACTGTTCGCTGAACGTTCGGTTCGTTTACAGCCCTATCTGCGTCGTTCCACTTACGATTGTTGTCAGTGGTGGGGGTGGCAGTAGTAGCAGTATTAGCAGTAGTGGTAGCAACACGTGGTGGCAGCGAGCCACGCTCCACCTCCTGATCAATGATCTTGTGAGCCAGCCTGATAATTCGTGGAAGGTTGTCGAGATTTTCTGATGTGACTAAACCCTTAACTGGTGGTGCCAATCCCTTAATGTAGAGCTCGATCCTGAGAGGTGGCGGTCGGGATAGATTAGGACACATGTTTTCCAGCTCATGAGACCGTTTTGTGTAAGCCTCGATTTCAGATCCCTCCATCTTCAGGTTATAATACTCGTTTTCCAACTTTTTCACTTCATCACGAGGACAATACTCCTCTCTCATTAGTTCCTTAAAATCATCCCAGGTAGTAGCGTTTGCCATTTCAATGCCTATCATCTGCACCTGAGCATTCCACCAAGTCAAAGAACCATCCTCTAAGGTGCCAGAAGCAAACTTCACCCTGTCCCTAGGCTTTCTCGAACCAACGGAGCAGTCCCACGGGACCTTCAGCTCCACTGAAAGTTTGAGGCTTGCAATCCATGAACGTTTTGAACGTACACACAGGTGGATTGTTCTGGTTTTGATTCACAGGTTGACCTAAAACAAAAGGAAAGTACGCACAAATAAGAGTCGAGTAAATGACCGAAGACTATGCTTTATCTGGTATATATCATACCAGCTTGCTGGGCTGCCAAAGCCTCAGCCACGCGTGCATTAATCAAGTCAGTCAACTGTGCTTGGGTCATATTGATGTTGCCACGTCCACCGCCGCGGCCACTTCCACGTCCACCGTTACATCCGCCACGTCCGTTCATGATTCTATATAAGAAGAGTGGAAGGGGCAAGGATCACAGTTAAGTAGAAGTCAACCATTGCTATGACTTCTATGGACTTGAGGAACTCTAACATTATACGATTAGTGGAACAGAACCCTTTTTACACTTATCAAGCCTCACTGGGATTCACATGCACCTTACATTATTATTATGTGTGCACCCATAATAATAAGGCAATTTGCATACTTATCTCAGTGTCCCTTAACTCGCGCTAAAAGGTTCCCCACACTCTAGTAACAAAACGAAGGACAACACAAAACTAGGAATCACAAAAGGCGAAGGGTAGTGTCACACTATCAAGCATCACTAAAACATACAGCACAGGTAATCACATCAGGTTATCTAGTATGTAGTTTCATGCGAGTCGTGAGTGTGTGACTACTAAACATGTAATGCATAAAGTAAACAGAGGACGAACCTTGCGATCTGGAGCTGAGCGTCATGGTCGTTTTCGATACTATTTGGTTATAGTCTGGTTTTATAAAAACGTTTTAAAACCTAGTTTACTATAACAAGTGGCTCTGATACCAAACTGTCACACCCCTAAAAACACCACAAGCGGAAACCCCGCGAGGCGTGTGACGTACCAGGATCTAGCCACTAATCACACTGAACCATACACATATAAGATAAAACAAACTTACCATTAAGTGAAATTGTATGATTCAAACATCAATTAGAAAATCAACTAGTTCAGCGGAAGCATAGTAACTTATTCAACGTGTTTAAAAATGTAAATGTTCAAAACAATGTATTAGCGAGAAGCATCCCCAAATGTCACGACCCATGACCACTCCAGCTTCTCAGACAGCAAGTTCCAAAACAATGTACCTAAGGACCTGCAAGCATGCAGAAAAGTGTATCAGACAACGCTGGTAAGTTCACAGTTTGTTTTAACCGTTTAATACCAAGTAGTGTCTTATGATGTGTTATGTTGATAATAACTCGATACCGCAGACGACCCTTTTTTGCCCTTCTCCAATGCTCTATCAAACATTGGTCATGATTTAAAGTTATTAGTTCACGCCCGTCCTATCCAGGTACGTCGTGAGGGTGCCAAACCTAATAGCGCTATCAACTAATAACCCCGTTGCCCTACAAGCAACTAACCCGGTAGTATGATGGGACTTAAGTGATAGAAAGTGAGTATATTATCCAACCTCAACATTTACTGAAAACCGTTGCATATCCCCTGCAAGGATACGCATTTGTGAAATCCGCCTCACATCCCCTACAAGGATGTGGGTATTTGAAAACCGCCTCATATCCCCTACCAGGATATGGGTTTACGAAAATCCGTTTACAAGTTTTGTCAGTTTGATTGTCCCCACCGGACGCATGCTTGTTTTGAAAGAAGTGAACTCACCTTGATTTGCTCGGTATGACTAGTTACTTGTTCACACTCAAACAGTCACAGTGTCACACCCCCAAAATCCACCTACGGAGTACTACCGCTTGGAGGCGTGACTGACCAGGATCCAGCCACCAATCATATTGAACAAGCATATAAGTAGTTATAAAAATCCACCCAATACAATTGGTGTTCAACAAAACATAGTTAAGTTGCAAGCGGAAGCATAAGTCTTAAATCAAAACACAAGTTTAATTGTTTCAAAGTTTAACATGGCACACAGCCGTCCATGTCCCACAACGATCCTCCTCCATGCAAGCTCCAGCTAAGAAACCTAAGGACCTGCAAAGCATGTAGTAACGAGTCAACAACAAGTTGAGTGAGTTCACGGTTGGGTGTTCGTTTTAAGTTGTTTCGAAAGCAGTTTCCTTTAGCTGGCATCCTGCCGTGGGGGTTACCCCATAGTTAAAAACGTGACTTGTTTATTCCCGGTTACTCTGGCAATCCTGCCGTGGGGGCTACCCCGTGTTAGTTATCTGGCATTTCGGCCGTGGGGGCTACCCCATGTATCTACTAGACTCGTTACCATATCGACTGCTGACTATAGTCATGTTTATGTGCCCTGAAACTGTCAATGTCTATCATCATTGACGTGCCCCAGATCCATTAGTTCACGCCCGTCCTCTGCGGCACGGTGTGAGGTTTGTCAGACCTAAATAGCGCTATCTAACTAATGACCCGCTCGCCATTGGCCCGGCGATTAAGTCGATATAAAAATGAGGGACTTCGTGATAGAGTTTTGGTCTAGTACGAGTTATCTGTCCGTGAGGACGAGGAATTACATTCCTGAACCTTTGCTGTCCTACCCAAGGAGGACGAGGAACCCAGTTCCTTAACCCCAATTCCCGACCCCTGGGAATCCCATGCTTTGTAGAGGGTGTGAACTCACCTTGGTTTGCTCGGTAGAAGCACAGAAAGTCAAACAAGCAATGTTGTGGCTACTCACGTCCTATCATAGTTGTATCATACAATCAGGTTCGTATTCAAGTAGTACACGTATGTTCTACACGTATGCTAGCACGTTGCATGCTGTTCATCCATAGCAGCCCAAATAATCATTCAAAATTAACAGTACGTATGAGGTCCGTGTAGTAGGCCCAAAGGTCTGGCCCAATCAATTAAGTCCGAACTGAGGTGCAAGCCCAAACAGCGTATATCTGCGTATTGTCTCGAGTCGCAACTAGGCGTTTGCGACTCGCAACCTGAGTCGCAATCGTGGTTTCGGTTCGTGCTGTTTTGGTTACGAGTCACAACTGGACTCGCAACCGTGGTTTCGAGTCACAAGGTTGGTGTGCTGATCAGGTGTGGTTTCGAGTCGCAACTAGGTGTTTGCGACTCGCAACTGATGTCGCAACCGGGGATTTCGACTCATCCAGCAGTGGTTTCGAGTCGCAACTGATGGTTTCGGTTGGACAACTGCTGATCCGGAACAGTGTACTATCCAATGAGAACTTGATTTCAGAAAATGGTTTGTACCACCCACTTAAACATGTTTGTTTGTCTAGTAATTTACTAATTTGGATCAAACATATCAGATTTCAAATATTCAGCCACATTCTTATCATGTTCATCAAGTTCTTCATACATTCATCATGTTCTTCACACATTCAAGTAGTTCATCATCATTCATATGAACCTAAGTCTAACAAAGTCATGAACAACAATCAACTCTTGAACATATTCATCTAATAGTTTCAAATCATCACATAACATATCAAAATCAACTCTACACTAATCTCATTAACATGGTACTACACATATGCAAGCCGGTTTTTATGAACATCAACACTCCATGGTTTGAATCATACTTAGACATAAAATATTGTGTGTTCATTAAGCAACATATCCGAAATCAAAGTATGTTAACCAAGCATCATCATATACATCATACACATTCGGTTCACAACCATCATCAAGCATACAACTACACTAGTTAAATCCTACCATTCATGCTATCATTTAACACAACAAACATCATAAAATCACTAACCAATTGTGAGGTGGTGCCGAGTTGGTAAAGAAGATGAGTGTCCGAGTGATGATGATGAGCTTAGCCGGGTCTCCTTGTGGTCACCGATTGATCCGAGAAGAAGGAGAAAGATAGGGTTTTAGTGAGAGGAAGTAGGAGAGTGTGTGTGTTAGAGGAGTGTGAGTGTTGTCCAAAATGGTGAAGATGGCTAACAATCGGGTTATATACTAGCTTCAAGTGCACCCTAATGGGCTTCGAAATAGGCTAAGTGTGTATGTGTGGCCCAACCGGCCCATAAGTTATTGTTCACTCGAGACCACATGGTCTCGAGTCGGGTTCGTGTTGTCTCGGTTCATATACATATTCGCATACATACACACAAGCATACATGTAACATAACACATAATCATATAAAGGTTCACTTATCATTCATTAAATCATCAAATTAGTTAGTCACTTAGTGTTCAAACGTACAACGAAAGGTTCTAAATTTCGAGTTGTCACATCATCCCCAAGTTGAAAGAAATTTCGTCCCGAAATTTGGTAAGCACTCACTGAGGAAGCTAGTTAAGTTGTATGGTTTTCCTGGTTTTCCTGGGGTGTCACATCCACCCCCCGTTGATCTGGAATTTCGTCCCGAAATTCCGTAGCTTCGGCCTCAGTAGTGGGTGTACTGTTTGCGAACAGTTGGGGATACTTTTGTTTCATCTGATCTTCGCGCTCCCAGGTGAACTCTGGGCCGCGACGTGAGTTCCAATGAACTCGAACGAGAGGTATTCTAGTGCTCTTGAGGACCTTAACATCCCGGTCCGTGATTTCGACTGGTTCCTCGACGAATCGTAACTGCTCGTCGATAGTGAGTTCCTTCAAAGGAACTACGTGGGTCTCATCTGATGGACACTTCTTCAGATTCGACACGTGAAAAACGTTGTGAACTGCACCGAGTTCCGCTGGTAAGTTTAGTCTGTAGGCCACCCTGCCTATTTTCTCAATGACCTCGAAAGGTCCAACGTATCGTGGGTTAAGTTTACCGCGTTTACCAAAACGAACCACACCCTTCCAGGGTGAAACTTTGAGTAGTACCCGCTCCCCAACCTGGAGCTCAAGTGGTTTCCTGCCCATGTCGGCGTAAACTTTCTGACGTTCGCGAGCGGCCGTCATGCGTTTTCGGATCTGAGCGATCTGCTCGGTTGTATCTACCACATATTCTGGACCAATGATCTGACTTTCTCCCACCTCTGCCCAGCAAAGAGGAGACCGGCATTTACGTCCGTACAATGCCTCAAACGGAGCAGCTCCAATGCTGGTGTGGTAGCTGTTATTGTACGAGAATTCCACAAGTGGCAGATGCTTTTCCCAGCGGTTGCCAAAGTCGATTACACATGCACGAAGCATGTCTTCTAAGGTTTGAATAGTGCGCTCGGACTGCCCGTCCGTCTGGGGGTGATACGCTGTGCTCATATCTAGTCGCGAGCCAAAGGATTTGTGCATTGCTTGCCACAACTCTGAAGTAAAACGTGCATCTCGATCCGAGATAATAGAGGTGGGCACCCCGTGCCTCGAAACAACTTCCTTGAGGTAAATTTCTGCGAGAGTGGAGAACTTATCCGTCTCCTTGATAGCCAAGAAGTGTGCAGATTTTGTGAGTCGATCCACGATCACCCAAATTGTATCGTTCCCGCGCTGGGATCTAGGTAGGCCAGTAACAAAATCCATGGAAATTTGCTCCCATTTCCATTGAGGTATCTCTGGTTGTTGGAGCAGGCCTGATGGTTTCTGGTATTCCGACTTGACTCTCGCACAAGTCAAACACTTGCTGACGTAGGTTGCTATGTGGGCCTTCATGCTAGGCCACCAATACGTAGTTTTGATGTCGTGATACATCTTATCTGATCCAGGGTGTACTGAGTAGCGAGACTTGTGTGCTTCGTCCATCACAAGCTCTCGTAGGTTACCATAAAGTGGGACCCAAACGCGTCCCGTTACGTAGTAAGCACCGTCTTCCTTCTGTTCCAATCGTTGCCTTGCTCCGCATAGGGCTTCAGCCCTGACGTTTTCTAGTTTCAGTGCTTCTATCTGAGCTGCTCGTATCTGGGAAGGCAGACTAGAATGGATCGTGAGTTGTAAAGCTCGCACGCGCTTAGGCGCAGCGTCCTTCCGACTGAGGGCGTCGGCCACAACATTGGCCTTGCCCGGGTGATACCTGATTGAGCACTCGTAGTCATTCAGTAGCTCGACCCATCGTCGTTGTCGCATATTCAATTCTTTCTGCTTGAAGATGTGCTCGAGGCTCCTGTGGTCGGTGTAGATCGCGCACTTGGTACCATACAGGTAATGCCGCCATAACTTAAGCGCAAAAACAACAGCTCCCAGCTCTAAATCGTGCGTAGTGTAGTTCTTTTCATGAACCTTGAGTTGGCGTGAGGCGTAGGCTATAACTTTATCTCGTTGCATCAACACGCAACCAAGACCCTGAATTGATGCGTCGCAATATACCACAAAGTCGTCTGTGCCTTCCGGCAAGGAAAGGATAGGTGCGCTACAAAGTCTATCCTTTAGGTGCTGAAATGCCAACTCCTGTGCGTTTCCCCAGCGATAAACAACGCCCTTCTGCGTTAGTGAGGTGAGGGGCTGTGCAATCTTAGAAAAATCCTTTATGAGTCTCCGGTAGTATCCCGCCAAACCCAAGAATTGGCGAATTTCCTTTGGTGTACGAGGTGCAGGCCAGTTCTTAATCGAGTCTACCTTGGATGGATCAACGTGAATCCCATCCTTGTTCACCACGTGGCCTAGGAAATGGACCTCTCGAAGCCAGAAGTCGCATTTCGAGAACTTTGCGTAAAGCTGTTCTGTTCGAAGGAGTTCCAGAATAAGTCGCAGATGCTGCTCGTGTTCCTCCCGACTCTTGGAATAGTTCAGGATGTCGTCGATGAAGACTATAACGAACTTGTCCAGGTAAGGCTTCCACACTCGGTTCATCAAGTCCATGAAAACCGCAGGTGCGTTTGTCATCCCAAAAGGCATGACCAAAAACTCATAGTGCCCGTATCGAGTTCTGAAGGCTGTTTTGGAGACGTCCTCTTCCCGGACTCTCAGCTGGTGATAACCCGATCTCAAATCAATCTTCGAATAGTAGCTCGACCCTTGCAACTGGTCGAACAAGTCGTCGATACGCGGTAGAGGATAACGATTCTTCACCGTCACCTTGTTGAGTTCTCGGTAGTCGATGCACATTCTGAAAGTACCGTCTTTCTTCTTCACAAATAATACTGGAGCTCCCCAGGGCGATGAGCTTGGGCGAATGAAGCCCTTATCTAAGAGTTCTTGTAGTTGCGTGGAGAGTTCCTTCAACTCTGATGGGGCCAAACGATAAGGTGCACGGGCTATGGGTGCAGCTCCAGGAGCCAGTTCGATCTGAAACTCGACTTGACGATGAGGCGGAAGACCAGGTAATTCCTCAGGAAATACCTCTGGATAATCGCGTACAACTGGAAAATCTTCTATCTTCTTCTCTTTTTCTGAGGTGTCAGTAACGAGAGCCAAAATAGCAGTGTGGCCCTTTCGCAAGCACTTTTGGGCCTTAAGGAGAGAAATGACGTTCTCAACAGCACTCCTTTTGTCGCCATGAATCATGAGAGGTTCACCATCGGGACCTGGAATACGGACAACCTTCTCGTTGCAAAGAATCTCTGTGCGGTGTTGGGATAACCAATCCATCCCAATGACAACGTCGAAACTACCCAAGACAATAGGAATGAGGTCGATAGAGAAGGTCTGGTCAGCGAGAACGAGTTTACAACCCTTGACTACGTGTGTGGCTTCTAAAATCTTACCATTTGCTAGCTCTACGGTGTGCTTGTTGTTCAAAGGTGTTGGAATACGCTTAAGCATTCGACTAACTTCTAGTGACATGTAGCTAGTATCGGCACCCGAATCAAATAAAACTGAAACATAAAAGTCGTCGAGAAGGAACTTACCCGCCACAACATTGGGGTCATTCCTTGCTTCACCTTGGCCAATCACAAACACCCGCCCCCTGGCGCCATTGTTGTTGTTGTTCCCATTGTTACCATTCCCCTGATTGTTGTTATTGTTGTTGTTGTTGTTCTGGTTCCTGTTCAGTTGGGGACAATCTCTCTTGAAGTGGCCTTCAGCTCCACACTGAAAGCATCCCTTGTTATCACCTTGCTGTTGCTGTTGGCGTTGATTCTGTTGAGCTTGCTGACGATTCTGATTAGCGGGGTATAAGCTCCTGCAATCCTTTGCAGCGTGACCAGGCTTGTTGCACCGATGACAATTGCCCCTGGTGCATGGCCCGCTGTGGTGCAGGCTGCAGCGATTGCATTTGGGGTGATTTCCTTTGTATCCGCCACCAGACGATTGCTGATTAGGGCTCTTGTAGTCCTCAGTCTTTCTCTGCTGAGACTGGGACTGAACAGAAGCCGAACCCTTACTCGAAGTTCCATCCCATTTCCGTTTGTTGTCACTAGAGGTACCAGAAGTAGTTGCAGCACCTATGCGTTTTGGTAACTTGTTCTGCTCCACCGCCTGATCCGTGAGACGGTGAGCCAACTGAACGGTTTGCTGGTAGGTGGCGAGGTTCGCTGAAGTCACATGACTTTGGATTTCTGGCACTAAGCCCTGAAGAAATAGTTCGATGCGTTTGATGGGAGGATCCACCATAGTAGGGCACAGAATTGCCAGTTCGTTCGACCTTTTCACATAAGCTTCAATTTCCGACCCCGTCATCTTGAGGTTGAAGAACTCCACTTCCAGTTTGTGAATCTCATCACGACTGCAGTATTCTTCCTTGATCATTTCCTTAAAAGTTTCCCATGGGGTGGCGTTGGCAGCAACCAACCCTAGCATCTGAACTTGAGCGTTCCACCACGTGAGGGCTAATCCCTCGAGAGTACCAGTAGCATACTTCACCCTGCGCGCCTCAGGGCATTCACACATTTCGAAGACAGATTCTAGTTTCTCAAACCAGTGTAGGAGACCTACTGCTCCTTCAGTGCCGCTAAAAGTAGTTGGTCGGCAGTCCATGAAAGTCTTAAAAGTGCACACGGGTGGCTGAACGTGTTGACCTAATGTGAGCGAAAGAAAAGACAGACTTTAACACAAAAGTTGGTTCACGAGAGTAGGATCCTAAAGATCCTAGAATGAGTTCGGACTGCAGGATATACCTCCTGCGTGTGCAGCTGCAAGTGCTGCGGCAACTCGTTCGTTGATCAGAGCCGTCAACTGGGCTTGTGTCATGTTAACGCGTCCAGACATGATCTTCATATCAAGAAGAACGTGAGTGAGAGGGGTTCGCGAAAGTACGACGATAAAATAGAGCAAGCACGCACGTGTTCATGCAACAGTAGTTATACTAACCAAGCATACCATAAGCAATGTACTATGTAACTAACAAGTAGGCAATATACACAGACCATATCACCTAGAGTGTCGAGCCTTGCATGTGGAGTGAAGCATCGTTGTGGACCGTTGAGCACTGTACAGGTTATAGTCTGGTTTTAACAAAAAAAAAAAAAAAACGTTTTCCCCTTTATTAAAACCAAGTTCTCTATAACCAATGGCTCTGATACCAATCTGTCACACCCCCAAAATCCACCTACGGAGTACTACCGCTTGGAGGCGTGACTGACCAGGATCCAGCCACCAATCATATTGAACAAGCATATAAGTAGTTATAAAAATCCACCCAATACAATTGGTGTTCAACAAAACATAGTTAAGTTGCAAGCGGAAGCATAAGTCTTAAATCAAAACACAAGTTTAATTGTTTCAAAGTTTAACATGGCACACAGCCGTCCATGTCCCACAACGATCCTCCTCCATGCAACCTCCAGCTAAGAAACCTAAGGACCTGCAAAGCATGTAGTAACGAGTCAACAACAAGTTGAGTGAGTTCACAGTTGGGTGTTCGTTTTAAGTTGTTTCGAAAGCAGTTTCCTTTAGCTGGCATCCTGCCGTGGGGGTTACCCCATAGTTAAAAACGTGACTTGTTTATTCCCGGTTACTCTGGCAATCCTGCCGTGGGGGCTACCCCGTGTTAGTTATCTGGCATTTCGGCCGTGGGGGCTACCCCATGTATCTACTAGACTCGTTACCATATCGACTGCTGACTATAGTCATGTTTATGTGCCCTGAAACTGTCAATGTCTATCATCATTGACGTGCCCCAGATCCATTAGTTCACGCCCGTCCTCTGCGGCACGGTGTGAGGTTTGTCAGACCTAAATAGCGCTATCTAACTAATGACCCGCTCGCCATTGGCCCGGCGATTAAGTCGATATAAAAATGAGGGACTTCGTGATAGAGTTTTGGTCTAGTACGAGTTATCTGTCCGTGAGGATGAGGAATTACATTCCTGAACCTTTGCTGTCCTACCCAAGGAGGACGAGGAACCCAGTTCCTTAACCCCAATTCCCGACCCCTGGGAATCCCATGCTTTGTAGAGGGTGTGAACTCACCTTGGTTTGCTCGGTAGAAGCACAGAAAGTCAAACAAGCAATGTTGTGGCTACTCACGTCCTATCATAGTTGTATCATACAATCAGGTTCGTATTCAAGTAGTACACGTATGTTCTACACGTATGCTAGCACGTTGCATGCTGTTCATCCATAGCAGCCCAAATAATCATTCAAAATTAACAGTACGTATGAGGTCCGTGTAGTAGGCCCAAAGGTCTGGCCCAATCAATTAAGTCCGAACTGAGGTGCAAGCCCAAACAGCGTATATCTGCGTATTGTCTCGAGTCGCAACTAGGCGTTTGCGACTCGCAACCTGAGTCGCAATCGTGGTTTCGGTTCGTGCTGTTTTGGTTACGAGTCGCAACTGGACTCGCAACCGTGGTTTCGAGTCACAAGGTTGGTGTGCTGATCAGGTGTGGTTTCGAGTCGCAACTAGGTGTTTGCGACTCGCAACTGATGTCGCAACCGGGGATTTCGACTCATCCAGCAGTGGTTTCGAGTCGCAACTGATGGTTTCGGTTGGACAACTGCTGATCCGGAACAGTGTACTATCCAATGAGAACTTGATTTCAGAAAATGGTTTGTACCACCCACTTAAACATGTTTGTTTGTCTAGTAATTTACTAATTTGGATCAAACATATCAGATTTCAAATATTCAGCCACATTCTTATCATGTTCATCAAGTTCTTCATACATTCATCATGTTCTTCACACATTCAAGTAGTTCATCATCATTCATATGAACCTAAGTCTAACAAAGTCATGAACAACAATCAACTCTTGAACATATTCATCTAATAGTTTCAAATCATCACATAACATATCAAAATCAACTCTACACTAATCTCATTAACATGGTACTACACATATGCAAGCCGGTTTTTATGAACATCAACACTCCATGGTTTGAATCATACTTAGACATAAAATATTGTGTGTTCATTAAGCAACATATCCGAAATCAAAGTATGTTAACCAAGCATCATCATATACATCATACACATTCGGTTCACAACCATCATCAAGCATACAACTACACTAGTTAAATCCTACCATTCATGCTATCATTTAACACAACAAACATCATAAAATCACTAACCAATTGTGAGGTGGTGCCGAGTTGGTAAAGAAGATGAGTGTCCGAGTGATGATGATGAGCTTAGCCGGGTCTCCTTGTGGTCACCGATTGATCCGAGAAGAAGGAGAAAGATAGGGTTTTAGTGAGAGGAAGTAGGAGAGTGTGTGTGTTAGAGGAGTGTGAGTGTTGTCCAAAATGGTGAAGATGGCTAACAATCGGGTTATATACTAGCTTCAAGTGCACCCTAATGGGCTTCGAAATAGGCTAAGTGTGTATGTGTGGCCCAACCGGCCCATAAGTTATTGTTCACTCGAGACCACATGGTCTCGAGTCGGGTTCGTGTTGTCTCGGTTCATATACATATTCGCATACATACACACAAGCATACATGTAACATAACACATAATCATATAAAGGTTCACTTATCATTCATTAAATCATCAAATTAGTTAGTCACTTAGTGTTCAAACGTACAACGAAAGGTTCTAAATTTCGAGTTGTCACACACAGCCTATGGTATTCATGTATATGTAATCAGTTTACATTCGCAGGGTTCACGTATAAATTATGATCATAGTGTGCATACAAGCAACATGGCAGTTATTCAACTCATAAAATTTCCACAATTCACAAGTACGTTTCACAACGGTACTTAACAGTTAAGTGTACTACTCATAACAACCAACCCATGTTTTCCTCAGTCAAAATTTATATCCTTAACAGGTAATAACATACTTTCATCACTTAGTTATTTATAACCAAACTCAACCAAAACATCTGTTCTGTCTGGTTATCCTGTCGACGAAGAATCAACCTTCGCCGTGACATGATGACGACGAACCTTGATTGTTCGTCGAAGTCCTCATCGACGAAGAACTACATGGTTCATCGAAGTCCTCATTGACGAAGAACTACATTGTTCGTCGAAGTCCTCGTTGACGAAGAACTACATTATTCGCCGGGGTGGATTCTTCGTCGTGGATCCTTCTTCCTCACAGTTCGTCATGAACAACAATAACCCTAATCACTTACAGTTCCGATTTATTCATGGCTATGCACACAAATAACATAATGTTCATACAGCAACAGGATCAACAAAACCGTGCAGTGAACGTGACTGAATACAAGACATCAGATTCTTATTATGCGTGTTCCAATCTATCGGATTAAACAATAACATATCAAAACCCTAATTACGGCCAATCCTTGTTACCATTCAACGCTTAATCACCCAGACAGATTTATAAGGATTTTTATCATACCAATACTAACTTGTCGGTTACGGGTCTCATGTATTCGTTTCCTATGGTTTATCTCTATAACCATAACTCATGGGTTTCAATTCAAACAACCAGTCATAATCAAATCAATCAACAAATGAAACCAATTATGATAACGAATATTTACACGAACAGCATAACAAATAGATCGAGTCGGGTTATCACAAACTAACCGGATGTGAGATAGGACTAGCAAGAACTTCGAGAGGATGGTGATTGTCGTCGGGTGCAAGGGAGAGGAAAAGAGTGTCTAGGGTTTCGCGAATTATGGTTCACGTACAATATAACGTAAATGTGGTTGATTATAATTGGGCTTCACTTGGGCCGAAGCCCATCTCGGCGAACAACTCCCTTCATCGACGAAGAATACTTCTTCGTCGAGCTATAGGTGATGACGAAAAATAATCCTTCGTCGTGTGAAGGTGATGACGAAGGTTCAATGTTAGTCGGGTGAGGTTTGTGGGGTTAAGTTTATAATCTTAAACAATTCAAAAGTTTCCAACACTAACCAAATAATAACACAGTATATCAATCATATATCAAACGTGCACAATTACAATGCAAACAAATTATGAAAACACCGGTGTGAAACAAGTAACGTGTCAAGGAAAGACCTTGAAAGTTCGGGTTGTCACAACTTTCGCTATACTATATGTTATTAAACTTGTATGCTCACCTTTACACAATGTGTATTGACTTTATTTTAACGTTTGTCACAAGTGTTTAGGATGCTATGCTATTCTCTGCTTTTGTAGAATCAAGATAGGGGAGTCTAGAAACCAACTAAATGAAAATCTAAGTTGTCGGAACAATTCTCTGTCTTTGAGAACTAAGTCTGTAATAACTGTTTTACTTTATATGTTATGGTATGGGACATGACGTTAAATATTTGGTAATTATAGTTGTTATGGATTCTCCTGGACAGTCTGTTTCGCTCAGTGTCGCGCCCCGATGTTTCCGCCATCGGTTGGGGTGTGACAGATCTCCTGTGGGTTAGGATTTTATTTGGGGGTTGAAGATGATCTCTGTAAATGGGTAAATGAATATTAATAAGGGTATTTAAAGGAATTAATAATGTATTTAATTTGGTTTTTTAATTAAGAATATGTTATATGAAAATCAGTTGGACAAAAATACCCCTGCATAAAAAGACAAAATAGGGGGGTTGCAATAGTCAAAAAAGGGAGTTTTTGAATTTTGGATTAAAATGGCAAAAAAGTGAAACCATAGGGACCCAGATTTAAAAAGTTTGAGATTTGAACTAAAATGGCAAAAGTGTCCAAACCACAGGGACCAAAATGGCAGTTTACTCTAAAATATAATTTACAACATCAAATAATTCATTTCTACTCTCAAAATCACGCTTATTAGATTTTTTACACATGTGTAAATATAACAGATTTACACATGTGTAAATGGCAAACTTACACATGTGTAAATTTTCTTTATTTACGAATTCGCGTAAATTTAAACATGTAAATTAAATTTCTAACAATGTATTAGAATAATAATGATAAGTGTAAAAAAAAATTCTGAATTTTCAATTGTCCAAGTTCTCACGGTTTTTTTATTTGTTCTCATGATTCTCACAATATTTAGCGCTCTCATTTAAACCTTCTGCTATATACATACATATATATATACATACATACATACATACATATATATATATATGGGAATGTTTAAATGAGAACGCTAAATATTGTGAGAACCGTGATAATGAATGAAAAAACTGCGAGAACTTGGTCAAAAACAATTCAAATTCAATTTTATTAACACTTATCATTATTATTCGTATAAAATGTAAGAAATTTAATTTGAACGCTTAAATTTATGTGAATTCGTAAATAGAGAAAATTTACACATGTGTAAGTTTGACATTTACACATATGTAAATTTGTTATATTTACACATCTGTAAAAAATCTAACAAGAGTAATTTTGAGAGGATAAATGAATTATTTGATGTTGTAAATTCTTTTTTAATGTTATATTTTAATTACAATGAGGTTTGCATTAAAATTGGTTTTTATTGGTTTTTTAATTTATTCTCATGGTTTTTTCATTTGTTCTCACGGTTCTCGTATATATATGGTTAGGTTCATTTGTGAACAACCCCCCTAATTATGAGCATTAGTGAACTAATCCTTGCTCTTGATTATCAATACACAAGTGTAAATCAATGATCAGGATTTAATAGTGAAAATGCACTAGTGCATTTTACAATTTGATGATGTAAATCAATGGCCAAGATTTGCTCAATCAGTTCACAATATACTAGTGTTCACTCTAGAACCCCCACCTTATATATATAGTGTGAGGTTTATTGTGAAATACTAAAAAAGTGGGGAACTGGAGAACACTCTTAAAAATTCAACTTAACATGTTAAAAATCATTTTTTTTTAAAAAGTCGGCGCTTTTCCATATAAATACTTGTAGAAGCATTTTATTAAAAAAAATCAAAAACTAAAAATATAGAAAATAGTTAAAAAAAAAGCCTAAACTTTTTTGTTTTTTACAAAAATGATTTTTCTATTGGAATAGTTTTTACCCATTTTTATAAGGAAAAACGCTGAAAAAAAATTTAAAAATTTGATTTTTAACATGTTAATTTAATTTTATAAGATATAATTTTAACTGGTTTTTTTAACACTTTTTATATTTTTAGTTTTTTATTTTAATTATTAAAAATGCTTCTACATGTATTTGTAAGAAAAAACGTGGTAATTGTTTTTTTTTTTAAATTGATTTTTATCATTTTAAGTTGAATTGTTAAGAGTGTTCTCCGGTTCCCCACTTTTTTAGTGTTCCTCAATGAACCTTCCTTATATATATATATATATATATATATATATATATATATAAGGTCAGGATTTAGGGAAAACGGTGAAAAATGTGAGAAGAGTGATAACGCTTATGGATCTTCTGATCAAAACAATCTATGGACTAGATTGGCGCGGTGGCGTTTTCGTAAATAACATCAATTCTATTACGTGGACGCGCTTTATTAATGGTAAAAAGGTCTTTTACTGCTCAAATTCAAAACGCCAAACTAAAAAGAGAACACGCCATTCAAAACGAATAAAACACCACTAATACAAAATGCCAAAGCTTAATGATAAAACGCTTTGCAGACTTACAGGTAGAAGAAACAAACAGTAACTGAAAGTCAATTATTAACATTTATTAGAAGAAATTCCCTCCTAAATTACGCGCCAAAAACACATTATATAGACGTTAACATCGCTTCCATAATCACTTCCATCAATCTTTCTAAAAAGATCTTTTACCAAAACGCCAAAAATGGTAACCATCATTTCATGGGGATACACCCTGAGAATCAAAAGTCGTCATACGTTTTCACAACAGAAGAAGGGTGTTTGTTAAAACAATCAAAGCAATTTTGAAAATGGAAGAAGAGGTACGGAGGGGTATCCTATCGCTTGGCATCCCTCTTGATAACGAATGTGATGAAACACATAAGCTTTTGAGAAGATTAACCAGGAAATTTGGACCAAGCAAATAAAATGCAAAAATGGACCTAGTCATCACATCATGGCGTTTTGATGAAGAAACATATATGGTAACCGTTATATGTTACAACGGAGCGCAGGAAGACTACATGCATGAAGACATCATGACCAAGCAGGGGGTTGGGTTCATGGAAGAGTTACACAACGCCACATGTTTGAACACAGACATGGACATAAAAATGGCGTTGATGCAGGACATGTTCAAATGGAGGCTTCAAAATCTTCAATAACAAGAAGCCAATGAAAGTGAAAGTGATAACTTAGATGAAAGACTAGAAGAAGACTCTGAAGAAGAAGACGAAGGAAGTGATGAATACTTCTCAGACAAAGTCCCTTCTGATGAGGAGTTTTAATTTTTTTTTGTTTTCTTTTGTGTATTTTTTTCAGATAATAAAATACTTTATTTCTCTCATTAGTTACAAAATGCCAAAAAATACCACAAAAGCCATTGAATACAAAATGCCAAATAATAAAACTATTTTTCCTGTGTGATTTTTTCTCTGTTAGTGTATTTTGTCATCTTGGTCTACAAAACGCCATTAAATATAAAAATGCCAAACTTGGAAAATCGGACGTCTTACACCCTTAACAGATAATGTAACAGCCCAGCGTAACCGCACCATGATATTGTCCGCTTTGGCGGCCAGCAGGCCCCCGGCGTCCGCCCCTCACGGTTTTCAAAACGCGTCATGATGGTGAAGGTATCCAGCTCCTTATAACGAAGCCTTTGTTCCCCTTCACAATCGATGTGGGATGTCACAATCCACCCCCCTTAAGGGGTCCAGCGTCCTCGCAGGACCTGGCACCACCGGTCCGGCCCTGGCTCTGATACCATCTGTAACAGCCCAGCGTAACCGCACCATGATATTGTCCGCTTTGGCGGCCAACACGCCCCCGGCGTCCGCCCCTCACGGTTTTCAAAACGCGTCATGATGGTGAAGGTATCCAGCTCCTTATAAGGAAGCCTTTGTTCCCCTTCACAACCGATGTGGGATGTCACAGATAATGCTGAACAAAACAGTAAATACAGATAGTAACTGAAAGGACGATTACTTTATTACTAGCATTTATTATAATAAAAATTCCGCCTAAACTACGCGCCAAAAACATCCTGTAAAGCGAAACGTCTCTGCACAATCAATTGATCACACCCAAAAACAACGCCATGTTTCCTAGAAACAACTCACTTTAAAACGCCAACAATAAGTTAAAAAAACCACAGCAGGCAAACCTCGTTTCTTGGATATTCATTATTGTTATGCATGAAGTTTCATTGAATGGATTTTTGCCTGGGGTGGGTATCTCTATAAGCTTTTGCTGAATGAGATGGACAAATATTCAAGAAAACGAGACTGATGACAGTGATATGTCATTATGTGAGCTTTGTTCTTGATGGATATATTGATGGCATGGAGGGATCGATACCAGTGTAAATGCTATTTTGGACTCCATGATCATAGTAGCATCAACATAGTCGTTGATCTTCAACCACATGTCACCAAACAACAATAGATCACACCAAAATACAGGATGCCACTAATCAGCTTTGTCTAAAGGACGGGCGTTGTGTAGAAAAATCAGCTCTTGCTAAGGTATTTAAAGGTTCAAGGCATAAAAACTTCAAGAAGAAGAGGCTGATGACAGTGAATATTTGAATGAGAAATTGGATTAGCATTTTTAATTTTTTTTTTCATTTTTTATTTTTTTTTATTTTTGGGGGATCATTTTCTGTTGTTTGTTATCTAATTCTCCACTAATAAAATACATTATATCTGTAAAAAAATGTTTATAAAACGCCAAAAACTACTAACAACAAACGCCTAATAGTATGAAAACTATGAGAACGGATACTCGCCAAGCACGTTGTTGCTATATAAAACGCCAAAAAATGCCAAAACTTATAATGAAATTACTTTAACCAATTATTATTAAAAACTCCAAACATTAACTAAACGCCATCAAAACAATGTATAAATCAACGTGCCATCTTTATCTAAACGCGATTAAAAACAAAACACCAAACCCTGAAAAGATGGGAAGTGTTACATCCTTAACAGATGAAGCTGAACAAAACAGTAACTGCAAATAGTAACTGAAACGACGGAAAACTTTATTACTAACATTTATTATATTAAAAACCATGCCATCGTAATTGAATTTACTTATCCTTCCAAAACGCCATAATTACCTGTCACATTATAGGCCTTCATCCTACATGGCACGACAATTGATACACAAAATACACATAAAAAAAATTACTGATGTTTTTTACCGCCAAAAACATATATCTACCTGGCGCCAAAAAAAGCTCCTTATATAAGTACAACAACTAAACAAAGCTTCACACTCTACACATTCACTAAACACGCCACACATTGTCTAAAACCCCATATAACTTTAAAAAATGGCTCAGGTTATTGCATGGAGGTTTGAGAGGTCAGAGAGACGTTTCGTCCTAAAGTTCTCTGTCAGGAGAAGCGTGAAAGTCAAGACAATCAAGGCCATACTTAGTATGGATGAAGCCGTTCAAAGGTATATTCTGGCCCTTGGGATTCCAGTGGCCTACGATTGTGAAAGGACTCGAACGGTAATAAGAAGATTAAAGAGAAAATTTCTAGAAGATGATGATGATGATGATGATGTTGACGATACTGATTCTACCAAAAGTTACCAGCTGGAGTCTGGATGAACAATCAAGAAAGGTAAACGTGAGCTATCTGTTGGATCGTCGTGTGACCCTAACGACTCAATCAGAAGAGTTTAGCATCTATTTCAAAGGCGGAATCAGAGAAATAGACGTGTAACAGCTTGAATTCCTCTAATTATCTTTCTTTTATTGATTCCAAAGCTTTTACAGATCGTTTGACAAACTGGCAGCACCTCGGCTCTGAATTGGAAAAGTTACAAATGAACTAGCAACACAGGTATTTATAGTTGGAGTAATTTCCCTTGAAAGTGGCAATGTCCATTTCAAGCGGAATTACAATGGTTAATTTCGTTTGAAAGTGACATAGCCATTTCAAGCGAAATTACCCAAACACACATAAAACCTAATTTGATCCTGGTGTGTGCTAGTTTAACCTATCTAGACATAAGACTCGATAAAGACGAAGTTAACAGACATTTGTGCACCAACAGACTCCCCCTTGGATGTTGACGAAGTCTTTAGCATCAAATCTTCAGTCTTTAGTCTTTGTCTATCTTCTTGCTCTGTCCAATTTGTCTGACACTTTAAGCATCCTTCAATTCTTCTCTTCTTCTATCAACAGCTAGCATGAATCACAAAATCTAAATCTTTAACATCCTTCAAACTCCCCATTGAATGTAGATCCAGAATCTGTATCTGACTTTTAAGTCTTCAGACTCCCCCTATCAGTTAGCTGGGATTTTGCTATGCTGCTTTCATAAATTCAAACTTTTTATCTGCACAATCTCTACCTCAATATAAGATTTATGATTATGACAATTTCAATCCAAACTTACCATTTGATCTCATTGTTGGTTTTGTCAGAATTTAGAAATCCACTTAAGTATCCAGGTCCAAATTAATGACCCTGATTACTCAATTTGTCTACCAAGTCCAACTTAATGACCTCGGTTGACCTGAGACAAATCACACTGACATTTTGTACAAACTAGTTCAATCAATTTTCTGAAATTTACAAGTTTCAACTTAATGAACTCGTTTTGACTTATCATTTTCCAGGTTTAACAAGATTAAGCTCCTAACTCATCTTCCAGCTCAGAAACTTCTTGCATCTGCTTCAAATTTCAAATCTGAAGATCAGTTTTCCACTTTGGTTTGTCGGAAAATAAAGCAGAAATGTAAAATCTTTTTGTATTTTGAATAAAGTTTCTAAACTTGAAATGAAATACAGAAATAAAATGCAGTAAATGTAAACTATGTACAAACATATTTTTGGTGAGCATGTTAGGAAATCATATCAGCTATTTGACAAGTCACAAGTACCGTTAAGCTTTAATTTCATACTCAGAATTAAACAATTCACTTAGATTGTCGATATACTGATCCACTTAAATTCTCACACAATTTTCAATCTGTCCAGGATATGGATTAGGTGTATTAAGAACTTAAACTCATTCATGTGTCCCACCTCTTGAATATACTCCCGTATCCAAATCCCAATATTCAGTCTTACAGGTGAATATACCACAGATGATATCTGTAAGGGGTTAAATTGCGAGGGTCGTGAGAGCTCAGGTCAGAACTTCTGTTCAGCAGAGAGATGACGGCTTCGACTTTTAAGTGGGCCCCCTTTAGAGGATCTTTTTTACAACAGCAATGATTAGCATTTTTCAATGTTTCATCATTTTTTGTGCTGAGGGCAGTGCTATATTTCAAGCAAGTGTAAAGTATTATACGGGGACTAGGCCATTGCTTCCGCAAAATCAGAAGTCCCGGGATAATACCCCAGATATCACTGAGTATAAAGACCTAGTATCTCAGAAAGAGGGATCCTTCAAACAAGATTTCAGGGGTTACCTATATATCCAAATAGTGTTCCCCACAAAATAAGCAAGTTTGAATTTAAGTTTATATCCCAAACAAACCTACTAAATGTGTAAAAACCTATCGGCATATCATCAGCGAAACTGTTTAACTCTTTTAAACTTTACAATTCTTTAGCATACCGTAACTGTCAAGCCAATGTACTATCAGTTTCCCTTTTTACACAAGCTCTTTCCGGTTTTCTATTGTTTTTGTATTTTAAAAATATCTCATGTTTTAGGATTTTTGAAATTTTTATTGTTTTTGTATTTTCTGAAAAAAAATATTACTCCCCCTAAATACCAAAACAAGGAAAAAATTGACAAACCATTGCAGATTGCTTCTCAACATCATCTACAGTGGTACCTTCATCAACGCCAAGAATCTCCTCCAACACCGATAAAAGCTTCATACCGTTCAATTTTAACAAATATTGAAAACGAGTTTTATCAAATGCTTTGGTATGTAAATCAGCTTTTTGTTCGTCAGTGTGGATTTTCTAAATTCGTATCAACTTCTTCTCGAAACAATCTCGGATGAAGTGATGACGTATTTCAATGTGTTTCGTTTTAGCGTGATGAACAGGATTTTTAGTAATGTTTATCGCTGCCTCATTATCAACAAAGATAGGGGTGTTAAGAAATTGCAAACCGTAGTCTCTCATCTGTTGCTGGATCCACAAGATCTGAGAGCAACAACTGCTAGCAGATACATACTCAGCTTCACATGTGGACAAAGCTACAGAGGTCTGCTTCTTGCATTGCCAGGTAACCAATCGTGGTCTGAAAAACTGGCACCCCATTGTTGTTGATTTAGCGTTAACTTTGCAGCATCTGAAATCGGAATCGGAATACCCTTCGAGTGTGAAATCGCCTTCTTTTGGATACCACAACCCCAGTGATGGAGTTCCTTTCAGGTAGCGTAATATCCTTTTCACAATCACCATATGCGAAGCTCTCGGGTTAGATTGAAATCTTGCTGCGAGGCAGGTTGGTTACATGATATCGGGTCTTGAAGCTGTCAAGTACATTAGCGATCCGATCATGGAACGATATAACGTTTCATCTACCTTCTCTCCGGTGAGATCAGGGTTTATCCCATGATTCGTCGCTAATGGGGTGGAAGCTGGAGTAGAACCTGACATCCCAAATTTCTCTAAGATATCATGAACATACTTCGTTTGATGTATGAAAATTCCCTTAGGCAGTTGATCAACCTGAAGTCCCAAGAAGAATTTCATCTCACCCATCGATGACATTTCAAATTTCTGCTTCATAACTCTTTCAAAATCTTTGCACAGATTATCATTTGTTGACCCAAATATGATGTCGTCCACGTATATCTGAACTATCAGAAGATGTCCGTCGATTTCTTTGGTGAAGATAGTGGCATCCACTTTTCCACGGATGAAGCTGTTGGCTAGCAGGTGTTGAGACAATGTCTCGTACCAAGCTCTCGGGGCCTGGTGTAAACCATACAGCGCTTTATCTAGCAAATAAACCTTGTCTTTGTGGATTGGATCGGTAAAGCCCGGTGGCTGTCCGACATATACCTCCTCTTTTACCTTCCCATAGAGAAACGCCGATTTAACATCTAGCTGATAAACTTTAAAAATTTTCCAAGATGCGAATGCTAGGAAGATTCTGATCGCTTCAAGTCTAGCAACTGGAGCATATACTTCAGTGAAATCTATACCCTCCTGCTGACTGAAACCCTGAACTACGAGTCGAGCTTTGTTACGAATAATAACCCCTCGATCGTCTCTCTTACACTTGAACACCCACTTGGTGTTTATCTTCCTGTGACCATCAGGCAAGTCTACCAATTTCCACACTCCCAACTTCTCAAACTGACTCAGCTCCTCTTGCATCGCATTGACCCAAGAATCTTCAGTTAGCGCCTCCTTATATGTTCGCGGTTCCATCTGCGAAATAAAACAACTAAATGAAAACTAAGTTTGTAATGAAGCTACTGTAGAATAAAAACAAGTAAGGCCTTGGTCAATTTGACGTCTAGTGCGAACGCCTGATTGTAATTGTCCAATGATCAGCTCTTCTGGATGGTATGAAAGAGTTCTCGGCATCACCTCGCCTGGAACATCTACTTCGCCTTCCAAATTCGTGACATTCTGATTTGCACCTTGTTCACTGACTGGAATTGTTTGACTTGAAATCTGGATCTGCTCCCCCTCAGAATCTGAATCACCATGATCAAATACAGGCATATTATCAGATTCTTGATTATCATTGACTGCTGTCTAATTGTCAAGAGTTTGCTGAATATCGTCATGCTCTCCAGCATTACTAGGACCGGCTTCATCGTCATTAGAAGCTCGATTTTGGCGTCTAGAATACTCAGCTGGGAATCTTTTTTGTGATTCTTCATACTCTCTCAGAATGTCCAACTCGTCAAAGAAATCTGTTTCTTCTTCAATGTCAAACGAATCCCACAAAGTATCGTAATTAAAACGCCATGAGTCGCCTGGATTCTGCGGTGGCATAGTATAACCTTGGCATTCAACATTGTGTGCTTCAATAATCCGCTTCAAACTTGGAACAAAGACTCGCTTTAATGGACTTGAGTAACCCAAAAATATCCCTTCAATGCTCTTTGCACCAAATTTACCAAAAGGCTCTAGAACAGTGCAGGGAGGCCCAAACGGTTCTAAATACTTCAGGTTCGGTTTGCGGTTATTGATCAGCTCGAAACATGTCTTGTTGAATTTCTTCACTGTAAGAACCCGGTTGAGTGTATAGCATGCGGCTGACACTACTTCTGCCCAAAAGTTGACAGGTAGTTTGGAATCTGCAAGCATTGTCCTGGCCGTTTCAATTAGCGTCCTGTTCTTTCTTTCAGCTACTCCATTCTGCTGTGGAGTGTAAGGCGCGCTAAATTCATGCAATATACCTCTTTCATCACAATATTCTTCCATTTTGAAATTCTTGAACTCAGTACCATTATCACTACGTAATCTTCTGATGCGGGTTTGGTACAAGTTTTCCAACTTCTTGAAAAGTGTCATCAAACGATCAAACATCTCATCTTTTGACTTCAAAAATAATACCCATGAAAATCTTGAGTAATCGTCTGTAACTACTAGACAATAGAGATCCCCAGTTATGCTTTTGACGTTCACTGGACCAAACAAATCCATATGGAGTCTCTCTAAAGGTCTCGAGAATGAATTTTCCTTCTTCCCAGGGTGAGATTTCTTCTTTTGCTTGCCTTTGACACAGCTAATGCACTCCCCCTCAAGATGAAAACCTTTAACATGAACACCAATTACTAAGTCGTTATGCACCAGGTGATTCATTTTTCGCAGGTGAATATGACCCATCTTTCGATGCCATAACTGTGATTCTTTTTCCGTTGCTCTTGACATAAAACAGTGAGCCTGACCCGTGGTAGTAGTTGCTACACTCATGTCCAACACGTACAGATCATTGACTCTGGGCGCTCTCATGATAACCCACTCTTCGGGAACAACAAATCCTGGTTTCAAGATCAAACATTCTTTGTCTGTAAAGTGCGTTGTATACATACGATCACAAATCTGAGAGATGCTCAGAAGATTGTTTTCAAGCTCGACGATGTAGTTTACTCTTTCAAACGTTACGATTCCATTCGATAAAGTTCCTTCACCAACTATTCGACCACCTTGATTTCCTGCAAATCCCACATATCCTCCATTAAACCCTCGAACATCATACAGAAGGGTCTTCTTCCCCGTCATGTGCCGAGAAGCTCCACTATCCATAATCCAACGTGAAACGGATCTTGGAAGCTCCTGCACATTTCAAAAACACTTTAGTTAGATGTTGATGTCACCCAAGCCTCTTTCGACTCGGGTAACTTGACATTTAAGTGAGTTGTTGCAGTATATAGTGGCGGAAAATTCTTGTCATTCATCTTTAAGCTCTCCTCAGACCCAATCTCAACCTTTTTGTATAAAAAGAAATCAGTTTGAGAAGGTTGATTAGATGATTGGTCTTTCTTTGGTAAATTCTTCTTTTCAGAAGTAGTAGCCTCTTGTGGTTCAAGTTTCTCATAGTAATCCAAAGGTACATGCATCTTCTTAGTTGAAGATGATGATTTTACAGTCTCAGAAACCTTTGGTTTTGGAGAACTTAATTCCTTTACCACTGATTTTGGCTTCCATGCTTGTTGAGGCGAAGCAACCCTTTTGTAAAACTTGTCATTTTTAGTTACCACATTCTTAACAGGTTCAGTTTTGACTTTGGTATTTTCATTTTTCAAAACTTTTTGCTCAACAACCATTGGAGCTTTTCCTTTTGCATCAACTTTCTTTTTCCGATTCTCAACAACTTCAGTCTTAGACTTCAAGTTGGTATACTTTCATGCAATATGTCCAAATTGATTGCATTTGAAGCATGTTCGGGTGTCAACAACCCGACTTGTGCCTTCGGACTGAGGCTGTGAGACCTTTTTCTCAAAGAATTCTTCATTTGTTTTCGAAAAAATCTTAGATTCTTCATCAGAAAGTGAACTTGAACTCGAAACAAACACCTTTTTCTCAACACACTTCTTGTTTTGCACATTCCTTCTTTGATAATTCTTACCACCCTTATAACCACCCGACCAATTGTTTTGATTGTTGTTAGAAAAACGCGGCGGTATAACAGGTTTTTTGTAATAAGCTTTATCTTTCTCAAAGTTTAATTGTCTTTTACCATTTTTCAAACCTTCAATTTCCGACACATCGATTTCAATCAACTTGAACACATTTCTCAGTTTCCCTACTTTCACATTCTCCAAAGGAAAATCACGATCCGAATACAACTTATCAGATCCTGCCATCTTGTACATCACAAGATTTGGTTCTTCACTTAAGTTGTTTTTGGATTTTGATTTTGGAATATATTTGTCCAAAAAACATTCATCATCCTCAGTAGTGTCACTTTCAGACTTTAAAACATTTTCAACCATGCTTTTCACAACTTCAGATTGAACACTATCTTCATCAGATGATGTGGTAAATGTGACATCAATCGTGTCTGGAAGCTTAACTTCATTTTCTTCTCCATCATTATCCAACCCTAATTTTTTCTTTGAAAAATTATTTAAAACTGGTGGTGGAACCTGATGAAACCCAACCCCGGTTCCATCAAAGTATACATCTTCGCCTGCTTTGTTCTTCCCAATTGGTTTAGGGACGATATGTTGAAGAACAAAACTTGCGGAGTTGTAACTGGTCAATTTCAGCTGGATGCGTTCATTTTCAATTTTAGCTTCTTGAAACTGAAGCTTCAACTTAGCAATCTCATCCAATTGTTGATTGATTTGCTCTTCTTTTACTCTAAGAACACCGGTCAATTGAAGATTTTCTTTGGTTGTTTTACCATTTCTTTCATCAGAATCTTTTACCGTTCGTTTTAGCTTCTCAAAATTTTCTAAAATTTGACGATTTTCAAGAATCGACTTTTCATTTTCTTTATTAATTCTTTCTATGTCATTTTTATCATTTTCGATTTTCTCAGTTAATTCTTTTAATATGTCGTTCGAAGCTTTCAACATTTTTTCACGGTTTAAAATCTGATCTTCAACATTTTTTACTTTTCCAGTCAGTTCTTCAAACTTCTTACCGTTGAGGTAAACAATTGTACTACAAACTTTGCACTCTTTCATGCAATTTTTGCAGTCATTCTCAGTTTTATCTTTCTTACCTGACTCATTGATTGCATCATTCTGGCTGACCTTGCTTTTAGACTCAGTTCCAGAACCAGAAACTACCTCTAGCTCTTTTGCAGCAAGCACTTTGTCAGCCATCTTCTTAAGTTTTCTACGGTAAACTCTTGTGATGTATTAATAATCCCGTCATCAACTTTCTTTGGCTGCGGCTCTTTTTCTTTCTCTTTCTCTTTCTCATCAGCTTCTCCTCCTCCCCACCACATTCTTTGCCTGGCTTCTTCTTCTTCAGCAATTTGTTTGGTGAGAGTTTCAACATCTACAGTATCTGGATCAACAGCTATGTTTCCATTAGGATCGAGATAACATTCTCTATAAGGATCCCATCGATTTGCTTTCTTTGCTTCCATCCATGTACGATAGATTTTGCCTTTCATGAATTGAGCTATTGCCTTCCTGTTGACGTACTTCACTTCTTTAGATCTGGTATCTTTAAAAGGAACAATCTTTGCTGTAAAGGCATATCCAACTGCATCTTCCTCTGGCAAAACATCACTCCAATCATAACCTTCATCATCATGAAAAACAGCAAGTGCCTTGGATTTTTCTTTGGGTGCCTCCTCTATCTGCTTCATCCTTGGAGGTTCTGCTTTATTTTGATGATAAATTGCTCTTTTATAATAATCATCTCGAAAAGGATTTGCAGTATCATCAGTGTAAGCATTTCGGCACTCACGATTAAAATGACCTTTTTGTTTACCTTTAAAACATGTGACTTTTGACTTGTCAAATCCTAACTTAGTAGAAGGTCCACCAATAGACTGTCTTCCGGTAATCTCCATGAATCGCTGCGCTCTTCTCACTGCACTCGCCATACCCCACCTTATATCGATCAACTCCATCTCCTCAGGGTCGATCTGATCGTAGTCTTCTTTTGTTAGGTTGGTGTTTCCAATCTTTCCTGCAACGAGGCTTTCGTAGGATTCTAACACAGACGCTAAAAACACCATCTGTTGTTTGGCAGATTCTTCACTAAAATTCTGACCATTCTTTAAATCCACAGCAATGTTGCATTGGAATAGATTTTTCGGAACAGATTGACTTTGAGCAGTTGATGAAGATCCACTATGATAGCCACTGCTAGGAGTTTCTTGATTCACTGTATTTGAACTTTCTGCAGAAAATGCTATTTTTGGTGATGCAGATTTCGGGATCATACTTCCTCTGTAATACAGCTCCACATTCTGCTGGTATGATGTGTTGTTGACTTTATTGGATTTTCTGATCTCCAATTCATGACTTTCTAGTCTTTCGATAAGCAGATCCACTGTCAGATCTTCTGACTTGATTGTATTTTTCAGCATCAAGGCAAAGTATTGCCAGTCTTGCTCATTTGGTAGTGAATCAAATAATTTGTCAACTAACTCCTCTCGAGTGTATATGATTCCGTGTCTTGCAGGCTCCATCTTCAGATGCCCAAATCTTTCAATCATTTTAGACACATATTCGTTTTTCAAACATCCAAACAAATCAAATTCTTTTCGTAACAACTTCTTTTTGTTCTTAACTATCTCGGCACTACCCACACATTTCACTCTCAGTTTCTCCCATAGATCTTTCGAATCTTTGTACTCAATCAATGAAATGATGTCGTCTCTCACAGACTGGTGAAGCAAAGAAATGCACTTTTGTTCAGCAACATATCTTTCTATTTGGTTTTCTTCTAAATTTTCATAATCCGTTCTCCCCAAATCAAAACCATTCTTTAAGCTTTTCCAACTGGGATATGCAAACGCTTTAAGCCATTCTTCAAATCTTGTAGCCCACCTGTTGTAATCTTCAATTACCATCAACTTGGGCGGTTTATTATATGTTCCATATGCACTGTCTACACTCATAGCATCAAAAAGAATTTTCTTTGCATTTGGTGTAGATGTATTTTCATTTGTGTTATTTGATGTATCATCTCCAGTATTTCCCGTGAAAGCAAACATGTCACTAAACGGATTCATAAAATCTTCCATCTTCACGTATCTGAAACAATCAACAAACACTTAGAAAATTTTTTGAATTTTATCAAACACAATTTCAAGCGAAATCAGCTTTCAAGCGAAATAAGCCTTTTCACACGAAATAGGTTTCAAACGAAATCACCAAACGGAATTTAATTTCATGCGGAATTAGCTTGATTCAAACGGAATCAAGTCACTTTGAAGCGAAATACCTAATTTCGTGTGAACACTCAAACGGAATCTGATTTCGTGTGAAATCAGACAACAATTTCAAACGAAATTAGTTATTCCGTGTGAAATAAGCATCACTTTCAAACGGAATTAGTGATTCCGTGTGAAATTAGCAACAGTTTCAAACGGAATTAGTGATTCCGTGTGAAATGACAATGACGATATCGAACGGAATTAGGATGACATCATCCTGTCGGCCACCAATTTGTCAAATTGACCCGGATTTTGATCGAATTTTGGTCCAATTCTCTCAAGGATTCTTTAAAACAGTGTTTTACATGATATATGTGAAAATCAGTCAATTTTGTCCGTTAAATCTCGTTTAATTTTGAAAAGAAGGAGTAGAAATGATGAAAACAAGCTGAATTGATATAAACTCTTCTTCCTGAGCTCGGATACCACTTGTTGGATCGTCGTGTGACCCTAACGACTCAATCAGAAGAGTTTAGCATCTATTTCAAAGGCGGAATCAGAGAAATAGACGTGTAACAGCTTGAATTCCTCTAATTATCTTTCTTTTATTGATTCCAAAGCTTTTACAGATCGTTTGACAAACTGGCAGCACCTCGGCTCTGAATCGGAAAAGTTACAAATGAACTAGCAACACAGGTATTTATAGTTGGAGTAATTTCGCTTGAAAGTGGCACTATCCATTTGAAGCGGAATTACAATGGTTAATTTCGTTTGAAAGTGACATGGCCATTTCAAGCGAAATTACCCAAACACACATAAAACCTAATTTGATCCTGCTGTGTGCTAGTTTAACCTATCTAGACATAAGACTCGATAAAGACGAAGTTAACAGACATTTGTGCACCAACACTATCAACACGGGGTGGATTATTCATTGACAATGGACGAAGTGCTGAACACAGATAGACTACATCTTCTTGAATAGCTCTGTGATTTAGCACCTTCAAACGATGCAAGATCCAGCGTTGTGATGATATTTAAGTATAGGATGTAACAAAGACGAGACGAGATTATGGCATTATACGCCAATGCACAAGATGATGATGATGAGTCTGATGAGAGTGATAAACAAAGCGATGGTTACATCTCTTATGTAATACCATCCATAGAAGACTATTAGTTTTTGTTTGATTTCGTCTTAGTTGTACTCTTTTAAATTACTAATGAATTTAAAAACGCCATGAACGCCAAGAAATTTACCTTTATAACATATATGAACTATTGAAATCTACAAAAACGTCTAATGAATTTGGGAACGCCATGGACAAAAAGAAGTTATAATTGCTAATTGATTTTAATGAATTTGGGGACGCCATAAACGCCAAAATATTTACTATGCACGTGATCTAAAAAAACAATAAAACGCAAGGTAGTTATTGAAATCTAACTAAACGCCAAAAAAATCTTACACGTCAAAAAAATGAAACGGTGTTGTGAGACGCATTGAAAAAAAGAATATAAAGGACAAAAAAGCCCCTCCGCCCTTCATTATATCACGTGCCACGTGTTGGGCCAGGATCCGTTCTCACCGTTCTCACACTTCATGGCGTTTTCTCCTGATCCAGTACCTATATATATATATATATATATACTATATTATAAAACATATCCAAGGGACGACTTATGGTAATTTGCCACTTCCCTTAAAACACCCTTAAAGCATTATGTACAAGCCTTTTAGGCCCAAGAAATAAAAAATGCACTTCACCTTCCAATATTACCCTTCCACTCAAACACAACATGCAGACACATATCACTAGGGTTTCTGGAATGCGCTGCCGCTCTCATCTCTCTATTCCTCTCTCTTGCGATCTCACTCTCAGCCGCTCTCATCTCTCTCTCTCTCTCTCTCTGGGGATCTCATTCTCAGCCGCTCTCTCAGTAGATCTGCTTCATTTTCCAGAAATCAGAAAGATGAAGCTTGGTGTAGTGGCAATCGGTGGAAAAAAGATCCAGGTACTTTTTTTGGCTGAATGTTTTCTTAGATATGTCGTACCACCGTCGACTTAGAGGTTGTTTTGTTTGTTTTGTTATAGATGAAGATGGAGCGGTGGAGATACCGTCGACTTAGATCTACCGTACCACTGTCGAGCCAGGTAATTTTTTTTGATGAAATTTTTCTCAGATCTACCGTCATTTTTTGAGGATTTTTTATGAATATTGACAGATCTGAGGTTACACGACTAAGGAATATGACAACCATAACTTTGCAGATCTGAGTTTTTAGATGAATATTGACAGCCCGGATCTGGTATTGTTGGATCTGAGTTTGGTTTTGATTGTATTTTCTGTTTGAATTAAAATGGAAATGGATGAATTGTGCAGCGGAATTAATATGGAAACAAACTTTGCATACAATCAAACGAGAGTATTGCTTTGATCAAGACATTTTTAACAAGGAACCGAATGATTGAATTTAATTTCAACAACGATTACAAGATAATGCTTGAATACAAACTCCCCCTCAGCCAGAGCTCAGCGTTTGTTCGTGCAGGAAAACAAGTTTGCAAAGAGCTAATAGAACAGTACAGAGCACTGTTCTATTTATAGGCACTAACAAACCACTGAGCATCTTAGCTGACGTCACCATGAAAGTGACATCTAACCTCCTAACAAACTCTAACCTCTGATCTATACAAACACTGCTATACTAACTACTGCTATTACATTTCATTACATAAAAGACACTTAAACAGCTGCTGCATCCTTCCACTGCTGTGAACCCAGCAGTGCTTGTCCGGATCAGCAGTACTTGACTCAAGACAATAGATTGAGCAGCAGAGCTTTAGTCTTCTATCAGTCTTTACAAGAGCATCAGATTTGACGGTCAGTGGCTTGTATGATCAGTAGATAGGAGGTCAGCAGATGTTGAAACCACTTTCAAGGGGAGAGACGTGTATGTAACATCTGCTTATTCTGGATCCACTGCTCTGACCCAGTTTTGGCTTTAATTATCTGTTCCTCTGGTAGGGTTCAATCCCAACAATCTCCCCCTGGAACAGATAATGCCAAAACTCTTCATTATTGTGGAATTCTTTATTGCCTCATCAGCAGTTCCCTTATCTGCCCTTTAAACTGTAGTTCAAAGTCTAGGGCATCTGTATCATCATCATCCCTGCTAAGTGGAAGATCAAGGAGATCCTGCAAATCTTCAAGACTCAGGCCAAGAGCTTGTTCCCTTGATATTTTCTTCACTTCTCCACCAGACCTGAGCAAAGTCAATACGCAGGTCTGTTTGTCAGTTTCCCACTTTAGTATTTTTGAGTCTGGTGGGTTTCTTGGGAGATGTTTATTTGCAGAGGTATTTGGTGAGGCTGGCCTATTCATGACTGACTGAGCAGCACTTGCAGATTGTTCCAATTCAAGATCTTCTTTTATCATTAATTTCATGCCTGCTTTTACAATAGCATCTCCAGCTTTTAGATCTTGAATTGTTTCAGTACTCGACTGGTTTTGGCTCCTTCTTTTGTAGATGGCAGCACCAGCTGGAGCAGTGGTTCTTTTAGCTTGCAGCTTTGGTGGTCTTTTTGAAACCTCTGCTTTAGAATAGTCAGGCTTTTGTGGAACTTTTGGATCTTTCTTTCTAAGCTCCTCTAACTTCTTGTAGGTAGCCCTGACCCTATCTTCTCCCCACTTTGACACAGAGTTCTTTGACCCATAATCAGCTGCTATCAGCTCCTCTTTCATTCTCTTCAACCTTAATGCCTTCTCAGCTTCAAATTGTTTGAATTTTTTAGGGGGAGTCTGCTTGACCTTATTTTTGATCATTTCTTGAATCCTGGCTGCCTCTTTTTCAAGCTCAGGAATGGTCCAATTTTTGTACATGTATTTCTCCCCCTTGTATTTCTTGTAGGTCATGATATTCCCAATGTAGTCTTTTCTCAAGGACTCATCTGCCCTTTCAGAGATTTGCTGACATACATTTTTGGCAAATTGCTCCATTGCTCTGACCTGTGTAAGTAGAAATTGATAGTTTTGTTGAAATTCTCTATCAGATTTCCCTTGTTTATTTTTTATAGCAATATCCTCTGCTTGCTTGGCCTTGAGTTTCAAGTATTCTTCAATATTGTGAGGCCTGGGATATTCTTTAACTGATGGCAAACTCCTTTTAGCTGGGTCATCCTCATAATAAAAGGATTTGATTTCTTCCCTAACTGCAATGAGTTCTAGAGGAAATGAGACACCAGCAGGAGGTAGTGGTTTTAGAATTTGAGCTGAAGAGAGAGGTATGGGTTTTGGAATAGTGACAAGTGACAGGGATTTTGAAGATGTTGGTGGTGGTGAAGGTGAATCATCATCTGATATGTAAATCCTTCTCCTTTTTGTTTTAGAAGAGGCAGATGATGTTTTGGGTGGATCAGTGGTGGTAGATTGTGTGGCAGTGGTTTGTGTTTGACTAACAGCTGTTGAAACAACTGGTGTCTCAACCACTGTTGTCTTTACAACAGATGTTATAACACCCGTTGTCTTCTGCTTTTTGTCAGCAGGTGAAAGTGGTGGTGAGATTGTTTTTGGTGGTGAAAGTGGTGGTGGTAAAGTAGTAGTTGTGGTGTGTGTTGAAGTGGTGTGTGTTGAAGTGAGAACAGATGTTGAAACAACTGAGCTACCAGCAGTAGTTGATACAACAGGAGTTACAACAGCTGTTTGGATGGAGGTTTGATGCTGATGGCTTTTGGATGGTGGTTTTGGAGGCTTTGGAAATCTGGATGGGATGGACTTAGGTTTCCTTTTTGTCTTAGGATTTTTAGTATCCTTTGATCCAGAACAACCTTGCTCATACAGTTCCATGAAAGCTCTTTTCTCCTCATTCCATCTTGAGATATCCTTTGCCATTCTATCTCTTTTAACACTTGCTATTCCTTCATCAAGTGCTTCTTGAGTAGCATCAACCTTTTTACTACCATCTGGCAATGGAATTTTTCTGGTCATAGCATCCTTCTCAGGTTCAATGTACAGACCATCATCTATTCCTTTCTTCTTCCACTCCTGAACTTTCTCCCCCTTTTTGGCATTATCTTCTGGGAATTGATCAATGAAAAGTACTGTTGGAGCAGCAGTGCCAGTGGTTTCCAATAAATGGGCCTTGATTACCTTAATATCTGCTTGAGTGTTCTTGAACCTAGACTCCATAATGTTTCTCAGCTTTTGGACATGAAGTTCATGTTGCTGATCAGCCATTTCTTTTTGTTTTTGGAGAAAAGGTTGGAAAAAGTTCCAGAGCTCATTTGTAGCAAAAGCTTGTGGTGGAGTAGGTGCTTGAGATGGAACATCAGTGGATTGCATCTTTTGTGTTTTCAACACCTGCTGTAGCATATTTTTAAGATCTGCAACAGATGTATCCAACTTTTCAATTCGTTCCGTCAAATCCTGATATTTTAAATCATTACCCAATTTAATGGGATCATCTGATTTCCCACTATCAGTGGTTTTATTAGTGGTTGAGGTAGGGAGTGTACTCCAAACACTAACCACTGATGCCCCTTTTTCTTGGTACTGGGTCTTTTTCCTTCAACACTTGACAACCTTTTGATGTTGCCAGTAGGATAAATAAATCCACTGGTGGTTGGCAGAGGTGCTATGTAAGGAATTGCCTCCAAGGAAGTCTTATTAATGTAACCACTGTCCAACTGTAAACCAGTTGGTTCAACAGTTGTAGTGGTTGCTTCACTTGGACTACCACCAAGAGTTACATGGAACTCAAGGGGTGTAACCTCCTCAGGTTGTGTTGGTGGGTTAGCAAAGATTGATACATCAGACCCAGTCATTTGTTGAGGTATGTTCTCATTGATAGGTGATTGAGAATGACTGGTTAATGCCTGGTTCAAATCAATTGCATCCAACAGCAGCTTAGTTGGTGTGGGAATTGTGGATGTGATGTTTGGTGAAGAAAGAGGATTTGCTCCGGGAATTGAGCTGTGGATGATGGAAACGAGTGTTTCCAGAGCATCATGATGTGGTGTCCCAATGTGTACAACCTGATCTTTTTGTGAAGAAGCAGGAGGGGTTTCGGCTATGGGTTGAGATATTTGTACCAACTGCTGTGAGGAAGTAGCAGCAGTGGTTTCTTGTGACTTTTGTGCTGTCACAGACAGTAGCTCTGGTATCTCATCCTCCAGAGTTGCCTTTTTGATGGGTTTGGGGGGTTTTTGTGTTTTTCTTTTTGTTGGATTTTTGGTGATTTTAGGTGTGGGTTTCAAAGCAGTTGTTCTGCTGCTTTGATCACCTTGAGCAGTGGGCTCAGCAGCAGATATCTGAGGGGCAGTGGTAACTGCTGAAGTTTGCTCAGACACCTCTGCTTTTGTTTTTATTTGTGCCATCATTCTGGAAAATGTTTCTTTTGTTAAGCCTTTTATTTGAAAATAGGCACCTTGTTTAAGCAAATTTTCATTTTCTTTTTCAAATTTTTGTTTGAAATAATAACTCAGAAATCTTGGAAAAAGTAAAAATGATTTGCTATCAACGTTCTTTACCAAGTCGTTGAAGATCTCCTGGGAATAGTTGTAATCTTTATTGTTTAAAATAGCATAGCCCAGGCATTGAATCTTCAATGGTATTTCATTAAACGCTGTTGTTTTATTTGTAACACAACTTAAAAGTGTGTGAAATAAAAATTTGGGTGCAGATGGGAAATAACCTTTTTGTAAGGTATCTACCTTTGATTGTTCTGCATATCCCCTTTTCAGAAAATCAGCTTTTAACTCGTTTTTGTCAAAGGAAGTTTTACCATTCTGATCATTGAGTTTGAAGACTTCTGAGATTGTTTGCGGAGTGATTTGAATCACTTTACCCTGTATCGAGGAGTTAATGGCAATGACTTTATCGTCTTATTTTCAAGCGTCGCTGATGTGTGTAAAATGCAACATATAAATTACATCAAATGAGGCATAAAACTAACCCTTTTTAAGTACTAATATTGGAAAAAGAGTGTTTTTGTCTTCCTTTTGTATTTTCAGGATTAAATGAGCTCAAAAACGCAAAAGAAGCAAAAAGACAGCTAAATCCAACATAAATATAAGAAAAGGAATATTAGTGGACTGCCCGACCCCTCAACGGCACCTTCCAAAGCAAAGTAGAGAAATCAGAAGACTGAACACGCCCCGTGCTCAGCCAGCACGGGGTCGTGCCCAAGAAGCAGCAGAAAAGACAAACCTATAGAAGCTTCCATTGCCCACCACGGGCCGTGCTCAGCGGACACGGGGGCATGTCGAAAGTACAGCAGGCGCATTTATTGTAATTGTGAATTACAATTAATGAGGAGAGAGATTGTCAGACGGACACGGGGCCGTGCCCAGCGGACACGGGGCCGTGTCCAGCTCTCTGTTCAGCCTATAAATAGGAGTGCTTGGATTCATTTCATCTCATCCCTTGGCACACCACCTCTCTCACACTTCATCCACCACCCACCACCATCACAACACCATCATCCACCACCATCATCCATTGTCCATCGTAGAGTGTGTGAGTCGTCTCGGGATCCAAGATTGATCGTAAGAGTTCTTGACAATCAAGGCCGTGGTTGCCTAAGTCTCTTACATCACTTGGTGAAGACAAAGTGTCTAGTATAATACTTTTTATTTCTAATCTTTTGCACTTTTTATTTGGTTTTGTATTAATGACTTTAATAACTAGTTACTTATGTTGAAGGTGATCTTTCCTTATCGTTTGTCCGTGGTGTCTTGGCATTATTTTACTGTCTATATAAAATAAAGGATTTTCACCATTCATATCTCCACGGTCTATATGGAGATATGTTGGCTACCTGGTAGGGGGTTAAGGGAACGGTTTGGTAAAGGTCTTGCCATTGTTCAGCGTTTAGAGGTCCTGCAATGGACCTGGGTCAAATTTAGTAGGACCTCCTTCAATACTTCACGGTATTGGATGGCGGGGGTCCAAACTCTTTGATCCCCTCATAAGTTAACTACTATTAATACTATAACCCGGCTATTTAGGACTGTATCCCTGCTGACTCAGACTACTTAGCCGAGGGTAACGTCACCGCCAAAAGCGGGGCCTACCACAATACTGCATTAATAACTTAATTCATTATCTTCCAATAATCCACCCTTTTAGGATTGTATCCCTGCTGACTCAAACTACTGGGGTGAGGGTAACGTCACCTTCAAAAGAGGGGCCTACTACAATAACTAAGATAATCTCTTAATTATGTGCAAAAGTGCGGAAATAATCAAAGCTTATACTAGATACGAGTCGGAACCAAGTGATTCATCTTGTCTACTTGTTTTTCTTTTATTTTTATTTTCAGCATTTTAGTTAGTTTTTAATTTTCTTAGTTTAAAACATTTTTCTAAACTTTTATTTTGGTTAGACGTTGAGGATAAACCGGTACTAAAAGCTCTTGTGTCCTTGGACGACCTCGGTATCTTACCAACGCTATACTACACTCAACGATGGGTGCACTTGCCCATATGTGTGTTTAGTGTTAGTGAAATATCGTGTTTTATAAATTTAAAACTTGGCTAAAATAAGTGTTAAAAAGGGCTTAAAATATACACCTAAAATAAGTAACACTTCGCACGCATCAAGTTTTTGGCGCCGTTGCCGGGGACACAAGGATTTTAAGAAGGTTTAAAATCGACGGCCTAATCAGTTTTTCAAAACCTTTTCAAAACGCGCGCACATTTTTCTGCATTTTAGTTTAGTTTGCATTTACAGTAGCCTGAACACGGGGCCGTGCTCACTGAACACGCCCCCGTGCTGCATATTTTTAGTTAGATACCCAGATACAGAGTCTGAACACGGGGACGTGCTCACTGAACACGCCCCCGTGCTCAACGTGACCAGTAACTTTAATTAAAACGCCCAGATACAGATCCTGTACACGGGGCCGTGTTCACCAGACACGGGGCCGTGTCCAGCCTTCTGTTTCAGTCCTTGTTTTCATTTTCTGGTCCCGAGACTCAGTTGTGGTCTGCTGAGTGATTCTTATGGATCAATACTCAGGAGGTTACAACTACACCTATGATGAGGATGATTATAGGGGTAATTATTGCACTAATTGTCGTAATACACGTTCGGTTCAAAATAATCGCTCATATCAACCATCCAATTCATACACCTACTATGAGGAGCCCAGGTACGAGCCATCAACTTCATACACATCCTATGAAGACCAAAGGTATGAACCTCCTCCCTCATACTCATATTTTGATGAACCAAGGTATGAGCCTTCTTACTCATACTTTGAGGAACCAAGATATGAGCCACCACCTTCATATGCTTATTATGAGGAACCTTGGCGTGAACAACCCACCTCATATGAGTATTATGAAGAACGAAATTACGAACCTTATCCATCATATGCTTACAATGAAGGACAATGGTGTGAACCATCAACTTCATATGGGTATTATGAGGAACAAAGGGTCGAACAACCGGATTCAAGCTTAGAAAATAGTGATTCTTTTTCTATAACCGAAGTGACCGATAGGATATTAGAACACATTAGAGTTATCGATCGATGTATAAAAGAAGCTCGCGCAAAGGAAGAGGAGTCCCGCGCAAGAGAAGAATTAAAAAAGGAAGAGATAACTAAAAATGAAAAAATGGAAGAACAAATAAGTGAAAAACCGACACATGAGTTAAACAACGAAAAAGGTGAGTCCAACAACGTTAAAATCCAAGAAGAGTCTAATTTTGAAGAAATTAATCTCTTGACACCTTCTTTCGAAAATCATTGTTTAGTGCCTACTCATGCTAAGTTTTTAAAAGAGTTAAACACTAACACTAAAATTGACGAAACGGTAAGTGTTAAGTTAACTAATGATCAAACTTCGCTAATAAAAGAAGACCCATTTGAAATTAACATCACACCGGTTCCATGTTTCTTTCAAAATTCGTTTATTAGTAATGTCACAATCGATAAAGATCTCTGTGTTAACATAATGCCTAACTACATTTTCGAAAAATTAAGTATTAGTGAATTTTCTCCACTTCAAATACCCATTTTTCTATCCAATCGGAAAGTAATAAAATCAATCGGTATAGTTGAAGATGTCTTGGTTCAAACAAATCAAATGGTAATCCCAACCGACTTTGTCATCCTCGATGACGCTCCTCTAGTATTGGGACGACCAATTGTAAAAACTCACGAAGCTTTGAAAAACCGGAAGTTCAACAATTTACCTCTTCAATTAGGGGCATTTAAAAGAAGTGTCGATCTCGAACGATCAATGAAATATCCATTCGGCAATAATGACCCCCTAATTGAAGATGAAGATGAACCACCCGATACAAGTGAAGAGATTGACCACTTTGTTGAAGAAGAGATCGCCATAGAACAAACTTTTAAAGTTCTTGATCGAAACGAGCAACCAAATAAGGAGTCTCCTAAAGACCCACCACTTGAGCTCAAAGAACTTCCAAAAGGTTTGGAATATGCTTTTCTAGACAAAGATGGTAAGTTACCTGTAATTATTTCGTCTAAATTAGATAACTTAGAAAAAGAAAAACTAATTAATCTTTTGAAAAAACACAAAAATGCAATAGCTTGGAAACTTGTTGACATAAAAGGAATTAGTCCTTCTATGTGCACACATAAAATTTTGATGAATGATGACTACAAATCGGTCATACAACCACAACGTCGAGTAAATCCAAATGTTCAAGAAGTGGTTAAAAACGAAGTCATCAAATTACTTGACGCCGGACTTATCTATCCTATTTCCGATAGTCCTTGGGTAAGTCCCGTCCAAGTAGTTCCAAAGAAAGGAGGTATGACGGTAATTACTAACGAAAAGAATGAATTAATACCAACGAGAACCGTCACAGGATGGAGAGTATGTATAGATTATAGACGATTAAATGAAGCAACAAGAAAGGATCATTTTCCTTTACCCTTCATTGATCAAATGTTAGAAAGATTATCCGGTCATAAATTTTACTGTTTCTCGGATGGTTTTTCAGGTTACTTTCAAATCCCGATAGCACCCGAAGACCAAGAAAAGACAACTTTCACATGTCCCTATGGAACTTTTGCTTATCGACGCATGCCATTTGGTCTATGTAATGCCCCCGCAACATTCCAACGTTGCATGGTAGCCATTTTCCATGACATGATAGAAAAGACAATGGAAGTCTTCATGGACGACTTTTCTATCTTTGGGGATTCATACGACCAATGCCTCGATAACCTTGAACGAATGCTATCCCGATGTGAGGAAACTAACCTCGCCCTTAATTGGGAAAAATGCCATTTCATGGTAACAGAGGGAATAGTACTCGGTCACAAAATCTCAAGCGAAGGAATGGAGGTGGATCGAGCCAAAATAGATACCATTTCTAGATTACCACCTCCATCCTCCGTAAGAGCTATTAGAAGTTTCCTAGGGCATGCCGGATTTTATAGGCGGTTTATCAAAGACTTTTCAAATATCTCAAGGCCCCTAACAAAATTACTTGAAAAAGATGCTCCTTTCATCTTCGACAAGGATTGCAATCAAGCATTTCTAACCCTAAAGGAAATGCTAGTCAATGCACCTATCATGATAGCACCTGATTGGAAATTTCCTTTCGAAATCATGTGTGATGCTAGTGACTTTGCAGTTGGAGCTGTCTTGGGACAGAGAAAAGAAAAGCATTTCCACCCAATATATTATGCTAGTAAAACACTTAATGATGCACAAGGAAATTACACAACAACTGAAAAAGAGTTACTAGCTGTGGTATTTGCTTTTGATAAATTTCGTTCCTATCTTGTTCTTTCTAAAACTATAGTCTATACAGACCATGCAGCCATTCGATATCTCTTTAAGAAGCAAGACGCAAAACCACGTTTGATTAGGTGGATTCTACTCCTCCAAGAATTTGACATTGAAATCAAGGACAAAAGAGGAGCAGAAAATACCGCAGCAGATCATCTTTCACGCTTAGAAGACCCAGCTTTGGAGGCAACCAGGGACGAGCAAATCAACGAAAAATTTCCAACTGAGTCCCTGGAAATGGTGGAATATAAGGAAGAACCATGGTACGCCGACTTTGCTAACTACCTAGCTAGCGGTATAGTCGCAAAAGGATGGCCACATCATCAAAGAAAAAAATTCTTTGCCAATGTGAAACACTACTTTTGGGAAGATCCATATCTTTTCAAAATGTGTGCCAACCAACTCGTCAGACGATGCGTACATGGTAGTGAAGCACGAAGAATTCTCCGCCATTGTCATGAAGGTCCATACGGAGGACATCATGGTGCTGCCAGTACCGCACGAAAGGTATTCGATTCAGGATTTTATTGGCCAACCATTTACAAAGATGCTCAAATCTTGTAAAGACATGTGATGCTTGCCAAAGAACAGGTAATATTTCTTCCAAAAACGAAATGCCACAAAATGGCATTCTTGTTTGTGAAATTTTTGATGTATGGGGACTCGACTTTATGGGACCTTTCCCACCATCGAAAGGAAACAAATACATACTTGTGGCAGTAGATTACTTGTCTAAATGGGCCGAGGCCGAGGCACTTCCAACAAATGATGGAAGAGTAGTGGTAAGATTTCTGAAAAAATTATTCTCTCGTTTTGGCACACCTAAAGCTTTAATAAGTGATAGAGGTACCCATTTTTGCAACCATCAACTTGAAAAAATTTTAACAAGATATGGGGTCTATCACCGGGCTTCGACAGTATATCACCCTCAAACAAACGGACAAGCCGAAGTGACTAATAGAGGGTTAAAACGAATACTCGAAAAAACCGTAGGGTTAAATAGAAAGGAATGGGCTGATAAATTAGATGAGGCTTTATGGGCTTTTCGAACTGCTTATAAAACAACGATAGGTACAACCCCATATAAGCTAGTCTATGGAAAAAGTTGTCATTTGCCAGTAGAAATTGCACACAAAGCCTACTGGGCAATCAAAAATGTAAACTTAGATCTAGAATTTGCTGGTAAAAATCGATTTTGTCAAATAAATGAATTAGACGAGCTTAGGAATTATGCATACTCAAACTCCGAGATTTATAAGGAAAGAATGAAAAATTTGCATGACAAACATATTAAACCTAATGAATTTCGGGTAGGAGATTTAGTTCTTTTGTTTAATTCACGACTTCGATTGTTTCCTGGTAAATTAAAGTCTAGGTGGTCAGGACCTTTTTCCATCACCCATATTTTTCCACACGGTGCAGTAGAAATTAAACCTAGAAATGGGCCACCATTTAAGGTCAATGGCCAACGGCTGAAACTCTATCAAGGATTTATTGAGGATGAGGAAGAAGAGATCTCGCTTCAAACCATGGAAGAATAAAAACATCATGCCTGGTAAGTTACGAACGATTGAGACGACAAAATAAAGCGGTAAGTTTTCTAAACCATAGCTTATGGGAAAAAGGGGCACTCACACGCGCACATCAAAAAAAAAAAAAAAAAAAAAAAAAAACTGCTCGGCACGAGGCCGTGTCCGCTGGACACGGGGTCGTGTTCGCGATGCAGACGGGATAAAACCCCTTTTTCAAAACAGTTTCTTCATTCCACACGCCCCGTTTCCCCACAAAAGCTCTGGTTCCAGGCGATTTTTCGCGAAATTTCGACGTCTCTTACCGATCTAACAACGTCAAGGTATGATTCTATCACTCTTAGTAGTTAGATTAGTTACTTGCATGTAGTTAAAACACCACAAATTTGGGGAAGAATCTAGGGTTCTTGATATTCATCCGGATCGAACCTAAAATTCTTGCCTAAATCTGTTTGCATTTAGTTAGATTAGTGTTAAGGGAAGTAAATACACTTAGATTGTTCATAGATTCACCCGATTTCTTACAAAAACCACAAACCCTTGTTCTTGAACCGAAAAAGAAAAATTGATAAGGTAAACGGGATATTTTGGGAAAAACGGTGTTTAGGGTTTCATTTTCGGGGGAAACCGCACCTATTGGACCAAAAATTTTCAAGTTTTCGAAACCGGGTCGAAAAATGAAGTTTTTGAGTAACAGACCTCTGGACACGGGGCCGTGTCCGCTGGACACGGGGCCGTGTCCGCTGGACACGGGGCCGTGTCCGCTGGACACGGGGTCGTGTCCAGCCTGCTGTTTGCAGTTTTGTCCGAAAACATTTCTGTTTCGTGCTAATTTTTGGTGTATTCTTTCAGATGGCAAAATTCACAAGGTTCAATGCAAGTGAGCTTGATGCAAGGGCAAGGTATGAGGTTCTTCAAACAAGACCCGAAGAGTACCCCAGGAGAGCTTGCACGGATCTGTTAACCTTGGTAAACCAGCTGAACCGATTCAACAACATCGTTACGGGACCACTAGCTGTTGCATTAAACACTAGGCTTCGGTCGGTGCATCAATGCACCATGGAGTTCTACAGTACCTTCAACTTCAATTCAAGGTGTGACCCATTCGACAATGAAGGGGTTGTATTTCGGTGTGGAGGGACAATGTACTCGATCTCCATGGCACAGTTTGGAGCCATAATAGGTCTATACCAAGAAGAGGAATCGGGAAACGAAGAAAATACCGGAGGATTACGAGACTTGGAGGGAAATGAAAGACAAGCCGCATGGGCTCAAATCGGTGAAGGAATCTACGACCCTCGTAGCACCAAGAGTACGAAGCTAAGGGATCCGCTCTATCGCTACATTCACAGGATCCTCACCTACTCTCTAAACCAACGTCACGACAGTAGCGGTGTTGTAGGGTTGAAAGATTTGGTTGTCCTCCACTGTATCCACAACCAAAAGCCCCTCGATGTTCCGTATCTCCTGTTAAGAAACATGCATCTCAACCGCCTTGCTCGAGCTCCAACGCCTATTTTCTTCGGAGGATGGGTGTACCGTCTTTTTAAGCATTACACGCAAATTCCAAGAGCCTTTGAAAGAAGCCCATGGTCGGGACGAGTTGACTACCACATTTGCCGAGCCATGAACTTACTTTATGCGGCGGAAGACGGAACAGTGAGTTTCCAAAGAACGCAAGGCTATGCATGGAACCCACAGGAGGCCCTAGTTCTTCACGCACCACCTCCCCACCACCAGTATCCACCCCATGGTGATCCGGGTCAATCCTCCTCACAAGGAGGTGGTTTTCCTAACTTTCAAAGCTTACATGATCTTATGCAGGAAAACCTCATGTGTACCAGGAACGCCTACAACCTCGCCAATAACACATACCACCGGGTCGGAGCTATTGAACCCAACATCAACGATATACAAGACGATATCAGCAGCATCCGGGAGTACATGGCGGGGCATGGGGATGGAGGTGATGATAGCGATGAGGATATGGAGTAGAGGGTTTGGAGGAGCAGGAGCGGGTTGATGACGAGCCCACAGGTTTAAGTCCCTTTATCTATCGAACAATTGGTGGCCTGCGTGCCAGAAGTTGAACAATTTACTTTCCTTGCAACACTTTTATTTTTTTCGTTTTATTTTTCTTTTACTTTATGCTTGGGACAATTAACTTTGGTAATGTAGGATGTTTGTGTTGCTTGGTGTGGTATTAAGTGATGAAACAGGTACAAACCAAGGCTTGGGGTGCTAAGCCTCAGCACTTATAAAGCCAGGATGGAAAAACCGGGAGAAGAAACCTGTTTTTCAGGCTTTCAGACTGTCCACACGGGGACGTGTCCAGTGGACACGCCCCCGTGCTCACCTCCCAGACCTGCTGTTTGGCTTCTGTCCTGCAGACTTTTGTCAGACACGTGGCCGTGTCCAGTGGACATGGGGCCGTGTCCACCTTCTGTAAGCTCTCGTTACTGGCACCTGAACACGGGGTCGTGCCCACTCAGCACGGGGCCGTGTCCAGGCTGCCAGTAACACAAAACCTTTGCTTTCTAACATTATTTTACACATCTAATAAACCTAAAAATTTTATTTTTGGACACATTGAGGACAATGTGTAATTTAAGTGTGGGGGGGATGCTAAAACCTTACACAAAACTTGAATTTTGCAAGTCCTAAATACAAGCCTTACACAAAACTCTATTGGAACCGCTAATCACCCCAAATTTTTTTCAAAAATTTCATTTTTTTTACTTGTCTAGGTTTAACTCGGAAAATTCAAGTTCTCAAAAAGGTTATATTTTTATAAATTTACAACCGATAGCGTAGTGATAAAAAGAACCAACATAAGAAAATTATGAAAAGGCATAGCAAACTTATTTAAAATTTGATTATATATACTTGATCACATAAAAACCCATTCCCACAAAAGTGAGTTTTGAGCCTTTATTGAGCACACAATTACATATCATTTGACTAAATGCTCATTTTTCGTTTCTTGTGTGAATAGCCGCTTGGTTCTTACGACTCTAGAACTTGCCATGACAATACATTCCCGGTCCTTATCAACTTAAACCCGAGTAAGTAAATGATGGAGGCATTAGGACTAACCCTTTTTATTTCTACACCATTATTTTTCTTTTTTTTTACCACCTACCCAAAAATCCCCATAGTTAGCCCCTTTGAGCCTAAACCTTTTCGTTTCATCACCCAAACAAAAACCCTTTTACCCACCAAAACCTTTTTCATTTTTTACCCTTTATTTTAGTAACAAGTTCGGTTCTTCGTAAAAAAAAAAAATATGTGTGATAATGATGAAGCAAAAAGAAAATAAACAAACAAGTTAATCAAAAATAACTTAGTTTGAATAAAAGCTTCATCAAAATAAAAAGTTGCAAAAATACGAAAACCGACACTTGTTACGCTTTTAGCCCTTTTTCTACTAACCACTAACCCAACCACCTACCTTTAACCCTAGCCTAACCCTTAACCCACAAAGTCCTCTTGATATCTACAAAGGTATAAAAGTTAAAAAGGAGGAGGATTGATTTCTTGGCAAGCCTATGGTAGGAATAAGTTCCATGCCGCTCTCGAGTGATTCACTAAAAATACACCTTCGGCCGAGTGTGAGTGATTTCCCCGTGAGGTATGTGAACTTGTATATAAATAGAATTTTAAAAAGGCATGTTATGCCCAAATAAGTAATTTCTTTTATGAAAGGTTCTAAATAAATCATTACGAATAGGAGTGTAAATAAATAAAAATAAAACCCAAAAAGATCTTGGAAATCCCGACACTCTACGACAAGCCCAAAACCTTCTCTTCTACCTATTCCATTTGGGAGTGTAAGCCACATATTAAAGAGTTTTGCTTGAGGACAAGCAAAAGTTCAAGTGTGGGGGTATTTGATGTGTGTAAAATGCAACATATAAATTACATCAAATGAGGCATAAAACTAACCCTTTTTAAGTACTAATATTGGAAAAAGAGTGTTTTTGTCTTCCTTTTGTATTTTCAGGATTAAATGAGCTCAAAAACGCAAAAGAAGCAAAAAGACAGCTAAATCCAACATAAATACAAGAAAAGGAATATTAGTGGACTGGCCGACCCCTCAACGGCACCTTCCAAAGCAAAGTAGAGAAATCAGAAGACTGAACACGCCCCGTGCTCAGCCAGCACGGGGCCGTGCCCAAGAAGCAGCAGAAAAGACAAACCTATAGAAGCTTCCATTGCCCACCACGGGCCGTGCTCAGCGGACACGGGGGCTTGTCGAAAGTACAGCAGGCGCATTTATTGTAATTGCGAATTACAATTAATGAGGAGAGAGATTGTCAGACGGACACGGGGCCGTGCCCAGCGGACACGGGGCCGTGTCCAGCGGACACGGGGCCGTGCCCAGCGGACACGGGGCCGTGCCCAGCGGACACGGGGCCGTGCCCAGCGGACACGGGGCCGTGTCCAGCTCTCTGTTCAGCCTATAAATAGGAGTGCTTGGATTCATTTCATCTCATCCCTTGGCACACCACCTCTCTCACACTTCATCCACCACCCACCACCATCACAACACCATCATCCACCACCATCATCCATTGTCCATCGTAGAGTGTGTGAGTCGTCTCGGGATCCAAGATTGATCGTAAGAGTTCTTGACAATCAAGGCCATGGTTGCCTAAGTCTCTTACATCACTTGGTGAAGACAAAGTGTCTAGTATAATACTTTTTATTTCTAATCTTTTGCACTTTTTATTTGGTTTTGTATTAATGACTTTAATAACTAGTTACTTATGTTGAAGGTGATCTTTCCTTATCGTTTGTCCGTGGTGTCTTGGCATTATTTTACTGTCTATATAAAATAAAGGATTTTCACCATTCATATCTCCACGGTCTATATGGAGATATGTTGGCTACCTGGTAGGGGGTTAAGGGAACGCTTTGGTAAAGGTCTTGCCATTGTTCAGCGTTTAGAGGTCCTGCAATGGACCTGGGTCAAATTTAGTAGGACCTCCTTCAATACTTCACGGTATTGGATGGCGGGGGTCCAAACTCTTTGATCCCCTCATAAGTTAACTACTATTAATACTATAACCCGGCTATTTAGGACTGTATCCCTGCTGACTCAGACTACTTAGCCGAGGGTAACGTCACCGCCAAAAGCGGGGCCTACCACAATACTGCATTAATAACTTAATTCATTATCTTCCAATAATCCACCCTTTTAGGATTGTATCCCTGCTGACTCAAACTACTGGGGTGAGGGTAACGTCACCTTCAAAAGAGGGGCCTACTACAATAACTAAGATAATCTCTTAATTATGTGCAAAAGTGCGGAAATAATCAAAGCTTATACTAGATACGAGTCGGAACCAAGTGATTCATCTTGTCTACTTGTTTTTCTTTTATTTTTATTTTCAGCATTTTAGTTAGTTTTTAATTTTCTTAGTTTAAAACATTTTTCTAAACTTTTATTTTGGTTAGACGTTGAGGATAAACCGGTACTAAAAGCTCTTGTGTCCTTGGACGACCTCGGTATCTTACCAACGCTATACTACACTCAACGATGGGTGCACTTGCCCATATGTGTGTTTAGTGTTAGGGAAATATCGTGTTTTATAAATTTAAAACTTGGCTAAAATAAGTGTTAAAAAGGGCTTAAAATATACACCTAAAATAAGTAACACTTCGCACGCATCAAGTGATTTTGGAAGAAAGGTTGGAAACTGCTTTGAGAAGAGAACTTTGGAATTCAATTCGACAGTGTAAAACCCTGTTTGGGGGTTTTGATCAGGGTTTTATTTTAGGAAAAAGTGATCGCTGATGTGGCAGCGGTTATTATGATCTGAAGGCTAAAAACTGACCACGTGTCAACCTCTGATGATATGGATGAGGAATGGAGGACAGTTGTTTTAAGAACCACTGATGTATCAAGCATCAGTAGTTACAACGGTAATAATGTGATGACAGTGGAAGATTTTTACTATCAGTGGATAGCATATCAGTGGATAAGACACTGATTTTGAGCATCAGTGCTTGCCAAGCAAAATGAGGATCAGTGGTTGACTTTCAGCAGTGGATAGTAATTAGGAAACAGACGTTTGAGCAAAACAGTGGTTAGGGTTAAAATAAGGGCAATGGTTTGAAAGTTCATATTCAGCAACTTTTTGCAGAGATTTTCATTCAAGGTTTTGCCACATGTCAAATTTTCTATTGAAATTCTTACGAATTACTGACAGTGGTTTTGTTGCCCCGGATGATGAGAACTTTTTGCTAAGGCAACTCATTTTCGTTTAATATCCAAATTAAAACATGAGTGCCCCAGTAGTTTAAGCACTGTTTAACAATCAACCTCTGATTAATGTTTAAAAACAACCCTGAGTATGACATGACCTTGACATATGCACCATTTCCTTTTGACCCATTTAAAAAGGACAATAATACCAATCAAAAATTAGGTACCATATCCTGATAGGAAATTGAACCTATTGCCAATAAAAACAAGCAAAAGTTCAAAATATATTATTCTTTAAAAAACGAATAATGTATCCTGGTTATTAGAGGAAATCCTTTATAAAAAAATTAAAGGATTTTCTGAGAACAGCATCAAAAAGGATCTGGTATATTTGCAATAAAATACGTAATCACATCATCTTCAAGTTTATGAAAATGGTCAGTGGTTTGACAATAGTCGTATGAAAATTTTAAATACATTTTGACCACTATTTAGTACCATTTTCTTGTTGATTGATTGTCAACAGAATTGAGGATACATGTACACATGAGTTTTTGAGAACCATGTGATGATTTTGAAAATTTGTCTATTCCTTTTTGAAGTACATTCTCCGGAATTTCTATTTTTACCTAAACCTTTTTGTGAACAGATGAATGCACACAGTTGCTTAATGACCATTATTACCCTAAACTCTGACTCTTCAGTGTTTTATGTTTATACTCTTTTCTTCTGACTTCAGAAGTTTTGAGATAAACACACTTCTGAGTTTTTGTGAATTTCTTCTTCCCTTTTCACCCTTCCCATTGATAAGTAATGAATTACTTACTGGGAGATCTTTATTGAAGGAATACTTAATCCAGAATCATTTTATAGTAATGTTTTAAGAGAATTAGTCACATTTGCACAAGTTTTCAACCCATCTCACATTACATATGATACGGACTATGTTGACCCCTGATTTTCTTAGTGTATTTTTAACAAAGTTGATTTGTTCCTTTTGAGGATCTCAACCTGTTTTCAACACATAAAATCTAAATAACTAAAGTTTTAAATCCCCTCTTTATAGATAACCAAAAACACTAATGTTTTTATGAACATAGGTTTTGTTAATCTGAGGTTCATACTTTAGTATTTAATGAAAACATCACAGATTATACATCAACAATTGAAATCAATTTAGAAAATAAGAAATAATCTCATAGTTTAACAGATATTGTTTTCAGATCTAGAAACCATGAGTGTCGTGTGCATGAATTCACTTGTTGTATGAAATTTGTGTGTCATATGACATCTTGATTGATTTACAGAGTTTTTGAATAACCATTTTGTTCATAGTATACTCGTTACTCTGTTTTTCAACTAGATACAACCAACCTTAGTATCAATGAATTTTGAGCCGAACTGTTATGTCAAATTGATTGTTAGATCGAATTTGACTGTCCAGGCTCTGATACCAATTGTTGGATCTGAGTTTGGTTTTGATTGTATTTTCTGTTTGAATTAAAATGGAAATGGATGAATTGTGCAGCGGAATTAATATGGAAACAAACTTTGCATACAATCAAACGAGAGTATTGCTTTGATCAAGACATTTTTAACAAGGAACCGAATGATTGAATTTAATTTCAACAACGATTACAAGATAATGCTTGAATACAAACTCCCCCTCAGCCAGAGCTCAGCGTTTGTTCGTGCAGGAAAACAAGTTTGCAAAGAGCTAATAGAACAGTACAGAGCACTGTTCTATTTATAGGCACTAACAAACCACTGAGCATCTTAGCTGACGTCACCATGAAAGTGACATCTAACCTCCTAACAAACTCTAACCTCTGATCTATACAAACACTGCTATACTAACTACTGCTATTACATTTCATTACATAAAAGACACTTAAACAGCTGCTGCATCCTTCCACTGCTGTGAACCCAGCAGTGCTTGTCCGGATCAGCAGTACTTGACTCAAGACAGTAGATTGAGCAGCAGAGCTTTAGTCTTCTATCAGTCTTTACAAGAGCAGCAGATTTGACGGTCAGTGGCTTGTATGATCAGTAGATAGGAGGTCAGCAGATGTTGAAACCACTTTCAAGGGGAGAGACGTGTATGTAACATCTGCTTATTCTGGATCCACTGCTCTGACCCAGTTTTGGCTTTAATTATCTGTTCCTCTGGTAGGGTTCAATCCCAACAGGTATGTTTGTAGATGATTATGTTTGTTACAGATCTAGTATGTTTGTAGCTGATTTACATGCTTATGTTACTGATTATGTTTTATACAGATTTGGTATGTTTGTAGCTGATTATGTTTGTTACAGAACTGGTATGTTTGTAGCTGATTTACATGCTTATGTTACTGATTATGTTTGTTATAGATCTAATGTTACTGATTAAATATGTGTACTTTTTGTTAAATTCAAACATTTTATGATATAGGTCTCGCAGTATGTGGTGTATTTTGGTCCATTTTATGAAATTACGAATGGGTTGTTCAAGATTTTAATAGATTTCATTTGGGTCAAATCGCTTTTGTGTGTTTCTAACATAAAGTTAACTTTTTAATCTTATGTATACAAAATAAAGCGTGATTTTTTGAGAAATTTATCTAGGATTTGTTTCAGATTAGGGGATAATGGTGAATTTGGGGCTGTAAGTTGTATTCGTCCTTTAAAAAAAGTAAAATATATGGTTTATTTGGTTTTAACATACATTGTCTTTAAAATATTTTTTTCTACTCATTTTTCTAGCGCGTATTCTCATTTTTCATGGTGTGCAGGTTAGTGGAATACCAACATTCTGCATTCCTGTACAGGATGGTGGTTTGGGGTTCGACTACCGTTTGCATATGGCAATTGTTGATAAGTGGATTGAGCTTCTCAAGTATGAAACACCAACTTTCTATGTATTTTCTTATGAATAATGATGTGGTTCCCATTTATATATGTTGATCCAAATTATTATTTCTAAGGCACGTTGAGGTGACAAAAGGGCCTGTCAAAACAGATTTAAATAGAATACCATAAACACTTTTGGGTCGGATTCACCAGATATACTTTATGTTCATATTTTTTCAACTTCGTATATATAATAAATGTGACAAATATGTTTACATTTTTTTTAAACAATGGTCAATTAATAACAAAAGTTTTGGCTAACTTTCGACCCTTTGAACCTTTGAAACTATGATATAGGTTTCTGAACCTACGGGTGTAGAATAGTCATGTATCTATACAAATTTGCATGTTGAAAGTTATCTTACTGTTTGGCGTAGGCTGAGGGATGAAGATTGGAAAATGGGGGATATCATTCACACATTTACCAATCGAAGATGGTCTGAGAAGTGTGTTTCTTATGCTGAAAGTCATGATCAAGCGTTGGTTGGTGATAAAACTATTGCATTTTTGCTTATGGACAAGGTTAGAACAATTTTTGTTTTTTAAAACTTTGTCTTACCATTGTACTTCTTAAAAATGTTTACATCGGTGATTTTGACTGTAACTGGTATTGCATAAATTGAAGGTGTATTTATACTATTTATAGGAAGAAAGAGGGACTAACAAGTATATAATAATTACATAAAGGGGCCTAGACTAATGCCTATTTACAATTAACATTGACCAAGAGAACTCTACAGCGCTGATGTAGCGTACTGGTTTTAATAGCAATTTGTGAAAGTTAAATGTTTTTGAACAGATTTTTAAACTTGGATGTTTTTACGCGTTGGCGTTATTTTCAAGTTGTTATTAGTAGCTAGAAATAACATTTGTTTGTGAACTTGACAGGATATGTATGAGTTTATGGCATTGGATAGACCATCAACTGCCCGTGTAGACCGCGGTATAGCATTGCATAAAATGACCAGGCTTATTACAATGGGATTACGTGAAGAAGGATATCTGAATTTCATGGGAAACGAGTTTGGGCATCCTGGTATACCATTCTGTCTATTATAATTTTGTACTCTTACAGAACTATAATTTTTATGAAGTCTTTTAACAATATGAACTTTGATCAGGGTGGATAGATTTTCCAAGAGCTGATCAGCGTCTCCCTGATGGGAGATTTATACCTTGGAATGGTAATAGCTTCGATAAGTGTTGGCGTAGATTTGATCTGGTAAGTTCTTTCGTCATTCTTAACATCAATTTATAAGAAAGTGATGTTTTGAATTCAGATCAAACATGCTACGTTCCTTGGTTTTAAAAAGGCGCGGGGCTCATGTTCTTCTGGGTCAAAGTTGGTCAAAATTAGGGCCTGTAGGAGGCTGATCTGTAAAAACAACCAAAGGGATGAAGAAATTATGAAAGGTTTACTTGATAAAAAGGTCAATATGTAAAATAGACCAGAGAAACGCAACTTCTGGTGGTAAATAAAGCTTTTTCGCGCCTCGCCCCTCGGCTTTTGAGATCTAATTGCCTCGGAGCGCCACCTGCTTTTTCAAACAAAGCTTCTTTCACATCTCAATTTTAACATAGAATTGTTGGTCTTTTTCTTCTCCAAAATGTTGTTATTCTAATTATGTTGTTTGATGCTGGTATACCTTTTTGTTTATAAAAATACCAAATCACTCATTTGATCTAGAAGTTAAAAGATAACTCATTTGACACCCGGAAAAGCCAAATTTTGGACATTTTTTCATGGAGAAATTACCATTAGATCCTTCACTTAATGTAATCATTATTCATATGCATAGGGGGATGCAGACTATTTAAGGTATCATGGGTTACAAGAATTTGATCGGGCGATGCAGCATCTCGAGGAAGACCATACACTTTTGGCAGGTGGATAGACGTGATGAACTGCCGCTCGGGTTACCGCAGGTGATGATGGCACTAACGCGAGACGGGCAACTCTACCCGAGCCTCGCTAAAGGTATCGTTTCGTTTATTCCAACTATAGCCTATAGGGGTGTTTGTTATTCGGAAGAAAGAGGGACTAACAAGTATATAATAATTACATAAAGGTGCCTAGACTAATGCCTATTTACAATTAACATTGACCAAGAGAACTCTACAACGCTGATGTAGCGGACTGGTTTAATGCCAATTTGTGAAAGTCAAATGTTTTTGAACAGCTTTTTAATCTTGGTTGTTTTTTTGCGTTGGCGTTATTTGCAAGTTGTTATTAGTAGCTTGAAATAACATTTGTTTGTGAACTTGACAGGATATGTATGAGTTTATGGCACTGGATAGACCATCAACTCCCCGTATAGACCGCGATATAGCATTGCATAAAATGATCAGGCTTATTACAATGGGATTAGGTGGAGAAGGATATCTGAATTTCATGGGAAACGAGTTTGGGCATCATGGTATACCATTCTGTGTATTATAATTTTGTATTCTTACAGAACTATAATTTTTATGAAGTGTTTTAACAATATGCGCTTTGATCAGAGTGGGTAGATTTTCCAAGAGCTGATCAGCGTCTCCCTAATGGGAGATTTATACCTTGGAATGGTAATAGCTTCGATAAGTGTAGGCGTAGATTTGATTTGGTAAGTTCTTTCGTCATTCATAACATCAATTTATAAGAAAGTGATGTTTTTAATTCGGATCAAACATGCTACGTTCCTTGGTTTTAAAAAGGCGCGGGGCTCATGTTCTTCTGGGTCAAAGTTGGTCAAAATTAGGGCCTGTAGGAGGCTGATCGGTAAAAACAACCAAAAGGATGAAGAAACTATGAAAGGTTTACTTGATAAAAAGGTCGATATGTAAAATAGACCGGAGAAACGCAACTTCTGGTTGTAAATAAAGCTTTTTCGCGCCTCGCCCCTCGGCTTTTGAGATCTAATTGCCTCGGAGCGCCACACGCTTTTTCAAGCAAAGCTTCTTTCACATCTCAATTTTAACATAGAATTGTTGGTCTTTTTCTTCTCCAAAATGTTGTTATTCTAATTATGTTGTTTGATGCTGGTATACCTTTGTTTTATAAAAATACCAAATCACTCATTTGATCTAGAAGTTAAAAGATAACTCATTTGACACCCGAAAAACCAAAATTTGGACATTTTTTCATGGAGAAATTACCATTAGATCCTTCACTTAATGTAATCATTATTCAATACGAAGGTGTTGGTACATCTCGCCAAAGATTTAAAACAACGCGGAGTTTACACATCAAATGTTGTCGACCAGGAAGTGTTGCGTAATTAATTAACCGCATCCGTATCAAAACGAAGGTAAGTTAGTAGATTTTGTGCCTTAATTGCTTGCATAAATTACTTTTTAATTACTTTTTTAAAACACTTGTAAGCATCTAACATTGTTTTTTTATGTGTCGAAATCTGGTAAAGTATAGGAGAAGATACAAGAAAGTCATGAGCGAACAGATGTATTGGTAAAACAGGAAGAGATACAAGAGACTCCCCGTATTTTGTTTTTAGTGTTTTGTCCAGCTACTTGCCTGTTTTGTACTCTTCTTGTTTTTAATTACATCTACTTCCTTGTTTTGTACTTTTCTTTTTCATAGATCACGCCGAAGCCACAACTAAAAAAATTTACCCGAGTATATCACCAAAAAATCGATAAACTAACAGAAAAACTAGTGCCAACATATCACGAATAAGAAAACTAACTTAAGTACTATACAATATATCACGAGACGACGGATAAACTAACGGTAAACGAGTACCCTATTGTAATTCGCCACTCCCGCCGCATCGCGCGGGTAAATGACTAGTATATATATATATATATATATATATATATAGTGAGGTTCATTGGGGAACACTAAAAAAGTGGGGAACCGGGGAACACTCTTAAAAATTTAACTTAACATGTTAAAAATTAATTTTTTAAACATCTTTTTCGACGCTTCTCCTTATATATACTTGTAGAAGCATTTTTAATAAAAAAAATCAAAAACTAAAAATATTAAAAAAAACAATTAAAAAAAGGCTAAAATTTTTTTTTTTTTAGAAAAAATATTTTTTTACTCGACTAGATTCTCCTCCTTTTTATAAAGAAAAGCGCTGAAATTTTTTTTAAAGAAAATTAATTTTAACATGTTAAGTTAATTCTATAAGATATAACTGTTTTTTAAACATTTTTTTTATATTTTTAGTTTTTGATTTTTTTTATCAAAAATGTTTCTACTTGTATTTATAAGAAAAAGCGCCGAAAAAAAATTAGAAAAATATTTTTTTTTAACATGTTAAGTATAATTTTTAAAAGTGTTCCCCTGTTCCCCACTTTTTTAGTGTTCCCCAATGAACCCTCCCCTATATATATATATAGGAGAAGGATCCGTTAGGAACCATCCTTTATTGCGAGAACCGCGAGAACCAATGTGAACACAACAAAAAATACCTAAAAATAGCTAAAAACCACACAATTTCTTTTTTAATATTTTTTCTCAAAAAATCGCTACTTTTAGTAGCCAATTTTTTTTATTTTAATTTTTTTTTTGCTATTAAAAGTAGCGATTTTTTGAAAAAAAATATTGTGTCTTTTTTTATTTTGTTTTTATTTTTTTAGGTTTTTTGGGGGTTTAGTTTTTAGCATTTTAGCTTGGGGGGTTAGGTATTTTTTGGGGTTTAGTTTTTAGCATTTAGCTTGAGGGGTGGGGGGTTAGGTTTTTGGGGGAGGGGGTGGGGGGGGTTTAGGTTTTTTTTTTTTTTTAGGGGTGGGGGTGTTAGGTTTTTTTTTTTGGAGGGGTTAGGTATTTCTATGTTTTTTTTAGGTTTTTTAGCTATTTTTGGTTGTGTTCATATTGGTTCTCGCGATTCTCGCAATAAGGGTTGTTCTCAAATGAACCTTACTCTATATATATATTTATATATATATATATATATAGGGACCGCTAAAATGAAAACCACCTACAGTTGTAAGAACCATGAGAACTACACCGTACGGGGCGAGTTGGACCAAAAATTTTTTCAAAAACGTAGATGCGTGTATTATAAACACATTTGTAAAAAAAAATTCAAAAAAAAAATGTCGTGTGTGTAGTTTTGAGCAGCACAAGTTTGTGTTTACGGGTACCGTAAATTTTATGATTTTTTTACGGTACCCGTAAACACAAACTTGTGGTGCTCAAAACTATACACACGACATTTCTTTTTGAATTTTTTTTTTACAAAAGTGTTATAATACACGCATCTACGTTTATGAAAAAAAAAATTTGGTCCAACTCGCCCCGGATCAAAAAGTTCTCATGGTTCTTACAACTGGAGATGGTTCTTATTTTAGCGGTCCCCTATATATATATATATATATGGGAAAGTTCTATGCAGAACACTAAATATTGCGAGAACACGCAGAACAAAATGAATCTCTCATTTTTTCAATCCTAAAAAGTAAATGAAAATGTTGTAAATGTAAGATTTATTGTTTCTCACACTAGAATTTAAAACAAAATATGAAAAATCTTTAGTTTTTAAATAACCTACAGATATGTAGGTTATGTGTAGGCTAAATTACCTACATGTATGTAGACTATGTGTAGGGGAAAATATATGATTTTTTTATGTATATATAATACACATATGAATGTAAGAAACATAAAATTTAAGAAATATGAACCTTAAATCCCAAAATTTAGTGATTTAGAGTTGTTCTTTTTGTTCTCGCAATAATTAGTGTTCTGTAATGATCCTTATCCTATATATATAGGGTAAAAAAATCAAAAAAACACTCAAATTTTTTTTAATATTTTTTTAAAAAAATCGCTATATTTAGTTACAAAAAAAACTCTTTTTTTTCGAGTAACAGTTATCCATGCACATGTTCATATGTATCATTACTTCGACAAATTCTATAATACGTTATTAGTAATAGACAATTGCACTTTAATTTACAATATCATCCGTAATACACTACTTTTTACATTACCAATATTCAAAATGCACATGTGCATCATTAGGTATAACCATGATATAACATGTTTTGGTACAAAAAGTTTGTGATTTTGAATGGAGAAGTAGGCCCATATACATGTTTTTTGGTTAGTTATATCTAGTGATTGATGGTTTGGCTATAGTTGTTACTTTATGATGTAATATGATGATTGGATGTTATAAATGGTGTTGATATATATATGTAATAAAGTGAAAATATTGGTAATGATATTGTATTATGGATGGTAGGAGGTAATGGTATTGTATTATGGATGGTATGAGGTAATGGTAGTGTATTATGGATGGTATGATAGATGAAAGGGAAAGTGTATTCAAAGTAGTGTACCAAAACACCTTATTTCATGTTGATACATATAGATGCACATGAGCATTTCTAATATTGGTAATGTAAATATTAGTGTATTACATATGGTAGTGTAAATGAAAGTGCAATTGTCTAATATTTGTAACGAATTACGGAATTTGTCAAAGAAATGATACATATGCACATGTGCATGTTTGTGTATTATGGATGGAATGATAGATGAAAGAAAAAGTGTATTCAAAATAATGTACCAAAACACCTTATTTCATGTTGATACATATAGATGCACATGTGCATTTCTAATATTGTTAACGTAAAAAGTAGTGTATTACATGTGGTGGTGTAAATGAAAGTGCAATTGTCTAATATTTGTAATGAATTACGGAATTTGTCAAAGAAACGATACATATGCACATGTGCATTGATAACTGTTACTCGAAGTTTTTTTTTTTGAAATTTGTTTTTATTATTAACTAAATATAGTGATTTTTCCAAAAAAAAATAGTAAAAAAATTTTGGTGTTTTTTAGATTTTTTATGTATTACTGTTTGTGTTCATACTGATTCTCACGGTTCTCACAATAAACGGTGGTTCCCAACAGATCCTTCTCCTATATATATATAGGACAAAGATCCGTTAGGAACCACCTCTTATTGCGAGAACCGCGAGAACCAATGTGAACACAACCAAAAATGCCTAAAAATAGCTAAAAATCACACAAATTTTTTTTGTTAATATTTTTTATAAAAAAATCGCTACTTTTCGAAGCCAAAAATTTTTTTTGTTTTTTTTAAATTTTTTTATACTAAAAGTAACGATTTTAACATAAAAAATATTAAAAAAAAATTTCGAATTTTTTTTTACATTTTTTTATGTTTTTTGGGGGTTTAGTTTTTAGCATTTTAGCTTGGGGGCAGGGGGGTTTAGGTTTTTTTTTTTTGGGGGGGGGGGGGTAGGTTTTTTTGGGGGTTTTAGTTTTTAGCATTTAGCTTTGGGGGGGGGGGGGGGTTTAGGTTTTTTTTGGGGGGGGGGGGGGTTAGGTTTTTTTAGCTATTTTAGGTTATGTTCACATTGGTTCTCGCGGTTCTCGCAATAAGGATGGTTCTCGCATGAACCTTACCCTATATATATATATATGGGAGTGTCTAAATGAGAACGCTAAATATTGCGAGAACCATGAGAACGAATGAAAAAACACGAAAACCTGGTCAAAAATAATTTAAATTCAAAATTTCTTTATGCACTTATCATTATTATTCGAATACAATGTTAGAAATTAAATTTACACGTTTAAATTTACGTAAATTCATAAATAAAGAAAATTTACACATGTATAAGTTTGTCATTTACACATGTGTAAATTTGTTATATTTACACATATGAAAAAAAATCTAATAAGAATGATTTTGAGAGAAGAAGTAAATTCTTTTTTGATGTTGTATTGGAGGTTTGTATTAAAAAAATTCGGTTTGATTGGTTTTTTCATTCGTTCTCACGGTTCTTGCAATATTTAGCATTCTCGAGATAACTCTCTCCTATATGTATATTCTTTAAATATATATAGCTTATGATCCGTAAGTTATTAATTCAAATAATTTAATTTTTTTATTATTATTTTAAAATGCTATTATGAATGATACACTTTGTATTTGCCAAAATGGTCTTTGAAAATTTATATATCTTTTAGCCCTTTTTTGCGACATTATATATATAGATATTTTGTTATTTTTATTATTATAACTCTTAATTCAAAACTATTAAATTAATTTATCAAGTTATAAATACTTACGATTTAAATTGATAAAATCTAAAAAACTATGGATTTTAATAAAACTAGATTTAATTAACTAACCAATTAGTTAATTTAATTAGATGTTTAAATTGTCTAGGGCGTCTTGGTTCATGATCATAAGATCTAGAATGTTATATTTACAAGTAATGGATGATGAACTAACACATTGTAAAACAACCACGTTTGTATTAAAGATTCAACTTGTATACACTTTTTTTTGTGTAAGGTAACTTTCATTCAAAACACCCAAAAGGCGGACCTTAAAGCAAGGACCCCCGGGCACAAACAAGCGATTACATCAAATCCAAAGGGTAATTACACCATTTTATCCAATCGAAATCTTTAATTCTAGTTCTATGACGAAACCAAAAGAACGACGTAGTCTTGATGCACTCGAGCACTTCCACCGGTCTTCTATGTTTACGTAAAAATATTCGCGCATTTCTTTCATTCCAAATAGACCACAATGTCGTGTATATGATACCCCAAAAAATAACCTTCTGTTGATTTGAAACCGGCTGAGAATCGGTAAGCGCTAGAACATCGGACACATCAAAGGCATAAAAAGGGCAAAGGCGACACGAAGCCATAATTCTATTCCAGATTTCAAAGGAAAAGACGCACCCGGTAAAGATATGCATAGCCGTTTCGTGACCCGATTGACAAAGGTAACAATTATTATCTTGCAGCTGAACTCCTCGCTTTTCTAACGCTGCGCAGGTAGGAAGACGGTCCCGAAGAGCTCTCCAAACCATGATCTTACACTTTAAAGGAACCCAAACTTTCCAATTTATAGTCGGAGTCTTGTGAGTGTTAAAAGCATTATAGATAAACTTTCCAACTTGTATACACAACAATGATTATGGTAACTTTCTAGTATAATAACCAAATTTTAAAGAGTAAATTACAAGTTTTGTCCTTTATGTTTACATCAAATTGCAGGCACTGTCCTTTAACGTAAAAGTTGACAGGTTTTGCATTTAATGTTCCAAAATCTTGCACGTTATGTCCTTTAGTCCAAACCCAGTTAGATTTTTTTGTTAAATATGGTCATGTGCAAGGCATATAAGGGTATTCTTGTTATTTTATATTCACAAGGACCATTGAGTAAATAATTTATGACAAGGGACTTTTGTATAAAATATAAATAATAAAAACATTTAATATCTCTCTCTCTCTCTCTCTCTCTCTAAACTCATCTATCTCTATGTTCTATCCCTTTCTCCTCTCTTTACCTATCTGTGTGGTTGTGAAAAGAATCTGAACTTAATCACAAAAACAAAACAAAACAGATACATTGATTCCACTGAAATCAAAATCTACAGTAACAACACAAGATATAATATTTAAAAGAAAAAAAAATCAAGGAGTGGAAGAGACTAGGGGTACCTGGATCCGACTCGATTGGACAAAATGGGTGGTGGGTTTTATCTCATCGCTCCTATATGATTTTATCTGAATCTTTTTTTTTACCCAATTTCATATAAGGAGTCCAGATTTAGCAAACTAGACCTAAATCGAGCAACAATGAGTTAATTGAAAGGTTTTCGAGATTGGAATTGGGATTTCAACGGGAAGATGATGTACAGCATCTTGAAAGAAAGTATCTTCTGGATCTGGTCCTTTAGCTGAATAATACATTATTTTTTTGGTGCACTGTAACTACAATTTGCTTCTACGTCCCTGCAATTTGATGATCTTTTTTGAAACCAGATCTCTTTCTAATGAAGAATTGTAGTACTCAAGTCAAATTTGCGGATAATCAAAGGATCCATAGTGAACACGATTTCCAGCTGCACTCAAAGTCTTAGCTGTATGTATAGAATTATTTATAGTAAATTGCCCAAGAACAAATTTATAGAATTGCTACAAATAATGGTCTGGCATTGTTTGCATATGCCAAAGTGATCTGAATCATTCATTCCATTCAAGAGGGTACATCGTCACTCATCATCACCACAACGCTGGATACATCGTCTTCTTCGTTTAACCTCACCGAAACCCTCTTCAGAAAGCTTGATAGAGAGAGAGAAGAGAGCGATGGAGGTTGGTTCTAGAGAGAGAGATCGCAGGTTCATGAGAGAGAAACAAATAGTTTTTATATTTTTTATAATTTTTTAGTTTTGTACAAATAGCCCTTGAATAATAATTCTTTACAAAATAGCCCCTAGAAATATGAAATGACAAAAATACCCTCATGTGCAAGACACATGACTATACTTAACCAAAAAATCTAACTGAGTTAGGGCTAAAGTACATAACGTGCAAGATTTTGGAACATTAAGTACAAAACTTGTCAACTTTTGCGCTAAAGGACAGCTCCTGTAATTTGATTTAAACATAAAGGACGAAACTTGTAATTTACTCAATTTTAAAAGTATTCCAATTAGGTCATTTAAGTTTCAAAAATGTTTCAATCAAGTCACTCAACATTCATTTTTCATTAAATTAAGGGTTTTTTCATCCATTGCATAGGTAACCGTGATGATGTGGATTTTTGTTTCTTTTTTCCTTTTTATTTGATGCTAACGTCGCTTGACGACGTGGATTGTAACTTATTTATTGTTAATTTTTATTGTAGTTAAAGTGTTTTTATTTTTAATAAATGTAATTTCATATATTAAAATAATCTGATCCTAGCATCTTATTCTCCATTTTTTTCTTGACACATGGAAATTAGGACATGACTCGATTTGGATGTTAAGTTATCTAATTGAGAAAAAATGATACGAGTGACCTAATTAGAACACTTTTAAACTTGGTTACTATTCTTAGACATTTTCCCTATTTAAAAACCCGAAATTCATGTATGTTACATGTCTTTAGTTTAGTTTTGTTCTTAACCACTTTTGTGTAGTCATTTGATACTTTTATTGAGGATGCAAACACCTATAAGGATTAATTAATTTTATTTTGAAGTTATAATATTTAGAGTAAACTTTCGTTTTGCTCCTTGTGGTTTGGTCGATTTAACGTTTTTGCCCTAATCCTTTCAAAACGGACATTTTACTCCTTGATCTATATAACGTATCTCTATTACACTCCCTACCCCAAACGACGTCCATTAAAAACGTTAAAATACAATCACGTGCCCTTCATGTGAGGGGCAAATCTGTCCTTTCCTAACAAAATCAACAACACGAATCCAGTTATTAAAACGTTCATATCAGTATCTTATAAAGCATCACAATATGCTCAATTGACCCGTAAGATGTTCATTTCATCACACAAAACAAAACCTTAGATTGAAAAATTGAGGAAAATGTGAAACTACTTGCAACGAGCCACCTCACTATCATTAGGAAGAAGCCCCATCAACCATCCATCAAAGTTCTGTTAAGCATACATAAACCCACCCATAACTCCAATCAACCCTCCGGTCACCATCGATGGGCCTCTGATACCGGGCTTTATTCGTGTAAAAAATGAACCCGGATCTTAAGTTAATGAGAAGATTAGACAGAGATTGAATAGTAATAGTAATAGTAATAGTAACAGTAACAGTAATAGTAATAGTAATCTATATCTATATATCTATATCTATATACATTATATAAAGCATTTCAGTGGGATATAGATGGAATTTCACCCCACAATTTTAAGACGTCACAGGAGTTCCTAAGCTAATTTCCCTTCACTTTTGTCCTCTGTTTCCAAATATGCCCCTTAAAACCCTATTGTGTGCATCGTGCCCTTCCGTCTTCACTAGCAAATGAAGCGTCTCGCGGCGATTTCCATCACCCCTCTACCCTATAATAATGCAATTGAATGGTAAAACATGTCCCATACTATGGATGAGAGAGAGAGAAACGTCAGAGAGAAGAAGAGGGGAAAACTTGCGAGGATAAAAAGAGTCACCGACGACAATTCCGGCCACTATTAGGCGCGGGGGTTGTACCGTTGGAGAGCTTAGGTTAAGGCGAAACACCAGCGACGATTTCGGCAAAGATAAAAGGAGTCACCAGATGGTATATTCTGTTTTCTCACACTTTCTTGAAACATTCATCACTGTTTTCCTTCGATATGAACTGGGTTTTTTTTCTTTTTTCTTGAAGATGCATACAATTCTGGGGCTGAATTGAAGACGCTTGATTCTTCAACAAGAAACTCCCCATTTGGAGGTTTGGGTTCTTTATTTTTTTATTTTTCTTAATTTTTGGAATTTTTGAATTTGTTAGCTTTGTTGGGTGTATTGCTGCTTGAATGTAATTGGGTTTAGTTTAAAGTTTGAAACTTTTTGTTTTGTTTTTTTTCCCTTGAATTTAAGATGATTGATGGTATTCAATGGCTGTTTCTTGTTAATATGTCTTAGAAATTGGGCTTCTGTTGTCAAAATTTTTGTTTATCATTTTTCATTTTGACTATTAATTTGTTTGCGTATGATCAAAGTTTGAAGCCTTTTCTTTTGTTATTTGTTTCTTTGAATAAGATGATTTTAAAAACCGGTTCAAATCGGCCGGTTGTACCGGTTAAATCACCCGGTACACCCGATTGAACCGGCCGATACACCTGGTTAAACCGTTTTTGAGCCGAATCCGGTAACGTATAAACCCCAACTCATAGATTATTGGTTTGAAACCGTCAAATCTTTCTTTGAAGTTTTGTGCTTGTACTTACCACTGTCCTTGTAATAAGGTCGTTGCATTTCAAGATTGGCCAGAAGTTACAAAGGATGCAGGACTGGTTAGTGCGTAACTTCACAAGCAAGACCTGATACAAGAGTTGTATAAAACCTCGCAAGATCCTCAATGTTGAAAAGTTAATGGAGGCGTGATCAGGTGCACATGTGAACTTCATGCAACTTTTAAAAAAAAGTTAAGTTGTTTTGATAAATATCTATTATAAGATTAGTTGATGTAAAAACTTGGAAATGATAACAGAGAGCTCTTAATATCTTTCGAGAAGACGACTGGGAAAAAAACACTGCGGATTATTTTCTATAGGTAAAAGAACATCTTTATTTATATTTTTCAGTGGTAGATTATTTAGAAATCAAAATGATAACATTTAGCTACGTTATCTTTTGGTTCTTAATTTGCAGGGATGGTGCAAGTGATGGGAAGTTCTATCATGTCCTACTCTATGAACTTGATACAATTTGTAAGGTTGGTTGATGATTCTTTACACTTAATAATATTTGTTGATGTAAACCATGCGTTATCTGGTGTTTATTATATTTTGGTAACGTTGATATAACTCCATTTCTTAAGCCTATCCGTGAGCCACATGTAGGTGCCAATTTTGACTTGTGTTTTAAGGATGAGTCAATTTTGGTTATGTTTCTTTTTAAGACGTCAAACGGGTCAAAATACAAAAAAAGGTTTAGAGTTGAAGTGATTTAAAAGTTACCAAACTTATAATTTTTATGCGTATGTTATAATCAAAAAATCCCTTTTAACTAATATTTTTGCTTTTATGATTTCAGTTTAAAATTAAGTTTTAAATGTTAGAAAACAGGCAAATAATGTTATTACAAGCCAATACAATCCAACTTGGGCAGAACTGTTTTGACTGGTCTTCAAATACCTAATTTGACCAACTACTTTAAATGTCAGTGAACAATGGTCAAGACTCTAAACAGTACATGAGTTAATACTTGTAGATGAACCTTCTTAAATCTACTTAATTCAATTAAATGAGTTAATTCATAAACGTTCTTAGTTAATTAGGTATCTTAATGCAACTCGGTCAACTACTTTAAATGTCAGTGAACAATGGTCAAGACTCTAAACAGTACATGACCAACTACTTTAAATGCAACTCGGTCATTTCATATAGCCGAATTGCCTCTTCTAGTTAACAGAATTACATATAAAATGACCGAATTGTCCTTCGCGCTAACAAAAAAAATGAATGAAGTTAACCCAATGGACTAAAATGGCAACGGCAAAACATTTTTGAACACACAGTCAAAAAATGAAACATTTGGACTAAACTGGCAAAATGGCCGAAACCACAGGGACTGTAATGGCATTTAACTCTTTTACAAAAGTAAACATGGAAGAAGGCAAGGCAATGCCGGAACACTCCCTGCAAGGAGTGGAAAACTGGAAATAATACGAAAGACCATCGTTAGTCCGTTGCTACAAGCTCATCACTTCGAGATCTCCACACATTAGTCAGGAGATAATAAATAATACCCCACAAATTATATTAATAAAGAATTAAAAAAAATACATAATTGGGCCTAAAAAAAATCCAAGGATCGATATATAATAATACCCCTAGAAAATCAAAAAGGCCGAAGGAAATTAAACTTGGGCCTTACAAGATGAGCACTGATTCCTCGACCCAAGCTAGAGGTGCACAAAACCGGGTTTTTTTAATACCCGCGTTCGGGTACATACCCAGGTACGGGTATGACCGGGTTTAGAATTTTTGGGTACTGGCAATACCCGGGTCGGGTTCGGGTTAGTGTATTGACCAGGAAATCCATATCATGTGTACCCGGTTCGGGTTTTCAATACCCGGGTATTAGAATACCCTATTTCCGGGTTCGGGTATTAAAAAACCCGTATAGGTATTCAAAAAACCTGATCTGGGCATTCAAAAAACCCGTTGCGCTAAAAAGAAACAGAAAATGTGCAGCAAACTGTTGTGCGAGTTTGTAAGTGATTTTTTTGAGGCTTTTTGTTATTTGACTTTATAAACAACATGCAGTCCCCAATGGCTCTATCAAGGTACCCATTATCAGTTTGGTACCAAAATTTTTTTGTAGAATTTTCATAGCATCTGTTGTTCAGAAAAGAAACAGAACAAGCCTCAAACGACTCTATTACCGTTAAAAAACGATCATAAAAGGCTTCTGTGAACACATGTAGTCCAACGGTCATACCCGGTGCAAACCCGGTTCCGGGTTGTTTAAACCTGATGCCAGTTATTATGTAAACCAAGGTATGGAACGGGTACAAAAAAAACCGGTTACGGGTTCGGGTTTTGCGAAGGACATGCATACCCGGTCCCTACCCTACGAGTAAGATTAGGTTCGGGTATAAAAACCGGTTTTTAAAATGTCCGAGTCCAGGTATTTTTTTTTTTGGGTTCGAATTTTCTATGCACCTCTAACCCATGCTAGCCTATGTCCTAATTTCCAAGTCCCAAGTCCAAGTAGGCCACGACCCATTTGAGAACACCAACCAATTAGTCCAATTAAGATGACAATACAAGCATTCAACAAATACCCATCAAACTATCCTTATTACACAACAAGAATATACATAAGTTGTTTAGAACCCTTTGTATTACACGGTATAGCAAATGTAATTTTATGTACTAAATAATAAAACAACATATCTTTAAAAACCTCATTTATTATACGGTTGAATAAATGTAATTTTATAGGTTAAATAATAAAAAAAAGTTATATCTTTAACAACCCTAGGTATTGTACTGGTTAAATAAATGTTATTGTTTCAGAGTGTAAGACCCTTACTAATATTTAACGTTTTTCCGTAAAAACATGGACAATTAAATGTGTATTTACGACTAAACGTACTTATGAAAATACGGGTTATTAAAAACTTTTACACTTTAAAAAAAATATATACAACATAATGTAATTGAGTTCGTCGTTCAAAAATTACGACGAAACGATGTGCGGAAGCTTGTATCTTGATCGTATTCGGTTCTTCGATGAGCTTGATCGTCATCCGGCATCCAAGATATACCTAGATTTCATAAACATGAAATGATTTTAGTTATATTACGTTTATATAACATATATAAACTTGTCCGAATATAAAAATGAACAAAAATCAACAAAATGCCAGCTTTTGTGTCCCTCGCGGGGCGCGACAGACATAGGCAAGTCTCTTGCGGGGCGCGACAGCCCACGCGCAGCACGACCGTGTGATCAGATTCTCGTCGCGTGCCGCGACGACCCGTTTTCGGCATAATGCTCATTTTCTTGAGCTTCATCTGCCAAGCTCCATTTTTACTAACTTATTATGCACAAAAATGTTCATAACTTTCAATTTACAAGTCCGTTTTACATGATTCTTTTTCCTATGCGATCGTAATTTAATTCTCCATCATATGGAGTTATAACATGACATCTGAATTCATAAGATACTGGATTTCAAGCCCTCGGCTTAAAATTATTTTATAAAGACTTTTAACCCGTTCAAGTTTAAAACCACTAACTTGTTACTAAGTAATCAAATTACATACACCAAGGTATTTAACCCAAAACCCTTAGCTCGGTTTCGTTTTGACCCGTTTAGAGAATTTTTATGCATTTAAGCATCAAACTCGCTCTTTTCTTTTCACGCTTCGCATACCCGTATTTAAATAACTACTTATATTCCACCACAACTATTTTTGTGGTGGATTTAACATAATTAACCAATTTTCCCGAACTTTACCTTTCGGTGAGTCATTTTACGCAAATGAGCCCTTTTTAGGCATTTGACACACGAATGTTTATGCCTATAACTTTTATAAGTAACTAAGGATTCCATAATCATAATACAAGTTCTTAAACAACCCATATGGGTCGTTTGCCCAGTTTACCCTTCAAGGGCGTTTTGGTCAACTTTAGTCCCTCATTTTACGACGAAGGACTTTCCCTAATTATTTGACCAAAATCGCATGTTTAACTAAAACTTATTTATGCGTACCTGGCTCGGGTCAACATATTGACCCGTTTTAATACCGTGTCTCCATTTAATTGCTAATTCGTAGCATCGCTAATTCACAAGCCGTTTTATCCTGTGAGCATAAGACTCGACATACACTTATTAGTCGTTAATTGTCAAATGGTATCAACATTACCGTTTGACCCGTTTGGTCTAAACGACCAAACATTTTGCGCTTATGTTTGAATGGTATTTACTTACCATTTCGTTAGGTAACTCATTTCGGATTTTTCATTAATTAGTTAGGTCTCTTAAATCCGTTTCTTACGCATTTACCCAACATGGCTTATGCCACTTGGTGTCGTTTTAAGCTTCAACTTTGATCCACTTATACTTTTCTAAATCACCGTTTTACCCTTTTTATTCGTTTAGGCGTACTTATAAAGTAGTCGTTTGAGAACTCATTTTATCTTAGTCTTTTCGTGACTAATTTACCGTTCCACCCCGTTTTACCATTAACCATGGTTTTTTTTTACATTTATTTTTGTTCCGACCCGTATCATTTCGCGTCGGAAACCATATTTCAAATGTTATCTCTATTGTATTTATAACTTATAGAATAAACACGTATTCTACAAAAAGGTGTAAGTTTCACTTACCTTGCATCCAAACTGCGCTTTTCTTCCATACTTGATTTGTTTGACCCGCTTCCTTCCCAAGCTTCCACCTAGCTTGTCAAGCATCATAATTCGTAAGACGATTAGATTAGTAATCTCTAATTACGACTATTCCATCTTACGTGTTTTACATCGAAATTATTATTTGACCTTATCATTGGATAATTTGACTTTTAAAAGTCAATTACCCTTAATTGTATGGAATGCACATTTGTGTTCAATAACTCATTTAGGCAATCTCATCAATTACCCAGTAGACATTATTATGATGCTACTGTTTTAAACTACCTTCCCTATCCATGTTCATGCTATTATTAAGATCAAGTTAACTTAGCTTCCGTTTACCAAGGATAGTTTATTCTTTCATTATGCAAAATATACAGATTTTCATCTATAAGTAAAACCCGTTTCATCACGTTATTAGGCATTCATCCGAATACCTAATCTAATCAAGTTCTACTTACAACTAGTAGATAACTTTCTTTTAAGCATCTATTCACTTGAATATAATCTTTAATTTCATCATACCATACTTAACCCACTTCATGGCAATTATGAACATATACTCAAACTCCTAATTTGTTCAAGTATTTTTCCTAATACTACCATCCATGATGGTTTTAAACATGATTATATCATGAACTTTATCATAGTATCAAAACCCATTTGATAATCTACTTGTTCATCACTTAGAAGTAACCTTACATCAATTTCTTCATAATTTCATCACAACTAACGAAATTAAGCATACAATAGCATTCAATTTCAACTTTGGATCATAATCCAACAATCTATTTGCAAGTAACCTACTTGTCTTGAATTTCAACTTTAACCAAATCTAGGTTTTACAACATACCTTATGATCCCCTTGACTTGGTGATCGTTTATATACGTTCGTGCTTCAATTCGGGTCTTGAATTCTCCTTGATTTTGAGCAAATTAGTGAGTCTAGGGTTTGAGTTTGATTTTGATTGTGTTTTGTGTTTGAATTAAGATGAAGGTGAATGAGTTGTGCAGCGGAAATATAATGGAAACAAACTTTACACACAATCAAACGAGAGAATTGCTTTAATCAAAACATTTTCCACAAAGAACTGAAGGATTGAATTTATTTCATCAACGATTACAATGCAATGCTTGAATATAAACTCCCCCTCAGCTTGAGCTCACAGTGTTTGTTCGTGCAGGAAGAAGATGTTGTAAAGAGCTAAATAGTACAGTGCATGGTACTGTTCTATTTATAGGCACGAGCAAACCACTGAAGCATCTAAGCTGACGTCACCATGAAAGTGACATCTAACCTCCTAACAAACTCTAACCTCTGATCTATACAACCTCTGCTATGCTAACTACTGCTATTACATTTCATTACATAAAGACATTTTAAACTACTGCTGCATCCTTCCACTGATGTGAACCCAGCAGTACTTGTCCGGATCAGCAGAGCTTGACTCAAGGCAGTAGATTGAACAGCGGAGCTTTAGTCTTCCATCAGTCTTTTACTAGATCAGCAGTTTGTAGGTCAGCAGTTTGTACGATCAGTAGATAGGAGGTCAGCAGATGTTGAAACCACTTTCAAGGGGAGAGACTTGTAAACAAAGCATCTGCTTATTCTGGATCCACTCCTCTAATCCAGTTTTGGCTTTAATTATCTGTTCCTTTGGTAGGGTTCAATCCCAACAATCTCCCCCTGGAACAGATAATGACAAAACTCTTCATTATTTGTAGATCTTTATTGCCTCATCAACAGTTCCCTTATTTTCCCTTTAAGTTGTAATTCAAAGGTTAAGGCATCTGTGTCATCATCATCCCTGCTAAGTGGAAGATCAAGGAGATCCTGCAAATCTTCAAGACTTAGGCCTAGTGCTTGTTCCCTTGTTAGTTTCTTCACTTCTCCACTAGACTTGATCAATGTCAGTACATGGTTCTGTTTATCAGTTTTCCACTTTAGTACTTTTGAGCCTGGTGGGTTTCTTGGGAGATTTTTATTAGATGAGGTGTTTGGTGAAGCTGGCCTATTGATGATTGACTGAGCAGCACTTGCAGTTTGATCCAAACCAAGAGTTTCTATAATCATTTTCTTTATGCCTTCTTTTACAAGGGCATCTCCTTTTATCAGCTCTTGGATGATTTCACCACCCAACTGTTTTTGTTGCCTTCTTTTATAGATGGCTGCACCAGCTGGAGCAGTGGCTCTCCTGATTTGTAGTTTTGATGGTCTTTTTGAAATCTCTGCTTCAGGATAGTCAGGTTTTTGTGGAACAGTGGGATCTTTCTTCCTCAATTCCTCCAACCTTTTGTAGGTGGCCCTGACTGTATCTTCTTTCCATCTTGCCACTTGATTTTTAGACCCATAATCAGCAGCAACCAATTCCTCTTTCATTCTCCTCAGCTCTACCTTTTTATCAGGTACATTCTTTTTGAACTTTGCCCAATCTGGAGGAGTATGTTTGACCTTATTCTTTATCATTTCCTGAATCCTGGCTGCTTCATTTTCAAGTTCAGAAATGGTCCACTCCTTGTACATGTTCTTTTCACCCTTGTACTTTTTGGTTGCCATGATGCTTTCAATGTAGTCTTTTCTCAAAGTTTCATCTGCTCTCTCTAAGATCTGTTGACATACATTTTTGGCAAATTGCTCTAAGGATCTGACTTGTGTGAGCAAGAATTGATAATTCTGTTGTATTTCTCTATCAGTTTTTCCTTGTGCATTTCTTTTTGAGATATCCTCTGCTTGTTTAGCTTTGACTTTCAAATATTCTTCAATATTGTTTGGCCTTGGATATCCTTTAACTGATGGCAACTTCCTTTTAGCAGGGTCATCCTCATAGTAGAAGGATTTGATCTCTTCTCTAACTGCTTCAAGTTCTAGAGGAAATTGAACACCTGCAGGAGTAATGACAGGGATTGATTGTTGTACTGGTGCTGATGAGAGAGGAACAGGTTTGGGTATTGTAACGAGTGATAGAGATTTTGAAGATGTTGGTGGTGGTGATGGTGAATCATCATCTGGTATGAAAATCCTTCTCCTTTTTCTTGTAGGAGAGGCAGATGATGTTTTGGGTGGATCAGTGGTGGTGATTTGAGTGGCAGTGATTTGTGATTGACTAACAGCTGTTGAAAAAACTGGTGTTTCAACCACTGTTGTCATTACAACAGATGTTGTAACATATGTTGTCTTCTGCTTTTTGGCAGGAGGCGATGGTGGTGATGTTGTTTTTGGTGGTGATGTTGTTTTTGGTGGTGGAGCAGTGGTTTTGTTGTGTGTTGAAGTGGTGTGTGTTGAAGTGATAACAAGTGTTGAAACCTCTGAAGTACCAGCAGTAGTTGATACAACAGGAGTTACAACAGCTGTTTGGGTGGAGGTTTGATGTTGGTGGCTTTTGGATGGTGGTTTTGGAGTATGCTTCGTGAGTCTGGATGGTGTGGACTTGGGTTCCCTCACTTTTCTAGTGGGATTTCTTTTTAGCTCAGGATTTTGAACATCCTTTAGCCCAGAACAACCCTGCGCATTCAGCTCCATGTAAGCTCTCTTCTCCTTATTCCACCTTGACATATCCTTTGCCGCTCTGTCCCTTTTTACACTTGCTATAGCTTCATCAAGTGCATTTTGGGTAACATCAACCTTTTTGCTACCATCTGATAAAGGTATCTGCTTGGTCATATTCTCCATTTCAGGTTCTATGTAGAGACCATCATCTACTCCCTTCTTCTTCCATTCTTTAATTTTCTCCCCCTTTTTGGCATTATCTGAGGGTAATTGATCAATGAAGAGAATAGTTGGAGGAGCAGTGCCAGTGGTTTTCAATAAGTGGGCCTTAAGAGCCTTGATGTTTGCTTGTGTGTTCTTGAACCTAGACTCCATTGTGTTTCTCAGCTCTTGTACATGTATTGCATGTTGCTGATCAGCCACTTGTGTTTTTTGCTGGAGAAAAGGTTGAAATAGATTCCAGAGCTCATTTGCAGCAGGTGCTTGAGGTGGAATAACAGTGGATTGCATCTTTTGTACTTTCAACAACTGTTGTAGCATGTCTTTGATATCTCCAACAGTTGTATCCAGTTTGTCAACTCGTTTCGTCAATTCCAGATATTTTAAACCATCACCCAATTTAATGGGATCATCTGATTTCCCACTAGCAGTGGTTTGATCAGTGGTTGAGGTAGGGAGTGTACTCCAAACATTAACCACTGATGCCCATTTTTCTTGGTACTGGGGTCTTCTTCCTTCAACACTTGACAGCCTTTTAACGTTGCCAGAGGTAAAAAAGAATCCACTGGTGAATGTCAGAAGTGCTATGGAAGGAATTGCCTCCAAGGAAGTCTTATTGATGTAACCACTGTCCAAATGCAAACCAGTGGGTTCAGCACTTGTAGTGGCTGCTTCACTTGGATTACCACCAAGAGTTACTTGTAACTCAAGGGGTGTAACCTCCTCAGGTTGTGTTGGTGGGTTAGCAAAGATTGATACAACAGACCCAGTCATTTGTTGAGGCATGTTCTCATTGATAGGTGATTGAGAAGGACTGGTTTGTGCCTGGTTCAAATCAATTGCATCCAACAAAAGTTTAGTTGGTTGAGGAATTGTGGATGTGATGGTTGGTGTAGAAAGAGGATTTCCCCGGGCATTGGGCTATGGATGATGGAAACAAGTTATTCCAGAGCATCATATTGTGGAGTCCCTATGTGTACAACCTGTTCTTTTTGAGAAGAAACAGGAGGGGTTTCGGCTATGGGTTGAGATATTTTTACCAACTGCTGTGAGGAAGAAGCAGCAGTGGTTTCTTGTGACTTTTGTGCTGTCACAGGCAATTGCTCTGGTATCTCATCCTCCAGAGTTGCCTTTTTGATGGGTTTGGGGGGGGGGGGGGGGTTTGAGTTTTTCTTTTTGTTGGCTTTTTGGTGATTGTAGGTGTGGGTTTCAAAGCAGTTGTTTTGCTACTTTGATCACCTTGAGCAGTGGGCTCAGCAGCAGATACCTGAGGAGCAGTGGTAGCTGCTAAATTCTGCTCAGGCACCTCTGCTTGTGTTTTGCAAGGTGTTGACATCCTTGTAAAAGTTTCAGCAGTTAAGCTGTTTATTTGAATAGAGTCACCTTGTTTTATTGCAGCAGGATCATTCTTACCAAGTTTCTTTTCAAAATAATAACTCAAAAATCTTGGAAATAGTAAGAATGCCTTTGTTTCAACATTTTTAACCAGATCATTAAAAATTTCCCGAGAATAATTAAAATTTTCTCCTTGAAGAATAGCATATCCCAGATTTTGAATTTTTAATGGTATTTCGTTAAAAGCAGTGGTTTTGTTTGAAACACACATTAGGAGGGTATGAAATAAAAATCTTGTTGCAGAAGGGAAGTAACCTTTTTGTAAGGTGTCCTTTTTTACTTCTGCATTATACCCTCTTTCCAGAAAATCATTTTTTAACTCGTTTTTAGGAAAATAAGTTTTACCTTCCTGATCATCGAGTTGAAAGACCTCCGAAATGGATTGTGGTGTAATCTTGACAGATTTTCCCTTTAGAGTAGAGTTAATGGCTACGACGGTTTTACCTTGTTTGTCAAGGGTTACATTCTTCCAGAACTCTCTTTGGGTCGCCAAGTAAATTGGTGCATCTGCTGTAAGCAAAGTTTTGTACTTTGACGCAGACATGAGATCAATGATGGAATCAAATACCTCGGTGGTGCCGGGTTTTGTGAGAAGACCCAGAAGGTTGTGAGACGGTTTATGTGGAATTTCAGTGGATTTTGCCTTTTGAGAGGCATCTTTTGAAGATGATTTGGAAGTGGGTTTTGCAGATGACTTCGATTTTGTCATTTTGGTGATGATGATCGAAGAAGATTTTGAGGTAATTTAAGAAAAACTACTTTGAGAAGAGAATTTTTAAGAATTCAATTCGACAGTAAAACCCTGTTTGGATGTTGAATGGGGGTTTTATAGGGAAAAAGTGAATGCTGACGTGGCAGCGGTTACAAAAGGTCTGATCACTATGTACTGCCCACATGCCAGGCCCTGATGAAATGAAGGACAATACTTTTATGAAAGTTACTGATGAATGGCAGTGGTTACAACGGTAACAAATGGAAGCAGTGGATGATTTATCAGTAGATATCACATCAGTGGATAAAACACTGATTTTGAACATCAGTGCTTATCAAAGAAATGAGAGAACAGGGGATGGCTTTCAGCAGTGGACAACTTTGAAGTAGAACAGACTTTTGAACAAACAGTGGTTATGGCAGACTTTTAAGGATTTTTAATGAAAACTTCATTTTTAGCTATTTTTAAGGATGGATTTTTGATTTTCTGAAAACATTTTAATGCTTTTATTCATAGAAAAACAAGATTTTGCTTGTTATTCCATGTTTAGCATGCCAATCCTAGAGACCAAGCTTTCGAAGGTGGATGTATCTAATGCTTTTGTGAGCACATCTGCCAGCTGGTCTTTAGTTGGAACATGATGCAGAGAAATCAAACCTTTTTCATAGCAATCCCTCACAAAGTGATGTCTGATGTCGATGTGCTTGGTGGTTGAGTGAGAAACTGGATTTTTGATGATATTTTCTGCTGCCTGGCTATCCAACATGAGTGGTGTCTTTAAGGCAGTGATACCAAAATCCAATAACTGATTTTGAAGCCACAGGAGTTGGGCTGTACAGCTTGCAGCAGCAATGTATTCAGCTTCAGCAGCTGCTTGCTTTTTGCTTTGCCATGAAACTAAGCAATCTCCTAGAAACTGGCACCCTCCTGATGTGGACTTCCTTGTGGTATTACATCCAGCAAAGTCACTGTCTGAAAATCCTGAAAGCTTGATATTCCCATTAGCTGGATACCAGATACCAAGTGTGGGAGCACTTTTTATGTATCTGAATATCCTTTTTACAGCAATAAGGTTGGATTTTCTAGGGGCTGATTGACTCCTTGCACAGACACATGTTGCAAACATGATGTCTGGCCTAGATGCAGTTAGGTACAAAAGAAACCCAATCATGCTTCTATATAGAGTTTGGTCAATCAGCTCATCCTTTTCATCAGACTTGACAAGCTTATTTGTTGCCATGGGTGTGCTGCATGGTTTACAATCATTCATATCAAATTTGTTTAAAAGTTCTTTAGCATATTTGCTTTGATGAATGAAAGTTCCACTTTGCATTTGCTGAACTTGGAGACCAAGAAAGCATTGCAGCTCACCCATTGCACTCATTTCAAACTCAGCTGTCATGAGTTCCCTAAACTCTTCACACATTTTATTACATGTGCTTCCAAAAATAATGTCATCCACATAAATTTGGACAATCATTAAATCCTTTCCTCTCCATTTTAGAAACAATGTTTTATCAATGGTACCTCTTTTGAAACCATTTGAGAGTAGAAATGTGGAAAGAGTTTCATACCAGGCCCTAGGGGCTTGTTTTAGGCCATACAAGGCTTTGTTTAACCTGTAGACATGATCTGGATAAAATGGATCCTCAAAACCTGGAGGTTGACAAACATACACCTCTTCTTGAATTGTACCATAGAGGAAAGCACTTTTGATATCCATCTGAAACACCTTCATGTTGTGGTTGACAGCAAAGGCCAGGAACAGTCTTATAGCTTCCAATCTTGCTACAGGGGCGAATGTCTCATCATAATCAATCCCCTCTTCCTGTCTGTAACCTTGAACCACTAGCCTGACTTTATTCTTGACAACAATGCCCCTTTCATCAGTTTTGTTTTTGAAGACCCACTTTGTGCCGATGGGACTCACATCTTTTGGCAGTGGTACAAGCTCCCATACTTGTTGTCTTCTGAACAGTTGGAGCTCCTCTTGCATGGCTTCTACCCAGCTGTTGTCTTTTAGTGCCTCTTGGTACTTGACTGGCTGATGGAGTGATAGAAAACCAGCAAAAAGACAAATGTTTTGGGTTTGGCTTCTGGTGAGCACCCCTTCATTGATGTTGCCAATGATTTGATCAGGTGGATGAGATCTCAAGATGATTAAATCTCCTTGGTATGGTATGATGGCATTTGTTGGTGAAGGCTGCAAATGTGTATCATCTGAGCTAACCACTGCTGGTGACTTTGATGATCCAGCAGTGGCTTCAAAAGGTGGTGGAATAGAAGGTAATGGAGTGGACACCTGCTGAATTTTATCCACTGTTTGGGGACTTTTGTCAGCAGTGTTTGATGATGTGGAAGCAGTGGTTAAGGGGCTACTTTGGTCAACAACTGTTGAGGTAGCAGTGGTTGAGCTTTGATAGCTGTTTTGAACACCTGATGCTCTTCCCATTTTGACAGACCTTTGAGGGATGATGATTTCATACCCATAGTCTGGTGTTGAATCCTCTGATGGACCTGCACTGTTAGTCTTGACAACAGTATTTTTAAAAGTGAATTTTTCAAGATCAAACAAATCTGCAGGATTTGCTGGGATTTTCAATGATGAAAGTTCATTGAACTTTACATTCAAAGTCTCCTCCACTGCTTTGGTCCGTGTATTAAGCACTTTGTAGGCCTTAGCAGTGGTTGAGTATCCCAGATGATAACTACCATCTACTTTGGCTGCAAATTTTGAGATGGAATCTTTTAAATTCAAAATAAAGCATGGGCAGCCAAAGACTTTGAAATATGAGATCAGTGGTTTGATTTTATACAGAATTTCATAAGCAGTCGTTTTGTGCCTGGGGTTTATTAAAACTCTGTTTTGGACATAGCAAGCTGTGTTTACTGCCTCTGCCCAAAAAGTTAATGGCAGACCTGAATCAGCAAGCATGGTTCTGGCAGCCTCAATCAAAGTTCTGTTCTTTCTTTCAACTACCCCATTTTGCTCTGGTGTTCTAGGGATGCTGTACTGCCTTACAATCCCTTTCTTCACACAGAAGGCATCCAACTCCTTATTTTTGAATTCTGTGCCATTGTCACTCCTGAAGACTTTTACTGGAAGGTCAAATTGCTTTTCAACCTGTGTCACAAAGTCTTGCAAAATGCCTGCTGTCTCATCTTTTGAGTGTGAAAGTCCATGTAAACCTAGAGAAGTCATCAATAATAACTAGACAATATCTCTTTTTCTTGAGACTCATGACTTAAACTGGGCCAAACAAATCCATGTGCAGCATTTGCAAACATTGGGTTGTTTTGGACTCTTCAATGGACTTAAAAGAGCTTTTATGTTGTTTTCATTTTAAACAGGAAACACAATGCTCAGGACATGAAAACAATTTTTGTGGTAAGCCTCTTACAAGGCCATTTTTTGAAATTTCAGTGATTGTCTTGAGATTTGTGTGTCCCAATCTTCTGTGCCAAAGTTCTGTCTCTTTGTTAGAGACAGCTGAGAACAGACAGGCATCAGTTCTGGGATACTCTTTTGACATATCAACAACATAAACATTGCCACTTCTTTGAGCAACAAGTTTTGTTTTACCAGTTTTTATTATTGCTACAATCTTTTCAACCATTTCTGGTCCAACAATCATACAACACTCCTTTGTGAAGAATGACCCATACCCTTTGTCACTCATTTGTGAAACACTCAGGAGGTTGAATTTCAGATTGTCTATCAGATTGACATTTTCAAATTTTACATTTCCAGACTGTACTGTACCAGACCCCAAAACTTTCCCTTTAATATTATTCCCAAAGGATATATCACCCCATCCATGGATTTTGAAGTCTTTGAGGAGGGCTTTACATCCTGTCATGTGCTTGGAGCCTCCACTATCTACATACCAAAGGCTATCTAAGCATGCAGAAGCTCCCTGCACATGAAGTAAAAGGATTAGTTCATTAGGGTCTCCAAAGCCAATAAGGCTTTGGATGGGCTCTTAACAGTGTCTGTGATGAATTCAGATGCATGGGCAGTGGTTAGATCAGGTGTTTGGTTCTTTTTGGCACATATTTTCTCTAACCACTGTTGGGGGTCTTGCCCAATCATCTGTTGGTACCCAAAGGGATTCCGGTTCACTCTTGGTTTTGAGGGCCTTTTGTAGGCCTCATAAACGTGTGGAACCCTAGGGTATGGTGGTTGTCCCTTACCTCTTCTATATTGATTGGCAGGGGGTGCATCAGTAACCTGAACATCTCTTTTAATGGATGTTTGGTTCAGCTGTTTTGTGATAGCTGTTTGGACTGGCACAAACAGTGGTTGATTCTTGGTGAATTTGACAGATGATGTTGATGAACTCAAGGATGTTTTTGCAGTGTACTCATTCCTTTTTACATCAAAGTTCTTGAGATACACACATTCTTGAGTTTTGCGGTTTGGTTTACCACAGATGGTGCAGCTTTCAGCAGGTACAATGATACTTGTTCTGTTTAAATCATATGCTTTTAAATGGAAACAGTCTTTTGTTAGATGATTCCTTTTTTCACAAAATTCACAAAACAGGTTTTTGATATTTTCTCTCTTCTTTCTTTTTTCAGACTCCTTTGCAGCAGAGTTTTTAACCTCTGCTGGGATGTCCTTAAGAGGAATGATTTTTGCTTTTGGAGCTTTAACACCATCAGTGGTTGTGAAATCCATGGGTTTAAAATTTTCAAGAATATCACACTCATCAGACCATGTGGGTTTAAATTGGTATTTCTCAATTTCCTCAAAAGTAGAGGATCCCACTGGTCTCTCAAGTGTGATTTTGTTACCAAGTTTATCATTGATTTTCACTTCTTGGCCATTCTTATTTGTTGGGATGAATTCAGTGGAATCATCAGTGGTTTGAACGTATTTTTCAAAAGCAGTGTTTTCAACTTCATCATGTTTTCTAAAACCAATTCCAAATTTCACATTACTTTTGATCTGTTTTTCCAACAAGAGTTCATAGCCTTTGCATGATTCCACCCATTTCTCACATGTGACTTGGGTGGACTCCAACTCCTTTTTGCAACCATGATATTTTTCTATCATGGTTTGAAGTTGGGTCTTGGTTATGCTCTGCTCTTCTTTAAGACTGCTGATTTCTTTATCTTTTTCAGCCAATTTGTTTCTAAGTTCTTTTAAAGACTTTTCAAATTTGACTTCATCAGACAAGACTTTATCCCTAAGGTTTTCATTTACCTCTTTGATGTTAGCAAATGCAATAATGCATTGGTCTGAACACAGTTTTCAAGAACTTGAGGTGTTACCTTAGCAGCAGCCATCATGGCACAATCACATTTATAATCAACTTCTTCATCAACTCTCTCTTCTTTCTCACCTGCTTTCTTTTCTTCCTTGTCTTCTTCAGACCAGGGATCAGTCAGTGGTTCAATCAGGGTTTCTGATTTTTCTCCCAGCAGTAGTTCACCAGCAATTGCAGTAACCACTGCTTCAGCCACTTTATCCATTGTTTCAACACTTAGCTGTTCACCTTCAGTTTCTACCCCTTCTTGTATTGACTCTAATGCCATCAAACAAAATTCATCATTAGAAGGATCATTAAAAGCATTGAGTGCAAAATTTTCATCACCAAGCTCATCAGGCATGCTGCTCCAGTCAACAAAGCCTTGAGTGAAAAAGCTTTGCTGATCTGGTTGTACCACTGCTGGAGCAACTGTTTGAGGTGCGACAGGTTGCACTTGTGCCTGAGGGACAGGGGTTTGAACATACTGAATCTGTGGAACAGTGGTTTGGACATAATGCACAGGCACAGGGGTTGCAACATAGTGAGCAGTGTTAACATGGGCTGCAGGGGTATATTGGGTATAGTGAACAGTGCTTTGATTTTGTGGTCTAGGGTTTGAGCTGGGATGAGTGATTATAGGACCAGTAGTTTGACTCCTGCATTCCCTAGCAAAATGACCTAGCCTATTTCACTTGTAACACTTGATTTTTGATTTATCCAACCCTACCCTTAAATTCCCATGTAACCCTAGGAATTTTCTCCCTGTACTTTTGTAGAACTTGCTTGTTCTTACACTAAGCAAAGCCAATTGATGCAAAATGTCCATCTCTTCTAAGTCAGTGGGATCAAAGTGTTGCAAATCATTGAGTTCAAAACACAAGTTATCTGACATCTGGTTTTCACAATTTCCACCAGCAGGTATATCAATAAAGTGATCATAACCCTAATCCTTACTACTGCTACCAGATTCTTCCTGACCAAACAGAGTTGTGCTGCCAAATGAATAATCATCAGCAACTTTGCCAGACTCTTGCAACTTCCTTTTCTGGTTTAACTCCCTTTCATAGGTCAGGAGTCTACCATGAAGTTGGGTCAGGGTCAGATCTTTGAACTCAGCTGAGTTTCTAGTCACAAATGCAATTGTGTCCCATTTATCAGGTAGTGATCTAAGAAACCTACTATTTTGTGTTGATTTTGGAATTTCAACTTTAACAAGCCTTAGCTCACTGATGAGACAACTAAAACGTTCAAACTGTTGGGACAATGATTCACCCTTAATGTGACAGAAGGTTTCATACTGCTGATTCAGAATTTCCCTATTGTTTTCAATAACTTCTTCAGTTCCCCCAAACTGTTCCTTCAATGCATCCCATAGCTCTTTGGCACTGTTACAACGTAACAGTCCAGCATAGATCTCATTGGGTAATGCAGATGCTATGATGCTAAATGCTTTGGCATCGAGTTCGAACTTTTGAAAATCAGTTTCAGTATAGTTTTCAGTTGGTTTAGGAACGAACTTCTTTGCATCCTCAGCACTTGGCACCATAGGAACATGGGGACCAAAAACAACAGACCTCCAACATCCGGTGTTCTGTTGAGCAAGGATGTGACCCATCCTTCTCTCCCAGATGTTGTATTCATTACGTTTAAGCATGGGTGGTTTGAAAAGAGAGCCAATGTTATTTTTATCATCTTGTGATTGTGACGTCATCCTGGTTGTTTTACAGGCACTGATTAATCAACTTTGATGGTGATTAAACCTTGCTCTGTTTTTCAACAAAACGAATAAACGATCAGTATCAACGATTATGAGCTGAACTATTTATGTCAAAATGATTGTTAAATCAAATTTGACTGTCCAAGCTCTGATACCAATTATTAGGATCTGAGTTTGATTTTGATTGTGTTTTGTGTTTGAATTAAGATGAAGGTGAATGAGTTGTGCAGCGGAAATATAATGGAAACAAACTTTACACACAATCAAACGAGAGAATTGCTTTAATCAAAACATTTTCCACAAAGAACCGAAGGATTGAATTTATTTCATCAACGATTACAATGCAATGCTTGAATACAAACTCCCCCTCAGCCTGAGCTCACAGTGTTTGTTCGTGCAGGAAGAAGATGTTGTAAAGAGCTAAATAGTACAGTGCATGGTACTGTTCTATTTATAGGCACGAGCAAACCACTGAAGCATCTAAGCTGACGTCACCATGAAAGTGACATCTAACCTCCTAACAAACTCTAACCTCTGATCTATACAACCTCTGCTATGCTAACTACTGCTATTACATTTCATTACATAAAGACATTTTAAACTACTGCTGCATCCTTCCACTGATATGTACTTCATTTCACCATTGGATCTGATCAGGGTCAATACATGGGTCTTTTGATCAGAGAGCCACTTTAGTATTTTTGAACCCAATGGGTTTCTTGGGAGAGATTTATTTACAGATGAGCTTGGAGATTTTGGCCTTGTGAAAATTTGTAAAGCAGTATCCTGAGCTTCAGACATTCGTTTGAAAGCCTTTTCTATGACTTCATTTGCTGCAGCTATGTCTTCTGCAACTTCTTTGTCAATCTGCTCTTGTTTCTTTTGCTGATCTAGCTCATTGTCTGAGATATCTGCTGATGTGTTTGGTGATGATGATTGGTTCAAAACCTTTTTGGCAAGGTCTTGAAGCTTTGCTGATTTGTCTTTATCTAAAGCCATTTTCTTGATGGCTTCTTCAAAATACTCAGCTTCTTTTTCTTTTTCCTCTGCTTTAGTCAGCTGTTTCCTCTTTTCTTGGTTTAACATAAGGATAGGGGTGTCTGCTGATGTGATCAGTGGTTTAAAAACACTAATCTGTTGTTCTGGCTTTTTGTAGTCAGGCTTCTTTGGATTGTCAGAATATGTCATCCTCCTTTTCTTCAGCCTTTCATAAGCCTCATCGGTATACTGCTTTGTCCATTTTGCTATGGCTGTAGCAGTATCCACCTTTGCATCCACTAGCTCCTGCTTCTTTCTTTTGTATTCAGAAGTCAGATCAGCAATGAACTTTTTGTATTTGTTCCAGTTTGGAGCTGTCTTCTTCTTGCTTGGATCATTTATGATTCTTTCAATTCTGTTTGCCTCATGCTTTAAAGCAACTATTGGCCATTCTTCAAACTGTTTTTCTTCAGCTGGATCGAATTTTTCTTTCATAATGTATGCAAGGTATTCTTTTATCATTTCTTTTCGTAGATCTGCTTTGGGTGGTAAGTTTGACATTTCTTTGCTCAGATCTCTTGCATAGTCTTCCATCTGTTTGACTTTAGTGAGCAAGAATTCCATTTTTTCTGAAATGGCTTCGTCACCTTGGTCTTTGCATTCAAGTTTGGCTCTTATTTTAGCTTGCCGTGCTTTGATCTCGAGATATTCTTCCAAATTTTCTAGGACTATGAAGCCTATGAGAGAAGGAAATCTTCTTTTTGAAGGATCATCCTCGGTGTAGAATTGTCTCATCTCATTTTTTACAGCTTCCAGCTCCAGTGGATATTTTGCAGCAATAGGATCATATTTGTCCTCATTTGGTTGAGTTGTTTTCCTTTTTCTTGTGTAAAGCTTTATGGGTGAAGGGGGTTTTGGTTGTGATGTAGAAATGTTGAGAGCAGTGGTGGATGATTGACAAACAGCTGTTGAAACAACTGGTGTTTCAACCTCTGTTGTCATTACAACAACTGATGTGTCAGTAGATGTCTTCTGCTTTTGAGCAGGGGTTGAAGGTTGTGAAGTTGTTTTTGGTGGTGGTGATGAAGAATCATCAGGTATGAAGATCCTTCTCCTTTTTATTGTAGGAGAGGCTGATGATGTCTTGGGTGGATCAGTGGTGGTGGTTTGAGTGGTGGAAAGTGTCTGACTAACAGTTGTTGAAACAACTGGTGTTTCAACCACTGTTGTCATTACAACAGATGTTGTAACATCTGTTGTCTTCTGCTTTATAGTAGGAGGTAATGATGATGGTGGTAGGGCAGTGGTTGTGGTGATGTGTGATGAAGTGGTGTGTGTTGAAGAGATGGCAGCTGTTTGGCTAGCAGTTTTTGAAACCACTGGCATATCAAATGTTTGGATGGAAGTTTGAGAATTTGTGATTTGATGTTTGGAGCCTTTGGGAGGTGGTTTAGATGTTTGTTTTTCTTGTTCTGGTTCAACATACAGGCCATCTTCTATTCCCTTTTTCTTCAAACCCTTAATTTTCTCCCCCTTTTTGGCATTATCTGGTAGGGGGTTATCCATGAAGAGGATAGTTGGAGGAACTTTTCCAGTGATGCATTGGATATGAGCCTTGATAGCTTTGATATCTGCTTGAGTATCTTTAAATCTTGATTCCACCATGTTGGTCAGCATTTGTACATGTATTGCATGCTGCTGATCAGCCATTTGTTTTTGTTTTTCACGCAGGGGTTGAAATACATTCCATAGCTCATTTTCCGCAGGTGCAGGTTGTGCAGGTGCTTGAGCTGGAACAGCAGTGGATTGTGCTTTTTGAGCTTTTAACAACTGCTGCACCATATCCTTTATTTCAGCAACTGATGTTTCAAGTTTTTCAATTCTGCCCGTCAATTCCTGATATTTTAAATCATCACCCATGTTAATGGGATAATCTGATTCCCCACCAGTAGTGGTTGTATCAATGTGTGACTTAGGAACTGAATCCCAAAAATCATCCATTGATGCCCCTTGTTCTTGGTACTGGGGACTTCTTTCTTCAGCACTTGATAACCTTTCGATGGTACCAGTGGTCAAAACAAACTCACTGGTGGTTACCAGAGGTGCTATAGAAGAAATTGCCTTCAAGGGAGTCTTACTAATGAAACAACTGTCCAAATGTAGATCTGTTGATCCAACACTTGTAGTTGCTGCTCCACTTGAACTACTGTCAGGAATTTTTTGTAACTCCTGCAGTGTAACCTCCTCAGTTGTTGCTGGGATAGCAGAGGTATAAGCATCAGACCCAGTCACTTGTTGGAGTGTACTCTCAGTGATAGGTGATAGAGAGGAACTGGTTTGTGTCTGAGCTATAGCAACTGCAAGCAACAAAGGTATTATGGATTGGGGTAATATGATTGGTGAGGGTATGGGTGTTGAAAGAGACATGTCCTTGGGATCAGGACTGAGGAAGATGGAACCAATCGGATCCAGAGCTTCATAATGTGGGGTCCCTGTGCTTACAACCTGATCCTTTTGTGAGGATGCAGGAGGAGTTTGAGGCAATGGTTGAGATCTTTCTTCTACCTGCTGTGAGGAAGTAGCAGCAGTGGTTGTAAGTGACATTTGTGTTGTCACTGGCAGTGGCTCTGGTATCTCATCTTCCAGAGTTGCCTTTGTTTTGGGTTTGGAGGGCTTTCTGGATGTTTTCTTTTTGGTCTTTTTGGTAATAGCAGGTGTGGGTTTCAAAGCAGTGGTTGTGCTGCTATGATCACCTGGAGCAGTGGGCTCAGCAGCTGATACCTGAGGAGCAGTGGTAGCTGCTAAATTCTGCTCAGGCACCTCTGCTTTTTTTTTTTTTTTTTGAAGGTGTTAACATTCTAGAGAATGTTTCAGGTGTCAAACCATTTATTTGAAAATAAGCACCTTGGTTGAGCAAATTTTCATTTTCCTTTCCAAGTTTTTGTTTAAAATAGTAGCTTAGAAACCTTGGAAAGAGCAAATATGATTTGCTGTCAACATTTTTTACCAAGTCATTAAAGATCTCTTGGGAATAGTTAAAATTTTCATTGTTCAAAATAGCATAACCCAGGCATTGAATCTTTAATGGTATTTCATTAAACGCAGTTGTTTTATTTGAAACACACATCAAAAGAGTGTGAAATAAAAACCTAGGTGCAGAAGGGAAATAACTTTTTTGTAAGGTATCTCTTTTTGGTTGTTCGGCATACCCCCTTCCCAGAAAATCAGTTTTCAATATGCTTTTAGAAAAAAAAGTTTTACCTTTCTGATCATCAAGCTTAAAGACTTCTGAGATTAATTGTGGAGTAATTTGAATCGCTTTACCCTGTATAGAGGAGTTGATGGCTATGACAATGTCTCCCTGTTTTTCAAGGGTAGCATTTTTCCAGAACTCTCTCTGGGTTTGTTGGTAAATAGGAGCATCTGCTGTTAACAAAGTTTTGTACTTTGATGCATACAAGGTGTCAATGATTGAATCGAAAGTGTTGGTGGTAGTGGGTTTTGTGAGTAGACCCAAGTAATTGTGAGGGGATTTGTATGGGATTTCAATGGGTTCAGCGGCCATTTGAGTGGCGTCTTTGGAAACAGAGGATGAAGATGATTTTGATTTTGGTTTCGATTTTGATTTCGTCATTTTGATGAAGAAGAGCGAAGAATGATTTGAGATGAAATTTGGAAACTGCTTTGAGAAGAGAACTTTTGGAATTCAATTCGACAGTGTAAAACCCTGTTTGGGGTTTTGATCAGGGTTTTATTTAGGGAAAAAGTGAATGCTGATGTGGCAGCGGTTATAATGACCTGATGGCTAAAAACTGACCACGTGCCAACCTCTGATGAAAGGATGAATGATGGAGGACAGTTGTTTTGTAGAACCACTGATGAAGCAAATATCAGTGGTTACAACGGTAACAATATGAGAACAGTGGGTGATTTTTACTATCAGTAGATAGCATATCAGTGGATAAAACACTGATTTTGAGCATCAGTGCTTATCAAGGAAATGAGAGAACATGGGTTGACTTTCAGCAGTGGACAGTATTTAGGAAACAGATGTTTGACCCAAAAACAGTGGTTAGGAGTAAAATAATGGTAAGGATTTGAAATGCTAGTATATCAGCAACTGTTAGTGCAACAGTGGATAAGCTTTTATAGATTTCTGACAGTGGTTTAGTATCCCAGTGTTTTAAAATCTGTTTGCAATCAAACTTTGATCTGTGTTATAATCAAACTTGAGTTTGACATGACCTTGACCTTGACCTTGACACATACACCATTTCCTTTTGATCCATTTTCGAGGATGATATCACCAAAAAAAATATAAAGGTTCAATATCCTGACAGGAGATTGAAACTTTTACTATCAAAAACCAGTAAAAGTACAAAATATATTATTCTTAAAAAAATAGAGAATAATATATCCTGCTTTATCTGAGAAAATCCTTTTTCAGAAAAAATAATGAATGTATTTTCTGAAAACAGCACCAAAAGGATCTGGTATATTTTCCAGTAAAACTCACAATCATATCATTCTCAAGTTTATGAAAATGGTCAGTGGTTTGACAACAGTGGTATGAAATTGTAGATACATTTTGACCACTATTTGGTACCATTTTCTTGTCAGTTGATTGCAAAAATGAGGACACATGTACACATAAGTTTTTGAAAACCATGTTTATAGATTTTGTTACCATGTGATGATTCTGATAGCTTGTCTAGTCCTCTTGTAAGTTTACTTACTGGAGATACTATTTTTACCTGAACTTCCCTGTACCAATGAATGCACACAGTTGCTTGATAACCATTGTTTACCCAATTTTGGACTCATAAGTGTTTTACATTTATACTCTTTTCTTTTGACTACAAAAGTTTTGAGTTAAACACACTTTTGAGATTTTGAAAATTTTCTTTTTCCCATTTTACCCATCCCATCCATAAGTAATGAAATACTCACTGGGAGTTTTTTTTTTTTTTGAAGAAGTCCTTATTCCAAAATCATTTTGCAGCAATGTTTCGAGAGATTTGGTCATTTCTACACATACTCATGCCAAATTTGAAATTACCCATGATCTGGACATGTTTGACTGCTGATTTTTTTAATGTATTCTTAACACAATTGATTTTTGATCCTTTTGAAGAATCCTCAACCTGTTTTTCAATACATAAGATCTAAATGACTAAAGTTTTAATTCCCTCTTTATGTGTAAACAAAAACACTAATGTTTTTATGAACATAGGTTTTGTCGACCTGAGGTGCATACTTTGGCTGAAAACACGATGGATACAGCACAAAACTTCATAACAACAATTGAAATCAATTTTGTAAAGAAGATTATTACACCATAGTTAACAGATATATTTTCAGATCTGAAACCTATAGGTGATTTGTGTATGACATCACTCGTTGTGTGAATTTTGTGTGTCTTATGACATCTTGGTTGTTTTACAGAGTTTTTGAATAGCAGCTTTGAACGTGATAACTCGTTACTCTGTTTTTCAACTAAATACAATCAACCTTAGTATCAATGAATTTTGAGCTGAACTATTATGTCAAATTGATTGTTAGATCGAATTTGACTGTCCAAGCTCTGATACCAATTGTTAGGATCGGAGGCTCTAGTGATTGTGCTTGTTTGTATAATTTGAACAAATCAAATAGAAATGAACAGAGTTTAAGTGCAGCGGAAATGAACAACAAACTTTGTAAACACAATCAAAGAGAGAAACAATTTTGATAAACACATGCTTGACATTAAGTCGAAAGATTTACAATACAAAACAAAAGATTACAAGTATGCTTACAAACTAAACTCCCCCTCAGCCTGATACTCCATGGTTGGTTGCACAAGATGAAAGGATTGAATTGAGGAGAAGAACTCACTCAAAATGATCAAATGTAACAGTACAGGGTACTGCTCCATTTATAGACAATCCAAACCACTGAGGCATCTCAGCTGACGTCACCATGAAAGCGACGTCTAACAACCTAACAACCTGTAACTACTGTTCCTACACAAACACTGCTATTCTTAACCACTGATTCTACATAAGACAGTTAATACACTAAACTACTGCTATCTTTTTACATCAGTGCTTTCCTCAAGGTTGATCAGTCCTTGATTGGGCAGTGCTTTGTCATCAGTAGATTGAACCAGCAGTGTTTACTTCTTAGCAGTCTTCAGGGCTTCATCAGTAGTTAGAAGAACAACAGCTGTTGTGTATGGACAGTGGATAGAGGACCATCAGACGTTATAATCACTTTCAAGGGAGAAGTCTAGTATAAACAGCTGCTTATTATGAATCCACTGTTGTGAACCAGTTTTGGTTTTCATTATCTATTCCTCTGGTAGGGTTCAATCCCAACATGAAATCATCGACCATCACACACACAAGTGTGTGTTTTTGGTTTTTAATTTGTTTAATTAAACATCTTTCTAAACTTACCCCTTTTAGTCCCATTAGTTCCAAGGTTTTATAAAAGGTTTATCTAATTCATGTTTTCTTTATTGTAATAAAAACACATAACCGACTAGGTTAATTATTCCTAGTTATCTTAATGGGTTCGTGGAAATTATAACCCGTTTCATTTTAAGTCCCGTTAACTCGAGCCTTTTATACACTTTATTTTCTCAAAGGCATTTGCTCTCCTTTTATTTATTATTAGGCTTATTTGTTTAAATCCTAATAATTTACCGGGTTAATCTTTACCACTAACGACATTTTACCCGCTCTTTAGTATTAACGGGGTTTAATTACCAAACCCGTTTTCGGCATGTTACACAGAGCTTCAAGAATTTTGATAGCTTGTAGTAAGTCGTCTTTAGGGTTCAAGATGAAAGTTTGAGCTTCATCTTCATCTTCCATGGCGGATGTTTATATATGTTTTTTTGGTGTTTGATCTATTTTTAATTGTCTTATTGCTACTTGCTAGTTGAATAATTTGAAATTGTGGTGGATTTTGATGTAATTTGTGGTGTGGGATTTGAATTTTGTTGATTCCTTAACGTTTTTAATATATATATATATATATATATATATATATATATATATATATATATATATAAGGGACCGCTAAAATAAGAACCACCTCCAGTTGTAAGAACCACGAGAACTTTTTGATCCGGGGCGAGTTGGACCAAATTTTTTTTTCATAAACGTAGAAGCGTGTATTATAAACACATTTGTAAAAAAAAATTCAAAAAAAATGTCGTGTGTGTAGTTTTGAGCACCACAAGTTTGTGTTTACGGGTACCATTAATTTTATTTAAAATTTACTGTACCCGTAAACACAAACTTGTGGTGCTCAAAACTACACACACACGACATTTTTTTTTTTTGAATTTTTTTTACAAATGTGTTTATAATACACGCATCTACGTTTATGAAAAAAAATTTTGGTCCAACTCGCCCCGTACGGTGTAGTTCTCATGGTTCTTACAACTGGAGGTGGTTCTTATTTTAGCGGTCCCCTATATATATATATATATATATATATAGAAACGGGTTCAGGAGAAAACGGGAAAAAGTGTAAGAACGGTGAGAACGCATCCTGGCCCAACACGTGGCACAGGACATGATCACGGTCCGAGGGGTTTTTTTGTCTTTTAGTATTTTTCTCCTTTCCCGATTTTCGCGTTTGACATGCTACTTTATTTTTTGCTTGCAAGATAATTTTAGCGTTATCTTGAATTATTAATTATTTGGTGTTTTACTGTTTTTCTCAGATTTCTTCTTGTTGAATTAATTCTTTTTGTGTCACATAGTTAATTTTTTGGCGTTATGGCTTTTTCCATGTCATTTTTTGGCGTTTTGTATCTTTTTGTTAGTAATTGAATACCATAGATTAATATTTTATAAAATTACAATAACACGAAATCAAAATAAACTAATAGTCTTCCGTAGGTGGGATTACATCAGAGATGTACACATCGCTTTGTTCATCACTTTCTTCAGATTCTTCATCATCAAATTTCATATTTGCGTATAACGCCATTAGCTCGTCTCTTCTTTGCTGCACCCTATTCTTGAATATCACTGCATCCTTGGATTTTGGATCGTTTGAAGGTGCTAAATCACAGAGTTGTTCAATGATAGATAGCAACCTTGTCTTCAACATTTCTTCCATTGGCTTTGAATATTGCACCCCAGTTTTATAAGTCACTTAAAGCGTTCCTTCTTCCTCATGCAATACCCAACTGCTAAGTTTTGGTATAGGAGTATCGTCAATATCATCATCATCTTCATCATCTTCTGCCGAAAATTTTCTCTTCAGACTTTTTATTACAGTTCTGGTTCTTTCACAATCGTTGTCCATTGGAACCCCAAGGGCCAGGATATCCTTCTGAACCTTTTCATTCATTCCAAGCATGGCTTTGATTGTCCTTACCTTTACCCTTCTCCTATCAGAGAACTTTATGATGAATCGTTTCTCTTTCCTTTCAAACCTCCATGCAACAACCTTAGCCATTTTTAAAGTTTTTGGCATTTTGGACAATATGTGGCGTTTTAGTCAATTTTTTAGCGTGTTTGAACTTGTGTTCTCATGGTCTTCTTTTATATTGATTTTTTTTCCCGCGTATGACAGGTAATTATGGCATTTTGAAAAAAAATATAAATAAATTTAATTCCCCAAGAATTTTTGCTTTTAATATAATAAATGTTAGTAATTATGTTTTCCGTCGTTTCATTTTACTGTTTTTTGCAGTTTACCGTTTTGTTTTCAGACTCAACTGTTTTTATGGTGTAACACGTCAAATCTTGACAGCTGTAATTATGGCGTTTTGTTTTCCAATGGCGGTTAGATAACGATTGGACTTCTTTTGTTTTATATTCTTTGCACATTGTTTCACACTTTTTTTTATAATAGTAGTTGTTCAAAGTAATTTTATTATAGTTTTGTAGTTTTTTGGGGGCGTTTTTATGGCATGATGGCGTTTTACAAGCATTTGCTCATTTTGGTGTTTTATTATATTTTTCATTATAGTATTAATATTCTTTTGTTGTTTATTAACTGAAATTACAAAACAAACAACAGATAAAGAAAATTAAAAAAAACAAAGTAGAAGCAATTTATGATTTAAATCTTAAGTGTCACCAGTCTCTTTTTTCTTTTGAAACTACAAGAACTGTGACAAATAAATGGCGTTTTGGGTTTGGCGTTGTTTATTTTCTTTGTTCATGTGTTGAAGTGTCTTTGTGGATGTTGGAGACATAGATCGACCCCGTGTGGGTGGATGCTATCTGCCCGTCGTCTTCATTATAATCAGCGAGGCCAATGTAGCATTTACACTGGTATAGGTCTCTTCTTATCATCCAAACCTTCTTCAAGAACAAAGATGACAGTATGACATATGGGTGTCATCAGTCCCTCTTTTTTTCAATTTTGTCCATCTCATGCAGCAAAATCTTACTACACTCACGTAACAAATCATTCAGCGAAACTTCATGCAGAACATTACTAAGTATCAAAGAAAAGATGTTTGCCATCGTTGTATTTTTTGGCGTTTTACATTGAGTTGTATTTTTTTAGCAACCACTGTGTTTTTTGTGTTTTTTTTGGTGTGATAAACGGAAGGTGGTGAGACGTTTCTATTTATAGGATTTTTTTGGCACGTAGTTTAGGTGGGATATTATTTTTATAACAAAAAATGTAATTAACATTTATCCGGATGTAAGGTTTGGCGTTATATATTATGGCGTTTCAAATTTTGTGGCGTTTTTGTAGCCAGAGAGCTTAAATAAAAACACAGCAAAAAGTACGCAGCGATAAAATTGACGTTTTGTATTTATTTGGCATTTTATTTTTCATTGGCGTTTTATGTGAGAAATGGTGTTTTACCTTCTTTAGCCTTAATGAAGCGTGTCCACATAATAAAATTGATGTTATTTACAAAAATGTCACCGCGCCAATCTAGTCAATAGATTGTTTTGATCGGACGATCAATAAGCGTTCTCACCGTTCTCACACTTTCTACCGTTTTCTCTAAATCCTGACCCTATATATATATAGGTACGGGATTAGGAGAAAACGCCCTAAAGTGTGAGAACGGATCTTGGCCCAACACGTGGCAGGGGGCGCTAAATGATATTCAGGGGTACGATTGTCCTTTTGTACGTTCCCTCCTTATTCGCGTTATAAATCTGTTTCAAATTAAAACTCCAAAGATTTCGTATTAGCTGTTACCTCTTTTCCAAGCTTTCTCAGATCAATGGCGTCTAACGTGGATTATGTTCAACAAAGTAATATTTGATGACGTTTCATATTTTTGTTCCAGCAAATCATGCAACACATATACAACATATATGGCGTTTTGTTATTTTATGCTTGTTTCATTGTTTTTATTTTTAAATTAATATTTCATAATGTGTTGTATGCTTTCAATGGCGTTGTTCATGTATCCAATTTATTCGCGTTTTCATTGGTAGTTAAACAATTAGTAAGAACTGATAATTGGAGTTTTCATTATTAATTTCAATTCTCATTTGGGATCTAGTATTTTTCTTATGTTTTTACGATCATTGGCGTTTTACAGCTGATTAGTTTTGAATATTATTTAGTAGTATTTGTAAACATCAGTTATTACAATTTGTTAATTTGTGTAAACTTTAGTTTTGTTAACTGTGGTGTTTTCATTATCATGTTATATTTGTTAATTATTCATGTTGTTAATTGTTTTTAATTATTCATGTCATGGCGTTTTGATTATCACGTTGCATTAGTATTGTTAATTCATCATATTTGTTAAACAATCAAGTTATGGTGTGTGTGTTATGGAGTTTTTATTATGGCGTTTTCAAATTATGTGTTTATTATGTCTTGTTTATTATTCAATTAATGGCGTTTTCATCGATAATATTATCAGAAGACATTTTCTATTTTTTAATGGCGTTTTTCTGAAATTTGTTCCTCAATGTGTTTTCTCAGATGAAGGTGCTTACTCGAATGAAAGGTTTTGCCCTAAAACTGATTTACCATTTATCATTCCTGACGTTAGTGAAGAAATAAAGCCAGAAAAGGACATGATATTCACAAGCCTCGATGATTGTTATTCAATGTGTGTTACGTATGCCAAGGCTTGTGGTTTTTCAGTCAGGAAAGGGACTGAAAAGATAAATGCTAAAGATGTAAAACATATTAAGTATTACATGTGTACGAGAGCTGGGTTATATAAGGACAAGAAGGTTGATACGTTGGACCCCAATTAAAAGGAACGGTTAGTGCGATCCAACTTTTCAAAGAGGACTGATTGTGGTGCACTGTTATGTGTAATTTTTGAGGCTGGATCGTGGAAGGTCTATAAGTTTGTTGAGGAGCACAACCATGATCTTGTTGAACGTCCTGATAAGAATTTTCTTCCAACTGAACGACACCTCACTCAGCTCCAGAAGCATGTTATACACAGCATGCCTAAGTTGAATTTGGGTCCAATTAAGGCGTTTAATGTTATGAAGACTTGTTTTAGCGGTTTTGAAGACGTTGGTGCAAGTAAAGTTGAATTTAAGAATTACAAGAGGCAAATTAATTTGTTTATAGGGGAATACGACACTGAGATGGTTGTGAGACATTTGGATGAAAAAAAACAGTCCTAGCCTAATTTATCGTACGATTACTTCACAGACGAAGACAATCGTTTGAAGGGACTTTTTTGGTGTGATGATTAAGCCAAACGTAATTACCACGTGTTTGGTGATGTGATTTTGTTTGACGCTGCGTATCGTTCCAACAAGTAATATTTTATAATTCAACCTTTTCTGTTCTTTTGGCGTTTTCACTGATTACATGCATTGGCGTTTTCTGAGTTTACATGCAATGGCGTTTTTATTATTGTTTCATTTCTCATGGCATTTTCATATGCAGATACGCTATGGTGTTTGTACCGTTCACTGGTATAGACAATCACCACTGCAACGTTACATTTGGTGCTGCATTATTGGCGTCGGAAACTGCTGATACGTATATTTGGTTGTTCAGAGTTTTTCTAAAAGCTGTTGGTTCTCAACCAAAAGTTGTCGTCATTGACCACGATCCAGCAATGAAGAAGGCTATTTCTGTTGTATTTGTTGAAACAAGGCATCGGTTATGCATGTGGCATGTGATGCATAAACTTTTTTTGAAGGTTGATTTCCTTATTTTTATGTTTGGCGTTTTAAAATATATAGCGTTCTGTACCTCGTTATAGTTTTTTCATGCAAGTTTATCTGTGCGTAATATATATGTTTTTTTTTCATGGCTTTTTCGTGTTATACATAGGTTGGTGTTAGGATATGCATGTAACAACCCGACTTTTCGAATCGTTACCAGTTCGCTTTCACTTCGATTTGTAATCATCTTGTATTTCGAGATTCGATATAAATAAAGGGATATGTTATACTAAATACTTTTTCATCACACCACACCGCTACACGCTTAAACGCTTTATATTCGCAAACGCTTACGCAACACGAATTACAGAGAATTATGCTATTTAAATTGTCATGTTTGTTTGGTTATCATACGCCTCCGCATACACTTATCACGACTAACATGCTAAATCGCAAAGGTTGTTAATAGTAGTAGTAATGTTATGATGTGTGTTCTTATGTGCTTTACTTGTGTGTGCTTATATGTTACGGATTTTACTCGCAAATGCTATCGCAACGCAAACTCAACGCAACCTCGCACAACTCGATTTATCGCAATAAAACGCAACGTAACACCCAACAAACGAACCAAGGTTAGAAAACTAACAAACACACAAACTCAGCCGTCCAAATGGGCCATCCGCCCGGATGGGGCCCACCCGTCCGGATGGAGCCATCCGGACACAATCCATGGTCGCCGCCTTAACCCTCACCCTCACCTATAAATAGGGGACTTGTGTCTCCATTCCAATACTTTCAGCCTCTCATCCGCTCCCAAGCTTTCAGACGCGAATCAAGACCTTTTGTAAGCTTTTTCTATCAAACTTCTTCAATCTACACTTATATTCCACTTCTACTCCATATTCTTTCATCAAAATCACACACACACTTTAACTTTTTCTCAAAAACCCTTGATTCTAGCCACCTCGAAGATGGTTTCCACTCGTTTTGCTTAGGCAAACTGTTGTTGAGCATCATTCAATCGAGATGGGATCAAGTTATGAAAGATTTCAACATTTTTCAAACTTATTCATGAACTTTCTTCGATTTTCATACAACTTTGGTGGAATCGGGAACACGTCAGACCTCCAACTCTTTCCAAAGTCGAGAGGCGACACGAGGGCTGATTTCCACCGAAGAGATGGACCGATTAACGGGTCAAACATGAATCTTCATCAAGAACAGAACATACGTCCAAATGGGCAAGGCCCATCCGTCCGAACGGACAGGGCTTGGTGTTTTCCGTTGTTTGAATCCGTCAACACGCCCGTCTCCGTTCAATAAAACCGTTGTTCAAGAAATTTTTTACAAAAACTTCAGCTCAGCCCATCCGTCCGAATGGACAATGTCCATCCACCTGGATGAACTGACCCTGACGACTGCCGTTGTTTTATTCTTGTTAGTACATCTGTTAAAACGTTTTAATCAAAACTTCGAAAATTTTAACGGTTCACCAACAACCACAGACCATCCGCCCGAATGGGCCATCCATCCGGATGTAGCCCATCCGTCCGGATGGACCAGACCCATCCGTTCTGATAGACTGTTGGACACTTAACTCGCTTTTTACCCCACTCGACACTCTGATTCGACCATTCAGCCCTGAGGAAGACTTATGCTTCTGTTTCCGTACATAGACTGACCCGGCGCTCCCTTCAATCCAAGTAGATCGTGTTTCTTGATTAGGACATGCACTGTGAGTATACTCGAACCCATTTTCGTTTAAACGCACTTTTGGGTGTTACATACGTTTTCTATCAAGACACAACACATGACGTGAACACTTTTCAAACGCTAACCGCTCCCACATGCTATACGTGTTTTGTTGAATGCTTGTTACTATGCTATACAATGTTACACTAGACCGCCTTTAGCAACGATAGTACTATAGTTTAGACTCAGCACCTGTTGTGAAAGGGGGTTGCTAAGGATCGGATTACTTTACTTCACGTGTTCGCTTCGGTGAACATGTGTCGCGCGTACTCTACATCGCAGTCACGTGGTTAGGTTGTATCATTGTTGGTAGTTACATGCTTCGCCCGTTACGTGTTACATGCTGGTTATGCGTAAACACTTTTAATACTATATCTATGCAAACTTGTGTACTCACCTTTACTTTATGTATTGACTTTTATTTTAACGTATGTGACAGGTTGCTTGGATGTTAAGCTGCAAACAAGTTAGGAAGTCTAGAAACCCACCAAATAAAATCTGAGTTGTCGGAATGGAATTTGTTTTTGAGACTGAATATCTGTAATGACTGTTTTTGAATTATTTGTTAAATAGTATGGGATATTAAACCTTATAAATATTGTCATTTAATAGTTGTTATGGATTCTCTTGGACAATCTGTTTCGCTCAGTGTCACGCCCCAATGATTCCGCCATCAGTTGAGGTGTGACAGATTGGTATCAGAGCCATAACTATACGGAATTAGGTCAAGTCGTGTAGAATTGACCTAGTCTATAGTCTAAGTACTAACAGACCCTTTGTACGAACCCACTTGGGGCTTCGTACGAACCCACATATTGTAATACTCTCGTTCGAACCTGTAGTACACACCTTCGTACGAACCCGCTTCGTACGGAGGGGAAGCCTTTCCTAAGGCAAAATGCAACTTGCCTTTCCTAAGGCTTACACAATACACACATTTTGAAAACGCTCGCATAACACAACCGAGTGATTGGGTCGAAATTAGGTGTGAAAACCAAGAACTCTCGATAAGATCACTCACTCTGCGTATTTTACTCTCAGCACAAGAATCTTTCGTTGAGTTAGGAGTGACATCCATACCTCAACGGGAATCTCCATCTCTATCTCGTGGTTGTCTAACCACACTTAGGAACGAAGTTGTTAAGTTAGGGGTGAAACCCACATCTTAATAACGCATTCCGTTCCCTACTTCGATTTTCAAAGATCTCACCAAAGTCTCAACTGTTCCAATAACTCGAGTCACGTAGTAACTGGAAGGATGAGTGCCGTTCGCCGTGATACGGTGAGGGCACAGTCTATTAGGCCAAAGCGTGCTTTCGACTCTACTGTGAGTAGTTGAATCACCTTGGGTAGTCGCTGTCAAACACCCAGGACACTCTATTTCATTTTCAAGCCGCAATCGCCGATTTTACGCGTCACGATTTTACTGTGTTTATGTGTTTTAAACTTACGATTCACTGTTTCATTTATTTAGCGGAAAGCGATAAATCTGGAACCCGCATACGCTATGATTCTCGTTCCGCTCTCCGCATTACAAAACGCGCAAAACTCGCACAACCATCTCAATCTAAAACTCTAACTAATCGAAAACAAACTAATGAATCTCGTACTCCTCGCTTAAACTACTTGCTATCTCTCGCAACACTCGCACGCGCTATACGAAAATTAAAGAATGGAGCTTTAGGTAGAGAAGGTGAATATGTGCAAAATATGTGTTTACGTGAATTATGTGCTCATACGTGCTTATGTGTATACGTGAATATGTGCCGACGTGTTCCTAAGCTTTACATAAATGATAATAATAATAAAATGGGTTGTGAAACGCTAAACTTTTCAAAACATAACCTAATATAATCGAATCTCATCAAATCCCTCGGGATGATGTCTGCTGCAGAACTCGTACTCGACAATGTCTTCTTTCGGCTCTCATACTCACCGAAATGTTCAGAGGAACAAAGCTGACAAACGAATCGCTTCACTTGTGGCCAAGGAAATGGCCAAGGTCATACCTCAAATTGGCAGTGAAATCAATGAAGTTAGCAGTAAATCTTTTGTTGAATCTAAGAATGAACCACCGAAAACTCCCTTCAGCTTCAAACAATTCAAAGTCTGTGGTCCTGCAAACTTTACTTGTGAGGATGGACCCAGTGCAATGTTTCAGTGGTTTGACTCGATCGAAGTCACCTTTCGTTAAAAAGGATGTCCTGAAAATCTCTGCACTGTGAATGCTACTGGAGTCTTCCAATCCAGGGCACTGGATTGGTGGACCGCTGAGCACAAAAGGAGCGGTAACGATACAGCTTATGGCCTCTCATGGGAGGAGCTCAGGGAGCTCATGATGAAGGAGTTATGTCCTCCTCACGAAGTCCAGAAGCTGGAGAATGAATTCTGGCACATCAAGCAAGAAGGAGGTGACAACGCTTGTCTCACCGCTCGTTTCAAACAGTTGAGCATTATCTGTCCCAGTCAGGTTGACATGCCTGATAAGACCGTCAAGAAGTATATTCGCGCTCTTCCCGATTGTGTAGCTGATTTTGCCCAGGCAGCAAGGCCTACTACTATCGAGGAAACCTACCAACTCGCAGCTGAGATCAACGACAAATGAGTCTTAGCTGGAGCTTTCAAAACCTCGACCAAGAGTCTCAACCAAGCTACTGCCACTCCCAGTACCGACAATGCAGCATCTCAAGGTTCAAAGTCTTCATGCCAGAGCCGCAAGTGAAAGAACAACAACAACAACAACAAGAACTATGTGACTACCGCCGCAGCTCCACTCAACGCAGTCTCCGCACCGCCCAACAACCAGAATCATCAAGTTGCTACTACCAATGCACCGCCCGTCAAGCGTGCGTATACTGGTACTCACCCTTTGTGTCCTACTTACACCTATCATCATCCGACAGGGGTCAACTGTCGCTTCTGTGTAAACTGAACATCTATGGGCACTTTACTGCACATTGCCGCTCAGGCCCCCGCCAGCAAGCTCTTCAAGCTCTCCCTGCACCACCCGCTCAACTTCCTGCTCCTCAGGTCAACCAAGCAGCTCATGCGCCCGCTGTTCATGCACGAGCTTGCTACACATGTGGTGACCCGAATCATTTTGCTAATGCCTGCCCTCTACGTGTGGTGAAACAAGAACCTTAGCAGCAACAACCACCCCAGCAGCAACAACAGCAGCCTCAACAGCAGTAGCAACCACAACAAGCAGCCCGCGGAAGAACCTTCAATATCAACGTCCGCCAGGCTCAAACTAACAACAATGTTGTCAATGGTACGTTCCTTGTTAACGGTATTTATGCTTCATGCTTGTTTGATACTGGAGCCGATAACTGTTTTGTGTCGTTTGAATTCGAAAAGCTTTTAAAACGTAAACGCACTAATCTCCCAATGACCTTCCACGTAGAAGTTTCCATCGGAAGAACCGTCACCGTCAGCTCCGTTCTCCGTAATTGTACTCTTACACTCAACAATCACGTTTTCCCGATCGACCTCATACCTATGCTGTCACACCCTGACTTTTACGGAAGCCTGATTACGTGTGACTTGCTTAATATTATTGCATTCAACCATAACAAACAACTATATGATAGAAACCACGATGTTCATCCATTTAAGTTTCAAAATAATACAATCATCATTGTTTTAAACACAGACTTCAAGTTTGAAATACATAACAACCAAAGTTTGAAGTTCCATAACAGACTTTAAAAAAAGATACTAATAAAACTAGGCTTTGAACCATGTATCCTATCAAGGATTGAATACACGATTCAAACCCTTCAGTACTGGATGACATCATTTATTTGAAGACACAACTTGTAAATCCTTGTACGCCTGCCAGATTCATAATCAAATTCCTGAAATACATGTAGTTTGAAAACATCAACAAAAGTTGAGCGAGTTCATGTGTTTTGTATGTGTGCACAAAATAAACTTTGTAGTCAGTGTACGTATGTATTTGTAAACCCCGGTATGAAAGCGTCTATGAACAGATCGATTAATGATTTGCATGGTCATTAACATGTGTGCAACGGCGTAGGAAGGCTCAAACCTAGCAGATTTTGTACCGGGCTTCCGGCTGGAAGACATAGTCACCACCTTCGGCTACTTCCGGCCCAGGGGTGGGGTTCGCAACTCCCAAATAGATCTATCACTCATGTCCCTCAGTCCTTATACGAGGATTAATGGTCTTAAGTGTGCGCGTACCCATTCACATGATCTAACAGTTCATTCCTTAGCTAACTATACCATTTATAAACATTTGTATACATTTTGTAACATGCATTTCACCCCCGAAGCAATAAAACTGAATACAGTTAAAAGAAAAGGGGGACATGAACTCACAATCTTGCGTCTCGAAATCCGGTGTAACTCAAAGCTGCTACTCGATCACACGACTACCTACAAATGTGCTAAGATGTATTAGACGGATGGGTCGTGCCTTGACTTTTAGTCTTATTTAGTATCTTTGAGTTACATTACTTTGTGTCATCAATATTATTCCAAAGTGTATAATTATTTGTTAAAATAATATATTTTAACTTGACACATTATGTACTTATACATGTATATCTTCCCCAAGAATAGGTGTATTCATACTCGTATTCTTATACCTGTTTATTTTGCCAAGTATTGGTGACGTATTCCGGTGTGTATTTATACGTACGAGAATACGTATTTTCTTGTATTTATTAAGTGTCCTTTATACTTAATTTTCGTATTTATACTTTCCGGAATATTATTTTTCATTAAATAAAAATTCAGCAATATATATATTCTTAAAATATTTTTTTAAGAAATCTTTTATAGAAAAACTATCTATAATTTCTTTCTTGGCAAAAATAATTGTATTTCCACATCCCAAAAATAATATATTTTGAAGTTTAACTTAGAAAATATATATAAATCCATTTTTCTCCCAAAAATAATATATTCTATATTTATTTAAGAAAATATATATTTTCTCCAAAAATATTATATTTTCTAATTGTTCAAGAAAACATATATATTTTTCCTTTACCCAAAAATAATATATTTTCTTCTAAAAAATATGATATATTTTTGTAATATTTATAAAATCATATTTCCATTATATTGGTTTCCAAAATACCGTTTACCAAAATATACTTATGAATTCAATTCCGAAATATTTTGTAGCTTATATTCCTTGTTCGGTTTGTCCAAATTTTGGGTATAAATTATATATTTATTTCTTGGAATTTTGGTAATATTTTGTGTTATAATTTTTGGTATTTTGGTGAGTTATATTATTTCAAGTCCTAAAATAATATAAATAATACACATAATATACAAGTAGTCACACACCTTGTGGCATCTAAATATATATTTTCCTAAATACATATATAGTCACTTTTATTTATCAAAACCAATCTCCAATATTTGTAATTTTTGTAACAAAATTTATGGCAAACTTTATATGAAAAATCATGGTTAAAATACACTTGTAAACACTTGTTTAAAAATATTTTTCTAAGTGTTAAAATTCTAGAAATTTATTGCCATAGTTTCCCCTTAAAAATGGAGGTTTCCATGCTTTCAAAGCATATCATTTTCTTTTATAAATTATCCCAATTCATCAACAATTCAAACAATACTTACCAAGTGCCAAAATCACACCATTTACACTACTTCATGAACTTGAAAATTTATAAAAATTTGTAGTAACTTAGTATGATGTTTAGTAAGCTTAGTTACCCTTTAAAGTGTGGTTATTTAGTTAGAAATCACATTCTTGCAAATTTTAGACTTTCACAACTTGTAACTTGAATTTGTAAAAATATTTCTTCTTGAATTTTTCTTGTTAACCACATGTTTCTATACTTGAATAAGCACTAAAAATGTGATTAGTTTCTTTAAAAACCATATTTATATAAATCTTGTAAGTAAACTTAGTTTCTTGAGAAAATCAATTTTGAAATCATACATTTACAAGATCTATATTATACTTTGATCATCATCATTCAAGAAAAATACTTCATACTTCAAGTTCATGCTTACATAAGGTATGATCATCTTGGTTTTTCACAATATCATCCTCTCATCTTGCTAGATCATGTGTTTAATCACAATCTAGCAAGTTTCATATGATGTTTAACATCATAAACACAAACAATCAACAATCAAGAAGCATACATACACATAAACAACATAGATTATCATGATTTAGAGCTTTATGTTAGTAATTATGTTTTTGATCTTTGATGTTCTTCATGATTAGTCTTTTACATACACTTTTAACCAACATAAAGAGAAGTAAAATGAGATTAGATGAGTCTTACTACTAGCACAAGGCTAGGGAAGAACACAAGATTAAGATGATGCTAATCTTGGTGGTTAAAAGCTTGTGGGAGAGGTCCTTCACTCAACAATGGCTCCTAGCTCCTTAGTTAAGCTCCTAGCACCTTGTGATCACTTGGGAATGGAAGGACTAAACTTGAAAGTGATGATGGTGGTGGTGTGGTTCTCGACCGAGAGTGGGAGGAGAGGAGAGGAGAGGAGAGTTTGAGTGTGCTGATGTTGTGAAGAAATGAGAGTTATGGGACTTGTGGTTTCACTTATAATCCTGCAACATCTTTTAGACCATTGGTTCCAATGTTTACTAAAGATCTAGCACAATCTAATAAACAATTAAGCAAAAATCATGGGTGGGCCACTTTTGATGTCTGTCGTTAGTGACATGCAAAAATCATGGCAGCGGCGCCATTTTGATGTCTGTCGTTAGTGACATGCAAAAACCGAAATAAACTAGTAGCTAGAGTAAGTCGGATATCGAACCAGAGGAGGATTGTGGAAAGTGTTATGATGCTAAGTATTAATTAACTATTACTAAAAAGTTAAACTCAATTGATGGCTTGATTGATTATCTAAAAATTACAAACTAAAAGTGAGATTTAAATCAATAAAAAGAACAATGGTTCCTCCAGATTTCAGGTTTTACAGCTAGATTCAATTATGTGTTTAATCGAAACACTCACATAGACATAAGTGTTTAACTTAATTCATCAATTGTGATAACCAACGACTAAGTACTCCGGTCAATACATAACGGGAGGTTATCGAATGATTATCAATTACAACTTACAAACCCTAACCCCATGTCAAATATATCCCAATTACTAGAACTCTCGGGAACTGAATGCTTAGAAATTAAGGTTTAAATAAATGCAATTGTCTACAATCAATAAATCAAATCAAAGGTGAAAAACATCGAATGCTTAGATCACCGAGTTAAACGATTGTCACAAACACATAAAATTATCCAACTTACAAAAACCCTCCATCCGGAGGAAACCACTAGGACTAGCCGCTCATGTTGGTGGGATTGATCTTCGTAGCCGTCCCCTTTTTCTCTCGTCTACTGCCTGCCGTCCAAGATGTTATAATGTTCGAGATGATGATGATGTATCTTCCAACAACTTCTATCACCGGCCCACCTTCAAGTCCACGTCTACAAGCCCACCTTCACATGATGATTCTTATTGGCCCAATTAATGGTGATGTTACTTGTGATGTGCTTTGTGTAGCCATGTGCGGCCCAATCAACATAATCCAAAGAAGTCCAACTAACAGCCTTATATGATGATGTCGGCCCACCTTATTTTAATTCCTCATATTCACGTGATGTTCTGCCGCCAATATATGACTGATCATGATATCTTAGGTTTAGAAAATAATAATAATACCCCCTTGGCTTGTGACCTTCACGTGATAATATGGCTGCTCATAAAAGTTGTTCCAAAAGTTGTGTCTTTCCAACCGCCACGTATGATGATGGAATCGATGTGATGTTTATGTTGTAAATTGAGAGCCAACCAAAAACCCTCCACTTGCTGCCACTTAATTATAACAATAGAGATGTGATATCCCTTGGTGCCCCTTCCTTAATTAGAATAATCTTTTGATCATGATGGATGTTGAATTAATTTATGTTGTTCCTTTATTTCCTTCCCACATGTCGGCTACAAAAGTCAGCGCCTTTATGCCTTAAGGTTCGAAACCCTTTAAAAGCCTTGGAACATCACATGCACATGCTGACCATGTATCATTCTGCCGTAAGTTACGCATGTAAGCCGTAGCCTACGATTCAATATTTCTGTTTGTTTTGTGTTTCTGTTGACCGTATGCTACGAAATTCAACCGTAGGCTACGGTTGACTTTGGCTGGAATTCTTTGGCTAAATTTTAACTTTCATTTAATTACCAATCAACCTCTGGACTTCAGTCAACCCTTTCAATCCGAACAAGTCCCAAATACTCCTTTCGCTATGTCTATCATCCACAAGTGTTCCGAATCATCTCTAACCACTTTAACTTCACCGAATTAAGCGTTTAACCTGAAAAATCATAATCTCGCGTAGTTATCACATTCAAAGTATATAAATACACAAAACGCAATAAAACACACAAGATAGCAATATTAACACTCGGTTTTGAACATCTCCATCACATCCCCACACTTAACGTTGATTGTCCTCAAGCAACCATTACAAACATTACTCACCTTATTAAGAAATCACCACTGAATCCCTTACCGAATTAGCAATTTAAGGTTCCAAGTCATACCCGTCCCATAGACTGACACAATCGAGATTAACAATCTGACAAATAAATGATACACATTTAAACCAGCTTAAGACTTGCCTAACTAAAATTAACATGCTTATGATACTACACACATGCCACACGCCCCTCACAATAATCACTCCTCTCGGTTTAATCAAGACTAGCGTGTAATGTGCTAGTATATATTTCACTCAAAACCAAATATGCTACTTTGCAATCATAAGCTTGTATAGCAATCACACCTCCACTGTATCAAATAACGTAGCACATATCAGAAGGACTTTTGGGTTTTGGGTTAAGGGTAAAGGTAAGGAATTATTTTTGGCTTTTTATATTTATTGGCGAACACAAATGAATATACCAAACCATGACAACTTATTCACAATAATACTAACACTATGGGTGATTTTCGACCCATTTATTTAACACGAACATAACAATGATTTTTTTTTCTTTTTTTCTTTTTCTTTCTCTTTTTTCATTTTTTTTTCTCTTTTCATTTTTTTCAACAAATATCTAACACACAATTGTCATTCATGGTTGGTATTTAAACGGGTCAAACAAGGTGTAACAAACGACAGGTATAAGGCTCAACATGGTTAACTAAGGTAGGTGGATAAACAATCAACAAATAGAACAATGAAGGGATCCTAATGCCTTTATCATATACGTGTAAACGCTAAAGCACAGTCTCGACACGTATCAAACCACACAAGTTCTAACACAAAGCAACATATGGCCTACACTCAACAATTGAACATCTATTGTAAATCAACTATCAATCTAGTAGGCTCAAATATCTCACCGAACAAAAGGAATAAGGGTTACCGACACGTAGCATGTGTAATTCCTAAAGCATGTTACCCCTAGTTAGGCATCTCTTCTCACTATTTTCTAAAACTTGCCAGAAATACTCTTATGAAACTTAAAGGGACAACCATGACTAGGGATCTAAGTTAGTTTAATATCAGCAAGAAACCCATTAGCGATTGAAAATGTTGGTTTTCATGTAGTTCAAGCATACTTGAGAAACAAAAATTTTCAAAATTTATCAATTTTAAGCAAATTCAAGCATTTAAGATCAATATCTTACCAACCCTCTCTCGAGTTACCACATCCCCACACTTGGGATACATTGTCCCCAATGTATGGTGCAATTTATACTCTAAACTCGAGAGATACCACCCACGGACCATGAACGGCTAACAACCTAGACGACTCAACACAAAGAAACCACTCCCAACACAAAAATTCACACCACCAAGTAGACAAAAACAAATAAAACACAGGATAGATAAACACATGCACTTGATCAGAAAACAAGTGAGTGTTTGTAGTGGTGTAGCTGCTGCGATCTAACCGGACCATACGCCCGTCATAGATACTTTGAGATCTCACCGGGGATGTTGCCAAACATCCCCACACTTGATTCATTGCATCCGTGAAGATGGAACGCAGAAACCTGTCAAAACACAAACACACCAAAACGAAACCAAAACAAAGTACAAACTCTACATCCTCGGGCTGCCTCCCGAGAGCGCTAAGTTTTAGGTCTTCAGCCAGACCGTACCTGATATGCGCTATGGTGGTCTCAGTGCACATTTACCCCTTGTATTTCCCATGAATGCACGGTACCTGACATCACTGATCCAGCGGGGTCTAATTTTTATCAAGATGTCCACTGACGCACTACAATTCGGCCTCAATCCGCACTTTCCTATCGAGTTCCCAACATACACTCGATAGTTAACTCTCCACAAGCGTTTCTTTTTACTCCATATCAGCAGATAAGTTGGATTATTGCACAACCACTTTATGATGATCCGCCCGATGTCCTTCACCGTCACCTTCCTCCTCTCTATACGTGCATCCCCACACTTATTTTGTGGAATGTCTTCTTTCACCTCATCAACTTCAACAATTTTCTCCACATCTGACTGTTCAACAATTGAGAGAATCATCGGTGTGGTATTAACCTCCACAGCCTCATCCCTTACTTGAGAAGGAGACATCTGTAGAGACACCCATCTATCCCTGGCTTGGCGTTTTTCCATTGGAGTCATTCTTGGCCCATCATCCTTCACTTCAGGCATCAAAAGGTTATACTTAGTAATCAACATCTCCAACTGGTCCTCTATTGACAGGTCAGGTTTCGCCAATTCCTTTTCAATGTATGCCAGCTCTCTTTGTCTCCTATATTCCATAAGACTTCTAAATTGGGGTGATTGATAGTAACTAGGTGACTGGGGTGCACATTCAGACTCACCCTGATCAAATGTAAGCTGGGTATGATAGGCATCCTGATAATATACCGGATGGTCTTCATAAGAAAATCGAGAGTATTCATCATAACAATGGTCATACTCCTCTTGGTAACTCACGCTTTGTACCATCCCTGGATCATAGCTACTCTCATACCATGTCTGCTCATCATAATAATAATTCGTATCCGATTGGTAATCATATGCAACTCGCTGCGAATCAGAATAAGAATAAGAATAGTATGGGTGGACATCATCATCAGAATAAAAATCCAACTCATCTGCTCTCCTTTGTTCGTCCTCACACACTTTCCGGAACACAGGACAATCGTCACGCGTGTGACATGGACTACCACAACCTCGGCATGACCAGTAAGTACTTTCCATAATAAGATCTGCAATAAATCTGCACAGACAAAACTAGTATACCCAAGGTAAAAGCAAACAGTGGAATATGTGACGAATAAAAAACTATTTTTGAAATTTTTTTTTAAATTTTTTTTTTTGAATTTTTTAAACTAAAACTTAACACTAAACACTTTGCGCACGCCTCCTCGGCAGCGGCGCCATTTTGATGTCTGTCGTTAGTGACATGCAAAAACCGAAATAAACTAGTAGCTAGAGTAAGTCGGATATCGAACCAGAGGAGGATTGTGGAAAGTGTTATGATGCTAAGTATTAATTAACTATTACTAAAAAGTTAAACTCAATTGATGGCTTGATTGATTATCTAAAAATTACAAACTAAAAGTGAGATTTAAATCAATAAAAAGAACAATGGTTCCTCCAGATTTCAGGTTTTACAGCTAGATTCAATTATGTGTTTAATCGAAACACTCACATAGACATAAGTGTTTAACTTAATTCATCAATTGTGATAACCAACGACTAAGTACTCCGGTCAATACATAACGGGAGGTTATCGAATGATTATCAATTACAACTTACAAACCCTAACCCCATGTCAAATATATCCCAATTACTAGAACTCTCGGGAACTGAATGCTTAGAAATTAAGGTTTAAATAAATGCAATTGTCTACAATCAATAAATCAAATCAAAGGTGAAAAGCATCGAATGCTTAGATCACCGAGTTAAACGATTGTCACAAACACATAAAATTATCCAACTTACAAAAACCCTCCATCCGGAGGAAACCACTAGGACTAGCCGCTCATGTTGGTGGGATTGATCTTCGTAGCCGTCCCCTTTTTCTCTCGTCTACTGCCTGCCGTCCAAGATGTTATAATGTTCGAGATGATGATGATGTATCTTCCAACAACTTCTATCACCGGCCCACCTTCAAGTCCACGTCTACAAGCCCACCTTCACATGATGATTCTTATTGGCCCAATTAATGGTGATGTTACTTGTGATGTGCTTTGTGTAGCCATGTGCGGCCCAATCAACATAATCCAAAGAAGTCCAACTAACAGCCTTATATGATGATGTCGGCCCACCTTATTTTAATTCCTCATATTCACGTGATGTTCTGCCGCCAATATATGACTGATCATGATATCTTAGGTTTAGAAAATAATAATAATACCCCCTTGGCTTGTGACCTTCACGTGATAATATGGTTGCTCATAAAAGTTGTTCCAAAAGTTGTGTCTTTCCAACCGCCACGTATGATGATGGAATCGATGTGATGTTTATGTTGTAAATTGAGAGCCAACCAAAAACCCTCCACTTGCTGCCACTTAATTATAACAATAGAGATGTGATATCCCTTGGTGCCCCTTCCTTAATTAGAATAATCTTTTGATCATGATGGATGTTGAATTAATTTATGTTGTTCCTTTATTTCCTTCCCACATGCCGGCTACAAAAGTCAGCGCCTTTATGCCTTAAGGTTCGAAACCCTTTAAAAGCCTTGGAACATCACATGCACATGCTGACCATGTATCATTCTGCCGTAAGTTACGCATGTAAGCCGTAGCCTACGATTCAATATTTCTGTTTGTTTTGTGTTTCTGTTGACCGTATGCTACGAAATTCAACCGTAGGCTACGGTTGACTTTGGCTGGAATTCTTTGGCTAAATTTTAACTTTCATTTAATTACCAATCAACCTCTGGACTTCAGTCAACCCTTTCAATCCGAACAAGTCCCAAATACTCCTTTCGCTATGTCTATCATCCACAAGTGTTCCGAATCATCTCTAACCACTTTAACTTCACCAAATTAAGCGTTTAACCTGAAAAATCATAATCTCATGTAGTTATCACATTCAAAGTATATAAATACACAAAACGCAATAAAACACACAAGATAGCAATATTAACACTCGGTTTTGAACATCTCCATCAGCCACACCCATTGTAATCGTAAGTTGAGGGGGGGGGGTATAGGTTAGTTGGTAATGGTTAGTTAAGTTAGTTTGGTTGAATTCCAAGGGTTTAGTTAGTGTACAAGTTGTTATGATGTTATAAGAGGTGTTATGATGTTCGGGGACCATAACTAGCTTGGAAATGATAAAACAATGCTTCTAGTGAAAAGTTGGTGTTTCGGGTAGTGTCCGGTTGTTCGGTTGGTTACCGGTTCGTTAAGGTGCTAAACTATGCAGTTTAGTGTGCTTTATGTTACCTTTTGTGACAGTTTTGATTCCCGACACTTAGGAAAGCATTCTGGACCATTTAACCATAATTCTGCATAATATTAAGTTGTTTAAATGCTGATTTTTTGCTGAATTCTGCAAAATTCTGCAGTTTATGTGAATTTTAGGCACTTTCCGACAATTAAACGATCACTAGGAAGGCAGTTTTGTGATCCTTACTTCCCTACACACCATACTAGTGTAACTCTTGGTTTCTGGCTCATTCTGTGTCTCAATATCATGTCTGTCTAAGTACTGAACTCCCGTCAGTATTCCTGATTTGTTTGATAACTGTGCTAATCTTTGTTTCGTGCATCATTTGAATCATAAAGCGTTGAATGCAATAATGATATGACATTATGCAATATATGATGCATATGTATGTATTATGACAATAATCAGAAAACATTCATGTCATTAATTTAAATCAGCACAGTTATTAAGGCACTAATTACTGTTTAATTATTGTACGGATACATGAAATTTTGACAGTTGTCACATTCTCCCCCCGTTAAGAAAATTTCGTCCCGAAATTTTAAGCTGCGCTATCGGTTGCAGGGGAGTTAGGGAACAAATGTGGGTATTTTGTTTTCATGCGATCTTCACGCTCCCAAGTAAACTCTGGGCCGTGACGTGCGTTCTATCGAACCTTGACAAGCTTAACACTACTCCTCCGAGTCTTGTTAACTTTCCATACGGTAACCTCAATAGGTTCTTCTGTGAAATGGAGTGTGTCGTCTATTTGTACCTCATCCGCAGGGATGATAACTGTCTCTTGAGTTGGACTCTTCTTCAGGTTTGACACATGAAATGTATCATGAACACCGTGGAGTTCCTCTGGTAGCTCCAACTTGTATGCTACGGTACCAACCCTTTCCAATATTCTGAATGGACCAATATAACGTGGGTTTAACTTGCCACGTTTCCCAAAACGTGCTACACCTTTCTAAGGTGAGACTTTCAGTAGAACCATATCACCCACTTCGAATTCCAAGGGTTTTCGCCTTTGGTCCGCATAACTCTTTTGTCGATCACGAGCCACCTTGATGCGCTCTCGGATCTTCATGATCTTATCAGTCGTTTCCTGGACCAGTTCAGGGCCAACCATCTGTCTATCACCAGCATCAGTCCAACATAACGGTGAGCAACATTTACGTCCATAGAGAGCTTCGAACGGTGCGGGTTGAATGCTTGTGTGGTAGCTGTTGTTATAGGAAAACTCAACCAAAGGTAAATGAGTATCCCAACTGCCACCAAAATCCATTACACAAGCGCGGAGCATATCTTCTAACGTCTGACTAGTTCTTTCGCTGTGTCCATCCATCTGCGGGTGAAAGGTTGTACTCAGATTCAACTGAGAACCAAAAGCTTCTTGAAAGGATTGCCAAATCCTTGACACAAACCATCCATCTCTATCAGATACTATCGAGATAGGCACTCCATGACGTGCCACTATCTCTCTGAGGTAAAGCTCAGCTAACTTCCCTGTGCTATCTTTCTCCCGAATCGGTAAGAAGTGCGCAGACTTCGTCAATCGGTCCACTTTTACCTAAATCATGTCATGACCTCTGGGAGTCCTGGGTAACTTTGTTATGAAGTCCATAGAAATCTGTTCCCACTTCCACATGGGTATCTCAGGTTGTTGCAGAAGACCTGAGTGTTTCTGGTACTCGGCCTTTACCTTGGCACAAGTTAAGCACTTCCCAACGTAAATGGCAACATCACTCTTAAGTCTTGGCCACCAATAGTAATCCTTCAGGTCTTGGTACATCTTGTCCGATCCTGGATGGATCGAGTACCTCGACTTATGAGCTTCATCGAAAATAACCTCTCTAATACCACCAAAACGTGGAACCCAAATACATCCCATAAAATACAAGGTTCCTTCCTCGTTAGGCTCCAACTTCTTCTCCATTCCTCGGAGATATTCAGCCTTAATGTTCTCCTTCTTATAAGCTTCTTTTTGCGCGGCACGAATACGCAACGTGAGATCCGTCTGGATAATCATCTCTAAAGCCCCAACCCTTATGAGCTTGATCCTTTCTTTTCGGCTTAAGGCGTCTGCCACCACATTCTCCTTTCCGGGATGATACTTGATTTCGCAGTCATAATCATTTAACAACTCAACCCAACGTTGATGTCTCATGTTAAGCTCTTTCTGATCGAATATGTGCTGAAGGCTCTTGTGATCCGTGAAAATAGTACATCGAGTACCATACAAATATTGCCGCCAGATCTTCAAAGCAAATACCACTGCGCCTAGCTCCAAATCATGCGTGGTATAATTCTTCTCATGGACCTTCAGTTGGCGAGAAGCGTACACGATAACCTTTTGGCACTGCATAAGCACGCAACCCAATCCCTGACGCGAAGCGTCGTAATATACCATGAAGTCGTCGGTGCCTTTGGGTAGGGATAATATAGGTGCATCGCATAGCTTGCTCTTGAGCAACTGAAAATCTTCTTCTTGCTTGTCTCCCCATTCATACTTCTTGTGCTTTTGAGTAAGGGAGGTCAACGGTTGAGCTATCTTGGAGAAATTCTCAATGAACCTGCGATAATACCCTGCTAAACCCAAAAACTGTCGGATCTCGGTCGGTGTCTGTCACGGCCCCCGACCCAGTTTGACCTGTTTCAGGAGCCGCGGAACAGAAAATCCCGTGGTATTTATTATTTAATTGAGTTAACAGAGGAAGTTTTCTTCAGGATCTTTTCAAAGCTGAAATTTCCCGATTATTTTATTTCACAACTCGGGATAAAACCCTGGTAATCTACAATCATATGATTTTGCTGAGAAATCTTTATTTTACAAAACATATTTCTTTATTTTATATTGAGCCCCTTCCTTAAGCTTGTAGTGCTTCACGGCACTTTTCCTGGATCACAACAGATCACCTGAAACATGTTTGAAAAAGATTTTGTCAGCGGGAAATACTGGTGAATCATTCTATTTAATAAAATGACACGTTTGGTTATAATTTACAGTATTAAGAGCGATTACAATGTTTCCTGATATCAACCAACTACCCACAGTATTTGTCACTCGATTCGTTTCTGTGACTATGGTCATATCACTATTGGGTCCTGTCACCCAATAGTGACGTATATCACTAATTAGGCTCGCCCACCTAAAGTGATAAAAACAGCAGTAATGTGCACAATACCCCACATACCGGCTGTAATTTGGTGATTACAAAGACTTAATCCCTGTAATTATAACTTTTGAAAATAAACATGATTTTGAAAGTAATTTGATAAAAAGAGAATGACTCACATTGTAGATTTAACACAGGCAGAGTCTAGTCTATGGATTAGTCTTGTTACCTAAATTAATAACATGCACACGAACTGGGTTAGTAACTAATACAGCGTTTACGATAACTCACGAGATCAAACCCTCACAACGAATGACAAAGTGCAATACTTAAACATCCATCGAATTCACGACGAATGACAAAGCATAACCCTAATGTGGGCAGCACTTAAACATCCATTGGATAGTTTTAATCGATCGGACATTGAATCGTAGCAGCGATCGAGTTAATACCCGGTATCGGAGCAGTGCCTCACTAATATTGAAAGTAATTTTGACTTCAGAGTATTGATAATTCGTTTTTACGAAAAGATTTCGACACCAGTGGACTGTGCATGCAACAAGCTATTTATAGCTGAAATTGAGGCCTCACGCGGCCCGCGTAAGCCTTCGGCTTACCTTTACGCGGCCCGCCTGGCCGCCTAGTCTACGAGTAGGGTTGATTGGTCACGAGTAGGCTAGCCAGTTGGACACCACGTGGATCCGGAACACTTATCTGGTCAAACAGGTCTTGACGCGGCCCGCGTAAGACAAGGCTTACTCTTACGCGGCCCGCCTGAGAACCATATTTCTTGTTTTCTTAGTTTTTTATGCCCAGTATGGTTTCAGGGGTCCGGGTTTATACTTACAGGTATTTTTAGGATAATTTTGAGAGTCCTTACATTCTCCCCACCTTATTTAGAATCTCGTCCTCGAGATTCATTGGAATAAGTGAGGATACTTTCGCTTCATTTCCGATTCCAGCTCCCAGGTGTATTCAGGTCCTCTCTTTGAATTCCACTTGACCTTAACAAGTACTAACCGTTTGTGTTTGAGAAACTTCACCTTTCTATCTTCTATTTGAAGAGGTTTCTCAACAAATTTTAACTTTTCGTTTACCTCTATATCTTGAAGAGGTACTACCAAAGATTCGTCGGATAGGCATTTCTTGAGGTTAGATACATGAAATACGTCATGTACTCCTGCCAATTCTTCTGGTAGTTGTAAACGATAAGCAACTGGTCCTATACGTTGGATCACTGAAAATGGTCCTACGTATCTTGGACTTAGCTTTCCTTTCTTACCGAACCGAACTACTCCTTTCCAAGGAGAAACTTTTAAGAGTACCCTGTCTCCTATTTCGAATTCCAATGGCTTTCGTCTATTATCTGCATAACTCTTCTGACGATCTCGAGCCGTCTTTAGTCTTTCCTTGATTTGAGAAATTTTGTCGGTAGTCTCTTGTACTATCTCCGGTCCTGACAATTGACTTTCTCCTATTTCTGCCCAACAAACTGGAGTTCTACACTTTCTTCCATATAGTGCCTCGAATGGGGCAGTTTCAATGCTTGCATGATAACTATTGTTATAGGAGAATTCAATTAATGGTAAATGATCATCCCAGTTTCCACCAAAATCTATCACACATGCTCGGAGCATATCTTCTAGGGTTTGTATCGTTCTTTCACTTTGCCCGTCTGTTTGAGGATGATATGCAGTGCTCAAGTTCAGTTTAGTTCCCATAGCTTCTTGGAAACTTATCCAGAAGTGAGAAGTAAAATGACTATCCCTATCTGATACAATGGAGAGTGGAACTCCATGTAGGGATACAACTTCATCTACATATAACTTTGCCAACCTTTCCATGCTAAAGGTTTCTTTCATTGGTAGAAAATGAGTTGATTTGGTTAATCGATCCACAATTACCCAAATCGCATCATTACCTTTTCTGGTTTTGGGTAACTTAGTAACAAAATCCATTGTTATGAGTTCCCATTTCCATACTGGCATTTCTAATTGTTGTAGTAGACCTGAAGGTTTCTGGTGTTCTGCCTTAACTTGTGAACAAGTTAGACACTTAGAAACATATCTAGCTATATCCTTTTTCACTCCTATCCACCAGAAATTATTTCTTAAATCTTGATACATTTTATTGTTACCAGGGTGTATGGTATACCTAGATTTATGGGCTTCTTCTAAAATTTTATTTCTTAATTCTCCTTGCTTAGGTACCCAAATTCTTTTCTTATGGAATCTCCAAATTCCATCATTTCCTTGCTCTAATTCTTTTATTAGTCCCTTCATTCCTTCAGCAGCATCCTCTTTTGTTGTTTCTTGAATATTCTTCAGTTGCTCCATTAAATCTAATTGCAGATTTAATCTAAGAGCACGAACCCGTCGTTGCTTCTCATGATACTTACGACTTAAGGCATCTGCAACTACATTTGCTTTTCCTTCGTGATACTGAATATCACACTCGTAATCACTTAGAATTTCCATCCACCTTCTTTGCCTCATGTTTAACTCTTTTTGCCCAAATATATATCTTAAACTCTTATGATCTGTATAGACAGTAAACTTACTTCCATACAGATAATGTCTCCAAATTTTAAGGGTAAAAATTATGGCTCCTAATTCTAAATCATGAGTCGTATAATTCTCCTCGTGCTTTTTCAATTGCCTTGAAGCATACGCAATTACCTTCTTGCGTTGCATTAACACACATCCTAATCCTAGTTTTGAAGCATCACAGTAAACTTCAAAATCTTCAGTCCCTTCTGGTAAGGCTAGGATTGGGGCATTTGTTAACTTATGCTTTAGCATCTTAAAAGCTTCTTCTTGTTTAGGTCCCCATTCAAACTTAATTGCTTTACAGGTTAGCTTAGTTAATGGTACAGCTATTTTGGAAAAATCCTTAATAAACCGTCTATAGTATCCAGCTAAACCTATAAAACTTCTAATTTCCATTGCGGATTGCGGATTGCGGAACCTTCCATTTGGTAAATGCTTCTATTTTAGCAAGATCTACATGAATACCTTTGTGATTCACCATGTGTCCTAAAAATTGCACTTCTTGTAGCCAAAATTCACACTTTGAGAATTTGGCGTAAAGCTTTTCTTTTCTTAACAAAGTTAAGAGCGCATGCAAGTGCTTACAATGTTTGTCTTGACTTTTGGAATAAATAAGTATATCGTCTATGAAGACAATTACGAATTTATCCAAATACGGTTTACAGATTATATTCATCATGTCCATGAATGCAGCATGTGCATTTGTTAATCCGAAGGGCATGACTGTAAACTCGTAATGACCATACCTAGTTCTGAAAGCAGTTTTAGGTATGTCTTCTTCTTGTACCTTTAATTGATGATATCCGGAACGTAAGTCAATCTTAGAAAAGTATCTAGCTCCTTGAAGTTGATCAAAGAGATCATCAATCCTAGGTAATGGATATCGATTCTTAATTGCAACCTTATTCAATTCCCTATAATCAATACACATTCTCATCGAACCATCCTTCTTCTTTACAAACAACACTGGTGCTCCCCACGGGGATGAACTAGGTTGTATGAAACCTTTACTTAGTAATTCATTTAATTGATTTTTCAGTTCTAACATTTCTGTGGGTGCTAACCGATAAAGTGCCTTGGCTATCGGTATAGTTCCTGGAATTAGATGAATTCTAAATTCTACTTCCCTATCTGATGGTAATCCAGGTAGTTCTTCTGGAAATACATCTGGGTATTCTGATACTACTGGAATTTCCTTAATTTCCTTACTCTTAGTGCTAATGATTACTGAAATTATATACACTATCCCTTGCTTTCGTTCATAATTAGCAATTTTCATTACTGATATGAATTTCATATGTTTACGTGGTTTATCTCCTGTAATCATGATTACTTCTCCAGTGGGTGCCTGAATCTCTATAGAGTTCTTATCACAAAGGATTCTAGCATGGTTGGCTACTAACCAATCCATTCCTAACACTACATCGAATTCGGCTAATTTCATAGGTAACAGGTTTGCAGAGAATTTATGACCTGAAAGTTCTATATTTCCTTCCTACAAAACCTTATCTATTTTAACAGAATTTCCATCTGCCGTTTTGACTGTAAAAATCTGCCTAATGTTGGTTAAGGGTAAATTAAGATTTTGGCATAATGAAGTATTTATAAAACTTTGGTTTGCACCAGAGTCAAATATTACTTTTGCGTAAACGTTGTGAACTAAGAACGTACCCGCTATCACATCCGGAATGAGTTCTGCTTCTTGAGTGGTCAGCTGGAATGCTCTGACATTCTTCTTAGTAACTCCGTCGGCCGTCTTGGTTTTGTTGTCTACTGGTTTGGCCAATTTAGGACATTCTGTTTTAAAATGCCCCGCTTCTCCACAGTTAAAGCAGATTATGGTTTTCTTTCTGCAGTTTCTTCACGATGTCCTACAGTTTTGCAAAAGTTGCAGGTTATATTGCATCTTCCATAATGTTTCTTTTTGCAATTCCTGCAGAACTGAGGAGTTGAGAATTGCCCTGTTCCTCTTTTCTTGAAGTTACTACTATTACCCACACGAAATCCTTGGGTAATTTTCTGAGCCAGTTCCTTCTTTCTGTCTTCATCTCTTGTGCGTACCAGTTCGTCAGTTAGGGTATTAGCTAATTCTACCGCATCGTCAATAGTACGAGGTCTCACAGCTTTAACGATATTACGGATTTCGCTAATTAATCCCCAAATATAGCGAGAAATGAGTACCAGCTATGGCGAAGCCAGCGTTGGTACCACTCTAGCATATTCGAATAATGTCGAAGTATATCCTCGACAGTCTACACCCATCATCCGATGGTTCAGAAATTTATTCGCCATTTGATCTTTTTCATATTCGGGACAGAATTTTCTTTCTATAAGACTCTTAAATTATTCCCAGTTCATGGCATAGGCCTCATTTCTTCCCTTGGCTTGAAGTACTGTATTCCACCATTCTAGCGCCCCTTCTTTGAAAAGATTTGACGCGTACATGACCTGATCGTCCTTGGCACATTTACTTATTGTAATTACTGCCTCGGTTTTCTCTAACCAACGCAGTGCCGCCGTCGCTCCTTCATTGCCTGCAAACTCCAACGGTTTACAAGCAAGAAATTCTTTGTAAGTGCAACCAGGCATTGCAGCTTTCATTTTCTTAGGGAGCGGAGCCTGCTGTGGATCTTTATCGTGATTGGTATGATTACCGCCTTCATTTACGCTATTACTGAAATTATCTTCAGAAATACGTTTGCTAGGAAGGATTTGTTGAGGTTCAACGGGTTTCTGGGCAGCAACAATTATTGCTGGAATAGCATTGGCTATCCCTTGAGCAACGATATTTTCTATATCTTGCCTAGTCATAAAATGATCCTCCTGATGTTGCTCAGATTGGTTTACCTCGTTAACTGGTTCATTATTAGCGTTTTCCATCTGATAATTAATATATATTTTATTAGTATAAAATAAGAAACAACCAAATATAATAATTAATCACACATAATCACGTAAACAATTATATAACCAATATTGTAAATTTCTCATTTGTTTATATATTATAACATGCTTTCGTACACACTTTTATCTTACCACCGTTTTATTGTTTATTTTACACATACTGATTTTTATTACTATTATTATTATTATACAAACACAATTTCACAACCCACTTCTCCCTCATTAACTTGCATTTTAAAAACGATGTTCCCTCTCATCATATTTCCATGAGATTTTTCCTCCTATCTCTCGGATCCTATTCCCAGCATCTATCAGCTCTTCGCCAAAATGGCGGAGTTCAGCCATATTCTCATTACTCATGGGTGTATTTGGTATAGGTTCTAGGTCAAACTGAGGGAAAAACGTATAAGGATTGTTGAGAAGGTTTTGGAACTGCCAATCATTGGTCCACCACTCGTCCATTCCTAGAGGTTGGGTGTGGATTATAGGTTCTGGGATTGCTGGTTCCAGGTTCATTGGAATTTGGGTTTCAATAGGATGAGTAAAACTATTTTCATTGACAGGCTTAATAGTATCACAACTTGCCAATATAAAATCTAGCTCCTCCTGAAATGTCATTTCCTGGTTTTGCTTAGAGCTTTCTCCCATTTCCATTTTTATCTTCCTAGAATCTTCCCCAATCTCCAATTCCATCTGTCTAGAACTTTCCCCGATTTCAATACCCTTTCCTTTCTCTAAGGGATTGTCTATTTTAGGAATCTTCCTAGTGACGGGTTTCCTTCTACGTACACGCCTCCATCCTACCAATCTTCTCCTCTTCTTAGGCTTGGGTTTCTCCAGAGGTGGAGCGTTGAATTCTATAGGTTGTTCCACATCAGCAAAGTAACCAGTAAACTCTTTAGAAACTTCTATGTTTACAGGGTAGAGGTTGAGATTCTCTAGGGCTCCAGATAACTCATTCATGCTGTTTAGCATATATGTAAAAATAATAAGTTAAAATTTTATAACAATTTTTCACAGATAATCTTTAAATATTACTGCATACCAAGTGACTTTAATTTAATACAAAGAACAATTTACAATTAAACATACTAGGTTTTATTGTAACTTTATTTATTTACTGGGTAACGTTTCTGGCTTGTAAGTGACTGGGTCATGGTATTTTTAAAGATTTGCATTTACTGCTACTGTAGAAAGCATATAAAGATCCGCCCATTTTTCATCTAACTTGTCTTCCCATGGTGGGTTATTGTCTAGTTTCTGGATTTCCTGATTAATTCTCATTTCTTTTGATTGAGATTTCTTTATTTTCTCCTGACTTTTCTTAATAATCAGACTTCTTTTATTAGGAGAGAGTGGTTCCTCATAATAGGCTTTACGAACAAATATTCCCTCCTCAGTATCTACTGAGTATCTTGAGGATTGGGATGAACTTCCCTTCTCTTTTGGCAAACTATCTAATTTAAGATAGATGTTTGAAAGCTTTTGCTTACCCATACTGTAACTAACAAATAGCCAGTTAATAAAACACATAATCACATAATGGTACTCAGGAAAATTAAGTATTTCTAAATACTTAATTAGCTTAACTCAGTGGCTCTGATACCACCTTTTTCTGTCACGGCCCCCGACCCGGTTTGACCTGTTTCAGGAGCCGCAGAACAGAAAATCCCGTGGTATTTATTATTTAATTGAGTTAACAGCGGAATTTTTCTTCAGGATCTTTTCAAAGCTGAAATTTCCTGATTATTTTATTTCACAACTCGGGATAAAACCCTGGTAATCTACAATCATATGATTTTACTGAGAAATCTTTATTTTACAAAACATATTTCTTTATTATATATTGTGCCACTTCCTTAAACTTGTAGTGCTTCACGGCACTTTTCCTGGATCACAACAGATCACCTGAAATATGTTTGAAAAAGATTTTTTCAGCGGGAAATACTGGTGAATCATTCTATTTAATAAAATGACACGTTTGGTTATAATTTACAGTATTAAGAGCGATTACAATGTTTCCTGATATCAACCAACTACCCACAGTATTTGTCACTCGATTCGTTTATGTGACTATGGTCATATCACTATTGGGTCCTGTCACCCAATAGTGATGTATATCACTAATTAGGCTCGCCCACCTAAAGTGATAAAAACAGCAGTAATGTGCACAATACCCCACATACCGGCTATAATTTGGTGATTACAAAGACTTAATCCCTGTAATTATAACTTTTGAAAATAAACATGATTTTGAAAGTAATTTGAAAAAAAGAGACTGACTCACATTATAGATTTAACAAAGGCAGAGTCTAGTCTATGGATTAGTCTTGTTACCTAAATTAATAACATGCACACGAACTGGGTTAGTAACTAATACAGCATTTACGATAACTCATGAGATCAAACCCTCACAACGAATGACAAAGTGCAATACTTAAACATCCATCGAATTCACGACGAATGACAAAGCATAACCGTAATGTGGGCAGCACTTAAACATCCATTGGATAGTTTTAATCGATCGGACATTGAATCGTAGCAGCGATCGAGTTAATACCCGGTATCGGAGCAGTGCCTCACTAATATTGAAAGTAATTTCGACTTCAGAGTATTGAGAATTCGTTTTTACGAAAAGATTTCGACACCAGTGGACTGTGCATGCAACAAGCTATTTATAGCTGAAATTGAGGCCTCACGCGGCCCGCGTAAGCCTTCGGCTTACCTTTACGCGGCCCGCCTGGCCACCTAGTCTACGAGTAGGGTTGATTGGTCACGAGTAGGCTAGCCAGTTGGACACCACGTGGATCCAGAACACTTATCCGGTCAAACAGGTCTTGACGCGGCCCGCGTAAGACAAGGCTTACTCTTACGCGGCCCGCCTGAGAACCATATTTCTTGTTTTCTTAGTTTTTTTATGCCCAGTATGGTTTCAGGGGTCCGGGTTTATACTTACAGGTATTTTTAGGATAATTTTGAGAGTCCTTACAGTGTCTTCGGAGTTTCCCAGTTCTTGATTGCCTCGATCTTCGTGGGATCCACATGAATACCATTCTCGTTTACCACATTGCCGAGGAACTGTACTTCGCGTATCCAAAACTCGCACTTTGAAAACTTAGCGTAGAGCTTTTCCTTCTTTAGCAGCTCTAGAATGGCTCTGAGGTGTTGTGCGTGATCTTCCTTGGTCCGCGAATAGATTAAAATATCATCGATAAATACGATCACAAATTTATCGAGATATGGCTTGCAAACCCGATTCATCAAAACCATAAATACTGCCGGTGCATTAGTCAAGCCAAACGGCATCACTAGAAACTCGTAATGTCTATAACGAGGTCTGAAGGCAGTCTTCGGTATACTTTCCTCTTGAATCCGCAACTGGTGATAACCCGATCGAAGATCAATCTTGGAATACTAACTTGATCCTTGAAGTTGGTCGAATAAATCATCAATCCTCAGCAAGGGATACCGATTATTGATGGTTAGCTTGTTCAGCTCTCGGTAGTCGATGCACATTCGAAAGCTACCATCCTTCTTCTTGACGAACAGTACTGGAGCTCCCCAAGGTGAGAAGCTCGGCCTTATGAATCCCTTGTCCAGTAACTCCTGAAGCTGCGTGGATAACTCTTGCATCTCTGAAGGCGCAAGTCGATAAGGTGCCTTGGCTACAGGCGCGACACCTGGAACCAAGTCAATGTGGAATTTGACTTGTCGTTGAGGCGGTAATCCTGGCAAGTCTTCGGGGAAGACCTCAGGATATTCCCTTACCACAGGGATATCTTCCAGTTTCGGCTCTTCGGCTTCCTTATCCACCACATGAGCTAAGAAGGCAACACATCCTTTACGCAAAAACTTCCATGCCTTCAAATAACTAATAATCCACAGAGGCGTATCGTGCTTCTCCCTGTGAATCACGATCGTCTCTTCATTCGCCATCGGAATGCGAATAATCTTCTCATGGCACACAATCTCCGTACGATTGCTAGACAACCAATCCATCCCAACTACGACGTCGAAGCTTCCCAAGTAAACTGGTAGAAGATCTATCAGAAACTCACGCTCACCAAGCTCTATAGCACAACCTCTAATCACCTCATTAACTTCTACTAGCTTCCCATTAGCCAGTTCTATTGAGTACGGGACGTCTAACTTATTTGCAACTAAACCAAGTATATTTTTAAACTCTAGAGATACGAAGCTATAATCGTCACCAGTATCAAATAGCACAGATGCATAACGTTGATTAATAGGGAACGTACCAGTAACCACATTCGGATCCTGGCGGGCTTCCCTAGCTCCAATTGTGAACTCCCTTCCACGTGCCTGGTTATTCTTTGGGCAATCCCGCTTAAAGTGCCCTACATCACCGCAACCATAACAACCTTGAAAGCGTCCATTCCCATTACCACCTTGGTTGTTGTTATTATTTCCCCCGCGGTTTCCATTTCCCGCTTGATTCCCATTTCTATGCTTGTTTCCATTACCTCCATGATTGTTGTTTCCTCCCTGATTTCTGTTCTCATAACCATTTCCACCACGGTTGCCATTACCGTTAGCGCCTTGTCCTCCATTTCCTCGCTCAGCAGCATACCAGCATGCCTCCTTAGAGTGCCCAATTTTTCCACAAGTTTCACATTTCCCAACTCTGCATCGACCAGCATGATGAAATTGATAAATGTCGCACTTTGGTAAGGTACCCATGTACCCTCTTCCCCTATTCTCAGCAGTTGCAGCGCTAGATTGTGCCTCAATAGGCGGATTAGCATCTCTACGCTTGTTGGCATTGTTGTTATTCACCTGAGTACCCTTCTTGAAATTTGTAAACTTTCTTTTGTATTCCCCAGACGACTCCACATGAGTCTCTTTCTTCTTTGCTTCAGAAATCGAGAACTTTCCCAATCTAACGGCTTCCTCAGTCAGTGCCACACTCAAGTCAATTGCCTCAGTAATAGTTGGTGGCTTGGAAGTTGTCACCATACTCAGAATTTGAGGTGCCAATCCCCAGATGAAACGTTCTATCCTCTTAAACTCCGGCTCTACCAAATATTGAACCACTCTAGATAAATCATGAAATCTCTGCACATACTCAGCCACCTTTGGACCTTCCATTTTCAAGTTCCAGAATTCAGTTTCCAACTTCTGGATTTCCGCCCGAGAACAATACTTCTTACGCATCAATTCCTTCAATTCATTCCATGTCAAAGTATACGCAGCAGCCTCACCCACCGTCTGAACCTGAAGGTTCCACCACGACAATGCTCCATCCAGAAACAACCAAGAAATGTACGTGACTTGATGCTCTGGGGCACATTTGCTCATTCTTAAAACGGAATCCGTCTTCTCAACCCAGCGCACTGTAACACTTTGCTTTTTACAACTTTCTTTATTTAGAAAACTCGCCTTCTTTCGAAACCACATTGCCGATATAAACCGACACTTTTATCGTATTAAAACATGATCATTTTTTTCATACTTCGAATGACCATACTTGTTATTTTTTTATTCTAATTAATTACATGTTCAATACGTATTTGTCTTACATACAAACCCGCACCTATTTTTACGAATGAACTATCATGAATCAATCAATCAATCAATCAATCATACCCAGTAAAATCCCACAAATAGCAGAGCTATTGGTAGGGTCTGGGGAGGGTGGGATGTAGGCACACCTTACCCCTATCCCTAGGGATAGAGAGGCTGCTTCCAGTGAGAATGAACTATCATGAATACGTGTTTTAATACCCTTCATACGTACGAGCACCCGACTATACGTTCACAATACATCCTATACTTTATTTGATACAAACTTATTTAATTTTATTGATATATATGAACTATGTGTATACGCTTATATAAAATACTTAATCTTATATTATAATACATAATACACCTTATCTTATAATATGCCTAATTATTTACATAATTGTTATCTAATTATATGTTATTATTACACTAATGCTAACATGAAACATTAGGGACCAAAGTGTAAAAAAAAAGGATCTAAGGCCTTACGACCACTCATGTTTTTCCCACTGTTTCATTTAACTTCATTTAGAATCATCTTGAAATATTAATCTATATATATTAATAAAGGAGATGATTTGGGCTATTTGTCCTTAGATGGTGAAGCCAATATGATGATGTGGCAACCATTTGTTTAGTGAACCTTCATTTTGGGAGGGAAAATCTCTACTTCTTCATAAAGAAACCATTATACACAAACCATTGTTTATTTCAACGCGGGATCCGAAACTTTTTGGGTCGGATTCATGGTTTCCCAAACTAACCCAAATACAATATGGATCCTATATAATGTTTCTTATCAATCATTCAACCCTAATCTTTCTTTCTACACTTTCTTTGCGAACGGTTATTCTCTCTTCTAAATCCATATCCGATATACATCTTAGGTGCCGAATCTGTTCAAAATTCATCGGTAAATCTACTTGATCAAACTTAAATACTCTTTATTTATGTTATTAGATCACATATACAGTTTTTTTTGTCTTTAAAACCCAACCGGTAGATGTTAATCATTTTTTTTTATTTTTTTTGTAGATTGTTCCACAAAATCTGCATGTATGTAATGAAACTTTGTTAGACCTGTAAATATTGTTTTATGTTTATTCTGAATTTTTGATTTACTTTCCCTTTTTTGTAGTTTTTTGGTTCGTTCTTGATGCTTAGAAACCCTAAATCCCAATATCAAAATACTAAAGACGATAATCCTTAAAACTGACCAATATTTCAACAATCGAAGTTAAATGTACTCTTTATATATTTATATGTTATATCTATTTTGATTTATGCAAAACCCTTTTGCCCGGCGATAATGTTTATTGTTGTTACTTATTTATAGATAATTGCAGAAAATTCTATATCCGGTGATCCTTTTAGATGACGAAACTTTCAACAATCATAGGTAAATTTACTGTTTAGTGTTTTTTAGATCTTATGTTTCTTTAATGTTGATGATCATGTATTTTTTGGCACTTTTTTGTTGTTGTAGATTATTTTGCAATATACGAATCCATTGTTTTTGAAAAGATTTTGTATTTATTTATTTATATTTCATTCTGTTTTATTTTTTTCCCAAATTTTTAATGTGTTTCTAAAAATAAATTCTTTTTAATTTTTTTCAAAACGTCTACTTATTAATGTTGGTAATATTGATTGTTTTGTTATAAATACATTGCCTTTTTTAGTTTTTAATAAACCTTCGTATACATATTTCAGGTATCGACCCCTTGCACAACACTCCTTCATTTTTAAAGCTAATTGATGAAGATTTCCCGATATTTTTGGTATGTTTATTGTTATTCTAATGTTTTATAATTATATATTATGTAAACTGATAAATTATTCTTTTTTTTAACTCATAGGAAATACCTAATGACTTTGCGTCAATGGTTTGGGGAGACCATCCACCTTACAAAGATTCAGTTAAGATTCATGATGGTGACAATATATGGTTTGTAAGAGTGAAAAAAACTGATGTGGGCCCTGTTCTTGCTGATGGATTCACAAAAGTAGTTAGGGATAGTTCTGTAAGAAAAGATGACTACGTTATGTTTCAGTCATATGGACCATCCTCATTTTTTCTAATGGTGTTTAAATCATGTGTTCATAAAAGCTGCTTCATATCCAATATCAACCCTCACGAAGATGTTATTGTAAGTAGTATCTTATAATATATGTATGATGAATAATTTGTTATGTCTGTATATTGGTATTTAAATTATTTGTTAATACTAATTATCACATCATATGCAGGTAATGGCTGATGAATTTTGGAGGCAATTTTACGGAAAAAATTTCAAAGGTGGTCAATCAACTCTGTATTTAGGAGATAGGTTTTGGAACGTTAACATGGACGGATTAACTGACAGTTGTGTTTTTACTCATGGATGTTCTGAGATGATAAACGAACTTGCCTTAGACAGGAGATCTACCTTTGTTTTCTCACTGCATGGAAATAAAATCTTCGAGCTTTCAGTATTTAATCATCAAACCGGTACTCAAATTCAGAACAAAAGGGTTGAGTTAGTTGTTTTGGACGACTCAATCTATGTTGACGATTGTGATGAATTTGCTATTGAGGTTAGAATTATAAATGTACACTATTGTTTACTTATCAACACGATCTTACAAGTAGATATTTCATTTAAGTCATTGTTATTTCTTTATTTTATATTTAGACCGAACATAAGGATAAGTATATTAGTGCTGGAACTGACATTGAAGAAGGTGTTGCTGTGGAAAGTGAAGATGACAAATTTCATTTGGCAAGTTTTGAATATCTGTTCAATGTAATTCTGTATATTAGAAGCAAATTAATTAACTGATTTTATAAATATTTTTTTGTTGTATTTTTACCATTATTTACTTCATTCTTAATTATATAGGATAAAGACGATTCCAAGTTTGATACCTTTTTCTCATCTCTACTTGAAATGGAAGACCTTAAGAAGAAGGTAATTTTGTTTACATGTTTAATTTATTTTTTTAATAATAATTAGTACTATTTTGTTAAACAAATATTTTTTTGATAAGTAGTTCAAAGATGATTGGGATACAAAAACTGAAGGCCATGGCAAATCAAGTGTTGTTTGTGATGAAGATTCAACTATTAAGGTTTGTTTTTATTTAACAAATGATAAAAATTTTAAACTTTTACAATTATTTTGCCTTTATTTATTCATTTAAAAAGGTTAATTTTATATCTTTCGTAGGATGACCCGAAGGCGAAAACTATTGTTGATGTTGATGGAAATCTAAGTTTAAAGGTTCTATATTTGTTACTTAAATTTATTTTTGTTAATTTAACTGAATTTGTTTACATTATTTTTAGATTTCTGTTTTCCTTTTTTCAGGACAAAAGCATGAGTCAAACGGATATCGACAACTTTTTGATACCAAAAAATGTTATGGTTTATGAACCGAGTCTGTGCTCCACAGTTGTTTCTGATGTGAGTTCTGCTGAAAGTCTTATTTTTTTCCAATAAGGTAGTTACTTATGTATTTATTTACCTGTTTAGGCCATTCCGAACAATACAGTTGATGTTCGTCAATCTGTTTTGCCGAGAAATCAACAGGTAGAGTATCATATATACATATTTTACTTTATAAATTTTATCTTAAAAGACAAAGTAATGATTATTTTTTTGGACTTATTAGGCCACTCGGAAATGTAAGTCGGTTATGATTGTGTCCGATGACTCTATAATTGCTCATCGTACCCGTTCAAAGTATAGAAACAAAAAAGAAGCTGTTGTTGATAAGATCAGGGCCGCTGAAACCGCACCTATTTGCCGTAAACGTTCTAATTTGAAAATGACGAAAACAGATTCATTTATTAAATTCACGAAAGTCGCAGAAAACCGATTGGTACGTGTTTTCATATTAGTAATTTTTATTTATTTCATATTTAACTAATAATTATATGTTATAGATTAATTTTATAATTTTTTTTTTTAATGTTTTCAGCGTTTACCGTCTGCTGTTTCGGATGATTTGTCTCTTTCTGTTCACAACCTGCATGAGGTTTCGATAAAAAACCTTAGATGTGAGGTAACAAACATCAAGACGGTAGCGGAAAAGAATCGTGATGTTTACAGGTATGGTTTTTCCAAGTGGTCGAGATTCTTGAAATCAAATCAAATACACATTGGCGCTACTCTTTTCTTTAAATATGTGAAGTCTTCTCAGCTTTTGATGTTGACCAAAGTTGTTCACAAGTCTACAAAGAAAAGAGGCCGTGTGTGACTGTTTGCATTTGTGGTCGTTAGTTGGGTTTTTAGATGTTTTGGTAACCTGTTGGTTATTACTTAATAGTAGGTTCACAATGTTTTGGAAGTCTGATGTTAGTTATGTTTTCCTTTGGACAGTTAGTACTTAAACAAGTCTATTTTGTAAGAAAGTTAGCAACCCGTTTTATCTTTCAAATTATTACCTAATATTTCGTACTACCTTTATTTATAATTTTTTTTTATTGTCTTTGCACAACGAATTATATTATCCAACACAAACAACCTAACCTCAAAACTTATTAATTTTATACCAATAGGAAGTTATAATATTTAAAAAACATTAAATTATATCACTCCCAACTCAATATGTTATTGATGTTAAAACATATTATATTTAGGGGATTATATTTTGATAAAATGTAAACTTCAGATTAACCAATCACTTAATGTATTCATTTTTTGTGTAGCTTATTTTCTAATTACATATCTTAACATTTAGTAACTTAATTTGGTTATGTTATTTTGGAAACTTATACATATATATACATAAAATTGATAAAAAAATGATCCTTTATTTTTATTTTTATTTTTTTGTTGTCCTAGCAACAGATTCATATTTTCAAAAAATGTATAAAGTAATTCCATATATACTCCAGTATCCTATAGAAGTTATTTTAGATGTTAGATATTTTTCTTTTATTATTAATTCAGAATCATATATAAGTAAATTTTAAACTTTAATATAATTACGGAATATTTGTTCTGTCAAAATTTATTTTTGGTAAACGAAATTGAAATTATAATTTTTTTTAAATGTATTCATGTTAACTTATTTTTGTCCGACATACACTTTCCTTAGTCATTCAATGTTTACATAATTGATTTTTATTATTTTTTTAGAAAATATTGTTTCTAACAATATATCGTTAAAAGTTTTCCTATAAATTCATGTTAAATTTTTCTTCATTCATATATTGTATCCAATTAATAACTTTTCTTTTTCCTTGAGTAACTGTTTCAGAGGTAATCTATGGAACAAGAAGGTACGATTACTCTTCTTAATGATGTTAACGCTCTCAGTACAAACTTCACTATAAAGGTGAAGATTATTAGTTTGTGGAGAAAGAAGATGAAAGGTAACGAAAGAGAGACCTATCGTATCGATATGATACTTATGGATGAGATGGTAAGTTTCTTAAATAAATATTTATTAATGTTTGTTTTTTTTATGATTTAAAGTTCATATTACCATTTATTTATATTTTATACTTTCTTAATGTACAGGGTACCAAGATTCAAGCTTCTTGCTTACATAGGCTCTTTTCAAAATTTGAGAGACATCTTAATGTTGATGAATGCCTTTTAATAAAAAGGCCATCTCTTGCTGCCAACACTGCATCTTTCAAAATTGTTCCTAACAATCAGAAGCTATCTTTTTATTACCAGACATCTGTCGAAAAGTGTATTAAATGGGACGGGCCACAGTTTGTTTTTGATTTTGTTGATTTTAAGGATGTTTTGTCACAGAGATACAAGGAGGGTACAACAATAGGTATTGTTGTAAATTCTTTCGAAATATCTGTATTATGACATATGTTTCACATTTACTTTAATATATTGTGTTCACTTTATACTAACATGTTACAATTTTTTTATTAGATTTCATCGGTTACGTTGTTGTTTGCTACAAGATTGAGGACACTAACAAAAAAGATGGTACTAAAGGAAAACGCCTCAATCTTAAACTTCAAGATCTCGAGTAATGCAATTTTCATTTTGATATTACTTTTATTTACTAAATTTATTTCCTTTATATTTTATAAAATGTAAAAGGTTTTCTTTTTTTTTTAATATTTATTTCGTCTATTGGTTTCAGAGATGTTGAGATTGATTTAACTCTTTGGGATGATTATGCGAAAGACATGTGTTCGTACATGCTGAGTCAAGATCGTGAAGCCCATGTTGTCATTGCTGTTCATTTTGGTGCCGTTAAAACCTACAAAGGTATGTTAATAAGTTTTAAATTTTATTTTAACAATATATATGATTATGTGATTTATTAATATGTTTCTTATTATCAGGTAAATGGGGGATATCTAACAATTTTGATGGTACCCGAGTCTTCATTAACGGCAATTTTGATCAGATATTGACATTCAAGGAAAAGTGAGTAAAATTAACAAAGTTAAATTTTTGCATTGTATCAACTAAATATCTATTTATATTCTTTGTTTATTTAACATTAATGTTTCTAAAATAATTTTTTATTAGGTTTATTGCAAAACTTTCTGCTTCATCCGAGTCAATTGGGTCGTATGTTTTATGTTCTGTTGGAGATGAATTTATGAAAAATGATGTTTTCTCACCAATTGCTTATCTTGGTTCAATCATACAGGTTATTTCTCACAATTTATAATTTACTCAGCATACTAATATCATAATCTTAATTCGCTTTCATATATTTTACTATTAAAACAGCCAAAAAAGGTTGTTATTGTGGGAACTATTGTAGCAATTGTTTCTGATAAGATGTGGTATTATGATGGATGTAACTATTGCAAATCCAAAGTTGAGCAAAAGTTTGAAACATACGATAAGGAAGATGGTACAAGTGATGTTAGAGATGAGAAGGTATACCATTGTTCCAACAAGGATTGTGATGGAAAAGATGTTTTCCCAATGTCGAGGTAAATAACTTTCATTCATACTTCTTATTTTGTAAATAACATGATTTATTTTATTAACTATATAAATACTCTTTTAAGGTTTAAAATACCAATTCGAGTTCAAGATTCAACTGGTACGGTGACACTTACAATGTTTGATCATGAGGCTTTGAAGTTTGTTGGTAAAACTGCAAAGGAACTTATACAAATTCAGGACGATGTAAATATAATACTTCTGTATGATTTACTTAAATTATTTTGTTCATATATGATCTTTACGAGACATCACATGTTTTCAATATAGATACTTAATACCAATGACGTAAATACATATATTTGGAAACATGTATCTTCATTAGTTATATAAGTTTTCAAAAGATTTGTAATAGCATTTAATTATTATATATTACTATATGTCTCATATATATATATATAGATACACATAAATACATATTATGGAACTCGGTTTTCTGTATGATACCAAAATAGTTTGTTTTTATATCTAAAGTTGTCTGAATCAATTCAACTCAGCTGGTGTTGATTCTCGATTAAATCTACAAGGTTAGATAATTCAGTTGTGTATGTTTATTAAACCTATTATTCTTGAAGATCATATTATTTTTACACTTTTATAATATTGTTGTTCATATAACTGATAACCATGAATGATGTTAAATGTTCTTAAACTAATAAGAATAGATTATCACATGCTTGAAAACGTTTCAGTATGTGTTTTAATTTATGTTTTTTAAGTAATCATATATTAAAACATTGTTAACAAGAATATATTATTACAAATCATTTTTTTTTCATATATGATGTTACAGTATTCAACTTATATTATGACTGGAATAAAAAAAATTAATTATTTTTTAAAAATTTTATTATATATATTTTTAATTGTTTTTTCTACGTTATATTTGTTTGTAGCTTTATAATATGGCTGAAAGTTCTTCCAGGTATTTTTTTTTAATGATATACTTTCTTGCGTAAAATACCCATTATCAAGTTATATTATATTAATATCTTAAGTTTTTCAATCAGTAGTAGAGAACCTTTCTTTTGTAGACACATGAATGGATCGGACGAAGTTTTACTGGTATTATATAAATTCATACATTTGATAAATTTAAATTTTAATCTTATGTTGGTATACAATTTTAAATTTCCTTATCTTTTATAAATAAGAATTATAATTATAAGTTATTTTGGATTACTTCTTTATTAGGCAATTCCTTCGGACGCTGCATCCAAATTGTGGGGTAACGATAATTCACCAAAAAATGTTATTATACAAACTCAAGATGGCCGAAAATTTGATGTTTCTATAAGTGAAGCCAAAGGAAAACATTTCTTTTTCCATGGTTGGTCAAAAGTTGTTGAACATTTACAACTCAAAAAAGGATGTTTCGTGCTCTTCAATCCTTTTGATAAATCTATATTCAAAGTAATACATTTCATTAAAGGTGTGTTTCAAAGCTCATTCTGGACATCGCCACTATCTACAACATCTATCTTTGTTGTAAGCTTATTTTTTCTTTCATATTACTGATGTTATTAAATTTATGTTTTATGAACTGTTTAATAAAGTAACATTTTTTTATATTTTTTTAATATTTTTTACAGCTCATTCCTGACTCTATATTGGCAAGTTACTATGATTATACGTCCGATGATATAATTTCCATTATAGATGTAGGCAACAAAATCTTTCACGTCAAGATTGAAACACTGTTTGGTAAAGTTGGTTTCTCCATTGGTTTTGATGTTATTGTTAGTTTGTTTCACTTGGAGGCGGGTTGTTATTTAATATTCACAAGAGGTTTTGGAAATTATTTCTATTTAACAATTCTTGGAAAAAATTGTGTTGAAATTAATTATGCTGATGTACAACTTGATGAGGTAAGTATACATTTGCTTGCTTTTTTTATACATTTAATTACCATATTACTATATGTTATTCTAATAAATGTTGTCTGTTATTTTTTAGACTATAGTTGCACCTATTGATGTAGTTGACGAGCCAGCTATTGATGAACAAGAAAATGTTTGTGTTTATAAGTTTCATCGTATGGCTTCTAAAGATTTTGTAAGTTTTAATATTATTTTAGGAAGTACTAAATATAAATAATTACATATTTTTTTAAATGCACATAGAAATACAGTATTATTTTTTTTATTCTTCTTATTAATTTTATTTAAAAAATAATACAGCGACTGCCTGATAATGTTTCAAGAATGGCTAAACTTGGTGCTGATTTAAAACCTATGACCGTCAGACTTTTGCATCTGCCTGAGCAACTTGAGTTTACCAATCCTACCAGACGTGAAAAGAGAGGAGAAGATTGGCGTTATGCTTTATCAAAATGGTCCAAATTCATGAAACGTGCGCGCATTAACGAGGGTGATACGGTTTACTTTTCTTTTGATAAAACTCATAAAGTGTTGAATGTTGACTTGGTGGTACCTCACCCAAAAAAGAGTAGGGATTAGTTTTTTTACATTTAGGTTTTGGATATTTTGTTTTCGTATGATATACATTTACTTTGTGAGTTTTAATAGTTTTTAATTTTTTATTCATACACCTTATTCGTCATTAAAGTTTTCTTTTATTAAAAATTTCGTATATATTTATTTGGTGTGAAAGATAGATTAACAACACGTGACTATTCACGGGATATAACCTACCTTGATTACTTAATTACTTTTCATGAATTGAAAATTCACCATTTGTTTGGTTATATTCCGTATTTTAAGAGACTAATTTGATTACTTAATTACTTTTCGTGAATTCAACATTAACCATTTGTGGTTAAATATTATTTATTATTCAGTTACAAGTCTAAATCTAATTTAAGAAATATTGTAATTGTGACAATTTTTTCCATTCAGTTACATATATAAACTTATTTATAAAAAAATCCTATTTTTAGAAATTCTATTTTACTAATCAAACACTATCTTTTATTTTCGAAACTAATAAATTTTATATTCTTTTCATATTTAATGTTATTAACTTGGTTCCAATTCATTTTAGTCATCTTTTATTTTTTACTTCATTTTGTTTTGTTACAATACATATTTAGTACATCTTACATTCAACTTATATAAACAATACGAATCACATATACACATCAACAACTTATTATCCGTCAATATATCTACTTAAACATTTATAATCAACATATATCTTACATTTATTTTTCTATCTCCCTAGATTTAGGTTTGTGGTACAATGCTTTTGTTTTTTTAGTATTTTAAATTCAGATTTCCATTTTAATTTCATCCCTACAACCCGTTTTCCATAAGTAATATAAATTAAGTATATCAGAAGTACACACATGTAATTTATCTATACACCTTATTCATCGTACAATTTTTCGTTTATATATAGATTTGTATATAATCTTTTTGTTTACAAAGATAGATTAACAACCCGTGAGTATTCACGGGTTATAACCTAGTAGTTATATATACTTAATAAACTAAGTGATCAAATATAATATACCATACATTAATCTAGTTGCCAAAAAAAAAAATGAGACAAGGCAGTTAACAACCAAGTCTGGTCGCAAGCCTTAGGGCTGATTTCATTATTTTCTTTTAATGATTACACTAGTTTAAGAACCCGCGAGGTTCGCGGGTGGACTAAAACACAAATGAGTAACTTTAATTTATTGAACTAATCGTTTGAATTAAATGACCGTTCAAGTAATAATAAATTAATAAAATACAATGAGACAAATAATTTAATATCTCGTGATACATGATGATGCAAATTTGTTTAATACTGTGTTTATGGAAGATAATGGATAGCGAATTATAAGTCAACGTACTGTTTCTTTATGTAGAAGTTTCGGGTAATATTTAAGTGTGTGTATGAGTATACATGTTTTGTATTACGTTAACAAAAATCATTAAAAAACAACAATTATAGATAAATGAATACATCAAAATCACAAATCACTAAATACTTCTTTATAAACTACATTTGTCGTTTTATAAGTTGGTTTGCCGTCGTTATCCAATATCAAAAGTTTAACTCCTTGTCTGGTTTTTACTCTGGATAAAGCAACATACAGCTGACCGTGGGTGAAAACTGGTTGTTTCAAGTACAGACCAACTCTCGATAGCGGTTGGCCCGGACTCTTGTTGATTGTCATTGTGAATGGTGGTAAAAGTTGACGCGGTTTAGAATGGAGTAATAGTCTATGGTTCAAAACTGCATTTTTAAAAATTGAGGGTTCATATGATCGGTGGTTAATAAAATGAGCCATTTATGTAAGAGCCTTAAAAAGAAGAGAACATTCATGTTGAAAAGAGAAAGGGATAATTTGTGTCAAAATTTAAAAAAGGATGGAACATACATGTAAAAAAAAAACTATACCTCACCAAAAAAACCTAACCCCCCCACCCCACCCCACCCCCCAAAAACCTAAAAAAAACCTAACCCCCACCCCCCAAAAACCTAAAAAAAAAAACTAAACACCCCCACCCAAAAACCTAAACCCACACCCCCTCGGAAAAAAAAAAAATTTGGGGGGGTGGGTGATGTGGGGGGGGGGGGGGGGGGTGTTAGGTTTTTGGTGGTGGTGGATGTTTTTTTTTTTTGTAGTGGGCTTTTTTAAGTTATTGGCGTTTTTAAGTTATTGGACACTTGTCACTCTATAAATCATTCTTACACTTCTTACAATTGGGATCCTTTGTATTTGATCCTAATCCGCAATTTATATGCCGTATTGTAGCTATGGCTGTCGTAGATACATAATTTTTCTCATCCACTGGACCATCCTTGACGCATTAGAGCCATGTTTACTCTGCAAGCTCTACCCACATTAGAAACTAAATAAGACAACTTGAGAGAAATGAAATTATAAGATATTTATACCAGATATACCATCCAAGCAACTTTACCACAAACCAATGACCCCTCTATAAGATCAAGCATCCCATAACTGCAATGGACACATGAAATGGCTGTTAATCCTCCATTCACATTCCAAACCCATTCAAACACCATTTTTTAACTTTAAACTAACATTCCTATCTTTTTCAACATAACAAAGTAACATTTATGAGTGATTTTAAATGGAAGAAAAAAAAACTCTCATCGATGAACTATAACTTAGATCTGCGTATCCAAACCTGCTAGATTGCCTTTTTTTCATGGTCAACACATACTTTACTAAAGAAAGATAAAAAAAAATATTGCTTATGATTCATTTGTCTAAAATACTTTGTACTAAAAAAAAACTAAGTTTTTTAAAACAAATGAATCATAAAAGGGTTATAAACGTTTGGAAAACTTACATATGGCACATCGAAATTGATTGAAAATTAGTGGGAAAGATCCAACGAAACATATGAACTAATCAGCATCTTAAGAAATTGCACCCTATGTTTTTTATTAAAATCTCCTTGATATTTCATTGTTTGGCACATAAGATAACATAATTATTAAAATCTCCTTGATATTTATAAAGATAAGACAACACATGATATGAAGATAGAAACTGAGAACTAAAGCCAAGCTGGATTCTTGAGATGTGTAACAACCGCTTTAACTTGCAGGTAGTTATTGAGACTGTAAATTCCCTTTTCTCTACCATGCCCACTCATCTTGTAACCACCAAACGGAATCGCAACATCAAATACATCAAAACAGTTGATCCACACGGTTCCTGCTTTTAATGCTCGGGTTAATATATTAGCAGTATCAAGATTTTGTGTAAAAACACCAGCAGCTAGTTCAAAATGAGTTGCATTTGCCCTTCGAATCACCTCATTGATATCCCTATTTTACAATAAACCAATTAATAAATGCCAATGAAAATAAAAGATAATTATCAGGGATGCTTCATGTATAGCTTACTTGAATTTCAGAATTGTCTATACTGGTCCAAAGATTTCATCTGTTGCTATTAGCATGTCATCCTGCTTGGAATAAGGAGAAGCATATTATCTATATTTGATTAAAATGAAATAAAAAACATCGGTTTTTGTTCTTGTGGTGGTTGAAACTTGAAATTGTTACCTGAACATTTGAGAAAACAGTTGGTTGGATATAATATCCATTAGAGCCAAATCTTTGGCCTCCGGTTTCTAGAATAGCACCACCGTCAACCCCAGATCTATATACTTCAAGATCTTATCAAATTGTTCAGAATCAACCTGCAGTGTAAACAACAATCACAAAAATATTAAATTTGTATATCTTTTTATGTTATTGGGTAATTAATTAATTATTAACATGCAATACCTGAGGACCTTGTTCAACACCCTTTCTAAAGGGATCGCCAACCACACGTTTTAAAGCGCGGGCCTTTGCTTTCTCTACAAACTCATCGTAGACACATTCATGTACAAATGTACGTGATCCGGCACAACAACATTGACCCTGCAAATAATACCAAATCATGATTTTTATGGTTTACCTCTAAGATACTATACAAACTCAAGACGCCATTAAGTAAACCTGATTGAAGAACAGAGCATCATGTGCCAGATCAACAGCTTCATCAACATTGGCATCCTCACACACGATGAACGGTGATTTCCCACCAAGTTCTAACGTCACTGGTTTTAAATTGCTTTTCGCAGCCAGGCTGAGAACGATTTGACCCGTGTTAGTGGATCCAGTGAAAGCAAGCTACGTAAAGTTTATTCAAAAAGTTTAACATTGATGTATATCATAAATATGATTCAATAATCCTTGAACCAACCTTATCGACATCCATATGGCTAGCAAGAGCAGCACCAGCACTTGGGCCATAACCCGACACAATATTCAACACACCAGGAGGAAGTCCTGCCTGTTAATCAAGATGAGGATAAACATTACTAAATGGGCCTTACTGGACCCAAATATTGATGTTGACTAATAAAATTATATGAATATTACCACATGGAAAAGCTTTGACACATAGAGGGCAGACAATGGCATCTGTTCAGCGGTTTTAAGTACCACCGTATTGCCACATGCTAAAGCAGGCCCAACCTTCCAAGAATACATTAGAAGAGGGAAGTTCCATGGAATGATTTGGCCCGCAACACCGATCGGTTCATGCAGGGTCTGAACATGATGAGGCCCATCAGCCTGAAGTGTGAGCCCGTGAATTTTATCAGCCCAGCCTATGAAGTAGTAACAACAGAACCAAAATTTTTAACTTTTTAAGAGAAAAAGTTTATATGGTACCAATATTTTTACATCCACCACTTCTTACCAGCATAATAACGAAAAAGACGAACGAACAGTGGTGCTACTCTATGTTTTTTTTGTTTAAGAGGGCATGGAGGTCTTCATGATGAATGTGGAATGATACTTACACTGACTAACCACTTCACTAACTAAACATCATCATCGATACGACTACCATTTAGGTACTCTTCCAACCCCAAACGTCTGAAACAAACCGCAGGCATAATGGTAAAGCTGATTTGAAACTGTATCTACTTCACTCAGAATAAACACAAAGTTCACATGCCCATCATACACTCCATAAACAACGAATTCACGTGTGATGCCCATCATACACTCCAAGAAAATTATACATTTGTCATCCAAACCCATCCTGAACCATGTTAAAATTTAGATGGGTATTTTAAAACCCATCTTGACTAAATAAAAAAAATTAAAAATCAAAAAATTAAAAAAATGGCACAATAGGATAGTCTTTCGTTATTTGACATAAACTGAAACCAAACCGATCCCGATTACAATTGTGTCTAACCGAATCGGTTCAGTTATCTGAATATGCAAGATTTGTGGAACCGAAAACCAAACCAATCCAAATTCATAGTTCGGTTCGTATTTTTTCTGTTACAGATACGGTTCGGTTTCCGGTTTTTTTTCAAACCTACAACCCGAACCAGTTAAAAAAACCCGGAGCCGAACCGATCACGTCCCTCTCCAAAACCTGCTTACGTACCCAACCCGGTTCACCACAACTGGTTTTGACCCACGTTGACCAAACCCGGACCCGTTTTGTGCACCTCTAACCAGAATATGTACCTTGACAACCACTGGGAGGATTAATTGCTGCACAATCTTCCTTTATCGATCCCCAAAACGTTGCTGCAAATGTGAATTCTGATCGTTAGATAAAAAAAACCCCAAAACCATAAATAAAATAAAAACAAAAAAGGTAAAAAAAATTATACATTTGTCATCTGCTTCATAATACGTGGGATGCCCATCATACACTCTATAACAATTATACATTTGTCATCTAAACCCATCCTGACCCATGTTAAAATTTATATGGGTATTTTAAAACCCATCCTAACCAATCTTGACTAAAACAAAAAAAAAAAAATCAAAAAATTTAAAAAGTGGCACAACAGGATAGTCTTTTGTTATTTGACATAAACTAAAACCAAACCGATCCCGATTACAATTGTGTATAACCGAATCGGTTCAGTTATCTGAATAAGCAAGATTTGTGGAACCGAAAACCAAACCAATCCAAATTCATAGTTCGGTTCGTATTTTTTCTGGTTACAACTTTGTTTATGTCAGAGGTTGGAACTCCTTTTGGAAGTCTCATTTTGTAGCACTTGCCAAGATTCCAACCTTATAATTTCAGACAAAACATATGATGAATCAAGAAAGATCATACCTTTGTTCATGGGTTTTCAAGAAACTCTATTTCAAGATTCTTTAAATCAAGAAAGATCATACCTTTGTTCATGCTTTCCTGACACTCAATTCAACTTCTACAATCTGTTCACCAATGGCGGATTTGAAGAGAGTTTCTAAATCATGTTCTTTAGCATATGAGTAAAGCAAGAGCTGGAAAACCAATGGCCTCATTATAAATCAACTGCAAATTAGATTAAACAGATCATCGATTAGGGTGCCCAAATAAAAAGTAATCATAATGAAACAGAAACACACCATACAGACTATAGATAAGAAAAAAAAACAAATGCGATGGAAGAGGAGTTGTTTTAGGATTTGTGTATATTGATCTGCAAAAGTAGTACGAAAATCAAATACAAATACAAATTGAAAAAAAAAACATAAAAGCAAAACTCTAATCACCTCTTTAATTGCAGATGAATAACTTCTCATCGCTATTATTTAAATGTCAAGTGTTACTAACATTCGATTGAACAAATACACACTAACATCTTACGGTTAGGGTTTCATATTATTAAAAATAATCCCCAAATTAGGGAAAATCCGTTATAAAACATGAAAATATGTGGAATCTATGTAAAACATACACAACAAAGATTAACATATACAACCAGTGGATGAAAATACCCATCGATGAAGAAAAATTCATGGCAAAACCCGGTGGATGAATGCTTCGAAGACTAATCGCCAAAGGAGAAGAACCGCAGGTATTTAGGGTTTTTGATTTGCAAACGAATATACAAAGGATAGATTGAATTCATTATGGAAAGGGGGATTTCAATTGATTGAAAGAATTGATTAGGTTTCAACGGGTTCAAAAACAAAAAGAGCGTAGCAAGGAAGATGTATATTGCCGCTCAAATCAACATTCAGATGTCTAATAAGTTGCCAGGTGGCAAATAGTGGCTTAAGTTTGTGCCAAGTGGCACTAAAATGTATTGTTTTAATATAGATAATAGATCACCTAAACACATGATATTTCATTAGTTAGTTATATGTTGATGTAATATAATATATACCATAATCTAATCTAATGTGTCACCCAAAAACGAAGGTAGTTATTGGCTGAAAACAGCCTTTTTGGCCGCAAGCCTTTAATGGCAGTCTTGATTGTTTTTTTTTTAATTTATTTAACCTCCAACTAATTATTTTTAAAGCCCTAGGCCCACTAATTAAACCCTAAATATAAAACACTAACAAACCCTATCTCCTTCATTTTGATACAGCCTCTACCAAGAGTTTTTCCCTCTCATTCTCATGTCTGCTCATTATGTACAAAACATACACACATGGTCATCATATAAATCACCAGCAGGCCTCTCATATCTCTCTCGACTGTATACGACCAGACACCGACGACCGGAGAGATCCCGGTGACGGCCGACCTTAAACCCACAACCACGTCACACTCTAACCTTCCTCTATTCCCCTCTCAATCTCTCTACTTTTCGAACCATCCACACAACCGTCAGAGATCGGGGACACACACCGGAGTTACGTAGGAACTCGTAACGCTCGTCGGGCCTCGCCGGACCTGCAAGTGGCCGAACATGTACGCGACGTCGACAACACAGGAGGAAGACGGGTTCTGTAACCCGCTGCACGTTCGCGGGAGAATCGAAGTCGCCGGAAACATTCGGAGAAGACGATCGGAACCTTGCGACTCTTTTCTCTCGTTCGGTATAATCCTTTCGCAATTTCTTTCTTTTGTTTATATATTCACCTCAACAAAGTAATAAGCGTCTGAAAAACATTAAGCATACAAACTAAAACTAAGTTTAAAAGATTGCACTTGCAATGCTTGTTCGACTGTTTGTTTGTGGTAAAAAAAAGATGATGACTTTTATTACAGTTTAAATGAAACAAAAAAATCAACAAACGTCGCGGGTTCGTATCCCTTTAAGGCCGGTTGGCCGTTTTTTTTGTCTATTCCCTTTTTGCATAAATTAATTTAAATATTAAATTAACAGTTTTCTTTAATCATAGGCAAATCCAAAACTGTTTAAAGCGCATGCATTAACATTGTCACCTAAAATTACTTCTTTCCATAATATAGGTCCACGTTTGATTTCACTTCTCAACTTCAAGTTTGACAAATTCTCTTGAATATGAAGGTGAATGATAGTTTCATTTACATATCCGACACCTCATAATGCATCTCACACAATACAGAAATACTTGATAATTCATTTATTAATGAGAGAAATTATAACATCTAGATAATGGATTAAAAACAATTAATATTAAGATTAATTTATTTTAACCAATAAATAATAATGAATTCGTTATGTGCCATACTTCATATCTAGGATAATCACTTTGCTCGTGCGATAATTCAAGGAATTCTTATACGCAACCAATGTGAGTATACTCGATCCTGTTTTCCTTTTTATTACTTTGGGATGCAACATGTATGTTATACAAAATTACACAACACATGAAACTATTTTAAACTCTATCCATGCTTAACATGAAACTATATGATGTTTGTTTAGACTTGTTATGCTAATGTAAACTATTGTGTCGATATATGCTTCATTAACTTTGCTAGCCTACCTTAACAATTATAGCGCTATAGGAGTAATGCACCGCCCACGATTCTTGGGGTATTGTTAAGTCAAACATATTAACCTCCCTTTATTCTAACCGGGGATAGACTATTTTAACGCATTGGATTCTTGGGTTTGAACATATAAGTACACCGTTTCGGCATGCTAGTAAACTTGCTTAATATGATTCATGTTGGATATGAGCACTTTAAACAATTTTATTCTATATTATGCTATGTAACAAACTTGTATACTCGCCTTTGCTTTTGCATTGAACTCTATTTTAACACATGTTGCAGGTTGATTGATGAGTTGATGTTCAAGAAGAAATGCAATTTAGGTGGACATAGATACACACCTAGATTAATCTATCTTTTATTGTTATGTTACAATTTGAAACAATGTTGTTATTTCTATTTGAATCTTGTATGACAATTAGTCTCGAAATGAAATTGAATTTAATTAATATTGTCACATAGTGTTATGAAGTCTCTTGCAATCTCGTTTTCGTCTCATCCCGATGTTTCCGCCATCGGTTGGGTGTGACAGATTGGTATCAGAGCCATAACTATAGGGAATTAGGAAAAGTAGGAATGCTTTTACCTAGTCTATAGTTTTAGAGCTTATTCTTATGCTTTGCTTGAAATTACATGCATGCTACTTTGTTTGCTTCTTATTCATTCTCTTTTTTATCTTTTAAACATATATGTCACTTATGTGTTAACACTTGACAAGCTATCTTTTTAAGACTAATGCTTGTTCTATTATGTGTTGATGCTTGTTTTAATGTTCTATTCTTATGTTTTATTCTTGACAAGCCTTCTTATGTGTTATTACTTGTTCGTTTATTTCCTTAACATACGTTTTTCTAAGGCTTTTGTTTGATTATTTATAAATCCGACAACACTCATATTATACAAACGACTCCCATTACGTTAAATTCTATTTTTTCATGAAATTACACCATTAAATTAGGGGTGAAACCCACATCTTGATGGAAATTTCAAATTCCAATTTCAAATTCTAGTGGATCCTCGTCAACATGTCGAAATTTAATTTTGACCTGAGGAGTACCAACCACACTTAGGGTAAGAAATCGTCAAGTTAGGGGTGAAACCCGCATCTCGTCGACTAGTCCCACTCCTTGATTTTATAAATCCCGCCAAGTCTCGAATTTTCGATTGAATTGAGACATGTAGTAACCGGAAGGGTGAATACCGTTAACCGACGTGTCGGCGAGAGTATACCACTTATTAGGCCAAAGCATGCTTCTCAAATTCAAAAGACCTTTCGACCACTTTGGTTAGTCAACGTTCCGTTTTGGAACCATTCAAGTTTTAATCGAATTTATGTTTTACTTGTCTCGATCATTTATGATACAACTTCCTCTTTTCGAATTCAAATTATTTTTGAGATTTCACTCTTGCGCGTATATTGTACTAATACTTTTTCATGCAATTATACATTATTCACATACATGATTTCACATAATTATGTTTATATCCCTTGTAACAATAAATGGAGGCATGTCATCAAGATAGGAGTGATTTCCTTACCTTGACAGTTAACTCCGCTTGTTTTTCTCATCTTACAACGACCTCGCAAACGGGTTAGGGGTGATTCCCTTACCTAGGTGATCGTTACCGATACTTTCTTTTAATAGACTATATTATGTAAACACGATCATATTTATATCTAAATCGTTTATTATTAGTCAAATCTCTAATTATTTCAAAATGCATTGTTTATATAAACGAATTTCTTATAATACAATCTATTTTCATATAGCTCACATACACAAAATTCTTAACTTTTCCATAGGCGCTTGTTCCTCAAATATTCAAAATTTCACGAGATGCTACTCATCAACTTAGTCGGCCTAATAAATCCATTGCCCACGAAATTTTGTATTCAACGTAACTATTGAAACAAGCTCATCTCATATCATTAAACTAGAGATTTTATGTTTTCAATTGGGAATCAAACCAACTTTTTCGCACCCACCTATAAAATATTACCAATATTATTCAATCATTTACTAAAAATTCTTTCAAAATCAATAAAACGTTTTATTAAAGACGTTTTTCAACAATCACTAAGTTTGTATATCAAAATCCTATTTTCTTAAGAATCAACGTTTTCACAAGAATCTCTAAAACCCGAATTTCTTCGTTAACGAAAAGTTATTTAAAACAATGCAACCTTATTTACTTCTAGAACCTTTTCAACCATTATTCAATACGTCAATTAAATTTAAAACGTGTGGGCAAGGAAACTTCATAAGAACTAACCATCTTCAACGTATGTAAATTCTTTTAAAAAAAGAGTAGCATTTCCATTCTTTCACAAAGTACAGCACTTAGAGATAAAGTTAACTCGGTGACATCGATGCAACTAGGTGACGACGCAAACCGGATGTGGGAGGCTATGGCGACTACGATGACTAGGGGTCTCAACAGGAAAGACTAGTGGGCATAAGGAGTCCTGGTGGTGGAATGAAGACGTGCACACCAAAATAAAGAATAAGCAACAGAGTTTTAGAGACCTTTTGAGGTGCACAGATGAGGAGGAGCGGCTGAGGGTAAGGGAGATATACAAGAAGGCTAAAAGTGAAGCGAAAAAGGCGGTGACCGAGGCAAAAAACACAGCTTATAAACAAATGTATGAACGTCTGGAAACGAAAGAGGGGGAGCATGATATGTTCAAGATTTCCAAAGCTAGGGAGCGAAGAAGACAAGATTTAGGAGTTGTAAAGTTTATCAAAGGAGACGATGGGCGTGTTTTAGTCAAGGCACAAGACATTAAGTTGAGATGGCAAACCTACTTCCATAATCTTTTCAACCACGGTAGGGCATACCAACATGATAGCAGCAATCCCAGGATTCAAAGGCGACAACAGAACAATTGTTACTGCAGGAGGATCACACATGACGAGGTAAGGATGGCACTTAGGAAGATGGGAAGAGGCAAGGCAGTGGGTTTGGATAACATACCGATTGAGGTGTGGAAGTGTTTGGGGGAAGAAGGAGTCCGATGGTTAACACTTTTGTTCAATTGTATTTTCAAGACTGGAAAAATGCCAGATCAGTGGAGGAGTAGCGTCGTGGTGCCTATATATAAGAATAAAGGAGACGCTCTATGTTGCGGGAACTACAGAGGAATCAAACTACTAAGTCACACTATGAAGCTCTGGGAGAGGGTAATCGAAACTAGAATTAGAAGAGAAACTCAGGTTTCAGAAAACCAATTTGGATTCATGAAAGGGAGGTCAACTACAGAAGCGATACATATTCTAAGGAGGCTGATGGAAAAGTATAGAGCGAAGAAGCAAGATTTACATATGGTGTTTATCGACCTGGAAAAGGCATATGACACTGTCCCACGCCAACTGATTTGGGATAGTTTGGAAGATCGAGGGATACCGGGGAAGTATATAGACGTAATTAAGGATACGTATGATAGAACGACAACTAGTGTCCGCGCGCCTGTAGGAGATACAAACTTCTTTCCTGTGGAGGTAGGACTCCACCAGGGGTCAGCGTTGAGCCCTTTTCTTTTTGCGGTTGTCTTGGATGAGTTGTCCAAGTTGATTCAGGAGACAGTTCCGTGGTGCATGCTTTTTGCGGACGATATTGTGTTGATTGCAGGGACTAAACGGTGCCTGAACGCGAGGGTAGAGGAGTGGCGAGTAGCTTTAGAGGGCAAGGGCCTAAGGATTAGTCGATCTAAGACTGAGTATCTACACTGTGATTTCAGCGGTGAAGCCGTTGACGATGACACCCAAATCACCATTGAGGATCAATTGGTCCCGCAGGTAACTAGATTTAAGTATCTGGGGTCGTTTGTACAAAGAGATGGTGACATAGATAGTGATGTAACCCATCGCATACAGGCTGGCTGGTGTAGATGGAGGGCAGCCAGTGGGGTATTATGCGATAGGAGGTTCCCAACTAAACTAAAAGGGAAATTTTACAGGGTAGCAGTTAGGCCAGCTATGCTTTATGGAACAGACTGTTGGGCTATCAAGAAGACACAAGCGCGCAGGATGGAGGTAGCAGAGATGAGGATGCTGAGGTGGATGTGTGGACACACGAGGTTAGATCGGATTAGAAATGTGGTTTTTAGGGAAAGATTAGGAGTAACTAGTATATCGGAGAAGATTAAGGAGGGGAGATTGAGATGGTTTGGGCATGTGAAGCGGAGGGAAACGACGGCACCAGTTAGAGTAGTGGAAACTCTTACTGTGGAGGGGAGGAGAGGTAGAGGCAGACCCAAACTGACATGGGATGAGCAGATCAGACATGATTTACTAGAGTTGCATCTTTCTGAGGACATGGTCCAAGATAGGACTTTGTGGAGGCGTAGGATTAGGGTTAAGGACCTATAGAGGATATGGCAGTAAGCTCTTAGGTGTATTTCAGGGACGTAGGTTTCTCTTATTCTTTAAGTGACTTTTCCGGAGATTGCCTTCTTGTGTTTATGCATAAATGATGGTGTATGCTATTTTACGTGATTTACAATATATTGTGCCACTCTGTTCACTTTCTTGGTATGGGCGACTTCTTATTTCTATATTCTTTCTATACTCTTTGACTTGGTGTGTTGGTTTGCTATTCGTTTTCGAGTCGAGGGTCTCTCTGGAAGCAGCCTCTCTATCCCTATGGATAGAGGCAAGGACTGTCTACATCCCACCCTCCCCAGACCCTATAACTAGCTTTGCTATTTATGGGATTTACTGGGTATGGTTGTTGTTGTTGTTGTTGTTTGTCACAAAGTACATCACACATAACTAATAGATATTTTATACTCTCTTTACATTTACAAACTAGATTCTATATTTCATGTCAACTCATTCTATTTTGATTTTAATAAAACTTCACGCTTTGCTCAAACAACTATACATGCGTATCATCTTACGTGTTTTAGTTTATATCTCACTACAATTTCACGTATACTACCTATTCTGCTTTCTTTTATACTCAAAACTTCTTGATCTTTTACGTACTTAAATTCATATATTACGATTAATACCGTATACAAAATCATTATCTCTTACACTATATTCATATTTATACATTTTACGTTATACTCATATGTTACACTTATGTTCAACTTTATACCCATATTCATACAATTATACTTACACTCACATTTATACTCATTTCTTTCATACACATTATGCTTATACTTGTACTCATACTCTTGTCATGCGTCTTGTGTTTATGCTCACATGCGTATTCATATTTAAACTTATACTATGCTCATGCTTTCTTCATACTCAAAATTTATACTTTCGCACCTATACGCAAGCGAAACCCGAGGGATTCGCTTACGTTGGTCTTATACTATTTGGAGCGCAAACATGCTTATATGCTACATTTCTATACACACGCAATCCTATTTTTAGAATTTATGTATACCTTAATTCATACGCGACTAGTCCAAGCTATGCGGATCATGCGACGATCAATATAATCACGGGTGCACACGGGATTATAATGATAGGCGTATGATAACCATAGAGTGTACTACTGCGTATGGTAAGACACAAAACGTAACATTGCACCGAACAACGAAACGGATGTAACGTGGTTAAGACATGGTGGATACGCTGCTGGTACATCCTATATATAAGTGTTTTCACCATGTTACCAAACTTTCGTAAAACGGGCCATGAGAAATTCGGTGTTTTACAGACCCTATTTAGACCCAATACACAAACTTTAACAACTCACAAACACATTGCTAGCGCACAACATCCGAATATCCACGACGAGACCTCATTCTTAACATATCGTTTTCGTTTGTCCAATACACATACCATTCTTATACTCACATTCGTTTGTTAGATCGATCGTTCACTCTTATACCCCCATTATTCCCCATTATTCTTTGTCTTCTATACAAACCCCGTTACAATCAATCGGTTTAAACGTTCGAATCCTAAAATACTTTCTTGCTTTTAAAACTATCTTCCATACTTGTTTATGTGCAAACACTTAGTTGGCCGTTACCTCCAAAACCGTTTTATTCAAAATACCAAACTTTCTTGTTTCTCACCGATAAACAATTTTCTACAAAATTGAGATTTGTCAATGCTCTTTAAAACCAATGAAACTTTTCTTACAACCTACAGTGCGACCACACTTTTCATCAAAATACATACCGTTTTATGCGAAAGCTTTTCCCTCTTAGGTATCATATTTTAAAATACCTCTTCATTGAGTTAATCAAACTTGCTTAAACCTTCTTGTCTGTACACACACATGCACGATTTTATTTATGCTTAATGCCTCAAATCATTTTAGTCAAACAAACGCTTTTTTTACAAACCTATTATTTCGTTCCCCAACGATTTAGTACATTTTCAACGCATCTCGAATCTCCAGATCTCGATTTTAGTCAATGGTTTCAGCCAAGGTGTTTGTTTTCTTCCAAATTCTTCCTCTTGAATAAATTTCGCGACGAAATTTCCTAAAGAAGGGGAGACTGTAACGCTTTGCTTTTTACAACTTCCTTTATTTAGAAAACTCGCCTTCTTTCGAAACCACATTGCCGATATAAACCGAAACTTTTATCGTATTAAAACATGATCATTTTTTTTCATACTTCGAATGACCATACTTGTTATTTTTTTATTCTAATTAATTACATGTTCAATACGTATTCGTCTTACATACAAACCCGCACCTATTTTTACGAATGAACTATCGTGAATACGTGTTTTAATACCCTTCATACGTACGACCACCCGACTATACGTTCACAATACATCCTGTACTTTATTTGATACAAACTTATTTAATTTTATTGATATATATGAACTATGTGTACACGCTTATATAAAATACTTAATCTTATATTATAATACATAATACACCTTATCTTATAATATGCCTAATTATTTACATAATTGTTATCTAATTATATGTTATTATTACATTAATGCTAACATGAAACATTAGGGACCAAAGTGTAAAAAAAAGGATCTAAGGCCTTACGACCACTCATGTTTTTCCCACTGTTTCATTTAACTTCATTTAGAATCATCTTGAAATATTAATAGTTATGTATACTTAATAAACTAAGTGATCAAATATAATATACCATACATTAATCTAGTTGCCAAAAAAAATGAGACAAGGCAGTTAACAGCCAAGTCTGGTCGCAAGCCTTAGGGCTGATTTCATTATTTTCTTTTAATGATTACATCACCTAAACACATGATATTTCATTAGTTAGTTATATGTTGATGTAATATAATATATGCCATAATCTAATCTAATGTGTCACCCAAAATCGAAGGTAGTTATTGGCTGAAAATTTTTAGTTTACTTGTAAAATAACCTTATTAAGTATTTGGCCCAAACAAGGCTCTAGGATAGAGAGTGAGGCGATTCCCGGCGAGAATTCAAAAAGTTTTTTCCGATCAGGTGGCTCGACGATTGGAGATTAAAGTTGATTAGCGAGTTAGGTCTAGTCGACTCACTACTACTTGTGTGTTCCTGATTCAACCTTCTTTCTAATCACCTTTCTTGTTTCTTCCATTCGCTGAGGGTTCGGTTTCCGGCGTTTTACCTCCTTTCAGTCGGCTCGACGAAGAAGATTAAAGTTTGATTAGCAAGTCTGGTTGCATCTGATTCACTCACCGGTAGTTTTTTTGTCCTAACCTTCTTTCTAATTATCTTTCCTGCTCAAATCCATTCGCTGTCTGTCCAGTTTCAGAGGTGTGAAAAGATTACCGTGAGTCCAGGTTCTGATTGCTTAGTGGGTCTGTCATCGATCGCGGCTATCGTATATAGTCTAGCTAGATTCGATACGAATCCTATTAACCTCTTAAGAACCTGTGATTCTTCAACATGGAGAGAGATGAAGGCGTACTAGAGAATTCTGAGAATTACTTCGAAAACAATAGGAACAGAGACTGCAACGAGTTTCCAAACAAGGAAAAAGCAATAACTTTCTACGTATCAAACATACACCCCCACATTACAGATGGAGAACTTTGGATGGAATGCATGAACTATGGCGATATAGTTGATGCATACATTGCAAGGAAATTGGACAAAAGAGGCAAACGTTTTGTTTTTTTAAGATTCATAAAGGTCAAGGACGTGGATAAGATGACGAAGGCATTGAACCAAATGACTTTTTTCGACTGGAAGATCAGATCAAATGTGGCAAGGTTTGTTAAGGTAGTCAAAAAATCCCAGAAATAGAACAACAAGTGGGCAAGGAAACAGGATAATCCGGTAAACCGGGAAGACAATGGACCAAAGGTACCAATCAATTCTCATACGAGACACGGTATCTCATGGGCGGATGTGGCAGCAGGGAAGGCTGCACAGCAAGTGGATGTGAGTCTTAACTTTGCAAATGAGTCTAAACCTTATGTGGAATGGAGAGGAAGGTCGGTAATAGGAGATTTGATAAACATCGAAGCACTTAGAAAGGTTAGCATGATGAACGGTAACCTGGGGTTGAGAGATTCACAGGTAAGATATTTGGGTGGGTTAAAATTTTTAGTTATTTTTGATTCGGTAGAAAGCATGAAGAAAGTTATGGAAGAGGAAAGGGAAGCATGGAATTTATGGTTCGGTAGTTTGTTGATTTGGAACGGTGAACACATCCCTTATGAGAGAATTGCTTGGCTTAGAATCAGAGGTATTCCATTACAACTATGGATCGATGCGGTATTTGATTGCATTGGTGAGAAATACGGAAGAATTGTGAAAAGGTCTGAAGCAGACGAAAAGATCTTTATTTTAACGACGATACTATTGGAGTAATAGTCAAACATGGAACTGATATTAACGATAGATTGACGATCAGATGGAAACACCTACTGTATGAGGTGTGGGTTTCGGAAGTTCACCAACTATGAACCCCGGAGTTTATTAATGAATTGGGATATACTGAAAACCACACTACGATGCAGAAAGAACAAGTGACATCAGTGAATAAAGAGGAGAATTGCCATCCGGAAGTCATGGAAACGGAAGAGGTTAGGGAGGAGGTACAGATTCCGGTAACGGAGGGAGCACAACCAGAGAATATTCCGGTGGATAACGAAGAGGTGGATGTGGTAAATGAAGAGTCAGGAGATGACGTTCCCGGGAATGATGAGGAAAAAATTAATGCATATTCAACAGCAGAAAACGAGGAGACAAATGGAATAACAGAGCCGACTAATTTAGGTGGGTCCCCACTTTGTGGGGAAAATAGATTAAATGGGCCAAATAAAGAAGATACAGTTAGGCCTAGTACCAAAACCCAAAAGAAAAGGAAGCGAATTAACCTAGCAGAGCCCCTGTCCAATTGTTTAAAGCCTCATCCTGTGGTTGGCAAAGGTAGGATACCGGATCTAAATATAGATCTCTCAGACGAATCCAGAACTAGACCAAGAAAGAAATCGTTGCTAAGAAGAGGCAAAGCGCACAGGAGAAAAAGTAAAAGAAAAATCAGAATACCAGAAGAGGAGATCAATAATTACGAGATCAACGGAGATAGCATAGAGGATGAGCTCAACTCAGATTAGGAAGAAGAAGACAGTATAGAACCACATCAAGAGACAACAGCCTCACCTGAGACCGAAGGAGAGAGTAGAAATAGCGAAAATACGGAACACTTGGAGGAAATTGAAGTGGCGACGACTTTGGATATCGGGTCAAAGATTGGGGTTGACTTAACAAGTTACGTTTCACTTGTTAAGACTTCAGTTACTGAAGACCAGGAAGATGATAGGAATCAATGAATTTTGGGTCGTTAAATATAAAAGGAGCAGGTGGGGCAGGTAAAACTGCAGGAGTCAGACGAATCTTGGCGAAGTTTAACTTATCGTTTATAGCAATACAAGAAACACAATTTAGGGATCTGCCGCTAAAAATTTTTAGGAAATTTTGGGATAACACGGCTTTTGAATACTCGAAGGTTGATGCGGATGGGAGATCCGGAAGATTATTGTCTATGTGGAACCCACTCGTTTTTAAGAAAGAATCAGAAGTGAAGAATCAGAACTATATCATCATTACGGGTCGGATCGCAGGAGTAGATGAGAGTATCGTTATCATTAATGTTTATGGCTCAACTTTAAAAGCCAACAGGAGAAGGATGTGGGAGGAGTTACTGGTGGCAAAGAAAAATTACTGGGCTCTGGATCATGTTGGGTGACTTCAACGAGGTAAGATTTCCTGTAGAAAGATTTAATTCACACTTTGATGTTAGCGGGGCCATGAGTTTTAACATCTTTATTAGTCAAGGGGGTTTTCAAGAATATAATATGGGGGGTATGAAATTCACGTTTTTAGCGGGTGACAGCACTAATCTGAGTAAGATAGATCGTGTTCTTGTTTGTGATAACTTTATGGGTAAATGACCGAACGCATCCCTATTGGCTCTTAACAGAGAAATATCCGATCATAGCCCGCTCATATTGACCACTGTTAACAATAGTTTTGGTCCGTCCCCCTTTAGATTATTCAACAGTTGGTTTTCACTAGAGGGCTTCGACGAAACAATTAAAAGGGGGTTGAGCAAAATTTGTGATTCTAGGTTTAAGGATGAAGTTTTGGCAACCAAGTTAAAGGCTGTCAGAGACGAACTAAAGGTATGGCGTAAAAATAAAAAGGAAATAGAAGAAAGGGAAATAGTGGAAGCTCAAGACAAGTTGATACAACTGGACGGTCAAGCGGAGAGGAGAACGCTGACAGACTTGGAAATTGATTCGTGGCATGAGTGCAAAAGAAAGATAAAAGATTGGCATGATAAGGTGGCTGCGGACACACAACAGAAAGCAAGAACGAGATGGGTGGGTCTAGGTGATGAGAATACAAGTTATTTTCATACAAGAGTGAACAATCATATCGCAAGGAACAAAATAAGTGGCTTATGGATTGAAGGTGAGTGGGTTACGGATCCAAGTGTAATCAAGACACAATGTCTATCAGTTTTCCAAGCCAAGTGTATGGAACCGGTAACTTCTAGACCTAGGATAGGAGAAGGGGGTTTCAAAAAATTAAGCCCAGTTCAAGCCGAAGACTTAATTAGACCTTTCTCGATAGATGAAGTACGTAATGCGGTATGGGATTGTGGCATCAATAAATCTCCGGGTCCGGATGGAATAACATTCAAATTGATCAAGTCATATTGGGAGGAGTTGAAAGGATTGACAATGGAGGTAATGAACCAGTTTTACACACATGGGTCGATCCATCATACATGTAGCGCCTCGTTTATCGCTCTCATACCCAAGGTAATTGACCCTGTTACTCTTTCCGACTTTAGACCAATATCTTTGGTAGGAGTGGTAAACAAAATAATTTCCAAAGTTCTAGCAAATAGAATGAAAGGTGTCATTAAAAGTGTGGTATCAAATGTTCAATCGGCTTTTATGTCGGATAGGAATATCAATGATGGGCCTCTAATAATAAACGAAGTGGTGGGTTGGGCAAAAAGATCGGGAAAGAGACCGTTTCTTTTCAAAGCCGATATCGAGAAGGCATATGACACATTTAATTGAAATTTTTTAATTTTCGTTCTTACATATATGGGCTTCCCAGCGAAATGGAGGAACTGGATTATGGGTATATTATTTGCAGGCAGGGGATCAATCTTGGTGAACGGTTCACCAACGGGGAAATTCCATTACAAAGGAGGTTTAAGGCAAGGGGACCCACTATCACCCTTTCTGTTTATCACGGCAATGGAAGCATTGCATGTGATGATGGAACGGGCTAAACACAACAACATGTTTAAAGGCATAAAACTACCAAGGGAGGGCCCATACCTAACACATATGTTATATGCAGACGATGCAATCTTTGTAGGTGAATGTGAAGAGAATAATGTGCAAAATCTCAAAAGGATTCTCCGCATTTTTTACTTAATATCAGGTTTAAAAGTAAACCCACGAAAAAGTCAGTTATACGGGGTGGGAACGAATGAAGATGAGGTAAATAACATGGCGTCAAAGTTCAACTACAAGGCTGGTAGGTTCCCGTTCTTTTACCTTGGGTTGAAGGTTGGAGCAAGTATGAACAAAATAGCGAATTGGCGAGATGTTATCGACATGTTCAATAAAAGACTTTCCAACTGGAAAGCGAAAACGTTATCTTTTGCAGGTAGAGTAATTCTTAAAAAATCAGTGCTTGGCAGTTTACCGAATTATTTTCTTTCTCTTTATAAGTGTCCGATCGGGGTTATAAAAATACTGGAAGGAATACGGAGAAAATTTCTGTGGGGGGGATGCAACACAAACAACAAAATAAGATGGGTAAAATGGGAAAAAGTGGTGGCAGCAAAGGACTTCGGTGGCCTCGGTATTGGTAACATCAAGGATATGAATTTGGCACTCTTATTGAAATGGTGGTGGAGAATCAAAATGGAGCCTGAGAGTTTATGGGTGAAGGTAATAAAAGCAATACATACAAACCAAAGAAAATTAGAGTTAATTCCGGTGAAGAAATCCTTACCGGGCGTGTGGAAGAGCATCAGTGATATAGCAAAGGATTTCTGAAAATGTGACATCAATATAAATACAAGTTTAAGAAGCAATGTGGGTATGGGTGATAAAAATCTATTTTGGATCGATACATGGTGTGGAAATGCACCCCTGAAAGAACAATACCCGAATATTTTCGTATTATCGTCGAAAAAGAATGCGACAGTTATGGAAAATTACAAAATGCTTGACGGAGGTAGAGTTTGGGAATGGGCTTGGAAAAGGACGCCGACTAGCAATGAAGAAAGACAAGAATTGGAGAGTTTAAACGATCGGCTGCAACATCATCGGTTATCTTATAACAGCGATGTTTGGTTTTGGAACAATTTTGATAACCAAGAATTCAGCCTTAAGAATGTCAAACAGTCTTTGGGGTGGAATTTGGACTTAAACTCAACACCGAGTAGTTTCAGCTGGAACAACTGGGCAACAGGCAAAACAATAGCTTTTGTGTGGAGAGCGATAGATGAAAAGGTTCCTTCAGCGGTGGCATCGGACGAAACTGCAGGTCATATCCTTCTTAGTTGCAACTTTGCTAAAAGAGTGTGGGAGGCGATCACCGAATGGCTGAAAATTCCTATGGTTAGTACGGAAAGTAGTCTTGCGGAGATTCTGTCGGACTTACTTGAGATCCTGAGAAACCGGAAAGAGAGGAAAGTTACACATGTCGTGGCAATTCAAACGATGTGGATACTATGGAAGACGAGAAATGAACGGGTTTTCAAAGGAAGACAAGGTGTGGTCCAAACGTTAGTGGAAGATATAAAGGAAGCCTCCTTTCAAAGTCTAAAGCAGATATCAACATAAACTTGAATTAAGGGTGTAGTCGGTTTGTTTTTTATTTTTCTGTTTCAAGTTGTTCTTGTTTTTTCCTTTATCTTTTCTATCTTGTTGGTCCAGCTCCTGGCTGGGTACATTTTGTAATGTTCTGTTTTTGTTTCGTTTCTTAATATAGGTTCCGTTGGCTATTAAAAAAAAGTTATTGGCCGAAAACAGCCTTTTTGGCCGCAAGCCTTTAATGGCAGTCTTGATTGTTTTTTTTTTTAATTTATTTAACCTCCAACTAATTATATTTAAAGCCCTAGGCCCACTAATTAAACCCTAAATATAAAACACTAGCAAACCCTATTTCCTTCATTTTGATACAGCCTCTACCAAGAGTTTTTCCCTCTCATTCCCATGTCTGCTCATTATCTACAAAACATACACACACATGGTCATCATATAAATCACCAGCAGGCCTCTCATCTCTCTCTCGACTGTATACGGCCAGACACCGATGACCGGAGAGATCCCGGTGACGGCCGACCTTAAACCCACAACCACGTCACACTCTAACCTTCCTCTATTCCCCTCTCGATCTCTCTACATTTCGAACCATCCACACAACCGTCAGAGATCGGGGACACACACCGGAGTTACGTTGGAACTCGTAACGCTCGTCGGGCCTCGCCGGACCTGAAAGTGGCCGGACATGTACGCGACGTCGACAACACAGGAGGAAGACGGGTTCTGCAACCCGCTGCACGTTCGCCGGAGAACCGAAGTCGCCGGAAACATTCAGAAAAGACGATCGGAACCTTGCGACTCTTTTCTCTCGTTCGGTATAAGCCTTTCGCAATTTATTTCTTTTGTTTATATATTCACCTCAACAAAGTAATAAGCCTCTGAAAAACATTAAGCATACAAACTAAAACTAAGTTTAAAAGATTGCACTTGCAATTCTTGGGGTATTGTTAAGTCAAACATATTAACCTCCCTTTATTCTAACCGGGGATAGGCTATTTTAACGCATTGGATTCTTGGGTTTGAACATATAAGTACACCGTTTCGGCATGCTAGTAAACTTGCTTAATATGATTCATGTTGGATATGAGCACTTTAAACAATTTTATTCTATATTATGCTATGTAACAAACTTGTATACTCGCCTTTGCTTTTGCATTGAACTTTTTTTTAATACATGTTGCAGGTTGATTGATGAGTTGATGTTTAAGAAGAAATGCAATTTAGGTGGACATAGATACACACCTAGATTAATCTATCTTTTATTGTTATGTTACAATTTGAAACAATGTTATTATTTCTATTTGAATCTTGTATGACAATTAGTCTCGAAATGAAATTGAATTTAATTAATATTGTCACATAGTGTTATGAAGTCTCTTGCAATCTCGTTTTCGTCTCATCCCGATGTTTCCGCCATCGGTTGGTGTGTGACACGCACAAAGGCTACAGCACCCCCAATGCCGTTGAAATTCAGGGGCTTGCAGTCCAAAAACTGCTTATAGGTACAGCCTGCAACACAAGCAGCATCATTCACATAAAACATTAGCAAAGCACACTTGGAAATGTCCAAACGTATTGTAATGTGTCTTAGGTGACTTGAACATTACCGTCGGGTGGGTTATTCCCTGAGGTACCCCCGCTATGTTCAGAGCGAAGGGCCTCGTGCTGTGCGATGGCCTGTGAGATGCGCTCTTGTAATTCCGCCTCTGTCGTTGGCAGAGGGTTGTTGGTATCGGTATTCCTTCGCGGCGGCATCTTTCTTCTAAGAAGAAGATTGGATAGGTCAGGTCTTATTTGTTAAATAAATAAATAATTGTCTAGAGGTCATATGTGCGTATATACAAGCAATCATCATATCAAATAATCATGCAACAACACAATCATAGCATAAACATGTAAATCAACAACGTGTGTAGTGAGAACATGATGATTGAGCTTTCATTAATTACCAACCACAAATCACATTGTTTACACATTGTATCGTATCAAAAGTGACATAGGGTCACACTACCCTTGTCAAATGAGTCTGTCAATATACGAAAATCACATAATCAAAGTGGTCTTCAAAAGTCTTCACAATCTCGGCTCAATAGTGGTGCTCTCACCAAAAGTAATGCAATCTGCATAAAACCAAAAACCTACTGTGCTGATGGTGGAGGAGGAGGAGGGAAGAAAAGCAAACTGTGAACGTGTTCAAGCTCCTCCTCGAGCTCATACACACGACGAAGTAAATAACTGATCTGCTACTCGACAGTAAGGAAACGAGCATCAAAACCCTGAATGGGTGTAGGAGCAGTAGATGGATGTGCAAAAGGAGATGACGATGAATGTGGAGGAACAAAAGTAGACTGACAGGGACAAGGTGGGGGACGTGGAGTCAACTCGAGCTCCAAAACTCTATGACTCATGATCTCAAACTGTAACTGTAAAGACAAAAGCAACTCATCCCATGGGTATCCAACGAAGTGTGAGGGATGGTAGGGGTCTGAGATCGGCATGGTATAGGGTGGGAACCATCGGAATGGCTCGTCAAGCGGTATGGATGTGAAAGGAGTGAATGGTGTCACCTGTGGGATTGGAGGAAAAGCTGCTGAAGCAAAAGGGTCGTAGTTCGGGGGCTGGCCCGAAGTACCTTCCCCTGGACAGGGTGCAGGGATGTCCTGGAGGAAAACAATCGGTAAATCAGTACGGTGGACATCAGACTCTACAGGAGGGAGAGGAGCAACATCAGCGGGTGGAGGTGGGGGTATGAATGGCTCAGCAAGAGGAAGATCAACAGGTGCAGGTACCAGGTCTGGAATAAGGGGTGCAATGTCTGGTAATCCAAACAGGACATGGTCAGGATCAGGTATAACAGCCCTCCAAAATTTTTCCAACACCCTAATATATTTTAAAATACCCCTATATGTCTTGAAATACACCCCGTATGTGAAAACCGAGCCCAAAATATGAAATATCATTAAAAATAAAATAAAAACAAGAAAAATAAGGCTGTCACGGGGCGCGAGCGATCAACAACGAGGCCTCACCCGGTGGTGACACATGGCAACACGTGTTGGACCTATTCGTGACCCGGATCAGCTACGGCCTAGACCCCCCTACTACGCGGGCCGCGTAGCTCGAGGTCTAACCTTACGCGGGCCGTGATGAAACCAATTTCAGGCCCTATATAAGAGGGCATCGGGCCTTCAGTGAAACTCGCTCATTTCTTTTCTAAATCTTGAAATTTCTGATAGATAATATAATTTCCAGGCATAATACCCCCCTAATTAACGAAGTTCTGCTCCGTTGTAAGTATTATAACTGTTGGAATTGAACCCTACCAAAGGAACAGATAATTAATGCCAAAACTGGATTAGAGCAGTGGATCCAAAATAAGCAGATGTTATGTTTACATGTCTCTCCCCTTGAAAGTGGTTTCAACATCTGCTGACCTCCTATCTACTGATCGTACAAACTGCTGATCTAGTAAAAGACTGATGGAAGACTAAAGCTCTGCTGTTCAATCTACTGCCTTGAGTCAAGCTCTGCTGATCATGACAAGTACTGCTGGGTTCACATCAGTGGAAGGATGCAGTAGTAGTTTAGATGTCTTTATGTAATGAAATGTAATAACAGTAGTTAGCATAGCAGAGGTTGTATAGATCAGATGTTAGAGTTTGTTAGGAGGTTAGATGTCACTTTCATGGTGACGTCAGCTTAGATGTTTCAGTGGTTTGCTTGTGCCTATAAATAGAACAGTGCCTGTACTATTCTATTAGCTCTTTGCAAAATCTTCTTCCTGCACGAACAAACACTGTGAGCTCAGGCTGAGGGGGAGTTTGTATTCATCCATTGCATTGTAATCATTATTGAAATAAATTCAATCTTTCGGTTCTTTGTAAGCAATTCTCTCGTTTGATTATGTTTAAAGTTTGTTTCAATTATATTTCCGCTGCACAACTCATTCATCTTCATCTTAATTCAAACACAAAACACAATCAAAACCAAACTCAGATCCTAACAATTGGTATCAGAGCTTGGACAGTCAAATTTGATTTAACAATCATTTTGACATAAATAGTTCAGCTCATAATCATTGATACTGATAGTTTGTTCGTTTTGTTGAAAAACAGAGCAAGGTTTAATCACCATCAAAGTTGATTAATCAGTGCCTGTAAAACAACCAGGATGACGTCACAATCACAAGATGATAAGAATAACATTGGCTGTCTTTTCAAACCACCCATGCTTAAACGTAATGAATACAACATCTAGGAGAGAAGGATGGGTCACATCCTTGCTCAACAGAACACCGAATATTGGAGGTCTGTTGTTTTTGGTCCCCATGTTCCTATGGTGCCAAGTGCTGAGGATGCAAAGAAGTTCGTTCCTAAACCAACTGAAAACTATACTGAAACTGATTTTCAAAAGTTCGAACTCGATGCCAAAGCATTTAGCTTCATAGCATCTGCATTACCCAATGAGATCTATGCTGGACTGTTACATTGTAACAGTGCCAAAGAGCTATGGGATGCATTGAAGGAACAGTTTGGGGGAACTGAATAAGTTATTGAAAACAATAGGGAAAATCTGAATCAGCAGTATGAAACCTTCTGTCACATTAAGGGTGAATCATTGACCCAACAGTTTGAACGTTTTAGTTGTCTCATCAGTGAGCTAAGGCTTGTTAAAGTTGAAATTCCAAAATCAACACAAAATAGTAGGTTTCTTAGATCACTACCTGATAAATGGGACACAATTGCATTTGTGACTAGAAACTCAGCTGAGTTCAAAGATCTGACCCTGACCCAACTTCATGGTAGACTCCTGACCTATGAAAGGGAGTTAAATCAGAAAAAGAAGTTGCAAGAGTCTGGCAAAGTTGCTGATGATTATTCATTTGGTAACACAGCTCTGTTTGGTCAGGAAGAATCTGGTAGCAGTAGTAAGGATCAAGGTTATGATCACTTTATTGATATAACTGCTGGTGGAAATTTCAACAACCCTGATTCTCACTCTGCCAATTATGCTTTTACTGCAAATTGTGAACACCAGATGTCAGATAACTTGCGTTTTGAACTCAATGATTTGCAACACTTTGATCCCACTGACTTAGAAGAAATGGACATTTTGCATCAATTGGCTTTGCTTAGTGTAAGAACAAGCAAATTCTATAAAAGAACAGGGAGAAAATTCCCAGGGTTACATGGAAATTTAAAAGTGGGGTTGGATAAGTCAAAAATTAAGTGCTATAAGTGCAATAGGCTAGGTCATTTTGCTAGGGAATGCAGGAGTCAAACCACTGGTCCAATAGTCACTCATCCTAGCTCAAATCCTAGACCACAACACCAAATCACTGTGCACTATACCCAATATACCCCTGCTGCCCATGTTAACACTGCTCACTATGCTGCAACCCCTGTGCCTGTGCATTATGTTCAAACAACTGTTCCACAAATTCAATATGTTCAAACCCCTGTCCCTCAGGTACAATTGCAACCTGTTGCACCTCAAACAGTTGCTCCAACAGCAACACAACCAGATCAGCAAAGCTTTTTCACTCAAGGCTTTGTTGACTGGCGCAGCATGCCTGATGAGCTTGGTGATGAAAATTTTACACTCAATGCTTTTAATGATCCTTCTAATAATGAATTTTGTTTGATGGCTTTAGAGTCAATACCAGAAGGGGTAGAAACTGAAGGTGAACAGCTAAGTGTTGAAACAGTGGATAAAGTGGCTGAAGCAGTGGTTACTGCAGTTGCTGGTGAACTACAACTGGGAGAAAATTCAGAAACCCTGATTGAACCACTAACTGATCCCTGGTCCGAAGAAGACAAGGAAGAAAAGAAAGCAGGTGAGAAAGAAGAGAGAGTTGATGAAGAAGGTGATTATAAATGTGATTGTGCCATGATGGCTGCTGCTAAGGTAACACCTCAAGTTCTTGAAAAACTGTGTTCAGATCAATGCATTATTGCATTTGCTAACATCAAAGAGGTAAATGAAAACCTTAGGGATAAAGTCTTGTCTGATGAAGTCAAATTTGAAAAGTCTTTAACAGAACTTAGAAACAAATTGGCTGAAAAAGATAAAGAAATCAGCAGTCTCAAAGAAGAACAAAGCATTACCAAAACCCAACTCCAAACCATGATAGAAAAATATCAGGTTTGTAAAAAGGAGTTGGAGTCCACCCAAGTCACATGTGAGAAATGGGTGGAATCATGCAAATGCTATGAACTCTTGTTGGAAAAACAGATCAAAAGCAATGTGAAATTCGGTATTGGTTTTAGAAAACATGATGAAGTTGAAAACAGTGCTTTTGAAAAATCTGTTCAAACCACTGATGAATCCACTGAATTTATCCCCACAAACAAGAATGGCCAAGAAGTGAAAATCACTGATAAACTTGGTAACAAAATCACACTTGAGAGACCAGTGGGATCTTCAACTTTTGAAGAACTTGAGAAATACCAATTTAAACCCACATGGTCTGATGAGTGTGACATTCTTGAAAATTTTAAACCCATGGATTTCACAACCACTGATGGTGTTAAAGCTCCAAAAGCAAAAGTCATCCCTCTCAAGGACATCCCAACAGAGGTTAAAAAATCTGTTGCAAAGGAGTATGAAAAGAGAAAGAAGAGAGAAAAGATCAAAAACCTGTTTTGTGAATTTTGTGAAAAAAGGAATCATCTAACAAAAGACTGTTTCCATTTAAAAGCATATGATTTAAACAAAACAAATGTCATTATCCCTGCTGAAAGCTGCACCATCTGTGGTAAACCAAACCACAAAACTCAAGAATGTGTGTATCTCAAGAAATTTGATGTAAAAAGGAATGAGTACACTGCAAAAACATCCTTGAGTTCATCAACATCATCTGTCAAATTCACCAAGAATCAACCATTGTTTGTGCCACTCCAAACAGCTGTCACAAAACAGCTGAACCAAACATCTATTAAAAGAGATGTTCAGCTTACTGATGCACCCCCTGCCAATCAATATAGAAGAGGTAAGGGACAACCACCATACCCTAGGGTTCCACACGTTTATGAGGCCTACAAAAGGCCATCAAAACCAAGAGTGAACCAGAATCCCTTTGGGTACCAACAGATGATTGGGCAAGACCCCCAACAGTGGTTAGAGAAAATATGTGCCAAAAAGAACCAAACACCTGATCTAACCACTGCCCATGCATCTGAACTCATCACAAACACTGTTGAGACCCCATCCAAAGCCTTATTGGCTTTGGAGACCCTAATGAACTAATCCTTTTACTTCATGTGCAGGGAGCTTCTGCATGCTTAGATAGCCTTTGGTATGTAGATAGTGGAGGCTCCAGGCACATGACAGGATGTAAAGCCCTCCTCAAAGACTTCAAAATCCATGGAGGGGTGATATATCCTTTGGGAATAATAGTAAAGGGAAAGTTCTGGGGTCTGGTACAGTACAGTCTGGAAATGTAAAATTTGAAAATGTCAATTTGATAGACAATCTGAAATTCAACCTCCTGAGTGTTTCACAAATGAGTGATAAGGGGTATGGGCCATTCTTCACAAAGGAGTGTTGTAGGATTGTTGGACCAGAAATGGTTGAAAAGATTGAAGCAATAATAAAAACTGGAAAAACAAAACTTGTTGCTCAAAGAAGTGGCAATGTTTATGTTGTTGATATCTCAAAAGAGTGTCCCAGAACTGATGCCTGTCTGTTCTCAGCTGCCTCTAACAAAGAGACAAAACTTTGGCACAGAAGATTGGGGCACACAAATCTCAAGACAATCACTGAAATTTCAAAAAATGGCTTGGTAAGAGGCCTACCTCAAAAATTGTTTTCATATCCTGAGCATTGTGTTTCCTGTTTAAAAGGAAAACAGCATAAAAGCTCCTTTAAGTCCATTGAAGAGTCCAAAACAACCCAGTGTTTGCAAATGCTGCACATGGATTTGTTTGGCCCAGTCCAAGTCATGAGTCTCAAGAAAAAGAGATATTGTCTAGTTATTATTGATGACTTCTCTAGGTTTACATGGACTTTCTTTTTACACTCAAAAGATGAGACTGCAGGCATTTTGCAAGACTTTGTGACATAGGTTGAAAAGCAATTTGACCTTCCAGTAAAAGTCTTCAGGAGTGACAATGACACAGAATTCAAAAATAAGGAGTTGGATGCCTTCTGTGTGAAGAAAGGGATTGTAAGGCAGTACAGCATCCCTAGAACACCAGAGCAAAATGGGGTAGTTGAAAGAAAGAACAGAACTTTGATTGAGGCTGACAGAACCATGCTTGCTGATTCAGGTTTGCCATTAACGTTTTGGGCAGAGGCAGTAAACACTGCTTGCTATGTCCAAAACAAAGTTTTAATAAACCCCAGGCACAAAAAGACTGCTTATGAAATTCTGTATAAAATCAAACCACTGATCTCATATTTCAAAGTATTTGGCTGCCCATGCTTTATTTTGAATTTAAAAGATTCCATCTCAAAATTTGCAGCCAAAGTAGATTGTGGTTATCATCTGGGATACTCAACCACTGCCAAGGCCTACAAAGTGTTTAATACACGGACCAAACCAGTGGAGGAGACCTTGAATGTAAAGTTCAATGAACTTTCATCAATGAAAATCCCAGCAAATCCTGCAGATTTGTTTGCTCTTGAAAAAATCACTTTTGAAAATACTGCTGTCAAGACTAACAGTGCAGGTCCATCAGAGGATTCAACACCAGACTATGGGTATGAAATCATCATCCCTCAAAGGTCTGTCAAAATGGGAAGAGCAGCAGATGTTCAAAACAGCTGTCAAAGCTCAACCACTGCTACCTCAACAGTGGTTGACCAAAGTAGCCCCTTAACCACTGCTTCCACATCATCAAGCACTATTGATAAAAGTCCACAAACAGTGGATCAAATTCAGCATGTGTCCACTCCATTACCTCCTATTCCACCACCTTTTGAAGCCACTGCTGGATCATCAAAGTCACCAGCAGTGGTTAGCTCAGATGATACACATTTGCAGCCTTCACCAACAAATGCCATCATACCATACCAAGGAGATTTAATCTTCTTGAGATCTCATCCACCTGATCAAATCATTGGCAACATAAATAAAGGGGTTCTCACAAGAAGCCAAACCCAAAACATTTATCTTTTTGCCGGTTTTCTATCACTCCATCAGCCAGTCAAGTACCAAGAGGCACTGAAAGACAACAGCTGGGTAGAAGCTATGCAAGAAGAGCTCCAACAGTGCTTTCCTCTATGGTACAATTCAAAAAGAGGTGTATGTTTGTCAACCTCCAGGTTTTGAGGATCCATTTTATCCAGATCATGTCTACAAGCTAAACAAAGCTTTGTATGGCCTGAAACAAGCACCTAGGGCCTGGTATGAAACTCTTTCCACCTTTCTACTCTCAAATGGTTTCAAAAGAGGTACCATTGATAAAACACTGTTTTTAAAATGGAGAGGAAAGGATTTAATGATTGTCCAAATTTATGTGGATGACATTATTTTTGGAAGCACATGTAATAAAATGTGTGAAGAGTTTAGGGAACTCATGACAGCTGAGTTTGAAATGAGTGCAATGGGTGAGCTGCAATGCTTTCTTGGTCTCCAAGTTCAGCAAATGTAAAATGGAACTTTCATTCATCAAAGCAAATATGCTAAAGAACTTTTAAACAAATTTGATATGAATGATTGTAAACCATGTAGCACACCCATGGCAACAAATAAGCTAGTCATGTCTGATGAAAAGGATGAACTGATTGACCAAAATCTATATAGAAGCATGATTGGGTCTTTGTTGTACCTAACTGCATCTAGGCCAGACATCATGTTCGCAACATGTGTTTGTGCAAGAAGTCAATCAGCCCCTAGAAAATCCAACCTTATTGCTGTAAAAAGGATATTCAGGTACATAAAAAGTGCTCCCACACTTGGTATCTGGTATCCAGCTAATGGGAATATCAAGCTTTCAGGATTTTCAGACAGTGACTTTGCTGGATGTAACACCACAAGGAAGTCCACATCAGGAGGGTGCCAGTTTCTAGGTGATTGCTTAGTTTCATGGAAATGCAAAAAGCAAGCAGCTGTTTCAACATCCACTGCTGAAGCTGAATACATTGCTGCTATAAGCTGTACAGCCCAACTCCTGTGGCTTCAAAATTAGTTATTGGATTTTGGTATCACTGCCTTAAAGACACCACTCATGTTGGATAGCCAGGCAGCAGAAAATATCATCAAAAATTCAGTTTCTCACTCAACCACCAAACACATCGACATCAGACATCACTTTGTGAGGGATTGCTATGAAAAAGGTTTGATTTCTCTGCATCATGTTCCAACTAAAGACCAACTGGCAGATGTGCTCACAAAAGCATTAGATACATCCACCTTTGAAAGCTTGGTCTCTAGGATTGGCATGCTAAACATGGAACAACAAGCAAAATCTTGTTTTTCTATGAATAAAAGCATTAAAATGTTTCCAAAAAATCAAAAATCCATCCTTAAAAATAGCTAAAAATGAAGTTTTCATTAAAATCCTTAAAAGTCTGTCATAACCACTGTTTGTTCAAACGTCTGCTCTACTTCAAAGTCTGTCCACTGCTGAAAGTCATCCACTGTTCTCTCATTTCCTTGATAAGCATTGATGCTCAAAATCAGTGTTTTATCCAGTGATGTGCTATCTACTGATAGTGAAAATCATCCACTGCTTCCATTTGTTACCGTTGTAACCACTGCCTTCATAAGTAATTTTCATAAAAGTACTGTCCTTCATTTCATCAGGGGTTGGCATGTGGGCAGTACATTGTGGTCAGTCCTTTTGTAACCGCTGCCACGTCAGCATTCACTTTTTCCCTATAAAACCCCCATTCAACACCCAAACAGGGTTTTACTGTCGAATTGAATTCTTAAAAATTCTCTTCTCAAAGCAGTTTTTCTCAAACTTCTTCACAATCTTCTTCGATCATCATCTCCAAAATGACAAAATCGAAGTCATCTGCAAAACCCACTTCCAAATCATCTTCAAAAGAAGCCTATCAAAAGGCCACACCCACTGAAATTCCACATAAACCTTCTCACAATCTTCTGGGTCTTCTCACAAAACCCGGCACCACCGATGCTTTTGATTCCATCATTGATCTCATGTCTGCGTCAAAGTACAAAACTTTGCTTACAGCAGATGCACCCATTTACCTGCAAACCCAAAGGGAGTTTTGGAAAAATATAACCCTTGACAAACAAGGTGACGATGTCATAGCCATTAACTCCACGTTACAGGGTAAAGCAGTCAAAATCACACCACAATCCATCTCAGAGGTCTTTCAACTCGATGATCAGAAAGGTATAACTTATTTCCCTAAAAACGAGTTAAAAATTGACTTTATTGATAGAGGGTATGCAGATACAATGATGAAAAGGGATACCTTACAAAAAGGTTTCTTCCCCCCTGCAACAAGATTTTTATTCCATACCCTCCTAATGTGTGTTTCAAACAAAACCACTGCTTTTAATGAAATACCATTAAAGATTCAAAACCTGGGGTATGCTATTCTTCATAAAGAAAATTTTAATTATTCTCAGGTAATCTTTAATGATCTGGTTAAAAATGTTGAAACAAAAGCATTCTTACTGTTTCCAAGATTTCTAAGTTACTATTTTGAAAAGAAACTTGGTAAGAATGATGCTGCTGCAATAAAACAAGGTGAATCTATTCAAATAAACAGCTTAACTGCTGAAACTTTTACAAGAATGTCAACACCTTGCAAAACACAAGCAGAGGGACACCACAATATGATGCTCTGGAATCACTTGCTTCCATCATCCACAGCCCAATGCCCGGGGCAAATTCTCTTTCTACACCAACCATCACATCCACAATTCCCCCACCAACTAAACTTTTGTTGGATGCAATTGATTTGAACCACACACAAATCAGTCCTTCTCAATCACCTATAAATGAGAACATGCCTCAACAAATGACTGGGTCTGATGTATCAATCTTTGCTAACCCACCAACACAACCTGAGGAGGTTACACCCCTTGAGTTACAAGTAACTCTTGGTGGTAATCCAAGTGTAGCAGCCACTACAAGTGCTGAACCCACTGGTTTGCATTTGGACAGTGGTTACATCAATAAGACTTCCTTGGAGGCAATTCCTTCCATAGCACCTCTGACATCCACCAGTGGATTTGTTTTAACCACTGGCAACATCAAAAGGCTGTCAAGTGTTGAAGGAAGAACACCCCAGTACCAAGAAAAAGGGGCATCAGTGGTTAATGTTTGGAGTACACTCCCTACCTCAACCACTGATAAAACCACTGCTAGTGGGAAATCAGATGATCCCATTAAATTGGGTGATGGTTTAAAATATCTGGAATTGACGGAACGAGTTGACAAACTGGATACAGCTGTTGCAGATATCAAAGACATGCTACAACAGTTGTTGAAAGTACAAAAGATGCAATCCACTGTTGTTCCACCTCAAGCACCTGCTCCACCACAAGCACCTGCTGCAAATGAGCTCTGGAATCTATTTCAACCTTTTCTCCAGCAACAAAAACAAATGGCTGATCAGCAACATGCAATACATGTACAAGAGCTGAGAAACACAATGGAGTCTAGGTTTAAAAACACACAAGCAGACATCAAGGCACTAAAGGCCCACATATTAAAAACTACTGGCACTGCTCCTCCAACTGTTCTTTTCATTGATCAATTACCCTGAGATAATGCCAAAAAGGGGGAGAAAATTAAAGAATGGAAGAAGAAGGGAGTAGATGATGGTCTCTACATAGAACCAGAAATGGAGAATGTGACCAAGCAGATACCTTTGCCAGATGGTAGCAAAAAGGTTGATGTTACCCAAAATGCACTTGATGAAGCTATAGCAAGTGTAAAAAGGGACAGAGCGGCAAAGGATATGTCAAGGTGGAATAAGGAGAAAAGAGCTTACATGGAGCTGAATGCGCAGAGTTGTTCTGGGCTAAAGGATGTTCAAAATCCTGAGCTAAAAAGAAATCCCACTAGAAAAGGGAGGGAACCCAAGTCCACACCATCCAGACTCACAAAGCATACTCCAAAACCACCATCCAAAAGCCCCCAACATCAAACCTCCACCCAAACAGCTGTTGTAACTCCTGCTGTATCAACTACTACTGGTACTTCAGAGGTTTCAACATCGGTTATCACTTCAACACACACCACAACCACTGCCTTACCACCACCACCATCGCCTCCTGCCAAAAAGCAGAAGACAGCAGATGTTACAACATCTGTTGTAATGACAACAGTGGTTGAAACACCAGTTGTTTCAACAGCTGTTAGTCAATCACAAATCACTGCCACTCAAATCACCACCACTGATCCACCCAAAACATCATATGCCTCTCCTAAAATAAAAAGGAGAAGGATTTTCATACCAGATGATGATTCTCCATCACCACCACCAACATCTTCAAAATCTCTATCACTTGTTACAATACCCAAACCTGTCCCTCTCTCATCAGCTCAAATTCAAAAGCCCTTACCTCCTGCAGGTGTTCAATTCCCTCTTGAACTTATAGCAGTCAGAGAAGAAATCAAATCTTTCTACCATGAGGATGACCCTGCTAAAAGGAAGTTGCCATCTGTTGAGGGATATCCCAGGCCTAACAATATTGAAGAATATTTGAAAAATAAGGCTAAGCAAGCAGAGGATATCTCAAAAAGAAATACACATGGGAAATCTGATAGAGAAATTCAGCAGAATTATCAATACTTGCTCACACAAGTCAGAACTTTAGAGCAGTTTGCAAAAAATGTTTGTCAGCAAATCTCAGAGAGAGCAGATGAAACTCTGAGAAAAGACTACATTGAAAGCATCATGGCAACCAAGAAGTATAAAGGAGAAAAACACATGTACAAAGAATGGACCATTCCTGAGCTTGAAAAAGAAGCAGCCAGGATTCAAGATATGATCAAGAATATGGTCAGATACACTCCTCCAGATTGGGCAAAATTCAAAAAGAATGTACCTGATAAAAAGGTAGAGCTGAGGAGAATGAAAGAGGAATTGGTTGCTGCTGATTATGGGTCCAAAAATCAAGTGATGAGATGGAAAGAAGATAAAGTCAGGGCTACCTACAAAAGTTTGGAGAAATTAAGAAAAACAGATCCTAGTGCTCCACAAAAGCCTGACTATCCTGAAGCAGAGGATTCAAAAAGACCATCAAAGCTGCAAATCAGGAGATCCACTGCTCCAGCTGGTGCAGCCATCTATAAAAGAAGGCAACAAAAACAGTTGGGTACTGAAACAGTGGATGAATTAATGGCAGGAGATGAGCTTGTAAAAGAAGGTATTAAAGAAATGATAGCTGAAACTCTTGGCCTGAATCAACCTGCAAGCACTGCTCAAACAGTCATCAATAGGCCTGCATCACCAAACACCTCATCCAATAAAAATCTCCCAAGAAACCCACTAGACTCAAAAGTACTAAAGTGGGAAACTGACAAACAGACCCATGTACTGACTATGTTCAGGTCTAGTGGAGAAGTGAAGAAAATAACAAGGGAACAAGCACTTGGCCTAAGTCTTGAAGATATGCAGGATCTCCTTGATCTTCCACTTAGTAGGGATGAAGATGACACAGATGCCCTAGACTTTGAGTTACAACTTAAAGGTCAGATAAGGGAACTGTTGATGAGGCAATAAAATTCCACAATAATGAAGGGTTTTGGCATTAGGTGTTCCAGGGGGAGATTGTTGGAATTGAACCCTACCAAAGGAACAGATAATTAAAGCCAAAACTAGATCTGAGCAGTGGATCCAAAATAAGCAGATGTTATGTTTACATGTCTCTCCCCTTGAAAGTGGTTTCAACATCTGCTGACCTCCTATCTACTGATCGTACAAACTGCTGACCTACAAACTGCTGATCTAGTAAAAGACTGATGGAAGACTAAAGCTCTGCTGTTCAATCTACTGCCTTGAGTCAAGCTCTGCTGATCATGACAAGTACTGCTGGGTTCACATCATTGGAAGGATGCAGCAGTAGTTTAGATGTCTTTATGTAATGAAATGTAATAACAGTAGTTAGCATAGCAGAGGTTGTATAGATCAGAGGTTAAAGTTTGTTAGGAGGTTAGATGTCACTTTCATGGTGACGTCAGCTTAGATGTTTTAGTGGTTTGCTTGTGCCTATAAATAGAACAGTGCTCTGTACTGTTCTATTAGCTCTTTGCAAAATCTTCTTCCTGCACGAACAAACACTGTGAGCTCAGGCTGAGGGGGAGTTTGTATTCATACAATGCATTGTAATCGTTATTGAAATAAATTCAATCTTTCGGTTCTTTGTGAAAAATGTTTGATCAAAGCAATTCTCTCGTTTGATTGTGTGTAAAGTTTGTTTCCATTATATTTCCGCTGCACAACTCATTCATCTTCATCTTAATTCAAACACAAAACACAATCAAAACCAAACTCAGATCCTAACAATAACCCCAGTTACGTATTAGATATGCTGCCCGATTGATCCAGGGTTTCGTAATGACTGTCGTGGTTCTGCCCGACGTATTTGTTGGAATACCGTCTCGGGGAGGGTATCATTAATATAAATAAAGGGTTATTATACTAACATATGTACATTTGTGTAAATTATAGATTAACACCAGGAAACCCTTAAACGAACTCTAAGATAGCAATGTGAGTTTATCCTCTTTTTGTAAACTGTTTTACAAAACCTTAAATGTTTTACAATGTGATTAAGCACTGATTGAGTCTTTGTAGATCTTCAATTACTTCCAGTATGTTGGGGTTTTGTATACAAAATGTGGAACACGTTACAATTGGACAACGAGTTAGCCAATGTGTAATATGACCCACCAGTCAGGATTGATAGTACTGAATGAGTAATTGTGTAGAAATAAACATTGTGATCACTCTCAATACTGTGTTAATTGATGAAACTTTTCTTGTTTAAACCGGGATTCACTCACCAGTATTTCCCACTGACAAATGTTTTTAAAACGCGTTTCAGGTAACACAATGTGAAAGCCAATTAGGAAAAAGCCAGCTCGAGAGCACTGACGGCTTGGAAAAAATGTGGCTATAAAAGTTACCTAAAAGACGATGTTTTAAATTCAACAAAATAGGGTTTATCCCTATAAACATGTTGTAATAAGAAACTTGGGTTTTACCCATGTGGTTATTAATATAAAATAGGGTGGTTTTACTCTGATAAACATTTCCTAACTACGGTCCTAATGTAATTTCCGCTGCCAAATTAATAAATGATACCACCACAAACGAATGTTCGCGGCCGCCCGTTCCCGGGACAGATAAGGGACCGGGGGTTGCGACAGAAGGTGGTATCAGAGCTAAGCCACTGATTCAGCCGCAGAAGTGTTCTGCTGACATTAATATATTATCTAAATTGTTAGGAAATAAATTATGAAAATATGTGCATATCTGTATTTTATTGTTATGTGTTATTTGACTATTTGGTAGTTTACAGTATAAGTGATCAAGGACCCTCAGACGTGTATCGTCAGTTGTCTGATTCACCTAGGAGTGAAGGTACTTCTTCCCAGCCTACCCTCTCTGGGTATTCAGCTGATCAGGAAGAAGGGATGTTTTCCTTTAATGCTCAGTCTGAAGAGCCATTCCCTTAGAAAAAGAGAGGATGGTTCAGTAAGGGAGCATTTGAGCGTAGGAAAAGAATGAGAAAGTTGCAACAGCAAAGAGTTCTAGCAGCCGCTAAGCGAGAGTCAGATGCCCATACACAGGATATGCTTAATAAGAGCTTAGCCAATATTCATATCCTAGCAACAACTGCTGCTGACCCAATTCTGGAACAACTAATAGCCCCACAACCCTTACCTTTAATTCCCACCCAGCCGATGGAGGTAGAAATGCACGATTTCAACCCTGAGGAGATACCTAGGATACCAGTACCTAATCCCTTAGACCCAGACTATGATCCATGGTTCGATGATCATAGGGATTATGTGCCACGTTACCACCTAAACGACGAAACCTTGCCAAACTTAGCAGCCTATCCAGGTCTGGACCCTCTAGATCCCTACTATGACAACAATGAATATATTAGGGAGATCTTAGAGAATCCGTACCCTCAGGAGAATCCCATGCCACAGTACCCAGATCCAGTACCCGCACCTGCACCCCCAATGAGTGCAGAGAATATGCAAGAACTCCGAACTTTCGGAGAAGAAATCTTAGAAAGTAGTGAGAGAATGAGGTATGTAGGAGAACAACTCGTCTGGAAATATGACGAGCGTCATATGGATTTCGGGAGGAATCCATATCCATGAACGTGGTGGAGGAGATAGTAATAATAATAAAAATAAATAATAATAATAATAATAATAATAATAATAAATCTATCGTAGTATAGACCACTTCGTGGTTAACGATGCATAATAGTGATGTAATTTTAATTCCAGTCTTAGTGTGTATTTGACGCATACTATAATAGAAAATAGTAAGTCGCAATGCTCGATGCTTTTGACCAATATGTGTATTGTGTGGTTATTGCCTAAACTATTAATTATTCTGTGATATTAATAATTGCCAAATGTTTAAAATTCAGATGGCCGACCAAGTGAATCAAGTGAATCTGGATAATAACCCGGAAAACCAGAATGATAATCTGAATAATGATAATCTGAATCATGATAACAATGGAAATCAAGTGGACAACAGTGCTATCCAACACATAGTGGCACAAGGAATAATAGATGCAATGCCATTCATTATCCAAAATGTTAGGGAAGCCGATAACAAAAGTAAACATAGTAGTAAGCGACCAACTGAACCTGAAAACAGCGTGAACAATGGATCTATACTTCAAGTGCCCATTCCCAAAAGAAGAAGAACCATGCCTTATGGTTGTTCTTATAAAGAATTTTGGTCTTTGTAAACCAATGGAATTCTCGAGCAATGAAGGGGTCGTTGCAGTTCTACGCTGGATAGAGAAGACTGAGGCAGTCTTAAGAATAATCAAGTGCGTAGAAGAAGACAAGATACTATTTGCTTCTAATCTGTTTAAGAATTCAGCACTAGAATGGTGAAACACTATCCTCCAGTCAAGGGGAAGTGATAGAACTTACAATATGGAATGAGAGGAATTTAAGGATAAGGTGGAAAGGAAATTCTGCCCACCCAATGAGAAGGAACAAATAGCAAATAAATTCCTAAACTTTAGGATGAATGGAGTGGATAGTAAGGGGTACACTAAGTTATTCTTTGAATATGCTAGAATAGTGCCAACCCTTGCTTCACCTGAACCAGTATTAATTTCCCGTTATATCTGGGGATTAATTGGAGAGATCAGACATGTAGTCAAGGCAGCTAGACCCCAAACCATAGAAGAAGCTGTAGAACTAGCAAATACCTTGACTGATGAGTTAGTCTGAACACGAGAAGAGGATCAAAGAAGGAACTTAACCCAGAAGCTTACACAAGAATTTCGTTCTGGAAATTCTAATCGTGGGAAAAATGTAGGCTCTACCTCTGCACCCTACTGTAAGAATTGCAAAAGGAAGCATTCAGGAAGATGCTCCATATACTATAATTTATGCAAAATATCAGGACACAAGGAAGAAGATTGCAGGAAAAAGAATAGCAACAGAATATGCTACAACTGCGGAGAACAAGGCCACATCAAGCCAAACTGTCCAAAGTTAGCTCCAGTTACGAATAACAAGAATACCAAAAATGCTAGAGCATTTGTTCTAACTGCAGAAGAAGCAAAGATGATCCCGGATGTGATCATTGGTACGTTTTTAGTTAATGATGTTTTTGCTAAAGTATTATTTGACTCTGGTGCAAACCAAAGTTTTATTAATACTTCATTTTGCAAACTTCTCAACCAATCATTAATTAAACTTCCACAAGAATGTCTAGTAGAGACAGCCAATGGGGAAACCATTAAGATTTCTGAAATCTTGCAGTGAGCAAGAATAGAAATTCTAAATCAGAAATTTATTACAAATCTTTACCCCATGAATCTGGCAGGATTTGATATTGTATTAGGAATGGATTGGTTAATAACCAATAAAGCCAGTATTTTATGTGATCAAAAGTCAATTCAAGTAAATTCACCAAGGGGTGAAAAGATCACAATTAAAGGAAATAAAACCTCTAGATCCACAAAATTCATCTATGTGATGAAAACAACAAGTTACATAAGAAAAGGATCATTAGTGTATTTGATTTCTATAATCACTAACACTAAAGGAAAAGAATTAAAGGATATTCCAGTAGTATCCCAATTTTCAGATGTATTTCCAGAATAATTACCAGGACAACCTCCAGACAGAGAAGTTGAATTCAGAATTCACCTGTTACCAGGGACAGCACCCATTGCCAAAACACCCTACCGTTTGGCACCTACATAAATGCAAGAACTGAAGAAACAGTTAGACGAATTATTAGAGAAAGGATTCATACAGCCAAGTTCATCACCCTGGGGAGCGCCAACCTTATTCGTTAAAAAGAAAGACGGATCAATGCGTATGTGCATTGATTACCGTGAATTGAACAAGGTCACGATTAAGAATCGGTATCCATTACCAAGAATTGATGATCTGTTTGATCAGTTGTAAGGAGCACGGTTTTTCTCAAAAATCGATTTAAGATCAGGATATCATCTAAAGGTACAGGAAGAGGACATTCCTAAAACCGCCTTCAGAACAAGGTATGGCCATTATGAATTTACTGTCATGCCATTGGGTTTAACCAATGCCCCAGCTGCATTCATGGACATGATGAACCGAATATGTAAGCCATATTTGGATCAATTCATAATTGTTTTTAGATAATATTCCCATTTACTCTAAGAGTAAAGAGGAACATGCAAAGCATTTGCACGCACTTCTAAGTTTATTAAGAAAGGAAAAGCTTTATGCTAAATTTTTGAAGTGTGAGTTTTGGTTAGAACAAGTACAATTTCTTGGACATCTAGTTAATCATGAAGGAATTCATGTAGATCCCACCAAAATCGAAGCAATTACCAAGTGGAAAACCCCTGAGTCACCAACTGAGGTTAGAAGTTTCTTAGGACTAGCTGGTTATTACAGAAAATTTATTCAAGATTTTTCTAGAATAGTCATTCCCTTAACCAAGCTAACCTGTAAATCCATTAAGTTTGAATGGGGACCAAAACAAGAAGAAGCCTTTAGAACCCTTAAGCAAAGATTAACCCATACACCTATACTAGCGTTACTAGAAGGAACTGAAAATTTTGTAATTTATTGTGACGCTTCAAATATTAGGTTACAGATGTGTGTTGATGCAACGCCAAAAGGTTATAGCTTATGCATCCAGACAACTTAAGAATCATGAAGAGAACTATTCAACTCATGATTTAGAATTAGGAGCTATAATTTTTGCCCTTAAGATTTGGAGACATTACCTATACGGTAGTAAGTTTACTGTTTTCACTGATCATAAGAGTTTAAGATATATCTTTTGGCAAAAGGAATTGAATATGAGACAAAGACGCTGGATGGAGATGCTTAGTGATTATAACTGTGATATCCAGTATAATGCAGGAAAGGCAAATGTAGTTGCTGATGCTTTAAGCCGAAAGTATCATGAAAAGCCAAAAAGAGTACGTTCTTTTAAATTAAATCTACAAGTAGATTTAAATGAGCAGATTAGAAAGGCACAAGAATCGGTAATCAAGGATGATACTGAAAAATTAAAAGGAATGATTAAGGAATTAGAACAAGGAACAGATGGAATTTGGAGATTCCATAAGAAGAGAATGTGGATACCTAAATTAGGAAACCTACGCCACCTTATATTAGAAGAAGCCCATAAGTCTAAGTATACGATGCATCCTAGAAGTGATAAGATGTATCAGGACTTAAGAAGAAATTTCTAGTGGATAGGAATGAAAAAGGATATAGCAGCTTATGTTGCAAAATGTTTAACCTGTTCACAAGTCAAAGCTGAACATCAGAAACCTTCAGGTTTATTACAACAATTAGAAATGCCAGTTTGGAAATGTGAATTGATAACAATGGATTTTGTTACTAAATTACCCAAAACAAGAAAAGGTAATGATACAATCTGGGTGAATGTAGACAGACTAACCAAGTCAGCTCATTTCCTACCAATGAAGGAAATTTTCAGTATGGAACAATTAGCTAAATTATATGTAAATGAAATAGTTTCATTACATGGTATTCCTTTATCAATTGTTTCTGACAGAGATAGTAGTTTTACCTCTCATTTTTGGACAAGTTTCCAAAAAGCAATGGGAACCAAGTTGAATCTAAGCACAACTTATCATCCTCAAACGGATGGACAAAGCGAAAGGACAATTCAGACAATGGAGGACATGCTTAGAGCTTGTGTAATTGATTTCGGAGGTAATTGGGACGATCACTTACCATTAATAGAATTTTCTTATAATAATAGTTATCACACAAGTATCAATGTTGCATCATTCGAAGCACTTTATGGACGAAAGTGCCAAACCCCAGTCTGTTGGGCAGAAATTGGAGAAAAGCAACTATATGGACCTGAGATAGTACAAGAAACAACAGACAAAATCATTCAAGTCAAGGAACGACTGAAAGAAGCACATGATAGACAAAAGAGTTATGCTGATAACAGGCGAAAGCCGTTGGAATTTCAGGTAGGAGATAAAGTGTTATTAAAAGTCTCTCCTTGGAAAGGAGTGGTTAGATTCATAAAAAGGGGAAAGCTAAGTCCCAGGTATGTTGGACCTTTTGAAATTATTAGAAGAATAGGACCCGTAGCCTATCAGCTACAACTGCCAAAGGAAATGGTAGGAATACATGATGTATTTCATGTATCTAATCTTAAGAAATGCTTAGCTGATGAATCACTGGTAGTACCTCTTAAGGATATAGAGGTAAATGAACAGTTAAAATTTGTAGAAAGACCTCTACAGATTGAGGACAGGAAAGTCAAGAACCTCAAGCACAAGAGATTAGTTCTGGTCAAAGTGAAGTGGGACTCCAAAAGAGGACCAGAATACACATGGGAGCTTGAATCAGAAATGCAAAGAAAATATCCATACTTCTTCCAGTAGACCTCGAGGACGAGTTCTAAAACAAGGTGGGGAGGATATAACAACCCTCCAAAAATTTTCCGACACCCTAATATATTTTAAAATATACATATATGTCTTGAAATACACCCCGTATGTGAAAACCGAGCCCAAAATATGAAATATCATTAAAAATAAAATAAAAACAAGAAAAATGAGGCTGTCGCGGGGCGCGTAGCCTTTGGCTACTGCCTACGCGGGCCGCGAGCGATAAAAAACGAGGCCTCACCCGGTGGTGACACGTGGCAACACGTGTTGAACCTATTCGTGACCCGGATCAGCTACGGCCTAGACCCCCCTACTACGCGGGCCGCGTAGCTCGATGTCTAACCTTACGCGGGCCGTGATGAAACCAATTTCAGGCCCTATATAAGAAGGCATCGGGCCTTCAGTGAAACTCGCTCATTTCTTTTCTAAATCTCGAAATTTCTGATAGATAGTATAATTTCCGGGCATAATACCCCCCTAATTAATGAAGTTCTGCTCCGTTGTAAGTATTATAACCCCAGTTACGTATTAGATATGCTGCCCGATTGATCCAGGGTTCCGTAACGACTGTCGTTGTTCTGCCCGACGTAGTTGTTGGAATACCGTCTCGGGGAGGGTATCGTTAATATAAATAAAGGGTTATTATACTAACATATGTACATTTGTGTAAATTATAGATTAACACCAGGAAACCCTTAAACGAAGTCTAAGATAGCAATGTGAGTTTATCCTCTTTTGTAAACTTTTTGTAAACTGTTTTACAAAACCTTAAATGTTTTACAATGTGATTAATCAGTGATTGAGTCTTTGTAGTTCTTCAATTACTGCCGGTATGTTGGGGTTTTGTATACAAAATGTGGAACACGTTACAATTGGACAACGAGTTAGCCAATGTGTAATATTACCCACCAGTCAAGATTGACAGTACTGAATGAGTAATTGTGTAGAAATAAACATTGTGATCACTCTCAATACTGTGTTAATTGATGAAACTTTTCTTGTTTAAACTGGGATTCACTCACCAGTATTTCCCACTGACAAATGTTTTTAAAACGCTTTTCAGGTAACACAATGTGAAAGCCAATTAGGAAAAAGCCAGCTCGAGAGCACTGACGGCTTGGAAAAAAATGTGGCTATTAAAAGTTACTTAAAAGACGATGTTTTAAAGTCAATAAAATAGGGTTTATCCCTATAAAAATGTTGTAATAAGAAACTTGGGTTTTACCCATTTGGTTATTAATATAAAATAGGGTGGTTTTACTCTGATAAACATTTCCTAACTATGGTCCTGATGTAATTTCCGCTGCCAAATTAATAAATGATACCACCACAAACGAATGTTCGCAGCCGCCCGTTCCCGGGACAGATAAGGGATCGGGGGTTGCGACATCAGGAATCGGCTCAGGGTCAATAGGTGCAACATCAGGCTGACCAAAAGGAACAGGAGCTAGCTCAGGGGCAGGCTCTGGATCGTGTGGAGGTGTGGGGACACGAGCAGGGGATGGTGTTGCAGACAAAGCGGTGTCGTCATCAGAATCGGTGGCGTAACGCTGCAGTCCTACAGCCTGCAGGGCTGAGGATGTTACAGACTCAAAGGAGTCTGAAACCGATTGTAAACTGGAGTCAGAAGACAACTCAATAATGGGAATAACAGGAGGCGGTATAGCAACAACATCCTCATCGATCTCCCCGTCGCCCTGGGCGTCAGCTGGAGGACCGTCTACAAACAAATCAACATCGTCACCAAACAAGTCATCGAATGGCCAATCCTCGGGAGGAATGACCACAAGAGGAACGACATCGAGGATCGGAGCCACGATGTGCTCACCATCAGGGTGACCAATGATGAGGTGATCGTGAACAGGAGCAGGAATATCGAAAGGATCCTCAACTGGAAAACCATCAGCAATAGGTAAATCATCGCCAAAGTCTGGCAACGCGAATGGCTGGAAGTCGTCCTCATCCTAGGATAGCATGTCAGGATCACTCTCAGTGTCTGACATAAATATCTTTGGCTCGAGCATAACCTCGTCGTCCGAAACGACAGCCATCGGGTCGTGGGCATCAGATAACCCACTCTCTGAAGAAGACATATTGCCTGTCACATAGAAATCATAACATGTGCACGTATATTAATTACTAACACTCAGCATATGCAAACAAAACAATCATCACTTAAACATGTATTTGCGTTATCCTTCATGAAACTTTTCTATCTTTCCTAGTCTACCCCATGCAGACTAAACCACCAATGTGACCTTGCATTGTGTTTCTTGTTTTTCCTTTTGTAAAACGTTTGTTTCATGGATCTCGGCGTTTTGTGTATGCAATGAAAACAATGCTGTAAAAATATTTTTGTGAGAGAGCCCTAATGATTGTAGTCTAGACTCGAGTAAGAATCCTAGTTCGCTACAATCGAAGCTCTGATACCAAACTGTCACACCCTGACTTTTGCGGAAGCGTGATTACGTGTGACTTGCTTAATATCATTGCATTCAACCATAACAAACAACTATATGATAGAAACCACGATGTTCATCCATTTAAGTTTCATAATAATACAATCATCATTGTTTTAAACACAGACTTCAAGTTTGAAATACATAACAACCAAAGTTTGAAGTTCCATAACGGACTTTAAAAAAATATACTAATAAAACTAGGCTTTGAACCATGTATCCTATCAAGGATAGAATACACGATTCAAACCCTTCAGTACTGGATAACATCATTTATTTGAAGACACAACTTGTAAATCCTTGTACGCCTGCCAGATCCATAATCAATTCCCTAAAATACATGTAGTTTGAAAACATCAACAAAAGTTGAGCGAGTTCATGTGTTTTGTATGTCTGCACAAAATAAACTTTGTAGTCAGTGTATGTATGTATTTGTAAACCCCGGTATGAAAGCGTCTATGAACAGATCGATTAATGATTTGCAAGGTCATTAACATGTGTGCAACGACGTAAGAAAGCTCAAACCTAGCAGATTTTGTACCGGGCTTCCGGCTGGAAGACATAGTCACCACCTTCAGCCACTTCCGGCCCAGGGGTGGGGCTCGCAACACCCAAATAGATTTATCACTCATGTCCCTCGGTCCTTATACGAGGATTAATGGTCTTAAGTGTGCGCCTACCCATTCACATGATCTAACAGTTCATTCCTTAGCTAACCATACCATTTATAAACATTTGTAAACATTTTGTAACATGCATTTCACCCCCGAAGTTATAAAACTGAAAACAGTTAAAAGAAAAGGGGGACATGAACTCACAATCTTGCGTCTCAAAATCCGGTGTAACTTAAAGCTGCTACTCGATCACACGACTACCTACAAACGTGCTAAGGTGTATTAGACGGATGGGTCGTGCCTTGACTTTTAGTCTTATTTAGTATCTTTGAGTTACATTAGTTTATGTCATCAATATTATTCCAAAGTGTATAATTATTTGTTAAAATAATATATTTTAACTTGACACATTATGTATTTATACATGTATATCTTCCCCAAGGATGGGTGTATTCATACTCGTATTCTTATACCTGTGTATTTTGCCAAGTATTTGTGACGTATTCCGGTGTGTATTTATACGTACGAGAATACGTATTTTCTTGTATTTATTAAGTGTCCTTTATACTTAATTTTCGTATTTATACTTTCCGGAATATTATTTTTCATTAAATAAAAATTCACCAATATATATATTCTTAAAATATTTATTTTAAGAAATCTTTTATCGAAAAATTATCTATAATTTCTTTCTTGGCAAAAATAATTGTATTTCCACATCCCAAAAATAATATATTTTCAAGTTTAACTTAGAAAATATATATAAATCCATTTTTCTCCCAAAATAATATATTCTATATTTATTTAAGAAAATATATATTTTCTCCAAAAATATTATATTTTCTAATTGTTCAAGAAAACATATATATTTTTCCTTTACCCAAAAATAATATATTTTATTCTCAAAAATATGATATATTTTTGTAATATTTATAAAATCATATTTCCGTTCTCTTGGTTTCCAAAATACCGTTTACCAAAATATACTTATGAATTCAATTCCGAAATATTTTGTAGCTTATATTCCTTGTTCAGTTTGTCCAAATTTTGGGTATAAATTATATATTTATTTCTTGGAATTTTGGTAATATTTTGTGTTATAATTTTTGATATTTTGGTGAGTTATATTATTTCAAGTCCTAAAATAATATAACTAATACACATAATATACAAGTAGTCACACACCTTATGGCATCTAAATATATATTTTCCTAAATACATATTTAGTCACTTTTATTTATCAAAACCAACCTCCAATATTTGTAATTTTTGTAACAAAATTTATGGCAAACTTTATATGAAAAGTCATGGTTAAAAATATTTTTCTAAGTGTTTAAATTCTAGAAAAATTTTGCCATAGTTTCCCTTAAAAATGGAGGTTTCCATGCTTTCAAAGCATATCATTTTCTTTTATAAATCATCCCAATTCATCAACAATTCAAACAATACTTACCAAGTGCCAAAATCATACCATTTACACCACTTCATGAACTTGAAAATTTATAAAAATTTGTAGTAACTTAGTATGGTGTTTAGTAAGTTTAGTTACCCTTTAAAGTGTGGTTATTTAGTTAGAAATCACATTCTTGCAAATTTTAGACTTTCACAACTTGTAACTGGAATTTCTAAAAATATTTCTTCTTGAATTTTTCTTGTTAACCACATGTTTCTATACTTGAATAAGCACTAAAAATGTGATTAGTTTCTTTAAAAAACATATTTATATAAATCTTGTAAGTTAACTTAGTTTCTTGAGAAAATCATTTTTGAAATCATACATTTACAAGATCTATATTATACTTTGATCATCACCATTCAAGAAAAATACTTCATACTTCAAGTTCATGTTTACATAAGGTATGATCATCTTGGTTTTTCACAAGATCATCCTCTCATCTTGCTAGATCATGTGTTTAATCACAATCTAGCAACTTTCATATGATGTTTAACATCATAAGCACATACAATCAACAATCAAGAAGCATACATACACATAAACAACATAGATTATCATGATTTAGAGCTTTATGTTAGTGATTATGTTCTTGATCTTTGATGTTCTTCATGATTAGTCTTTTACATACACTTTTAACCAACATGAAGAGAAGTAAAATGAGATTAGATGAGTCTTACTACTAGCACAAGGCTAGGGAAGAACACAAGATGAAGATGATGCTAATCTTGGTGGTTAAAAGCTTGTGGGAGAGGTCCTTCACTCAACAATGGCTCCTAGCTCCTTAGTTAAGCTCCTAGTACCTTGTGATCACTTGGGAATGGAAGGATTAAACTTGAAAGTGATGATGGTGGTGGTGTGGTTCTCGGCCGAGAGTGGGAGGAGAGGAGAAGAGAGTTTGAGTGTGGTGATGTTGTGAAGAAATGAGAGTTATGGGACTTGTGGTTTCACTTATAATCCTCCAACATCTTTTAGACCATTGGTTCCAATGTTTACTAAAGATCTAGCACAATCTAATAAACAATTAAGCAAAAATCATGGGTGGGCCACACCCATTGTAACCGTAAGTTGAGGGGGGGTATAGGTTAGTTGGTAATGGTTAGTTAAGTTAGTTTGGTTGAAATCCAAGGGTTTAGTTAGTGTATAAGTTGTTATGATGTTATAAGAGGTCTTATGATGTTTGGGGACCATAACTAGCTTGGAAATGATAAAACAATGCTTCTAGTGAAAATTTGGTGTTTCGGGTAGTGTCTGGTTGGTTACCGGTTTGTTAAGGTGCTAAACAATGCAGTTTAGTGTGATTTATGTTTACCTTTTGTGACAGTTTTGATTCCCGACACTTAGGAAAGCATTCTGGACCATTTAACCATAATTCTGCATAATATTAAGTTGTTTAAATGCTGATTTTTGCTTAATTCTGCAGAATTCTGCAGTTTATGTGAGTTTTAGGCACTTTCCGGCACTTAAACTATCACTAGGAAGGCAGTTTTGTGATCCTTACTTCCCTACACACCATACTAGTGTAACTCTTGGTTTCTGGCTCATTTTGTGTCTCAATATCATGTCTGTCTAAGTACTGAACTCCCGTCAGTATTCCTGATTTGTCTGATAATTGTGCTAATCTTTGTTTCGTGCATCATTTGAATCATAAAGCGTTGCATGCAATAATGATATGACATTATGCAATATATTATGCATATGTATGTATTGTGACTATAATCAGAAAACATTCATGTCATTAATTTAAATCAGCACAGTCATTAAGGCACTAATTACTGTTTAATTATTGTACGGATACATGAAATTTTGACAATTGTCACATATGCAACTAGTTAGCTTTGACGTCACAGTAGGCATGGATTTCCTTCGTGGAAATCATGCCGAAGTCGTTTGTTTCGAAAAGATGATTCGTTTCTCTCTCTCCAACGGCAACCAATTATGCGTCTTTGGCGAAGTATCCTCGAAAGGACTAAAACTTATGTCGTGTATTCAAGCGAACAAGTATCTCCGCAAGGAATACTTGGCTTTCTTAGCCCACATTGTAGTAGCAGAGGAGGAAAAGAAGCCGATGGAAAACGTAGTTGTGGTTCGTGATTTTCCTAATGTCTTTCCTGACGATTTACCTGGTCTACCCCCTACTCGTGATATCGACTTTCGTATCGACCTCATTCCTGGAGCTAACCTAGTCGCTAAAGCTCCTTATCGCCTCGCACCATCCGAAATGCGTGAACTTTCTAGCCAACTTCAGGAGTTACTTGATAAAGGCTTCATACGCCCTAGCACATCTCCTTGGGGCGCACCCGTCCTTTTCGTGAAAAAGAAGGATGAATCGTTCCGGATGTGCATCGACTATAGGGAACTCAACAAGCTTACTATCAAGAATCGCTACCCTCTACCCCAAATCGACGATTTGTTTGATCAACTCCAAGGTGCTACGTGTTTCTCTAAGATCGATCTACGTTCTGGTTATCATCAGTTGCGTATTCAAGAACAAGACATTCCGAAAACCACTTTCTGTACCCATTATGGCCATTACGAATTCGTGGTCATGCCTTTTGGTCTCACCAACGCACCCGCGGTCTTCAATTCTTCATGGATTTGATGAACCGTGTGTGTAAACCCTTCTTAGATCGCTTCGTTATTGTGTTTATCGATGATATCCTCATCTACTAGAAGTAGAGAGCCGAACATGCGCAACATCTTCGTTTAGTTCTCGAGCTTCTCCAAGGAAATCGCCTCTACGCCAAGTGTGAATTTTGGCTTGAGGAGGTTCAATTCCTCGGTCACATTGTTAACAGTCAAGGAATTCACGTCGACCCCGCAAAGATCGAAGCAGTTAAGAGCTATATTACGCCGAAGAACCCTTCCGAAATCCGTTCTTTTCTCGGATTGGCGGGTTATTACCGCCAATTCGTTGCTGATTTCTCCAAAATCACCATACCGCTTACCGCTTTAACCCAGAAGGACAAACCTTTTTTTGGGGGTCCCAAACAGGAGGAAGCCTTCCAAACCCTCAAGTATATGCTTTGCAACGCTCCCGTTCTAACCCTTCCCGACGGAAACGACGATTTCGTTGTTTATTGTGATGCCTCTAACCTAGGTCTTGGTTGGGTTCTTATGCAACGAGACAAGGTTATCGCATACGCGTCTCGACAACTCAAGGTCCACAAGAAGAACTACACTACTCACGATCTCGAACTTGGTGCAGTTGTTTTCGCGTTAAAGATTTGGCGACACTGCCTTTATGGTACCAAGTGTACGGTCTTCACCGACCATAAGAGCCTACAACACATCTTGAACCAGAAAGAACTAAACATGCGGCAACGCAGATGGGTTGAATTTCTCAACGACTATGATTGTGAGATACGCTACCATCCAGGCAAGGAAAACGTCGTAGCCGATGCCCTCAGTCAACGAAGCTATGTGTATAGCATTCGCGACGTTCAAGCCCAGCATAATCTCGAAGCCCTAATTCGCGACGCCCAGCACACATGCTTCATTGAGAATACCTTGAAGAGGAAATGAAGTGTGGTGCTGAAACTCAGCTTGTCACCAAATCAAACAGTATCTATCATTATCTCGATTGTATTTGGATCCCTAGTCATCATAATCTCTGAGAGATATTGATGATTGAAGCCCACAAATCCCGATATTCCATTCACCCCGGTGCGGACAAGATGTACCAAGACCTTCGTTTCAGGTATTGGTTGTCGGGAATGAAAAAGGATATCGCGCTATACGTTTCGAAATGCCTAACTTGTTCGAAAGTTAAGGTCAAACATCAACGACCCTCTGGCTTACTCGAACAACCCGAGGTCCCGATGTGGAAGTGGGAGAGTATTGCCATGGATTTCGTTACAAACCTTCCTCGTACGCCATCTGGTCACGATAGCATTTGGGTTATCGTTGATCGTCTTATGAAATCCGCCTACTTCATACCGATACGAGAAGACTTCAAGGTAGAATGATTAGCACGAATCTACACCGACGAAGTCATTTGTCGGCACGGGACGCCTCGTGACATCATCTATGACCGCGATGGTCGATTTACCTCGTGAGTCTGGGAGACATTCCAAGCCGCTCTCGGTACAACTCTTAATCTCAGTACCGTGTTTCATTCCCAGACCGACGATCAGACTGAGCGCACGATCCGCACCCTTGAAGACATGCTTCATTCGTACGTTATAGATTTTGGTGGTAATTAGGATTCGCATTTACCTTTAGTAGAATTCTCGTACAATAACAGTTATCATGCTAGTATTCAAATGGCACCCTTTGAGGCATTATATGGTAGAAAATGTCGATCACCTATTGTATGTCACGAGATCGGAGACGCATAAATCACCGGTCCTGAGTTGATACAAGAAACGACTGACAAGATCCTCCAAATAAGAGACAATCTCTTGAAAGCTCGGAGTCGTCAAAAGAGCTATGCCGATAAACGCCATAAGCCCCTTGAGTTTGAAGTTGGCGATCACGTACTCCTAAAGGTTTCACCTTGGAAGGGGGTGATCTGATTCGGCAAGAAAGGAAAGCTAGCGCCACGATACGTGGGTCACTTTAAGATTTTGGAAAGAATTGGCAAAGTGGCCTACCGACTCGAATTACCGGTGGAGCTCAGTAACGTACAGCCGACTTTCCACGTCTCAAACCTCAAGAAGTGCTTAGCTGAAGAAAATCTTCATGTACCTCTCGAAGACTTACAAGTAAACGAGACCCTGCACTTTGTGGAAAAGCCTGTAGAGATCATGGATCGAGAGATCAAGAAACTTTGACGCTCACACATTCCCATAGTGAAGGTTCGCTGGGAAGGCAAGCGCGTCGCCGAGTTCACTTGGGAACTCGAAAGTGATATGAAAGCTAAATATCCGCAACTCTTTGTTACGCCTGCTCCTTAATTTCAGGACGAAATTTCCTAATGTAGGGGAGGCTGTAACAACCCGACTTTTCGGATCATTACCTATTTGCTTTCGCTTCGATTTGTAATCATCTTGTATTTCGAGATTCGATATAAATAAAGGGTTATGTTACACTAAATACTTTTTCATCACACCACACCGCTACACGCTTAAACGCTTTATATTCGCAAACGCTTATACAACACGAATTACAGAGAATTATGCTATTTAAATTGTCGTGTTTGTTTGTTTGGTTATCATACGCCTCCGCATACGCTTATCACGACTAACACGCTAAATCGCAAACACTGTTAATAGTAGTAGTAATGTTATCATGTGTGTTCTTGTGTGCTTATATGTTACGGATTTTACTCACAAACGCTATCGCAACGCAAACTCGAACAACTCGATTTCTAGCAATAAAACGCAATGCAACACTTAACAAACAAACCAAGGTTAGAAAACTAACGAACACACAAACTCAGCCGTCTGAATGGGCCATCTGTTCGGATGGGGCCCATCCGTCTGGATGGAGCCATCCGGACACAGCCCATACGCACCGCCTTAACCCTCACCCTCACCTATAAATAGGGGACTTATGTCTCCATTCCAACACTTTCAGCCTCTCATCCGCTCCCAAGCTTTCAGACGTGAATCAAGACCTTTTCTAAGCTTTTTCTCTCAAACTTCTTCAATCTACACCTATATTCCACATCTACTCCATCTTCTTTCATCAAAATCACACACACACTTTAACTTTTTCTCAAAAACCCTAGATTCCAGCCACCTCGAAGATGGTTTCCACTCATTTTGCTTAGGCAAACTATTGTGGAGCATCATTCAATCGAGATGGGAACAAGTTATGAAAGATTTCAACATTTTCAAACTTATTCATGAACTTTCTTCGATTTTCAAACAACTTTGGTGGAATCAGGAACTCGTCAGACCTCCAACTCTTTCCATAGTCGAGAGGCGACACGAGGGCTGATTTCCACCGAAGAGATGGACCGATTAACGGGTCAAACATGAATCTTCATCAAGAACAGAACATACGTCCGAATGGGCAAGGCCCATTCGTCCAAATAGACTAGGCTTGGTGTTTTCCATTTTTTGAATCTGTCAGCCCATCCATCCGAATGGACAATGTCCATCCGCCCGGATGAACTGACCCTGACGACTGCCGTTGTTTGATTCTTGTTAGCACGTCTGTTAAAACGTTTTAATCAAAACTTTGAAAATTTTAACGGTTCACCAACAACCTCAGACCATCCGCCCGAATGGGCCATCCTCCGGATGGACCAGACCCATCCGTTCGGATAGACTGTTGGACACTTAACTCGCTTTATACCCCACTCAACACTCTAATTCGACCGTTCAGCCCTGAGGAAGACTTATGCTTCTGTTTCCGTAAGCAGACTGACCCGGTGCTCCCTTCAATCCAAGCAGATCGTGTTTCTTGTTTAGGACATGCATTGTGAGTATACTCGAACCCATTTTCGTTTAAACGCACTTTTGGGAGTTACATACGTTCTCTATCAACACACAACACACGATGCGAACACTTTTCAAACGCTAACCGCTCCCACATGCTATACGTGGTTTGTTAAATGCTTGTTACTATGCTATACAATGTTACACTAGACCGCCTTTAGCAATGATAGTACTATAGTTTGGTGATGTGTGTAAAATGCAACATATAAATTACATCAATTAAGGCATAAAACTAACCCTTTTTTAGTACTAATGTTGGAAAAAGTGTGCTTTTGTTTTCCTTTTTTATTTTCAGGATTAAATGAGCGTAAACGAACAAAAGGAGCAAATATACAGCAAAATCTAGCATAAATACAAGAAAAGGAGTAAACGTGGCATGTCCGACCCCTCGACAGCATCTTCCCAAGCAAAAACAACTAACCAGAAGGCTGACCACGGCCCTGTGCCCAGCGGACAAGGGGGCGTGGCCAGATGTCTGTAGAAAGGACAAAGCTATAGAAGCTTCTATTCCTGACACGGGGGCATGCCCAGCCAACACGGGCCGTGGTCAACGCTAAGATTCGCAGAATCCAAGCAAATCTTGATTATACAGATACGCTTCTCCACACGGGGTCGTGCCCAGCGGACACGGGGGGCGTGTGGAGCTAATGCAGACAAATTGCAATTAATGAATACAGAGAAAGTGGATGGACACGGGGCCGTGCCCAATGGACACGGGGCCGTGTCCGGGCTTCTGTGCAGGCTATAAATAGAGGTGCTTGGTTCACTTCAAAGGCATCCCTTGGCAAACCACCTCTCTCCTACTTCACCCACACTCCACCTCCACTACAACCCACATCCACCACCATCATCCATCATCCATCATCCATCATAGAGTCTGTGTTGTAGTCTCGGGATCCAAGATGGATCGTAAGAGTTCTTGACAATCAAAGGCCATGTTTGCCTAAGTCTCTTACATCACTTGGTGGAGACAAGCATTTAGTGTAATACTTTTGATTTTTAATCTTTTCTCACTTTTTATTTGGTTTTGTATTAATGACTTTAATAACTAGTTTCTTATGTTGAAGGTGAAACTTCCTTATCATTTGTCCGTGGTGTCTTGGCATTATTTTACTGTCTATATAAATTAAAAGATTTTCACCATTCATATCTCTACGGTCTATATAAAGATATGTTGGCTACCTGGTTGGGGGTTAAGGGAATGGTTTGGTAAGGTTCTTGCCTTGTTCAGTGTATAGATCCTGCAAGGACTTGGGTCAAGCTTACTAGGACCTCCTTCAATACCCACTGGTATTGGATGGCGGGGGTGCGAATGGCTTGATCCCCTCATATGTAAACTACTATTAATACATTAACCCGGCTATTTGGGATTGTATCCATGCTGACTCAAACCACTTAGCCGAGGGTAACGTCACCTTCAAAAGAGAAGCCTACCACATTACGCATTAATAACTTAATTAATTATCTTTCAATATTCCGACCCTTTAGGATTGTATCCTTGCTGACTCAAACTACTGGGTTGAGGGTAACGTCACCTTCAAAAGAGGGGCCTACTACTATAACTAAGATAATCTCTTAAAAAGTGCAAAAGTGCGGAAATCATCAAAAGTTACACTAAAGGCGAGTCGGATCCAAGTGATTCATCTTGTCTATCTGTTTTTATTTTTTTTTTTTCAGCATTTTTAGTTTTTATTTTCATTATTAAAACCTTTTTCTAAACTTTTGATTTGATTAGACGTTGAGGATAAACCGGTACTAAAAGCTCTTGTCTCATTGGACGACCTCGGTATCTTACCAACGCTATACTACGCTCACGATGGGTGCACTTACCCATATGTGTGTTTAGTGTTAGTAGAATATCGTGTTTTATAAATTTAAAACTTGACTAAAGCGTTAAAAAGGGCTAAAAATATAAACAAAAACATATCACACCTAACGCACATCAAGTTTTTTGGCGCTGTTGCCGGGGACACAAGGATTTTAAGAAAGTTAGGAATCAACGGCCTAATTGTTTTTCTTATTTTTCTATTTTTTTTTTAGGATTTTCTTAATTTTTCAGCTTCTGCAGAGCTCAGCACGGGGCCGTGCCTAGTCGGACACGGGTCGTGCCCAGAATCGTTACTGGCAGTTTTTATTTTCCGAGTTACAGAGAGTTGAGCACGGGCCATGTCGGTGCAGCACGGGGCCGTGTTAAACTCACTAGTAACAGTGATCCGGAAAGCAATCACTGTAACTCTGACCACGGGGCCGTGTTCAGCCGAGCACGGGGCCGTGGTGAAACTTCTGACCAACATTCTTTTTGTTTTTATCGAAGGACTTGGGACCCAGGCACCGCACCCGAACTTCCTACCCAATGTATGAGCTCCGGTTCTAATAAAGACATAAAAGAACCTCTAGACGAACCCGAACGCTTTTTAAGAAAAAAGACTTAAAGCTAAAAACCAAGAGAAAGTTTCGGGGGACCCAATTCCAATGGCGGATCAACGTACCCTAATGGATTACCTACGGCCCACAATAGGTAATCTCGGCGCCGCTATCAATGCACCAAATGTCGATGCCAACAACTTCGAACTTCGGCCTCATTTGATACAGATGCTCCAAAACTCCGCAACTTTCCACGGGCTTGCGGACGAAGATCCCCATTTACATATTACCAACTTTTTGGAAATATGTGATACTTTTCGGATCAACGAAGCATCTAATGACGCCATCCGCCTCCGAATGTTCCCTTTTTCACTAAAAGACCGAGCTAAGGTTTGGCTTAACACCCTCCCAGTTGGATCGGTAAACACCTGGGATGAGCTAGCCCAAAAGTTTTTGTATAAGTATTTTCCTCCTTCTAAAACGGCTAAATTAATGACTGAAATTAATACATACTCACAAGAGGACGGGGAATCCCTATATGAAACTTAGGAAAGGTTCAAGGAGCTACTAACTTAATTAGTAACTTAATTACGCATTACGCATTAACAACTTAATTAATTATCTTTTAATATTCCGACCCTTTAGGATTGTATCCTTGCTGACTCAAACAACTGGGTTGAGGGTAACGTCACCTTCAAAAGAGGGGCCTACTACTATAACTAAGATAATCTCTTAAAAAGTGCAAAAGTGCGGAAATCATCAAAGGTTACACTAAAGGCGAGTCGGATCCAAGTGATTCATCTTGTCTATCTGTTTTTATTTTATTTTTATTTTCAGCATTTTTAGTTTTTATTTTCATTATTAAAACCTTTTTCTAAACTTTTGATTTGATTAGACGTTGAGGATAAACCGGTACTAAAAGCTCTTGTGTCATTGGACGACCTCGGTATCTTACCAACGCTATACTACGCTCACGATGGGTGCACTTACCCATATGTGTGTTTAGTGTTAGTAGAATATCGTGTTTTATAAATTTAAAACTTGACTAAAGCGTTAAAAAGGGCTAAAAATATAAACAAAAACATATCACACCTAACGCACATCAAGTTTGACTTTTATTGACTTTTATGTATTGACTTTTATGCTGCAAACGAGTTAGGAAGTCTAGAAACCCACCAAATAAAATCTGAGTTGTCGGAATGGAATTTGTTTTTGAGACTGAATATCTGTAATGACTGTTTTTTAATTATTTGTTTAATACTATGGGATATTAAACCTTATAAATTTTGTCTTTTAATAGTTGTTATGGATTCTCTTGGACAATCTGTTTCGCTCAGTGCCACGCCCCGATGATTTCGCCATCGGTTGGGGTGTGACATTGCAATTCCACCAATTTCAAAGAACGTATTTGTGGTGTTGTGTGGACGGATATTCTTACACCCGAAGAGTTTGAATCAGAATGGGAAGTGGTTATCAGAGAGTTCACTTTAGCAGATAATGACTGGCTCCCTGTTATTTTTGCACTCAGGGAATCTTAGATCCCTGCGTACTATATAATGGAGGAGTTGTCGGGCCTTATGCGAACGACATCGAGGTCGGAGAGTGAGAATCATTTTTTTGGTCAAGTGTGCAATTCAAAAGCTACTCTGGTTGAGTTCATGACTCATTACGAAACTGCAATAGAAGCACGGCGTCACACGCACCGGAAAAAATGATCATGAATCTCAATACAAACACCCCCAGTTGAAGAGTAATTACCAAGTATTGGAGGGTCAAGCTGCTGACATATACACGAAAAATATTTTTTTTGACGTTCAAGCTTAGCTAATCGGAATTGCGGATTGCATAAATCAACGTTATGAAGATCAGCCTGATGGGTTTGTTAAGTTTTACATAAATGATTTCCAGCTTCCTTGTACATCCTTATTTGAGGTAAACAATGGCGTTTTTGTTTTTTATATGGCGTTTTTTGTATATGGCGTTTATCATATTCTATTATAACATTTAATTTGTTTTTTTATCCAATTGTTGTTTTTTTTATTTTTTTATACAAACATTCTCTACATGAGGTTATAGAGATATTGTTTTTGGCATTTTTTCAAGTAATGTACCGTAAGTCTGATTGCACATGTAGTTGCTCATGCAGGCGTTTTGAGCTGTTTGGTTTGCTATGTAGACATATATTCTATGTTTTGAGAAGTTTGGACATTAGGGAATTTCCAAAACAATACATTTTAAATAGATGGCGTAAAGAGGCTTCCCTAAACTGCTCTTTCGTATACTCAATTAGTCGTGAATATATGACCGAGCTTGATCCCGATGTGCAAAGTATGATGCGAGAGATTATTTTTTCAACGGAGTATACTTTGAACCGTTTATCTAGTAATAAAGAGGAGCTATTGTTAGGATCTGAGGCTCTCATGATTGTGTTTGTTTGTATAATTTGAATCAATGATTGGATATGAGTTATTATAAAGTGCAGCGGAAATGAAAACAAACTTAGTAAACACAATCAAAAGGAAATTAGTTTTCAGTAAACACATGCTTCTCATTGAGTCGAATGATTACAATACAAAAATGATTACAATGCATGTTTACATACTAAACTCCCCCTCAGCAAGATGCCCAATGGATGATCGTACAGGATGAAAGGATTGGAGGAGATAGAATCTCACAGACAATCAAATGAAACAGTACAGGGTACTGTTCCATTTATAGGCAAATCAAACCCCTGAAGCATCTTTGCTGACGTCACCATGAAAGTGACGTTTAACAACCTAACAACCTAAACAACTGATCTTCATAACTACTGATGACTAGAACCACTGATTACAAGTGAAATACAAAGCAAAAGTAAACATCTGTTTCAGCTTTCAACTGCTGTAGGCTAAGCACTGATGTAGAGCATCAGTGCTTTCTTCAAAGGTGATCAGTCTTTGAGTGGTCAGTGCTTGAGTCTTCAACATCACTTAGAGAACAACAGTAGATATAGCGATAGTCTTTAAGTCTTTATCAGTTGTTAAAGGGCAGCAGTTGTTGTAGATAATCAGTGCTTAGAGTTCAGCAGCTGTTTTGAATCACTTCCAAGGGGAAAGTCTAGTGCAAACTACTGCTTATGACGAATCCACCGTTGTGAACCAGTTCTTTTTTTAGAAGAAGCAGGAGGAGTTTGAGGCAGTGGTTGTTGGTGACATTTGTGTTGTCACTGGCAGTGGCTCTGGGATCTCATCTTCCAGAGTTTCCTTTTTAGTGGGTTTGGGGGGCTTTTTGGATGATTTCTTTTTAGGCTTTTTGGTAGTGGCAGGTGTGGGTTTCATAGCAGTGGGTGTGCTACCATGACCACCTGGAGTAGTGGGCTCAGCAGCAGATGCCTGAGGAGCAGTGGTAGCTGCTAAAGTCTGCTCAGGCACCTCTGCTTGTGTTTTTGCAGGTGTTAACATTCTAGTGAATGTTTCAGATGTTAAACTATTTATTTGAAAAGATTCACCTTGAATGAGCAAATTTTCATTTTCCGTTCCAAATTTTTGTTTAAAATAGTAGCTTAGGAACCTTGGGAAAAGTAAAAATGATTTGCTATCAACATTTTTTACCAAGTCATCAAAGATCTCCTGGGAATAGTTAAAATTTTCATTATGTAAAATAGCAAAACCCAGGTATTGGATCTTTAATGGTATTTCGTTAAAAGCCGTTGTTTTATTTGAAACACACATCAAAAGGGTATGGAATAAAAACCTAGGTGCAGAAGGGAAGAAGCCTTTTTGTAAGGTGTCCCTTTTCATTTCTGCACCATACCCTCTTTCCAGAAAATCATTTTGATACTCGTGTTTTGGGAAAGAGGTTTTACCTTGCTGATCATCGAGTTCAAACACTTCTGAAATGGTTTGTGGGGTGATTTGAATCTTATTACCCTTTATGGAAGAATTTATGGCAATAATTTTGTCACCTTGAGACTCAAGTGTGGCATTTTTCCAAAATTCTCTCTGGGTCTGTTCGTAAATTGGAGCATCAGCAGTTAACAAGGTTTTGTACTTTGAAGCTGCAAGGGCATCAACGATGGAATCAAAGGTTTGGGTGGTGGTGGGTTTTGTGAGTAGACCCAAATAAGTGTGGGGGGGATTTGTAAGGAATCTCAATGGGTTCAGTGGCCACTTTAGTAGCCTTTTTGGAAGATGATGAAGATTTTGATTTTGATTTTGTCATTTTGACGAGGAAGATCGATGAATGATTTGAGAAGAAGGGATGGAAACTACTTTGTGAAAGGAATTTTGGAATTCAATTCGACAGTGTAAAACCCTGTTTGGGGATTTTGATCAGGGTTTTATAAAGGAAAAAGTGAATGCTGACGTGGCAGCGGTTTCAAAAGATCTGACCGCTATGTACTAACCACGTGCCAACCTCTGATGTAAGATGAATAGTGGAAGACAGTTGTTTAAGAAACCACTGATGATACAAGTATCAGTGGTTGCTAGAAGGACATATGAAAACAATGGGTGATTTTCACTATCAGTGGATAGCTTATCAGTGGTTGTAAACACTGATTTTGAACAACAGTGATTACCAAGGAAATAAGAGAACAGGGGTTGACTTCCAGCAGTGGACAGTATTTAGTAGAACAGATGTTTGAACCAAAAACAGTGGTTGAGACAGACTTTTAAGGTTTATGAAAAATTTTCATTTTAACTATTTTTAAGGATGGATTCTTGATTTTTCTGAAAACATTTTGATGCCTAAAATTCATGTCTAAACAAGTTTTGCATGTTTATCCATGAAAGGCATATCAGTCCTAGTGATCAACATTTCAGGGGTAAATATGTCCAATGTTTAGGTTAGCACATCTACCAGTTGATCCATAGTTTGAATATGAGTTAGAGAAATCAAACCTTTTTCATAGCAAACCTTCACAGGGTGATGTCTGATGGTGAATGATGGATGAATGAGTTTTTTTTTTACAAACAGGTGGTCTCAATCCATTTTTGACGGGCTTTTATTATCAGTGGTTTAGATGGAGAGTAATGGTAAGGATTTTGAGGCTAATTTTGTCTGCAACTGTTGATGTATCAGTGGGTGAGCTTTAATAGTTGTTTTGAACAACTGCTGCTCAGATGAAATAAATGATTTTGTTTTGTGAAACCACAATATCATGTCCAACATCTGTTGATGGTGATTATGAGATATCTGCAAAGATGACATCCTTTGCAAAACACATTTTCAATGCACATTTTCAAGATTAATATATTAGCAGATTTTTCAGGGATTTGCATTCAAGGTTTTTACCACTCATTTATATTAGGTTTTAAAACATTGCAAAACTTTTGATAGTGGTTAAGTATCCCAGATGATGATAACCTTTTTGCTTTGATCACCGATTTTGTGTTCTAACCTTTTGAATAACGCGTGAGTAGTCAAGCATTTTAAGGTTTGTTAGCAATCAATCTTTAATCTGTGATGAAAACTTGAGTTTGAAATGGACTTGACTTTTGCACCATCTCCTTTTGAACTGTTTTCAAGGAGTGTATTACCCTAAACAGAAATATAAGGGTTTTACATCCTGACAGGTGATTAAAACTTTTACTATCAAAAACAAGTAAAAGTACAAAAATATATCATTCTTAAGAAAAAGAAGACTGATATATCCTGTTTTATTGAAAATTAAAGGTTTTCTGAAAATAGCATCAAAAAGGATCTGGTGGATTTTAAACTTAATATAACTTTTCATATGGTCAAAAACATATCATTCTCAAGTTTAGGAATATGGTTTCAGTGGTTTGAAACTCATTTTAACAACCACTGTTTGATACCATTTCCTTGTCAGTTGATTGCAAATATGAGGAGACATGTTCACATAAGCATTGAAAGTCCTTTTATAGACCTTATTACCATGTGATAGTTTCGAAAAATTTTGTCTAGTCTTCTTGTAAATTTAACCACTGGTGATACTTTTGTTACCTGAACTTCCCTGAATCAATGAATGCACACAGTTGCTTGAAGACCAATGTTAACCCAATTTGTGGACTCTAAAGTGCTTTACATTTATACTCTTTTCTTCTTACTCCAAAAGTTTTGAGATAAACACACTTAAGAGTTTTTGTGATTTTTCTTCTTCCCTTTTTACCCTTTCCATAGATAAGTTTTGAAACACTTATTGGAAGGTTCTAAGGAAAGAATATTTAATTCCAAAATCATTTTATAGTAATGTTGTGTGGGATTTGGAGGATTTTGACTACTGATTTTCTTAAATGTATTATAACACAATTGATTTGGTCCTTTTAGAGGATTCTCAACCTGTTTTTCAATACATAAGATCTAATAACTAAAGTTTTAATTTCCCTCTTTTTATGTTAACAAACACACAAATGTTTTATATGAACATAGGCCCTTGTCAATCATGAGGTAAAACAACTTAGCAGCAATTATGATGAGAACAACACAAAACTTCATAATAACATTTGAAATAAATTTTGTAAAGAGAATAATCAAACCAAAGTCACCAGACGAATTTCCAGATCTGAAACTATTGGTGATTTATGCATGACGTCACTTGTTACGAGAAATTTTGTGTGTCTTATGACATCCTGGTTGTTTTACAGAGTTTTTGAATAAACAACTTAGAACGTGGTTACTCGTTACTCTATTTTTCAACAAAAACGATCAACCTTAGCATCAATGAATTTTGAGCTGAACTGTTATGTCAAATTGATTGTTAAATCGAATTTGACTGCCCAGGCTCTGATACCAATTGTTAGGATCTGAGGCTCTCATGATTGTGTTTGTTTGTATAATTTGAATCAATGATTGGATATGAGTTAATATAAAGTGCAGCGGAAATGAAAACAAACTTAGTAAACACAATCAAAAGGAAATTAGTTTTCAGTAAACAAATGCTTCTCATTGAGTCGAATGATTACAATACAAAAATGATTACAATGCATGTTTACATACTAAACTCCCCCTCAGCAAGATGCCCAATGGATGATCATACAGGAAGAAAGGATTAGAGGAGATAGAATCTCACAGACAATCAAATGAAACAGTACAGGGTACTGTTCCATTTATAGGCAAATCAAACCCCTGAAGCATCTTTGCTGACGTCACCATGAAAGTGACGTTTAACAACCTAACAAACCTAAACAACTGATCTTCATAACTACTAATGACTAGAACCACTGATTACAAGTGAAATACAAAGCAAAAGTAAACATCTGTTTCAGCTTTCAACTGCTGTAGGCTAAGCACTGATGTAGAGCATCAGTGCTTTCTTCAAAGGTGATCAGTCTTTGAGTGGTCAGTGCTTGAGTCTTCAACAGCACTTAGAGAACAGCAGTAGATAGAGCGACAGTGTTTAAACTTCAACAGTCTTTAAGTCTTCATCAGTTGTTAAAGGGCAGCAGTTGTTGTAGATAATCAGTGCTTAGAGTTCAGCAGCTGGTTTGAATCAATTCCAAGGGGAAAGTCTAGTGCAAACTACTGCTTATGACGAATCCACTGTTGTGAACCATTTTTGGCTTTACATCATCTGTTCCTCTGGTAGGGTTCAATCCCAACAGCTATCCTTATACAAGGATCATGTTCAATCTTATATGAAGAAGGTTGAAGATATGCAGATTGTTGCTCCTCCTGCTAGTACTAGGGATAGATTTGCGGAGATAACCGGTCAATATAAAAACGACAAGAATCCGATAAGAGTCTCTGTTGGGTATAAGTCCAAAGGTTCTGGATCTCGGAAGCGCCTGAAATCTAAACAGGAGATAGCAATCGAGAAAACGAAATCAAAGTCGAAACCTGGGGCCAAAGAAAAACAGTGTCAGAATTGCAAAGGCTACGGACACTACGCATCGACATGCAAAAGGGCCGTAATTAAAAGAAAACCGACATGGTCTTCGAGAGCAAGTGAAGAGTAGTTTGGCGTTTTTGTATTTTTCATTGTTACAGAACACACACAAATTAGAATTTGGCGTTTTATATCTCTTATATAGCATTTTTTCCACCTTTTTTCTACTTATTGTTCATAACATGTTACTTGGAAGTTACATAACAAACAATATAAGATCGGACACGCAAACCAAACGCCAAAAAAAAACAACGCCACTAAATAAAAGTACCTTAAACCTCTAATTTTGGTCATGCTAAACTCAATAATGTTTTGCTGAATGAGATGGACAACATTGTTAATCCTCAATTAAGAAAGATGCCTAACAATGTTGTCCACCCCATTTTAAACTTTATTGAGAACAAAACTGAATTTCCAAGAAATTACATTTTGCAATTTTGTGGTTTTTGTATGTTTTGGCGTTTATATTGAGGATAGACTAAATAAGATTTTGCTCAACGAGATGAACAATATCCCCACATAAGGATTTTGCTTATCACATTAAGTGAAAGTTTACTGAGAAAATAGTGTATCTCAAAGAAACGTCGATTGGAATATTTGATGTTTGGGTTTTTTGGTGTTTCTAAGATGAATGGTATATAGTAAAATATGGCTTTTTAGGTTTTGTGTGTTTAATGGAAGGTCTGAGATGTTGTTTATATAGGATGTTTTTGGCGTGCATTTTAGGAGGAATTTTATTATAATAAATGATAGTAATTAAGTTATGTCGTTTCAGTTACTGTTTGTTCAGCTTTATCGCTTAAAAACAAAGTTTGACGTTTTATATTTAATGACGTTTAGATTAGGATGATGTGTACTTTGTATTTTAAGGCGAGAATTTAATGGCGTTTTATTCATGAGTTTTGCGTTTTGTTTAGAGAAGTCAAAAGACCTTTTTACCCTTAATAAGGCGCGTCCACGTAATAAAATTGATGTTATTTACGAAAACGCCACCGCGCCAATCTAGTCCATAGATTGTTTTGATCTGACGATCCATAAACGTTTTCACTGTTCTTACTCTTTTCACCGTTTTTCCCTAAACCCTGACCCTATATATATCTATATATATATATATATATATATATATAGGATAAAGATCATTACAGAACACTAATTATTGCAAGAACAAAAAGAACAACTCTAAATCACTAAATTTTGGGATTTAAGGTTCATATTTCTTAAATTTTATGTTTCTTACATTCATATGTGTATTATATATAGATAAAAATCATATATTTTTCTCTACACATGGTCTATTTACATGTAGGGTAATTTAGCCTACACATAACCTACATATGTGTAGGTTATTTAAAAACTGAAGATTTTTCATATTTTGTTTTTAAATTCTAGTGTGAGAAACAATAAATCTTACATTTATAATATTTTCATTTACTTTTTAGGTTTTTAGGATTGACAAAATGAGTGATTCATTTTGTTCTCGCAATATTTAGTGTTCTGCATAGAACCTTCCCCTAGATCAACAAGATGGATGGATGAGATTAAAAGTAACTAAAGTTAATATTAAATACATTTTGTCTTATTATGTCTTTAATATTTTAATCCAAAAGGGTAGTTTAGTAAAACTACTATTTTTTTTACTTTTTATCTTTATTATTTTTTATTACTTTTTTGTTTTATTATATTACTTTTTATTTTTTAAACAGAATTTTTTTATTAAAAACATTTTTAAATTCAAATTTTTCTATCAAAACAATTTTTTTTGCGCGCCGGTCTTTGCACGCCGTTTTTACGCTCGGCTTTTTCACGCATCGTTTTTGCACGCCGTTTTTTACGCTCGGCCTTTTCAAGTGTCGTTTTTTTAACGCACCGTTTTTTAATCCCGTTTTAACGCGACGTTTTTTACATCCCGTTTTTTTCACGGCGTTTTTATGCCCCGTATTCACGCCCCTTGTTTAGGCGCTGTTTTATCACACGGTTTTTTACGTTTTACAATTTACGTAGAAAAAGTTTTACGTTTTACGTTAAATAGTTTTTACATAAAAGTTTACGTTTTACGTTAAAAAATTTACGTTTTACGTTAAACTTTTTACGTTTTACGTTTTACGTTAAACTTTTAACGTTTTACGTAAAACTTTTTACGTTTTACGTTAAACTTTTTACGTTTTTACGAAAAACGGACAGAGTTTCCTCTGTTTTTGGAATAAGCCGACAACTCAAGTTGTCGTTATCTTTTCAAAACTCAACAATTTTCAACAATATAAACACAATATATTTTAACGTGACGCTTACGTGGCGGACCATCCTACAAGGAAGGACCATCACCATACCGTGTAGCCTTACATAGTGCGTCTAAATGCATACAATAATGTGCTAGCCCCGTATGTCTTTGTTGCCCGTAATTAGGTTTTTATTGGAAACATTACCCCTCACCCTTTGAGACACGTGATGCATCGTGTCTGCTTGTCATGCATCTTAGGATTTTTACATTTGTTCAACAGAGAAAACACAAATAATACAATAATGGTGAAAATCAATTTTAAAATTTAAACAACTGTTAGTACTTGATCTCCATTTGAAATTGATTCTTACAAAATGAAACTTGGACTTTATATGATATTGAACTCCATAGGTCCAATGTGAAATAAAAATAAAAAACTTCTACCATTAGATGAACGTTTTAAGTTTGATTTGAAAAATAATGTACGTAACTAATTAATCAAAGAAAAAAAACAAATCTAATTCTAATAAAGATTTTAAATAATGTCACATGTCATCTTTTCCATCAACTTTACAATTTTATTTATGTTTTTGAATTTTAATATTATATATATATATATATATATATATATATATATATATATAAAGAGATGAGACAAGTATTTAAAGTGGCTTTAATGAAGAGAGAGGGAAGATTTGACATTTGAGGTAAATGACTAAAATACCCTTTAGGTTGGCATAATCTGATTGGTTGAGAGTGGTTCTCATGGTTCATACTAGGGTTGTAAACGAACCGAACATTCAGCGAACATTTCGTAAACCGTTCGGCCGGAAGTTCGTTTATGTTCGTTCGTTTAATAAACGAACGAACATGAACAAGAAATTTCGTTCGATTAGTTAAATAAACGAACATGAACAGAGGTCTCGTTCGTTCGATTGTGTTAGTGAACGTTCGGTAAGGTGTTCGTGAACGTGTTCGTGAACATTCATTGATTTGCGTTCGTTTATGTTCGTATATTTATGTTTTAATTAAAGATCTTTGTACTTTCTTATATTGTATTTATACTTTTTATATTATTAAACTTTTATTTATTTTATTACCCTAACAATTAAACTAGGAAACCCACTTTCACCTTGTGTATGCATTATTTCCCTTTCATTTCTCATTATTTACATCGGCGAATATGATCGACCTCCGTTCCACAATAAGGGATTCAAGTTCAAGTGCTACTCTCTGGGCCATCTATCTTTATCCTTCGTCACGTTCGCCAAATTTATTTGTGTTCGTTTGTGTTCGTGAACCGTTCGCGAACACACTCATTTCCTTAATGAACGAACACGAACATAAAATCTCGTTCGGTAAGTGTTCATGAACCGTTCGTGAACACATTTATTTCCTTAATGAACGAACACGAACAAGGCCTTGTTCGTGTTCGTTCGGTTCGTTTACAGCCCTAGTTCTTACAACTGGGGTGGTTTTCATTTTAGCGCTCCCCTATATATATATATATATATATATATATATATATGACTAAAATGCATGGATAGTCCCTATAGTTTGGTAAAATTTCACTCTTAGTCCCCAACTTTTGGAAATTACACTCGTGCTCCCTGTGGTTTGACAGTTTGTTACTCGGATAGTCCCTGGAGTGGATGTGGGTTAGTTTTCTCTGTTAAGTCCATGTGAAATTACAAAATTACCCTTGCTTTTATTAAAATATAAAAATAATTCACATACACACACATATATATAAACATAGACCAGATTGTTTTCAACCATGGCTCTCTCTTTCTCTCTCTGGCAAACTCCCATCACCACCTGCCGCCACCAGCACCACCACCTGCCACCACCCACCCTCCACAACACCACCAGCCACCACCTACCCCACACCACCACGACCAACCCCACACCACGACCGCCTGCTTCAAATCCGACAATCAGCAGCTCCGTCGTAGTCATCACCACTACCAACACAAATCTAGCAACCCTTCACCACCGACTTGTCGAGATCTGAAACAAAGTTTGAATATGGGGGTTTCAGGGCTTCAATTTTGGGTTTGAATTTTGGGGTTTGATACTTTTATTTTGAATTACAACGATTGGAATTACTTTGATGTGGGTTTAAATTTGGGGGTTTGATACGAGGGTTGTGGTGGGCGAGTGAAGGCGTTGGTTGTGGTAGTCGAATGAATGCGGTGGTGGTGAGGGTGTTTGCAGATGAATGTGGTGGTGGTGAGGGTGTTTGCAGGTGAAGATGAAGGAGATGACGGAGAAGAACGAGGTGGTGGTTCTGATGGTCGAGTGGAGGCGATGGTGGGTTTAGGTTGGAGGTGGTGCGACGGTGGAGGGTTTAGGTTGGAGGTGGTGCAACAGTGGTGGGTTTCAATGTGGAGGTTGGTAGATATGGCCGGTTGTTTCAGGGTGGAGGTTGGTAGCCATGGTGGAGGTGGTGGTTCCGACAAAATTTCCGGCGACAAGGTAAACCTATGTTGTTTACTGTTTTAGGCTGAAAGTTGCAGATTTTAGGCTGAAAAAGTTGTATACTATTTAGTGTTATATGGTAGAGGGTGGTGGCGGTGATGGTGCAGGTATGAGGAGGCTGTCGGTGGTGGGTGGAGGGTGATGGTGGTGGCGGTGACGGTGCAGGTTTGAGGAGGCTGTCGGTGGTGGGTGGGGGGTGATGGTGGTGGCTGAGGTTGAAGATGAAGTATAATTTCTACTTTTTTTGTATTATATCATTAAGGGTAATTTTGTAATTTCACATGGACTTAACGGAGAAAACTAACCTCCATCCACTCCAGGGACTATCCGAGTAACAAACTGTCAAACCACAGGGAGCACGGGTGTAATTTCTAAAAGTTGGGGACTAAGGGTGAAATTTTACCAAATCACAAGGACAATCCGTGCATTTTCCTCTATATATATATATATGAAGGATGAAGAAGATGAGGTTGGGCCCCACCTATATTTATATTTTTTTCACTTTTTTTATTGGTTAATGGCAATCTAGTCATTTCGCACACACTTAACTGAGAAACTTAACACATGTTACTAATAAGTATCACCCGAGTGGAAAAATTACAACCACCGGGATCAAGTGTGTAATTATTGAACCACTAGTATCAAGTCTGCAATATTTGCAAACCACAGGGACCAACCACGCATTTAACTCTTTAATTTATTTTACTATCCTATTTTTAATTTATTTTAATATCCTGTTTTTAATTTGTTTTGTTTTATATACTTCAAATATAAACGAAATATAAAATATTATAAAATAATTATAGTATAAATACTTTAAATAAAAGAAAAAGTAGGTGATAAGGTGGATAATGAGATGGTAATTTAGAATAGTTTAGTGTTGCGAAAAAATAGGGTTTAAAATAATGTGATATATTGACTAGCTAGTCTGGATTTTATAGTGTTGTGGGTGCTCTAAGTTTTTCATAACCAGCCCAAACTGGAATGAGTATTAACTAGGGGAGTGAAACACATGAGCTTATTTTACTTTCATCCGTACTTTCTTTATACTTTTCCTTTTGCATGTTCTTTTGCTTTTACCTTTATTTATACTAATTTATAAAAGTATTATCTTTATTTTTTTTCGTTTGGAAAATCACAATGATATACATTAACCAATTAGAAGTAGTAAAATTTATCGCGCGTTGTGTCACTCCCCGACCACGTAAAACAACAAAACGTGGCGGAAACGTCGGGGAGTGTTGTAACAGAATCATTGTTTCACAACCATGGATTAAACAGTTTCGTTTTATTAAATTAAACGTATTACATTACATTGGAATTAGAAACAAAACAAGAACAAATAGACTTTCATTGTTATTAAGTCACTAAGGCCTCGTCCATTCCTATGTGAGCGTACACAAAAATCATCATCAAACATCATCAACTATGGTACCTGAAACACACGTGAAAATACGTCAGCATAAAAATGCCGGCGAGTACATAGGTTTTATATGAGTTTCAGATTCATGGCTCGTTTTACATGTTGCAATACTTATTTAAAAACCTTGTTTTGAAAAGTATAATATTGCGACATAATTAACCAACTTAAATCAAGTTGGTTATAATTTGCAAAATCTCGTAGCCATGATTCTTAACTCCAAAACATTTGTTTTATTAAATCAAATTGTAAAATATCTCATAAAAACTTGTTAATAAAACTCGTATGGTTTATATTATTCAGAAAACATCCTTGTGTGACATTGTTTCGAAATCGTTTACCCAAGTGATCTAGATAACGCAACGATATATAATGTGTTAAAAGCACTTATATATAGGAAGTACCAGCGGCGTATCCACCATGCTTTTACACATTACACCCGCCCCGTTACCTAATCACTTCCCTAACCCAATGGTTTAAACAGTTACAAATGGTTCACATAAATCAAATGGTTACAAACGGTTCACATAAATCCAACGATTACAAATGGTTCACATACATCCAATGATTACAAATGGTTCACATACATCCAACGATTACAAATGGTTCACATACATCCAACGATTTCAAATGGTTTAAAACGTAAAAAAATTGTGCTAGCATGTTAAGTGAACATACATAGCAAAACATAATGAAATCATGTACTAATAGTGTACTAATGAACATAGCAAGTATATGATATGAAAATATGGAAAACACGAAAGTAACAAGTAGGCACATGTGTTTCACCCCAAAACGTTTGAAAAACAGTAAAAGAGGGGACTATGTACTCACTTGAGGATGCTTAGAAGTCTTAAATAACAACCAAGCAAAGTAAGAGGGATCACGGAATCAAACGGCACCTAATATAGGTAATTATGTAAATAAACGGACCTAAATTGGAAGATCGGATAGAATGAGGTTTTGTAAACCAAATGAGTATAGGAACTCATGTAATATGGTTTAACAAGGCCTACATTCCAAAAGAAAACCTAACCTAAGTGCTTACGACCCATTACGACCCGTTTAGGTAGCTTACGCTACGTTAACGCGCCGTTCGCATAAAACGCGTTCGGATCGCCTAACTAGTCCTATGACAAGTATTATATGCCTTAACATGTCTAATAATGTTACCTAATCAGTTTAGATGTCAAAATTTAGGTTACATATGCTTAAAATGGATTCATGCGCAAAAAGGGTATTTTGGTAATTTTCCTAAGGCATATAAGCTACCTATCATACAACTAACTAAACGTAGTGACCATAAGGTATAACCTCGGAAGGTTATTCCATATACAACTATGGTCACCTAATGTGTTTGGTCGGATCCTAATAATCGACCAAACGGGTCGGGTTCGAAAGTCTAAGCGGTTGTTTAGACCGCTTACCTTACGACCCTATATAAGCACTTAAACCTAGAGTGACGAGCTAAACATGTTAGAACATGTTTAACAAGGTTTGAAAACAGGTTTCGTATCAAAACGAAGGGTTTTGATACCCAAGAGTAGTTTGGTTGCAAAATACGTGCTAAAGCGTATTTTGACCGAAACTACGACTCGTCACTACACCTAATCAACGTGGTAATCAGTAGGTATAGTCACTAGGGACTATAACCATCGTGATTACGCTCACGTTGCGAAGTTCAAACTAACTTCGTGTTGACCATAAACTGGTCAAAGATGAAAGTCAAAAACTGTTTGACTTTCACGCTTAAAACGCATAAAAGAACGAAAGAGGACTTACAAAGGGTCCAAGAATGGAAATCTAGATCCAACTTGCTCAGATATGAGGTGCTAAGCCCTAACTTAGAGCAAATAGATCAGATTGTGTGAGTTGCAACAATGAAATGGATGGGTATTTATAGATTTCCTTGAACCATTAGGATCGTTTATCGAAAACCGAGCTTCAATCTCAACCATCCACTTGGGCACACTGATTTCTAAAACCATGGGAGCCCCTAAACCAGCCCATAGGAACCACAAAACCATTTGCAAGACTTGGGAACAGCTGGATCAAGCTGGAACACAATTCTGCTGATCTGGGGGGTCCTTACGGACCGTATGGATATGTGCTTACGGTCCGTAAGCCTTGTGCAGGTCAGCAAGTTTGAAATTTGGCAGAACAGGCCCCTGTGACTCCAAACTTGATTTTTGATGCATTTTGACACGTTTAAGCCCCGTTAACCCCATTTTAAAGCTCTAAAATGAATTTAAAGTATAGGGAACTTAAAACATGCTCAAAAACATCTCGGATGTCAGTTCGTTTGGTCGTACGGTTGCGTTGTTCGGTTAATTACGACGAAACACGAACGGACGCGAATAACGATCCAAATTACACGACAAATGGAATTTTATCATGCCAATCACTAAAATAAAATATTTTAATGATTACATAAATTTTTGGATGTCCGGATATATTCAGAACGTAAGATATGCGCGAAAATGCAAACTTATGCACTTTTTGACGCTTTTAGTCCCTATTGATCAAGAAAGTTTATTTTTTGCGCACCAAACACCTCAAAGCCTATTTATAAGCTATGTAAAGGATATTTAGGGCATATTTAACTTATGATCAAGTTCCGGAATGTTCATTACAGTACAAATCGGCATACTTTCGCAGTTTGTCGAAATTAGTCCCTGTAAGCGAATAAACTTGATTTCGCCACACCAAACCTTCCAAAACTTATTTCTAAGTTATGTAAAGGTTATTTAAGGTATGTTAATCCTATGTCGCTGTTCCGAAGTGTTCATTACAATAAACTGGTTATATTTACGCATCAGATCGCGTATAACCTTCCAGAAAGCGATTTAAAGCTCGAAATCGAACAAGAACTGATATGTGCAAATGATACACAATTTTTTTTTACAAATACCAAGGATGAAACACAATATTTCATTAATTTGGTATTTTTTTGATGGTCGCAGAGGCACAGGTGTCACAGTCTCCCCTACTTTAGGAAATTTCATCCCGAAATTTATTCGTAAGAGTCTGTCTGTGACGCTGTCTTAAATAATTGTCTTGCATGGAATCTAGGGTGTTTATCTATTTGCGTAGAATAACCCATCAAAGATATGTAAGGCATAATCCTGTTATTTCCCTCAACGGACATTCTTCAGAAATGAAAATGGACGGAGTCATTTTCGACAGGTATTCTTCAGAAAATGGAAAATGTAGGGATAAACAAAAGGATATTCATTTTCCTCAATGGATATTCTTCAGAAATGAAAATGAACGGAATGAGTCATTTTCCTTAATGGGTATTCCTCAGAATGGATATGAAGGAATAATCAAGGATATTCATTTCCCTCGATAGATATTCTTCAGAAATGAAAATGAACGGAATGAGTCATTTTCCTCAATGGGTATTCTTTAGAATGGAAATGAAGGAAAAATCAAGGATATTCATTTCCCTCGATGGGTATTCTTTAGAAACGAAAATGAACGGAATGAGTCATTTTCCTCAATGGGTATTCTTCAGAATGGATATGAAGGAATAATCAAGGATATTCATTTCCCTCGATGGATATTCTTCAGAAACAAAAATGAACAGAATGAGTCATTTTCCTCAATGGGCATTCTTCCGAATGGAAATGAAGGAAAAAAAACAAGGATATCCATTTCCCTCGATGGATATTCTTCAGAAACGAAAATGAACGGAATGAGTCATTTTCCTCAATGGGTATTCTTCAGAAATGGAAATGAAGGAAAAATCAAGGATATTCATTTCCCTCGATGGATATTCTTCAGAAACGAAAATGAACGGAATGAGTCATTTTCCTCAATGGGTATTCTTCAGAAATGGAAATGAAGGAAAAATCAAGGATATTCATTTCCCTCGATGGATATTCTTTAGAAACGAAAATGAACGGAATGAGTCATTTTCCTCAATGGGTATTCTTCAGAAATGGAAATGAAGGAAAAATCAAGGATATTCATTTCCCTCGATGGATATTCTTCAGAAACGAAAATGAACGGAATGAGTCATTTTCCTCAATGGGTATTCTTCAGAAATGGAAATGAAGGAAAAATCAAGGATATTCATTTCCCTCGATGGATATTCTTCAGAAACGGAAATGAACGGAATGAGTCATTTTCCTCAATAGGTATTCTTCAGAAATGGAAATGAATAGGGTTAACTCATGATAAAACTTGTTGTGATTTCTGTGCACTAAATTCCATAATTATGTATGCATCCATAATTACGTAATTCCTTGCACAGTCCACACAGTTTGTTTTGTAATGTGAAGGGGATAGAATTTATGGAACAATCATGAGATAACTTTAATTACGTCACACATAAACACATAAGCACATACTGTTTTCTTGATTATTAATTTGTTATTAACTTGTTGTCGATTGAACATGGGTATTCAAGGTACACCAGGAACCCAGTCGATGGACTTCAACGTCCTCAAGAATCTATCTGAAAAGATAGGATGATTTACCAAAAATTCGATTTCGTTTTCAAGGAAACGCAATATTCGTATTAAGGTACACAACAATTTAGGACTTACGGAAATACCCTTAGGTACCCTATTAAGGATTTATAGTGGTACTTTGGGTATTCGTCCAGATTTGTAACTTGCGCCTTGTACTTCGTTTCCTTGGATGAAACGGGTACTTAGGATTTTTGTGGAAAACGCAAGAGATCATAAAATGGAAAAATTTTTGGGGTAGTCTTTTCTTCAAGGAATACGATTCCCTGATTTTCGGTATTGTAGGGGATATGTTGTTTATACATGCAACCACATAAATACATTGCAATGTAAATAAAAGATTTATTTATAAACAACGATAACAACTGTTTCATGGACCTTGACAACAAAAGAAAATAATACATGAGACGTGATTATTTCTAAACGGTGTTGTCTTCTAGTCGGTCAGATGCTCATCCCTGTGCTGGATTTGCATTTGCAAGCTTTGGGCAATTTCTTCGAAAATGACCCATCTCGCCACAGTTGTAGCAAGAACCTGGTGGAAAACGAGCTTGAGCAGGATTGTTGTCAGCTTGATTTGGTGCAACTGCAGCTCGGCAAACTCTTGCTGTATGACCTATAAGTCCACAAATTTGGCATTTGCGGCACTTCACACTAGCATGATGATGAAGGTTACATTGGTTGCATAAGGGTGCAGTTCCGTTGTATGGCTTCCTAGCAGGGGGTTGAGCTGGTTGGTTGGGGGCAGCTTGATCATTGTGAGCAACCACGGCGAAGTTCTGGGAAGCCTGTCGCTTCTTTGACTTCTTCGGGGATCCAGTCTGTTCATCTTTGGGTTTTGATACCTCGATTGGTTTCTTATCACCTTTTCGGAAAAGTTTACCTTTCCTGATTTGAGATTCAGTCAAGGTAGCTGATAGCTCAATGGCCTGCCTAACTGTAGTGGGATTACTACCAGTCACAATGTCTTGTACTGAGTCAGGGAGGCCATCAATGTACTTTTCGATTGCCTTATCCAAAGGCGTGACCATATTTGGGCATAACAGACTTAACTCCTCATAACGGTCCGTGTAGGCTCGATGCTCACCGCTATCTTGCTTAAGATCGTCGAATTCCCTTTCCAATGCCCTGATCTCGTGACGAGGACAGAATTCCTTCATCATCAGAGCTCGAAGCTCTTCCCATGTTTGAGCCAGTGCCACATCGGCACCCCTATCTCTCATCACACCATTCCACCATGTTAATGCTCGTTTCTCGAAAACACTAGATGCGAAATCTACCTTTCGCTCGTTTGGACATTGAACATGTCTGAAGGTGCTCTCTAGACTCTCGAACCATTGCAGAAGTGCAGTCGCTCCTTGAGACCCAGAAAACTTTGATGGCTTAGCTGAGTTGAACGTCTTGAAGTTGCAGGGAGCATTATTGTTGTTGAGAGCTTGATTACATTGAGCAACGATGTTCGGGATTACAGCAGTCATTTGCTGCGTAATGATATCTGCCAGTTCTTCATTAGGTACTTGATTGTCGCGTCGTGGAGGCATTCTAAAAGGGGAAACAAGAGAGGAAACAAGTGAAATGGCATTGGGTAAGAATAGGATGTTACCATTACCGACCAAAATCATGGGTGATGGTCATTTGGTTGAACCACGAAGCAAACAAACGACACACAAAGGCTGGATCAAAGTAAATAGGTCCTCATAATGTATCGCGAAGACATGCTCGCCTATAAGTGGACACTCACCCCAATAGTTCCCATGTAAGAGTGACTGGTCCGATACTGCGGATTTGTACGAACACTCTAGCCTTAGACAGAAAGCTCAGGGTATAGGCACCCACCCTTCCAGTTTGCACGTGTTCACATTATGTAGCCCCAAAATTTGACGAGAATTTGAAAACTTTGAAGGTTCGAAACCTTATAATAAATCATCCTAGAACAGATGATTAGTTTTCAAAGCAGATTCGAATTTTGTGTTCTTATTGTGGTTGCTGCCTAAAAATAGGCAACGATATTGATTTATGACTAAACGCATGTAAACTCGCGTTAGGGTCCTAGGAAGGTTAAAGTCTAGGTTAAAGCATTACTAATAACCTAATTCCCTATAACCATGAGCTCTGATACCAACTTTTCTGTCACACCCCGACCACGTAAAACAACAAAACGTGGCGGAAACGTCGGGGAGTGTTGTAACAGAATCATTGTTTCACAACCATGGATTAAACAGTTTCGTTTTATTAAATTAAACGTATTACATTACATTGGAATTAGAAACAAAACAAGAACAAATAGACTTTCATTGTTATTAAGTCACTAAGGCCTCGTCCATTCCTATGTGAGCGTACACAAAAATCATCATCAAACATCATCAACTATGGTACCTGAAACACACGTGAAAATACGTCAGCATAAAAATGCCGGCGAGTACATAGGTTTTATATGAGTGTCAGATTCATGGCTCGTTTTACATGTTGCAATACTTATTTAAAAACCTTGTTTTGAAAAGTATAATATTGCGACATAATTAACCAACTCAAATCAAGTTGGTTATAATTTGCAAAATCTCGTAGCCATGATTCTTAACTCCAAATCATTTGTTTTATTAAATCAAATTGTAAAATATCTCATAAAAACTCGTTAATAAAACTCGTATGGTTTATATTATTCAGAAAACATCCTTGTGTGACATTGTTTCGAAATCGTTTACCCAAGTGATCTAGATAACGCAACGATATATAATGTGTTAAAAGCACTTATATATAGGAAGTACCAGCGGCGTATCCACCATGCTTTTAACACATTACACCCGCCCCGTTACCTAATCACTTCCCTAACCCAATGGTTCAAACAGTTACAAATGGTTCACATAAATCAAATGGTTACAAACGGTTCACATAAATCCAATGATTACAAATGGTTTACATACATCCAAGGATTACAAATGGTTCACATACATCCAACGATTACAAATGGTTCACATACATCCAAAGATTTCAAATGGTTCAAAACGTAAAACAATTGTGCTAGCATGATAAGTGAACATACATAGCAAAACATAATGAAATCATGTACTAATAGTGTACTAATGAACATAGCAAGTATATGATATGAAAACATGGAAAACACGAAAGTAACAAGTAGGCACATGTGTTTCACCCCAAAACGATTGAAAAACAGTAAAAGAGGGGACTATGAACTCACTTGAGGATGCTTAGAAGTCTTGAATAACAACTGAGCAAAGCTAGAGGGATCACGGAATCAAACGGCACCTAATATAGGTAATTATGTAAATAAACGAACCTAAATCGGAAGATCGGATAGAATGAGGTTTCGTAAACCAAATGAGTATAGGAACTCATGTAATATGGTTTAACAAGGCCTACATTCCAAAAGAAAACCTAACCTAAGTGCTTACGACCCATTACGACCCGTTTAGGTAGGTTACGCTACGTTAACGCGTCGTTCGCGTAAAACGCGTTCGGATCGCCTAACTAGTCCTATGACAAGTATTATATGCCTTAACATGTCTAATAATGTTACCTAATCAGTTTGGATGTCAAAATTTAGGTTACATATGCTTAAAATGGATTCATGCGCAAAAAGGGTATTTTGGTAATTTTCCTAAGACATATAAGCTACCTATCATACAACTAACTAAACGTTGTGACCATAAGGTATAACCTCGGAAGGTTATTCCCTATACAAATATGGTCACCTAATGTGTTTGGTCGGATCCTAATGATCGACCAAACGGGTCGGGATCGAAAGTCTAAGCGGTTGTTTAGACCGCTTACCTTACGACCCTATATAAGCACTTAAACCTAGAGTGACGAGCTAAACATGTGAGAACATGTATAACAAGGTTTGAAAACAGGTTTGGTATCAAAACAAAGGGTTTTGATACCCAAGAGTAGTTTAGTTGCAAAATACGTGCTAAAGCGTATTTTGACCGAAATTACGACTCGTCACTACACCTAATCAACGTGGTAATCAGTAGGTATAGTCACTAGGGACTATAACCATCGTGATTACGCTCACATTGCGAAGTTTAAATGAACTTCGTGTTGACCATAAACTGGTCAAAGCTGAAAGTTAAAAACTGTTTGACTTTCACGCTTAAAACGCATAAAAGAACGAAAGAGGACTTACAAAGGGTCCAAGAATGGAAATCTAGATCCAACTTGCTCAGGTATGAGGTGCTAAGCCCCAACTTAGAGCAAATAGATCAGATTGTGTGAGTTACAACAATGAAATGGATGGGTATTTATAGATTTCCTTGAACCATTAGGATCGTTTATCGAAAAACGAGCTTCAATCTCAACCATCCACTTGGGCACACTGATTTCTAAAACCATGGGAGCCCCTAAACCAGCCCATAGGAACCACAAAACCATTTGCAAGACTTGGGAACAGCTGGATCAAGCTGGAACACAATTCTGCTGATCTGGGGGGTCCTTACGGACCGTATGGATATGTGCTTACGGTCCGTAAGCCTTGTGCAGGTCAGCAAGTTTGAAATTTGGCAGAACAGGCCCCTGTGACTCCAAACTTGATTTTTGATGCATTTTGACATGTTTAAGCCTCGTTAACCCCATTTTAAAGCTCTAAAATGAAGTTAAAGTATAGGGAACTTAAAAAATGCTCAAAAACATCTCGGATGTCAGTTCGTTTGGTCGTACGGCTGCGTTGTTCGGTTAATTACGACGAAACACGAACGGACGCGAATAACGATCCAAATTACACGACAAATGGAATTTTATCATGACAATCACTAAAATAAAATATTTTAATGATTACATAAATTTTTGGATGTCCGGATATATTCAGAACGTAAGATATGCGCGAAATTGCAAACTTATGCACTTTTTGACGCTTTTAGTCCCTATTGATCAATAAAGTTTATTTTTGCGCACCAAACACCTCAAAGCCTATTTCTAAGCTATGTAAAGGATATTTAGGGCATATTTAACTTATGATCAAGTTTCGGAATGTTCATTACAGTACAAATCGACATACTTTCGCAGTTTGTCGAAATTAGTCCCTGTAAGCGAATAAACTTGATTTCGCCACACCAAACCTTCCAAAACTTATTTATAAGTTATGTAAAGGTTATTTAAGGTATGTTAAGCCTATGTCTCTGTTCCGGAGTGTTCATTACATTAAACTGGTTATATTTACGCATCAGATCGCGTATAACCTTCCAGAAAGCGATTTAAAGCTCGAAATCGAACAAGAACTGATATGTGCAAATGATACACAATTTTTTTTTTACAAATCCCAAGTATGAAACACAATATTTCATTAATTTGGTATTTGTTTGATGGTCGCAGAGGCACAGGTGTCACACGTTGTGGCGAGAGTTTGGTCGACTTCGGTTTAATTCATTATCGTAGGAATACAATACCGTAACAAAGTATAACAATCGAAAGAGAAAAACATAAAATTAAAGTCTAAAGAAAAGTTTATTAAAGTGTTGGGGTCGTTTGATACCCGATATAACAACCAGAATAGAAAAACATAAAAATAAACTCGAAGAAAACTTTATTGAACTTTAAGGGTTATCTGATAACTTTATCGAAGTTAAAGTCTAAGAGTAAACTACAGGGGGTGAAAGTGTAAAAGGTGTGGATACTATTCATCAATCCACACCTTTTATAATATATATATATATATAAGTATATATATATATATATATATATATAAGATTCGGATAAAGGGAAAACTCATACGAGTTGTGAGAACTTAGAGAACTCGACCTTTCCATGCGAGTTTTGCCCCAATTTCTTTCACACTCCTAGATTAAAATGTTACAAAGACGGTCGTAAAAAAATCCTAAGAGGTGTTTTTCGGCCCTTACAGCTGACATCAGCTTTTTACAGCATTTACGGATGCTATTAATAAAAGAGAACTATGTTTTTTTTAGGATTTTTGGTAAAAAAACTTATGAAAAAATATTTCGTAAGGCCGAGTTCTCTATGTTCTCACAACGTGTATAAGTTTTCATATTACCCTAACCACATATATATATATATATGGGGACCGCTAAAATAAGAACCACCTCCAGTTGTAAGAACCATGAGAACTACACCGTACGGGGCGAGTTGGACCAATTTTTTTTTTCATAAACGTAGATGCGTGTATTATAAACACATTTGTAAAAAAAAATTCAAAAAAAATACATTTTTTTCATAAACGTACATACTGCACATGTGCATTATATGTGTACTATACATGTGCATTATATCTGTATTAGTGCACATGTGCAATACAACAAAAAAAAATTTTATTTTTATTTTTTCCATACATAAAAATAGCGATTTTTTATAAAAAAATTGTAAAAAAAATGGTATTTTTTTTAGGCTTTTTTAGTTAGTTTTTTGGTTTTCTCATTTAAACTAATTTTCTCATGATCCATCCCCTATATACACACACACACACACACACACACATGCGCGCGCACACACACACACACACACACACACATATATATATATATATAATTTTCACAATAAACATTGCAAATGACAAATCTCTAGGGTAGCATCTGATATGAAGGAACAGAAGATGGAATGAAATGAATCATTCTGATGGAATGAAAATAAACATGTTTAGATATCATGTGATAATGGAATAAAGCATTACAAAGGAACGTAACTCCTTCCAAATATAACAATTTCCATTCTTTGATATGGGGGTCTTTTTTTCATTCCTTCAAGGAATGGAAAGAAATATAAATTTATTAATATTATATATATATATATATATATATATATATATATATGTTAATATATCAAATTTTTTATTATTAATTTTTTTACTATTAATATGTTATTATTATTATTATTATTGAGGCACTTTTATTTTTGTCGTTTTTAATACAACTGTGTTTCGTTACTTTTTTTTTGTTTATCAAATTGTACAATGTAATGATTTATTCTATTTACATATGAGTAATCAAACATAACAATGGAATGTAATGATCCATTTTTTTCCGTTGTCAATTCCATTCAATTTCCTTATCTATTCGATTAGACTAAAGGGTAAGGGGCCGGCTTAGGCCCGGCCTGGCCCGGCGCCGGTCCCACACACCGCCCCCCTCGGCCCGGCTCGTCCCAAACGGCACCCACATGACGCGGGCGACATGCCTCATTTTCAAATTTCTAGCCGTTACAAACGGCTATATTAATAAAAAAAAACTTTTCCACTTTAAATAAATACCCCATCTCTCATCCTTTTTTATACCAAATTCTCAATACTTCTCTCATTCCCATCCAATTTTATAAAAAAATACTCCATCTTTTTTATAGAATCATGAATCCATTCAACCCGAACAATCCCAACCCGAACCAACCTAAAGAAGAGGTTAAGAAAAAATGGACGTCGTAGGTTGTTTACTTTTTTAATCGTATCGTATTTTTTTTCGCTTTTATGTTTTCCGTTTCTAGGATTAGTAATTTTAATTTTTAGGAAATGTAATTTTTTTTTATGTAATGAAATGAATTTAATTATGTTGTTTTATGTTTTTATTTTATTTAATTTTTATGAAGTTTTATTAAGTTAACAAAAAAAAACTTAGAAAATTATAAAATAATTAGGTGGGGTAGGCCCATTCTCCACCCCCTCAAAATGCAAGGAGACTCATCCTCCATTAGATGGTGATGTGACGTCTACGTAACGACTCATCCTCATAAGGATAGGGCTCTCCATACCCTCTAGCTTAACACATACCAAATAGACCCTAGAGGCTTCACGAAAAAAAAGCCTTCAAAATTGACACATAAAGGAATAGGCTATGTTATAGCCTTTTCTATAGTTGGTGGGACCCACAGCTGTACCAATATACTTTAAACACGATTGCATTTTAGTAGATAAAGACTAAGGGTGTTAGGAGTGGTGTTTACCTTAGAGTGGCAAACCAAAAAAACGACAAATCAGAGTGCGCCATGTCAATCAGTCAAAAGTGTTTAAACTTTGCTGAAAATTGTTTGCAATGGTTTAAACACTTGCTGAGTGGCAAACTTTTTTTTATTTTCTGTTTTTTTTTTTTAATTTAAGATAAAATGGAAAAAAAAACATCAAACTTTTATAAATAAAAATAAAGCATTACATTTTATATAAAAATAAAGCATTACATTTTAAATAAAATCTAACTTTAAAAAAAACTAGAAATCACAAGGCCATCCATATTTTTTTTGCGATCTCACGTTTTCTAGCGAGTGTGATTTCCAACATCGCAGGGTGAACATTGTCGGTAGGCCGATTATACGTCTCCAAGTCTTTGTCGAACATTGTTTGTCGCAACGCCTCTCGTTGCTCATCCGCCAAGGTCAAGTATTTTTCTTCCCGTATACGTTTAATTTCCATTATCTCTTTTTTTTCATGGCCTTGTACTCTTCGTATTTGTGTGTTATATCTCTTGGGTCTTCGTTTCTTGAAGACGGCCCTTTGTCCTTTCTTGCCTTTCTCGTTTGTCGTCTTGGCAAGGGATCCTCATTCATGTTGGGAATACCGAATCCGCTCGAGATTTCGACATTCGGTGTATCCGCTCTATAATTTCCCAAATCCGAAGACTTTCTTTTTTGACTCGAGCCGGAGCTTTCTTCACCCAACAAAGGTACCGACGACCACTTTTGATTTGTTCTAACAATCTCCCAAGCCGCAATATGAGCAAAATCAATTTTTTCTTTGCTTTTGTAATCCTTTAGCGCTTGCTTCATTACATAAGCATCGTCATTCCCGCTAGGACGTAAACGATCCTAAAATAATAAATTATCAACAAGTTAATCCAAATATTACGTTAAAAAATAAACCGTATAAAAAAATTACCGCTTGATGATATAGACCGTTGAATGTGTTCAATTTTGTTTGCATCGTCATCCATTTTGATCGAACTTGGTGGTGGGTTCGGTTACTTCCTCCGACCGTTTCATTGCAGTGGTTTAGAACTTTCTTCTAAAACCCATCCGCCTTTTGTTGATTGCCTTTCTTTTTATTCAAAGTGCAATGAACAAAAGCCTTTGCCAACGCATCTTCTTGTCTAGGAGTCCAAGTTTCCCGTTTCACTTTTCCTTTTCTTTCCGGTGCGGGTTCGTTCACGGGATTTTCTTCAACCGCAACATCTTCATCCTCATCTAACTCTTGTTCTTGGGTTTCCGGCACGAACTCCTCATCGGAGTCATCTTGTACGTCTCTCGGTGATTGTGACCTTGGGGTTTGAAAAGGTCTCGGTGATAGTGAGCTTAGGGTTTGAAAAGCAAACGGGTCAAAAGCATTTTAGGCTTCTAGGGAGTAATCATAATAACCGGGTCGAGTCATCGTCGGACCGTGTTGCATCCAATTTTGGATGGGTTGGGTATCATAACCGAAAGGTTGATGCATGGGTTGGTTAAAATAAAATGGAGGTTGGGTTTGATTCGCAAACCCAAGGTGCGGATTAAACGGGACACTAGAACCACCCGAACCACGTTTATCTTGAGCCCTCGAATTCGAACCGGACCCTACCATTTTTTTCTTGCCTTCACCTTTGTTTGAGCCTTCCATTTTTTTGAAAAGATTTGAAAAAAATATAGTGAAATGTGGTAAAAATGGATGAGAGTGATGTTTGGAGAAAATGGATTTGAAATGATTAATTTATAAAAGGTAAAAATAATTTTTTTTAATCCCGAACGGCTATAATGTCGTTTGAACCTTGGTCCCCGCGTCGGCATGCACTCACCGATCCTCTTCATTTTCGGCATCGGCAAAGGTTGGCGGCGGTGTTTGCCGCGCGACAACCCCCTTTGCCGACACCTTTGCCGACTCCACTCCTAACACCCTAATGTGAGTGTAATGTGTAAAGTCATAGCCCTAGCTGTTACCCTGAAACGGCTATGGTGCAGACTAAAAAAAGGCTAGGATAAGTGGAAAAGGCTGACCTCGGCCTTTTCCTTTTTTCTTTTCCCCACGATTTTTAAACAATTTTTAAAAGATTATATTTTTTTCATACGATATTATTTTTCTTACAAAAGTTACATCATAATAAGGAGCATTTTATTCTCATTATATTATCTATTACATGCACATTCAACTCAGTTAATTTTATGTAATCTAAATTTTCTTTAATAACTTTCGTTTGTTCACTTTTCATAAAACAAACTGAATACGCAGTTACAATATGCTTATTTTTCCATGGAATTCTTAAATAAACTTTGTTGAAAACGGAGTTGTATTCAAAATAAAGTATTTTTTGTGCTGTAAGTTGTAGCGAGTACTAGTAACCGAACCGATACCAACTGAACAACATTGGCACCGGTATCAGTATTATCAAAACCTGTATTGGTATTTGTATTTATGATTTTTAATCGTCATAACACGTGCACTATAATTTTGGACATATGACGACTTTGCTTTTTGGGTTAAATGAGACAACTTTTATGCAATTAAATCACTATAAATATTTTTTTTTGTTTTGTAAACCTAATAAGTCTAGTGCTCACCCAGTGCTTTTGCGCGAGAGCAACATTGGATTGGGGGGACTTGAAGAGGTATGGTATTTGACCCGACTTAAACACTCGGACATTCCTTTTCTTATCGCATTCTATTATATTATTGATTATTTTTGCGTATTATCCTATCTGTGAGGCCTAACGCGATGTAGTTTACACACTACATTGGGCTGGGTGTCACACCCCCAAAATCCACATGCGAAGTATCACCGCCTGGTGGCGTGACTGACCAGGATCCAGCCACCAATCATATTGAACTAAGCAATTAAGTAAATTAAACCAAACCCAATATAATTGGTGTTTAAAAGAAATCAAACATGTTTAAACAATCAGCGGACGCATAGTAATGTTTAAATAACCAAAACATAGTTTAAAGTTCAAATGTTAAGTACGGGACATAACAGTCCATATCCCACAACGACCTCCTCCTCGTGCAAGCTCCATAAACATCTAACGAACTGCAAGGCATGTAACAACGAGTCAACAACAAAGTTGAGCGAGTTCACAGTTGGTTGTTTAGTTGTACCAGTTTGTTTTGAAAACCACAAGTTGTTTCATAAACCACGAGTTAACCAGTTCCTTTATTTCCCAAACCATATCCATAATCAGTGGGGGCTTCCCCATGTGAACCACTAGACCGTTACCATATCGACAACTGACGAACAATAGTTGTGCCCTACGTCAATGTCTATCATCATTGACAGTTTGCCATGATCCATTAGTACACGCCCGTCCGAACGGCACGGTGTAAGGTTTGTCAAACATAATAGCGCTATTAACTAATGACCCGCTCGCCATCGGCCTCGGCGATTAAGTCGATATAAAATGAGGGACTTAATGATAGAGTTTTGTCTAGTAAGTTTAAGGTTGTTGTCCTACCCAAGGAGGACGAACGTACGTGTTCTACCCAAGGAGAATACGCAGGATTAATATTGGCATCCTACCCATGGAGGATGGCCGTACATATCCTACCCAAGGAGAATATGTAGATTCCGTTTTAGTTCCTTAACCCATTCCCAACCACCGGGAATCCCATGCCTTGTAAAGAGTGAGAACTCACCTCGGTATGCTAAAATTACTTACACAAACAATTCAGTCAAAGCCTATAGTATGCATGTACACACAATCAGTTGGCATTCACGAAGTTCACGCATAGATACAATCATAGCACATAGCAGCTGTACAAGTCCATGCAATTCATACATCACATAATTGTTTCATGGCAACACATAACTAACCTAGTTATCCCGTAACAGACTTAACTGAGCTTACTGTGCAGTTTACCCACCAGACGAAACTCCCTGTTTCGTCCTGACTCCCATTTGACGAAACCCTAAGGTTTCGTCGTATACCCCTTGGCGAAACCCCCAGGTTTTCGTCGTGATTTATGCTGAGTTTCGTTGCCATCCAGGTTTCGTCAGAATTCATAAGTTACGTCGTGACATCAGTTAATCACACAGAAACCCTAATCCTCATTAACAGCCGTTTCACACTATCACCGAACAAACAGTTATCATACAACGCAGTAATCATTGATCATCATATATGTAACCTGTACCCTATGCATAACAGTTTGCTAAACATTCATACGATCTACATAATCATTACATATATACGATTGATAATCATTCAGATCTGTTGGTTCTCTATTATAAAGGATCATCATATGGTTATGATCTAAATAGTATGATCAGATTCTACGCTAGCATTCATTAACATGCACCACAAATGATTATATGTAAGATTCATGAAACCCTAATCAACGCAACATATGATCGTAATTTCTATAGCAAAACCTATATTCACATAACTTTTCATAAATCAGACACATATATATAAACATGTATCAATCAGTCAAAGAATCATGCAATCAATTAAACGAAAGTGTAGCTAACCGAAATAGAAGGAACAATGGATTGATCGCTAGAGAGGGCTTGGAGAACACAAAGCTGTCGTCACACAGAAGAGGGAACTCTAGGGTTTTCACTTGGCTATGAATATGACGAATGAACAGTTTCACGTAACTTATAATCACATAAGTGCACTGGACCCGTAATGGGCTTTGGGCGTAACCCTGGGCCGGCGAAACCCTAAGGTTTCGTTAATTGAAAGATTTTACACATCAACACTTAATAATTTGTATATCATTCATAAATCAACAATAACACAATGTTTCACGTATAATCAAACACGTACTAATACAAGGCAAATAAGTTATACAAACACAATTGTGAATCAATAATGTGTAGAGGAAAGACCTTGAAAACTCGAGTTATCACACTGGAGGATTGTAGAGATAACCCATAACTAGGCTTGGCCCTTTTAGGTTAGGGGTGACTCATGTCTCCTATATAAAGAGTTCTTCAACTCATTATTAGGGTACATGACATGGAGCCAACCACACTTTTTGTAGCTGTGAAAAGGGATTCTTCTCCTAACAGCCATCTCTACCCCCCCCCCCCCCACTTTTCTCTCCTTTTTCTCCATTGCACGTCTAGATTCGATGGGAAGAACAAGGTGTGATTTTTGGTATCTTTGAGAAAGCGCTTCAAATCACCCGGACAATGCCGTGTTTCTTCAGTAACTTTTATTTGATGGAGTGGATATTATCTTTAACCTATAAAAAAGTTCTAAATACACAATCTTGGTAATATATGTATGAACATTTCCATATAATTTTTATTAAAAAGCAAGTTGGTTTCAAAATAAAGTAGGGTTTGGTCACGAATATGGCTTTAGCACATACTTGTATCGGTAATTTTGATATAACAATTTTACTTACTTGGACTACCAAACAACTAGGGCTGCACAAGAACCGGACATTCAACGAACAATTTGTGACCGTTCGGCGGGAAGTTCGTTTAATAAATGAACGAAAACAAACAAGAAATTTCGTTTGTTTAGTTTAGTTAAATTTCCGAACATGAACGGAGACCACATTCGTTCATTTTTATCCATAATCATACAGAAACATGTACGCTTATGTTCTTTTGTTTTCGTGTGTTCAGTAGCTTATAAACCAGGGCCGGCTCAACCGATTTAGAGGCCCAAAGCAAACAAAAATCCGCGGCCCTACACCCTTTCCAATAGTCATATTATAGCTGAAGAACTTTAAGATTTTGTAACCTATATATTAAGAATAAGAACACTTCCATCTAACAAGACACTTCCATCTAACAAATAAAATGATAAATCAACAACAGTGAGGTTCTTTTGATAGAATATTGAAGATGGGAGATTTCACCATTAATTTATTTAGAGCTAAAAAAGAAAATAACAGATGTGTTTTTCCTGTATAATTAAATAAAAAAGTTGAGGTTTCTAAAGGTTTGTTCATAAAAAAAAACAAAAGGAAAAAAATCAAACATATATGTTTCGTATTTAAAAATAGGTGTCCGTATGCGAATCTGATTTCGTCATATGTATGGCTTTGGTTAAAAACACCAGCCAAGTCAAAATCGGAATCGATGGACACGAGGCTATTAGACATGACCGGTTTTTCAAAAAAGAAGGCCAAAGTAATAAACGCAGTTTACTTGATGACTATGTGGGCTATTTGAAGCCTAATTCAAGTGGTGGCCTAAAGCTTTTGCTTGGGTTTAATTATCCTTGGTTATAAACATTACATGATTTCCTTTAATAAATTATATTTAATGAAGTGTTGAACGAGGATTGGGAGGGTGATAGACATAGTCTTATTTTATATTCATCCGTACTTTCTTTATCTTTTACTTTTCTTTTGCTTTCTTTTATTTTCTTTATCTTTTACTTTTCCTTTTGCTTTCTTTTATTTTCTTGCTTTTACCTTTATTCAATATATTTTCAGAATTTTTATTACACTTCAGTTCGTTATTCATTTTCTATTTAGAGTAAACTGGCAAAATGGTTTACGAGGTTTGGTCATTTTTGACACTTTAGTCCAAAACTTAAACCTTTTGAATCTAGGTCCCTGTGATTTCAATTTTGTTGCCATTCTCATCCAAAATCAAAATCTGGCCAAATTTTTCAGTTAACATCCAGTTTTTTTTGTCTTTTTCCTCCATTTTAATGAATGATAAAATGGTCAGATTTTTTTAATTTGTTATAATAAAACATTAAAAAACCATTTTGCCATTTATTAAAAGGGAGGAAAAAGACAATAAAGCTGGATGTTAACTGAAAAATCTGACCAAATTTTCATTTTGGATGAAATGACCGTAAAATTGAAACCAAGGGACCCAGATTCAAAAGGTTTGAGTTTTGGACTAAAGTGACAAAAATAACCAAACCTCAGGGACCATTTTTGCAATTTACTCTTCTATTTAATAAAATAACCTAATTAATTATTATAACTTTTTAACAGCTAGCTCACATACTCATACCCAATGTTGTAAAACAAAGTCTAGGACGATGGATACTCGTCAAGTAATTGCTACAAGGTAAGTGCCAAGACGATTTTGTTTGACTCCGTCTAATTATTCAGAATCGATCAAACACTGTCAATCATGACCAGAAACAGATCTAGTTGGTCAACTTTAGCCAAGTTTGACTTAAAAAATAAAGTAAAATATATTAAATAATAAATAAAATATAATTACTATGTCTATCGTTTAAAAGAATAGAATGAATATTATTTTTTACTAAATAAATATCAACTAGGAATAACACCCGAGCGCGTTGCGGCGCGGGTACATTTTAAACATCGGATAGATTAGTCTAAACGTTATGTGATACGTTAACCATATGAAAACGTACATTTCGACATATCTGATCGAACTCAATGTAACCTATAAAAGCATGGCAATTAGATCAAAACATAAATAAATCAAATTTATATCGTACAATCATAACGTATAATATAGAATCCGACTTATACATAGAAAACGTAACGGGTATAACGGAAAAGATGACACCTATAATCAAAAGAGATTAATTAGAACTTTTGAAAAAAAGAAACCACAATTTGACTCCACTCGATTCAAAACAAAATTAACGAAACATTAAAATAAGCACGGAAACAGATTATATTTGACCTCACTCATTTCCCAAAAAAAAAAAAATTTACGTTGAAACATACGTCAACTCGAATTTATACCGAAACGTACATAAAATATGCACATAAAAGATGTTTTTTTAAACAAAAAGTATTATATTTGATCTAACTCGTTTCCGGAAGAAAAAAAAAGTTTACGTCAAAACGTAGAGCAAATCGAATTCATATCGACACATACATAAAAATATGCACGTAAAAATAGGTTTTTTTAAGTAAAGGAGGTATAAGGGTGAACTCGAAACAAATTATTTTTAGTAAAAAATTAATAGATTAAATACGTTTGTAAAATAGTGTCAAGTATCCCCAATGCCACACAACCAACAACAAAAGAGCTCGTAAAATAAAATAAAATAAAAAAAGAAAAATAACACTGAACGAAAAACATATGTAAAATCGTTGAATCACACACACCCGTTGCGGTGTGTTAATGCGAAGAAATTAGATCGAAACGTAAAATGTAGAAAGAAAAAACTAAGTTGATTTAGGGCCCCACGCATTGGAACGAACTTGCTAAACGTAGAATAATAGACATGTTGCAACGGACCTGTCAAATGGGAAAAACAGACAAAAAACGTTGAACCACAGAGAGACACAGTTGCAGCGTGTTAACTCGCGAAATTTTAAACGAAACGTAAAAGGCAAAACTTGCAAAAGATGAAAAGTATAGGGGATCAAAGTTGAAAATAAAAAAGTGTTGGAATTAAACTGAAAATAATAAAAAACCTTGAGTTAAAAGTTATAAACTTCAAGGAATAAAAATAAAAAGATAAAAACTTTGGGATTGAAAATGAAAAATCAAAATTTCTTTTGAAACACTCCCAATACCTATAGTACAACATCAAAAGCAACAAAATGTTGCTTATTTATATGTGGTAATTTTCGAAATACTTTAGTGTATGAATATGTATTTTTTACTTATATTGATATTCATGTATTTTGTTATAAATATTAGTAAACTTATAAAATTTTACATCTATATAATTTTGCGAAAACTAATTTCTTTATAATTTAACATGTCAGCACTTCTCGCATACTCTCCACCTAGATCGAGTACTTGCAACTTCTCATTCGACCAACCTGGAGGCGTCTAACGACTTTTAAAAATATATCCATGTAGTTTTATTCTTAAACATACATTAATTTCTTTTCCATCATTGCATTTGATGTTTAAACCCTAAGGACACATTTTTTAAACACCGTTCAACAAGCCCTTTGATATTTTTATTACACTAAATTCTTTAAATTCTTGTGAGGAAGAAAGAAAAAAAATAAATCTAAATAGTTTATTTCTTTAATTAGAGGTACATTTTTTATACAAATGTTTATTTTAAAAATGTCATAGAATAGTAATTAAGTTTCAAAAATGTTCTAATTAGGTCACTCATATTGTTTTTGTCCAATTAGATAACTTAACATTCAAATCGAGTCATGTCCTTTTTTCGACGTGTCAAGAAAATAATGGAGTATGATATGCCGTGGTCAGATTATTTTAATATATGAAATTATATTTATTAAAAATAAAAACACTTTAATTACATTAAAATTAAAAAAAACAAGTTAAAATCCATGTCATCACTTGATGTTAGCATCAAATAAAAGGAGGAAAAGAAACAAAAATCCACATGACAACGGTTACCTAATAAATGGATGAAAAAACTCAACATTCATTTATTTATTTTATTTTATTTTATTTTTTTAACGAAAAATGAATGTTGAGTGACATGATTGGAAATTTTTTTAAACTTAAGTGACCTAATTATAATACTTTTAAAACTTGATTACTATTCTACAAAGTTACCTCTTAATAAACAATTATTAAATAATTTGTACATATCTATACTATTATATAATGCAGGAGGGAAGGATTCCCAAAAGTTAAGAACTTCTTCCCCCCTTATTTATAAATAAACCCCTAAAATGAGGGTAAAGTGGTCTTTTAAACCATAATTATTTTTTAGTCCCTCAATCTTTTATATTTAAATCCTTGACTTTTAACATAATTATGGGTAATTAGTTACACTCCCCCCCCCCCTCTTTAATTCTTTAACGTATTCCAGCGATATCTTACAACCTGTAATGTTTTACAAAAATCCGAAGGTACCATGACGATCGGCACATTTTTTTAAACGTTTCGATAGTTGTCTTTTTTAGTTTCACCGTGCATTCATAAAGTACAAATAGCCGATGCATAAATGTACAATTGATTAAAGCCAACATTTGTTTTTTACCCAAGCCCGCTTTGACCATTACCTAGCTACCATGCATTAACAAACTGACTCTGTACAAGTTTTTTGTTTTGAACGGCATTAATAAACTAAAATATTCCCTAATTTTACTAGCTGCAATATTGAATGTTTAAGTGACTCTGTACAAGTTTTTTGTTTTGAACGGCATTAATAAACTATAAAATATTCCCTAATTTTACTAGCCGCAATATTGAAAAGTTACCAGCCGCAATATTGACACGAGACACAAAGTTACCAGCCGCAATATTCCTCCAAGTTTCCTGGTACATGATAATCAAATTAAAATCTATTCTATATAACAAGTTCAGCTCAACTCCAAGATGATAAATCGGCACCGCGGCACTTCATAAATCTGCAAGACGAAAACCGTTAATATGAATTTTTAACAAATCAAAGTATATATAATTATTTTGTTCAAAGTAACAATACATATAATTATTATTTCACAGTTGAAAACAAACATTTTAACTAGATACAATTATTATTATTATTTCACATTTGAAAACAAACATTTTAACTAGATACAATTATTATTATTATTTTATGCACGTTTGGTATTTTTTTAAGATTGGTAGATTCAAAATTAAATAGATGCAACTAACTTCCTAAACAAAAGGGTGCCAGATTTCAAAATAACCCTAATTCACCTCTATATTCCTACTATAAATACATAGCAGGGCACTCATTTCTATTGCTAAACATTTGATAATGGATCCAATTTCGAATCCAGTGATTGCGAAAAAACAATCATATGATGTTGTACTTTCAAAGGTTAGATTGTTAATTCGCATCAATTTATAAATTATGTTTTAATTTTATGCGAATTTTAATATATGTTATTTTAATTTTATGACATATATCCACCACAATAATGTTATCATATACAAATAAGAAAACTACCAGCAACGAGTGCCGCAATCCAAAGTGTCGCCCCCGCCGCATCGCGCGGGCACCCTACTAGTGATTTAATATTTTTCTATACAAAGCAAACGAAATTTTTTTCAAATAATTTTTTGAATTATAGAAAATTTTAAGATTAATAATATATTTTGTTCTTCACATTCTACCAATATATATATATGGGAAGGATCCACTAAAAACTAGATTTTCCCTAAGTAGCCCAAGAAGGATTATAATCATGCCATGTGGCACTCCTTATAAGTAGGAAGAAATGACATTTTGGTCCTTATAAATAGGAGTGAGAAAGTGACATGTGACACCCTTTTTTGTTTTCTAAAAATACAAAAAAAAATCTAGTACAAAAAAATATAGCATAAAAAATCCAGTACAAAAAAATATAACACAAAAAATGCAGTACAAAAAAAATATAGCACAAAAGAATCTAGTACAAAAAAATATAGCACGAAAAAATTCAGCACAAAAAATATAGTACAAAAAATCCAGCATAAAAAATTGAGAAAAAATAAAAAAAAAATTCAACACAAAATTTTGCACAAAAATATAGCACAAAAATACAGCACAAAAATGTTATAAAACATAGAAATACAACACATTTTTCTGGGTTTTTTTATTCGTCATATTTTACATAGCAATATGGTACTCAAATTAAAGATAAAAAACGTTTGATTTTACGATGAAATTTTTATGAAAAATAATGTCGTCTAAAAAAGTTATGAACGTTTAAAAAATGAGGGTGGAATATGCATATGTCTTGCATGTGGAGAGAGAAAGTCAATAAATAGGATTTTCCCAAGATACGCTTACACTCCTCGTTTTTCCTACATGTTAATCTTATCGACTGATTTGAAAAATGAATGGTTAAGATTAATTCTCATCCTACTTAGGCAAAATGAACTTTTTATTTGGGAAAAATTACACTTTTCGTCCTTTATGTTTGTACCTAGTTGCAACGGATGACCTTTACCTTTAATATTTACAGCCACAGTCCTTTATTTGTAAAACATGTTACATCTTTCGTCCTTTAGCACTAACCTTGTCAAAAATTTCAGTTAAGTATGATATGTGCGTTGCACATGAGGGTAAGTTGGTAATTTTACACTAAAACTAAATTAATAAAATAAAAAATATATATAAATGAATACACTCCTTATCTACCCATCTCCTTCATCCTCTTCCACCATAACCACCACCATGGCTTCCTCTCTCTCCTCCACCTTCTCCACCCCCTCTCTCCGTCGCTTCTCTCTCCTCCCCGCCCACCCCCATCACCCACATCTCTATGCCATTGTTCGACGACTTCTTGCTGAATGGTGAATCCCAATAAACCCCAATGGATCTTCTTCTCATCAATGAAATAGAGAACCTACAATGAAGTCGGTGACCCATATCAATATTAACAATAATAATAATAATAAGATGATAATGATGAAGAACAAGAACCTCAAAGATTAAATCACAAAGATTTTGGTGATGATGATGCAAAGCAGAGAACCTTTTGGAATATTTCTTTCTACCTCTAGATAATTAACAGGTGCCATTCTTTTACAATCGCCCAAATCACAGTTTAAGATGCATAATGTGACAACCCTCACAAATCCAGGTATTCGTATAATTAATTAATATTTAATTAATGCTTAACTACTGTGCTTGCTTACAATTGTGGTTAAACTGCTTCCTGATTTCTGATACATACATACTCATGCATCACATTTTATACTGTCACTTTATTACTTACACACAAACATTAGTGACAACCTTGATGCACAAAAGCACAGTGAGCACACTAAACGGATAACCCAGTAAACATGCTGACTTTACCAGCACCAAAACAGACATTGTTCTGAGGCCAGTATGAGCCGGGAATAGATTACTACACTAGTAGGGAGTGTAGGGAGGTGAGGATTATAAAACTGCGTCACTAGGTGATAGTTATAGTGACCGGATGTGCCTAAGACATGCTTTAAATACAAAATTCTGCACTTTATACCAAAATTCAGCATTTAACATAACTAGTAAAGTGCAAAAACTTGGTAAAATAATACCAGACACTTTCCAAAGTATCGGGAATTTAATGTGTCACTAAAGATAGTATTAAAGACACTTTGAAGCTTTGCTTGACACTTTAACGGATCAATATCCAACCGAACAACCGGACTTTACCCGGAACATAAAAATATGGTCAATGACATTGTTTACACCTTTCTGAGCTAGTTAGGGTCCCCGAACACCCTAACACCCGTTATATTACACTACACACTAATAACCTATTTAAATCCCTAACTAAACTAACTAGTTCCTAACTATACATTTGAAATCTAACCAACCCTTACCCCCCCCCCTAATCCGATCGGTCCCCCATGTGGTGACACACCACCCATTTGTTGATTATTATATTAATCTTGTCCAATATCTAGATTACACTTTGCACAATGGACTTTAGTATGTGATGGGTTATAAGAAAGCATGAGGGGTAAGCACTTTCATTCACTAAATACCACACCAAAAATTTGCTCTCTCCTCCTTCCTTCTTTGTGATCGGCCGAACCCAACAACACCCACCATCATCATCACTTGTTCACTTTCAAGCCATCCATACATACCTTAAGGTGCAAGAGATCATACAAGGAGGCTCGGTGCTCTCGGAAACTCAAGAACCTCTGTACATTTCTTTTATCCACCTTGTTTACGACTTTATTCTTCCCTAGCCTCGAGCTAGTAGTAAGTGCCTCTAAACATCCTCTTGTTCTTGTTTAAAGTGGTTAATAAGAGATTTAACGGATAAAACTCAAGAACACACAAGATCAAAACTAAAAGTCTTGAAAGAATGATGAACTAGATGGATAAAGAGTAACTAGTGGTGTAAATCTTGTGAATCTTGTCTAGATGTGACTATTTTATGTTGTTTGATGCTAGTAGTGGGATGGATCATCATCTAACCATGCTAGATCATGTTCATGGAACATGAACTAGTAATATGTTAAGTGTAAAAGTTGTAAGATGATGAACCCTTCCACTCATGAACATGAACTTGTGTAAAAGTGATTTTTCTTGTAAAATAGAATTCTAAACTAGTAGATCTAAAGATCTACAAGTGGTTTTTCGGAAAAACCAAGTAAAAGATACAAGTCTTGTTTAAAAACCGGATCTTACACAAACTAAAAGCATTTTAGTGAATAAACAAGTGTGTAAACACTTGTGTGACAAGAAAGTTTGACAAAGAAATATTTTCGTAAATATTGACTAGAAGTTGTAAGACTACATATTCTTTAAAATAAAGTTTTCAAGAAACTGATTTTATTTTTAAAGATGACAAGATCCGCTAAATATGTTGGGAAGTTACTACATGTTTTTACACAACTTACAAGTTCATGAGTTTGCGATTTATACTTATTTTTGACAAGTTTGATGTCTAATATTGTATGTTGATGATTGATAAATTGTTGATTGAATTTTGAAAAGAAAATGATACGCTAGTAAGCGTGGCCACCTCCAGTTATAGAGGAAACTATCGCGAAATTTTTCCAGAAAAATAACACTTAGAAATATTTTGTGACAAGTGCTTATAAATATATTTTTAACTTGTTTTTCCAAATAAACTTCGCCATGATTTTTATTATAAAATAACCAAGTATTCGGGGGTGGATTTTCATAAATAAAACTTGATAAATATATATCTAGAATATATATTTCATAGTAAAACACTTGTGTGACTTTGTGATTATTTCGTGAAATAGAGATATATTATTTTTAGAGTAAAAATAATATTACTTGAAATATCATGAACATACGACTCCAAAATAATAACAACGCTATCACAAATAAATGTTTAAGTTACACCGGTATTAGTATTACAACGCGAACCTTAAGATGTAACTTATGTATTTTTGGAAAATACTCTTAAATGTGTATTTTGATAAAGTATTATTTTGGAAATGGTATGAAGTAAAATATAATATTTTTGGGGAAAAATATGTATATTTTGGAGATAGAATATTTTAGACAAGTGATTTAAAATATATTTTCGAGTGAGACTTAAAAATATATTTTCGGAAATATAACGTTTACATGTATTAAAACCCCCGTCCTTGGGAAGGAATATATTTATATATAATTAAGAAGTGTAATTACGAAATAGTTGTCTAACTATTTCCCAAAGATGTTAAAACCTTAAGCCAAGGCACGGCCGTCCGTCTAATAGAAGTTAGTACGTGTAGGTCGTCACGCAGCAAGTTGATTGTGTAACAACCCCCATTAAAAGTCCTAATTATTTTATTATTTTATCCAATAGGAAACCCTAATTGAGACACCCAAGTGATTCTGCGCAAACCTTACAAATTTCAGAACAATCAGAATCAGGATCAGGGCCCCTAAAACTCAGGGGGGATATTCCCTACTCAACGATTATCCTTATAAGTTATTATAAAAATCGAATTTAATCATTTCGTCGACTCACCTGCACTCCAAACACACGCGGCATGAATATGGCCACTTTGTGACCCTTGCGCACCGTAAGGGTTGAGGCTTACGGTGCGCAAGCAATGCAAATTTTCGGGTATAAATAGCAGGCTTTGGGACTGGCTTCTGTGCGTTCATTCGACGAAGAAATTCGCTTCAGGCACCGAGTTATGTTCTGTTTACCACAATTAACACACACGAAACACTAATTAGTATAGCGGGGTGCTGCTGCAAACAGGGTATTAACTCGATCGCTATTACGATTCATTTTCCGATCGATCAATGTACTCAATGGATGTTTAAGTGCTGCCCACATTAGGGTGATGCTTTGTCATTAGTCGTTAATTCGATGGATGTTTAAGCATAGCACTTTGTCATTCGTTGTGAGGGTTGATCTCGTGAGTTATCGTAAATGCTGTATTAGTTAATTACCTAGTTCGTATGCATTAGGTTACAAGGCTAATCAGTAGACTAGGCTCTGCTCAAATTAAATCTGCAATATATCAAGGCTTATCTGTAGACTAAACTCTGCCTGTAGAAATCTGCAAAGTGAGTTCATTTCTCTTTTCTCACCGTTTGTGAGTCCATTCTCTTTTCTCACAGTTTTTATCACCTTTTTGTGATACAATTATATTTACAAATGTTTTCCAAAATCTTAAATGTTTACCTGTTATACTTACCGTGATTAAATTTTTATATTCTATAATAACTGCCGGTATGGGAGGTTTTATACATTATTTGATCATCGTTAATATTTGCCAGAAAGTTAATCAATAGTAGCATGACCACAATCACAGTGAGAATTATGCCTCAGTAGCCATAACCTATAACTAATATTATTTTAACATTAAATCATTAATAAATTTAATGTATGTTTGAAATAAATCTAAAAAGTGTATACCATAATAAAATAATCAAGTATAATGTATTCTACTATACGAAGATTATATTGTTAGTCATGTTAATATATCAAATGATGATATTACAATTATTTAATTAACATATTATTTTTGATAAATTATACTAGTGTGACATAAAATGATATATGTCATTTTCTGGATTAAATGATTTTGTGCTATGAGTAATATATTTGACAAAGTAATGTCACGGGTGAAATTTGGTATACATTATAAAAGACACTAGTTGAGAGAATGATCAACAGTGTTATGAATAGAATCACTAGTTGAAAGAATGATCAACAGTGATATGACCAGAGTCACTAGTTGAGAGAATGATCAACAGTGATATGATCACCGTCACAGGAATCGCCTAGTGACAGATAAATTGAATAATAGTAAAATATAATTACTTGATAAATTCACTATTGGACAAAAGTAAGCCAATGAGTGATATGATTAATGTCATATTGGAACTACTACTATGTGACAAATACTGATTGAGTTGGGTAAATATAAATGAATATAAAAACCTTAATGCTGTAAGGTATAATAATATATTTTATAAAAATGGAATGAACTCACTCAGTATTTCCACTGACAAAACCTTTTCAAACATATTTCAGGTAATTACAGTAGATTGGAGTAAGAGATGGATACGGCACTGAAAGGCTTCAAGAAGTGGCTTATTTTATTAATTAAATCAAATTAAGAAATATTGTTTTATAATTTATTTTATTAAAGATACCTTTGTAAAACATGGGTTTATCCCATCTATTTAATAAATAAAATCCGGTGTTTCTAAAACTCTGATATTTTTCCTAACTCACGGTCCTGACGAAATTTCCGCTGCAATGTTTTATAAAAATAAATCACCGGTACCACGGGCTGTTCGCGACTTCCGATTCCGTCCAGGGTGGGTCGGGGGTCGTGACAGATTGGGATTGACTATTTCGAGACGCACTTCAGTGAGTTCATGTCCCCCTTTTCTCTTAACTGTTTTCAGTTTTATACGTCGGGGGTGGAATACATGTTACAATATTTACAGACACTATTATACATGGTATGGTTAGCTTAAGGAGGGTTTACTACTTAGATCATGTGAGTGGGTAGGCGGAAACTAGAGGCCATTAATCCTCATTGTAGGACCGAGGGTCATTAGCGGTAGATCTATCTGGGTGTAGCGAGCCCAACTCCAGGCCCAACTGTACGGACCTCGGGGTGACTTTGAGCCCGACGCAAAAATCTGCTAGGTTTGAGTCTTCCTACAGCACTTCACACATATCATTGGCTTTGCAACCCAATGGTGATCTCTTTTTCCTTATTTGCTACATACCAGGGATTTTCATACATACAAATGTATTACAAAGGTTTTACATACTCACTTTCACATGAACTCGCTCAACTTTTTGTTGATTTTTCAACTTACATGTATTTCAGGGAATTAGGGATCTGGCAAGGTATGCATTGTCGTCACACTGCGTGGAAGTATGATGTCATCCAAGTTTAGGGGTTGTGACTTTTGCCTGGACGAGTCACAAGTCTTAAACTATGTTTATTTCATGTTTGTGGTTGTGTCTTATGAACAATGTTTTCATTATGTTGTGTTGTAATCTCACTGCATGTGTCAACTCTTAAAACAATGTTGTCGTATTTTATTTTAAAACTTGAAGTAATGGATGGTCATCATGGTTTTATTTTCATGTAGCATGGTTATGATATGTGCTATGGTATTAAGAAGTCACACCAAAACAAACCCACGCTTCCGCAAAGCCAGGGTGTGACAGCTTGGTATCAGAGCATCGATCATAGCGAACTAGGATTCCTTCTCGAGTCTAGACTATGATCACTAGGGCTCTCACGAAAACATTTTTACATTGCATACACTAAACATCCAGATCCAGGGCACAAACATTTTTTTTAACAAAAAGGGCACAATACACTTTTCAAAGATTTAAAATTCAGTCGGGGAGACTGAGGGAGTTCAGTCGGGGAGACTGAGGGAATTCAGTCGGGGAGATTGAGGGAGTTCAGTCAGGGAGACTGAGGGAGTCCAGTCAGGGAGACTGGGGGAGTTGGTCTTAGAAACCAGGGAGTTGGTCTTAGAGACCATGGAGATTGTCTGAGAGGCTAGGAAGTTCAGTCTGAAAGGTTGGGAGGATAGTCTAGGGAAGACTAGGATGATTACTTGTTTGCTTATTGGTGACTAACATGTTTATATGATTATATGATTGATTGTTTGTACGTATGTGTGTTTGTGTTACAGACATCATGCCTTCTTCATCAGACACTGGAGTTTCCGACACTCTGGACCCTATGGCGATAGTATCAGATGACATAGTTTCATCGTAGCACGAGGTCCACACTTCCGATACTACCAGCACAGACGATGACGACTTCCAGCCCTTTGCGCTGCCTGACGTCGTAGCCGAGCCTGCTGAAGGCCATCTCGCTGGGGATTTACCACTCGCAGTGATCCCTGCTCCTATACCCCTTGCTTCTTATCCGGTTGTTGATATGCCACTTGATGATGTTTCCGATGACGACGTCGATTTGTTTGAGGAGGACCCACTTGAGGATGACCTTGAGGGTGAGGCCCCTATTGCTGCTGATGATATCCTACTCATTGCTGACGCTCCTGTAGAGAAGGCTCCTGTTCATTCACCTGTCCCAGACTCATTTGAGTCTGTGGCGTCCGCATCTTTGCATACACAGGGAGTGCAGCACCACTCACACGACACCGACCCTGACATGGCGTCATCAGCTGCACCTACACCCGCACATGGCTTTGAGTTTGATCACGATGTTGATGATGATCCTATGTTTCCCCTGGTTTTGATCCTGACCAGGATATTGAGTTCATTCACTTAGACCAGCCCCTAGAGGATCCTGTAGCTCTGTCGATCCTTTATTTGCTGATCCAGCTGATTTTGATATGGAGTTTGTTGATCCGGAGCCTGCTGTGGCCCCTGAGCCAGTCGTTGCTCCTGACCCTGCATTAGAGCATGACCCTGTTCATGCCAATGCACCTGCTGTTGCTCCTTTTGTTGATGACATACCTGTTGACGATCATCCCGTTGTTGCTCCACCGTTAGTAGATGATCATATTGTTGACGTTCCTGTTGACGCTCCACTTTTGATAGAGGATCCTGTTGTTGCACCATTTCCTGACCCTATGCCGGTGATGTTCGACCGTGCACCTTTTGCGACCCATATTGATCCACGATACGCTCACACCCGCAACGGGTGGATAGATGATGACGATGATTACCCACCTTTCGTGTTCCCTGTTACACCCCCTGTAGCCCCCGTTTCAGCCCCTGTTTCAGCCCCCATTGATGTCCCTTTGCTTCCCACACATACCACAGATGCTCACCGCACAGATCTCCCGATCACCTATCTCCAGGACATTCCTCCACCGCGTCCTGGGGAGGGTTCATCTCGACAGCCATTTGGTCATACACCTTTCGTGTCAGGAGGAGGCCAGTTCATGCCCCAGAGTTCTCATCCTACTCTTATTCCCACTGTTGCACCATTTACTGTACCATCCTTCGCTCCATCTAGTGAGCCATTCCTCTGGACTACGCCCCCCATTATGCCACCATCCGATTCGTATCACCCATACCACGTGGGGTATTCTACGGAGGATATTCTCACATCTTTCATGATACAGCAGGAGGCGCTGACCCGTCGGGTACAGGAGCTGGAGAGAGCTCAGCGACCACCGTGTCATTGTCAGACCCCACCTGCAGTATCAGACCCTCCACGACCACTTTCACCTGATTCTGCCGCTCGTTTTTGGACTCCTGAGCAGCAGATAGCATACCTGTTGCGCGCTCATCGCGCTATGGAGGAGGACTGGTTACACATGCGACGTCTACTCTTTTCTCGTTTTCCCCCTCCTCCGCCGCCATCAGCATAGGCCTTTTTGATTCGACGCAGGTAGACTTTTGGTGAGACGACCGCGATTGTGCAGACTACACAGCTTTTGGAGACCGCATTTTGATGATTGTAACTTTTGATGATTTGTATATTTGTTGTTGTTGTCACTGACTAGATAGTTTGGACTAGGGCGATGTGGCCCTTAGTCACTGATGATGTATGATACAGTTATGAACTTGTAAACCTTACATTGTGGTCTTGATTTATGACAGCGCAATCGCAGTATTCTCATTATATGTGATGTTGGGTTGATTATTGATATTTTATAACATGTGATGCTATATGCTTGGTTAAATTGTAACATGAGATGTTATGTGTTTGAATGATATTACGTACGTATGTTGTTTACTTACTATGACCTGACCTACACGACCATCTTTTAGAAGATGCCACCAAGACGCGAGATGCGCATGCCCACCAGTGAGGCAGAACTCCAAGGAATCATTGCTGCCGCCATAGCGCAGTATGCAGCCTCACAAGGAGGAACCAGTGGGAGCAATTCGAACAATAACGGAAATAACAATCCACCAAATGGTAATGCTAAGTCGTTTAAGACTTATTACGATACATTTGGATATTTGTAGCATGTCTGCTAATACCATTTGTATATTCAAACGTATGTGCAGGGTGCACTTACAAACAGTTCCTCGATTGCAAGCCCGTTAACTTCGACGGCACCGGAGGTGCTGTTGCGTTTGTTAGGTGGGCTGAGAAAACAGACTCTGTCTTAAGAATGAGCAAATGCGCTCCCGATCAACAAGTGACTTACATCTCAGGGCTGTTTCTGGATGGAGCCCTATCGTGGTGGAACTTACAAGTGCAGACTTTAGGAGAAGCTGCTGCTTACGCGTTAACATGGGCTGAGTTAAAAGAGTTAATGCGAAGAAAGTATTGCTCGCGTGCTGAGATACAAAGGTTAGAGACTGAATTTTGGCATTTAAGGATGGATGGTCCCAAGATTGCAGAATACGTTCAAAGATTCCATGACTTATCCCACGTAGTACCGTACATGGTCACACCAGAATTCAAACGGATCGAGAGATTTATCTGGGGATTGGCACCTCAGATAATGAGTATGGTTACCACATCCAAGCCTGCAACAATCACGGAAGCAATTGATCTTAGTGTGGCGCTTACTGAGGAGGCCATTCGGTTGAACAAGTTCCCAAATGTTGAAACAAAGAAGAAAGAAACACATGCTGAGTCGTCTGGTGAAAACAAGCGAAAGTTTTCAAACTTCAAGCAAGGAACCAGCCATGTAAGCAAGAAGGGCGAGTCAAGCACACCGGTCCAAGCTGCAACCGGTATTGAGAAGAAAGGGAAAGGTTATATGGGTACACAGCCCAAGTGTAACACCTGTCAGCGTCATCATTCTGGCCGGTGTGGGCCAAAAATATGTGAAGCTTGTGGGAAAGTTGGCCACTTGAAGGATACTTGCTGGGCTAGTGCTGGCCGGGGTGGCCAAGGAGGTTTTGGTAATAGGAACAACAACCGTGGTGGTAATGGAAACCGCCCACAAGGAAACACCGGAGGAAATGGGAACCGTGGAAACAATGCGAATCAAGCTGGTAGTGGGAATCGCAATCAAAACAACACTCAAGCTGGGAACGGGGGTGGTAATGGGCAAAGACTGGGCTGTTTTAACTGTGGTGACATTGGGCACTTAAAGAAGGAATGCCCAAATTTGAACCAAGCACGGGGAAGAGTCTTTAACATTGGCGCAAGGGAAGCGCGCCAGGATCCGAACGTTGTCACCGGTACGTTCCCTATAAACCAACGTTTTGCATCTGTTCTTTTTGATACTGGTGCGGATTATAGTTTCGTGTCATTAGAATTTAAGAATATACTTGGGTTTACGCCTAGTAAGTTAGACGTTCCGTACTCGATCGAATTAGCGAATGGGAAACTAGTTGAAACGGGTGAAGTTATAAGAGGATGCGTGATAGAATTGGGAGGACACGAATTTACGCTAGACCTGCTACCTGTCAAGTTGGGAAGCTTTGATGTGGTAGTGGGAATGGATTGGTTGTCCAGCAACAAGGCCGAGATTGTTTGCCATAAGAAGACCATCCGCATCCCACTGACGGATGAAGAAACGATCATAGTGCACGGAGAGAAGCAGGATACACCACTAAGAATTATTAGCTGCCTGAAAGCTAGAAGGTGTTTACAGAAGGGATGTGTTGCATTCTTAGCACACATCGTGGATAAGGAAGCTGCTGAACCGAAGATCGAAGACATTCCAGTCGTCAAGGAATATCCGGAAGTCTTTCCAAAAGACTTGCCAGGATTACCGCCTCAAAGGCAAGTCGAGTTCCACATTGACTTGGTTCCAGGTGCCGCGCCTGTAGCCAAGGCACCCTACAGACTTGCGCCTTCAGAGATGCAGGAGTTGTCGACACAACTCCAAGAGCTATTGGACAAAGGATTCATCAGACCAAGCTTCTCACCTTGGGGAGCTCCGGTTCTGTTTGTTAAGAAGAAGGACAGTAGTTTCCGTATGTGCATAGACTACCGTGAGCTTAATAAGTTGACTATCAAGAACAGATATCCCTTGCCGAGGATCGATGATCTATTTGACCAGTTGCAAGGCTCAAGCTTTTATTCAAAGATCGATCTTCGATCCGGATATCATCAACTAAGGATACAAGAGGAAAGTATCCCGAAGACGGCCTTTAGGACTCGTTATGGACATTACGAGTTCCTAGTTATGCCGTTTGGGCTGACAAACGCACCTACAGTTTTCATGGACCTAATGAACCGAGTCTGCAAGCCATACTTGGATAAGTTTGTAATCGTGTTTATTGACGACATTCTGATCTACTCAAAGACGAAGGACGAGCACGAACAGCATTTAAGAGCTATTTTAGAGCTACTCAAGAAGGAGAAATTATACGCCAAGTTCTCGAAGTGTGAGTTTTGGCTACGCGAAGTCCAGTTTCTTGGACATGTGGTAAATGGAAATGGAATCCATGTTGATCCCACAAAGATCGAGGCGATCAAGAGTTGGGAGACCCCAAAGACGCCAACCGAGATTCGACAGTTCTTAGGTTTGGCCGGTTATTATCGAAGATTCATTGAGGATTTTTCCAAAATCGCTCAACCTCTGACCGCGCTCACACAGAAAGATAAGAAGTTTGATTGGAGTGACAAACAAGAAGAAGCGTTCCAGTTATTGAAGAACAAGCTTTGTGACGCACCGATTTTATCGTTACCCGAAGGAACGAATGACTTCGTGGTGTATTGTGACGCCTCGCGTCAAGGTTTGGGTTGCGTGCTGATGCAACGCCAGAAGGTTATAGCATATGCATCACGCCAGTTGAAGGTACATGAGAAAAATTATACCACGCACGATTTGGAGTTAGGCGCAGTGGTATTTGCATTAAAAATCTGGCGACATTATTTGTATGGTACGAGATGTACAATCTTCACGGATCACAAGAGCTTACAACACATATTTAACCAAAAGGAACTTAACATGAGGCAGAGACGCTGGGTAGAGCTGTTGAATGATTATGATTGCGAGATCAAATACCACCCAGGGAAAGTAAATGTGGTCGCTGATGCCCTGAGTCGAAAAGAGAGGATCAAACCCATAAGGGTTAGGGCTCTAGAAATGATTATTCAGACAGACCTCTCATTGCGCATTCGAGCCGCGCAGAGAGAAGCACTTAAAGAAAAGAATATTGAGGATGAGTATCTCCGTGGAATGGAGAAGCAGTTAGTGCCAAACGAGGAAGGAACTTTATGCTTCATGAAACGGATTTGGGTTCCTCTGTTTGGTGGTTTAAGAAAGGTTATTTTTGATGAAGCCCACAAATCTCGGTACTCAATTCATCCCGGTGCGGATAAGATGTACCAAGATCTCAATGATTTCTATTGGTGGCCTAGGATGAAAGGCGATGTTGCTGTTTATGTTAGCAAGTGTTTAACGTGCGCCAAGGTGAAAGCTGAATACCAGAAGCCTTCAGGACTTCTGCAACAACCTGAGATTCCCAAGTGGAAATGGGAACAGATTTCAATGGATTTCATAACGAAATTGCCAAAAACGCCCAGAGGTCATGATACTATTTGGGTAATAGTTGACCGTCTGACCAAGTCCGCACACTTCCTACCAATCAAAGAGAAGGATAACACTAGTAAACTTGCGGAAATATACATGAGAGAAATTGTCGCACGTCATGGAGTGCCTCTCTCGATTATCTCAGATAGAGATGGGAGATTCATATCAAGGATTTGGCAATCCTTCCAAGAAGGTTTTGGCTCGCAGTTGAACCTGAGCACTGCATTCCATCCGCAAACTGATGGCCAGAGCGAGAGAACTATTCAGACATTGGAAGATATGCTGAGAGCATGTGTAATGGATTTGGGTGGTAGCTGGGATAATCATTTACCGTTGGTCGAATTTTCTTACAACAACAGCTACCACACAAGTATCGGAGCCGCGCCATTTGAAGCTCTTTACGGACGCAAGTGTCGATCGCCACTATGCTGGGCTGATGCAGGTGATAGGCAGCTTGTTGGTCCCGAAATAGTCCAACAAACGACCGACAAGATTGCACAGATTCGAAAGCGCATCGAGGCGGCTCGCGACAGACAGAAAGCCTATGCAGATCCAAAGAGGAAACCTTTGGAATTTCAAGTTGGGGATATGGTATTATTAAAGGTTTCACCCTGGAAGGGTGTGGCACGCTTCGGAAAGCGTGGGAAGTTGAATCCGCGTTACATTGGCCCTTTCAGAATCCTGCAAAGGATTGGGCTTGTAGCCTACAAGTTGGACCTACCTGCCGAACTTAATGGTGTCCACGATACATTCCATGTATCAAATTTGAGAAAGAGTCCAACACAGGAAACAATGATCATTCCTGCTGACGAAGTTCATATCGACGACACGCTCCACTTCACTGAAGAACCTGTTGAGGTTACGGATTGGAAAAGTAATAAAACGCGCAGGAGCAGTGTCAAACTCGTCAAAGTTCGATGGAATGCTAGACATGGGCCGGAATTCACGTGGAAACGTGAGGATCGTATGAAAGAGAAATACCCCCATTTATTTCCTAAGACCCCTGCAACTAGAAGCAGAACCTAAAATTTCGGGACGAAATTTATTTAACGGGGGGAGAATGTGACAACCCTCACAAATCCAGGTATCCGTACAATTAATTAATATTTAATTAATGCTTAACTACTGTGCTTGCTTACAATTGTGGTTAAACTGCTTCCTGATTTCTGATACATACATACTCATGCATCACATTTTATATTGTCACTCTATTACTTACACACAAACATTAGTGACAACCTTGATGCACAAAAGCACAGTGAGCACACTAAACGGATAACCCAGTAAACATGCTGACTTTACCAGCACCAAAACAGACATTGTTCTGAGGCTAGTATGAGCCGGGAATAGATTACTACACCCGTAGGGAGTGTAGGGAGGTGAGGATTATAAAACTGCGTCACTAGGTGATAGTTATAGTGACCGGATGTGCCTAAAACATGCTTTAAATACAAAATTCTGCACTTTATACCAAAATTCAGCATTTAACATAACTAGTAAAGTGCAAAAACTTGGTAAAATAATACTAGACACTTTCCAAAGTATCGGGAATTTAATGTGTCACTAAAGATAGTATTAAAGACACTTTGAAGCTTTGCTTGACACTTTAACGGATCAATATCCAACCGAACAACCGGACTTTACCCGGAACATAAAAATATGGTCAATGACATTGTTTACACCTTTCTGAGCTCGTTAGGGTCCCCGAACACCCTAACACCCGTTATATTACACTACACACTAATAACCTATTTAAATCCCTAACTAAACTAACTAGTTCCTAACTATACATTTGAAATCTAACCAACCCTTACCCCCCCCCCCCCCAATCCGATCGGTCCCCCATGTCACACACCACCCATTTGTTGATTATTATATTAATCTTGTCCAATATCTAGATTACACTTTGCACAATGGACTTTAGTATGTGATGGGTTATAAGAAAGCATGAGGGGTAAGCACTTACATTCACTAAATACCACACCAAAAATTTGCTCTCTCCTCCTTCCTTCTTTGTGATCAGCCGAACCCAACAGCACCCACCATCATCATCACTTGTTCACTTTCAAGCCATCCATACACACCCTAAGGTGCAAGAGATCATACAAGGAGGCTCGGTGCTCTCGGAAACTCAAGAACCTCTCTACATTTCTTTTATCCACCATGTTTACGCCTTGATTCTTCCCTAGCCTCGAGCTAGTAGTAAGTGCCTCTAAACACCCTCTTGTTCTTGTTTAAAGTGGTTAATAAGAGATTTAACGGATAAAACTCAAGAACACACAAGATCAAAACTAAAAGTCTTGAAAGAATGATGAACTAGATGGATAAAGAGTAACTAGTGGTGTAAATCTTATGAATCTTGTCTAGATGTGACTATTTTATGTTGTTTGATGCTAGTAGTGGGATGGATCATCATCTAACCATGCTAGATCATGTCCATGGAACATGAACTAGTAATATGTTAAGTGTAAAAGTTGTAAGATGATGAACCCTTCCACTCATGAACATGAACTTGTGTAAAAGTGATTTTTCTTGTAAAATAGAATTCTAAACTAGTAGATCTAAAGATCTACAAGTGGTTTTTCTGAAAAAAACTAAGTAAAAGATACAAGTCTTGTTTAAAAACCGGATCTTACACAAACTAAAAGCATTTTAGTGAATAAACAAGTTTGTAAACACTTGTGCGACAAGAAAGTTTGACAAAGAAATATTTTCGTAAATATTGACTAGAAGTTGTAAGACTACATATTCTTTAAAATAAAGCTTTCAAGAAACTGATTTTATTTTTAAAGATGACAAGATCCGCTAAATATGTTAGGAAGTTACTACATGTTTTTACACAACTTACAAGTTCATGAGTTTGCGATTTATACTTATTTTTGACAAGTTTGATGTCTAATATTGTATGTTGATGATTGATAAATTGTTGATTGAATTTTGAAAAGAAAATGATACGCTAGTAAGCGTGGCCACCTCCAGTTACAGAGGAAACTCTGGAGAAATTTTTCCAGAAAAATAACACTTAGAAATATTTTGTGACAAGTGTTTATAAATATATTTTAACTTGTTTTTCCAAATAAACTTCGCCATGATTTTTATTATAAAATCACCAAGTATTCGGGGGTGGATTTTCATAAATAAAACTTGATAAATATATATCTAGAATATATATTTCATAGTAAAACACTTGTGTGACTTTGTGATTATTTCGTGAAATAGAGATATATTATTTTTAGAGTAAAAATAATATTACTTGAAATATCATGAACATACGACTCCAAAATAATACCAACGCTATCACAAATAAATGTTTAAGTTACACCGGTATTAGTATTACAACGCGAACCTTAAGATGTAACTTATGTATTTTTGGAAAATACTCTTAAATGTGTATTTTGATAAAGTATTATTTTGAAAATGGTATGAAGTAAAATATAATATTTTTGGGGAAAATATGTATATTTTGGAGATAGAATATTTTAGACAAGTGATTTAAAATATATTTTCGAGTGAGACTTAAAAATATGTTTTCGGAAATATAACGTTTACATGTATTAAAACCCCCATCCTTGGGAAGGAATATATTTATATATAATTTAGAAGTGTAATTACGAAATAGTTGTCTAACTATTTCCCAAAGATGTTAAAACCTTAAGCCAAGGCACGGCCGTCCGTCTAATAGAAGTTAGTACGTGTAGGTCGTCACGCAGCAGGTTGATTGGGATTAACTATTTCGAGACGCACTTCAGTGAGTTCATGTCCCCCTTTTCTCTTAACTGTTTTCAGTTTTATACGTCGGGGGTGGAATACATGTTACAATATTTACAGACACTATTATACATGGTATGGTTAGCTTAAGGAGGGTTTACTACTTAGATCTTGTGAGTGGGTAGGCGGAAACTAGAGGCCATTAATCCTCATTGTAGGACCGAGGGTCATTAGCGGTAGATCTATCTGGGTGTAGCGAGCCCAACTCCAGGCCCAACTGTACGGACCTCAGGGTGACTTTGAACCCGACGCAAAAATCTGCTAGGTTTGAGTCTTCCTACAGCACTTCACACATATCATTGGCTTTTCAACCCAATGGTGATCTCTTTTTCCTTATTTGCTACATACCAGGGATTTTCATACATACAAATGTATTACAAAGGTTTTACATACTCACTTTCACATGAACTCGCTCAACTTTTTGTTGATTTTTCAACTTACATGTATTTCAGGGAATTAGGGATCTGGCAAGGTATGCATTGTCGTCACGCTGCGTGGAAGTATGATGTCATCCAAGTTTAGGGGTTGTGACTTTTGCCTGGACGAGTCACAAGTCTTAAACTATTTTTATTTCATGTTTGTGGTTGTGTCTTATGAACAATGTTTTCATTATGTTATGTTGTAATCTCACTGCATGTGTCAACTCTTAAAACAATGTTGTCGTATTTTATTTTAAAACTTGAAGTAATGGATGGTCATCATGGTTTTATTTTCATATAGCATGGTTATGATATGTGCTATGGTATTAAGAAGTCACACCAAAACAAACCCACGCTTCCGCAAAGCCAGGGTGTGACACATAACCTGCAAAATCCAAAACATCATATAAAAAACAATAAACACAATCACAATCACAGTTTCATCTCCGTAAAGATCCTACAGCAAGGATGAAAACAAAACACTAGGAAAGAGAATATGTGCGGTAAGTTTACAAGCTTATCAGCAATAATGTTAAGACACCACCACCGTCATCCCCATCAACATCACCATCTTCAGAAACCCTAGATCAAATAAACTTACAAACCCAGATCCAAACAAACACACACTCGCAAACACAGATCCCAAACAAATACACACACGTAAACCTCCTGAAACCACAAAACCACCACCAGATCTCTCCCCATGTTGATTTCGGTTTTTTATTCAGCCATTCAGTGATGTTGTTTTGGGGGTAGGTGATTCGGATTCAAACGAAGGTGCAGATAGGAAAACAAAACAAATGGAGTCAGTGATGCGGTGTGAGGGGTGAGTGATTCAGATTCGAAACAAAAGTGGATGGTTGGTAGGGGCGATTCAGATCAAGGGAGTGGCAATCAGAGGTCTGTGTGATGGTGAGGAAGAGAGGGACATAGGGCTTAGAGAGAGAGAGAGAGAGAGAGAGAGATAGAGAGCCGCCGCCATCATCTCCTGCCACCACCTATAGCCGCCGTCACCTACTGCCACCACCACCAGCCACCGTCATCACCCCACCCTGTTTCTTTTTTGCTGCAGACAATTAAGAGAGAGAGGGAATGAGAGAGAAGAAGAAGATGTATCAAGTTTTATTTATTATTTTTTAATAAATTGGTAAAAAGACAACTATATCCTCATGTGCAATGCACATGACTAGATTTAACCATGAAAAGTAACCAGGTTAGTGCTAAATGACGAAAGATGTAGTGTGTTTTACAAATAAAGGACTGTGACTGTAATTATTAAAGTTAAAGGTCATCCATTGCAATCTGATACAAACATAAAGGACGAAAAGTGTAATTTATCCTTTTATTTGATCCTACCCATATATATATATATTAGATTGCACATCTCGTACAAGACAAAGAAATTGTACGAAGGGTAGGCGACAAGCACAACCATTGATCATTGATCTCCGAAGATCAATGAGTCAAAATTAGGCGGTGACATTTTCGTAATTATGAGGTTCAAACAACTGACGAAACAAACAGAGTAAAGATATTTTGGTTCTTTCTCACTTGACCTTCTTTCTCTTTTGATTTTCAAATGGCTATAACTTTTTCGTACATTAATATTTTTTTTAAATTACACCGTATTAACGAATATTTCATTATCTTAAATTCGAGCAGCCTATTGCTCTAGTTTTCTTAAAAAAATCACATGATTTTGAATACCCATTACGTGATTACGTGATTTCGAATACCAAACACATGGCTACGTGATTTTGAATACCCAACACATAACTACGTAATTACGTAACAATAGTTGACTATGTATTATTATGTGACTACATGATTCCATTATAGTATTTTATGTGAAACCACAGTGAGTGGTTGCGTAATTACGTAAAAACATAGCTTGTAATACATAATATTTCATATGGAATACCTAATATTTTAGGTCTAATCATATACTGAATGTGTAATAATGTATTTGTTTATGTTGAATGTGTAATCACGTAATGGGTATTCAAAATCACGTAGTCATGTGCTAGGTATTCAAAATCACGTAATTACGTAATAGACTAATAGGTATTCAAAAATCCTGTATTTTTTTAAGAAAACTATAGCAATAGGCTGCTCGAATTAAAAAGAATGAAATGCTCGTTAATACGTTGTAATTTTTTTCAAAAAAAAAAAACAACGTATAAAAAGTTAGAGCAGTTTGAAAATTAAGGGGGAAGTTGTTTCAAGTGATAAAGGACTACATTACCCTTACTGCCAATGACACATGTCCTTCTTTCCTTGTCACGTCTACTTCGTACACGAATTTGTTCTTGTACAGGATCCAATCTCATTTATATTATCTGTCTAGAACCATGTTTGTTATGAGGTTTAACCTTCCAATTCCCAATTCCCTGCCGTAGCAAACATCTACTTAATTAATATTTATTATAAAACTATATATATATCTATGTATATATAGAGAGATAAAGTGTAGGGATGTATAAATATTAATATTTTTTTTTCAAATCTTTGCAACCTGTAGTGTAATAGGAAAAAAAATGTCATTTATACGGGACTCATGCAAATATCACTCATGGAAACATTAGATATTGTTTCTTATTTGAGTAAATTACAAGTTTTGTCCTTCATATTTACATCTTTTTGCAGACGGTGTCATTTAAGGCAATGGTTGACAAGTTCTGTACTTAGTGTTTTAAAATCTTGCATGATATGTCTTTTAACACTAACCTGATTATATTTTTCTATTAAATTAGGGTATTTTTGTAATTTTATAAGGCAGATGAGGGTACTTATGTGATTTTATCCATTTAATAAAAAAAACAAAAAAATTAAAACATACATAAACTCAAAACCCCTTATCTCTCTCTTTAATCTCTCTCCTTTTTCGCTCGTTTCTCTCTCTCAGCCATCATCCACCATATGCCACCACCACCACCACCTCCAGCGACCCACCCTTATCTCCCTCTTTGCCACCGCCACCATCAGCCTCACTGTCGGCGACGGTAAAAAAGGTGGTGAGCGGGGGTAGGAATGGCAATGAGCCGGGCTTGGCCGGGTATTGGTAATTCTAGGCCCGTACCCGGTTGTAATTCTTTGTCCCATACCCGACCCGTAACTCATCGGGTATTTGTTGGGTAATTACCCGTCGGGTATCGGGCATACCCGAGGGTATCGGGCATACCCGAGGGTATCGAGTATACCCGTTAATTTCATAAAAATACCCGTTGGGACAAATGTGCAATTTTTTACTTTGATGTTTATATAATTTACTATTTTAATGACTATAACAAATGAAAATATGATTAATAACTTACATATGATATTCATACCATATATACAAAACTAAATCAAAACGATTATTTAATTAAGTAATTGCATCAGGACTACCTAATTGCATAAAAATCCACATAATAAAGGGTAATAGCTTCCATATCCAATACACATGCTCAAAAATAAGTTATTTGTTCACTAAACACTTGCCAAATACATATCCACGTATGACGTATGACTATAGAGAAGGTAATAAGTACATGTACTAAGTTTATATATATGGAAATCTATAATATGATACTTTCGGGCATTATTTAGGTAAATGGGCCGGGTATCGGGCGGGTATCACTAAATCCCATACCCATACCCGATTTTTTCGTTTTTTTAAGCTCGTACCCGACCCATACCCATTGGGCTTCGGGTATACCCGACCCGTATGTTTCGGGTTTTGGGTATACCTGTCGGGCTTGAGCTTTTTTACAATCCCTAAGCGGGGGTTGATGATAGCTAGCAAGGATTTTGGGAGATAATAATTAGGGGTGGCGTAGGTGGTGGTGGTAATGATGGGATTTTGGAAGATAATAATAACTAGTAGCATTCGCCGTGCTTCGCCGTGGAAGCAAGGATTTTTCCGTTTCTTACGTTATTAGTTCTGAATGTTTCTCCTCCAATGGACCATGAAGGAGGATTAAAATAATTTATCATCTATTTGCATTGTTTTTTATTTAACAAAGTATAGTTCCTTTTAAAATGAAGAGTAAATTACGATTTTGGCCCTTGTGGTTATATCACTTTTACTATATTAGCCCAAAATAGGATTTTTTAACATATGTGCCCCCATCGTCTCTATAACTAACTATTTTAGCCCTCGAGTCTAACTCAACCCCAAACTCTGGTTAATTATTTGTCAAATGGCAGGCACATAATAGTATAATGGTAATTTCTTCTCCCCTTTTATTGACTTTATAAAGAAAACACTAGTTATCAAAGCTGTATGCTCACTGGGTCCCTGAAGAGAATATCATCACAACCAATTTATGGTCTGCAGAGCTATCGAAACTTGCTGCGAACGCCTTCTTGGCACAGAGAATCTCCTCGGTTAACGCCATGTCAGCTCTCTGTGAGGCAACGGGTGCAAACGTTACGCATGTTTCGTATGCAGTTGGAAAAGATACCAGAATTGGTGCAAAATTTCTAAACGCCAGTGTGTGGTTTGGCGGTTCTTGCTTCCAGAAGGATATTTTGAACTTCGTTTACAAATGCGAGTGTAAAGGCCTCCCTGAAGTCGCTGAATACTGGAAACAAGTCATAAAGATCAATGATTACCAAAAGACCCGTTTTGTAAAACGGGTTGTAGCCTCTATGTTTAACACTGTTTCAAACAAGAAAATCGCGATCCTCGGATTTGCCTTCAAGAAGGACACTGGTGACACCCGTGAAACCCCAGCGATTGACGTTTGCAAGGGTTTGCTAGGTGACAAGGCTCTGTTAAGCATTTACGATCCGCAAGTGACTGAGGATCAAATCCAAAGGCGTTAATCTAGTGGTTTGCTATCGGAATTCCAATCGCAGATTAGGGGTTTTGTTGAAGAAGATGATGGGACTATGAACAATTTAGGGGTTTTGTGGTGTAATTGGGTACTAAATTGTTTTTAATAGGTGTCAATAAAGGGGGAGGAGAAATTACCATTATACCCATCATGTGAATGCCATATGACAAATAATTAACAAGAGTTTGGGGTTGAGTTAGACTTAGGGGCCAAAATAGTTAGTTATAGAGACCATTGGGACACATATATTAAAAAATCTTATTTTAGGCTAATATAGTAAAAATGATATAACCACAGGGGCCAAAATCGTAATTTACTCTAAAATCAATCAGAAAGCTTACACAAAACCCCCTATCATTGAATTTACCGGGAGATAAAAAACATTGATTTGTGAGATCTATAACCAAAAGGAAAAAAAAACCCCTAAAATTGGGTCAATCGAGAAAAAGATGTGGTTTCAAAGTCTCGGTAGTATTCCAACAAAGAGGAGAGAACGAAGGGCTGAAGATGGAGATGAATACTGAATTAGGCTGTTTCGAGATGGTGATCTTCACTGCTACCCAGATCTATACGGAGGGTTTCTTCACCTAAAAAAACCATATCTATTTTTCCCAGGTCTCAAATAGTGATAATAAATGGGTAAAAAGACTAAATTACCCTTGGTTGATTAGATTTAACCGAAGAATTTAATTGGGTTGTCGCTAAATGACATACCGTGCAAGATTTTAAGACATTAAGTATAGAATTTGTCAACTTTTGCGTTAAATAACAGCACCACCAAAAGGATGTAAACTTAAAAGACAACTTTTTTTTTTAATTTTGGAACGGCGACTTTTTTGCATTAGACTAGCTACCGCACTCCCCTAAATTGGAGAGCCCCGTTGCCCCACTACGATTGCCACTTGACAGTCGTTGCGCCACTACAAGAGCAGAACTCTCTGGCGTAACACACGGTGGGACGAAAACCCGAGTGGGCTCAGGATAGAGTCTGGCACATCTGCAAAGAGGCTAGACTCTATCTATCATTATCTTATTCACTAAGGGGCTGTTTGGCAACATCTGAATGGTTAAGTGCTGAACCAGTAAGAGGTCTGAACCATTAAGTGCTGAACAAGTAAGAGGTCTGAATCATTAAGAGCCTGTATAATGCTTAACCGTTCAGAGACAAATGTCTGACCAATTCAAATTAGAGGTCTTAACCATTCAGACTCTGTATAAATCTTAACTATTCAGATGCAAATGTCTGAATCATTCAGACATCTGCTCGTGAAACAAACAGTCTGAACCATTAAGTGCTGAACCAGTAATAGATCTGAACCATTAAGAGCCTCATTAAGAGGCAAATAAACAACCCATAAAGTGATAAAAATAAAAGAGTAAACTGCCATTTTGGTCCCTGTGGTTTGGCCAGTTTTGCCACTTTAGTCCAAATCTCAAACTTATTACATCCAGGGCCCTGTGGTTTGCATTTTGTTGCCATTTTAGTCCAAAATCCAAAAAAGCCCCTTTTTGACTGTTGAGAGCTGCCTATTTTGTCCTTTAGTGCAGGGGTATTTTGGTCATTTATGTTTTATTTAAAGCAATTCAACAACAACAACATCAAAACCCAGAAAATCAAGAACATCTTCTTCAACAACAACAAAACCCAGAAAATCAAGAACATCTTCAAAGTTCATCATCAAAACCCAGAAAATCAAGAACATCTTCAAGAAAAAACGAGGCTCAGATCTGTATCTTCAACCTGTTCAAAACCCAATAACCGTATCCAAATTACAAACCAAAGTAAACGAGAATCACTACTGAACCGACACCACCGTCGACACCAATTCCCGATGATGCAGCTCTGGCCTTCGTCGGTTACCGGAATCGAACGAAAATCTGAAACAAAAGTCGGATTTGAATCAAACCAGAAATAGACGCAAGCCAAAACCAAAACAAAACTGACCATAACTTGAATCGAGCAAAATCAAAACAAATCTGGTCTCAAAACTAACCCGAATGGAGACTCGAACCAGCTCTAAATCGTCGGAACTACGCCGTTCGTAATCAAGTGTCGTCGACTCCGCTGCCGCTGACGGTGGATTCTCCGCCGTGTCTCTGATTTCTCTCTCATCTCTCACGCTATTCGTCTCTCTCTCCTCGTACCTGACCACCGCCACCTGACCACCGCCAAGCACCACCACCTGCCACCACCCTCTCGCACCCCCTGCAACCACCGCCCAACTACCCACCCCCACCCTCATCACTCACCAATAAGCCCTAATAATATCTGCTCAGTGCCAACAAAATTGTGACCTAATCGACGAGCTTCTTCTCTCCTCACTCTCTTTCCATCGCCTAAAATCAACAACAAATCCATCTCAAAACAATCTGAAAAACCCTAAACCAAGAAACAGAAAAATCAACAACAAAAAAACCCTTTCAAAACCTAAATCATCATCTTTCTGCACCTGAATCGATACTAATCGCATCAAATCCAGTATCCTTCATCGAGGTGGATGATGCGGCGGTGGGTGGTGGCATCATCTTTCTGCACCTGAATCGGAGCTGCTTTGTGTATATGATGATGGTGGTGGTGTTGGACGACGGCGGCGTTCACAGTGGCGGTGATGGTGGTGCTTGAAGAGAGAAAGAGAGAGATTGTGTTGTTAAAATTATGATGATGAAGATAGCTGCTTTGTGTATATATTAATTAAAAAAATGTTAAATGAAAAGCAAAATGACCAAAATACCCCTGCACTAAAGGACAAAATAGACAGCTCTCAACAGTCAAAAAGGGGCTTTTTTGGATTTTGAACTAAAATGGCAACAAAATGCAAACCACAGGGCCCTGGATGTAATAAGTTTGAGATTTGGACTAAAGTGGCAAAACTGGCCAAACCACAGGGACCAAAATGGCAGTTTACTCAAAATAAAAATTAAACTTGAGTCTCGATGAAGAACCCAAATCACCCTACCAATTTACTTTTCTTATTATATACTTTACATGATAAATAAAACGACGTGCTTAAATTATTGTTGAATATCAATCTTTTTTTTACCTCTTTATTGAACATGAATAGTGGAGACAAAGTCCCAAAAGCTAACTCAATTATTAGCCACAATCGTTATCCACCATGCACACCAACCCGGCTTAAAAGGCCAGTGCGTTCGTTATAAGCGACTACAAAGAGTACTAACTCATCCGAACAGAACCAAATTGATTAACAAACGAGCAGTTACCATCTTCTCTCTATCAATCATTATGTTCATGATGATCAAAGACTGTGACGGTTGGATGGCGCCCCGCAACAGCAGTTGTGGGGCCGCAGAGTGCCGAGTTTTTGAGGACGACAACCTAGAGTTTATGATGGATGTCGAAGTTTATAGGCGGATTCTGGGTGGAAATTCTGACAACACTAAAGTTTATGCCTCTCTAGATCGAAGCCCTGGTTGCGGCGACGAATGTCAAGGCAAATACATTGGTGGTAATGGTCCGACGTATTGCCGTCACCCAAATTGCCATGACCAATGATCGGCTGTTGGTCATTGCGTGTTAGTATTATTGTCGTGGGTGATGTTTTAATTTGTTTTACCGTTTAATATTCTGTCGGAATAAATTTTCATGTGTGCTTCGTATGTGGTGTTTTGAATGAGATACATAAGACGGTTACGTAAATGTCACACGTTCTGTCTTCTGCTACCTTGATTATCTTCAAAGCACTTTGTACAAGTGTATGATACTGTTATTGTGGTTCTCAATATATAGTTGGTTCTGTAATGAATCCTTTGTGGTAATCTCTATCCTAGATTGTTGTTGCCGAGTTGTATTTTATGTTGTAAAAGTTGTACGTCTACGTTGCAACTGGATGGTATTTGGAAAAGCATGATCATTCAAAATATGATGTTTTGTTTTGTGAAATGCTGTATTAAAAAAATGTACTTATAATTTCGAGTGATGTTGTTTGGATTGTTATGTGCAAGATTTGCTAGCTAAGGGAACTTTTCGTTAAATAATTGATGTAAAAGTAAGTTAGTGGTTCGCTTCTTAAATTCCGATAGAATTGGATTCTGAATTTTATTTTTATCTAAGTTCGTTTGACGTTAAATCTAGATGTAACGAGATAACTAGTACTTTTCTGCATGGGTGTTGCCGTGCTTAAAATCGCAAAATACGCTCATATGATCGGAACTTTATAAAATACGTAAACTCACGTTTGGCACGGGTTAAACAGCATTACAATTGAATATAGAGTTTGTAGGCGCTTGGTTACCTTCCAAGGTTCGTATATCGATCAAAATCACCGGAAAATTTAAAGTCCCTAAAACCGTTTCACGCACCTCTAGAAAAGCCGACCTAAACGTTAAAGTAACATTGAATTGAAAACGAAGTGGCTAAAATTGTTGCCAGAAAACTAAATGTTTTGAGACTCAACTTACCCAGCATACGCTATTGCAACGAAACAGAAAATCCAAAAAATAAAGTCTTATATGACCAAATCAATATTATATGTGTCCGGTTTGTTCGAAACACTTGATTTCGCAAATTAAAATGTAAGAAAAAACACTTTATGTTATAATCTAAAAATAGTGTGATATAAAACCGTGTAGGAGTTCCAAACACTTGATTTTGCGTATTAAAATGTAAAAAAAAAAAAAAAAAACTTTACGTTATAGTCTAAAAACCGTGTAGGAGTTCTAAATACTTGATTTTGTATATTAAAATGAAAAAAAAAACATTTTACGTTATAATCTAAAATAGTGTGATATAAAACCGTGTAGGAGGAAAAAACTATGTTGGATTATTTATGTTAACACAATATATATTATGAGTAAAGATACCGCATAACTACAGTATCGTACAAAACATAAGAATAGCATGGAAAAGTAAAAAGAGCGGTGACATTTTCGTAATTATTCTATTAGTAGAGTAATTATCAAAATTACTCTACAAGTGATCTTGTCTAATTAAAAAGGGTGGTGACATTTTTGTAATTATTCTATTACTAGAGTAATTATCAAAATTACTATAAAAGTGCATCAAACAACATAAAGTTCAAAACTACTTTACGAGTGTATCCTAATTACTTTACCAGTTTATCAAAATAACATAACAGACACAATTACTCTACAAGTTCATCAAACAACATACATTTCAAAATTACTCAAAAAGTGTATAATAATTATTCTACCAGTTCATCATTAATACACTACTACAACATATCACTCAAAATTACTCTACAGTTTCATTAAACAATTAGTCATTCAAAATTACTTTACAAATGCATCATCCACAAGATATTATTCAAAATTACTTTAAAATTGAATCAAAGAACTAGTCATTCCAAATTACTCTATAAGGGCATCATAATTAATCTACCTATCATAAAAAAACATAATAGACACAATTACTCTACAAAATCATCAAAACAACATACAACACTACTAGAAAATACATTACTCTTGACACGCGAACAATGACATGCGTATCTTTTATGACATTAAAAAAACGTATGTCAAGAAAAAAATGTCATGGTTTACAAAATATAATAAATCTATGACATTCTTTTTTGTGTGTCATGCTTTTAACGTCATAAAAAAAACAAGATTTATCTTGACACGCAAATAATGATACACGCTCATTTTATAACATTCGAAAGTGCCTGTCAAGAAAAAAAATGTCATGGTTTTATAAAATTCAATATATTTATGACACACTTTTTTGTGTGTCATCCTTTTAGCGTCATAAAAAAACAAGATCTATCTTGAAACGCGATTAATGACACACGCTTATTTTATGACATTTAAATGTGTCTCAAGAAAAAAAATGTCATGGTTGTACAAAATTTAATAAATTTATGAAACTGTTTTTGTGTGTCATCTTTTTAGCGTAAAAAAAACGTTATATAAACATAAGGGTTAATTTCCTATAGCAGTTATTGTTTATGTAATATGGACATTATGGTTAATTTCCAACAGCAAATCATGGGAAAAACTTGAAAAATGTTAAAGAGAACAAATTGTATGGATATATATATATATATCTAATATATTAATTAAAAATTATATTAACAATGTCTCGTTTATGCTCATGAGTTGGGTTGAGGTCGGGCTAGTTTACTTAACGAGCTTGTTTTTAGGTTCAATCTCGTTACAGTTAGGCTCGTCATAGTGGTTTTGGATGGCCATGCCGTTTGGTGTTGGTTTTGGAAGGTACCCTATCACTACTACAAAAATAAAAATTCTGGACGGCTAATAAAATAAATTTGGGTGGTCTATACCATTAAGCCGCCCAAAATAACGTTTAACAATTTTTTCAAGATCATAACCCGCCTAAAACAATTGCCCACCACCTAAAATATACATGTTTTGAGAGACCCATTAGATTTTGGGCGATTTTAGTGTGGCCCGACCAAAAACCATCCATTCATTTTCGTTTTCCCTCCTAACCTAATTCATTTTCATTTTCCCTCCTTCACTTCCTATACTTCCCTCTTTTCTAACCCTAAGTTGTCTCCCACTTTACCACAACCAGCAAAATTATGACAACGAATCCCCTCGCATATGTGCTGGTGATTGACGAATAACCACTGCTTTGAAACAATTTCTCTTGATACTTTGTTTGAAAAGATTGAAACTCATGAGCTTGAATTGCAGAAACAGAATAAGATGAGCAGTTCTTCGCATCAACAGAATGTTGGACTGTACTATAAAGGTAGTTTACCTTCGATGAAAGTTGATAGTTCACCAAAGACAGCATTCAGTGGTGAGAGGACAAAAGAGCCACAGAAGAGCTCATCAAGTTATGATCCAGGTTATCATTCATCGGCTTCAAAAGTAAATTCTGAAGAAGCAGAGGAGATACTGTGCAACATTGCTCTTAAGTTGAAGAATTCTCCGACAATGAGCATTAATGCAGCTAAACAACAAATGAGTTTTATTGCGTCTGTTCTGGAATCGTATGAAGGTCTTGTAGCTGGAAAAATTGGAAACTCCGAATTGACCAAAGAAGACTACGACCAGATTGATCCGGAAGAGATGGAGCTCATTGACATCCGTTGGTGCTTAGCAAGTTGCATTCGAAGAGCGCAGAGGTATATGGAGATTACTGGGAAACAATCTCTTGGAGGTCCGTCAACGAAGCTTGGATTTGACAAATCCAAAGTAACCTGCTTCAGATGCAAGCAAAAGGGTCATTTCAAAAGAGAATGCAGAAATTCTGAAGTTGCTGAAGGAAATGAACGTCCTTTCAATGATGATTATTACCGAAAGGAGATCTATCATCGAAGCAAAGAAGAGCCAAAATTGATTGAAGATAAAACCAAATCAAGAGCTTGTTTTGTAATTCAAGATGATGAAGGTTTTGACTGGAGTACAGTTTGTCCAGAAGAAGATCGTTTGGAGAATATTCGAAAAACAGCTCATGGAAAAGCTATAACAGAGGAAAGAAAGTTTGTTTTTGTTGCTGAGATTCAAGATGAAAACAAAGACAAAGACAAAGATACAGCTGAGATCAAAGTGAAAATTAGAGAAGAGATTCTGGAAGAAAAGACCTACAGAGAAAGAAACATTGTGTTGAACAGAATGGATGAAATGCAGAAAGAGTATGAGATTGCTGTCAGTAGCAAAAGATGGGATAAGAAGAGAGAATGTTACTTGAACAGAGAAGGAGAACCAGTTGTTCCAAAGAAAGACATAATCTTTGATGATGTTCTTCTCATAATTCCTTTGAAAGCCGAATATTATAGAAATGTAATGAAAGATGACACATATGCTAAAAGGCATGAAAAGGAGATCAGATATGCCATGACATCGTGTCTAAGAAAAAGGGATGAAGAGAGAATGAAGAAGAATGTTGAAGAAATAGTGAACAATCTGAAGAAAGTTGCTGAAGAGGTTAAAGCAGAAGCTGTTGAAGTTGAGGTTGTGAAGGAAATCAAAAGTGAAGAAGTTGAGGTGAATGAAGAGGTTAAGAAAGCTGTTACTGAAGAACAGCATATTGGAGAAGAGGTGAGGAAAGAAGAAGAAGAAGAAGTAAAGAATGAGAATTTGAAAGCTGATAATGTTGGTGATGAAGTCGGTGTTGAAGAAAAGCAAGATGATGCTGATCAAAAGCAAACTGAGGCAACTGCATCAAACACTGAAGTGCCAATCACTGAGGTACATTCTGATTCTGAAATCTTAAAAATGATTGATCAGTGCAAGAAATGCATGGAACCGTGCAGAGTTTGTACTAAAAAAGATGAGCAATTCAGAACAAGAGATCTTGAATTCACTAAAATTGAAAACATTTTTAAAGAAAAATGCAAAGAAATGCTAGAAAAAGAAAAAGTTTTGAAAGAAAATGATGGAAAACTTTCAGAAAAATGTAAAAAGTTAGAAACAGAAAATGAAGTTTTGAAAGAAAATGTTTCTAAAATGACAGAAGAATGTTCACAAAAAGAAATTGCTTGTCAAGAAATGAAGAAAGAATATGACTCAATGAAATTAGCATATCATATTACGAAAGAGTCATATGAAAAAGTGAAAGATGAAATGAAATATGCTCAATCAAGAATGAATTATCTTTCTGAAACAACTAAAGAACTTAAACGAATGTATTCAATAAAACAAGATGTTGTTAATTCCTATATTGAGGATGTTGCTAAGCTAAAGCGACAGATTGCTGATCTAGAACAGGACAACAACAAGTTAAAGAGTTATCACGTGTCGTCATATGTGCTTGAACGTATTTTCAATATAAAACTGGGAGATGGTGAGTCTGAGCAAAACAAGAAAGGCATTGGCTCAGAATTTCATCAAGTTCCACCACCGGGAAAATTTGCATTTTATGATGATGAAAAGGTCGAAAAAGTTTTCAACATGGTAGACCAATTGCCAGACAACATTGACATAACCTATTCCAAATCTGATGAGTCTCATGATTCAGAGGTGGTAGGTAAAGTCGTTGAAAGTGTGTTGAAAGAAGAGTCGATTGATACAGGTAAATCTGAATCATAGGATGAAGATGAAGGAAATCTTCATGATAGTTATCTGAAAAACACAAAATCCGAGAAAAGTTTGAATGATGATTCAAAAGGATTGGTTTATACCATGATTGGATCGGACAAATTGTTCTTAGATGTTGTATTCCCGATTCAGAATGTGATTTCAGAAAAGGTTGATAAAGTTTTCAAAATGGTTGAGATTGAGAAGTCTGAGATTTCAAAATTTGCTGGTAAGAGTCATAGAGGTTCGTATAACAAACCTGGTTACAAGAAGAAAAACATGAAGGCTGGTTTAGGTTATAAGAAGAAACAGAATCGAAACAAAAATGAAACGCCAAATTATCAGGCAAAAATGAATTTTGTTCAAGGAGACAGTTTAGAAAAAGAAAAAGAACTTAAAATTGGACAACAATCTATTGAAGAGTTCCTAGCTCAAAAGAAAAAGCAACAACCACAGGTCAAAGATGTTTCCATGAGAACATGTTTCAAATGTGATAAAAAAGGACATCTTGCACGCAAGTGTCCAAATCTAAAACCCGTGGATGTTGACATAAAGAAGATTGATGCTAAGAAACAAAAATCTGAGAATGTGAGACAAAGGTCAACCAGATTTGACTCAAAACAAACTTGGAGGTACAACACAAACAAGTTTGCTTCGAATCAAAATTGGAAGTCAAACCCGTATAGGTTTGCTTCTAGACAGACCTGGAATTCTCATACACCCAGATTTAGAACAACTCAAAGTTGGAAAACATCTGTTGATATAACAAAACCCCAAGAGTTTTGGAAACCAAAAGTTGTTGTTCAAAATCAAAATGTTCAAAAAGATTCACATTTTTACAAACGTGGTACTCCTAAAGGTCAAAAATGGAGTATAAAGAAACAGGTGATTCTTGAAAAAGATGAAAAAGTTGAATTAAAGTTGAAAAGATTTTTGTGAAAGACGACAAAGAGTTTCCAACATTGAATGAAAATTATTGTGTTAAAATGCCTAAGGTTCAACAGACCTGGGCTAAATTGTTCAAGTAATCAAGTAGTCTGAATGTGCAGGTGTTCAACAAATCTGAAAGATTGTGAGAATGGAAGTTGGAGCAGCCTGGTACAACGAGGAGAGGAGGCTGCTGGATCCTGTGTTGGTTGAAATAGGAAGTTTATTTTCATTGTGTATATAAATAAACAATATTTTCAAAAACTCTAAAAATTTGAAAAACTTAAAAAAAAAACAAAAATATGTTTTTAGTTTGTTAAAATAGAAAATTACAAAAATATGTGTTGTTTGAATACGCCGAAACCCTCACGGCTGAACAAACATGATTACTTTCACAAGATTGAAAAACGGTTTTCAAACTATCGAAAATCAATGGGTTGTAAATCATGGGGGTACTTTATATTAGTTTTTCTACAAATCAGAGCACTTTTAGCAGAAAATGGATGGCGAGACAAAGCTATCAGTATTGGTTGTCAAATTTTATTTAAATGATTTTGCATTTTAGGGGGAGTATTGTTGTTAGAAAATACAAAAACATTTGAAAATTTGAAAAAGCCAAAAACATGATAAAATTCATAAAATTGAGTTTTTGCGTAAAAATAGGAAATGATAGTACATCAGTAGACAGTTACAGTATGCTAAAGAATTGGAAAGTTTAAATGTGTTAAACGATCTCACCGTAGATGTGTCGGTAGATTTTTATACATTTAGTAAACTTTTTCGGGATATAAACCTAAATTCAAACTTACTTATTTCGTGGGGAACACTACTTGGATATATAGGTAACCCCTGAAATCTTGTTTGAAAGGTCCCTCTTTCTGAGATACTAGGTCTTTATGCTTAGTGATATCTGGGGTATTATTCCGGGACTTCTGCTGAATGGAAGTTCTGACCTAGTCCCAGAATAATACTTTTCGCATTGCTTGAAACATAGCGCAGCCCTCAGCAAATTGATGAAACAATAAAATTGATAGTCATTGCTGTTGTAAAAAAGATCCTCTAAAGGGGACACACCCAAAAGTCGAGCCGTCATCTCTCTGCTGAACGGAAGTTCTGACCTGAGCTCTCACGGTTTCGTACTATAATTTATTCCCCTTACAGATATCATCTAGGTATACTCACCTGTAAGACTAAATATTGGGATCTGGATACGGGAGTATATTCAAGAGGTGGGACACATGAATGAGTTTAAGTTCTTAATTCATTTAATTCGTATCCTGAATCTGAAATTTGTGTGAAAATTTAAGTGGATCAGTATATCGACAATCTAAGTGAATTGTTTAATTCTTAATGTGTAACTAAGCTCAACGGTACTTGTGAGTTGTCAAAAACTGATATGATCCTCTAACGCATACTCAAACAAAAATATTGTCTGTAAATATGTTTGTACATATTTCTTTACTGCTTTATATTTTCAGAAAGAAAAATACAAAAAGATTTTTGATTCTGCTTTATTTTCGACAACCGATGTCTGAGATGTTGAGTTTCAAAATCTAAGTAAGCTGATTGTGTTTCAAAAAATAAAACAAGTTCATTAATTTGAAACTTGAATTAAAAATAAAAAATTTCAAAAACAGTTTGTGATATCTCCAAGGTCATTAGTTTGGACTTGGAAGATTAATTGTGAGGGAGTTGGATTCTTTAACACTGCTAAATCATTTAGTTTGTTGATAGGGAGAGTGGATTAGTGAATTTGATTGATAATATGAAAACATTGTATTTATAGATGTTTGAGTGATTGCAGATAGTCCAGATTACGATCCCGAGAGCAGAGTCTAAGGGGGAGTCTGAAGACAAGCTTGAAGCAAGAAGGAGCTTGTAGATGGAAAGCTAGGTGTCGATCCCAAAGGATGGAAGCTTGATGAAAGGGGGAGCCTGAAGCTGATGGAGAAGATAAAGATTGAAGGATGCTTATAATGTTACAATTTGGATGAGAAGGCAGAATGATCAAGACCGAAGAGGTGTCATGCTGAAGATTAGACACTGAAGACTTCGTCAATATCCGAGGGGGAGTCTGTTAGTGCACTACGTCTATTGACTTCGTCTTGTATCATATCATGTAATAGGATGGGATTTCCAGTGCTCGTGGTACGAGAAACGGAGATTAGAGAGTATAGAAGGGTTTTCGCTTGAAAGGGTCAAGATCAAGTTCAAGCGAAACCACAACATGCTAGTTCGCTTGAACTTGTCCTGGTCCATTTCAAGTGAACCTCCATCACTATATATAGGGCACTTGTTGATTCATTTGGTAACGCTTCAGGATTTGTAACGAAGTGCTGCCAAAATCTGTTCAGGTTGTAATTGATGTTATATTGAATCAAAGTGACAGATTTAATAGTATCAAGCTGTTTCCACGTCCGTTTCACTGATTCCGCCTTTGAATCGGATTACAAGCTCTTCTGATTGACTCGTTTGGGTCCAACAACGATCCTACACAATCTAACCCCCAAAATATGGTGACCGAGTCTTAAATCAACAGGTATGTACCCCCCTCCATTTGGTGAATCGATTAAGAATTGTTAGGTTATAACATTGTAATTTTTAGTTTTTTTTTTTCGTTTGTGAATTTGTTTGCAGGGAGCCATGGTTAGGGTGTTCTGTAGATTTGGGTTTAAGATGATGATTCATTCTGTAGGGTCTTTTCATGTTTATTGAAGAGTTGATTTATAAAGTTTGTCCTGTTAAACAATGTCTGTACGTTCGACAATGAATATAACAATTGATGATACCTTATCTAGGTTATAAATGAACCACCATCATTATTGTCACACCCCCAAAATCCACCTGCGGAGTACTACCGCTTGGAGGCGTGACTGACCAGGATCCAGCCACCAATCATACTGAACAAGCATATAAGTAGTTATAAAAATCCAACCAATACAATTGGTGTTCAAACAAAACATAGTTACGTTGCAAGCGGAAGCATAAGTCTTAAAAACAAGGCATAAGTTTAATTGTTTCAAAGTTTAACATGGCACACAGCCGTCCATGTCCCACAACGATCCTCCTCCATGCAAGCTCCAGCTAAGAACCTAAGGACCTGTAAAGCATGTAGTAACGAGTCAACAACAAGTTGAGTGAGTTCACGGTTGGGTGTTCGTTTTAAGTTGTTTCGAAAACAGTTTCCTTTATCTGGCAATCCTGCCGTGGGGGTTACCCCATAGTTAAAAACGTGACTTGTTTATTCCCGGTTACTCTGGCTATCCAGCCGTGGGGGCTTCCCCGTGTTAGTTATCTGGCATTTCGGCCGTGGGGGTTACCCCATGTATCCACTAGACTCGTTACCATATCGACTGCTGACTGTAGTCATGTTTATGTGCCCTGAAACTGTCAATGTCTATCATCATTGACGTGCCCCAGATCCATTAGTTCACGCCCGTCCTCTGCGGCACGGTGTGAGGTTTGTCAGACCTAAATAGCGCTATCTAACTAATGACCCGCTCGCCATTGGCCTGGCGATTAAGTCGATATAAAAATGAGGGACTTCGTGATAGAGTTTTGGTCTAGTATGTGTTATCTGTCCATGAGGACGAGGAATTACATTCCTGAACCATTGCTGTCCTACCCAAGGAGGACGAGGAACCCATGTTCCTTAACCCCAATTCCCGACCCCTGGGAATCCCATGCTTTGTAGAGGGTGTGAACTCACCTTGGTTTGCTCGGCAGATACACAGAAAAGTCAAGCAAGCAATATTGTGGTCACTCACGTCCTATCATAGTTGTACCATACAAATCAGGTTCATATTCAAGTAGTACACGTATGTTTCTAGCACATCACATCCAAGAATCATCCATGGCAGTCTATTAACATTCACGTTCAATCAGGAACGTACAAGATCTATGCATCAGGCCCAAGAGTCCGGCCCAATTACTTAAGCCCATAATCATGCAAGTCCAATTTCGCGTGCACAAGTGTGTGGTCTCGAGTCGAGACTGTACGGTCTCTACTCGAGACTGTGCGGTCTCGAGTTGTGCTCAAGTGTTCTTCGAGTCGCAAACGTGGGGGTCTCGGGTCATGCACGTTCTGGTTTCGAGTCGCAACCGGACTCGTAACCATAGTCTCGAGTCATGATGTTTGTGCTGATGAAGCATGGTCTCGAGTCGAGACTAGAGGTTCTCGACTCGCAACCTTGTGTCGAAACCGTGATCTCGAGTTGACATATGGTGGTCTCGAGTCGAGACTGAAGTTCTCGGCTGGGGACATGTGCTGAATTCCCCATTGTACTAGACCAATGGGATTTCACTGTTGTGATCTTTGTGTACTATCCAATAACAATGCACTAACATGTCTAATTGTCTAACACTTAACCAAAATAGATCAAACATGGCAAATTTTCAAATATCATAACACATTCATATCACATTCATCATGTTCTTCAAATATTCATGTAGTTCATCACATCATCATTCATATGGGTCTTAATCAAATGAAATCATGAACAACAACTTATCAACATTTATGATATCAACACAATAAATCACCCTAATAGTAAGCTTTCGGTTCTTAACACAAGAGTATAATATCCGATTTATATGAACATCATCTAACATACATGTGCAAGCCGATTTCATGAACATTAACCACCATGGTTTAAATCACATTTATCCACAAGACATCATAAGTTCATTAGGTAGCATCTCCGAAAACAAAACATGTTAGCCGATTATCAACATCACACACATCCGATTCACAACAACATCATCAAGCATACAACTAGTTAAATCATACCATTCATACTATCATTCAACAATAAACATTATAAAGGCACTAACCGATTGATGGGTTTCAAGGGCGAGTATGAAGCTTCCCAATGGGCGTGTGTGTGTGCCGATCCGAGAGTTCCTAGTGTCACCGGTTTGATCCGAGAATAAAGGAGAAGAAGTGTGATGTTTGGTGTCTAGGGTTTTAGTGAGAGGGAGTAGGAGAGTGTGTGTGTTAACCAAAGAAAATGGCAACATGGCTATCCATCAAGTTTATATATCCGCTCCAAGTAATGCACCCTAATGGGCTCTCGGTTGGGTTAAATGATGGCCCATCCGGCCCATGGTTTCATTGTTCACTCGAGACCACATGGTCTCGAGTTGGGTCCTTGTGTCGCGGTTCATACTAATACACACATACTATACATACAAGCATACATATACGCACACAGTTAAACACAACACGTAATCGCATGAAAGGTTCACTTATCATTAGTCACACGAGTTAACTAGTCACACGTTCAAGCAAGTACATCGAGATATAACGAAAGGTTCTAAATTTCGAGTTGTCACATCATCTCCAAGTTGAAAGAAATTTCGTCCCGAAATTTGGTAGGCACTCACTGAGGAAGCTAGTTAAGTTGTATGGTGTTCCCGGTTTTCCTGGGGTGTCACATCCACCCCCCGTTGATCTGGAATTTCGTCCCGAAATTCCGTAGCTTCGACCTTAGTAGTGGGTGTACTGTTTGCGAACAGTTGGGGATACTTTTGCTTCATCTGATCTTCGCGCTCCCAGGTGAACTCCGGGCCGCGACGTGAGTTCCAACGAACTCGAACGAGAGGTATTCTAGTGCTCTTGAGGACCTTAACATCCCGGTCCGTGATTTCAACTGGTTCCTCGACGAATCGTAACTGCTCGTCGATAGTGAGTTCCTTTAGAGGAACTGCGTGGGTTTCATCTGACAGACACTTCTTCAGATTCGACACGTGAAAAACGTTGTGAACTGCACCGAGTTCCGCTGGTAAGTTTAGTCTGTAGGCCACCCTGCCTATTTTCTCAATGACTTCGAAAGGTCCAACGTATCGTGGGTTAAGTTTGCTGCGTTTACCAAAACGAACCACACCCTTCCAGGGTGAAACTTTGAGTAGTACCCGCTCCCCAACCTGGAGCTCAAGCGGTTTCCTGCCCATGTCGGCGTAAACTTTCTGACGGTCGCGAGCTGCCGCCATGCGTTTTCGTATTTGGGCAATTTGTTCGGTCGTGTCTACCACATGTTCTGGACCAGTGATCTGACTATCTCCCACCTCTGCCCAGCAAAGAGGTGACCGGCATTTACGTCCGTACAATGCCTCAAATGGAGCTGCTTTAATGCTGGTGTGGTAGCTGTTATTGTACGAGAATTCCACCAGTGGCAGATGCTTCTCCCAGCGGTTGCCAAAATCGATTACACATGCACGAAGCATGTCTTCTAAGGTTTGAATAGTGCGCACGGACTGCCCGTCCGTCTGAGGGTGGTATGCTGTGCTCATATCTAAACGTGAGCCGAAGGATTTGTGCATTGCTTGCCACAACTCTGAAGTAAAGCGTGCATCTCGATCCGAGATAATAGAGGTGGGCACCCCGTGCCTCGAAACAACTTCCTTAAGGTATATTTCTGCAAGAGTGGAGAATTTATCCGTCTCCTTGATAGCCAAGAAGTGTGCAGATTTTGTGAGTCGATCCACGATCACCCAAATAGTATCGTTCCCGCGCTGGGATCTAGGCAGGCCAGTAACAAAATCCATGGAAATTTGCTCCCATTTCCATTGTGGTATCTCTGGTTGTTGGAGTAGGCCTGAGGGTTTCTAGTATTCAGACTTGACTCTCGCACAAGTCAAACACTTGCTGACATAAGTTGCGATGTGGGCCTTCATGCTAGGCCACCAATACGTGGTTCTGATGTCGTGGTACATTTTGTCCGAACCAGGGTGTACCGAGTAGCGAGACTTGTGTGCTTCGTCCATCACAAGCTCCCGTAGGTTGCCATAGAGTGGGACCCAAACGCGTCCCGTTACGTAGTAAGCACCGTCTTCCTTTTGTTCTAAGCGTTGCCTGGACCCGCGTAGGGCTTCAGCCCTGACGTTTTCTGGTTTCAGTGCTTCTATCTGAGCAGCTCGTATTTGGGAAGGGAGACTAGAGTGGATTGTGAGTTGTAAAGCTCGCACGCGCTTAGGCGCAGTGTCCTTTCGACTGAGGGCGTCGACCACAACATTGGCCTTGCCCGGGTGATACCTGATTGAGCACTCGTAGTCATTCAGTAGTTCGACCCATCGTCGTTGTCGCATATTCAGTTCCTTCTGCTTAAAGATATGCTCGAGGCTCCTGTGGTCGGTGTAGATCGCGCACTTGGTACCATACAGGTAATGCCGCCATAACTTAAGTGCAAAAACAACAGCTCCCAGCTCTAAATCGTGCGTAGTGTAGTTCTTTTCGTGAACCTTAAGTTGGCGTGAGGCGTAGGCTATAACTTTGTCTCGTTGCATCAACACGCAACCAAGACCCTGAATTGATGCATCGCAGTAAACCACAAAGTCGTCTGTGCCTTCCGGCAAGGAAAGGATAGGTGCACTACAAAGTCTATCCTTTAGGTGCTGAAATGCCAACTCCTGTGCGTTTCCCCAGCGATAAACAACGCCCTTCTGCGTTAGTGAGGTGAGAGGCTGTGCAATCTTAGAAAAATCCTTTATGAATCTCCGGTAGTATCCCGCCAAACCCAAGAATTGGCGAATTTCCTTCGGTGTACGAGGTGCAGGCCAGTTCTTAATCGAGTCTATCTTGGATGGATCAACGTGAATCCCATCCTTGTTTACCACGTGGCCTAGGAAATGGACTTCTCGAAGCCAGAAGTCGCATTTCGAGAACTTTGCATAAAGCCGTTCTGTTCGAAGGAGTTCCAGAATAAGTCGCAGATGCTGCTCGTGTTCCTCCCGACTCTTGGAATAGATCAGGATGTCGTCGATGAAGACTATAACGAACTTGTCCAGGTAAGGCTTGCACACTCGGTTCATCAAGTCCATGAAAACCGCAGGTGCGTTTGTCATCCCAAAAGGCATGACCAAAAACTCATAGTGTCCGTATCGAGTTCTGAAAGCTGTTTTGGAGACGTCCTCTTCCCGGACTCTCAGCTGGTGATAACCCGATCTCAAATCGATCTTCGAATAGTAGCTCGACCCTTGCAGCTGGTCGAACAAGTCGTCGATACGCGGTAGAGGATAACGATTCTTCACCGTCACTTTGTTGAGTTCCCGGTAGTCGATGCACATTCTGAAAGTACCGTCCTTCTTCTTTACAAATAATACTGGAGCCCCCCAGGGCGATGAGCTTGGACGAATAAAACCCTTATCCAGGAGCTCTTGTAGTTGCGTAGAGAGTTCCTTCAACTCTGATGGGGCTAAACGATAAGGTGCACGGGCTATGGGCGCAGCTCCAGGAGCTAGTTCGATCTGAAACTCGACTTGGCGATGGGGCGGAAGACCAGGTAATTCCTCAGGAAATACCTCTGGATAATCGCGCACAACTGGAAAATCTTCTATCTTCTTCTCTTCTTCTGAGGTTTCAGTAACGAGAGCCAAAATGGCAGTGTGGCCCTTTCGCAAGCACTTTTGGGCCTTAAGGAGAGAAATGACGTTCTCAACAGCACTCCTCTTGTCGCCATGAATCATGAGAGGTTCACCACCGGAACCTGGAATACGGACAATCTTCTCGTTGCAAAGAATCTCTGCTCGGCGTTGGGATAACCAATCCATCCCAATGACAACGTCGAAACTACCCAAGACGATAGGAATAAGGTCGATAGAGAAGGTCTGGTCAGCGAGAATGAGTTTACAACCCTTGACTACGTGTGTGGCTTCTAAACTCTTACCATTTTCTAGCTCTACGGTGTGCTTGTTGTTCAAAGGTGTTGGAATACGCTTAAGCATTCGACTAACTTCTAGTGACATGTAGCTAGTATCGGCACCCGAATCAAATAAAACTGAAACATAAAAGTCGTCGAGAAGGAACTTACCCGCCACAACATTGGGGTCATTCCTTGCTTCGCCTTGGCCGATCACGAACGCCCGCCCCCTAGCGCCATTGTTGTTGTTCCCATTGTTACCATTCCCCTGATTGTTGTTATTGTTTTTGTTGTTGTTCTGGTTCCTGTTCAGTTGGGGACAGTCTCTCTTGAAGTGGCCTTCAGCTCCACACTGAAAGCACCCTTTGTTATCGCCCTGCTGCTGCTACTGGCGCTGGTTCTGTTGAGCTTGGTGACGATTCTGATTGGCGGGGTATAAGCTCCTGCAATCCTTTGCAGCGTGACCAGGCTTGTTGTACCGATGACAGTTGCCCCTGGTGCATGGCCCGCTGTGGTGCAGGCTGCAGCGATTGCATTTGGGGTGATTTCCTTTGTACCCACCATGGCCTTGACCACCAGACAATTGCTGATTAGGGCTCTTGTAGTCATCAGTCTTTCTCTGTTGAGACTGGGACTGAACAGAAGTCGAACCCTTACTTGAAGTTCCATCCCATTTCCGTTTGTTGTCACTAGGGGTACCAGAAGTAGTTGCAGCACCTATGCGTTTTGGTAACTTGTTCTGCTCCACCGCCTGGTCCGTGAGACGGTGAGCCAACTGAACAGTTTGCTGGTAGGTGGCGAGGTTCGCTGAAGTCACATGACTTTGGATTTCCGGCACTAAGCCCTGAAGAAATAGTTCGATGGGAGGATCCACCATAGTAGGGCACATAATTGCCAGTTCGTTCGACCTTTTCACATAAGCTTCAATTTCGGACCCCGTCATCTTGAGGTTGAAGAACTCCACTTCCAGTTTGTGAATCTCATCACGACTACAGTATTCTTCCTTGATCATTTCCTTAAAATTCTCCCATGGGGTGGCGTTAGCAGCAACCAACCCCAGCATCTGAACCTGAGCGTTCCACCATGTGAGGGCTAAACCCTCGAGAGTACCAGTAGCATACTTCACCCTGCGCGCCTCAGGGCATTCGCACATTTCGAACACAGATTCTAACTTCTCAAACCAGTGTAGGAGACCTACTGCTCCTTCAGTGCCGCTAAAAGTAGTTGGTCGGCAGTCCATGAAAGTCTTAAAAGTGCATACGGGTGGCTGAACATGCTGACCTATCGTAGGTGAAAGAAAAGACAGAGTTTAACACAAAGGTTGGTTCACGAGAGTGGGATCCTAAAGATCATAGAATGAGTTCGGACTGCAGGATATACCTCCTGCGTGTGCAGCTGCAAGTGCTGCGGCAACTCGTTCGTTGATCAGAGCCGTCAACTGGGCTTGTGTCAGGTTAACGCGTCCATACATGATCTTCATATCAAGAAGAACGTGAGTGAGAGGGGTTCGCGAAAGTACGACGATAAAATAGAGTAAGCACGCACGTGTTCAAGCAACAGTAGTTATACTAACCCAGCATGCCATAAGCAATGTACTATGTAACTAACAAGTAGGCAATATATACACAGATCATATCACCTAGAATGTCGAGCCTTGCATGTGGAGCGAAGCGTCGTTGTGGACCGTCGAGCACTGTACAGGTTATAGTCTGGTTTTAACAAAAACGTTTTCCCCTTTATTAAAACCAAGTTCACTATAACCAATGGCTCTGATACCAATCTGTCACACCCCCAAAATCCACCTGCGGAGTACTATCGCTTGGAGGCGTGACTGACCAGGATCCAGCCACCAATCATACTGAACAAGCATATAAGTAGTTATAAAAATCCAACCAATACAATTGGTGTTCAAACAAAACATAGTTACGTTGCAAGCGGAAGCATAAGTCTTAAAAACAAGGCATAAGTTTAATTGTTTCAAAGTTTAACATGGCACACAGCCGTCCATGTCCCACAACGATCCTCCTCCATGCAAGCTCCAGCTAAGAACCTAAGGACCTGTAAAGCATGTAGTAACGAGTCAACAACAAGTTGAGTGAGTTCACGGTTGGGTGTTCGTTTTAAGTTGTTTTGAAAACAGTTTCCTTTATCTGGCAATCCTGCCGTGGGGGTTACCCCATAGTTAAAAACGTGACTTGTTTATTCCCGGTTACTCTGGCTATCCAGCCGTGGGGGCTTCCCCGTGTTAGTTATCTGGCATTTCGGCCGTGGGGGTTACCCCATGTATCCACTAGACTCGTTACCATATCGACTGCTGACTGTAGTCATGTTTATGTGCCCTGAAACTGTCAATGTCTATCATCATTGACGTGCCCCAGATCCATTAGTTCACGCCCGTCCTCTGCGGCACGGTGTGAGGTTTGTCAGACCTAAATAGCGCTATCTAACTAATGACCCGCTCGCCATTGGCCCGGCGATTAAGTCGATATAAAAATGAGGGACTTCGTGATAGAGTTTTGGTCTAGTACTTGTTATCTGTCCATGAGGACGAGGAATTACATTCCTGAACCATTGTTGTCCTACCCAAGGAGGACGAGGAACCCATGTTCCTTAACCCCAATTCCCGACCCCTGGGAATCCCATGCTTTGTAGAGGGTGTGAACTCACCTTGGTTTGCTCGGCAGATACACAGAAAAGTCAAGCAAGCAATATTGTGGTCACTCACGTCCTATCATAGTTGTACCATACAAATCAGGTTCGTATTCAAGTAGTACACGTATGTTTCTAGCACATCGCATCCAAGAATCATCCATGGCAGTCTATTAACATTCACGTTCAATCAGGAACGTACAAGATCTATGCATCAGGCCCAAGAGTCCGGCCCAATTACTTAAGCCCATAATCATGCAAGTCCAATTTCGCGTGCACAAGTGTGTGGTCTCGAGTCGAGACTGTACGGTCTCTACTCGAGACTGTGCGGTCTCGAGTTGTGCTCAAGTGTTCTTCGAGTCGCAAACGTGGGGGTCTCGGGTCATGCACGTTCTGGTTTCGAGTCGCAACCGGACTCGTAACCATAGTCTCGAGTCATGATGTTTGTGCTGAGGAAGCATGGTCTCGAGTCGAGACTAGAGGTTCTCGACTCGCAGCCTTGTGTCGAAACCGCGATCTCGAGTTGACATATGGTGGTCTCGAGTCGAGACTGAAGTTCTCGGCTGGGGACATGTGCTGAATTCCCCATTGTACTAGACCAATGGGATTTCACTGTTGTGATCTTTGTGTACTATCCAATAACAATGCACTAACATGTCTAATTGTCTAACACTTAACCAAAATAGATCAAACATGGCAAATTTTCAAATATCATAACACATTCATATCACATTCATCATGTTCTTCAAATATTCATGTAGTTCATCACATCATCATTCATATGGGTCTTAATCAAATGAAATCATGAACAACAACTTATCAACATTTATGATATCAACACAATAAATCACCCTAATAGTAAGCTTTCGGTTCTTAACACAAGAGTATAATATCCGATTTATATGAACATCATCTAACATACATGTGCAAGCCGATTTCATGAACATTAACCACCATGGTTTAAATCACATTTATCCACAAGACATCATAAGTTCATTAGGTAGCATCTCCGAAAACAAAACATGTTAGCCGATTATCAACATCGCACACATCCGATTCACAACAACATCATCAAGCATACAACTAGTTAAATCATACCATTCATACTATCATTCAACAATAAACATCATAAAGGCACTAACCGATTGATGGGTTTCAAGGGCGAGTATGAAGCTTCCCAATGGGCGTGTGTGTGTGCCGATCCGAGAGTTCCTAGTGTCACCGGTTTGATCCGAGAATAAAGGAGAAGAAGTGTGATGTTTGGTGTCTAGGGTTTTAGTGAGAGGGAGTAGGAGAGTGTGTGTGTTAACCAAAGAAAATGGCAACATGGCTATCCATCAAGTTTATATATCCGCTCCAAGTAATGCACCCTAATGGGCTCTCGGTTGGGTTAAATGATGGCCCATCCGGCCCATGGTTTCATTGTTCACTCGAGACCACATGGTCTCGAGTTGGGTCCTTGTGTCGCGGTTCATACTAATACACACATACTATACATACAAGCATACATATACGCACACAGTTAAACACAACACGTAATCGCATGAAAGGTTCACTTATCATTAGTCACACGAGTTAACTAGTCACACGTTCAAGCAAGTACATCGAGATATAACGAAAGGTTCTAAATTTCGAGTTGTCACAATTATGTACCAACTGTTGTTACTTGCTTCTTTACATGTTTCCATATAATCTCGTATTTGGATTAGAAGTAAGATTTTTAAATAATGAATTGCTTCCTTTGGCAACTTCTCTTTGAAAAAATTAGAATCATAATCAGTTCACCTAAAAGCGCGGTGCAAAAGTATGTGAGTTCTTTACTTCTTTTGGATTTATTTTTGTTTTTGTTTAAAAGTAAGCAAGTCTGTTTATTCATTGTAGAAGTGGAGTATAAAAGATGCATCTTGGTATTTTTAATAGATGAAAGGAACTCAAAAAGGGTAAATTATAATCAAGACTCAGTTCAGATGGAAATTTATCGTATCTAAAATGTTTATTGATTGCTACACTAGTAACAAAGTGATGGTCATAATCAACAAAGTGAACGGAGAAGTTGTAGTTCACGTTGTCGACAATAGAATAATCGTTATTTGGGACACCAGGTGTTTGATGTAATGTTTGCTAGTTGTAGTTCAATTTGTTTCGTAATCACGGTGTTGAATGAGTGTTAATAGAAGATATTGAATTGATTCTACAGAACTTGCATCAAGGATATCCAACTAAGACTATGATCAGGTTTCTTAAAGCGCGAGACGGGAACATCTCCAAAGATCATAACATGGTTAAATTAAAATCACTCTGTTTACATGTGCATAAACCTATAATTTCTGTAGAGTTTTATAGACCGTGAGGGACTAGAAGCTTATAGGGATGTCAAGTTACACAAAAGATGTATGTCTGCAGCTGATACTATATGTTTACATTGAGTATATTATGTGAGTTCTAGATCTATAGACATCAATGTGATCTTAACTCATTCTTTTTTTTTTTTGAAACTATCACTAGTAGAAAATCTATTTTTCTGGGTGCTTCAAAAAGTTATATTGAGCGGCCAGGACCCAAAACCGCCCAAAATACTTTTGTATTTGTCTCAAAACCAAAGAACTGCCCAAATTAAAAACTAATCGCCAAGAAAACACATATTTCAGGGTAGTTTAAGCTAGCCAAAAAAAAAACTTTGTGTTTTTTTTTCAGCGAAACTAAGATTGCGGGGAGTGGGGGCGTTGGTTGGGCGAGGGAAGTGAGGCAACGCTGGCTAACCCACTCCGTGCCAGCGCTGGGTTTGGCATTACCCAGCTAGCGTCGCTTGAACCCTGGTGTGGGATGGGGGGGGGGGTGAGTTGGCTAGCCAGGATTAGATGTTAATTTTTTACCGTTTGCCATAGTCGTTTGGCATGGCGGTTTAATGGAGATCGCGAAGATTGAGTGGAGGCACGACGGGAATCCAGAATTTAAGTGGGTTCTCCACTTTAATATTTATAGACCTTTTTTTATTTTTTAGGAATTACCTTTTTTATTTTTTAGGATTTAATAAGTAGTTTTTTTTTTTAATTTTTCGGAAGTTATGTTATTTTTCTAAAAATAATATAAGTTTGTATTTTATTTTATAAATCTCAAATATATATAAAAAATAAAGTAAGCCAACATGACAGCCCAACACCGCTAACCCACGTCGCTTCCACACCCCACCTTTTTTGTGGTGGTCCAGTGAAACCCACAATCGCCAGTGTCGAGCAAATCCCCCAATCCAAGCTCCCACTCCCCGTAGTCTAAGTCTAAGATGTTCACCGAAAAAGAACTTTGTTTTAGGTGAAGAATTTATTAAAATGAAAAAGTTGAAATTCCCTCCACTATTTTCCGCCTCCTAATTCCCTTTTCCCCCTCAATTTACACTGATGCATACTCGATCCCCAAAGTTACCCCTAAAACTCAATGCTCTCAAACTTCCAACCATCCATCTCTTTATTGCTCATTCAATCTTGTTCCTTCTATTTCCGGTGAACCACTAGTCGAGTAGACGACCCAACCTCGTCTATTACTCATCCGGCACTGCTTTAGCCATTGATATGGTTCGATTGCGGTTTATGAACCATAGAAGCATCTTTCACATATGATATTAGGTTTAGGTTATGGTTTCTCATTATGTTTTTGTATATGTATTAGGATCATTATTATTTACATATTGGTTGTTGTGTGTATATGTATTATGTATGTATTCACAATATGTATATGTTTATTTATGTTGTTTTTTGTTTATGTTAGGTTTGAAGAAGTACACCAACCACTCGATGAAATGCTTAACCAAACTGACTACTTCTTACATAATGCTGAGTTATTGTTTATATTCTTGAAAATGATTTTGACGACCAATTTTCTTAGACGTCCTGTTAGATTTATTTACACTTTTAATATTGGATTCATGGATAATGTTATTGATATTATTGAACATGCACTTTTACTTAATCAACATTGATTTACACTCAAACTTTTGTGTCTGATGAATAAGGATGCATTTGATGTCTCAATCTTTGTAACACCTCGTAAAATCATGTCCAATATAGTATCGACACGTGTCATGGACTTTAAACGTGTTACAAATTGAATATGAGGGACTAAAGTTGACAAACGAAGAAAATATATGTATTTAAGGATACAAAGTGTCAACATTTGATAATTATGCCTTTTAACAACCCTACACGATGTTTATACCCTTAAAACGAATGTATCATGAAGCATATGAAACCGTTTGTGGAAGAAAGTGAAAGTTTACAAGACGCGAGGATTAAATGTGTCAACATGTTTAAGTTATACCTCTGAGTAACCTTTTAGCGAACCCGGAGCCTTGTAACAATTAATTATACTCCCAAGAATAAGTGGTAAAAATTTCACAAGGTTTCGATATCGTATGAGAAAGATACGCTAACTTTCGTAATTAAGGGGTTAAAAGCGTCAACGAGGCAAAACTTGTGTTTTCGGTCATCGTTTAACGAAACTGGACCTAATGATGATTGGTTATATCTCATGGATCATAGAAATATAAATTTCATGGGTTAAAAGAGCTTAAAATGGAAGAAATTACGCTCTTGAAGGTCCAGGGGGTGAAAATGTCATTGTTTGAAACTTGTTGATCAGACCAGCCACATGCTGGCGTCACGCCACCAGTGAGGCACTCCTCCGTCACGCGACGCGACGGACTGCCAGCTCAGAAAAAGTTTGTTTAACGTGGCAGCTTGCATGTTTGCTAAATTCCGCAAGTTTGCCACCCTCTAGCTGCTTGAAACACGTCCCTAGACACTTGTTTTCATCTCTGGAGTTGCCATAACACCTGGATCAATCTCCATGATCTTCCTTGGCTATATATAGAGCTCATTGTTGCAACATTTGAGCACCTCACTTGAAAACTTTCATAGCACTTGTTCTGGAGATTCCTGGAGCTCAAGACCACTTCCTAAGGATCATTAGTCGTGCATAGGACTTTAGTAAGTGTCCTTAACCTCTCTTAATTCAGTTTTATTAGTTTAATGGCCTAAAGTCAAACCCATCGTAATTAAGGTTTGACTTAGTGATTAATCACTAATGGTCCAGTCAATTCTCGAATTGAAAGTAGCTTTGAGTTGGTAATTATGTGGGTAATAAACCCTTAAAAGGGCACCCTCTGATTCCCACTCTAACTAGGTCAATTGTCGGGTCAAAGCTAATTATAAAAAGTCAACAGAAAGCTATTTTTCGCATAAACACATAATTAACAATGTAGAAGCTATCAAACCTGTTTTATCACTCATATAACTTGGTAATCATTGTAAGAACATGTCTAAACATGTTCAACCCGATAATTTTCTGTTTAAGCTCGGTTCGGAACAGAAAGTCGCGAAAGTAGACTTTTGCTTTGACTTTCAGTTCTGACCCAATGTAGCATATTTTAGAAATGCCTTAGAGCTCAATTAGGACCAGGTTATAGATTAGTGTAACCCTCTGAGGTTATACAATTTGGTTCATTAGTTATTCGATTCATGTACATGTTTCCGTTATATGCCTAAATGTTGATCATAATGCCCTTTTGACCTTAAAACAAGATTTTTGATAATGTGAGAGGACAAAAACCTTTATTACTGATTTATAAACATGTCCCTAAATTTTCACATCAGTTTGAGGTCTAGATTAAGAGTTATGCTCAATAGCGTAATTAGAAAGCTTTCTATTAATTAAATGGCGTAATTAGCATAAAGCCTATATAAACCCAATTTTTGATACCAAACTTTTTACCTACCGAGGTAAAATAATATTTTGGGATTTTTGAAGATTTTTAGTTATTTTTAAGCTGAGCATAACATAGGGTTATAGCTTTGATTCGGTAATTGTCGGTTTTGCCCTTTTGGCCTATAAAATGAGTTTTACATAATATTTTGATACCAAACATTTTGCTACTGATTTTATATAATAAATAAAATATTTTGAGTCTTCTGGAATGATAAAAATATCAGCTTTTCTTTAAAAACCCGGAACTCGCTTAAAACCGTCTTTTTACGCGTTTAAAACGCATAGTATGTATTAAAACCATTTTTCTCATATAAGACTTAATACCTACTGATGTTTTTAGTAAATTTTTATATTTTAACAGTAAGATAAAGTTTTGAACTCAGATTTCTAAAATTTACCTTTTAAAGCTTATGTGAATTACCAAAATGCCCCTACGGTGCATAGTTTAGTTATAAAAGGTAAATTTCACATATATGTAATACCCTACTGTTATGACTTATAAAAAATAAATGTTTTTACTGATTATATCAGACCTGAAAGTCATATTAGTATTTAAACTCTTTTATAACCTTTAAAATGACCAAAATACCCCTACGGGGCATAATTTGAGTTTAAATCCATTTTGGGCATAATGGAAGGTATCTTACTGATATCACAACATATTTAAGGCATATTAACTTAGAAAACCTGTTCATGACTCATTCGGTTACCCGTTACGCATTAGTCGCGTTCGGTGCGGTTTATGTAACTAGTTTGCATAAATTAACCGAAACGGGTCAACCCTTATCGTTTTTATCTCAAAATCCAGAATGTGTTTAGTTTACCCATATTATACAAGTATACAAACTTGTCGGGTCTAAACCACACTCTAATCCGGTCATCGCTTAATCGTGCGTTTTGAACCGTATATCTTCCTTTAAAACTAACCGGTCTAAGTTTAGGCTAAATTAAGACCCGTTAGGAATCTAATAGGTTATTAAAAACCTTCGTTCCAGATTAGGACCCCAGTAAAAGCTACTTGCACTCACTGATTTTGATATATACTTGTTCAGGTAAATACTTTTAACTTATTTTCCCTTATACGGGCTTGGGGTACGGTATATAAAATACCGCTTGGTCGGGCATTGAATTGTTAATCATATGAAGGTTAATTTATTGAGATGACCCGTTTAATCTGTTTTGTTTGCTTAAAGCCTTTGGGGGTGAAGGGGTAAGGTCCCAAAACCCTCATAGTAAGTGCCTGGGACCATACCACAACCTTGCTTTTCAGCCTTGTACCTTGCGCGGCCGCGCACTGGTCTCACAAAAGGAAGACTTAAAAGAACAGTCAACAATCAACACTTACGCGCCAAAGGGAAATCATAAGTCCTTGCGCTTCCTCCCACAAAGCAAAGGGTAAAAATCCTACATTAGACATTTCCGCCCCATATCCAGACTTGGATATTATTTACCCAGACTTGGGATTCATTTATTCAGTTGTCTCCACACGATAAGGTGCCACACCAGATCACAGCAGTAATCTTCTAGAGGAAATACAATCGTGCACCACCAAGACGGTTATAACCGTCTGGACACGTGTCACCATCTTAGTCATCCCTGAAATCACAATGAAAGCATGTAATTGGAGAGTAATCTCCACTTGATCACTTTACACGTGGCAAACCCCCAGCCTTCGATCTGAGCCACGATCCGTGTGCTCTCACGTTGGATCCAGAAGCTTAACGGAAGGAAATGTAACCACTTACAGGGTTAGCATCTTCCGTTCACTTTTTCACTAACGGGTTTTCCCGCCCAAAAGACTCCCGGTTATAAATATGAGAAAGAACCCAGGTATGAATTCAAGTTACTCACACTTCTCAAATACATCTTCTTCTTCATAACCCATACTGATTCTCACACCGGAGTCGGGTCAAGGAGAGAACCCTCTTCTCCCCTTGGCGAGGCTAACGGTGCTTCTTTTTTGCAGAGTTATCAGAGAAGGAGATCAGTTATAACCGAATTAGATGAGAGGAAACCCACCTTTTTATGCGGATTCAAACCCCCTAGATATCTCGGTTCCGACCATTTATCTAGTGTTTCTTCATTGGCGCCCACCGATTCCTCTGTCTTATCAGTTTTTATCTCCTTTCGATTCAGTTCTTTTCATTCTCAACTTTAGCATGGCAGAAAACTCATCATCTCATCGGCAAGCCGGTCCTCGACCGAACGTCGGAAAAAATTTTCAAGTGGAAGGAATCCCAGAAGATGCCTCGGATGATAACGAGGTTCAATCCAATCGAGCAAATGACCCTGTCACTCCAGGAGTGTTACCAGCAAACCCTGCTCAATCAATTCTGCCACCAGGAGAAACTCCAATTTCCTGGTACGTTAGGTCTCAAGGGGCACTAAACGCAGTATACACACAGCTGTGTGCTCAGACTGCTCCCTTAACTCAGTCACGGAGACCAGGATCCCGTGCTAATGCTTCTCAACGGGAAGATTCAACTTACGAAAATACAGAAGGTCATGCCAGATCTACAGCAAAACGTGAGTACACTCAGTCAGGAAGTTACCAGAGAGAACACCATGGTGAACCACACCCTCATCGAAGACAATTGGTTCATGATAGGTTGGGTTCCCAACGGGATACTCATACCGATGAATCCGATCCAACATACCGTTTAAGTGCAAACACCAGTGTGTTCAATCGACTGCAGCCAAACTATAACAAGTGCAGGCCTCGTGTGGTTTATAACCCTGAGGCAGAACACAACTATGATTTGATTTACCGCCCTGCAGAAGCAGCGGAAAATTCAAAGTTCATAATGGAAATAGCTTTAGCTCCGCTTGAGAAAGCTAAATTACCATCCAACATAGGGAAGTTTAATGGGCTAACAGACCCCGATGACCACCTGAGAGTGTTTACCAGCGCAGGTTTGGTTGGGGGTTGGACCCTCCCACTATGGTGTCATCTGTTCGTGCAGACCCTGACCGGCCCAGCACGAATCTGGTTCGATAACCTACCAACCGGACATATCGAATCATGGAAGGATCTGCGCGAAAAGTTTTTGACACACTTTAGCCAGCTACGGCGTTCCATTCGTGATACATCCGACGTCATGAACATTTGGCGCCGTGATGACGAAAATCTGGAGGATTTCATCACCAGATACAATAAAGAGGTATTGGAGATTGGCGGTGTTCACGAACAACTAATCCGTGCTCAATTCAAGTACGCGGTTAGATGTGATGACATGATTAAGGTCTTATCTGGAACAGAGGGCCTTCCAAAAAGTTGGGAGAAGATAATGGCGGCGGCCAAGGTTTACGCGCAAACTGAGAAAAACCTTACCACAAATTGGCCACCGCCACCACACAATAGGCCCGCGGACTTGAGCTCAACCGGCGAAAGGAGGTTTAAGAAATCATGGCGTGAGTCTGGATCAGGAATTCGTTCATCTAAAGATGCTCGCGCAATAATCAACAAACTCACCACACAGAGGGAGAACAAACAGGAGAATAGGGAGAGACAGTGGACTCCCCTAACAAAGACCCCGGCGGAGGTTTTGAGTACTGAAGACTATCAATTCAAACCTCCGATCCCAATGAAAAATAAGCGTGGACAAGACCTGGCACAATACTGCGAATATCATAAAGACAACGGGCATACCACTAACAACTGCATCTCTCTACGCACAGAAATAGAGAAAGCCCTCAAGAGCGGCGAACTCACACATTTGCTTCAAAATGTGCGCAAAGAGATTAAGCAGATAACCCGGGGTGAGGAGGGCCCAATCAAAAGGGCAAAGACTTAAGGAGCAACTCTATGAATTTCCTGCTGAAAAACACGACCTATCAAGTGAAGCAGGAATATTAGAGAGTAAGTTAAGTTTCACATAATTATATTAGCAAGACTTTGTAAAAGCCTCTGTGCTCTATCCTTAAATAAAATTGCAAAGTTTATATTATTTTTGTGTTTACAAAATGCATGCAATTTCTTTTAGTAAGCGCAAAAACATTATGGTAGTTATAAAACAAGCTTCATGCACGGTCAGTGATCACGTCACAAACGACCATAAGTTCACACATGAGCTTTATACCAACTTCATTCGCCTTACTCAATAAAAGCAATTGTGGCCATGCAAAATATTGTAAAATCATCAAGCAAAACAAATAGAAACATCATGTTATTCTCAGCGTACAAATACGCCTTAAAAACTTTCAAACACGACAGTGTTTAAGTTACTTGCGCAACAGCGCACCAACAAAAATAGGGATTTACATCCCAAATATTACAAAGAAATTGTTCAATACATTTTCAACCTATGACAAATCTTCACCCTCATCCGGAAAGATTTCCTTTAGTTGCGCTACGTGATCGTCAGATTGAAGCGCAACATTTATCAGCTCCATAACCGGAAGTTGTAAATTGTTAAACTCTGTCTTTAAGGCAGCAAGCTCAACACCAGTATCCACGCCAAAAGTTGCGGATCTACTAACATCCCAGTCAACCTTTAAAGCGCTATTTACATGCTGAGAGCACTCAGCATATCCTTGGGCATACCCATCTCTGCGCGCGACAACAACTAACCGCCCAACAGTTTTATCCAACTCTTCAGAATTTAGCACTGACTCAGCAACCTGTAAAAGTAACAAAGGTTGAATATCAAGAGAGCACATTAACAGTTCCACAACAAAAAGGAGAAAAAGAAACTTACACAGGCAATACCATGATCTTTCAACCAGGCCATATCATTCTTCAAAGGTTCAAGCTCGCTTTCCGCTGTAACCCGCGCCGTTTCTGAATTTTCCAACTTATCTTCAACTTCAGTCAAATGGCAGGAGGTTTCAGTATTCTCGGAATGCGCAAGCTCCAGATCCTTCTTAAGTTGTTCCTGACCAGAAAGCAAAGCAGTAAGTTCTTCTAACTCTTTATCTCTAAGGGCAAGAGTGGCGAAAGCTTGTACCTCTCATTGCTCACTGCGCTCCCTATGGGAACGCGCCTCCGCCAGCGCAGCTTCTGCATCAGTTTTTTCTTTCTTTAACCTTTCCACCTCCGCACCTTGGTTCTTCAGTTTTTCAACCTCAGCCTTGAGGTTATTAATGATATTACGAAGGTTGGCCTTCTCAGCATTATCTTTTTTTCACAAATTTTCCTCCAGTTTTTGCGTTCCTTGGAAAGGAGAGCAGATTCAGCTTCCGCTTTCCTCTTCCAACCAGCAACGGACCATTCCTCAGTCTTGCGCTCAGCTTCAAACTTGGCCTGATCAGCTTCCAATTTAGCCTTCAGTTGAGCCAAGCGCTTCTCATCTTTGGCAAACTTCTTTTGAGACACCTTAAAGGTTTCCCGCTCCTTATGCATACTATACCACTCACGCACTATGCGGTGAGTAGTAGACACATGAGAGGCAATTTCTTCAAGGTAAGTTTGATAGGTTTGTTCATAAGACCGGCCTTCTTGAAATTTGATTTCTCCAGGTGGAAGTATCCCCTGCAACCAATCTTGGCACACGCGCCAATCCGAGAAAGTATCACCTTTCTTCAAATTCCAAATAGGGGCGTGAGGCTCGGAGGCATCTTTCTCCGTATAGGTCCGATAGTAGTAATCCCCCAAAGTTTCTTCTGGGCGGATTGGAGAATGTTTTCCAACACCAGCAGAGGAGCCCTGCTCCTCAGCTGTCACCTTCTCAACACGATCAGGCATAGCATCAGAAGGTTTAGGGGAAGAAGTCGAAGTTTTTCCAGCAGCTTGTTCTTTCCCCAGATCTTGAACAACAGTTTCAGGGGTTTGTGGATTACCAGCACCATCCACCACACCTGGATCAACAACTTTTTCAGTCTCTGTAGCAATATCAACAGGCTTCTCAGCCTCAACAGTCTTCTCCACACCACCATCAGTAACCCCCGTAGGCTCTAACTGGTCAACAACAGAAGCACGCGGAGGGGTGGGTGGAAGCTTCTCATTTACCACAGATTGCAGTTCCGTGGGAACAGGGGAAACAGGAACCTCTAGAAAAACAACAAGAATCTTTAAAGATTTAACGCGCATAAAGAAAACAAGAAAAGGCAACACTTACCAGGAACAGATTCTGAAATAAAAGCATCAAGATTCCCTTTTCTGGTAATTTTCTTCCTCTGAATTTTCTTAGAAGGCTGACCCTCCACATCAGTATCAGCTTGTTTCCTTTTACCAGCCTTCCTGTGCACCAAGTGTTCAGGACTAGAATCCAAATCGATAGGATCACTTGGGTTGGATGGGGGAATATCAGCAGAATCCCTCGGTTCAGGTTTTGGTTCTCGAACAGTTACTGCAGGGGTAAGACCCTCCAAAGAATCCGAAACCACCACATAATCACACCTGGAGTCAGAGGAACGTCGCATTCCTTTCTTCTCTCCAACATTCTTTGCCTTCAAAGTTTGAACTCTAACAGCCTCACCCTTCTTCGGCGCAGAGGTAGAGGTCGCTGCGCGTTTCTTCTTTTCAGGGCCTATGCCCAAATTCAACAACTCACCTACAAAAGCGCAAAAGAACAACTTACCCACAAGCGCACAAAGGAAAACAGAAACAAATATAGCTTACCAGCACCAACGGCAGGCTGAACAGATAGGTCCGCATCCCGCGGAAGAGCAAAGTTCTTCACAATCCGGTGGTACCAAAGCTCCTCGTCAGGTTTCTTCTTAATGGTACCCATTTTTCCGCCTTCCCTCTTGAACGCAACAACATACAGCGACACAACTACAAGGGAAAAAAGGCAAGTTCAAAAAAAAAGAAGAAAGAAAAGAAAAGGAAGAAAAAGCCCCAAACATACCATGACCTTCCTCCGTGTATACTGGCTTGTCATCACGATCCATCTTCCAATTCAAGCTCATGCCGGCTCCAACGAGAGCTTTCTCCGGAAAAACAATGTTGGGAACATCCTTCAAATCTTGATACCAGTTCTCATCAACAGGGGTCTGAATCGTTTCAATCGGAACATCTTCCTTCCCTCTCAAAACCATCCTCACCGGAATCACTCCGGCCTTGATAAAAAAGAATTTTTGTTTCCAATCGTGAAAGGATTTTGGAGGTTGCTGTAGAATCTTCTTTGCAGACGCCCTCTGAACGAACGAGTAAAATCCTTGGGTGCAGTGCATCTGGTGAAAAACCCTAAATCAAGAAACAGTTGGCTCAATATGCATTGTCCGACACACAAATTCAAAATGCCGAACCCTAACCATGCCAATAGGGTGAAGTTGGGAGATATGCAACTTATAGTACTCAAGGAATTCAAGAAAAAATTTAGTAACAGGTAAACGAAAGTTGCCTTCACAGAAAAAATCCCAAAACAGGGTAATATATCCAGCCGGAGCATCCGCTGCAGTCTGCCCCTCTTCAGGGTATAGAGCACCCCAGTTTTCCGAAAATTTAAAATTCCGAACCAGACCATCGAAGGTCGCCCTAGGCCACTTTAATGGTGGAAGTTCAGTCGACATCTCTTCAGAAAGATCTTCTTGGTGTTATCCGGTTGACATAAGAAGAAGGAATAATAAACCCTTTAGAAGAAAGAAGGAACAAGAAAGTTTCTCAACAAAACAATGATTACACAGAATGGGGGTTACTTAAACGTTATATACTCACCGCAATAAATAGCATCGGTAACCACCATAGCACCTTTTCCAGATATCACAGTTACCCAAGCAACAGAGCGAGTGAAAACCAACACCAACGCGCTTACACGCGCGCGTGCAGAACACGGACAGTAAGAAACAACTGACAGTGACAGCCTGTCACTCAGTTTTACTGTACCAATTTCATTTAAGGTCAAAGATTTTCAAAAATCATTACAAGAAAACAAAATGAATCTTCCCATAGAAGTTTCCACATTTTCGAGCCAAAAAACTTTCCTTCTTATAAAGTCCAGTGCTCCACTTACTTGCATAAGTGCAACACTAGACTGGGGGGACTTGAAGGGGTAAGGTCCCAAAACCCTCATAGTAAGTGCCTTGGACCATACCACAACCTTGCTTTTCAGCCTTGTACCTTGCGCAGCCGCGCACTGGTCTCACAAAAGGAAGACTTAAAAGAACAGTCAACACTTACGCGCCAAAGGGAAATCATAAGTCCTTGCGCTTCCTCCCACAAAGCAAAGGGTAAAAATCCTACATTAGACATTTCCGCCCCATATCCAGACTTGGATATTATTTACCCAGGCTTGGGATTCATTTATTCAGTTGTCTCCACATGATAAGGTGCCACACCAGATCACAGCAGTAATCTTCTAGAAGAAATACAATCGTGCACCACCAAGACGGTTATAACCGTCTGGACACGTGTCACCATCTTAGTCATCCCTGAAATCACAATGAAAGCATGTAATTGGAGAGTAATCTCCACTTGATCACTTTACACGTGGCAAACCCCCAGCCTTCGATCTGAGCCACGATCCGTGTGCTCTCACGTTAGATCCAGAAGCCTAACGGAAGGAAATGTAACCACTTACGGGGTTAGCATCTTCCGTTCACTTTTTCACTAACGGGTTTTCCCTCCCAAAAGACTCCCGGTTATAAATATGAGAAAGAACCAAGGTATGAATTTAAGTTACTCACACTTCTCAAATACATCTTCTTCTTCATAACCCATACTGATTCTCACACCGGAGTCGGGTCAAGGAGAGAACCTTCTTCTCCCCTTGGCGAGGCTAACGGTGCTTCTTTTTTGCAGAGTTATCGGAGAAGGAGATCAGTTATAACCGAATCAGACGAGAGGAAACCCACCTTTTTATGCGGATTCAAACCCCCTAGATATCTCGGTTCCGACCATTTATCTAGTGTTTCTTCAGGGGGGTTAATGACAATGTCCCGGATATCCTTGGCATCATTCATTGAAATGGCCACGACCTAAGCACGGGGTGTAGGCATACACCTGCCAGTTCATATATATATATATATATAAAGGTATAACCGACGGAATTGAGAATAACTTGCCGCGGGATTATATCATGTGGTGTGTCTATTAATCTTTAACCCGGTATTCAACCCGGGCTACTGAACGTATAACGAACATGTAATTCTTTTACAAGTTTATATATAAATAATTATCCCAAGTTATAAAAGATTATTTTTGTGCCATGTGCATTCAAATCAATTTTCTTAAACATTTTCAAAATGAGTCGGTTAATTGTATTTACCAGTGTAAACTGACGTATTTTCCAAAAAGGTTAAGTGCAGGTACTAAACGGAATAGGCTGGCTACTCCTAGCTTCAATAAAGAGTCTTGCAAGCTCAGAAGTTAAATCTGTTGAACAATAAACTTTTGAACTTTGATCCGCCTATGGATCCTTACAACTGTTTTGTAATACACTTGATATTACTTTTTATTCGGTTTGTAATGAATTTATCTTTCGACTTCCGCTGTGTATTAAACTGTGACAATATAAATTGTCTATGATATCAACTACGTCACAATACTCCCCACCGGGCCCACCGGTAATACGTGGAAATATCGGGGTGTGACAGGTTGATATCAGAGCCAACATTGAGTGAATTAAACACTAGCCTTTTGTGTTTAATCTCAATGACACAGTTTGCACATTCCTCGACTTCCGAGTCTAGACAAAGAACTTAGAACTAATCCAAATTTGTTTTATTTCTAATTTTGTCCTTTATATTTCTTCGTTGTTCCTTTGTTTGTTTTGACAGGTTAAAAAAGATGCCACCAAGAATCAAAGGAAGAGGTAGAGGCAGGGGGCCATTCATCGCCCCCAACGATCACGAGGCCGGGCCATCACACCGGCGAACTCCATCAGACTCGTTAAGCAAAAGTCCTCAGGAAAACTGGAGGACCTCCTTAGAACCCGCGAGGCGTTCAGTCTCGCTGAGCTCCTCACCTTCTTACCTAAATTCTTACGGGCCTCAATCGGAAAATGAGCCCCACAACTCACACCATTCTTTTATACCCCTCCAAAGCCACAACTCACCCTTCAACGACCCAACACCCTATTTCCAGAGCCGGTTCAACCCGGCAAACCTAGTTGAAGAGCCAATGGGCTATAACCCGTTGGGACCGGAGGACCATTTCTCCATGTATATGGACGAGGATCCGAAACCTGCCCAACCGCCAACCGGAACGCCTACTCACCCCATCGAGATTTCGCATGGGTCACCCTTTCTTGGATCACCTTATATTGGTCCCGATAGCTACAAGGAAAGGTTTAACCAATACGTCTGGGTGTTTACTCCCAGTTACCACTCATCCCCACAGCAGCAGCAGGATCCCTTGGTGGATTCGCGCTTTGTAGCGGTTTCTCCACCGCCACCACCACCAGTGCAGCAACAGCCTCCGGAGCCACCGAGGCATAGATAATCAACCGCACAGATGTCCGTGCGAGGGGGAGTCCGTATCAGCACCCCTTAGCATTCAAGTGGCAGCCATTACCCGCCACTCTACGAAGACCCACAAATGGGTGGGCCTTCGAACCCTGTTTCTGAGGTGGAGTCTGCGCCAGTCGCACCGCCACCAGTGGGTTATGATCACCCAATCCCTACATACACTGGTGCATCGGCGTATAACCCTTTCGAGCAGCCAGCCCATACTAACTACAACTATGCTGAAGTTGACCCATACCTTACGGCAGCAAACTACAATGCTCTTCATCCCGAGGGGCCCTTTGGAGTTCCATATCAAGCTGGATATCCACCCTATGGGTACCCACCTTATGGGTATCAACACCCGCCACCTCCTCAACCTCTGCAGCATCAGCAGCCACCGCAGCCACAATTGATACCACCAGAGCGACAACAGGAGGTTCTCGAAAGATTGAGCCAGGTTGAGCGGGAGGTTCAAGAAGAGCGTAGAAACAACCGGGGATTTCTTAAAGGTTTGGCAAGCTTAATCAAGGGAAAGAGCAAGAAGGATCATTAAATCCTTTATTTGTTTATTTGTATTTCTTTAATTTTCAATCAAGTCCCTGCGTGGACATCTGTTTCTGTAATCAGTCCCTGCGAGGACTTGTAGTTTCTGTTTAGCCCCTGCATGGGCATGTCTTTTCTGCTGAGCCCCTGCGTGGGCATGTCATTCTGTTTAGCCCCTGCGTGGGCAAGTTATTTCAGTTAAAGTCCCGTTTAGGGCAATCTTTACTCTTTTAAATTGTAGTGGCATGTTATCATTTAAATTTTATTTTATCATTAAATGCATAAATGTAAAATGTATTAAATAAATGAATAAATTAAAAATCTCATTCCTTTTAAAATAATCTGCCTATTATATATTAAATAAGAATCTTAAAGGTATAACCTAGCCTGCTTGTCATTATAGACCAGACCATAATGGTAAAACCTGTTTAAAAGGATTCAAACCCTTGTTAACATCTGAAAACATGTTAACACTCCTGGCAGATGTGATTCGTTAAAATCACACATGTCATTCTTATATTGGATTCTTCCAATTCCTTCTTTATTATTTAAACATCCATTTGTGATGAAATGCCTACGGGCCATAATTATTGTCATATAAGACAAAAGACAGTTGTAGCCTATAACTCCCTGTCAAGAAAGGTAATGAACTATGATTCAAGCCTTAATACCTCGATCCTATAAGATCTTGATTTAAAATTTGAATATGTCCATGTGACTTGGCCTTTTGTGCGATTATTATATTTAATTATAACGAAGGGTTATTAATGAAAAATCCTGAATGAAATACTTAATAAATTAACCAATATGGTTCTTTAATACCATGGTTAATAAGTTAATAAGATGACAAACCTATTATAAACTTCTAAGAAGTCATTGTCATCATTTTAGGTAGCAATCAAGCTACATGGCAGAATCTGAAGAAGTCAACAGTCATCCAAGGGAGAATCGTGATACTACTAGGATCAACGTAACTGGTGCGGAACTTCAAGCATTGATTGATAATGCTGTTACCAAGGCCATAGATAGGCAGTTTAATGAGTCAAGTGGTACTCGAAGCAAGACCTCATCTGTACCCCATTCTAAACCTAAGACTCACTCTGAAGCTCCTAGTAAGCCACCTCCTAAACGTGATGGATCAAGGAGGGATGACGATCATCACTCCTTAAATCAGCATAGTGTTCCTTCAAAGAAGATTGAGCTCAAACAAGAACCACGTGGTAAGTCCTGTACATATAAGTATTTCGTCTCCTGCAAGCCTAGAGACTTTACAGGGGAGAAAGGAGCCGTCGATTGTATGACTTGGTTCGATGAAATGGACACTGTAGTTGATATCAGTGGTTGCGCTGATAGGGACGTTGTGAAGTTTGTATCTCAGTCATTTAAAGGAGAAGCGCTAGCTTGGTGGAGGTCTCTGATCCAAGCTACTGGAAAAGTCCATTTGTGTGGCATGTCATGGGAGCAGTTTGTTACTCTCATCAAGGAAAATTACTGCCCTCAACATGAGGTTGAGAAGATCGAGACCGAATTCCTGACATTGGTGATGAAGAATTTAGACTGTCAGGCGTACCTTACAAGTTTTAATACCATGTCTCGATTGGTTCCATATTTGGTAACACCGGAACCAAAGCGGATAGCCCGTTTCATTGGGGGTTTAGCCCAGGAGATCAAAGCCAGTGTGAAAGCCTCTCGACCAACTACCTTTAGGTCTGTAGCTAATTTGTCATTATCTCTTACCCTAGATGCAGTCAGGCAGAGATCGCTTAGGCATTCTGATGCTGAGAAGAGAAAACGTGAGAATGATAACTCACGCCGTGCAGACAAGAGGCATAAGGGAAACTCGGACCACAAAAAGAGTTCAGGATTCAAGAAGAATGATCAGCAGTCGGGCGAAAAGCCCAAATGCAAGATCTGCAAGAAACACCATCTTGGGAAGTGCAGATATGAATCAAAGTCCCCATCACAGCCAAGGGTTTGTGGGCTTTGTAAGTCTTCTGAGCACAAGACGATAGAGTACAAGAAGATAAAGAATGCAACGTGCCATAACTGAAACGAGAAGGGGCACATCAAGTCCAATTGCCCTAAGTATGCCAAAAAGCCTGAAGAAGCCAAAAAGACCAATGCTAGGGTCTTTCGAATGGATGCACGGGAAGCGGTGCAGGATGATAACGTGATAACAGGTACCTTGCTTATAAATGATGTTTATCCAAGGGTGTTATTTGATTCGGGTGCGGATAAGTCATTTGTAGATGATAAGTTTTGTAAGTTGTTGAATTTACCTATTAAAACCCTAAGTGTGAAATATGAGGTTGAGTTGGCCGATGGTACCATAGAAACTGCTTCAACTGTGTTAGATGGATGCTTTATATCCATTAGGGACCACTCCTTTCCGTTATCCTTACTTCCTTTGAAATTCGCTGGTTTCGACATAGTAATAGGCATGGATTGGTTATCTCATAACCAAGCCCATATTAATTGTGATAAGAAACAAGTGGTGATCAAGACTCCGTATGGTGAGCCACTTACCATACAGGGAGACACTCAGTATGGATTGCCTAAGCAAGTGTCTATGCTTAAGGCGTCAAGATGTTTAAAGAAGGGTTGTGTCATTTACATGGCATAGGTGACTATTGATGAACCGAAACCCAAGGTTGAAGACATCCCTATCATCTCTGAATATCCAGAAGTATTTCCTGAAGAACTACCTGGTTTACCCCCAGATAGGCAAGTGGATTTTAGAATTGACATTATACCTGGAGCAGCACCTGTTGCAAGAGCACCTTACCGGTTAGCCCCAACTGAGATGAAAGAGTTGAGAACTCAGTTGGATGATTTGTTGGCAAAAGGAAGCTCATCTCCTTGGGGAGCACCAATTCTGTTTGTAAAGAAGAAAGATGGATCGATGCGTTTATGCATCGATTATCGCGAGCTTAACAAGGTCACGATCAAGAACATATATCCATTGCCCAGGATCGACGATCTGTTCGATCAATTGCAAGGAGCAAGTTATTTCTCCAAGATTGACTTGAGGTCAGGTTACCATCAGCTGAAGGTTAGAGATGAAGATGTGCACAAGACTACATTCAGAACTCGATATGGTCACTACGAGTTCTTAGTGATGCCTTTCGGGCTCACTAATGCACCAGCAGCGTTCATGGACCTCATGAATCGCGTTTGTAAACCCTACTTAGACAAGTTTGTCATTGTCTTCATTGATGACATTCTTATTTATTCAAAGAATCAGGCTGACCATGAGAAACACCTTCGGTGTATTCTTAAACTTCTTCAGCAAGAGAAGCTTTATGCTAAGTTCTCTAAATGCGAGTTTTGGCTTCGTGAAGTCCAATTCCTTGGACATATGGTTAGTGAGCGTGGTATCCAGGTGGATCCCGCTAAGATTGAAGCTATCATGAATTGGCAAGAGCCGAAGACGCCCACAGAGATTTGCAGCTTCTTAGGCCTGGCAGGATATTACAGGCGTTTCATTGAGAATTTCTCAAGAATTGCAGCACCCCTAACTTCGTTGACTAGAAAGAATATTAAGTTTGATTGGGGTCCTAAGCAACAAGAATCCTTCGATATTCTTAAACAGAAGTTAAGCAATGCTCCTGTGTTGACATTGCCTGAAGGGATTGAAGAATTTGTGGTTTACTGTGACGCATCGCACACTGGCATGGTATGTGTGCTAATGCAGAAGGGTAAAGTTATTGCATATGCTTCCCGACAACTAAAAGTGCATGAAAAGAATTATACCACCCATGACTTGGAGTTAGGTGCCGTTGTGTTTGCACTGAAACTTTGGAGGCATTATTTATATGGTACCAAGTGTGTGATCTATTCTGATCACAAGAGCCTTCAACATCTGTTTAACCAGAAAGATCTGAACATGAGGCAGCAACGATGGATGGAGACACTAAATGATTATGATTGTGAAATCCGATACCATCCAAGTAAGGCATATGTGGTCGCAGATGCCTTAAGTAGGAAGGAAAGGGTTAAGCCCATTAGAATCAATGGCAAGAGCATTGAATTGAAGAACATCTTGAATGAAAGGTTGTTGGCCGCTCAGAAGGAGGCTGTATTAGAAGCTAACTATCCTAATGAAAAGTTGGGAGTCACTCCAGAACAGTTATCATATGGCAAGGATGGAATCCTAAGATTATATGGACGAATATGGGTTCCGATCTATGGAGGACTTCGGGATGTTATTCTTCAAGAAGCCCACAGTTCTAAGTATTCTGTTCATCCTGGAAGTGATAAGATGTACCAGGATTTGAAGGCAAATTATTGGTGGATAGGCCTGAAGAAGTCTATAGCTACTTATGTAGCCAAATGTTTGACGTGCGCGCAAGTTAAAGCTGAACACCAGAAGCCGTCAGGTCTGATGCAATAGCCTGAACTTCCCACCTGTAAATGGGAAATGATGACTATGGATTTTATCACCAAGTTTCCAAAGACGAAGAGAGGAAATGATACTATTTGGGTTATAGTGGATAGACTGACTAAGTCAGCTCACTTCTTACCTATTAAGGAAACACACAGCTCAGATAAGTTAGCTCAGCTGTACGTGGATGAGATTGTATCCCTCCACAGAGTGCCAGTGTCTATCATCTCTGATAGGGATACAAGGTATACATCGCATTTCCGGAAAAGCTTTCAGCAATACCTAGGCACTCGATTGAACTTCAGCACAGCCTATCATCCTCAGACGGATGGTCAAAGCGATCGTACTATTCAAACACTCGAAGATATGCTACGAGCTTGTGTTATTGACCTAGGTGGAAGTTGGGATGATCATCTTCCATTGATCGATTTTTCATATAACAATAGCTATCATTCCAGTATTCAAGCTGCACCTTTTGAAGCTCTGTATGGAAGAAAGTGCAAAACACCCGTTTGTTGGGCAGAAGTTGGAGATGTCCAACTAACAGGACCTGATATAGTCCTGGAGATGACATATAAGATTGTACAGATACGAGATCGTCTCAAAGCTGCCAGGGATAGGCAGAAAAGCTACGCAGATAAAAGGCATAAACCTCTAAAGTTCGAGGTTGGTGACAAAGTGTTACTGAAAGTATCACCCTGGAAAGGGGTAATGCGATTTGGCAAGAAAGGCAAGTTAAGCCCAAGATACATAGGACCATTCGAGATCATCGAATGTGTCCGAACAGTGGCTTATAAGTTAAATTTAACTGAAGAGCTCAGTGGTATTCATAATGTATTCCACATCTGCAATCTGAAGAAATGTCTAGCTGGTGAATCACTAGTCATACCACATACGGATGTGCACATAGATGAGAGCCTGAAATTTGTTGAAAAACCTTTATCGATCGAGGATCGACAGGTTAAGAAGCTTCGAAGGAAGCACATGCCAATTGTAAAGGTTAAATGGGATGCCCGTAGAGGTCCCGAATATACGTGGGAGGTAGAGTCCACAATGAAAGAGAAGTACCCTCATTTATTTCAGTAAATCTTTATGATGAGATTTCTTTTAAGGGGGTGAGGATGTAACACCTCGTAAAATCATGTCTAATATAGTATCGACACGTGTCATGGACTTTAAACGTGTTACAAATTGAATATGAGGGACTAAAGTTGACAAACGAAGAAAGTATATGTATTTAAGGATACAAAGTGTCAACATTTGATAATTATGCCTTTTAACAACCCTACACGATGTTTATACCCTTAAAACGAATGTATCATGAAGCATATGAAACCGTTTGTGGAAGAAAGTGAAAGTTTACAAGACGCGAGGGTTAAATGTGTCAACATGTTTAAGTTATACCTCTGAGTGACCTTTTAGCGAACCCAGAGCCTTGTAACAATTAATTATACTCCCAAGAATAAGTGGTAAAAATTTCACAAGGTTTTGATATCGTATGAGAAAGATACGCTAACTTTCGTAATTAAGGGGTTAAAAGCGTCAACGAGGCAAAACTTGTGTTTTTGGTCATCGTTTAATGAAACCGGACCTAATGATAATTGGTTATATCTCATGGATCATAGAAATATAAATTTCATGGGTTAAAAGTGCTTAAAATGGAAGAAATTACGCTCTTGAAGGTCCAGGGGGTGAAAATGTCATTGTTTGAAACTTCTTGATCAGACCAGCCACATGCTGGCGTCACGCCACCAGTGAGGCACTCCTCCGTCGCGCGACGCGACGGTCTGCCAGCTCAGAAAAAGTTTGTTTAACGTGGCAGCTTGCATGTTTGCTAAATTCCGCAAGTTTGCCACCCTCTAGCTGCTTGAAACACGTCCCTAGACACTTGTTTTCATCTCTGGAGTTGCCATAACACCTGGATCAATCTCCATGATCTTCCTTGGCTATATATAGAGCTCATTGTTGCAACATTTGAGCACCTCACTTGAAAACTTTCATAGCACTTGTTCTGGAGATTCATGGAGCTCAAGACCACTTCCTAAGGATCATTAGTCGTGCATAGGACTTCAGTAAGTGTCCTTAACCTCTCATAATTCAGTTTTATTTGTTTAATGGCCTAAAGTCAAACCCGTCGTAATTAAGGTTTGACTTAGTGATTAATCACTAATGGTCCAGTCAATTCTCGAATTGAAAGTAGATTTGAGTTGGTAATTATGTGGGTAATAAACCCTTAAAAGGGGACCCTCTGATTCCCACTCTAACTAGGTCAATTGTTGGGTCAAAGCTAATTATAAAAAGTCAACAGAAAGCTATTTTTCGCATAAACACATAATTAACAATGTAGAAGCTATGAAACTTGTTTTATCACTCATATAACTTGGTAATCAATGTAAGAACATGTCTAAACATGTTCAACCCGACAATTTTCTTTTTAAGTTCGGTTCGGAACCGAAAGTCATGAAAGTAGACTTTTGCTTTGACTTTCAGTTCTGACCCAATGTAGCATATTTTAGAAATGCCTTAGAGCTCAATTAGGACCAGGTTATAGATTAGTGTAACCCTCTGAGGTTATACAACTTGGTTCATTAGTTATTCGATTCATGTATGTCACACCCCCAAAATCCACCTGCGGAATGCCACCGCTTGGAGGCGTGACTGACCAGGATCTAGCCACCAATCATATTGAACAAGCATGTAAGTAATTCTAAAATCCAACCAATACAATTGGTGTCCAAACAAAAACATAGCTTAAGTTGCAAGCGGAAGCATAACGTTTAAAACCAAAACATAAGTTTAATTGTTTCAAAGTTTAACATGGCACACCGCTGTCCATGTCCCACAACGACTCTCTTCCATGCAAGCTCCAGCTAAGTACCTATTGACCTGCAAAGCATGTAGTAACGAGTCAACAACAAGTTGAGTGAGTTCACAGTTGGGTGTTTGTTTAAGTTGTTCTGAAAACAGTTTTCCTTTATCTGGCATCCTGCCGTGGGGGTTACCCCATAGTTGAAAACGTGACTTGTTTATTCCCGGTTACTCTGGCAATCCAGCCGTGGGGGCTACCCCTTGTTAGTTATCTGGCATTTCGGCCGTGGGGGCTACCCCATGCATACACTAGACTCGTTACCATATCGACTGCTGACTGTAGTCATGTTTATGTGCCCTGAACTGTCAATGTCTATCATCATTGACGTGCCCAGATCCATTAGTTCACGCCCGTCCTCTGCGGCACGGTATGAGGCTTGTCAGACCTAAATAGCGCTATCTAACTAATGACCCGCTCGCCATTGGCCCGGCGATTATGTCGATATAAAATGGAGGGACTTCGTGATAGAGTTTTGGTCTAGTACGAGTTATCTGTCCATGAGGACGAGGAATTATATTCCTGAACCATTACTGTCCTACCCAAGAAAGGACGAGGAATCCATGTTCCTTAACCCCATTCCCAAACCCCTGGGAATCCCATGCTTTGTAGAGGGTGTGAACTCACCTTGGTTTGCTCGGCAGATACACAGAAAGGTCAATCAAGCTATGTTGTGGTCAACCACGTCCTAACATAGTTGTGCCACACAAGTCAGGTTCGTATTTAGGTAGTGCACGTATGTTTTCTACACACATTTGCATACACGTATTGATCATGGCACACACGTATAAATACATCAGTTAATCAACAGGGCTCAAACACATCCAATAGCCTCATCTACGTAAATAAGCAAAGTCCAAGTATGCGGCCCAATAGTTGGGCTCGTAATAGCATGCAAGTCCAAAACAGTGTGTACGTGTGACTGGTCTCGAGTCGAGACTAGAGGTCCCGAGTCGAGACTGTGCGGTCTCGGGTTGTAGCCTACAAGTTCTCGAGTCGCAACTGAGGAGGTCTCGAGTCATGCATGTACTAGTCGAGACTAGACGGTCTCGAGTCGCAACCGGACCCGCAACCGTGGTCTCGAGTTATGCTGCTTGTGTGCTGGTAGTGTGTAGTCTCGAGTCGAGACTAGAGGTTCTCGACTCGCAACCTGTGTCGCAACCGTGATCTCGAGTCGTGGCTTAGTGGTCTCGAGTCGAGACCGGAGGTCTCGGCTGGAACATCTGCTGATTGCCAGCATTGTACTAGCCAATGGGATTCCGATTTCATGCAATAGTGTGTACTATCCATACAAACATGTTTTCTTGTCTAATATTCAACTAAAATGGATCAAACAACTAGTTTTTCAAATATTCAAGACACATTCATATCATATTCATGTTGCTCTTCATGTATTCAAGTTATTCATCATGATCATTCATCCGAATCCAACTCGAGACATGCTATACCGGATCTATCTTGTCATTTCCGAAACACTTAAAGCAACTTTTTACCATTACTATTCATAAATCATGTTGATATCATGTAACACACTAGTCATATTATCAAGCAAATACCTTCATCATGGATAACAACAAATCTTAATACCGATTATTCAAGAAAGACATATTCATCATGCATAAAACTTAACAAACCAACATATTATCAAGTCACACCAAGATACATCATCATGCATCATCAACCGATTATTCAAGAATATGTTTGCATACACTCATTCATTTCTACACAACTTGATTGTCAAAAACGTGCACATCCTTCAATAATAAACATCATTTGATAACAAATAACTATCTTCTATCAAGCAAACATCTTTATCATAGATAAACAACAATTTCTCATGTATTTGTCATTAAACAATTAATGAGACACTAACCGGCTAAAGGGTATGAAGGGTGAACTTCCGAATGCCGATTCCAAGCTTGAACCGAAGGTCCTAGTGTTGCCGGTTTGAATCCGAGAGAATGAGAGAAGAAAGATGTTGAGACTTAGGGTTTTAGTGAGAGGGAAGGAGAGTGTGTGTAGGTTGCCCAAAAATGGCAAGTTTGGCTAACAACAAGGGTTATATACTAGTTCTAAGGTGGTGCACCCTAATGGGCTTTCGGGTGGACTAAAGAGGTGCATGGCCCAATCCGGCCCAACTGTTACTGTTCACTCGAGACCGCATGGTCTCGAGTCGGGTCCTTGTGTCTCGGGTTACATAAATACACGCATACATACAAGCACAACACATAATCACATAAATTCACTTATATCATTAATTAATCAACATGTCAACTAGTCACATAACGTTCAAGCATGTTACATCGAGATATAAAGAAAGGTTCTAAATTCCGAGTTGTCACATTATCCCCAAGTTGAAAGAAATTTCGTCCCGAAATTTGGTAAATACTCACTGAGGAAGCTAGTTAAGTTGTATGGTTTTTCTTGGTTTTCCTGGGGTGTCACATCCACCCCCCGTTGATCTGGAATTTCGTCCCGAAATTCCGTAGCTTCAGCCTCAGTAGTGGTTGTACCGTTTGCGAATAGTTGGGGATACTTTTGTTTCATCTGATCTTCGCGTTCCCAGGTGAACTCTGGGCCGCGACGTGAGTTCCAACGAACTCGAACGAGAGGTATTCTAGTGTTCTTGAGGACCTTAACATCCCGGTCCGTGATTTCAACTGTTTCCTCGACGAATCGTAACTGCTCGTCGATAGTGAGCTCCTTTAGAGGAACTATGTGGGTCTCGTCTGACAGACACTTTTTCAGATTCGACACGTGGAAAACGTTGTGAACTGCACTGAGTTCCGCTGGTAAGTTCAGTCTGTAGGCCACCTTGCCTATTTTCTCGATGATTTCAAAAGGTCCGACGTACCGCGGGTTAAGTTTGCCTCGTTTGCCAAAACGAACCACACCCTTCCAGGGTGAAACTTTGAGTAGTACCCGCTCCCCAACCTGGAGTTCTAGTGGTTTCCTGCCCTTATCGGCGTAGACTTTCTGACGGTCACGAGCTGCCGCCATGCGTTGTCGTATTTGAGCAATTCGTTCGGTTGTGTCTACCACATGTTCTGGACCAGTGATCTGACTATCCCCCACCTCTGCCCAACAAAGAGGTGACCGGCATTTACGCCCGTACAATGCCTCAAACGGAGCAGCTTTAATGCTGGTGTGGTAGCTGTTATTGTACGAGAATTCCACAAGTGGCAGATGTTTTTCCCAGCCGTTGCCAAAGTCGATTACACATGCACGAAGCATGTCTTCTAGGGTTTGAATAGTGCGCTCAGACTGCCCGTCCGTCTGAGGGTGATACGCTGTGCTCATGTCTAATCGTGAGCCAAAGGATTTGTGCATTGCTTGCCACAGTTCTGAAGTGAAACGTGCATCTCGATCCGAGATAATAGAGGTGGGCACCCCGTGCCTTGAAACAACTTCCTTGAGATATACTTCTGCTAGAGTGGAGAATTTATCCGTCTCCTTGATTGCTAAGAAGTGTGCAGACTTTGTGAGTCGATCCACGATCACCCAAATAGTATCGTTCCCCCGTTGGGATCTAGGCAGGACAGTAACGAAATCCATGGAAATTTGCTCCCATTTCCATTGTGGTATCTCTGGTTGTTGGAGCAGGCCTGAGGGTTTCTGGTATTCAGTCTTGACTCTTGCACAAGTCAAACACTTGCTGACGTAGGTTGCTATGTGGGCCTTCATGCTAGGCCACCAATACGTAGTTTTGATATCGTGGTACATCTTATCCGATCCCGGATGTACCGAGTAGCGAGACTTGTGTGCTTCATCCATCACAAGCTCTCGTAAGTTGCCATAGAGTGGGACCCAAATGCGTCCCGTTACGTAGTATGCACCGTCTTCCTTTTGTTCTAATCGTTGCCATGAGCCGCGTAGGGCTTCAGCCCTGACGCTTTCTGGTTTCAATGCCTCTATCTGAGCGTCTCGTATTTGAGAAGGAAGACCAGAATGTATAGTGAGCTGCAAGGCTCGTACGCGCTTAGGCGCAATGTCCTTTCGACTGAGGGCGTCAGCCACAACATTGGCTTTGCCAGGATGGTACTTGATTGCACATTCGTAATCGTTTAATAACTCGACCCATCGTCGTTGACGCATGTTTAGCTCCTTCTGTTTGAAGATGTGCTCGAGACTCCTGTGATCGGTGTAAATGGTGCACTTGGTACCGTACAGGTAATGTCTCCATATCTTAAGTGCAAAAACAACAGCTCCCAGCTCTAAATCATGTGTAGTGTAGTTCTTTTCATGAACTTTAAGTTGGCGTGAGGCGTAGGCTATAACCTTATCCCGTTGCATCAGTACACAACCAAGACCCTGAATTGATGCGTCGCAGTATACCACGAAGTCGTCTGTGCCCTCTGGCATGGAAAGGATAGGTGCACTGCAAAGTCTATCCTTTAAATGTTGAAATGCTAACTCCTGTGCATTCCCCCATCGATAAACAACGCCTTTCTGCGTTAAGGAGGTGAGAGGCTGTGCAATCTTGGAAAAATCCTTAATGAACCTCCTGTAGTAACCTGCCAAACCCAAGAATTGGCGAATTTCCGTTGGTGTACGAGGCGCAGGCCAGTTCTTAATTGAGTCTACCTTGGATGGATCAACGTGAATCCCATCCTTGTTTACCACGTGGCCTAGGAAGTGGACTTCACGGAGCCAAAAGTCGCATTTCGAGAACTTTGCGTAAAGCTGTTCTGTTCGAAGGAGTTCCAAAATAAGTCGTAGATGTTGCTCGTGCTCCTCCTGACTCTTGGAATAGATCAGGATGTCGTCGATGAAGACTATAACGAACTTGTCCAGGTAAGGCTTGCACACTCGATTCATCAACTCCATGAAAATCGCAGGTGCGTTTGTCAGCCCAAATGGCATGACCAAAAACTCTTAGTGTCCATATCGAGTTCTAAAGGCCGTTTTGGAGACGTCCTCTTCTCGGACTCTCAGCTGGTGATAACCCGATCTCAAATCAATCTTTGAATAGTAGCTCGACCCTTGCAGTTGGTCGAACAAGTCGTCAATACGTGGTAGAGGGTAACGATTCTTCACCATCACTTTGTTGAGTTCCCGGTAGTCGATGCACATTCTGAAGGTACCGTCTTTCTTCTTCACAAATAGCACTGGAGCTCCCCAGGGTGATGAGCTAGGACGAATAAAACCATTATCCAAGAGTTCTTGTAGTTGTGTAGAGAGTTCTTCCAACTCTGATGGAGCTAAACGATAAGGTGCACGAGCTATAGGCGCAGCTCCAGGAGCTAGTTCAATCTGAAACTCGACCTGGCGGTGAGGCGGAAGGCCAGGTAATTCCTCAGGAAATACCTCAGGATAGTCGCGTACAATTGGAAAATCTTCTATCTTCTTTTCTTTCTCCGAGGTGTCAGTAATGAGAGCCAGAATGGCAGTGTGGCCCTTTCGCAAGCACTTCTGGGCCTTAAGGAAAGAGATGACGTTCTCAACAGCACCCCTTTTGTCACCACGAATCATGAGAGGCTTACTGCCTGAACCAGGAATACGAACAATCTTCTCGTTGCAAAGAATCTCTACTCGGTGTTGGGATAACCAATCCATCCCAATGACAACGTCGAAATTACCCAAGACGATAGGAATAAGGTCGATAGAGAAGGTCTGGTTAGCAAGAACAAGTTTACAACCCTTGACTACGTGTGTGGCCTCTAAACTCTTACCGTTTGCTAGCTCTACAGTGTGCTTGTTGTTCAAAGGTGTTGGAATACGCTTAAGCATTCGACTAACTTCTAGTGACATGTAGCTAGTATCGGCACCCGAATCAAATAAAACTGTAACATAAAAGTCGTCGAGAAGGAACTTACCCGCCACAACATTGGGGTCATTCCTTGCTTCACCTTGGCCAATCACGAACGCCCGCCCCCTGGCTCCATTGTTGTTGTTGTTCCCATTGTTACCATTCCCCTGATTGTTGTTATTTTTGTTGTTGTTGTTGTTCTGGTTCCTGTTCAGTTGGGGGCAATCTCTCTTGAAATGGCCTTCAGCTCCACACTGAAAGCACCCTTTGTTATCACCTTGCTGCTGCTGCTGGCGTTGGTTCTGTTGAGCTTGCTGACGATTCTGATTGGCGGGATATAAGCTCCTGCAATCCTTTGCAGCGTGACCTGGCTTGTTGCACCGATGACAGTTACCCCTGGTGCATGGCCCGCTGTGGTGCAGGCTGCAGCGATTGCATTTGGGGTGATTCCCTTTGTACCCACCATGACTTTGACCACCAGATGATTGCTGACTAGGGCTCTTGTAGTCATCAGTCTTTCTCTGCTGAGACTGGGACTGAACAGAAGTCGAACCCTTACTTGAAGCTCCATCCCATTTCCGTTTGTTGTCACCAAGAGCACCTGAAGTAGTTGCAGCACCTATGCGCTTTGGCAAACTGTTCTGCTCCACCGCCTGATCCGTGAGACGGTGAGCCAACTGAACAACTTGCTGGATGGTGGCGAGGTTAGCTGAAGTCACATGACTTTGGATTTCTGGCACTAAGCCCTTGAGAAATAGTTCGATGCGTTTGATGGGAGGATCCACCATGGTAGGGCACAAAATTGCCAGTTCATTCGATCTTTTCACATAAGCTTCAATTTCCGACCCCGTCATCTTGAGGTTGAAAAACTCTACTTCCAGTTTGTGAATTTCATCACGATTACAATACTCCTCCTTGATCATTTCCTTGAAGTTGTTCCACGGGGTGGCGTTAGCAGCAACCAACCCTAGCATTTGAACCTGAGCGTTCCACCACGTGAGTGCTAAACCCTCGAGAGTACCGGTAGCATACTTCACCCTGCGCTCCTCAGGGCATTCACACATTTCGAAAACTGACTCGAGCTTCTCAAACCACTGGAGGAGACCTACGGCTCCTTCAGTGCCGCTAAAAGTAGTTGGTCGGCAGTCCATGAAAGTTTTGAAGGTGCACACAGGTGGCTGAGCATGTTGACCTGTCGTGGGTGTAAGAAAGGACAGAGTTTAACACAAAGGTTGGTTCACGAGGGTAGGATCTAAAGATCCTAGAATGAGTTTGGACTGCAGGATATACCTCCTGCGTGTGCAGCTGCAAGTGCCGCAGCAACTCGTTCGTTAATCAGAGCCGTCAACTGGGCTTGTGTCATGTTAACGCGTCCAGACATGATCTTCATATCAAGAGGAGCATGAGTGAGAAGGGGTTCGCGAAAAAAATGCGATGACAGAAGAGAGTAAGCACACACGTGTTCAAGCAACAGTAGTTATACTAACCAAGCATACCATGAGCAATGTACTATGTAGCTAACAAGTAGGCAATATATACACAGATCATATCACCTAGGATGTCGAGCCTTGCATGTGGAGTGAAGCGTCGTTGTGGACCGTTGAGCACTGTACAGGTTATAGTCTGGTTTTAACAAAAACGTTTTTCCTTTATTAAAACCAAGTTCTCTATAACCAATGGCTCTGATACCAATCTGTCACACCCCCAAAATCCACCTGCGGAATGCCACCGCTTGGAGGCGTGACTGACCAGGATCCAGCCACCAATCATATTGAACAAGCATGTAAGTAATTCTAAAATCCAACCAATACAATTGGTGTCCAAACAAAAACATAGTTTAAGTTGCAAGCGGAAGCATAACGTTTAAAACCAAAACATAAGTTTAATTGTTTCAAAGTTTAACATGGCACACCGCTGTCCATGTCCCACAACGACTCTCTTCCATGCAAGCTCTAGCTAAGTACCTATTGACCTGCAAAGCATGTAGTAACGAGTCAACAACAAGTTGAGTGAGTTCACAGTTGGGTGTTTGTTTAAGTTGTTCTGAAAACAGTTTTCCTTTATCTGGCATCCTGCCGTGGGGGTTACCCCATAGTTGAAAACGTGACTTGTTTATTCCCGGTTACTCTGGCAATCCAGCCGTGGGGGCTACCCCTTGTTAGTTATCTGGCATTTTGGCCGTGGGGGCTACCCCATGCATACACTAGACTCGTTACCATATCGACTGCTGACTGTAGTCATGTTTATGTGCCCTGAACTGTCAATGTCTATCATCATTGACGTGCCCAGATCCATTAGTTCACGCCCGTCCTCTGTGGCACGGTGTGAGGCTTGTCAGACCTAAATAGCGCTATCTAACTAATGACCCGCTCGCCATTGGCCCGGCGATTATGTCGATATAAAATGGAGGGACTTCGTGATAGAGTTTTGGTCTAGTACGAGTTATCTGTCCATGAGGACGAGGAATTATATTCCTGAACCATTACTGTCCTACCCAAGAAAGGACGAGGAATCCATGTTCCTTAACCCCATTCCCAAACCCCTGGGAATCCCATGCTTTGTAGAGGGTGTGAACTCACCTTGGTTTGCTCGGCAGATACACAGAAAGGTCAATCAAGCTATGTTGTGGTCAACCACGTCCTAACATAGTTGTGCCACACAAGTCAGGTTCGTATTTAGGTAGTGCACGTATGTTTTCTACACACATTTGCATACACGTATTGATCATGGCACACACGTATAAATACATCAGTTAATCAACAGGGCTCAAACACATCCAATAGCCTCATCTACGTAAATAAGCAAAGTCCAAGTATGCGGCCCAATAGTTGGGCTCGTAATAGCATGCAAGTCCAAAACAATGTGTACGTGTGACTGGTCTCGAGTCGAGACTAGAGGTCCCGAGTCGAGACTGTGCGGTCTCGGGTTGTAGCCTACAAGTTCTCGAGTCGCAACTGAGGAGGTCTCGAGTCATGCATGTACTAGTCGAGACTAGACGGTCTCGAGTCGCAACCGGACCCGCAACCGTGGTCTCGAGTTATGCTGCTTGTGTGCTGGTAGTGTGTAGTCTCGAGTCGAGACTAGAGGTTCTCGACTCGCAACCTGTGTCGCAACCGTGATCTCGAGTCGTGGCTTAGTGGTCTCGAGTCGAGACCGGAGGTCTCGGCTGGAACATCTGCTGATTGCCAGCATTGTACTAGCCAATGGGATTCCAATTTCATGCAATAGTGTGTACTATCCATACAAACATGTTTTCTTGTCTAATATTCAACTAAAATGGATCAAACAACTAGTTTTTCAAATATTCAAGACACATTCATATCATATTCATGTTGCTCTTCATGTATTCAAGTTATTCATCATGATCATTCATCCGAATCCAACTCGAGACATGCTATACCGGATCTATCTTGTCATTTCCGAAACACTTAAAGCAACTTTTTACCATTACTATTCATAAATCATGTTGATATCATGTAACACACTAGTCATATTATCAAGCAAATACCTTCATCATGGATAACAACAAATCTTAATACCGATTATTCAAGAAAGACATATTCATCATTCATAAAACTTAACAAACCAACATATTATCAAGTCACACCAAGATACATCATCATGCATCATCAACCGATTATTCAAGAACATGTTTGCATACACTCATTCATTTCTACACAACTTGATTGTCAAAAACGTGCATATCCTTCAATAATAAACATCATTTGATAACAAATAACTATCTTCTATCAAGCAAACATGTTTATCATAGATAAAAAACAATTTCTCATGTATTTGTCTTTAAACAATTAATGAGACACTAACCGGCTAAAGGGTATGAAGGGTGAACTTCCGAATGCCGATTCCAAGCTTGAACCGAAGGTCCTAGTGTTGCCGGTTTGAATCCGAGAGAATGAGAGAAGAAAGATGTTGAGACTTAGGGTTTTAGTGAGAGGGAAGGAGAGTGTGTGTAGGTTGCCCAAAAATGGCAAGTTTGGCTAACAACAAGGGTTATATACTAGTTCTAAGGTGGTGCACCCTAATGGGCTTTCGGGTGGACTAAAGAGGTGCATGGCCCAATCCGGCCCAACTGTTACTGTTCACTCGAGACCGCATGGTCTCGAGTCGGGTCCTTGTGTCTCGGGTTACATAAATACACGCATACATACAAGCACAACACATAATCACATAAATTCACTTATATCATTAATTAATCAACATGTCAACTAGTCACATAACGTTCAAGCATGTTACATCGAGATATAAAGAAAGGTTCTAAATTCCAAGTTGTCACAATGTACATGTTTCCGTTATATGCCTAAATGTTGACCATAATGCCCTTTTGACCTTAAAACGAGATTTTTGATAATGTGAGAGGACGAAAACCTTTATTACTGATTTATAAACATGTCCCTAAATTTTCACATCAGTTTGAGGTCTAGATTAAGAGTTATGCTCAATAGCGTAATTAGAAAGCTTTTTATTAATTAAACGGCGTAATTAGCATAAAGCCTATCTATACCCAATTTTTGATACCAAACTTTTTACCTACTGATGGAAAATAATATTTTGGGATTTTTGAAGATTTTATTTATTTTTAAGCTGAGCATAACATAGGGTTATAGCTTTGATTCGGTAATTGTCGGTTTTGCCTTTTTGGCCTATAAAATGAGTTTTACATAATATTTTGATACCAAACCTTTTGCTACCGATTTTATATAATAAATAAAATATTTTGAGTCTTCTGGAATGATAAAAATATCAGCTTTTCTTTAAAAACCAGGAAATCGCTTAAAACCGTCTTTTTACGCGTTTAAAACGCATAGTATGTATTAAAACCAGAGTTAAATGCTTGGTTGGTCCCTGTGGTTTTCAAAAATTGCAGACTTGGTCCCAGTGGTTTACTAATTACACGCGTGGTCCCAGTGGTTTTAAAAAATGCACTTGGTTGGTCCCCAGCCCTAACATCAGTTAAATTTCTCAGTTAACTATGTGTGAAATGACTACATTACCCTTGAACAATTAAAAACCTAAAACTAAGAATTAAAAAATTAAAAAAACAGTATATAAACCCATCATCATCTTCATCACCGGGTCATCTTCATCATCTTCATCACCAAGTCATCTTCATCACCATCATCTTCATCACTATCATCATCTTCATCACAAACCCACACCCCATCTCTGTCTCTCGTTCTTTTCCGCCGACAGAGATCAGAAGCGAAGATAGAGGAGAGAGACGACAAGAGAGAGAAGAGATCGGAGAAGATGGTGGAACGGAGGTAGCGCCGTCGCTCACGGCGGCGGCGGTGGAGGCACAGGCGGTGGTTTAACCCAGATCTAGGGTTTGGATGCACAAATCGTTGGTGGTTTAACCCAGATCAGGTGCGTTTTATCAATCACTCCAATTCCCAGATCAGGTGCGTTTTACATAGATTATTGTGCCGCAAGCGAGTTTTTTGAGGCATTTGTCGGGGATTATTGTTGGGTATTCGATCTCATGGGGGTTGATTCATGGGATGAATGATTATTGGGAGGTTTGTATGGTGGGGTGGATTGTGGTTGTGTTTGTTGTTAGTTTGAAGCAGTCGGTTTGTATGGTGGGGTGGATTGTGGTTGTGTTTGTTTGTTGTTGTATGGTGGGGTGGATTGTGGTTGTATATGGAGGTGGTGGTGGTGGGTTGATGAAGATGATGATGGTGATGAATGGTTGTTGGGTTTTGATGATGGTTGTTGATGACGGTGGTGGCAACGATAGATGCGTTGACGGCGGAGAAAGATGATGATGGTGGTGGTTTAGATGGTGATTGTGGTGGTTCAGAGATGGTAGCTGTTGGTGGCTGCAGGCTGGTTTGGTCAGAGATGGTTCAGATGGTGACTGTGGTGGTTTAGAGGTTGAAGAAGATGATTGGGCTTTCAGGGGTAATATAGTCATTTCACACATAGTTAACTGAGAAATTTAACTGATGTTAGGGCTGGGGACCACCGAGTGCATTTTTGAAAACCACTGGGACCACACGTGTAATTAGTAAACCACTGGGACCAAGTTTGCAATTTTTGAAAACCACAGGGACCAACCAAGCATTTAACTCTTAAAACCATTTTTCTCATATAAGACTTAATACCTACTGATGTTTTTAGTAAATTTTTATATTTTAACAGTAAGATAAAGTTTTGAACTCAGATTTCTAAAATTGACCTTTTAAAGCTTATGTGAAATTACCAAAATGCCCCTACGGTGCATAGTTTAGTTATAAAAGGTAAATTTCACATATATGCAATACCCTACTGTTATGACTTATAAAAAAGAAAATGTTTTTACTGATTATATCAGACCTGAAACTCATATTAGTATTTAAACTCTTTTATAACCTTTAAAATGACCAAAATACCCCTACGGGGCATAATTTGAGTTTAAATCCATTTTGGGCATAATGGAAGGTATCTTACTGATATCACAACATATTTAAGGCATATTAACTTAGGAAACCTGTTCATGACTCATTTGGTTACCCGTTACGCATTATTCGCGTTCGGTGCGGTTTATGTAACTAGTTTGCATAAATTAACCGAAACGGGTCAACCCTTATCGTTTTTATCTCAAAATCCAGAATGTGTTTAGTTTACCCATATTATACAAGTATACAAACTTGTCGGGTCTAAACCACAATCTAATCCGGTCATCGCTTAATCGTGCGTTTTGAACCGTATATCTTCCTTTAAAACTAGCCGGTCTAAGTTTAGGCTAAATTAAGACCCGTTAGGAATCTAATAGGTTATTAAAAACCTACATTCCAGATTAGGAGCCCAGTAAAAGCTACTTGCACTCGCTGATTTTGATATACACTTGCTCAGGTAAATACTTTTAACTTATTTTCCCTTATACGGGCTTGGGGTACGGTATATAAAATACCGTTTGGTCGGGCATTGAATTGTTAATCATATGAAGGTTAATTTATTGAGATGACCCATTTAATCTGTTTTGTTTGCTTAAAGCCTTTGGGGGGTTAATGACCATGTCCCGGATATCCTTGGCATCATTCATTGAAATGGCCACGACCTAAGCACGGGGTGTAGGCATACACCTGCCAGTGCATACATACATATATATATATATATATATATATATATATATATAAAGGTATAACCGACGAAATTGAGAATAACTCGCCGCGTGATTATATCATGTGGTGTGTCTATTAATCTTTAACCCGGTATTCAACCCGGGCTACTGAACGTATAACGAACATGTAATTCTTTTACAAGTTTATATATAAATAATTATCCCAAGTTATAAAATATTATTTTTGTGCCATGTGCATTCAAATCAATTTTCTTAAACATTTTCAAAATGAGTCGGTTAATTGTATTTACCAGTGTAAACTGACGTATTTTCCAAAAAGGTTAAGTGCAGGTACTAAACGGAATAGGCTGGCTACTCCTAGCTTCAATAAAGAGTCTTGCAAGCTTAGAAGTTAAATCTGTTGAACAATAAACTTTTGAACTTTGATCCGCCTGTGGATCCTTACAACCGTTTTGTAATACACTTGATATTACTTTTTATTCGGTTTGTAATGAATTTATCTTTCGACTTCCGCTGTGTATTAAACTGTGATAATATAAATTGTCTATGATGACGGGGGTAGCCCAAGACTAAATAAAATGACTAAATATGTAAACGCTCAAAGGGTTAAACGGTTCAATGGTTAAAAAGCTGGGGAAAAGCAATGCGGAAACAGTGGCCAGTCACATCCGGAGATTGCTTCACCAACCCACAGCCGCAAAAGCAAAGCAGGTCTGCAGAACACACGCTATTATCCAGGGGTCAAAATGCTTTAACCCCCAAAAGGGTAAGCCCCTCGCTGCAAGTAAGGACACTAGTCAAATGAATGCTACTTTGGGAGATGTTTTCTCCTATATAATCGACACTTCATTAACCGAGTTGGGACATTCTTGGCCAGGCCTGTTTCCTTAAACTCTGGTCATTCACATTGAGTGTTTGCTTTATGCAAGTCACTCACTTTCACATCCAAAACACATTCTCTTTGCTCCCACATCCGAATCTGAGTATACTTCGGAGAAGGATTATCAGCAAAGAACAACAATAAACTAGTGAACCTCCTTCCACGTCTTGCAAACATGGGGGGACCCCACGACCTGTGTTAGGCAAAGTTGAACCCTTCAACCCTTTTGCCTAACCAGCCCAGCTATCACCCTTGGTCTCTCGTTTGTTGCATCAACAAGTTGGCGCCCACCGTGGGGCTACGCCGCTATTTCTTCTCAAAAAGGACCTAGTAGTGTAGCTCTCTTCACCTAAAACCACCATGTCTGAAAGTGGATCCCCGAGAGAAGTAAATCAGATCCCAAACACTTCTACTCCGGGTAGTAGCCAAGCCCATGTGGCTATACCAACTTCTTTTTCAACTCCGGGGAGCACACCCGAGTTCTTCACCTTCAACACACCAACTCCGTCCAGATCCGGAGTTCCTTCCCCCAATGTCGGTGTCTCTGACACCCCGGCACGTGTTGAACTTACCCCCGAGGGGGTTGCCAACAACTTCTTGGAATTGAGGTCTCTCCTCAACCAACAAGTTAATAAAGAAAGAGAAAAGGGGGTAAGAATCCGCCTAGATTACGACGAGCCGGAACCAACGTTGTCTCCTGGGCCACCTCCCCTTCCTTTCACGACTAGAAATGAGGCTGGTCCCAGCAATCCTCCTAACCCTCACCCGTATCTGTCCACAATGACGAATCCCACAGTACATCCTTTCTTCTCGTCCCAACCAATTACTAGTGGTGCTCCTTTGGGACATGAGCTAACTCTTGACTAGCTCCTACAATCCCCGGCAACAAGCTTTCCAGCATCCACAACGACCACGTGGGAGTAAGCTCTGTCAGTGCTCCCTTTGGCACGAAGTGCTGTTATGAGCACCCCCCTTGGAATAAACTGCTCAGTTGCCCCAGGAAGCCTTCAAGGCTTCAGCCTCATGCCCAACATGATGACCCAGATGATGACCAACTTCCCGTGGCAACACTTTATTAATCAGGTGCTAGCCACTCAGGGAAAAAACGGCAATGGCAATAATGTGGATGCAAGGGCTGAAGAAGACTTGGCTAAACCATACAAGCCAAGTAACCTCTCATGCTTTTCAAAACAGATAGCCGATTATGATTTCCAGTCAAAGATTAAGATGCCATCCCACATCAGGACGTATGATGGGACTGAAGATCCTGAGGACCATCTTCAGATCTTCACAGGTGCGGCAAGGATAGAGAAATGGTCAAACGCTGAATGTTGCTTAATGTTCATCTAAACTCTTGTTGGATCCGCCAGAATCTGGTTCAACGACTTACCTGCTCAAAGCGTTCGAAGCTTTGACGACCTTAGCAAGGGTTTCCTGGCCAATTTCTCCCAACAAAGACGATATGTCAAAGACGCAACAGTGATCTTTCAGATAAAACAACGTGATGATGAAAGCCTTCGTGCTTTCATTGAACGATACAAGAAGGAAGGTCTGACTTATGTAGGGGCCGACGAGAAAATGAGAGTGGCTGGTTTCATGAATGCCATCACCTCTAAGTATCTCACAAGAGATTTCAACAAATCCCTACCCAAAACCTTGGAAGAGGCCCTCGAAAGGGCTGAAGCCCACATCCGGGGAGAGGAGGCGGTAGACATTAAAGAACAAAGGAAAAGAGGATCCGGCTGGCGAAGCAATAGTCCAGCTAGAAAAAGGGGGAACTTTAACTCCTATGACAGGCGGTCAAAGGGTTCAGACCCTCGAAGGTCTGAAGGCTGGAACCCTTCAAGCAGGGAAAAAGGCATAAGTTTCACACCCCTCACAAAAACCCCTCAAGAAATCCTTGCAACAGAGGAAGTTAAACAAAACTTTAGGCCTCCTAGGCCTCTCCCCAAGAGCAGAAAAAATGAGAACTCCACACAATACTGTGAGTTTCATGAAGAAAAAGGTCACCACACCAATGATTGCTTCCAACTCAAGAAAAGAATTGAAGAAGCTGTTAAGTCCGGAGAACTCGCTCATTTGGTAAAGGGAGTCCGGGACAAAATGGCTGAAGGGAAATGCAAGGAAGTCAATATGGTGGATTTTGATGGAAAGGTTCCTCATAAAAGACAACGGTTGGAAGCTTGGGAGCTTCAGTGTGTCTGTTTCCCCCCAACGGAAAAAGACCCTCTCTCTAGCCCTCTTGTGGTAGAAGCTACCGTGGGGACGTTGCAAACATGCAGGGCATATGTAAACACTGGGGCAGCTACTGAAATCATGTTCGAAAAATTCTTCAACCGTTTGAGTAATGAAGAACGTTCAAGGCTTCAACCCTCTGGAACCTCCATAAAAGGTATCGCCGATATACCCCTCAAGCCTTTAGGGCAACTAACACTTAATGTTCGTTTCAGCGAAGGTTTGAAGGAAAGAACCCAACCGCTCACCTTTGTAGTTATCAACATCCCCTCAAGCTATAACGTGATCATTGGAAGACCGGGGCATTGTGCATTCTACATGGCCGTGTCTGTTGGCCATGGCACAGTCAAATTTCCTACCGAGAGGGGCATAGCAACCCTTCAACCTTTTCAAGAAGCTTACATGGTTGAGGGTGAAAACTCAAATAGCGAAGAAGACAGGCAAAAGTTGGTCATAAACCCGAAGTACCCTGAACAGAGAGTAAGGGTCCACCCAAACCTTTCTCCAGAGACCCTCTCGTATCTCGAAAAACTGCTAACACATTACAACGATGTTTTCGCTTGGTGTCCAGAAGATATGACAGGGATCCCCCGGGACATTGCCGAACACGAGTTAAGAATACCACCGGATGTCAAGCCTGTGGTCCAAAAGAAAAGAAGCCTGGCACCCGAGAGGAGTCTGGCAGCCTGCCAAGAAGTTGAAAAGCTTGTATTAGCCGGCATTCTCCGAGAAGTCAAGTACCAATCATGGGTTGCAAACCCGGTTATGATCAAAAATCCCGACAACTCTTGGAGGATTTGCATAGATTTCAAGGATCTTAACAAGGCTTGTCCTAAGGACTGCTATCCACTACCGGAAATTGATCTCAAAGTTGACTCCCTCACCGGTTACTCGTTTAAATGCTTTCTTGATGCATACAAAGGTTATCACCAAATCCTCATGAAGGAAGAGGATGAGGAAAAAACAGCCTTTCACACGGACAAAGGGATCTTTTGTTATCAAAAGATGCCTTTTGGCCTCAAAAATGCCGGAGCAACCTACCAACGGCTCGTTGACAAAGCCTTCGAAAACCAAATTGGCAAAAACATGGAGGCATATGTCGACGACTTGGTGATTAAAAGCAAGACGGAATATCAAATGCTTGACGATATTCAAGAAACTTTCAAGAATCTCAGAAAGGTTAACATGAAACTCAATCCGGAAAAATGCTCATTCGGATTCGAGGAAGGAAAATTCTTGGGTCACATTGTTGGAAAACAAAGCATCAAAGCCAACCCAAACAAAGTGAAAGCCGTCCTCGAAACCAAGCCACCAAAGACCAAGAAGGAGGTTGAAAGCTTAAACGGGAAGCTTGCAGCCTTGAAGCGTTTTACCTCAAAGTTGGCCGAAAGATCTCTGCCCTTCTACAAAACGCTCAAGAACTGCTCAGATAAGAAGGATTTCAAATGGACTAAAGAAGCTGAAGAAGCTTTCAACCAGATGAAGCAACATCTAGCTTCCCTACCAGATATTGCGGCACCAAAAACTGGGGAGTTAATATCGGTGTACCTCTCAGTTGCTGACGAGGCCATCAGTGCAGTCCTCACCATTGAGCGAGACAAGGCCCAGGTACCCGTTTATTTTTCAGCAAGACTTTAAAATTAGCTGAAACGAAATATCCTCCCCTTGAAAAACTTGCCCTAGCCCTAGTTCAGACAGCTAGAAGGCTTCGAAGGTATTTCCAAGCACACCCCATACAAGTGGTCACCGACCAACCTATTAAGAGTGTGCTTGAAAAACCTGAAAACTCGGGGCGATTAGCCAAATGGGCCATAGAACTGGGTGAACACAACATCACCTATGTCCCAAGAAAAGCTATCAAGGCCCAAGTCTTGGCTGATTTCATTGTGGAAGTCCCAAACCAAACGACTGCTGAAGTAAACGCTACCACCACTGAACCTTCCAACCCTGAAGCCTGGAAGCTTTTTACCGACGGGGCTTCAAGCGTTGAAGGGTCAGGGGCTGGGCTAATTTTGATCAACCCAGAAGGGTTGGAATTCACATATGCTCTGCGTTTTGATTTTCAGGCCACCAATAACGAGGCTGAATACAAAGCACTAATAGCCGGCCTAAGGCTGGCTAAAGAAATGAAGGTTGAAAAGCTTGAAGTGTTCACAGATTCGTTGCTGGTCTCAAGCCAAGTGAATGATAGCTACATAGCTAAAGAAGCCAACATGAAAAAATACAGAGAAAAATCTAAGGAACTGATGAGTACCTTCCAAGCATGTAACATCAAACAGATCCCCAGATCTCAAAACAAAAAGGCTGATGCCCTAAGTAAGCTTGCATCTCTCACTTTCGCCCACCTTACCAAGAAGGTACTGGTAGAAGTGTTGAAGGCCCCATCCATTAATGAATTGGAGGTTTAAGACGTGGTTACCGAAGAAGACCCAAACTGGATGACTCCCATAAAAAAGTTCCTCGAAAATGGTGAATTACCTAATGATCAAGTGGAAGCTAAAAGGGTTGAAATCAAAGCAAGGCAATACATACTACAAGGAAAAACCCTTTACAAAAAGGGTTACCTTGCTCCCTTGCTAAGACGTGTCGGTCCCGAGCAAAGTAAGTATCTGATCAAAGAAATTCATGAAGGTGTATGTGGAGCTCACTTTGGAGCTAGGTCGGTAGTTGCAAAACTCATGAATCTTGGATATTTCTGGCCCTCAATGCATCGCGATACAACTGAAGAATTGAAGAAATGTGATGCTTGTCAAATTCATGCACCAGTTCCAAAAAGTCCAAAGCATGACTTAGTCCCGATAACCTCGGCATGGCCATTCCATAAATGGGGGATGGACATTGTTGGTCCATTTCCCCCAAGCAAAGGGGGAGTGAAATTCTTACTGGTGGCAGTAGATTATTTCACCAAGTGGCCCGAGGTCAAACCACTTGCTAAGATCACGGGAAAACAGGTCATTGACTTTGTTTGGGAAAACATCATTTGCCGCTATGGATTGCCGGGAGTACTTGTCACCGATAACGGAAGGCAATTTGCTGAGAAGCCTTTTAGCGTTTGGTGCAAGGAATACAAAATCGATCCGGTTTTTAGCTCAGTGGCTTATCCGCAATCAAATGGTCAGGTTGAAAGAACAAATAGAAGCATAGTAGAAGGCATAAAGAAAAGATTGGGAAGATACGAAAGCAACTGGCTTGAAGAATTTCCTAGTGTCCTATGGGCAATTAGAACAACCGAAAAAACTAGCCATAAGAAAACACCTTATAGCTTGGTATTTGGATCCGAAGCTGTGATCCCCGCTGAGATAGGAGTTGTAACCCAAAGAATTGTCAACATGGATCCCGATACAAACCAAAAAGAGACCATGTTGAATTTACAACTCCTAGAAGAAGCAAGAGATCAAGCCGCAATTCAAGAGGCCAAATACAAGCAACGGATGGAGGCTTACTACAACAAAAAAGTCAAGAACGAACGTTTCAAGCCAGGGGACCTGGTCCTCAGAAACAACGAAGCCAGCAAGAAAGAAAATCAAGGAAAGCTTGGCCCAAAATGGGAGGGTCCATACACCATCCTTGAAGCACACAAGGGCGGATCCTACAAGTTGACAGATTCAGAAGGCAAAAGGCTTCCAAGGCATTGGAACGGCAAAACCCTAAAAAGGTTCCACGTTTAAAAAAGATTAGTTTGTATCAAAGTGTACGTTATGAATACCTTTTGTAAAAAACAAGTGTTGCTTGAATGAATGAAGTTGTTTAATCAAACTTGTCTTTCTATCCTAAGATCAGGTTGAGAACCTAGCAAGAAACTCCATGGCAAGGGCCATGTAAGGGGATGAGCTCCCAGGCCACATCGCTCAATAGGTTCAAGGGTTGAATGAGCCTATATAAGGGGTGAGTTTCTAAATCAATACAACTCCATGAGACTTGTTAAGAAGATAACAAAAATTGTCTCATAGACGGGTGCGAACAGCCTACACCAAATGTTCCCTAAGCCTTACAAATATAATCTATAAACAGGCTTGAAAAATCAAGTGAAAACCAAAGAAATAATAAAAAAAGGATAGGTGCTATATCTTCTCGTTAAAAATACCAAGGCTAATTGTCTGCAGCACTGAACCCTTTAAGGTATAAAAAACATAAGGGAAGCACAAACTCGACAAAGACAAAGTTACATAAAGACAAAGGAAATCTAGACAAAAAATTATAAAGGTACAAACCAAGTCAGGTCACAAGGCCAAGAAGCCTTCAAGGCTTCAAACCACCCGGGTAATATTTCGAAACCTTAAAGGCTTCAACCTACCAACAGACAGCCAAAAGGCTTGGAAGGTTAAAGCAAAACAAACTGCCTTAACCAAAAAGGCACAAGTATAAAAACATAATACAAGGAAAATAGTTAAACATCATCCCACATCAAAGAAAGCCCTAAAAGACTTTCAAACACAAGTTAGGGAAAGTCCTAGTAACTTGCAAACTTAACTACTGTTCAAATGGCCATACAGGCCTTAAACACAACCAACAGGAACCTTAAGGGTTCCTGAAAACCTAATATTGTTTAAGATAACAAACCATAAATTGTTTTTAGTGCTAAGAAAGCTACGAATTAAGCATCAAAAGACTTGGAAACTCCGGAACCTTCGCCCTTGGCCTTCTTCGTTTTCTTCAGCTTCTTAGTCTTCACACCTCCATCACCACCCACCGCTAAAGCCTCCAAGCTTGCATCCTTGGGAACATCCGGCTGACCTGAAAGGGTATCATCACTATCCCCCGAATATGATCTCTTCCTTGAAAGAGAACCCAAGATTTCAGCACAAACCTTTTCATTTAGGCCCTCCGATTTCAAGTCCTGCAACACAGCAAGAGGCTTACCAAAACAAGCAGAAACTTGATGGATGTAAGGATAGGTCAGCTTCTCCATTTGCTCAACGGAGCCTTTAAAAACATCAGAAGCCTCGGGACGAAACAGAGGTGACTTCTCCAAAGGATGGCCGGATTCATGAAGCTTATAACCAGCAATGAGGCCTTGGTGTTTCCCCAGGTTGAGAAGCTTAGTATAAACGTCACCAAGGGCAGAATTGAACTCCTTGGAATGTAGAAGGTAAGTAACAACCTGCTGGAAACCTTGCTCAATTAACCACTGATTGTCAGCGGTAGAACGAGCAACTGAAGCCTTCAACCCCTCTTTCTCCTTACCAAAAGCCTGTTGCTGAACAAACAAAGTTTCCCGGTCAGCCCTAAGCTTCAACCTATCAGCCTCAAAGCTCTTTTTCAAATCACTCATCTCAATCTCATGCATCTTTTTCAAATCACTAACCTTCTTTTCCCACGCTGCTTCTTTCTCGGTAAAACCAGCTATCTCCTTTTTCATCGCAGCCATGGAGGATTTCATTTTATCCTTCTTCTTGGAGAATTCTTCATATTCCTGCATTCTTTGACGAAAACGGGCAATGCCTTGAGGAAGCATAGCAGCAAGGTTGCAAGTACTCAAAATCATGCGGGACAACATCAAGTCATCATCCATCCCAGCAATAGTCTTGTGCACTGAAGGAGGAGCAATGTGACTCAGAGCATCCTCACAAACAGCAGCATCTTTGAAGCTGTCATCATTCTTCACCGACCAAGTAGGCACATAAATCCCTTCAGGATCTAACCCTTCAGCGTCCCTGCTTGAAGATTCCTGAACAGGGGTAGCAACAACCTTTTTGCCCGAAACCTTTTTACCATGAACAGCTAATTCTTTATCCTTCTCAGCACCTGCTTCACCACCTTGATCTTCCGAAACTTCAATATCATCACTCAAGTCCACTGGTTCAGTAGAAGTGGATTGAGGACCAGCCTTCAACAACCGACGAGAAGATCGACGGGTTGAAGACTTGGGAGCATTGGACTTAGAAAAACCCTTGACATTGGCAGCACTAACATAACCCGAGCCCTCAAACCTTTGCTCAACAGTTCTAACCACAACATTCTCACCAGGAACAGACGGAGCATCCCCAAATACAACATCAGAAGTATCGTCGCTCTTAATAAAATCCAAAGCAGACATGACTGCAAAAAACAAAACAAAAGCACATAAATCACAAGTTAAGAAAAATATAAAGAGGGAAAAAAAGGAAAATGCATACCCATGCCATTCCTCATAAGAACCGGATCCCGATCAACATTCCCCCAGATTTTACTAACCCCTAAAAGAACTAGTAAATGTTCAGGAAAGGGACGAACCCTCGAAGGGCACTCCCGGATGGCTTTGAGAAAAACATCATTCAATTCAGACTCGGAGGGCTCCGGATCATTAAGAACGGCATCCGGCCGCCTCCACACCATCTTGAATGGAAGAATAGTATCAGAAACCCAGAAAAAGCGATCCTTCCAAGCCCCAAGCGTGGTAACCATGGACGAAATAAGGCAGGAATCAACTTTGGACGTTTCAAAAGTAAACCAATCGCCATTCTTAGCCAAACGAAAAAACCGGCGAAAGAGTAACAGGGAAGGATCATATCCAAGGGCACGGCACAAAACCTCAAAATGCAAAACCCTAGCCATACCCTTCGGATGAACTTGCCCAAAAGAAACCCGATAATACTCCAACAAGTTCAAAACAAAAAACGAAAAGGGATATCGAAGATTCGAAAACTCAAAATGACGGCAGTAAAGGGCAATCGAACCAGGGGTCGGTTTATCAATAGGAACATCACAAGCAGGAGCAATCGGGTTAAACTTCTTATCAATACCATATTCCACACAAAACAAGTCTACCTCCTCTTGTGTTAATCGGGAAAAGGATTTTGCTAAATCCTTACGAGCACCCATTTTTCGAAATATGAAGAATGTAAGGAAAACGAAAAGTAAATTGAAACTAACCTCGAGAGAAGAAAACGCAGGAGAAGAACTTGAAGAAATTGTGTACAAAATGAATATGATATGCAAATATAAAACAAAAATAACCTACAATAGGGGTAATAATGGCAAACAGTAACTTCTGCAAAACCGCCACCCTATCAACGGCCATACATCAATCAAATCAATTGTCAGTTATTTAAAATTCAAATATTAACTGCCTACAACCCATCAAGCCTTCAAGCAACGAACCCTTGAAACCTTTAGGCAATAAAATACACACATAAAAGTCAGAAGTCTTTGAGCTCATCACCCAAAAACCTCTGACTTGGGGGGCTGATGACGGGGGTAGCCCAAGACTAAATAAAATGACTAAATATGTAAACGCTCAAAGGGTTAAACGGTTCAATGGTTGAAAAGCTGGGGAAAAGCAATGCGAAAACAGTGGCCAGTCACATCCGGAGATTGCTTCACCAACCCACAGCCGCAAAAGCAAAGCAGGTCTGCAGAACACACGCTATTATCCAGGGGTCAAAAGGCTTTAACCCCCAAAAGGGTAAGCCCCTCGCTGCAAGTAAGGACACTAGTCAAATGAATGCTACTTTGGGAGATGTCTTCTCCTATATAATCTACACTTCATTAACTGAGTTGGGACATTCTTGGCCATGCCTGTTTCCTTAAACTCTGGTCATTCACATTGAGTGTTTGCTTTATGCAAGTCACTCACTTTCACATCCAACACACATTCTCTTTGCTCCCACATCCGAATCTGAGTATACTTCGGAGAAGGATTATCAGCAAAGAATAACAATAAACTAGTGAACCTCCTTCCACGTCTTGCAAACGTGGGGGGACCCCACGACCTGCGTTAGGCAAAGTTGAACCCTTCAACCCTTTTGCCTAACCAGCCCAGCTATCACCCTTGGTCTCTCGTTTGTTGCATCAACAGTCTATGATATCAACTACGTCACAATACTCCCCACCGGACCCACCGGTAATACGTGAAAATATCGGGGTGTGACAATCTTAGTTTAGATGTATTCCTATCATGGGTGCTTGGCAGTTGAGTATCAATTTTGGGTCTTTATCTACTATAAATTCATCTTGGCAACTTTAGCAAGCTATTTTATTGATATTTTTTTAACCATTTCATTTTGTATTTAACGAATTACCTTTTTTAGAGGTTTTAGACAACTTATAGAATAATGATATATGTAATTACAGAAAGAACAAGTTAATTAAGGCATCTGTTTGATATATTGGTTACTCTAAAGCTGCTGGCTTTTTAACTTTCATTCAAGATAGGTAAAATCCCCAAATCTATATAATTTGCCTAATCCAAAGACTAGGATCTTTATTCTTCATTCAATCCAAACCCTATTCTTTACTTTTTTTTCCTCGTTGTAGGATAAAAATATGTTTGAATTTGCTATTTCAAAGTAAAATAAATTTACAATGTAAGTATTCTATTTGTAATTTACATACGTTTACTTAAGCTTGTTGTTTAGGTTAATCGGGTTTAGATTGTAGTTTCGTGTTTATTAATTGGGTTTCTGGAAGTTACGATATGATTCAAATTCTTTATATGTTTTGGGTTACATGGGTTCGGATGATAGTAGGTTTAGGTTTAATAATATATTGACTTTGTTATTTTACTAATATATCTCACTTTTTTATTTGTTTTTTAGATGTAGAATGACACCATATATCACATAATAGGAAATCGACACATGTAGGTTAAAAACATCATGCATCCATTTTTTGGTATTTAATGATAAAAGCAGGTTAGTTTAGTATTGCATATGAATAAATTTAGTAAACCATGTATGTTTTTTTTTAAAGGCGGCATTGTGACAACCCGCATAATTCCATGTAACCGTACGATTAATTAATTGTTAATTAAAGTGCTTGGTGACTGTGCTGAATTACTTAACTACTTTCTAATTTATGTGTCATACTTACATGTGCATGTTAACATACTAGTCGTGTGCAGAAAAGTTACTAAATAGTCCGGTATGCTTTCCTGAGTGTTGGGAAATAAAAATGTTACAAATATATATATATATATATATATATATATATATATAGGACACTAAACGGAATAACTTAGCACTTTAACGAACCGGTATCAAACCGAATAACCAGACACTACCCGAAACACCAAAATAATGCTAGAAGCATTGTTTTTACTTTTCTGAACTAGTTATGGTTCCCGTACACCATAACACCCACTAAAATATCTAGTGACTAACCTAACTAACTATATACTTTGAATTTAACCTTAAACAAACTAGATGGTTGGAAGCTACCCCTATACCCCCCACCTACCTCACGGCCACCAAGGCCTTACACAATTGATTTTGTTCTAATATAATATTGGATCTTGTTGGTGGGCCATGAAACACATTATCCAAAGGTTAACACATAAGTATGGTTATATGTAACAACTTGAAGATCATAATCACAATTACCTTTCACCCACAAAACAACAACTCTTCTTCTCCTCCCTCTCTTGGCTCTCGGCCGAACCCAAGGCACCCTACCATCATCACCATTCAAGCTTCCACTACCATTTTACTTGCATGCAAAGGTGTTGAAGGCCATATAAAGAAGCAAGGAGCTTTCGGAAGTGCAACGACTTTCTCTAATTGCTATTAACCACCACTTTTCTTCTCTTGAACATCCCTAGCCTTGAGCTAGTGGTAAGAACATCCTACACTTCATATTTCATCTTATCTTAGTGGTTAAAAGAAGGTTCATGATGATAATCTTAAAGAACACTAAGAAACTTGAACTTGAAACATGAACATAAGCTAAAGTTATGAAGAAATCATGTTGTTTAGCGTTGATATACTTGTTGATTGTTGATTGTTTGTAGAAATGATGTAGATCATCATGTAGTCTTGCTAGATCATGATTAAAAACATAATCTAGCAAGATGAGAGGAGGAACATGTTGAAAGTTATGAATCATCCTCACAAAAAGTTATGAACTTGAATAAATATGATGTTTTCTTGTAAGATGATGAATAAGTAAGTTTAAAGTCTTGTAAATCTAAATGTTTCAAGTATGATTTACCAAGAAACCAAGTTAAAAATACAAGTTTACTAGATCTTGGTTCTTACACAAATAAACATCATTTTTAGTAGATAACAAAGTTAAGAAACACATGTGTAACAAGAAAAATACATGAAGAAGTATTTTTGAAAAATATGAGCATAAGTCGTAAATATCCATATTCTTTAAAAATGGAGTTTTTAAATAAATAATTACACTTCCAAGGGTAACAAGACTTACTAATTTCACTAGTAAGTTACTACACATTTTTATAAATTTTCAAGTTCATGAGTTGGTAGTTTATACTTGTTTTAACAAGATTGGTAAGTAGAGAATGTATATTGTTGATTGAGAATTGTTTGGATGAATTTTTGAAAAGAAAATGATATGCTAGTAAGCATGGACACCTCCATTTACAAAGGAAACTCTGGCGAAATTTTCTAAAAATTCCAACACTTAGAAAATATTTTTCTAAACAAGCGTTACAAGTATATTTTATAACTTGTGTTTCGAATATAGACTTCGCCATAATTTTTGGTAACAAAATACAAAGTGTCGGGGGTTGGTTTTTGTAAATAAAAATGGGTAAATATATATTTAGAATATATATCTTATATTAGAACGCTTGTGTGGATACTTGTTTATTTTGTGTGATAGTTATACTATATTAGAGTGAAATAATATAACTTAACAAAGTACCTTGACGTTAGAAGTATGTGGTACGTGATAGGAGTAATGAGTAAATAAACCGCACGTAGGATACGTGTCATGCATGAGAATCTGATTGTTATCTGTACCTTATTAGGACGTGCTTGATTTCCTGATTATTAGAGTAACTAATCTAACCGAGCAAACCAAGGTGAGTTCACACACCTTCTAAGGCATGGGATTCCCGGTGGTTGGGAATGGGTTAAAGAATTTAAAACGGAATCTACATATCCTCCTTGGGTAGGATATGCATGGCCATCCTCCATAGTAGGATGCCAATATTAATCCTGCGTATTCTCCTTGGGTAGAATACGTACGTTCGTCCTCCTTGGGTAGGACAACAACCTTAAAACTTACTAGACAAAACTCTATCATTAAGTCCCTCATTTTATATCGACTTAATCGCCGAGGCCAATGGCTAGCGGGTCATTAGTTAATAGCGCTATTAGGTTTAACAAACCTCACACCGTGCCGTTCGGACGGGCGTGTACTAATGGACTATGGAAAACTGTCATTGATGATAGACACTGATGTAGGGCACAACTATTGTTCGTCAGTTGTCGATATGGTAACGGTCTAGTGGTTCACATGGGGAAGCCCCCACTGATCATGGATATGGATTGGGTAATAAAGAAGGAACTGGTTAATCATACTTTCAACTATGGGGTAATCCCCACGGCAATTAAGCCAACGAAAGACAAACCATGTTTTCGGAAACAACTTTAAACTAAACAACCAAACGTGAACTCACTCAACTTTGTTGTTGACTCGTTATTACATGCCTTACAGGTCGCTAGATGTTTATGGAGCTTGCACGAGGAGGAGGTTGTTGTGGAATATGGATTGTTATGTTCCGTGCTAAACATTTAATCCTTATGAACTTATTAAACCTACGTTTTGGACTTTAAACTTATGAACTATGGAACTTATGTTTTACGTATTATGCTTCCGCTGTTAACTTAAGTTGGTTACCTTTAGGTCACCAATTATATTGTGGTTGGTTTAAATTAATTAATTACGTTGTTAAATATGATTGGTGGCTCGATCCTAGTCATGTCACACCTCCAAGCGGTGATACCCCGCATGGTGGATTTTGGGGGTGTGACAAATTGGTATCAGAGCCATTGGTTATAGTGAACTTGGTTTTAAAAAGGGAAAAGCTTTTTGACAAAACCAGACTATAACCTGTACAGTGCTCAACGATCCACAACGACGTTTCGCTCCACGTGCAAGACTCGAGACAATAGGTGGTATGGTTTATGTTTTTATTGTCGGTTAGATAGTTCACACTGTTCACTAGTTAACGTGATAATTGCTATTTAAACCTTGTGTGCTTACTCTCTCCTGTTATCCCACGCTTACGCACTTTCAGGACACTTTTCTCACTTACGTTGCTTCGTTGTGAAGATCATGAGCGGACGCGGAGGACGTATCAACCTAACTCAAGCCCAGTTGACGGCTTTGATCAATGAACGGGTTGCTGAGGCACTCGCAATTGTCCCTGCAGGAGGTATAACCTGCCATATCAACCCATCTTAGGACGCTTAGATCCTACCTTCGCAAACCAACCCTCATGCTTAACCTTGTCTTTTATTCTCGCGCAACAGGTCAACATGCTCAGCCTCCTGTGTGCACGTTCAAAACATTCATGGATTGCCGACCTAGTACTTTCAGCGGCACAGAAGGAGCTGTAGGCCTTCTTCACTGGTTCGAGAAGCTTGAGTCTGTCTTTGAGATGTGTGAATGCCCTGAAGATCGTAGGGTGAAATATTCTACTGGAACACTCGAAGGTGCTGCGCTAACTTGGTGGAAAGCACAGGTTCAACTGCTAGGGCTGGCGGTTGCTAATGCCACCCCATGGAACGGTTTCAAAGAACTGATCAAAGAAGAGTACTGTAGTCGTGACGACATCCACAAGCTGGAGGTAGAATTTTTCAATCTGAAGATGACGGGGTCTGAAATCGAGGCTTACACAAAGAGGTCGAACGAGTTAGCTATCTTGTGTCCCACTATGGTGGATCCTCCTATCAAGCGTATCGAGCTGTACCTTAAGGGTTTGGTGCCAAAAATTCAAAGCCACGTGACCTCAGCTAATCTTGGCACCATTCCGCAAATCATCAAGTTGGCTCATCGTCTCACTGATCAGGCAGTTGAGCAGAACAAGCTGCCTAAGCGTATTAGCGCTACTACTACTGATGCTCCCAGTGATAACAAGCGCAAGTGGGATGGAAATTCGGGCAAGGGTTCCACTTCAGTTCAGTCTCAGCAGCGAAAGACATATGAATACAGGAGCCCCGGTCAGCAGTCTTCTGGGAATCAAGGTCAGGGTGGATACAAGGGAAATCACCCTAAGTGCAATCGATGTAATTTGCACCACAGCGGGCAATGCCACAAGGGTCGTTGCCTGAGGTGTAACAAGTTTGGTCATGAAGCAAAGGACTGCAGGAGCGCACGACCAGCAAATCAGAATCGCCAACAACAACAACAAGCTCCACAGAACCACCAGCAGCAGCAACAGGGCAATAAAGGATGCTTTCAGTGTGGCGCTGAAGGCCACTTTAAGAGGAACTGTCCTCAGCTGAACCAAAATCAGAACAACAACAACCAAGGAAACGGGAACCACAATGGAGGCAACAACGGGGGTAACAATAATGGCAATGGTGCCAGGGGACGCGTCTTCGTGCTGGGTCAGGGCGACGCGAGAAACGATCCCAATGTTGTGATGGGTAAGTTTCTTCTGGATAACTTCTTTGTTACTGTTTTATTCGATTCGGGTGCCGATAATAGTTATGTGTCCTTAAAAGTTAGCCAAATGCTTAAGCGCACTCCAACACTTCTGAACACCAAACACACGGTAGAGCTAGCAAACGGTAAAAGTCTTGAAGCCACACACATAGTTAAGGGTTGTAACCTCGTCTTAGCTGATCAGACCTTCCCTATCGATCTTATTCCTATCGTTCTCGGTAGTTTCGATGTCGTTATTGGGATGGATTGGCTATCTCATCATCAAGCGGAGATTATTTGCAAGGAGAAAATCGTCCGCATACCTCGTTCTGGTGAAGAACCTCTCATGATTTATGGCAACAAGAGTGGTGCAGTCGTGGGCATCATCTCTTTCCTAAAGGCCCAGAAGTGTTTGCGAAAGGGCCACACTGCTATCCTAGCCCTCGTTTCTGATACATCCTCGGAAGAAAGGAAGATAGAAGACATACCTATTGTACGTGATTTTCCAGAGGTATTTCCTGAGGAATTACCTGGTCTTCCGCCTCACCGTCAAGTTGAGTTTCAAATCGAGCTAGCTCCTGGAGCAGCGCCCATAGCTCGAGCACCTTATCGTCTAGCTCCATCAGAACTCGAAGAACTATCCACACAACTACGAGAACTCTTGGAAAAGGGTTTCATACGTCCTAGCTCTTCGCCTTGGGGAGCTCCGGTGTTATTCGTGAAGAAGAAGGACGGTACCTTCAGAATGTGTATTGACTACCGCGAACTCAACAAGGTGACCGTGAAGAATCGTTATCCTCTCCCACACATTGATGACTTATTCGACCAGTTACAAGGGTCGAGCTATTACTCTAAGATTGATTTGAGATCAGGCTACAATCAACTGAGAGTCCGAGAAGAGGATGTCCCTAAGACAACATTCGGAACTCGGTATGGGCATTACGAGTTCCTGGTTATGCCCTTTGGATTAACGAATGCACCTGCAGTTTTCATGGATCTCATGAACAGGGTGTGCAAGCCTTACCTGGATAAGTTTGTCATTGTATTCATCGACGACATCCTGATCTATTCTAAGAGTCAGGAGGAACACGAGCAACACCTGAGGCTTATTCTAGAACTTCTTCGAAAAGAGCAGTTGTATGCTAAGTTTTTGAAATGTGACTTTTGGCTTCGCGAAGTCCACTTTCTAGGCCACGTAGTAAATAAGGATGGGATTCATGTTGATCCATCCAAGGTTGATTCGATCAAGAACTGGCCTGCACCCCGTACACCAACAGAAATCCGCCAATTCTTGGGTTTGGCAGGATATTACAGACGGTTTATCAAGGATTTCTCAAAGATTGCGCAACCTCTCACTTCACTGACTCAGAAGGGTGTCACCTATCATTGGGGTGATGTACAAGAGTCCGCATTTCAGCACTTAAAGGATAGACTTTGTAGCGCGCCTATCCTCTCATTGCCTGAAGGCACAGATGATTTTGTGGTTTACTGCGATGCTTCCATCCAAGGACTTGGTTGCGTGTTGATGCAACGTGACAAGGTCATTGCCTATGCATCACGCCAACTTAAAGTTCACGAAAGGAACTACACTACGCATGACTTGGAATTGGGAGCAGTTGTTTTCGCCCTTAAGATATGGAGACATTACCTGTACGGTACCAAGTGCACCATTTACACCGATCACAGGAGTCTCGAACATATCTTCAAGCAAAAGGAATTAAACATGCGACAACGCCGATGGGTCGAGCTCTTGAATGATTATGAATGCGCTATCAAATACCATCCGGGCAAGGCCAATGTTGTGGCCGACGCCCTCAGTCGAAAGGATACGATACCTAAGCGTGTACGTGCGTTACAACTTACCATCCAATCTAACCTTCTCGCTCAGATTCGTGATGCTCAGGTTGAAGCATTGAAAGCAGAAAACATCAGGGCTGAGTCCTTACAAGGATCGAGGCAGCGGCTAGAACAAAAGGAAGACGGCGCCTACTATGTTAACGGGTGCATCTGGGTTCCACTGTATGGAGACCTATGCGAGCTTGTGATGGATGAGGCACACAAGTCTCGTTACTCAGTACATCCTGGTTCGGATAAGATGTACCATGATCTCAAGACTACATACTGGTGGTCTAGCATGAGAACCCACATAGCAACCTACGTTAGCAAATGCTTGACTTGTGCGAGAGTCAAGACTGAATATCAGAAACCATCAGGCCTACTTCAACAACCAGAGATACCTAAATGGAAATGGGAGCAAATTTCCATGGATTTCGTTACTGGCCTACCTAGATCTCAACGCGGAAATGATACCATTTGGGTGATCGTGGATCGACTGACCAAGTCGGCACATTTTCTGGCTATTAAAGAAACGGATAAGTTTTCTACCCTAGCAAACATCTACCTAAAGGAAGTAGTATCAAGGCACGGAGTGCCAACCTCCATCATCTCTGATCGAGACTCACATTTTACATCTGAATTGTGGCAAGCTATGCATAATTAGTCCTTTGGTTCTCGATTAGACATGAGCACGGCATATCATCCACAGACGGATGGGCAAACTGAACGCACCATCCAAACCCTTGAAGATATGCTTAGGGCATGTGTAATTGATTTTGGTAATGGCTGGGAAAAACACCTCCCGTTAGTGGAGTTTTCGTATAACAATAGTTACCACACCAGTATCCAGACCGCTCCGTTTGAGGCATTGTATGGGCGGAAGTGCCGATCACCTCTTTGTTGGGCAGAGGTTGGAAACAGTCAAATCACTGGCCCAGAACTGGTAGTAGATACAACCGAGAAGATTGCTCAGATACGACAGCGAATGGCGGCAGCTCGTGACCGTCAGAAAAGCTATGCTGATAAGCGAAGGAAACCACTCGAGTTCCAGGTTGGGGATCGAGTGCTACTTAAAGTCTCACCGTGGAAAGGTGTAGTTCGTTTTGGCAAACGAGGCAAACTCAATCCGCGTTATGTCGGACCGTTCAAAATCATTGAGAAAATTGGCAAAGTCGCTTACAAGTTGAATCTACCGGCAGAACTCAGCGGAGTTCACAATGTTTTCCATGTGTCGAATCTGAAGAAGTGTCTGTCAGATGAGACCCTCATAGTTCCTCTCAAGGAACTCACTATTGACGACCAGCTGCGATTCGTCGAGGAACCAGTAGAGATTACTGATCGAGATGTTAAGATTCTCAAGCGTACCAGAATACCTCTTGTCCGAGTTCGTTGGAATTCCCGTCGTGGCCCAGAGTACACCTGGGAACGAGAATTCCAAATGAAACTCAAGTACCCCCAGCTGTTTAAGAAAAACGCAACCACTACTGAGGCTGGAGCTACTGCAGAATTTCGGGACGAAATTCCAAATCAACGGGGGGATGATGTGACACCCAAGGAAAACCAGGAAACCAACGCAACTTAACTAGCTTCCATCAGTAACCACGTGCTAAATTTCGGGACGAAATTCTCTTAACAGGGGGAGAATGTGACAACCCTCATAATTCCATGTATCCGTACGATTAATTAATTGTTAATTAAAGTGCTTGGTGACTGTGCTGAATTACTTAACTACTTTCTAATTTCTGTGTCATACTTACATGTGCATGTTAACATACTAGTCGTGTGCAGAAAAGTTACTAAATAGTCCGGTATGCTTTCCTGAGTGTTGGGAATTAAAAATGTTACAAATATATATATATATATATAGGACACTAAACGGAATAACTTAGCACTTTAACGAACCGGTATCAAACCGAATAACCATACACTACCCGAAACACCAAAATAATGCTAGAAGCATTGTTTTTACTTTTCTGAACTAGTTATGGTTCCCGTACACCATAACACCCACTAAAATATCTAGTGACTAACCTAACTAACTATATACTTGGAATCTAACCTTAAACAAACTAGATGGTTGGAAGCTACCCCTATACCCCCCACCTACCTCACGGCCACCAAGGCCTTACACAATTGATTTTGTTCTAATATAATATTGGATCTTGTTGGTGGGCCATGAAACACATTATCCAAAGGTTAACACATAAGTATGGTTATATGTAACAACTTGAAGATCATAATCACAATTACCTTTCACCCACAAAACAACAACTCTTCTTCTCCTCCCTCTCTTGGCTCTCGGCCGAACCCAAGGCACCCTACCATCATCACCATTCAAGCTTCCACTACCATTTTACTTGCATGCAAAGGTGTTGAAGGCCATATAAAGAAGCAAGGAGCTTTCGGAAGTGCAACGACTTTCTCTAATTGCTATTAACCACCACTTTTCTTCTCTTGAACATCCCTAGCCTTGAGCTAGTGGTAAGAACATCCTACACTTCATATTTCATCTTATCTTAGTGGTTAAAAGAAGGTTCATGATGATAATCTTAAAGAACACTAAGAAACTTGAACTTGAAACATGAACATAAGCTAAAGTTATGAAGAAATCATGTTCTTTAGCGTTGATATACTTGTTGATTGTTTGTAGAAATGATGTAGATCATCATGTAGTCTTGCTAGATCATGATTAAAAACATAATCTAGCAAGATGAGAGGAGGAACATGTTGAAAGTTATGAATCATCCTCACAAAAAGTCATGAACTTGAATAAATATGATGTTTTCTTGTAAGATGATGAATAAGTAAGTTTAAAGTCTTGTAAATCTAAATGTTTCAAGTATGATTTACCAAGAAACCAAGTTAAAAATACAAGTTTACTAGATCTTGGTTCTTACACAAATAAACATCATTTTTAGTAGATAACAAAGTTAAGAAACACATGTGTAACAAGAAAAATACATGAAGAAGTATTTTTGGAAAATATGAGCATAAGTCGTAAATATCCATATTCTTTAAAAATGGAGTTTTCAAAGAAATAATTACACTTCCAAGGGTAACAAGACTTACTAATTTCACTAGTAAGTTACTACACATTTTTATAAATTTTCAAGTTCATGAGTTGGTAGTTTATACTTGTTTTAACAAGATTGGTAAGTAGAGAATGTATATTGTTGATTGAGAATTGTTTGGATGAATTTTTGAAAAGAAAATGATATGCTAGTAAGCATGGACACCTCCATTTACAAAGGAAACTCTGGCGAAATTTTCTAAAAATTCCAACACTTAGAAAATATTTTTCTAAACAAGCGTTACAAGTATATTTTATAACTTGTGTTTCGAATATAAACTTCGCCATAATTTTTGGTAACAAAATACAAAGTGTCGGAGGTTGGTTTTTGTAAATAAAAATGGGTAAATATATATTTAGAATATATATCTTATATTAGAACGCTTGTGTGGATACTTGTTTATTTTATGTGATAGTTATACTATATTAAAGTGAAATAATATAACTTAACAAAGTACCTTGACGTTAGAAGTGTGTGGTACGTGATAGGAGTAATGAGTAAATAAACCGTACGTAGGATACGTGTCATGCATGAGAATCTGATTGTTATCTGTACCTTATTAGGACGTGCTTGATTTCCTGATTATTAGAGTAACTAATCTAACCGAGCAAACCAAGGTGAGTTCACACACTTTCTAAGGCATGGGATTCCCGGTGGTTGGGAATGGGTTAAAGAATTTAAAACGGAATCTACATATCCTCCTTGGGTAGGATATGTACGGCCATCCTCCATAGGTAGGATGCCAATATTAATCCTGCGTATTCTCCTTGGGTAGAATATGTACGTTCGTCCTCCTTGGGTAGGACAACAACCTTAAAACTTACTAGACAAAACTCTATCATTAAGTCCCTCATTTTATATTGACTTAATCGCCGAGGCCAATGGCGAGCGGGTCATTAGTTAATAGCGCTATTAGGTTTAACAAACCTCACACCGTGTCGTTCGGACGGGCGTGTACTAATGGACTATGGCAAACTTCAAGTGATGATAGGCACTGATGTAGGGCACAACTATTGTTCGTCAGTTGTCGATATGGTAACGGTCTAGTGGTTCACATGGGGAAGCCCCCATTGATCATGGATATGGATTGGGTAATAAAGAAGGAACTGGTTAATCATACTTTCAACTATGGGGTAATCCCCACGGCAATTAAGCCAACGAAAGACAAACCATGTTTTCGGAAACAACTTAAAACTAAACAACCAAACGTGAACTCACTCAACTTTGTTGTTGACTCGTTGTTACATGCCTTACAGGTCGCTAGATGCTTATGGAGCTTGCACGAGGAGGAGGTTGTTGTGGAATATGGATTGTTATGTTCCGTGCTAAACATTTAATCCTTATGAACTTATTAAACCTACGTTTTCGACTTTAAACTTATGAACTATGGAACTTATGTTTTACGTATTATGCTTCCGCTGTTAACTTAAGTTGGTTACCTTTAGGTCACCAATTATATTGTGGTTGGTTTAAATTACTTAATTACGTTGTTCAATATGATTGGTGGCTCGATCCTGGTCATGTCACGCCTCCAAGCGGTGATACCCCGCATGGTGGATTTTGGGGGTGTGACAGGCATTTCATTAGAACCAGCCCAACTAGCAAGCCACTAGAGGACCAAAGACAACAAAAACAACGAAACAAATGGAAAAAAATCCAAGCGTTACATTACATGAAAGAAAAAAGCCGCCAGCTATACGCATCAAGACCCATCCCAGCTCTGTTTGACAACCCGAAAGCCTTAATCTCTTAGACAACTTGAGCCGTAGACCTCCTAAGATGGTTTAAATTGAGGGTGTTTCTTGTTTTCCATAAAAACCAGCAAGCGGGGAGGATCATGGATTGAATAGATCGCTTTTTACTTTTTCGGCAAGCTTAAAAAAAGAGTGCAGAGTCAACAAATCTCTGCAGCTGAAAGCAAAGAGAGTTTGCAAATGACACCAAGACGCCACTGCAGACTAAACTTCAAGTGCGAACCTGCACCCGGTGAAAAGATGATCTATTATTTCTTCGACTTCTTTGCAGAATGGGCAGAGATAGGAGTCCAACAGAATATGCCTAAACCGCAGACCATCTTTGGTGGGCAAACCATGTATGTTGTAATGTAATTAAATATGTATATTGAATTTGTTTGGATTAGTTAGTTTGTTGCTACACTTATATAAATTATATAAATAATAGACTCGTTTAGGCCTGCGAGCTCGATAAGTGAAGATGGAGCTCGAGATCGTTTACTAGACAACTCAAAAAAATGGGCAAATGTTATTAAATATTAGTAAAAACTAATGTTACACTAAGATTCGAGCAGCTTGCGAGCCGTTTGGCTCGTTTGCACCCCTACTAATTTTGATTTCTTTATAGGGCAATGGTCGTGTTTGCTTCACGAAGTGGTGCCAACATAAGGGTTAAACTCATCTGGATTAACGCTTGGGTAAGCACTTAATCCCTTATTTAAATTGTGGTTGTAATGATTGTAAATATTGAAACCCTTTAGTTTAAACTTAAATCGCAATGGTTTCACATTTCTTGATATTTTTAATTGTGTAGTGTCCACGTCAGCCAGGAGTACTAAATGCGGCTACTATGTGATGAGTTCATGAAGGAGAAAACTTACGAAGGAGTTGAAATCTTTGACAATGATAATGTAAGTTTAGGCATACTTTAGTCTGTATATTAGAGGAATACTCGGCTGCGGATATGGATGGCATTCCCGAAGATTGGTCGACTTATGCGGTTACCTCTATTTTTAAATGACTAATTGTATTTTAGGTGTTGACGATGTATTGACAAACAATTCTTTTTTTCTTCACGTTAAAATATTTGTAGGATACTTGACAAATGATTATGTAATGGATTGTTTTGGTATATGTACATATGTATGTATTTGTTTTATGAAAAAGATTTATTGTTTTTGTTATTATACATGTATGTGTCCAAGGAAAATTAGTAATTCTATAAAAAAATTTAAACAATTAAAAGCATGACACGCATAAATGAAAGTCATATACATGTGTCATAAATACTTGTCATGAACGTGTCATAAAATAAGTGTCATGAATGTGTGTCATAAAAATGTGTCATAAAATGAGTGTCATTAATACATGTCATTAAATGTGTGTCACTAAATGTGTGTCATAAAAACATGACACACAAATGCATGTCATGTTAATTTTATGATTCCTCAATCAACGACACGCTTTTGCGTATCATAACTATCGTTTTATGACGCACAATGTGCGTCAAGAAATGTGTATTTTCTTGTAGTGCAATTCAAAATTGCTCTACAAGTGCATAATAATTACTCAACTAGTTTATAAAAAATTAACAGACACATTTATTCTACAAATTCATCAAACAACATAAAATTTAAAAGGCTTAAACTATCTACACATGAAGTGTGTAGATAACCACACCCAAAAATATGTTTTTTTGTCCTGTATGCATACCCTGTAGTGTCGAGCTGTGACCAAAGCGCGACGTTTTGGTCCGGTCAACCAAACAAAGACTGACGGGTGTCTGACGGGTCTGTTGACCGGACCAAAACGCCGAGCTTTGGCCGCGTTTTGGTCCTGTCAACCAGACCGGGTGTCAGTCTTTTGTCTGGTTGACAGGACCAAAATGCGGCCAAAGCTCGGCGTTTTGGTCTGGTCAACAGACCCGTCAGACACCCGTCAGTCTTTGTCTGGTTGACCGGACCAAAACGACGCGCTTTGACCACAAATCGACACTGCAGGGTGTGCATATAGGACAAAAGACACCTTTTTGGTGTGCCAATAGGCAAATGAGTGTGTAAATAGGTACACCCATTTAAAATTACTTTACAAGTGCATTATAATTACTCTATTAGTTTATAAAAAAAACATAACATGCACAATTACTCTACTAGTTCATCTAAAAACAAGATATCACTGACATTTGAATCTTTGTTTTGATTTTGATGATTTTAGAACTTGAATCGGATGTTTTTGGAACTGGACCCAATGATTTTGGAAATGAATCATATTTTTGGAACTGAATAAAATGATTCTGTAATGGAATCAAATGATTTTTGAAAGTTAATTTGATGATTTTGGAACTGAACTTGATTAGTTTTAGGAGAATTTGGCATTTAATTGCTTCGAGAACTGAATTTGTATTGTTTTAAGAGGTAAATATGGTTAAGACTGGTTGTGTTGTATTGGTGACCGTTTGTGTTGTATGGGTGACAATAATTACAATATTGTCAGCCCCTAAATTAAAAAAAAACCTCTTTTCGTATGTTATACATTATAACATAATTATACATTATAATTTAAAATAGCGTGATAGAAAACTGTATAGAAGGAAAAAAAATGTGTTGGATTATGTTAACATAATATGTATAATTATGTTATATCGTTAGCATACATATAATGGGTTAGGATATAATAGGAAGTTTATTTCAGTAGAAAGCCTAGGAAGTAATCTTGACCATCTATTTATTTAATCAAGTGATAAGATTAAATGGGTGAAATTGAAAGAAAAAAAAAAAGAGGCGCGTAGGTTTGTTCAGGGCATTCTAGTCAAGTCAAGGCAATAGTTTCCCTCTCCTCCAATTCCCCCCATTTTTTAAACATTAATAACTCTTTCATACGACATTATTTTTTTATAAAAATTGCACAAAAAAACGAGCATTTTTTTATCTTTAAAACGAGTATACTATTGCTATATTTTCGAAATTTTTTTTTTGAAAACTCAGTTGCGTAAAACGCAATGGAAAAAAACCCAGTTGCGTAAAACGCAATGGAAAAAAGAAACCTAAAAATGACATTTTTCTAAAACGCAATGTACAAAAAACACAAAGAAATGTCTTATTTGTAAAACGCAATTGCAAGAAAACACAAAGATATGTCTTATTTCTAAAACGCAATAGCCTAAAAACACAAAAGAAAGTGTACTTTCTAAAACGCAATGGACTCAAAACACATAAAAATGTGTTTTACCTAAAACGCAATGCACAAAAAACACAAAGAAATGTCTTATTTATAAAACGCAATGGCCAGAAAACACTTAAAAATGTCTCATTTCTAAAATGCAATGGCCTAAAAAAACAAAAGAAAGTGTTCTTTCTAAAACGCAATGGACTGAAAACACCTAAAAATGTGTTTTACCTAAAACGCAATGACTAAAAACACTTCAAAAATGTGTTTTTCTAAAACGCAATGGCCAGAAAACACATAAAAATGTCTTAGTTCTAAAACGCAATGGCCTAAAAACACCAAAGAAAGTGTTTTCTCTAAAACGCATTGAACCAGGACAATAGTTTTGTCTGTGAATTGTCTGAACCAGGAAGCAGGAGATCAAAAACTGTCTACGAATGCAGATTTTACAGAGGCAATTTACAGAAATTTAAATTTTCTGATGTATTTTTATTAAAGCAGTTTCTCTGCCCCTTGGACCCCGCCAGGGGCTGCCGCCCCTTGGACCCTGCTACCAGGGGCGCTGCCCCCGGACCCCCGCCAAGATCGTAAAACGCAACAACTAAATCAAAAACCCAGATCGTAAAACTGAAATTAAAGAATTTCTTACATGGATCGAAGCCGATTTCTTCAACGATTGACGAAATTTGAATGATAGAAACACTTATCAGCGATCGAATCGAGTGATTATCTTCAAAATCATGAGAAAAAACGAGATTTTGTATGAAATTAAACTGGGTTTTCTTAAAAAAAAAAAAAAAGCTGAAGAACACGTTGATCGGGTGTTTGAATCATTGATTGTTGACGAAAATCGCACTATAATGTAGTGATTATTGAGATAGAAAGTAAAGAAAAGGTTGAAGATGGTGGGTTTTGAAAATGGTGGGTTTTGAAGTTACTGGGGAGAAGAAGGAAGAAGAAAGGATACGATTGACTAAAATACCCTTGTTGTTTATTTTAAATGTTGCCACATGTCATAATCCTATTGCTTCCTACACTTCCTAGCCAAAATAAACTTCTTATTTGATCCTCACCCTACATATAATATAGAAATTAGACGCAAAAGTAAATGTTGATTCGGAATATTTCCATAATCACTTGTTGAGTATATTTATTTATGTTATTGGTAAAAATTTTAGATATTCACCATTAGAGCATTTACATTCCTTTATCATTTTCTTTCTTATAATTTAACTAAAAATCATACCTCTTAAAATTTATCTTTTAATTTTAAAAAGGTAAAAAAGGGTAAAAAAAGGTGATGATAATTAGACACCCCCTTTTTTGTTTGGACATCCCATGTACAACACGTATAACATGCAGTATACGCATCATATAGGGTTTCAACTGCGTTAAATGAGCCATATATATGACACGTATAGTGTTATATGCGTCGTATAGAGGGCTAATTGATTTGTGTATTTTCTAGGAATGAAGCTGCAAAAGTAAACCCTATATGACACGTATAGCGTATAGAGGGCTAATTGATTTGTGTATTGTCCATGAATCAAGCTATAAAAGTAAACCCCTTATGAAACGTATAGCGCTATACGCATCATATAGGGCTTGATTGATGTACACTGTCCGAGAATCTTGGGGGTGGTAGGTGTAAAAGTGAACCCTATGTGACACGTGTAGCGCTATACACGTCATATAGGTCTGGAATTTTCTTTTAAAGCCTTGCAATCATATGGATGTTAAATCAAACGACACATCACATCAAAAATCATCTGATCCATAAGTTTCAAACCCTTCGTATCAAGTTGTTGTCATGGGACGTTAATTATGTTTTTCGCGAACATTCGAACCAGTCATGGGTCTTAGGGAAAGCTTTTTCGGATCTGAAGTTGAAATACGTGCGGAGGTTGTGTCCGTTATTTGTTGTGATGACGGGGGAGTGATGTCCGATTTGAGCGAGGTAAAAAAGCTCTGTAAGATATGATGCAGTTTGTTTTACCAAAGTCTCACCATTAGGTTGTTTTATGAGTTTGTAGAAAAAGCTGAACAATCTAATGTGGCACAAAGCTATTTGAAGTACGCATATGGGGTTTACTATTCGCACGTGGAAGAACAAGGCATTCAGGTGTACGAGGAAGGTGCTAACGAGTTCGAGGAAGGCCCTAACGAGTACGAGGAAGATCCTAATAAGTAAGAGGAAGAACCTAACCCGGGTGTTTCGTTTGAAACCGGTCAGGTATGACATTCCCGTCATTTACATGTTATTCAATATATAATTCTAACGTACCATTGTTTCAGGATTTCGCATCTCTTGATGAGTTGAAAGCTTGGGTTATCGAAAGAGCACTTGAGAATGGTTACGTCATTGTGACCCGGCTAATGAAGACAAAAGGCGATGAGCCATCAGCAAGGGTCGTGAAGATATGGTTTTAATGTGATTGTGGTGGCGAGCACAATAGTACAACCGTAGTTAGACGTTCTGGTAGTGAAAAGGTTAGTTGTCCTTTAAAACTGGTAGGGAAACTAGTCGCAAAAGGTGGTACTTGGATGTTAGTGGTGAAGCATTGAAAACATAACTATGATCATGCATAACATCTGGAGACTAGAAGGTCACGGGTTTGATAGGAGGCCTACCTAGGACGAAGAACTTTGGTGGAGAGGCTGTATTTTCAAAACTTGGAGCCACATGACATACATTTAACAATAAGAGAACATAACCCATGGAACGTGTGTATTCAACGAGACGTACACAATGTGATAAATAAGATTAAAGAAAAAATGCACAGTGCTCAAACTCCAATGTAGATACTAGAGAGAATGTTTTATAACAAAAGGTACGTTTATTACACCCGGGAGAATCCCTCCACAAATGCGGTCGAGGAGGTTTTCTTTGTTCATCATCACTCGTATAATTTATGGCATGCATTCTTACATTTGTTGATGATTGACGTGACCTACAAAATAAACTCATATAAACTTCTTTTTGTTCAAGTTGTGGGTGTGACATCGTGATATGCATAAAATGCAACATATAAATTATATCAAACAAGGCATAAAATCAACCCTTTTTATGTACTAATGATGGAAAAAGTGCCTTTCTTTATATACTTTTGATTTCTAGGACTAAACGAGCTTAAACGTATAAAAGGAACAAATTAACGGCAAAAGCCAACATAAATGCAAGAAAGAAGAGTTAACACCATGCCTACCCTCCAAGCTACATCCCAAGACCAAAACAACAAACCAAAAGACAAGCACGGGGTCGTACCACCAAGGCATGGGGCCGTGCCCCACTACAAAATGTGTTCAGAGTCCAAGCAGATTAAGACATACAAAGCAGACAAGAGACACGGGCCGTGGTCAACTCCCAGATATGTAGAATCTCCCATTGGACCCCACAAAGCTGACAACCAGGGTCGTGCCTACTGTCACACGGGCCCGCGTGTGCATACGTACTGACACTGATCAATACATGAAGACAGAGAAAGAAGGACACAGGGTCGTGCCCCATGGGCACGGGGCCATGTGAGGAGACTGTTTCCGGCTATAAATAAAGATGCTTGGCTCGCTTCCAACTCATCCCTTGGCAAACCACTTCTCTCTAACTTGCCACCATTCCACTACTACCACAACACCATCATCCACCACATTCATCCACTATCCACCTTTAGAGAGTGTGTAGTACTCTCGGGATCCAAGATTGATCGTAAGAGTTCTTGTCAATCAAATGCCATGTTTAGCTAATCTCTTACATCACTTGGTGAAGACAAATCTTTTATGTATTACTTTTGATTTCCAAGTTTTGGCTACTTTTTATTTGGGATTGTATTAATGACTTTAAGAAATAGTTTTTTATATTGAAATGTAACACCCGTTAATCTTAAACACGGTATTGTATAACTTTTGCGGAAAGTAGGGCCATGTTTTTTTATAATATTCATTAGAGTATTTTTTTGTATATTTTAAACGGCAAAATACAACTTAACAGCACACGAGCATTCTTTCAAAAATAAATTCGACATAAAATATTTGTCTTCACTAAACCATTAATCACAATTATGATTTCAAATATTTCTATGGTATCATATCCATGACCATGTATATACATATATATTTATATGTATACTACTGAACCAGACTAATTATGAACAACTCATAATTTCACTTATCTTTCAGGTCATTAATTTAAGCCACTCCTTTATCCCCCTGGTTCCTCTAGAAGAATTTCCTCAATCAATTTCCCAATATGATATGCAATCGGGGACTTTCCGCTTAATACACATGCCTTGGCCACTTTAATAAATAATCAACTAGTTATACCTACACATTATCACCAAAATGGATTAGCCGAAGCTAAGTGAGGACTCGGGTCTCATGTATTTGATTATTCAACTATTAATCAAAATATAAATATATTTATGTCTGAAGTATATCACACACCATTCCCGAAATCAACTCTCTTAATGGGTTAAAGCCCAACTTTACACTTCTAGGTTTTCCTCCGGCCATCACTAGGTCGTTTCACCTCCAAGCATCCCGGTTAACTTGAAATAACAGAACACTACAAGACACTCCATTAATAGGTTAATTTACACCATAAAAATTAAAACACCATTACGCCCCGTTTACATGTTGTAATCCACCGAACAACGTACACGGTTATCATTGTATGTTATTCAAGCACAAACCCTTACTATCTTTGTATTCATAAAACCTGTCCTTATCATGTAAACTCCTTGTATTTAAACTTCTCTTACATCAAAACACCCAATAAATTATATTAATAAGGGTTAAAAATTGTACAATTATCCCCCAAGGACATAACTCTAATCTTGGGCAAAATTTCATGATGCTATAACTAAGGTCGTAAGGCAGTGGTTAGGGTCGCAAGCCTACCAGCTAACCGTATGCTACGCCCAAATTTGGTTTACCATCTTTATGCAACTTGTGTTCCTTAAACCCTATCGGTTTTAAACCATTTTCACCATTCTTATTGTACATTGACCATGTGTTTACCACCTCATTCGTTATTAACCGCTCGATTAACAAAATCATGAAACTTTCTTTGAGATTTAAAAATCTTAACTCCATTGATCACCCATTGGAGTTCAAAGCATAGTCACCTAATTCTCTGGAAATCACGAGTTTTTTGAATTGGTACATTTCATACCATACGGAATACGTATACAAACTGGTACGCTTCCAATTCGTGAATTTAGGGTTTCCATTCGTTGATCTGTATAAGTAATTCGTTTTAGGGTTCGATTTAGGGTTCGTTTTAGATACGTACCTTAATTGTGGAAATTGTATTCGGGATTGCAAATTTAGGGTTTTTTTGGAGGGAAAACAGAGAATACGTATAATCTGGCAACCAGTCGATTCGTTTCCATAATACTCACTTTCCAAAATCAATTCACAGCAATTCGTTTCAATAATACTCAGTTTCCAAGATCAATTCACAGCAATTCGTTTTATAAATCATGTATAAATTTGGTTATTTATGCTCTTTGTGTATCTCAGCAGGTTATTTATGCTCTTTATAATTTGGTTAACTATTTTAGACTTTTAGTTGTCCTCTGTAGTACATGAAAGTATGAAACAACAATTTGGTTAACTGTTTTGATTTGGCATTAAAGATAAGCAATTTGGTTTTAGTTTTATAATTTGATTCAACATAAAAGTTAGTTGTATAATTTGGTCAACTGTTTAGAAATATTAGAACTTTTTTGTTTTTGTTTTCTATTTGGTAATATGAATATTGGATTTTGGTTATTTGGATTTATGAATTTAGTAATTTCTGTTTTAATTTGTTTATACCAAACCAGACTCAATGGTACACCGTACCGGATCGTACCGAAATGAACACCCCCTCCGTACCGAATTCGTCCCATCTATCGAATTGCGAACCCGAACCGGGTACCCGTAACGGAGCGAACCGTGAATTAGGTGACCGTGGTTCAAAGGCTTCATTTACACCCCATTCCTAATAATTAACAACCATCCTCACATTAAGGTAGATGCCAATCAATTAACATGTTATGCCAAAAAGACATTACCTCAATCATTAAAACTCTACACGCATTCAGTACATAATTTAACACCTATATCCTGCTCTCAAAATTAATCCTTTCAATAGAATTCCTATCATACACATAAAAACATATAATGCATTATATAGAACGAGTTATAACCTACTAGTTTCTACAACACATTTAGAGTCACTCACCTTTGCCTGTAAGGGTGTTCGTATAATGAATTTCTCCCTTGACATTCTGAAGTAAAACTCATAATATATCATAATCAAGTTAATAATATATCTTTCTGTTTCAACATATATGGATCAGTGTTACACGTAGATCATTGTGTTAACTTGATTACAATCAACAACTCACTTAAATCTTATCTTCTAGCAACGAATACATTATTTTTTTATACTAAAGCTCACTCACATTTTATCGAACACTTGGCGGGTTTCAGAAAAATGAGTTTATATAACAACTTGATTCGGCATCTCAAAACAACACATTTTGTTACTTATGAACACAATCATTCTTTTTTTTTTTTTACAGGGATGGGCTTGTTTTCTGATATGGTATTATGAGGATCATGAGTGATTGTCATCTCTCTTAATTCTATCGTGTTTTCTCAGAAAACGGAGTATCAAAACAATTGAATGTTCCGTCTGGTCTAATTCTTCTCAATTCCTTTGGTCACTCAGTCAGTTATCATTATGAGGTAGTTTAACTTTTGAATTAACGATGAAGTCAATTCAGTGTAACAGGCTCTGATACCAATTGTTGGATTTGAGAGTGTGTAATTGTGTGTACTTTTGATAAAATAGTTTTAATCAATTCAAAAAATCAATTAAACAATGATAAAAAAAATACATCATCAGAAACACAACTAGATTTGGAAATGAGTGCAAAATGATTACAATATAATGAAACAGTACAATGGTACTCCCCCTCACCAGGTGTACTCTCTCTCACTTAGTTCTTCTGTCTTTTTGGCTCCAAGTGTTAAATGTTACATTGACGAAGAACTATATGTAGGAGGAGAGAACAGTTGGTGACGTCAACATGAAAGTGATAACAAACAACCTAATAATTAGTGTAAGTGCTAAAAATATATTAAAAATTATAACACGCAGGCACCACGTCACATCGACACACAAGTTGTTTTGTGTTGCTCATGCATTTGCATAAAGAACGAGAGGATAACTTCATATGGGTCCTACATAGGATCAAAGACATGTTGAAAAAGTGTATGGAGCCGCGTGTGATAATAACAAATAGAGATCTAGCTATCATGATTGCATGTGATAAAATATTCCCAAACGCTTCCAAGTATCAACGATTGTTTGACAACAAGTAAAATGGTACATATTATATATCTTTATGTGCATGCATACGTACATACATACATAATTACTGATCAGTATATTCTCTTTTTAGGTGTTATGGACTTGCGGGGCTCGGGGATAAAATTTTCTAGACACAGGCGTAGCAATACGGGAAAGTTTTCAAACCAGCATGTCAAAGCAAATGGGGGACCACAAATTGGCAATGTTTGATTACCTATGCAGTAATGTTTCGCATAAAGCTCTAAATTTGTTAGTCCTCGAGTTACAAAAAGTCAGTTGTGTTGTGGTCAGCAAATGGAACTTGTGGTTGCTAGCTTTTTACGAGTTGTGGATTGTATGTGCTTGTCGGTTGGCACTACATGAAAATATAGGTAATGAATACAATCTTTTACAATTTATCATATTTCATAGGATTCCAACATTTCGCGGTAGATGTTTTCTAGACAAGATTAATTATGAACTAGAGAAAATTGAGAAAGACGATGTTAATCTCGAAAAGGAAACGGATAATGTGAGACAACAACTAATGTCGCAACCAATGCCAGTGAATTTTTTTTTTTTACGGTGATCATGGCTGTGATGAATCCAAGTAGGACTGACAAGAAACCGGCTGTTGTACAACAAGATACTCGTGGGTTCCCAACTGCGAAAGCATCACAACAAATGAAAGAGGAGGTTGGGAGACATAGCTCGTTTACCCACACCCAACCACAAAGGATGATGACTATTCGTTAATAGACTCCCAACAAAGTAGAAATGACATGGTGAGACATAGTTCGTATATACCCTCACGTGACACTAAAAAACCAAGCTCAAAATCGAAGCCGTTTTTGCAACGTAGTCATTCAAAGACATCAAAAGCGATAATGACACATCTAATAATGATTTTCTACTATTGATGGAGGTAGGTATGTAAAAATCACACACACACACACACACACACACACATATATATATATATATATATATACATATCCCTTGATAAAATATTTTGCACTATTGGGGGGGGTGGGGGTTGGTACCCAAACAATGTCAAGCGTTTTAAGGACAAGTTTCCACCTATGTATCACTGATACATTACACATATAGAAGATCTCCAACGGGACAACAACTATGGCTTTCAATCAGTAGCTATGGGTTTGGGATCTGAGTAGAGGCAAAGGTTATTTGTTCGCCAACAACTTCTAGATGATATGGACATTAACATAGATTGGTGGAAGAGTATTTTTGACAGGGTCCTCAGGGAACACTATGACGAAGTATGTATAACCTTAAATTGGTTGGAAATGGCATCCGCATCAATTGAATGTTGGATGTTGATATAATGCAAAAATACATCTATTTGTCATGTATAGTTTGTATAGTTTCGTATTCGTTTGTTTTGATTTTTAGGTAGATATAGCTTCTTTTGATAGTTTTTGTGTTTACAGGTCTCCGTTGCTGAAAAGAGGAGAAAACACTTGAAATCTACTGGAAAAACATTAGCAACAAGAATCGGGTCGAGTCGTAGCTGAACGGGAATGAAAATCGAGAAAATCTGGAAAAAGGGACCTTCTCGCTACGCGACCAGGAGAAGGAATAGGCTTCACGCTACGTGAAGCATTAAAATATGATTTTTGGCAAAACAAAGCTCCGCGGTACGCGGAGCTTGAAAGAGTTACCCGTCGCGCTACGCGACGGGGGTATTATTCGTGGCAGACTTATTTTGGGAGCTAGATTGTTGCTGAAAACTTATATAAACATCATAATCATGCAACTTAAACCTAATTACGAATCAGCAGCAACTTGGGCGAAATTTGGACATCTTTTGGAGTGTTTTTGAGAGCTGGAAGCTACCGATTGAAGTTTGGAAGCTTAGGACTTCATCCGGGTCGTCGTTCTGCTATTCGATTGTCTTTATTCTTCGTTTCCTACTTTGATTATGTTTCTTGTTGTTGAAAATACTTTGTTTTGATTTGTTTAATGACTATGATTATCTTTTATACTACCTAGATTGGATGATTGGTTTGTAAAGTTTTGATTTTTATTATAGATATTTAGTTGTTTATGGATTATTTGCGAATGTAGTCAAATCAGTTACTGTTTAGATGTATATGCATGCTTAAAAGTGTCTGAATATTGTTTATTGCTTCGTGTGAATCTTGGTAAATGTATTTTACGGAATAGCTTCATGCTAGATTATTATTTTTTATTGTGATCTTTAGGGTTAATTGGCCAATATACCTTAGAAGTGATAATAGGTAATCAAATAAGTTTAAGTGTTCTACTAATCTCAATAGCTGATAGTTACGAGGTTATTGTTAGGTCTATGTCATTAAATTTGCTAAGTAGGAGCTTCGAGAGGAGTCTGAACTAGTTGCCTTAGTGACCGTTGTCTAACAAGTCTAATCAAGAACCCGAGTCTATTCTAGGTTTATGTCCCGAGGGGGAGTAAATCAAATTAGGGTACTTTCATAAATCACTTAGATGTCTTGAGGGAGAGTCTAACCAACCGGTGTTCGTAACAGCCTTTAGACTGCCATAAGTGTCTTCATGTGAAGGGTCAGGGGTCTTGTTCGGTATTTCAACAGGTTTAGTACTAATGAAAACCAGGATTCAAGTCTAAGTAGTTGTTCCCACCATCTGAGTAAAACCTAAGTTAGTTCGTGATTAGTTAATTTAATTTAATTGAAATTTTAGGAAATTTAGACCCCCCCTCAAATATAAAAATGGTTAGTGTCGTGTCAGGGTCAGTCTAGATAGAGTCGTTAACATAGTTAAATCGAGTCTCGTGGGTTCAATATCCGGACTTACTTAGCTTTACTTGAGCCGATCGGTTCACTTGTTGGTTAGTAGTTTAGTCGAGTTTTAGAGAGTCTAGAGTATTACTTAGTGTCTAGATTAGATTAATTTAGTTTGTTTTTATTAAACTACTTTTACTAAATCAAGTTTTTGGCGCCGTTTTCGGGGACTCTTTGGCAATTGCGTCGATTACTTTATTTGTACTTAATTGATATCATACATGCTATTTTTTTATTTGAGTCGTAGGAGTCTAAATAATTTTCGTGTCTTTTATATTTTTGTCGAGCCATTAGTTAGAGTCGTCTTACTTGTTTATTGTTGGTTTTGCAATGGATGCCCCATACATGAAGGACCACCACCGAAGCCGCCAATGGACAAGCCCGCCTTCTCGTCTTCCAACCCTAAGGTTAGTAAAACTTCTCACTCATCTTCAGCCCTTTATGACTCTACTCTCCAATCTTGACTACCGAACTTTGACTTCACAGCGGAGTCGTCACCCCATAATACCCCACCACCCTCCCGTCCTCCGAGTCCGCCACCTGTCGTCCAAATGGCCGATAATCAGACCGCCACCAACGCTCTACCGCCGGTTTCACTGGTGCGAACTCACCCATCACCCTTCCTGCCATCAACAATGACCTATCCTGGCAAATCCCATCTTACATCATGACCGCTATCACCAACTCGTGCTAATTTCACGGTCGTGATGACGAGGATGCCCCAGCTCACATTAGCCGCCTCACCCGCCTTTGCAGCACCTTTTCCATTGAAGGTGCCAACCTTGACGCCCAATACCTTCAAGTCTTCCCATTTTCACTTGCGGGCCGCGCAGCCACCTGGCTTGATTCACAGCCCGCAGGTTCGTTTACTACCTGGGCTACCCTCCGAGATGCTTTCCTCGCTAAATACTTTCCACCCGCCAAGGCATCTCGTCTTCGTGACCAGACCATTCATTCATTCCGGATGGAGCCTGACGAACCCTACCACTTAGCCTAGGAATGATTCCAAACCCTACGCTCCCGTTGCTCTCAACACAGTTTATCTGATTGGGCACTTGTAGAGAAATTCTACAATGGTCTCACTCCCGAGACCCGAGCCCGGTTTGACACTTCAGCAGGAGGCCACCTCATGGGTAAGAAATCGGTGCCTGAATGCAATGACCTATGTGAGAGCTTTGTACATTCTGATATCGATCATCGCGCTACCACCAAGACTTCCATTCTAGTGTCTAGTACTTCCTTGGAAGGTCGAGGAATACACCAAGTTAGCTTGGAAACAACGGTAGCCGTGGCGATGGAGAACCTTGAGAAAAAGCATACCAAAGAGATTCATGAGTTGAAGGCAAATGAAGATAGGTGTGAGGTGTGTAGAGGAGGTCACGATACTACTGAGTGTCCTACGCTCGCTCTTGAGCAAGTCGAGTTCATCACGGGTCAAAACTGAGGTCCAACAAACCCTTTCAATAACAACAACTCAAACTTTAGTTCGAATTGGTGGAGTAACAACAACATTTTCCGTTCTTCTGGTAACCCTCCTGGTTTCCCAACAGGTTCAACTCAAAACAGGGGGCAGGGTCAATTCTTTAGTGGGGGTTTAAACAATCAGGGTCAGTATTCTGGTGGGGGTTCACAGGGTCAGTTTAGCTTAAGGGGTTCAAATAGGTAATATCCTAGTGGGGGTCAAACAGTCAAGGTTCAAACAACCATGACTTGGGTAGTGGTCTAGATGAGATTAAATCTATGTTATCCCAAATACTTGTTAAGGATCAAACCACCCAAAGAACCTTAGAAGAATATGCCACACTCCTAAAGAAAAACCATTCCAACTTTTGGTATCTTCAGAGGCAAATTGGGGACATTGCTCATCAGTTGCAAGAAAGACCTTCCGGTCAATTCTCAGGCAATACCCAACAAAACCCGTCTGGCCAACTAAAGGCAATCACTACTTGAAGTGGTAAGACGTTAGGAGAGGTAGTTTGGGAGAGAGTTGAGGATGAGGATGAGGAAGAGGAAGAAGTAGAGGAAGAGATAGAGACTCCTGGTAAAGTGCAAACTAGGCTAGACCCAGCAATTACCGCACACACCGAGGAGCCTCAAGTAGAGAGGAGCGTAGAAAAGCGACCCGTAGGGGTTAGGCTGTCACCAGTCATAAATCATTCACGCGTCCCATATCCCGCTCGCCTTAAGCATCGGAAATATGCTAAGGAATACGGGCAATTTAGAAATATTCAAGTAGTTAAAAGTCAATCTTTCGTTCACTGAAGCCCTCCAGTCCATGTTGAAATATGTGAAATTCATAAAGGACCTTCTTAAGCGTAAACATAGGATAGGACAGCTTTCGAATATTCCATTGATCGGAGGTTGTTTCGCAGTAGTTTTGAACAAACTACCAGAGAAACTAACCGACCCGGGCACCTTCACCATTCCTTGTCTATTCGGGGGTTCCATTACTCCCACTCATGCTTTAGCCGATCTCGGTGCTAGCATCAACTTGATGCCATTATCTCTTTATGAGAAGCTAGGGTTAGGAGAGCTCACTTCCACTCGCATGACATTGTCTTTGGTCGACTGCTCGGTCAAATATCCACATGGGATCATAGAAAATTTGCTCATTAAGGTCGATAAATTTGTCTTCCCCATAGATTTCGTTATTCTAGATATGGAGGCCGACGAGAGAGTTCCAATCATATTAGGTCATCCATTCCTTCGCACCGCAAAGTCAATCACAGATGTCTTTGACGACAAGATCACACTCCGCGCTGGCGACGGGAACATCACATTTAAGATTGATAGGGCTATGAAACACCCGAGTTTAAGAGATGAGGATGAGTTGTGGGTTCCCGAGACATTGGAACTCAATGCGATTAGTGAGGAGAGTGCTCCTGAAGATATTCCGGCCCCTTTAGAGCTTAAGGTCCTTCCTTCACACCTAGAGTATGCCTTTTTTGGAGAGAGGTCGAGTATGCCCGTCATCATTTCTTCTAAGTTGATGGAGGTGGAGAAGTTAAAACTACTTGAGGTGTTGAGAACACATAAGGATGCTATCAGACATAAAGGCGATAAGTCCCACTTTTTGCATGCACTGGATTCTCATGGAGGAGGTCTATAAACCGGTGGTGCAACCGCAGAGGCGCCTCAATCCAAACATGCAAGAGGTAGTGAAGAACGAGGTGATGAAGTTCCTGGATGCCGGGTTGATTTTCTGATTCCTCGTGGGTGAGTCCAACTCAAGTCATCCCGAAGAAAGGAGGGATGACGGTAGTTATGAATGAGAAGAATGAACTCATCCCATCACGCACGGTCACCGGTTGGCGAGTATGTATTGATTACCGAAAATTAAACGACGCCACCCGAAAGGAACATTTCCAGCTTCCGTTCATTGACCAAATGCTAGAGCGTCTGGTGGGGCAACAATATTATTGTTTCCTCGATGGATTTTCGGGTTACTTCCAAATCCCCATTGCACCATAGGATCAAGAGAAGACGACCTTTACATGTCCCTATGGCACGTACGCGTACCGACGCATGCCGTTTGGATTGTGTAACGCTCCGATGACTTTTCAGCGATGTATGGTTGCCATCTTCCAAGATATGGTTGAGAGTTCCATGGAGGTCTTCATGGACGACTTTTTGGTTTATGGCAATTCATTCGATCAGTTTTTAGGTAATCTTGAGAGTATGATGAAGAGATGTACGGAGAGGAAGTTGATCCTCAACTAGGAGAAATGTCACTTTATGGTGACAGAAGGGATAGTTATAGTACACAAATATCCCGAGCTGGCATAGAGGTCGATAGGGCTAAGATAGACATCATTAGTAGACTTCCCCCACCGACGAGTGTGAAATCGATTCGAAGCTTCCTTGGTCATGCGGGCTTCTACAGGCGTTTCATTAGGGACTTTTCTAAAATCACACGCCCCATGACCCGACTCCTTGAGAAGGATGTTCCTTTCGTCTTCGACAAGGAGTGTCTTAAAGCATTTAAATTCCTATAATAGAAACTCGTGAGTACCCCCATTCTAATATCACCCGATTGGAGCTTGCCCTTTGAGCTCACGTGTGACGCGAGTGATTATGCAGCCGATACGGTTTTGGGCAAATACGGGAGAATCATTTTCACCCGATCTATTATGCGAGTAAAACCCTCAATGATGCCCAAGAGAACTACCCCACCACCGAGAAGGAACTTCTAGCCGTAGTGTTTGCATTCGATAAGTTCCGTTCATACCTCGTGCTATCAAAAACCATCGTTTTCACCGGTCATTCGACTTTGCGTTATCTCTTCCAAAAGAAAGACGCTAAACCTTGTCTCATACGATGGATTCTCCTACTTTCCGAGTTTGACATAGAAATTAAGGATAAGAAAGGAGCAGAGAATGTAGCGGCCGATCATCTATCACGATTAGAGGATCCGAGTAGAGAGGATATTCATGAGGAGGTGATAGGAGATAGATTCCCTCATGAATCGGTTGAGTTTGTTGCTGTAGAGAAGGAATGTATGCCATGGTTTAGTGATTTGGAAAATTACCTTACAAACGGAGATGTGATGAAGGGTATGAGTACCCAACAGATGAAGAAGTTCTTTTGAGATGCGAGGAAGTACATATAGGATGACCCATATCTTTTTAGGATAGGAGGAGATAGAATACTTAGGAGGTGTGTGCCAAGAGAAGAGGGGTTAGAGATCCTTAGGCATGTTCATGAGGGACTAATGGGAGGTCACCACGGTCCACACGTTACCACCCAAAAATTCTTCGATTGTGGTTTTTATTGGCCTTCGGTAGTTAAACATGCTCTAGAATTTGTTAGGAAATGCGACGCATGCCAACGTACTGACAATATCTCATCCAACGATGAGATGCCCCAAAATCCAATCCAAGTTCTTGAAATCATTGATGTGTGGGGCATCGACTTCATGGGAACTTTCTCTGCATCTAGTGGGAATAGGTACATCCTCGTGGCAATCGATTACGTCTCTAAGTAGACTGAAGCTCAAGCTTTACCTACAAATGATGCCCGAGTAGTAGTGAGATTGTTATTCACACGTTTCGGTACACCGAGAGCTATCATAAGTGACTGTGGCACTCACTTTTGCAATGTCGTGATGGAAACGACATTAGCACGCTACGGAGTCACCCATCGTTTGTCCACCGCATACCACCCTTAAACGAGCGGTCAAGTAGAAAATGCAAATCAAGGGGTGAAGAGAATCTTAGAGAAAACGGTAGGAAAGAATAGGAAAGATTGGTCGGATGAACTCGATGACGCGTTGTGGGTGTTTTAGACCACCTACAAAACACCCTTAGGTACCACTCCTTTCATGATCGTCTATGGCAAAGCATGCCATCTTCCCGTGGAATTAGAGCACCGAGCGCTTTGGGCTCTTAAAACCGTCAATTTAGATCTTACTGAAGCGGCTAGGAAACGTTACTTCCAAATTCACGAGTTGGAAGCACTTAGGGATGCGGCGTATGAATGTTCTTGGAGTATTAAAGAAAAGACGAAGGCATTGCATGATAGGAAGTTAAAAGGGTTGAAAGTTTAAGGTTGGCGACATGGTACTTTTGAACAATTCAAGGTTGAAATTGTTTCCCGGAAAGTTGAAATCAAAATGGGCGGGGCCATACTTGGTGAAGGAAGTGTTCCCGTATGGTACAGTAGAGTTGCAAGATGAAGCCGACGGATGCACTTGGAAAGTGAACGACCATAGCTTGAAGCACTATTTAGGAGGGTGATGTGTGTAAAATGCCCTTCAAAAGAGGGGCCTACCACTTTTCGCATTAATAACTTACTTAATTGTCTTTCAATATTCCGACAATTTGGGATTGTATCCCTGGTGACTTTAACCACTGGGTTGAGGGTAACGTCACCTTCAAAAGGGGAACCTGCTACTATAACTAAGATAATCTCTTCAAAAGTCCGAAAGTGCGAAAATCATCAAAGGATACATTAAAGATGAGTTGGATCCAAGTGATTCTATCATGTCTATTTGTTTTTCATTTTATTTATCTTTCCATTTTTAGTTTTATTTTCATGTTTCAAAACTTTTCTAAAAAATTTGGATTGATTAGACGTTGACGATAAACCGGTATTAAAAGATCTTGTGTCCTTGGACGACCTCGGTATCTTACCAACACTATACTACGCTCGCGATGGGTGCACTTGCCCAAGTGTGTGTTTAGTGTTAGTATAATATCGTGTTTTATAAATTTAAAACTTGACTAATGCGTAAAATGGGCTCAAAATATTAATAAAATCATATCACGCTTAACGCACACCAGGTTTTTGGCGCCGTTGCCGGGGACACAAGGATTTTAAGAAAGTTTAAAATCGACGGCCTAATTATTTTTCAGCATTTTTTTTATTTTTTAGGATTTTTTCTTAATTTTTTAAATTCTGCAGATGCTCCGCACGGGCCATGCCTGGTCAGACACGGGGCCGTGCCCATTATTCTTACTGGCAGTTTTTGTTATCTGAGTTACAGAAGAGTGACCACGGGCCGTGGAGGTGCACCACGGGGCCGTGCTGAACTCCCCAGTAACTAGGATCTAGAAAACAGCAATTGTAAACACGACCACAGGCCGTGGTCATTGACCACGGGGCTGTGGTGAGAAATCTGACCGACATTCTTTTTTGTTTTTATCGCAGGACTTAGAACTCAATCGCAGGGCCTGAATTCTCTACGCAATGCATGAGCTCCAGTTCCAATAAAGACATAAAAGAACCTCGAGACGAAACCGATCGCTTTCTAAGAAAAAGACTAAAAGCCAAGAATCAAGAGAAGGCTTCGGGGGACCAACTCCCAATGGCAGATCAGCATACCCTAATGGATTACCTGCGGCCTTTGGTCGGTAATATCGGAGCCGCCATCAATGCACCGAACGTCGATGCCAACAACTTCGAACTTCGGCCGCATTTGATCTAAATGCTCCAAAATTCCGCAACCTTCCATGGCCTACCCAATGAAGATCCCCATTTACATATTACCAACTTTTTGGAAATATGTGACACTTTCCGGATCAACGGAGCATCAAACGACGACGTCCTCCTCTGAATGTTCCCATTCTCACTAAAAGACCGAGCCAAGGCTTGGCTTAACACCCTCCCAAGTGGATCGGTAAACACTTGGGATGAACTTGCCCAAAAATTTCTATATAAGTATTTTCCGCCCTCTAAAACTGCTAAATTAATGACTGAAATAAATACATATTCACAAGAGGACGGGGAATCCTTGTATGAAACTTGGGAAAGATTCAAGGAGCTATTGAGGAAATGCCCTCATCATGGTCTCGCGGTATGGAAACAAGTGTCCATTTTCTATAATGGATTGTTGCCACACACGAGACAAACACTCGACTCAAGCTCCGGGGGACTTCTAGGTAATCGACGCCCAAATGAAATCTATAATCAAATTGAGGAAATTGCTCAAAACAATTTTCAATGGCACACCCCCCGAGGCTCAGAGTCTATTGCCCTGGGCGCCCATAAAATAGATGAGAACACCTCTTTACAAGCCCAAATCGAGGCCCTATCCTCAAAAATCAAAAAATTAGAAATGGAAAAAACGGCCTCGTTATGGCTTGTGAAGGGTGTGGTGGGCCACATGAAAATTGGAGTTGTATGAAAGAAATGGAAAATCAAACGGAAATGGTAAACTACATTGATAATCGACCTAGACCGTCGGATCCCCCATCGGGTACCTACAACCAAGGATGGCGTAACCACCCTAACCTTGGTTGGAGGGAGCCCGGAAATAGTAGTAACCAACAAAATCAAAATCAATGACCAATCTTTCAACAACAACCAAGAAATGAGTCACAAAATTTCTCTCAACAACAAGAAGGAGGCCGGGAGTGGCTCGAAGACCTCATCACACGCCTCATCGCCAAAACTGACAAAAGGTACTCGGATCGATTCCTACAAACGGAATCCGACATTAGAAACCAACGAGCTAGTATTCAAAACATTGAACAACAATTAAGCCAACAAGCTCAAAATTTCTCCGAGAGACCACAAGGTGCATTACCTAGCAATACTGAAATGAATCCAAAGGCGTAAGTACACCTCATAACATTAAGAAACCGGACCGTAGGTCCAGAGGAAACACCACTACCCCCAACCAGCAACAATCCACCCAACCAAACCACAAACTCACCCTCAACCCACCAAAAAACAACTATCCCACAAAATTCCGAACCTACCAAAAACTCCTCGGTACGCTACCCCGATCGGTTACTTCGCCAAAAGACCGACGAGGAATTCACAAAGTTCATAAACTTACTAAAACAATTGCATATCAATCTCCCATTTGTAGAAGTCCTCACTCAAATGCCAAAGTATTCAAAATTCATGAGAGACTTCCTCACCCACAAAAGGAAGATTGAAACCTTGCAATTGGTCAACCTAAGTGAAGAATGCTCCGCCGTACTCCTCAACAAACTCCCACAAAAAAAAATCGACCCCGAAAGCTTCACCATCCCTTGCTCCATTGGGGGATCACCCATACGAAATGCACTAGCCGACCTTGGGGCTAGCATCAATCTCATGCCCGCATCAATGTTTGACCGACTCGGACTAGGAAAAACGAGCCCCACAAAGATGAGCATACAGCTAGCCGATAGGTCTATTAAATACCCACAAGGTGTCTTCGAGAATCTTTTGGTAAAAGTCAGAGAATTTGTCTTTTCGGCTGACTTTGTCATACTCGACATGGAAGAAGACACCGAAGTTCCCCTCCTTCTAGGAAGACCATTCCTCGCCACCGCTCGTGCCATGGTAGATATGAGTGATGGGAAGCTAACATTGAGGGTTGGAGACAAGGAGATGAAGTTCGGGGTTGGAAAGAGAGTAGAGGATGACCCGGTCAACTACATTGACGTCATAGACTCAAGCTTGGATGACGCTCTCCGACGGTGCAACACGGGATGCGAGACATCCCGCTCGGGTAACATATGACTGGCTTTAGGTCTAGCCAAGGATCCTTATAAACGTGGCGCACCATGGAGGTATTCCGCCGAACTATCCCTAGTATTAATTTAGTTTAACTTTTATGTTTTCTAGTTTAGTCTTACTTTTCAGGAATAAATCACACTCGAAAAGATGAAAACTGCCAAAGGGATGCTAAAACCGCACCCCATTTACATAAACATAGCCTTCCGTCAACTTTTCCAACTTTCCAACATGTGCAGCACGGGACCGTACCCAACCCAACACGCCCCGTGCCCAGGCTCTGTCGAAAAAATCTCCAAATCAGGTAACTGACTACGGGCTGTGTCCAATGAACACGCCCCGTGGTCAGCCTTCTGTCCATTTCTGTTACTGGCACTCTGACCATGGGGCCATGCCCAGACCACACGGGGCCGTGGCCAGATTCCCAGTAACACAAAACTTGTTTTTAAACATGCTTTTACACATTCAAATCAACCTAAAAACTTATTTTTAGGACACATTGAGGACAATGTGTAATTTAAGTGTGGGGGGATGCTAAAACCTTGAATCTTGCAAGTCCTAATAACAAGCCTTACACAAAACTCTATTGGAAACTGCTAATCACCCCAACTTTTTTCAAAATTTTCCATTTTTTTACTTGTCTTGGTTTAATTCGGGAATAACAAGTTCTAAAAAGGTTACGTTTTTTACAAATTTACAACCGATAGCGTCGTGATAAAAAGAAACAAATAAGAAAATTATGAAAAGGCATGACAAATATTTTTAAAATTTGATTATATATACTTGATCACATTATAAACCCATTCCCACAATAAGTGAGTTTTGAGCCTTTATTGAGCATACATGCATACATCTTTAAACTAAATGCTCATTTTCGTTTCTTGTGTGAATAGCCGCTTGGTTCTTACGACTCTAGAACTTGCCAAGACGATACATTCCCGGTCCTTACCAACTTGAACCCAAGTAAGTAAATGATGGAGGCATTAGGACTAACCCATTTTCCTTTCAAAACCATGATTTTTCTTCTTTTTATCCCCTACCAAAAATCCCCCTAGTTAACCCAACTTGAACCCATTATTTTTCTTCTTTGCCGGTATCGAGTGTTTCACAAAAATACACAATCGCCCGAGTGTTGAGTGATCTCCAGTGAGGTATGTGAACTTGTATATAAATGGAATTTTACGGAGGCATGTTATGCCTAAATAAATAATTTTTCTTAACAAGCGTTCTAAATAAATCATGATGAATCGAATTGTAAATAAAATAAAAATAAAACTTAATAAAGATCTTGGATTCTCGACACTCAAGATGAGCCACAAAATTCTCCTCTACCACTTCCATTTGGGTGTGTAAGCCACATATTAAAGAGTTTTGCTTGAGGACAAGCAAAGATTCAAGTGTGGGGGTATTTGATGTGTGCAAAATGCAACATATAAATTAAATCAATAGAGGTATAAAACTAACCCTTTTTAGTACTAATGTTAGAAAAATTGCGTTTCTTTCTTCATTTTGAATTTACAGGACCAAACAAGCGTAAAAGAACACAAGGAACGCATAAGCAGCCAAAACCAACATAAATACAAGAAGAAGGAATAAAGTGACATGCCCGACCCCTCGGTAGCATCCCCAAAGCAAAAACAAGAAAACAGAACCTGACCACGGGGCCGTGCCCAGCTGGGCATGGGGCGTGGTTAGCCCTGGCACATCAAGAGAAAAGCAGCAAAAGCTTCTACGCCCACCACGGGGCCATGCCCAGCTCTCCACGAGGCGTGGTCAACTCTTAGATTTTCAGAATCTTGATAGTACATCACAGAGTTGACCACGGGGCCGTGTCCAGAAGACACGTGGTCATATGGGGCCCTCTATTGACAAATGCAATTAATGAATGAAGAGAAAAAGGATGGCCACGGGTCGTGCCCAATGGACACGAGGCCATGGCTAGGGCTCTGTTCTGGCTATAAATAAGGGTGCTTGGTTCACTTCAAAGGCATCCCTTGGCAAACAACTTCTCTCCCACTTTGCCCCCAATCCACCACCACTACAACACCAACACGCACCACCATCATCCATCTATCATCTTTAGAGTGTGTAGTAGTCTCGGGATCCAAGATTGATCGTAAGAGTTCTTGTCAATCAAAGGCTATGTTTGGCTAATCTCTTACATCACTTGGTGAAGACAAGTCTTTAATGTATTACTTTTGATTTCTAATCTTTCAGCACCTTTTAATTGGGTTGTATTAATGACTTTAATAACTAGTTTCTTATGTTGAAAGTGAATTTTCTTTACCATTTCTTCATGATGTCATTGATTTGCGCATTCGTGTCTTTACGGTCTATATAAAGCGCGTTAACTACCTGGAAGGGGGTTAGGAGGGTAGTTTGGTAAAGTTCTTGTCTTAATCAGTGTATAGATACTACGAGGACTTGGTTCAAGCTTACTATGACCTCCTTCAATGCCCAACGGTATTAGATGGAGGGGGTGCGAATAGCTTGAACCCCTCATATGTAAACTACTATTAATACTTTAAACCGGCTTCTTTGGATTGTATCATTGCTGACTCAAACCACTTAGCCGAGGGTAACGTCACCTTCAAAAGAGGGGCCTACAACTTTTTGAATTAAACTTACTTAATTGTCTTTCAATATTCCGATCCTTTGGGAATGTATCCCTGCTGACTCAAACCACTTGGTTGAGGGTAACGTCACCTTCAAAAGGGGGGCCTACTACTATAACTAATATAATCTCTTAAAAACTCTGAAAGTGCAAAAATCATCAAAGAATACATTAAAGATGAGTTGGATCCAAGTGATTTTATCTTGTCTATTTGTTTTTCATTTTATTTATCTTTCCATTTTTAGTTTTATTTTCATGTTTCAAAACTTTTCTCAAAAATTTAGATTGATTAGACGTTGACGATAAACCGGTATTAAAAGCTCTGGTGTTCTTGGACGACCTCGGTATCTTACCAACACTATACTATGCTCGCGATGGGTGCACTTGCCCAAGTGTGTGTTTAGTGTTAGTATAATATCGTGTTTTATAAATTTAAAACTTAACTAATGCGTAAAATGGGCTCAAAATGTTAATAAAATCATATCACGCTTAACGCACACCAGAGGGCCTATTGATACCACTGAGATGGAGGAGACTCCTCTCGAAGACGCACCTAGCATCACCATTTAGAGTCTTGAGTGAAAACTCAAGTGTAGAGTTTGTACCGTTTGTATCGAGTCGTTATTTGAGTCTTTGCGTAGTTAATGTTAGTTTTTGTACATTTCCGGTCTTGTGTTTTGTGTTTTTGAGTCTTGTGCAGGAATTCATTACCAAGGAGGAGCGAGAATTGAAGAGAAAACGGAGTTCCAGGTAAGTCCCAGTGTTAGAAAATTTTTGGAAATGGTTTTTGGGAGGTTTGGTTAAGCTGGGAATTTTTCTAAGGCATGAAAGGCAACAAAATTTCGAAACTTTCTGTGAAAACATGCCCTAGACCTTGCGCGACCCCTAAACCATATGGGCTTCGCGTAGCATCTGGCCCCTAGCTAATTATTGCTTGAAATCCATAGCGTCGCGGCCCGCGTACCCTAACCCTTATGGCCTCCAAGTAGCGCGACGCCCCCATTTGAACCAACCACATTTTGAACCCAGGCTTGGCGGCCCGCGAACCCTGATCACCTTACCCTTAACGGTACGCGAAGCCCACCTGTCCGAAACACCATCAAACGCGAACCCAGCGGCGAAACACCATCAAACCTCCATAACCACCACCAAAGTTCACCATTTTCACCCATTTTCAACCCACATCACCCATTTCACTTCCCCATCATTATACACCATCAATTTCACCCGTTTCACCGCAAAATCCACCAAACCACGGGCTTAACTCTCTGGACCGAAAAATTTGAAATTTTATCTTGTTCATCGCGATTCGGGTATGTTTTCTTTCATTTTTTCTGTCTATTATTAGTTTCTAGTTAGTTTAAGTTAAATATTGCATGTTTAGGTGTAGGTTTTTGTCGGGTCAGTTTTGAGTCGTAGTTTAGGTTAGTTTCTAGTGTTTATTGGTTGTGGGAGGCATGGTTCGGGTGTGTTTTGGACATTGAACTGAATTTTGATCGCTACGTTGCCATAAAGTTCCGAACTTGCGTTGTGATTTTTGAATTTAACCGGTGAAAACCTCCTTTAACTCGGCGGAATATTTCGACTTGAATTCTGTTTTGACATAATAAAGCTTACATCTTTACACAAGTTTGGACTCAATGTCCGTTTTGGTAGGCACTTAGATGTTAATTAGGACAATTAAAGGGCCGGGAGGTAGTTAGTGTACATTGAGTCTTGTGCTTTGAGTCGGGTTGGTCTTTAGTTAGTTTTGGTCGTGGGTTTACTTATATGCGCGTACGAGTACAAAACACTTCGTTGTACTCAATCTCCATTCAGGCGAGGTTTGTTTATAACTTATGCTTTTTGTAAACGGTAACCCAATTTTTTTCTCAAATTTATTTTCAGATTCAGCGAATATAATGCTATATGGTTATTTATAATTTTTAGACAAAAAAAATTTAAAAAAATAATAAAAATAGCTTGTGAATACTAACTGTTTGCTTGCTTTTCTTTGCTTAAAAATTGTTTTTGTAGAGATGTCAGGTGAAGGTAGTAGAAGCGGTGTAGGTCGTTCACGTAAGAGAGGTTCACAAGAACGCCCTAGAGGGACTGGGGTTTAACAGCCAAGCGCTCAGGATCCGGGACGGAGGCGTATTAGATATGATGGTCAGGAACGGATACCGTTAGCCAGAGTTGCACGATTGAGAGAACACCTAGTTCTTCAGTTTGAAGTTAATTCTAAGGAATGGCAAAAGTAAGATAAAATAATTACTACGGAACTGTTTGAACACCGAACGATAGACTAGGATTGGCTGGGAATGATGGGTGAAAGAGCGAGGGATGAACTGTTATTAGCAGGTAAAGTTAGGGATTTGGTAGATTGCTACTGGGATTAGTACGAAGAGCTGGTTTTAGAGTTTCACTCCACCTTCCTACATAAGGAAGGTGCATTTGCTCAGGGAAATGCAGTCTCGTTCAGTATAGGGAGGATGGTGCATGAGATGTACATCCCGCAGTTTGCTGTAGCTAATGGGTTTTACACAACCGAGGAAGTAGTGACCCTAGAATTTTTGACAGGTTTGAGGGGTGCTTAGGTGACTCCGAGGGAGTTAAGTGTAGGTAGTAGGGAATTATCTGAGTTTTGGGCTACCATATTTGATCGCCCGTTTTTTGGTACGAATCTGATTACATCTATTAGAGACCCTGACTTGAGGTATGTGTTGAAGGTGTTTTCTACCACTCTGGTTGGTAGGAAGTCAGGTGAGAACAAGGCCAACTGGACGGACTTGTTCATTCTTATGTGTTTGATGGAGGGTGGGAATATGAATATGGTGAGTGTGTTAGTGTGGTCATTTAACCGGTCACGTAGAGGGGGTCACAGGGCTGCTTTAGATATGGGTCTGTATATCACCCGGTTGGCTGAACATTTGAGGGTATTTTACAAGTACAATCTGCAGCATCTGAGAAGAGGGTTGACTTCAAAGTTCTTTGCTATCAGGGACCTGTAGCAGGCAGGTATTTTGACAATGACTGACCCGGTTACATGGGATGGGGTTAGACAGGGACCTCAGGTTCAGCCACCTGAGGGTCACCCAGCTCATGATGTTATGCAGGGTATTTATCCGACCCATATACAGAGGCCCCGACAAAGGCAGCAGATACCGGCACCCGAGTATCCTAGGTATCAGCCACCACCTGATCCACTTACCTTAGAGTCGCTGTATAATATGATGGATCAGGGGTTTAGCAGGATAGATATTAGGCAGGACAGGCTGGACGATGCGCTCAGGAATATGATGAATCGAATGAGTATGAACATTCCAGCTTTCTTTAGCCTTTAACTATGCCAGGGCCGGTCGATATGCCAGGTCAGTTTGATTCGGGTGATTAGATGGTTCGAGTCAGCAGGTTGGTTAGGGGTCTGGATCGGGTTAGCATGGGTATGTGGATCCGTCAGCCGAGTTTGCGGTGTATGAAAGTGAAGAGGAGGAAGAAGGTGAGGGTGACGAGGATTAGTGTGGGGATCGAGGAGACAGCTGGAGCTTAATGGAGTATCTTTTGCTTTATTTTATATTTATGCTGTTTTTATCCTCATTTTGGTTTGTACTTATATTCTGGATACATTAAACTGGTTGGTAGGGATGGGTTGGTTGGTTTGTGATGGTTGATCTAGACACTCTTATCTATCTATATATTATGTTTTGGTATATTTGTGGTTGTTGATAGGTATGGTGTTTGGTTGCCGCTTCCGTTGCGTGTGAGAATTAGGAACTGTTTGCTGCGCGTGTTTGGATTGGAGGGCATATGTGGAATGGACTGGCACATTGACAGTCTCACATATCAGCTAAGTCGTTTCCACTTGTATATTTTGTATATTTTATTTGGTTTTTATTTTTAGTGCTAGTTTAGTTAGTTTGAGTCATGTTTCCATTCTTGCATTAGGGACAATGCAAATTTTAAGTGTGGGGATGAAACATTTGAGTCGTAGTCTTAGTTTAGTTAGTTAGTTGAGTCAGTTTTGAGTCCTAAAATTTGAAAAAAAAAATTAATTAAAAAATCCAGAAATATTCAAAAAAAATTGAAAAATTGAAAATGTCTCTCGTTTTAGAAGTTTGCAAAAATAAAAACAGAAAATGATAGAAAAATCAGGTTTGTTCGGGTTTCAAATAATAATAATATGAGAATAAAAGTTGAGCTTGTGTCTAATTTGGGATATGTGAGTAGGCCCGATCCGGTTTCTAGGTTTCTTTGATATGAAAATACCTAATTGTTAGTTTGCTAGTGGGTTCTCATCTAGGAAAACTAGGGAGACGAAAGCGCCAAGAATAATATTAGGAATGCCGTTATAAGCTAAAATTGTTAGAATTTTTTATCAAAAGAAAAAAAATATAATAAATGAGCTAGATTGAAAGAAAAACGAGGCCTATGTAATCTTTGTTGGGGATGGTGACTCTGACTTAGATTGCCTCTAGGTTAAGTTAGAAAAAAATGCAAAATTACCGACGCCTACGTTGTCGCTCTCGGGGATGGTGACTCTGGTTGAGACAGCCTATGGGTTAGGTATGCAAAGTCTAATGCTCAAAAGAAAAGGAAAAGAAAAAGAAGGAAAAAAAATTTGATGTTAAATTCTTTTGATTTTGGTATAAAACGGTTAGGAAATAGCCTAGTGACTGTTTCTTTTGTTCCATACGCATGAGGCGGGATTAGGTGAAACTGTGGTTTTTAGTGTGAGACCCTTGGTAAATTGACCGAACTTGAACATAAATTGCATGATAAGTGCTTGGAACCGGGTTTGGGTTTAAGTGGGCAAGTATAATTACAATCGCAGTTAACACTAGTTTTAATTTTAATAAGTAATCTAGACTTTTGAACCCGAATATTTATCTGATTCTAATTCCGTTTGCATAATTCTTTTTCAGGGACGAAAAAAGAGTAAGTGTGGGGATATTTGATGTATTGCGAAATACATCTATTTATCATGTATAGTTTGTATAGTTTTCGTATTCGTTTGTTTCGATTTTCAGGTAGATATAGTTTCTTTTGATAGTTTTTGTGTTTACAGGTCTGAGTTGCTGAAAAGAGGAGAAAACGCTTAAAATTTGCTGGAAAAACATTAGCAATGAGAATCGAGTCGAGTCATAGCTCAACGGGAACGAAAATCAAGAAAATCTGGAAAAAAAGGGACTTCGCACTACGCGACCAGGAGAAGGAATAGGCTTTGCGGTACGCGAAGCATTAAAATATGATTTTTGGCAAAACAAAGCGCCGCGGTACGCGAAGCTTGAAGGAGTTACCCGGCGCGCTACGCGACGGGGGTATTATTCGCGGCAGACTTATTTTGGGAGCTGGATTGTTGCTGAAAACCAATATAAACATCATAATCATGCAACTTAAACCTAATTACGAATCAGCAGCAACTTGGGCGAAATTTGGACATCTTTTGGAGCGTTTTTGAGAGCTGGAAGCAACCGATTGAAGTTTGGAAGCTTAGGAAGTCATCCGGGTCGTCGTTCTGCTATTTGGGTGTCTTTTTTCTTCGTTTCCTACTTTGATTATGTTTCTTGTTATTGAAACTACTTTGTTTTGATTTGTTCAATGACTATGATTGGCTAGATCATTTATACTACCTAGATTGGATGATTGGTTTGTAAAGTTTTGATTTTTATTATAGATATTTAGTTGTTTATGGATTATTTGCGAAAGTAGTCGTCTCGGTTATTGTTTAGATGTATATGCATGCTTAAAAGTTTTTGAATATTGTTTATTGCTTCGTGTGAATCTTGGTAAATGCCTTTTACGGAATAGGTTCGTGCTAGATTATGATTTTATATTCTGATGTTTTGGGTTAATTGGCCGATATACCTTAGAATTGATAATCGGTAATCAAATAAGTTTAAGTGTTCTACTAATCTCAATAGCTGAGAGGTGCGAGGCTATGGTTAGGTCTATGTCCTTAAATTGCTAGGTAGGAGCTTCGAGAGGAGTCTGAACTAGTTGCCTTAGTGACCATTGTCTAACAAGTCTAATCAAGAACCCGAGTCTATTCTAGGTTTATGTCCTGAGAGGGAGTAAATCAAATTAGGGTACTTTCATAAACCACTTAGATGTCTAGAGAGAGAGAGAGAGAGTCTAACCAAACGGTGTTCGTAACAGCCTTTATAGTGCCATAAGTGTCTTCCTGAGAAGGGTCAGGGGTCTTGTTCGGTATTTCAACAGGTTTAGTATTAGAAGATCCCGGTTCCATAATAACTCATATCCTAATAATATCATCACTGATGCAAACTAGGATTTCAGTCTAGGTAGTTGTTCCACCATCTAAGTAAAACCAAAGTTAGTTCGTGATTAGTTAGTTAATTTAATTTAACTGAAATTTTAGGAAATTTAGAAACCCCCCCAAACATAAAAATGGTTAGTGTCGTGTCAGTGTCTGTCTAGATAGAGTCATTAACATAGTTGAACTGAGTCTTGTAGGTTCGATATCCGGACTTATTTAGCTTTACTAGAGTCGATCGGTTCACTTGCCGATTAGTAGTTTAGTCGAGTTTTAGAGAGTCTAGAGTATAACTTAGTGTCTAGATTAGGTTAATTTAGTTTGTTTTTATTAAACTACTTTTAGCACATCAGATGTGGATACCTTACACGGGTACGCTGAATGCTAAAAAAATGGTGTGATGGTTTAGTATTTAGCCCTTGCTGATTGTCAAACTTTCTTCCCCCTATGGAATGGTCACATTTACCCTAACTATCATATCATATCTTTTTCTTTTTTGAACCGTAACCATTTCATCATGGTTAAGTTATAGTTCCAAATGGACTTTGGAATATCTACTAAAGTAATGAAGCAGAAGAATGGAAGACTCTTTACACGTCATGTATTCACAGTATAAGGCGGTAATACGTAGTAATAAAGATTGTTATTTTTAAAAAAATGTTGTTATTTTTTTTTAAAAGTTGATGTTTGGTTATATAAGATCTGCTGATAATGAAAGCTAAAACCCAAGAGAACCATCTTCCCTGCCTGATGGTACAAGTTGAAGTACAAGCAATGTTCTAGAAGTTCCACCCTTGAAGGCTTCCCAAACAACCACCAAAACTACTGGAACAGAACTGTTGATCAAACAAATATGAAGACAAAGTACAAAATGCTAGAATGAAAAGTGTTGGGTCAACAAGTCAACTATCAAGTCAACAAAGTCAAGGTTGAAGACAAGAAGGCCAAGTCAACAAGTCAATACAAAACCAGAAGTACTTGATTCCAAAAGTGCGTGTTGGAATCCTTCTAGCAGTTCTGAAAATTGATGTATTGCAAAATATATCTAGTTTTAGTGTATAGTTTGTGTCACACCCTCAATTTCCACATGCAGAGTTTTTCCGCGAGGCGTGCGACTGACCAGGATCAAGCCGCCAATCATATTGAACAATTAATTAAAACAAATAAAACCCATCATCATCAATACGATTAGTGACTGAGTGTTCAAAAGTGCAATGCAAAGTCTAAGTAGCAGCGGAAGCATAAAGTTTTAATTCTAAACAATGTTTAAAAAAAACCATGATTGTTTAATAAACTCAATTAAGCAGTCCCATGCAACCACGACACTCCTCCAATGCAAGCTCTAGTGTTGTACCTAACGACCTGCAAAGCATGTAATAGTATGTCAACATAAAGTTGGCGAGTTCACAGTTTTTCAGTATTGTTTTCAAAAAATAGGTTGTTAAATTACTTAATTAATATAACATGTCATGGGGAGCTACCCCATCTTTAAGCTACTAAATTGTGTGGTATCAAAACTTTGAGTGTTTAAGTTGTTTGTGCCCCAGGTCAATGTCTATCATCATTGACCAGTTGCCAAGGCATAAAAGTTCACGCCCATCCTCCCAGCTACGGTGTGAGGTTTGTTAAACCTAATAGCGCTATCAACTAATATCCCGTTCACCAGGCCCGGCGATTAATTGGTATAATCTGTGGGGACTTTCAGATAGAGTTCGTTTAGTCCGCTAAAGACATGTAGTATAACTTAGCATTTAACAGTATCCCAAACCAGGGATACTAGGCAATCCCAAACTAGGGAAAGTGAAGTTAACAATATTCCAACCCAGGAATACTAGGCAATCCCATACCAGGGAAAGTGAGGTTCCCAGCCACCGGGAATACATACTTTTAGTAAAGGTGTGAACTCACCTTAGATTAGCTTAGCAGATTAAGTTATGTGAGCTAGTATGGCCAACCAGATCCTATTATGGTTACCAAGAACATTAGGGGTCGTTTATGTAATTCACGCAAATCTTACATGCATCTAACAATTAACATGCATACAAGTTGTCACAACTATGTTGCCGAGAAGTTTTAGGCACATGTTCGTAAAATATACTACAACGCGCGATACACCATTTATACAATCATCAAGCATGTAGAAGTACCAAATATAGCAGATTCGACACTTTATAAACTTACAAGCATGCACAACTCAATTCATTGAAAATATGTTGTTTTGGGGTATTCGTTCACCGCACTTACGAGACTGCAAAAATTACGATCTTTTTATTTGACGTGCCCCTCAGAGGGGTTGGTCTTATGTTAAATTTTTAGAGTTTATCTCTTTACCAAAAATTTATAAAAAAATCATTTACTAACCTGCAATCAGATTCCTCACTTTCTGACTGCAGCTCACAGAAAAATTCATTTAAAAATCCTTGCTTACCCGATTGACGAAATTCCAGTTGGAGATTTGCACGGACACTTAAGACCATCAACAGTATAAATTTCATGGTCACCTCTAAGTATTCATCAAGTTATGACTTAAAACATAACATGTAAAATCTACAGAAAAACGCAACTTTAATTTCTGAATCGAATTTTTTTTTAAATAGTAAACGACGTCCAAAAATCATGATTCTAGTGTCAAACGCGTGTCGAAGCTAGATCAGTGGCTGGGCCAGGCTAGGGCCTACCCAGCCTACGTTGCGGGACATGAAGCCCTTGGCTATTTCCTACGCCAGCCGCGAGGAAGTCCTGACCAGCTCCTATAAATTGGGAGCATCGGCTGTTCATTTCGATCGCTCACACACAAACTTTCTCTCTCAAATTCTGAATAGTATACACTATACTCGGGCATTATACCCCCAAAATAACGAAGTTCTGCCCCGTTGTAAGTATCATAACCCCCGGTTACGTATTAGATACGCTGCCCGATTGATCCAGGGTTCCGTAACGGCTGTCGTGGTTCTGCCCGACGTAGTCATTGGAATACTGTCTCGGGGAGGGTATTACTAATGTAAATACTGGGTTATTATACTAACGCGTGTGCATTTATGTAATTAATAGATAATCACCAGGAAATCCTAAAGGAAAACCTTAAGACAGCAATGTGAGTAATCTCCTTTTTGTAAATGGTTTTTACAAAACCTTAAATATTTTACAATGTAATTAGCATTTACTAAGTCTTTGTAATTCTTCAATTACTGCCGGTATGTTGGGGTTTTGTATAAAAAATGTGGAACACGTTACTATTGGAGAACGAGATAGCCAATGAGTAATATGACCCACCAGTCAGGATTGACAGTACTGAATGAGTAATTGTGTAGATATAAACATTGTAATCTCTCTCAATACTGTGAAATGATAAATTGCGTTTCGATTAAACTGGGATTCACTCACCAGTATTTCCCACTGACAAATGTTTTTAAACGCGTTTCAGGTAACAAAATGTGAAAGCCAATTAGAAGCCAACTGGAGAGCACTGAAGGCTTGGAAAAATGTGGCTATAAAAGTTATCTAAAAGACGATGTTTTAAATTCAATAAAATAGGGTTTATCCCTATAAACATGTTGTAATAAAAACTTGGGTTTTACCTATGTGTTTATTAATATAAAAATGTGGTATTTTACTCTGATAAAATATTTCCTAACTACGGTCCCGATGAAAATTTTCGCTGCCAAAATGATAACTACAGATACTACCGAAACTGGCCGCGACTGCTCGTTTCCAGGGTATTAGGGGACGGGGGTTGCGACAGAAGGTGGTATCCGAGCCACAGCCACTAATTTCAGCCAAAGAAGTGTTCTACTGACATTGAAATTATCAATTCTATTAGGAAATAATCAATAAGATTATGTGTATACGTGTAGATTATTATTTTGTGTTATTTGACAATTTGTTAGTTTACAACATGAGTGACCAAGGACCTTCCGATGCTTACCGTCAGTTGTCCAGCTCACCTTGGGACGAAGGCACCTCTTCACAGCCATCCCTCTCAGGGTATTTGGCTGACAATGAAGATAGGATATTCGTGTTCAAGGCCCAATCTGAAGAGCCATTGCCTCCCAAGAAGAGAGGATGGTTCAGCAAAGGAGCGCATGAACGTAGAAAAAGGATGAAAAAGTTACAACAGCAGCGAGCCTTAGCAGCCGTTAAGAGAGAAACAGATGCCCACACTCAGGATATGCTCAATAGGAGTCTAGCAAATTTTCATATCTTAGCAACTACAGCTGCAGACCCTAATCTAGATAGCACCCCGGCCCTTACCACTGTTTCCTACACAGCCAATGGAAATTGAAGCCAACCCAGAAAACCAAATCCCAATGCTTGCCATTGACCCAGCTGAGATACCTAGGATACCAGCACCCCATCCCTCTGACCCAGACTATGACCCGTGGTTTGATGACCATAGGGATTATCAGCAACGCTACCCAATACCAGAAGACGAACCCATGCCAAACCTAGCAGCTTACCCAGACTTGGACCCTCTAGATCCCTACTATGATAATGACGAATTCATCAGGGAAATTCTAGAAAATCCTTATCCTTACCAAGAACCCATGCCCCAGTTCCCAAACCCAGTACCAGCCCCTGCACCACCAATGAGCACTAAGAATGTGCAAGAACTCCGAACCTTTGGTGAGGAGATTTTAGAAGGAAGTGAGAGGATGAGGCAGATAGGAGAGCGACTCGTTTGGAAATATGATGAGCGTAATATGGAGTTCTATATGAACCCATACCAGTAATAGTAATAGTAATAGTAATAATAATAATAATAATAATAATAATAATAATAATAATAACAATAATAGAATAATAATATATAATATGTGTGTATGTTTGAAAAAAAAAATATCTCTTATATAATAATAATAATAATAATAATAATAATATATTGTAGTATAGACCATCTTGTGGTTAGTGATGCATAATAGTATTGTAATTTTATATTTCAGTTTCAGTTTGTATTAGACGCATAATATAAAATAGAGTAAGTCGCAATATTCGACGATTTTGATTAATATGCGTGTTGTGTCATCGTTTGCATTAAATATTATTTTGTGATATTAATATGTGGTAAATGTTTATAATCTAGATGGATAATGAAGTGAACCAGGAAAACCAGAATAACGATAATAACGGAAACCAAGTGGATAACAGTGTCATCCAACACATAGTGGCACAAGGAATTATAGACGCAATGCCATATATTATCCAAACGGTTAGGGAAGCTGATAATAAAAGTAACAATGGCAGTAAACGACTTACTGAACCAGAAAACAGCGTAAACAATGGACCCATACTTCAAGTGCCCATTCCCAAAAGAAGTAGAACCATGTCTTATGGTTGTTCTTATAAAGAATTCTGGTCTTGTAAACCAATGGAATTCTAGGGAAATGAAGGAGCCGTTGCATCTCTACGCTGGATAGAAAAGACTAAGGCTGTCTTAAAAATAAGCAAGTGCGCGGAAGAGGATAAGATAATGTTTGCTTCCAGTCTGTTTAAAAACTCAGCCTTAGAATGGTGGAACACTGTCCTCCAGACTAGGGGAAGTGACCGAGTCTATAATATGTAATGGGAAGAATTTAAGAACATGGTGGAAAGGAAATTTTGCCCTCCCAATGAAAAAGAACAGATAGCAAATGAGTTCTTAAATCTTAGAATGACTGGAGTGGATAGTAAGGGTTACACTACTTTATTCTTTGAATATGCTAGAATAGTGCCAACCCTAGCATCACCTGAACCAGTGTTAATCTCCCGTTATATCTGGGGATTAATCAGTGAGATTAGGCATGTAGTCAAGGCAGCTAGACCTCAAACTATAGAAGAAGCAGTAGAACTAGCTAATACCTTGACAGATGAACTGGTACGTACTCAAGAAGAAAACAAGAGGAAGAACCTAGCTCAAAAGCTTACCCAAGAATTTCGCTATGGTAATTCCAACCATGGAAAAAATGTAGGCTCTACTTCTGCATCTTACTACAAGTATTGAAAAAGGAAGCATTCTGGGAGATGCTCCATATACTGTAATTTTTGCAAAATATCTGGACACAAGGAAGAAGACTGCAGGAAGAAACCCACCAATAAGATATGCTACAGTTGTGGAGAGCAAGGCCACATCAAACCAAATTGTCCGAAAGTAGCTCCAGCAACAAACAACAAGACTACTAAAAATGCTAGAGCATTTGTTCTGACTGCAGAAGAAGCCAAGATGATCCCGGACGTAATAGCCGGTACGTTTTTAGTTAATGATGTTTTTTCTAAAGTATTATTTAACTCTGGTGCGAACCAAAGTTTTATTAATACTTCATTTTGCAAATTTCTCAATCAACCATTAACTAAACTCCCACAAGAATGTCTAGTAGAGACAGCAAATGGGGCAACCATCAAGATTTCTGAAATCTTGCAGGAAGCAAGAATAGAATTTTTAAATCAAAAGTTCATTGCAAACCTTTACCCAATGAATCTGGCAGGATTTGATGTTGTATTAGGAATGGATTGGTTAGTAGCCAATAAAGCCAGTATTCTATGTGATCAAAAGTCAATCCAAGTAAATTCACCAAGAGGTGAAAAGATCACAATTAAAGGAGATAAGCCATCTAGATCCACAAAATTTATCTCTGTGATGAAAACAACAAGTTATGTAAGAAAAGGATCATTAGTGTATTTGATTTCTATAATCATTAACACTAAAGGAAAAGAACTGAAAGATATTCCTGTAGTATCTCAGTTTCCAGATGTGTTTCCTGAAGAATTACCAGGACTATCGCCAGATGGAGAAGTCGAGTTCAGAATCCATCTGCTACCAGGAACAGCACCAATTGCCAAAGCACCTTACCGTTTGGCACCCGCCGAAATGCAGGAACTAAAGAAACAATTAGACGAAATGTTAGAAAAAGGATTCATACAGCCAAGTTCATCACCATGGAGAGCGCCAATTTTATTCGTTAAAAAGAAAGACGGATCAATGCGTATGTGCATTGATTACCGTGAATTGAACAAAGTCACGATTCAGAATCGGTATCCATTACCAAGAGTCGATGATCTGTTCGATCAATTGCAAGGAGTTCGATTTTTCTCAAAAATCGATTTGCGCTCAGGATATCATCAATTAAAAGTACAGGAAGAAGACATTCCTAAGACCGCTTTCAGAACAAGGTATGGCCATTATGAATTTACAATCATGCCATTTGGTTTAACCAATGCCCCAGCTGCATTTATGGACATGATGAACCGAATATGTAATCCATATTTGGATAAATTCATAATTGTCTTCATAGATGATATTCTCATTTACTCTAAGAATAAAGAGGAACACGCAGCGCATCTGCATGCACTTCTAAGTTTATTGAGAAAAGAAAAGCTTTATGCAAAGTTCTCAAAGTGCGAATTTTGGTTAGAACTATAATTTCTTGGACATTTAGTTAACCATGAAGGAATTCATGTGTATCCCACAAAGATTGAGGCAATTACCAAATGGATAACCCCTGAGTCGCCAACCGAGGTTAGAAGTTTCTTAGGATTGGCCGGTTATTATAGGAGATTTATTCGAGATTTTTCTAGAATAGCCATTCCCCTAACTAAGCTAACCTGTAAATCTGTTAAGTTTGAATGGGGACCAAAACAAGAATAAACCTTTAGAATTCTTAAGCAAAGACTAACCAACGCACCCATATTAGCATTACCAGAAGGAACTGAAGATTTTGTAATCTATTATGATGCCTCTAAGTTAGATTATGGATGTGTGTTGATGCAACGTCAAAAGGTTATAGCTTACGCATCTAGACAACTTAAGAATCATGAACAAAATTATACAACCCATGATTTGGAATTAGGAGCTATAATTTTTGCCCTTAAAATTTGGAGACATTATCTTTATGGTAGTAAGTTTACCATTTTCACTGATCATAAGAGTTTAAGATATGTTTTCGGGCAAAAGGAGTTGAATATGAGACAAAGACGATGGATGGAAATTCTTAGTGACTATGATTGTATTATCCAATATCATGCAGGAAAGGCTAATGTAGTAGCTGATGCTTTAAGCCGAAAGTATCACGAAAAGCCAAAAAAGAGTACGTTCTCTTAAATTAAATCTACAAGTAGATTTAAATGAACAAATCAGAAAAGCACAAGAATCAATAATCAAGGATGATACTGAAAAGTTAAAAGGAATGATTAAGGAATTAGAACAGGGAACAGATGGAATATGGAGATTCCATAAGGAAAGGATGTGGATACCTAAATTAGGAAATCTACGCCACCGTATATTAGAAGAAGCCCATAAATCTAAATATACGATGCATCCTGGAAGTGATAAGATGTATCAGGACTTAAGAAAGAATTTTTGGTGGATAGGAATGAAAAAGGATATAGCAGCTTATGTTTCTAAGTGTTTAACCTGTTCACAAGTCAAAGCTGAACATCAGAAACCTTCAGGTTTGTTGCAGCAGTTAGAAATGCCAGTTTGGAAATGGGAATTGATAACAATGGATTTTGTTACCAAATTACCCAAAACAAGCAAAGGTAATGATACAATCTGGGTGATTGTAGACAGGCTAACTAAGTCAGCTCATTTCCTACCAATAAAGGAAACTTTCAGTATGGAACAATTAGCTAAGTTGTATGTAAATGAAATAGTTTCATTACATGGAATTCCTTTATCAATTATTTTTGATAGGGATAGCCATTTTACCTCTCATTTTTGGACAAGTTTCCAAAAAGCAATGGGAACCAAGCTAAATCTAAGCACCGCTTATCATCCTCAAACGGACGGACAAAGCGAAAGGACAACTTAGACAATGGAGGATATGCTTAGAGCTTGTGTAATTGATTTCGGAGGTAATTGGGATAATCATTTACCATTAATAGAATTTTCTTACAATAACAGCTATCACACCTGTATCAAGGCTGCACCATTCGAAGCACTTTATGGACAAAAAGTGCCGAACTCTAGTCTATTGGGCAGAAATTGGAGAAAAGCAACTATCTGGACCTGAAATAGTACAAGAAATAACCGACAAGATCATTCAAGTCAAGGAATGACAGAAAGCAGCACGCGATCTACAAAAGAGTTATGCTGATAACAGGAGAAAGCCTTTGGAATTTCAGGTAGGAGACAAGGTATTATTGAAAGTCTCTCCTTGGAAAGGAGTGGTAAGATTCATAAAAAGAGGAAAGCTAAGCCCCAGGTATATTGGACCTTTTAAAATTATTAGAATAACAAGACTTGTAGCCTATCAGCTACAACTGCCAGAGGAAATGACCGGAATACATGATGTATTTCATATAAGTAATCTCAACAAATGCTTAGCTGATGAATCACTGATAGTACCTCTTAAGGATATAGAGGTAAATGAAAAGTTAAAGTTTGTAGAGAAGCCTCTACAGATTGAAGACAGGAAAGTCAAGAATCTCAAACAGAAGGGATTAGTTCTGGTCAAAGTAAAATGGGATTCTAAGAGAGGACCATAATACACTTGGGAGCTTGAATCAGAGATGCAAAGGAAATATCCACACTTATTTCAGTAGACCTCGAGGACGAGTTCTAAAACAAGGTGGGGAGGATATAACAACCATCCTAAAATATTCCCGACACCCCTAATATAATTAGAATGTCCCTATATGCCTTAAAATGCATCCCGTATATGAAAACCAAGCCCAAAATACCTTATATAATTAAAAATAAAATAAAAACAAGAATCCAGTGTCGCTCGCGGGCCGCGAAGACCCCCTAAGGATCTTACGCGGGGCGCGACAGTTAGTCACCAGGGCGCATTCCGGTACTGCCACGTGTCAAACGCGTGTCGAAGCTAGATCAGTGGCTGGGCCAGGCTAGGGCCTACCCAGCCTACGTCGCGGGCCACGAAGCCCTTGGCTGTTTCCTACGCGGGCCGCGAGGAAGTCCTGACCAGCTCCTATAAATTGGGAGCATCGGCTGTTCATTTCGATCGCTCACACACAAACTTTCTCTCTCAAATTCTGAATAGTATACACTATACTCGGGCATTATACCCCCCAAAATAACAAAGTTGTGCCCCGTTGTAAGTATCATAACCCTCGGTTACGTATTAGATACGCTGCCCGATTGATCCAGGGTTCCGTAACGGCTGTTGTGGTTCTGCCCGACGTAGTCGTTGGAATACCGTCTCGGGGAGGGTATTACTAATGTAAATATTGGGTTATTATACTAACGCGTGTGCATTTGTGTAATTAATAGATAATCACCAGGAAATCCTAAAGGAAAACCTTAAGACAGCAATGTGAGTAATCTCCTTTTTGTAAATGGTTTTTACAAAACCTTAAATATTTTACAATGTAATTGGCAGTGATTGAGTCTTTGTAATTCTTCAATTACTGTCGGTATGTTGGGGTTTTGTATGCAAAATGTGGAACACGTTACTATTGGACAACAAGATAGCCAATGAGTAATATGACCCACCAGTCAGGATTGACAGTACTGAATGAGTAATTGTGTAGATATAAACATTGTAATCGCTCTCAATACTGTGAAATGATAAATTGCGTTTCGATTAAACTGGGATTCACTCACCAGTATTTCCCACTGACAAATGTTTTTAAAACGCATTTCAGGTAACAAAATGTGAAAGCCAATTAGAAGCCAGCTGGAGAGCACTGAAGGCTTGGAAAAATGTGGCTATAAAAGTTATATAAAAGACGATGTTTTAAATTCAATAAAATAGGGTTTAGTGGAGGGTTCAAATGAGAAGAAATTCTTTGTAAGAAGAAAAAAGAAGAAATTTCAACCGATAGGAATGCTTCATTAGACTTCATTTAATATTTGTACTTAATGTAACTATAAGGGTATATTAGTAAACTTACATACATCATTAATTGGTAGTTTCATCTTTAATAACTAACTATATTAAATTTGTAACTTATTTTTAAGATATATATTTTTCACAAAAAATAAAAATAAAAATTCATTTAAAGTGTAGGATAAATACGAGGCGTGTAGGATAAATTACGAGTTGTGTAGGATAAATTTCAATATGTGTAGGATAAATTTCGAAATGTGTTGGATAACTTTTGATGTGTGTAGGCAAAAATATTTAGTGTGGAGGATTATAGTCTTAATGACTAATTAATTAGTCAAACATAATAATAATAATAAATGAGATGAGAAAAAAAAAACTATTTAATGTTTTACAATTATACCCTTTTATTCTTTTTCTTCTCAATAAAATTTTCTTCTCAAATGAACCTTCCCCATAGGGTTTATCCCTATAAACATGTTGTAATAGAAACTTGGGTTTTACCCATGTGTTTATTAATATAAAAATGTTGTATTTTACTCTGATAAAATATTTCCTAACTACGGTCCTGATGAAAATTTCCGCTTCCAAAATGAAAAATACAGATACCACCGAAACTGGCCGCGGCCGCTCGTTCCCAGGGTATTAGGGGACGGGGGTTGTGACATAGTTCTTCTTCGTCAATGTAACAATTAACACTTAGAGCCAAAAAGACAGAAGAACTAAGTGAGAGAGAGAGTACACCTGGTGAGTGGAGTACCATTGTACTGTTTGATTGTATTGTAATCATTTTGAATCTAATGAAATCATTTTGCAATCATTTCACAATCCAGTTGTGTTTCTGATGATGTATTTTTTTTATCATTGTTTAACTGATTTTTTTAATTGATTAAAACTGTTTTATCAAAAGTACACACAATCACACACTTTCATATCCAACAATTGGTATCAGAGCCTGTTACACTGAATTGACTTCACCATTAATTCAAAAGTTAAACTACCTCATAATGATAACTGACCGAGTGACCAAAGGAATTGAGAAGAATTAGACCAGTCGGAACATCCAGTTGTTTTGATACTTTGTTTTCTGAGAAAAACTCAATAGAAATAAGAGAGTTGTCAATCATTCATGATCCTCATAGTACCGGATCAGAAAATAAGCCTCTGATGCTCGTTCGTAGTGAATTTAAGATAATGAAACGAAGGAATATGGGTAACCACTTATCCTAGTAGAATATAGGTTGCTGGAGGTCAATGGTGTATGGCGCCCATGTTCCATGTGTACCGAGTACCGAAAGACCAGATGTTAATATTCCTAAGAAACCCATTGATTACTCCGAGCAGGATTTCGAAAAGTTGGAGTTTGATGCCAAGGCATTCGGGATACTGTCCATGGCCTTACCCAACAAAATCTATGTTGAATTACTCCATTGTGAGAATGCTAAGAACTTATGGAATGCTTTAAACGAACAATTTGGTGGTAGAGTTGAGGTTCAGGTGTGACAACCGTCAAATTTGCATGCATCCGTACAATTAATTAATATTGATTTATGCTTAATGACTGTGCTTAATTACAACTGATGACTTAAACTGTTTTCTGATTTCCGTATCATACATACATGTGCATCACATTTCTTACTGTCACACCATTTATCACATACAAACTTTAGTGACAAAAACGATGCACAAAGCACGGTTAGCACAGTGAGCGGATAACTCAGAAGATGCTGACGATGTTCAGTACATAGAAAGACAGTGTTTTAAGATCCAGTATGGGCCAGAGACAAGGTACTACACTGGTATGGAGTGTAGGGAAGTAAGGACCATAAAACTGCGTCACTAGGTGATAGTTTAAGTGCCGGAAAGTGCCTAAAACCCACTAAAGGTGCAGAATTCTGCATATTTTAGCAAAATTCAGCACTTTAACATACTAGTATTATGCAGAAAATTGACTAAATGGTCCTGAATGCTTTCCTAAGTGTTGGGAATTAAAAGTGTCATAAAAAGTAACATAAGGATCATTAAACGGAATAGTTTGACATTTTAACGAACCGGTATCAAACCGAACAACCGGACATTACCCGGAACACCAAAATATTGCCAGAAACATTGTTTAATTATTTCTTGGCTAGTTCTGATCCCCGAACACCATAACACCCACTAGAACATCTAGTAACTAACACTAGCAACCATATACTTGGATTTGAATTATTAACTAACTAGTTACCATTCAAAGTTACACATAACCCCCCCCCCCTTTGGATTTGCGGTTTTGGGGATGGCCCCACCTCAATCTTTCCAAGATTTCACTAAAATCCCATAAGATCTTACATGATATTATTTGATTTTATTAGATATTGCTTGGATTTCCTAGATTTGCCTAGATTTTTCTTGGATACTATAAGTTACCTACTTATCATCAAATTTACACATGGACCCCCTCCCCCCTTGATGATTTACGGCCCAAGAGGAGGACACCATCACCAAGATTTTATGTCTTATTTTATTAGATTTTGCTTGATGGAGTGGCCAAGATATTGAAAGATCATTATGAGTATGGTGTGAGATATTCACAAGATCATTCCATATCACTTCACTTCTCAAACTTCATCACCCCACTCCCTCCCTCACTCACTCCTCTCCCTCTCGGCTAGAAGGTGCCGCCACCACCACCACCATTTACAACCATCCTTCATCCAATTTGAAGCTCATTTCAAGTGTTAGAAGGTGTTACATGGAGCTTGGTGCTTGAAGAACCTTCATCCATTGCTTTTACCATCCATTTTCATCATCTTTTTCTCTTGTGTTCTTCCCTAGCTTAAAGCTAGTAGTAAGATCTCTCATGACTCTTGTTTACTTCTATTTTTAATGGTTAAAAGATGTAGTATGAAGAAAATAACAAGAACACTAAAAGACTTGAACATGAATCTTGAACATAAGCTTAACATATGATGATTTAGTGGTGAAATGATGTTGTTTAGTGTATATATGATGTTTGTTTGTTGATTTCTTGAGATGATGATGTTAATCATCACATGGAGCTTGCTAGATGGTGATTAAACACACAATCTAGCAAGTGGAAGGATGATCATGTAACAACATAAGATGATCATCTTCTAGTATGAACATGAACTTGATGAATAAAGAGAATTCTTGTAAAATAATGAACAAAGTAACCTAGTAATCTTATAAATCTAAGATGTATGAATGATTTTTCTAAAAGAACCAAGTTTGAAATGGTGATTCTTGAAAGATCATGGTTTTTACTAAACTTACACTACTTTTAGTGATAAAATAAGTGTAAGAGCACTTTATTTACAAGAAGAGTTCAAAAGAATAATTTTTGTAGAATATGTTTACAAGTTGTAAACATCTAAAATTTTCAAGAATGAAGTTTATTAAGAAATAAACACACTTTAAGGGGGTAACTAAGTCTACTAGACACTTTACCAAGTTCCTACAAGTTTTTAATAAAAGATCAAGTTCATGTTGCTATGTAAAGTGTACAGTTTTTGTACTTGGGAAGTGTAAGGGGTTTAAGGACTGATTGTCAATTGTTGTGTTGATTTTTAAAAGAAAATGATATGCTTAAATAGCATGGACACCTCCATTTACAAAGGAAACTATGGCGAAATTTTCTAAAAATTCAAACACTTAGAAAATATTTTCTAGACAAGTGTTTACAAGCATGTTTTAAACTAAGTTTTTCAATCTAAACTTTGCCATAGATTTTGTTACAAAAATACAAGTATTGGAGGTTGGTTTTTTTTTTACAAATAAAAATGGATAAATATATATTTAGAATATATATTTACATTAAAGACATTGTGTGTGATTATGTGAATATTTCGTGTAATAGTTATATTGTTTTAAGGGTTAAAATAATATAACTTAACAAAATACCAAAGATTTATAATCCAAAATAATGCCGTTATAAATATATTCTTGATGAATATTATTTTGACTACGAAAGAAGTGAAAGTATGATTTTTACCAAGTTACATCATATTTTTGGACAAGGAAGAAATGTATTAATTTTTGGAAAGTAAAAATATATTTTCTTGGGATGCATTGTTTTGAAATAAAAATAAGGTTTAAATATATGTTCTAAGTGAGACTTAAAAATATATATTCATTTGGATTAACACGCCGGAATAACGACGCCAATACTTGGCAAGAATACGAATACACAAGTATGAGATACTCCCATCCTTGGGAAGGAAATACGAACAACAATACTTGAGAAGTATTAAGACAAAAGTATTGATTAAACAATTATTCCAAACATTAACTATAATTTAGAGTTAAAATAATCATTTTAACAAATAAATTATATACTTGGAATACTACCAAAGACACTCCAAAACGTAACTCAAAGGCACTAATCAATACCAAGTCAAGGCACGACCCGCTCGTCTAACGGACCGTAGTACACATGTAGGTAGTCGTGCGTTCTAGAGGAAGCTTTGAGTTACATCGGATACAAGGAACGCAAAACAGTGAATTCATGTCCCCCTTTTCTTTTAACTGTTTTCAGTTTTACAACTTCGAGGGTGAAATACATGTTACATACTTATTACAAACGTTTTATACATGGTATGATTAGCTAAGGAATGTACTGCTAAATCACGTGAATGGGTAGGCTATTATCTTAAGACCATTAATCCTTGTATAAGGACCGAGGGGCATGAGTGATAGATCTATTGGGTGTTGCGAGCCCCACCCATGGGCCTGCGAGTTGGCTGCATGTGGTGACTATGTCGTTCCGCCAGAGGGGCCAGTACGAAATACGCATACATGTTTGCGTGCTTCCTAGGCCATGTCACTTATTAATGTATTAGCTACACATTAATTGATCTGTTTTTCCTTATTTCTACATACCAGGGATTTACATACATACAGACATACTTTAAAGGCATATTCATACACACACACATGAACTCGCTCAACTTTTGTTGATGTTTTTCAAACTACATGTATTTCAGGGAACTAATAAGTGGATCTGGCGGGCGTTGGAAGTTTTTATGCTGCGTTTGAAACAAAGATGTCATCCATGGTCTTTGGATTTGGTCGGTGTGTCTTATTCCTGGACGAGACACGTCTCCCAAACCTTGGTGCTATTTATTATCTTTCGATGAGTCCTTAGTGAACTCATAAACATTTTGGTATGATTGTAAAACTTAAATTTGAAGTCTATGTTTTTAAACATTGCTGTTATGTTTTAAACTTATTCAATGGATGACAAACCAATGGTTTTATCATATAGCTGTTGTTATGATTGAATGTAATGATATTAAGAAAGTCACACAATAACCACACTTCCGCAAAAGTCAGGGTGTGACATCAGGAGAACAGCAGGGAGATTTTGAATCGGCGGTACGAAACATTTACCCATCTTAAGGGAGAATCTCTGACTCAACAGTTTTAGCTGTTTAACAACCTGATCAGTGACCTAAGGCTTGCAGATCAAACTTATACAAATTTTGCTTTGAGTCATAGATTTATGAGGTCTCTTCCTGATAAGTGGGATACAACTGCATATGTGTGTAGAAACTCTGTGGGTTTCAAAGAGATGACTCTGACACAACTTCATGGCAAACTCCTCACCTATGAGAGAGAGCTTGATCAGAAACCAAAGTTGATGTCTTCAGGAAGAATTGCTGATGATTACACATGTGGTAACACAACCCAATTTGGAATCACAAGATGTCCTATAGGTATGTATTGTGCGGAATGCACACATATATATTGACTATAACTTTATCATGTTAATGTGCCAAAAAGATTTTGTAGCCAAGTCCATGTGCTTTGTACTCTGTGCATCCGAAAAACCGTGTTGCATGGGGTATAGTTTACTACTCAACAGGGAATAAGATCATTCAAGGGGTTGCACTAAAAGATGGCTGGGTTAGATTTTATGTTTATAAGGCTATATAGGGGACACCATTTTTACCAAAAGAATCAGGTGGGTTCAAAACACTCGCGAAGGTTGTAGCTTCAGGTTCTTTTGTTCCTTGGCCTAAGAAGCTTGTCAAAATAGACCAAAAGGTTTGTTTCTTGATTAATTAATATCTGATTAACTATTACCTTGTTAAATCTAGTCAAAATCTAAAACATGTATTCTTATATGTTTCCATGTTTTGTTGCTCCAGATACCATATCCACCATCCAATTAGAGTCAAAACACTACAACTAAAGAATATGCTAAGAAGCAAAAATAATTGTAATACAACAGGAGGAAGGGAGCAAGAAGGTTAAAACCAACCTAGGAATTGAATATATATTATTAGTTTTTAAGTTAAAACTTATGTATGAATTTAGGAATATTATATCATTAATATCATTTAGTTTATAGGTATTTCATGTTTAATGTTGCTTTTAATTATTATAAGCAAATTGAAATTGCTAATTACACCTAATTGACCACATAGAATCATATTAAATATATGTGATCAAAGGTTAAATAGTAGCCACACTTAAAGTTAGAAACTTTCATGTGGCTTTACATAACCATTAGCCATAGTCTTGTTACTTTACTTTTTGTTTATGTGACAGAATGATAGCAAAAGTCATTGGTAAAGAAAAAATATGTGTGACAAAATACAAAGCAATAACCACACCTAAAACTACAAAATTTCATGTGGCTTCACATAACCATTAGCCACACTATGTTACTTCGTTTTGTGTTTGTGTGACAGAATACTAGCAAACGTCATGGATAAAGAAAAATATGTGTGACCAAAGTTAAAATCAATAGCGACACATAAAACTACAAAAATTCATGTGGCTTTAGACAACCATTAGCCACAATATGTTACTTTGTTTTTTGTTTGTGTGACAGAATGATAGCAAACGTCATAGATAAAAAAAGTATGTGTGACCAAACATTAAGCAATAGCCATACTTAAAACTACAAAATTTACTGTGGCTATACAATACCATTAGCCACACCAATATCACTTTATTTTTTATTTTGTGTGACGGAATAATAACAAACGTCATGAGTAAAATAAACTAAGTGTAACCAAAAGTTACAGAACAGAGACACTATTGTTACTTTGTTTTTTTACTGCGTGACAGAACGATAGAAAATGTCATGGGAAAAAATATATGTCTTCTGTGTCTAGAAACAATTTTTGGTCACACTAACAGTGCATTCATGTGACAATATGATAGAAGCGGTCACACTTAAAATGAATTTATGCCGTTAGCCACACTTAATGGATGGTATGCTAGATTACAACAACCATTTTTGTCACATTTTTTTAAAAAATTTATGTGGCTAAAAAAACATATGGACAAAATGAATGTGACCGTTGTTACCCTTTTAGACACACTTAATGGACAAAATGCTTGATTCCAGCAAAAAATAAATCGGTACCCTTTAGCCACAATCGAAACGCGTTATGGCCACTAAAAGTCTAATGTGGTCGTATCATACCTATGATGACTTGGTCACACTTAACTGGAAAAAATAAATGTGGCAAAAGGCTTATGATCACAACTATTTTTGTGTGGCAAAAGCCCGCTTTTGACGCGGTGATACCGTATACCTGAAATGCATCGATCATTGCAATATTTAAGCTAAAAAAAGTTGTAAATACAGTGTTGATTATTTTTTATATGAACATTTCGATGTAATTTTTATTGAAAAACTATTTGGTTTCAAAATAAAGTAGTTTTCGGTCTCATATAATCAGCACATACTTGTATGGTAATTTGATTTCAAAATAAAGTAGTTTCCGGTCTCATATAATTAGCACATACTTGTATGGTAATTTTGATAGAACAATTTTACGTACTTCGATTACCAAATGACAAGGCCTGCAGACGAACTGTACATTCAACAAATAGCTCGACAGGAAGTTTGTTTGTTTAGTAAATGAACGAACACGTACAAAAATTTTCATTCATTTAATTGACCGAACATGAACCGAGACCATGTTCAATCATTTATATTCATGAATATACGTAAGTGTAAGTGTTTATGTTTGTTTTTTGTTCATATGTGTTCAATAGCTCAATGGATTTTTAGTATTTATATTTTGTTTAAACAATACAAAATTCCTATTAATATAATATTTAATAAATATTATTGTATTGTTGCTTTAGAAAAATACATTTTTCCTCCGACGCTAAACCAATCCAACCTCTACCTCACGCCTCAGTTTTATATTAAAATATATTTAAAATATTGGTTTGTGTGTGGGGAGACCACACACTGTATCCGATTATATCAGCTAGAATGTGACGCCCTTATTAACCAAACATCCAAAACACATGGAAACTTCAAGTTTTGAGACTTGAAACATAATATTTACATTTTACCAAAATGCTCTGGTGGCTAGTTCGAGATCGACACCTCCCCTAGTCTAGTTACAGGTGTTAATCCGAACTACCCTGTCAAGACGCAAGTTTAAAGTTACTAATTACAACCGACTAAGTTTCTAAAACCATAATTTACATGACAAAAGGCGTTTTTCAAGAAATACAAGTTTAACAAAATATTGTTTCAAAAGGGCGACTACTTCGAAAGCGCATAGTCAAGTGTACATGTTTGTGTTCGCCCCCAAGCTCGCCTCGCCACCTATATAGCAGATTTACCTACATCGCAATCCAATTTAACTAGTCAGTTCTTGCAACTATAATTTAAAAATAAAAACTAACATCCATTCGCGTCATCACATAACCATATCACCATCTTACTTTCATTTACCCATTTAACGGGTACTTATTTACTATCTCCAAACCAGATAATGCATAGCATTCGATAACCCGTTGATTTCGGATTAGACATAATGCAACATAAACATCATCCCAAATCCGTTCGTGACGGATATAGCTATTTCACTTCATTCTTACATAACTTTCCAATATACGTTTATGCCTTCATCACCATATTCATTCGTTTAGCCCGACTAAATATCATTCCATCTTCTACATACTTTTTATCATACATCAATTTGATCATAATTTACCAAGTTTCACCCATTTGTTCTTTTGAGCATTTTATCGAACACTTGGCGGGTTTCGTATTTGTAGGACATTAAATTGCAAGTATCTTTACATACTAATCTACAAGTTCATCACAAAATCAAGCAAGTTCATGAGATTCCCTCATCCTACATCATTCATCTATGTTCCATCTATCACAACAAGCTAAATCACCAAAAATCGAACACTAACCGAGTCCTAGTTCATAATCTTAACTTCTATATGCATATATCACAACATTACTCATGATTGGGTAGAAACCCATTTCCTAAAGTTCATGATTTCAAGAAATTCGACTTACCACTTTGTTAGTCACACCTTGGTGATCAAGAATTCGAGTTCCTACAATCGTTCGGGCTTGAAATCACCTTCCAATTGATGGAATTAGTGAACTAGGGTTTTTGGTGTTCTTGTCTCTTCTCCTGGACAACTTCACGCACACACTAGAAGTGTCTAGTGTGTGTGTTGTTTAATTTAACTAGTCTTTCATTTAATTTTTCGAGTTTAGTCCCTCGGGTTCTAAAGTTTATTTATTTTAGCCCAAACCTTCATTTCATGAACTATTTTAAAGACAATAATTAAATTACATATTTTTGGGGCGTTACATAGAACAGATCGGATTTGTCCGACTCACCTTCTCCAATGCATGCTCAAATCTAAAAGGGAAATCTGGAATTTCATATGGTGTTCACGGGGGGCGGAGCTTTTAAGGGGCAAGGAGGTGCACCCGCTCCCTACCAACTTTGTTGTCCAAGAATTTATACATAATTTCGTATCGAGTTAAAAAAGCGTGAAGAATGGGGTGTTAGTAATTTTGTATAATTTTTTTTAAACTTGAAGTGTGTTTAAATAACGTCTGAAATTAGTTTTTATATAAATAAAACTTGAGGGTTCAGTTTTTTCTATGTGCAAGAACTAGTCGTTTGAACGAATGAAGATTATTTAGTTTTATTTGGAGTTATTATTGTTTGATCCGACCCGAATCAAATAACCAATCCGAACATATAACCTGAAACATAACGATAGGAAAAAAAATTGTGTTCTATGACTTTCCGCCTTCATAAAACTTTTGGTTAAACTCCGCCACCAAGTGTCCAGAACCACCCACCGGATAGGATATGCTCTTAGGAGAGTGAAACACATGGTATTATTATATTTTCATCTATGCTTTCTTAATCCAGAACCACCGACCGGATAGGATATGCTCTTAGGAGAGTGAAACACATGGTATTATTATATTTTCATCTATGCTTTCTTTATCTTTTACTTTAATTTTTGTTTTGTTTTTGCTTTTACCTTTTTTCTATACTAATTTACAGAATTATTAATCTATATTAAACTTCAATTAATTATTCATATATATATTATTAATCCATAACATCCTTAGAAATAGTATTGTTTTTAGTTTTTTGATTTTATAAAACTATTTCACTTTTATCCTTTCTTTATTTTATAAACATATATCTAAAATACTCAACAATTAAACAAATAATCATTATCTTATTTAAGCAATGGTTCATTTTTTTTCTTTTTTTCTTCTTTTTGGTTATTTCTTGCTTTTAAATTTGTAGTTAAACAATATATTTTCTTCAAGTTATCTAATTACTAGGTGTTTGATTTTTTTTTTACATTTTGATATATTTTTTAGGTTTTCACTTACGTTTGTTATACCGAGTGCACCAAATAGTCCGAGTTCCAGCCTGACGATAATATATTTTTTTTGTTATCTACCGTATCAAACCAAATCTATATCGTTCGAACAACTCCGGTAGTGTTACCATATAAGTTTCTCGCATAAACTTTGTTGAAATAGGATTGTATTTACAATAGGGTAGCTTTTCTTGTTTATTTTTCGTTCCAAACATAACATTGTCACATAAAACACGTGTCGATATCTTTGTTACATATTGATTATAGCAAACACTTGTATCATAGCGAACTGAACTGCTACCGACCAAACTCCGACCGCGAAGCGGGAGAATCCCACTAGTTCTTGTTATTTAATAAAATAACCTTAACTAATTATTATATTCTTGTTATTAGCAAACTTAGATACCTATATAATTCTATTCTTAAACTTACATCTTTTGTTCACGATTGGATTTTAACCATCAACCTTAAATGTAAGGACACATTTTTAGAACACCATAATTCCGTTATGCTACAAACACTTTGACATTTATTACATTTTAGTCTCTTTATTATATATATACGCACACTTGAAGGGTAAGATCGTATGCGACGAAAGAAAGAAAAAACTAAATCGTTTATTTCTTTATTTAATTTAATGGTTCATAGTTTTTGAATTATACAAACTAGTTTTTTTACTGTCGTCGCGTTGCGGCGAACGTCTTTTGTTGTTTACTCTGTACTTACATGTGTTTTGAAATCACTACGAGTGCGTTGCGCACGGAACCGCTGACAAGATTAAAAAGAAAATATAGGAAAAAACACTAAGAGATAACCAAAAGAAAATCAACCAAAAAAGTTGTATGGTAATGATGTTGTTCGTATAAAACCAGTGGTCAGAGATGAGCAAATGATACTGGGTACCGGTCCCCGAATTTCCCGAACCGAAAGATCTTAAGTACCAATTCGGTATGACTTTTGGCGTTCCTAGTACCGGTTCGCTACCGGTTTTTACCTTCATATACCGATATCGTAACTGGTATTTTCGGTACCAGTACCGATTCGGTATTGGTTGACACCGAGCTCATCCCTACCCCTAAAACTAAAAAAAGAAATCATTAAAAGTTAAATAAATTCAACAAAAAAAAGTTGCACGATACCGTTGTTGTTCTTACGGTACCCGTGGGATGAGCAAATGGTATCGGGTAGCAGTACCGAATTTCCCGAACTAAAAGATTTTCAAAATCAATTAGATACCGACTTTTGGTGTTTTCTGTACCAGACTGGTGCCGATTTTTACCTTCATCGGTACCGACTGTTGGCGTTCCTAGTACCGGCTCACTACCGTTTTTTACCTTCATATACCGGTACCATAACCGGTATTTTCGGTATCAGTACCGATTTTGTATCGGTTGGCACCGAGCTCATCCTTACCCCTGAAACTAAAAAAGAAAAAAATTAAAAGTTGAAGAAATTCAACAAAAAAAGTTGTACGATACCGTTGTTCGTACGGTAACCGTGATCAGGGATAAGCAAATAGTACCGGCTAGCCGCACTGAATTTCCCGAGCCAAAAGATTTCCAATATCAATTCGGCACCAACTTTTGGCATTTTCTGTATTAGTGCCGGTTTTTACCTTTATGTACTGATATCGAACAGAACCGTGCCGATATTTTCGATACCAGTACCGGTTCTATACCGGTTGACACCAAGCTTATCCCAACCCCTGATATTAAAAAAAAAGGATTAAAGTTAAAAAATAAAGAAAATAGCTATTATTATAATATTAAAATAATAAAAGTATTAAAAAGACTATATATTATTATAATATTGAAATCACTATTCATTTCAATTCGTTTATTAAAAAAAATAATATATATATATATATATATATATATATATATATATATAGGACAAAGATCCGTTAGGAACCACCCCTTATTGCGAGAACCGCGAGAACCAGTGTGAACACAAACAGTAATTCCTAAAAAAATCTAAAAAACACCCAAAAAAAAATTTTTTTATTTTTTTACTATTTTTTTTTTAAAAATCGCTATATTTTGTTAATAAAAAAAATAAAAATAAAATTCCAAAAAAAAAAAATAAAAAATTTTGAGTAACAGTTATCCATGCACATGTGCATATGTGTCGTTTATTTGTCAAATTCCGTAATTCATTACAAATAATAGTCAATTGCACTTTCATTTACACTACTACGTGTAATACACTATTTTTTACATTACCAATGTTAGAAATGCACATGTGTATCTATATGTATCAACAGGAAATAAGGTGTTTTGGTACACTACTTTCTCTTTCATCTATCATTCCATCCATAATACACAAGCATGCACATGTGCATTTTTGTCATTTCTTTGACAAATTCCGTAATTCATTACATATATTAGACAATTGCACTTTCATTTACACTACCATATGTAATACACTACTTTTTACATTACCAATATTAGAAATGCACATGTGCATTCATATGTATCAACATGAAATAAGGTGTTTTGGTACACCACTTTGAATACACTTTCCCTTTCATCTATCATACCATCCATAATACACTACCATTACCTCCTACCATCCATAATACAATACCATTACCTCCTACCATCCATAATACAATACCATTAACAATATTTTCACTTTATTACATGTATGTAAACACCATTTATACCATCCAATCAACATATTACATAAAAAATTGACAACTATAACCAAACCATCAACCACTAGATATAACTAACCAAAAAACATGTATATGGGTCTACTTCTCCATTCAAAATCACAAACTTTTTGTACCAAAACACGTTATATCATGGTTATACCTAATTATGCACATGTGCATTTTGAATATTGGTAATGTAAAAAGTAGTGTATTACTAATGGTATTGTAAATTAAAGTGCAATTGTCTATTCCTGATAACGTATTACCGAATTTGTTGAAGTAATGATACATATGCACATGTGCATGGATAACTCTTATTTTTTTTTTTATTTTTTTTTTATGGGAACGAAATATAGCGATTTTTTATTAAAAAATATTAAAAAAAATAAAAAAAAAAATTTGAGTGCTTTTTTGATTTTTTTTAGATTTTATTTTGTGTTCACATTGGTTCTCGCGGTTCTCGCAATAAGGGTGGTTCTCGCATGAACCTTACCCTATATATATATATATATATATATACATAGGGGAAGGATGTATAGAAAACCCACTTTAATTTAGAAAACTCAGGAAACTCAAAGCTTCCGATGTTTTTAAAAAAAAAAATATATACACATGTTATATACATGTTTTTAAGGTATTTGGGCAAAAAAAATCAAAAAAGCGCCGAGTAGATATTTAAAAAAAAATAAACAAGTTTTTGTGTAACACGTGTTACATTCATCTGACATATTTGTAACACGTGTTACACCAAAACTTGTTTATTTTTATTTAAAATATCTACTCGGCGCTTTTTTGATTTTTTTTGCCCAAATACCTTAAAAACATGTATATAACATGTGTATATTTAAAAAAAAAAAAACATCGGGAGCTTTGAGTTTCCCGGGTTTTCTAAATTAAAGTAGGTTTTCTATAGATACTTACATTATATATATATATATATATACATATAGTAATATATAGTAATCCTATACTAATAAATGGAAATCTTTTTTGGACACTTGTCACTTTCCGGTGTTTTCTCACCTTATTTTCCTATTTATCTCTCATATTAATAATAAATATAAATTTTAAACAAAAATATTAGATAAAAATAAATATTTAGATAAGGATAAACATTTGTTTTTTTTTATCATATTAAATAATAATAATAATAATTTTAAACAAAAAATTAGATACTAAGAATATAAACGTTTATTTTTATTATGATCATATTAAATAATAATAATTATTATTTTAAACAAAAATTTAGTTAATAATACATATTTAACAAAGTAAAATGTTATAATAAGTAAATAGTACATTAAAGTTTATTTTTAAAAGATAAATCTATAATAAGTAAATAGTATATTAATATTCATTTTTAAAAGATAAATCTTGATGATTGTTTGTACTAACATATGACATTATATTTTATTCAACATGTGCAATATACAATTTTATTTAAAAATATATCTTTTTATTGTTTATTATATAAAATTATATTTATGCAACCCGTGTGATGTTATTTAATAAACAATCATTAAAATAAGTTGTTCATATATTCTACTCGTATACATGTGTGGGTTCTGTAGATAAAGGAAATTTGTTCATATATGTTATCTAAATTTTAAGAGGGATGTGGTCAACCATTTTTGGTTATTAAAAAAATTTTAATTTAAAAATAAATAAATTATTTTGTTCTTCACATTCTAGCAAAAAAAATTAATGTTGGTGCACTTGTGTCTGTACTTTGTCTGTATTTAGTCTTGATACGAAACGATGTCTTTGATGTAGGATTAATGTAAGTTTGACCAAGTCAACCATCCTCCGGTTTGACTTGGCCAAACAGTTAGAAAAATGGTTGAAAGCTGTTTGGGTCGAAAGATGTGTCATCGAAGGATAGTTTAGATCCTTCGATGAGCTCGAAAGATGACCTACGAAGGATAGACCACGAAGGATACCATCCTTCGTGGTATATGTGATCTTTCGATGGGTTTATGGTCGATAGATGATCCTTCGATCATCTTATCTGATCCTTCGACCAGACATGCTGTGTTCGGGTATAAATACCCGTGTGTTGTGTTCTTTTCGATAGATTAGACAAGTTAGACACATAGAGCAGAAAATAGAGAGAACACACACTTAGAGAGAGTTTACAGAACTGATTTGTAAACCTTGTGCTTGGAACGGACCTTTCATACGCATTAATACAAGTGGTGTTAATCGTTGAGTCTTGTGTGTTTATCTTTGTGCTTGTTCTATCTCGGTTTGCTATTCCGGTTGGATTCCGCACAACCAGAGTGGTTTGTATACAAGGATTAGGCGACTAGATCCTCCCCTAGCCGGACCTACAAGTGGTATCAGAGCCTTGGCTCTTATCCTTGTTAAAACCGAGGTGTTCTTGCTGTTTTTCCGGGTGTTTGAAGTTTATATTTTCTGGAAAACCGGGCTGTTTTTGCTTGGTGTTTTGTTGAAAACCTTGTTGTTCATCATGTTCTCATGTTAGTTTTTGGTTTTCATTAAACATTTTAGCAAAATCTTGTGTTTGGAAGTTTAAATTTCACCGATAATTTATAAGTGTTCTTGAAGTCTTCATAGTGTTCTTCATAAAACTACACTTTTGATCTTAAAAATTTTGAATTACAAAGTGTTTGTGTGTTGAGAAGAGTATTTTGATTAAAATATTGGACCTTACCTGTTTGGTGAAACCTGCATGTTCAGAAGATATGGTCTGAACATACTTTCTGCCGAAAGTTCGCACCAACCCGTCAACTTTTCACCAACCTGTCACAGTTGTCAACCGTGTCAGTAAGTTCGAAAGATCATCTTTCGACCAAAGGAGGTTCGACAGATAGTCATCCTTCGAGCATCCTTCGAAGTGTGAGACTTATCTTTCGTTCCGAGGAATATTTTCGAAACATACATCTTTCGGTCTTCTGCTCACTTTCGAAAGACTAGGATCCTTCGATTGGGGAGTCTTTCGAAGTCATCTTTCGTGTTCATCTTTCGGTCTACAGTTCTCTTTCGAAAGATAAGGATCCTTCGGTTGGAGAATCTTTCGAAATCTTTGTTCGAAACTCAACAGTGATCTTTCGAACACTGTTGATCCTTCGAACAAGCTTTGATCTTTCGGACTTAGTCTGTTGTTATTTAACAAGTTTGTGTTTCAGGTCTTTCGAATAGATCCTTCGGCTGGTATAATATTATTATTGTTGATCAAAAATGAATCCAAGGTGGAATACTCTGGTAAATACAGATATGTATTTTGGTACTCCGTCTTCCGCACCGGTATCCTCTCAAGCTAATGCAATTTCTACCAGTCAATGGGCATTTGTATCAAATCAAGTTCCAAGTGTTCAAAGCATTCTCTTAAGCGAGAGCGAAACTGGAAGTTTGAATCGGCCTCCAAAGTTGATGCACTTATATGAATATCCAGGATGGATTGATAGATTTCATACATATGTTCTTGGTCAAAATACAGAATTGTGGTTGCGGTTCATCACAGACTTCGATCAAACAATAGAGGTTGCCGCATCATCTGCTGCTACGTTTGCAGATCTCACGGAAGATCAGAAGAAGGTCTATGATCTAGAAAAGAAGGCATACGCCATCCTTACTCAGGCGTTGAGTAAAGATATATATCATCAATTTGTCAGTTACAAGACGACAAAGAGGTTGTGGGACGCGTTGAAAACAAGGGGCGTAGGAAATGAAGCGACACGCCAATTGAGAAAAGAACTGCTAAGGAAAGAGTTTGATGGTTTTACCTGTATGGAGAATGAGTCGTTGGGTGATTTGACAAGTCGATTTAATCATCTGCTGACTGAATTGACAAATTTTGGGGTTGTTACAACTCCTGTAGAGATTGTGAAAAGATTTGCAGATGCATTGCCACCTCAGTGGAATACTTTCTTGGAAATCATGAAGTACAATGGTACTTTAGCTACAACGAGCTTCAACGACTTTGTTCAAATCCTGGAAAACAAGAATCAGGAAGAAACTCTGAAGGCAAAAAGAATTCCCGTGCCTCAAAATCCTGAAATGTATTTTGGAACCTCTAGTACTTCTACAAAACCGTCTTCGCATGCTCCAATTCAAACATCATTTGTGACTAGCACTGACATGTATGGCAATACTATCCAAGTGCCGGTTCCTCCAAAGACAGACATGTATGGAAATCTGCTAGAACCAGTTCCTCAACAGCAACAGCAAAGCCAACGACCTCTCAGACCAACTGATATGTTCGGAAATCCATTACCTGTTCGATCTTCCGGAACAACAGACATGTATGGGAATCCACTTCCTCCTCAATCTACAGTTCCAACAGACATGTATGGGAACCCACTTCCTCCACAACAGCAAGCCTGTTATGGAAGCACATTATCTGCTGGTCAACAATCAAAGCCAAATACAGTACGGCTCGACACCTCAAGCTTTTCTAAAGTCAGTGTGGAAGTAGCAAAGGAACACATGGAGCTGCTAAACACTGTGGTGAGCGCATACTGTGGATTAGTGGAAGGTCAGATTGGCAACATTAATCTGACTCAAGAAGACTATCAGCAGATTGACAAAGAGGATATGGAGATGATGGACATCAAATGGGCCTTTGCCAGTGCTGTTAGGCGAGCAAAGGATTTCATGGAAAGGACAGGCAGAACCAGCTTGGAGAGCAAGAAAGACACCGAGTATGGGTTCGATAAGCAGGCGGTCAAGTGTTTCAATTGTGGTGAACGGGGTCATTTTAAAAGGGAATGTACAAGACCATCTCAGCATGGAAACCAGAATCCCTTCAGAAATCAAGGCAACCAGCAGAACCAGAACAGGAACAATGTTCGCACATTGGTGCCTGTCAACAACCAGAGTCAAGCAGGACCATCTAATGCCAATCAGGCACTTGTGGTTCAAGTAGATGAAGGCTGTGATTGGTCAATCCAATTGGGAAATGATGCTCCGGATGGAACAGCGTGTTTTGCTGAGATTGTCAAGGATCTTAATCACACCAGTGGTGGAGAATCTTCCACCAATGGTAGTGAATCTTCTGAAGATGAAGACAGCTCCGGTTACAGTGGAAGTTCAGATGAAGAATCCTCCACTTCAGGCAATGATCAGGTGGATGAGACATCGAGTGCGTCAGTCGATGCAGACATTGATGAGATTTTGGAAGAAGCTGCAGCAGGAATTCAAAGAAGATCTATTTTGGTGGATCAAGCTGCTTATTCTTCGTCTTCTCTCCATTCAGCCTTTATGGCTAATGTCGACAGTTCATCAAGTCAGGTATGTGTCGATGAACCCACTTCTGTTAGCTGTGATAATTGTGATAGATTGCATGCTAGATGTGCTGATTTGGATGCAAACATGTCTGAGTTGCAAGGCAAACATGATGCTTTACAAGCTAGTTTGTTTGACTTGTAAGATAAACATGTTTCTGTGAATGATAGGTGGTGTGAATTGCAAAGCAAACACGAGGCTTTGCAAGAGAAATATGATGTGACATTTATTCACAATCAGAAATTGACCGTTGATCTTTCAAAGTGCACTGAAGCCAACATGTTTTATGAAAACCATGAAAAGGAATTTAAATCAATGATTGAAACATTAAAGAAAGATAAAACAGAGTTGACAAAAATGGTTTCCAGAAAACAAACTGACATTAACCTGTATATAACTCGTCTTGAGGTAATGCAAAAAGAGATGGCTTGTGTTAAAACTGAAAGTGAGGCGATCCGACTCAAGTTAGACAGTTATTTGAGCTCTAGCTATGTGTTGGATCACATCATTGATGTTCAGAAAGAAAAACGGGATGTCACATGCATAGGCTATAAGAAATGTCCACCACCCGTGAGAAACAATTTTGATGCACTGCCTGATGAGGAGTATAGGACTCATTTTGAGCCATCGGTCCCTTTGGACGTTGAGGAATTCGCAGCAGGGCTTGGATACAAGAAAGAAGTATCATCAGATTCGGATGTGTCAGCAGATACTTTTGTAACTGCTGAACAGAATCAGGATCCTCCAGTTGTGATTGAGGATGTTGATTCTTCTGATGATGAATCCGATGATACTGATTCAGCAAAGTCTGATGCGGTGATAAAAGAAGAGGACATACCTCTTGAGAATCATATTCTGTGTGATCCTCCTGCAAAACCCGCTAAGACTGTTGCAATCGAGTCCTCGTCTGAGAAAGAGTCGGAGAGTGTGGATTTGCTGTACACTCTTGTTGGTGATGATAAAATTTATTCTGACAAAGATTTTCCTATTAAGAATGTTAATCAATCATTAATCAGTAAAGTCTTTGAAAATTCAACAAGTAAGTTTTTGGGTAAGAAAGGATCACACATTGTGGTAACACAGTGCCCTCAGGCTGAAATTAGAAAACAATTTGGCAATCAGAAATTACCAACAGTGCAAAAACAGCAAAATCATGCCAATCCAAGAGGTAAAACACCGACTCAAAGTCAAAAGAAGCCGAATCAGAAGAAGAAGAAGAATGTGAACTTTGTGAAATCGGAGGGAACGGACAAAATTGCAAAGTTTGAAAACCAATCTAACTTAGATTTTGTCAAGAAAGCTACTGTGATGAAAAGGAATGAACAAAATAGTTCAAAACCTAGTACCTCGGGATCACAAAGTTCATCATCGGCACGACGATCACATGATACTTCGGGGTTTGTTGAACGAAGATCATGTTTTGAATGTGGTACAATTGGGCATATCATTCGAAATTGCCCGTATCTTCATAAGTTGAAAGCCAAAGAAGATGATCCCCATGAACGCAATCACCAAAGGCGATCTGTTTCTATAAAACAAGATCCCCGACTCATAAGAGAAAGGGAAAAGAAACAGAAACGCCAACAGGTCAAGAAAATTGAAAAGGCGATTAAAACTGATGTGGTTCAAAAACAATCTGTTTCAGTTAAACCAGAAAAGTCAAAAACTTCGAACAATCATGAAGTTAAATTTTCTAACAATCAAGCTGGTAAACCTCAACAGACCTGGAAACCAAAATCTGTTATTGAATCAGGGGGACCATCACAATTTTCAAATCATCAAAGAATAGAGGTTATTGTTATTGATGAAAATGGAAGACCCAAGACCACAATGGCTTGGGTCCCCATCTCCAACTAATTATGTGAGTTCATGTGCAGGGTGTTCCAGGAGGAACTATCAGTAGTCATTGGATTGTTGATAGTGGGGCATCCAGGCACATGACAGGCGACATGAAGCTTCTCTACGACGTTAAATCTATTAGAGGAGGTTATGTTGCTTTTGCTGGAGATAAGGGCGGATATATTACTGGTGAAGGAATGATTTCCAACGGGGTTGTTAGCTTTGATAAGATCAACTTCGTACAACAACTTGATCACAATCTTCTTAGTGTTTCTCAAATTTGTGATAAGCAGTTCTCAGTACACTTTGATGCTAATGGATGTTATGTGCTGAAACCCGGCTTCAAAATCCCAAAAGAATGGATTCTCTTGTCGGCTCCAAGGATAAATGATTTGTATGTCCTTGATATGAGCCAAGCTATCACAACGTCTGCACAAGCAACTTGTTTCGTTTCCAAAGCCACAGAAAAAGACACAATCTCTTGGCACAGACGAATGGGTCACATTCACTTACGCAAAATGAATCATTTGGTGTCAAATGAATTGGTGAATGGTGTTCCTCTTAAAAACTTCCATCTTCAAGACGTCTGTGTCTCGTGCCAAAAAGGTAAACAAACGAAGAAGCGACACCCTACAAAGAAAGTCAACACGGTGGCTGTTCCTCTTGAACGTTTGCACATGGATTTGTTCGGTCCTGTCAAGCACAAAAGCATTAGGAATGATCAATATTGCCTCGTGATAACTGATGATTATTCAAGATTTTCTTGGGTGGCGTTCATGGCACATAAGAGTGAAACCTTCGGTATTATCAAAAACTTGATCATTCAGATTGAGAATCTATATAACTTGAAGGTTAGGCGGATACGTAGCGACAATGGTACTGAATTCAAAAATCATGCCATTGCGGAGTTTTGCACTTCAAAAGGTATTCTTCACGAATTTAGTGCAGCCTATACTCCTCAACAGAATGGCGTCGCTGAACGTAAGAACCGCACATTGATCGAGACTGCTAGGACTATGTTGGTAGAGTCGCAGCTGCCCATTCCATTCTGGACTGAAGCTGTGTCCTCTGCATGCTATATGTTGAACCGAGTCCTTACAGTCAAAAGGCACAACAAGACCTGCTTTGAGCTTATCAACAAACGGAAACCAGACTTGTCATATCTTGAACCGTTTGGAGCTCCATGCACTTTAATCGATCCTAAAGGAAAGTTTGGGGCAAGAGCAATTGAGGGATACTTTCTTGGGTATTCCACCCCGAACTTAAGAGTCTGGAATCTAGAGACTAAAAGGGTCGAGGAATGGTCTGAAGTCAGAGTACAGAGGCACACTTTACCAGTTAGAAATCCTGGTCAGCCTTGGATGTTTGAGTACGATGACTTTTTCAATTCGATCAATGTTGAAACCGTTGAAGAAAATGCTGCGGCAAGGATGTTTTTCGAGAGTGACAACGCAACAGATTCACCGTTGGTTCGTCCCATTATTGTAAATCAAGAACCATCTTCAGTGAACAATAATGCTCTCGACAATGAGGATTTTCAAGATGCTACCGAATTGAACGAATCTTCAGAGGATGATGAATTTCTAGATGCAGATCAAGAAGCTCCAACAGCAGTACATGGTACTTCAGAGGGTACACCTCCAGTGGATGTCCCTAGAACAGCTGAAACTTCTGCATCATCCTCTTCGTCAATTCCGGGACTTGAATTGATTGTTGATCTCAATATCAACAATCTGGGTACAAATATTCCAGTTCAAGATAATCCAGAAACAAGGATTTACAATACCCATCCTCAACAAAACATCATCGGAAATGTACAAAGTGGCGTTCAAACAAGAAACATGTTGCGAAACAACAACAATGCAGGCTTGTATGCAACTATCCGAGAATCTGGTCAACAATATGATTGGTCTTTCGTGTGTTATGTCTCACAGGAAGAGCCAAGAACTTGGAAAGATGCTTTGAAAGATAGCTCATGGGTTGAAGCAATGCAGGAAGAACTGCAACAATTCCAGAAGCTTGGTGTCTGGAAACTCGTAGAGAAACCTGCTGGTTACAAGAAGATTGGTACCCGTTGGGTGTTTAAATGCAAAAAGGATGACCGTGGAATCGTTATTCGAAACAAAGCAAGGCTAGTCGTTCAAGGTTTTCGTCAGATAGAAGGGATCGACTACAACGAAGTGTATGCACCTGTTGCACGTCTTGAAGCAATTCGGATTTTTCTGGCTTATGCCTCATTCAAAGGTTTCAAGGTATACCAGATGGACGTGAAAAGTGCATTCTTACATGGTGTGGTGGAAGAAGAGGTGTATGTCGAACAGCCTCCAGGTTTTGAAGATCCTATCCATCCCGATCGGGTTTGGTTGCTCAACAAAGCTCTATATGGTCTACATCAAGCACCGCGAGCTTGGTACGCAACCTTATCTAATTATCTGCTGGAGAATGGTTTTCGCAGAGGTCTTATTGATTGTATTCTTTTCATCAAAGAACAAGATGGAGATCTTCTACTGGTACAGGTATACGTTGATGATATTATATTTGGTTCTACTAATGATGTGTTGTGTAGGGATTTCGAGCGTGTAATGCAGGATAAATTCGAGATGAGTGCTATGGGGGAAATGACTTTCTTTTTGGGCCTACAAGTTCAACAAACTGAGTCTGGGATATTCATCCATCAGACTAAATATGTTGGTGACATCTTGAGCCGGTTCCAGATGTCTGATGCAACGCCCATCGGTACCCCATTGCCACAAAATCACGGAATTACTCCAGACTTGAAGGGTCAAGATGTTAGCCCCTCATACTACCGCGCGATGATCGGATCTCTTATGTATCTCACAGCATCAAGACCAGATATAATGTACCCAACGTGCCTGCTTGCCAGATATCAAGTGAACCCGAAGGCCTCACATCTTGCAGCTGTAAAAAGGATTTTTCGTTATTTGAAGGGTTACCCTGACACCGGTCTGTGGTACCCTAGGGATAATAACTTTGACTTGATCGCAATCAGTGATTCTGATTTTGGCGGATGCAAAATCGACGGCAAATCCACAACGGCTGGATGTCAGTTTTTGGGAAATCGCCTAGTCACATGGCAGTGCAAGAAGCAGACGTGCGTCGCTACATCAACATGCGAAGCTGAATACATTGCTGCCTCAAGTTGTTGCTCCCAAGTCCTATGGATCCAACAACAAATGCATGACTACGGTTTTGAATTCCTAACTACTCCTATTTACATTGATAATTCTGCTGCCTTACAGATCACTAGAAATCCTGTGCAGCATTCAAAGACTAAGCACATCGAAATTAAGTATCACTTCATACGTGATTGCTTTGAGAAAAGGCTAATCGATGTTGCTTATGTCCACACCGATGACCAACGTGCCGACCTTTTTACCAAAGCATTTGACAAATCAAGATTTGACTATTTATTATTGGTAAACGGCATTAAGGTCAAGCAAGAGTAATCCACATCGGAAAATCATTTTTGTAAATACCTTTGTGTTTTAAATTTGTCTTAGTTTATTGATTTTAGGGGGAGTAAATCCAATATTTGAAAATCCAAAAACATCGAAAAATTTCAAAAACACAAAAACAATAGAAAAACAAAAATGAGTTTCCTGGCGAGAAAAAGAGAAAATGATAGTACATCAGTGGTCTGTCTAAACCTCTTTAAACCTTAAATGAAAAACGATAAGCAGCTCTATATAAGATGTATCGGTAGGCTCACAATCATTTTAAAGTGTGCAGGGTGATATAAACTTAAATCGACTGAAGACCAGGTGGGAACCATTCATTGGCATATGGTCTTAGTACCGAAATTTCGTTTGAGAGATTGCCGAGGTTCTGAGATATTCGGTCTTTATGCTGCTTATCATCTGGGTATCATGGTTGTATCTTTTACCGAAAAAAAAAAAATAACGGGGACGCAAGTCTAGATCTTCCATGATACCATACATACGTGTACATATTGCATACGACCTCAATAAGTGATCAACAATCACATGTCCAAACAAAATAAGTGATAATATATCACAAATTCTTTCTGGGAGTCAAGTTCGTCTCTCTGCTGTACGAAAGTACTGACCTGTTCACGGACTTGCTCCTGTGCCCTCATGCATATGAAAATCAAGTTCCTCATCAATAAGTGATTCTATCACATAGGTCTTGTTTTCAAATCAAAATAAGTGAGAATCTCACATCATATACGGTCAAACAGATGATAATCGGTATACTCACCGGTAAGATGAACCCTCGTGCATACCTTGATACGGGAATGTGTCGTGATGTGGATGAACACCGGTCGGTAAGTATAAATCATACCTTAACGTATCCCCTCGCCATGATTACATCTGATAAGTTGAGCTTATGTGGACAACAATACCGATAATTGTTATAGGATGCTTATCTTAATGTTAACTAAAAGAACAACAAGAGTGTTTTGGCATGACCGTACACTGATATGATTCTCTTACCCTCGAAACTCGCAAAAAGAATGTCTGTAAATATTTATTTAATGCTTTCAGTTTCTGCATATTTGTATATATTTATTTACTGCTTTCAGTCCTTACTTTTAAAAAATATTCAAAAATACCAAAAAGATTTTATTTCTATCTTATTTTCGATCGTACGATGTTGGATCTCGAGTCTTCGTTACCTGAAACCTGAACGAAAACCGAAAATGACTAAATCTTCATAAACGGTCGAAATTTGCAAGTGTTGAAAGTTAAAATTTGAAATTGATAAAATTTGTTAAAACTTTCAAACTGTCGGACGGTGTCTGTTTAAACAATGGTCACACGTGTGTCGTTTGTTTATTTTATGATATTCCAGGCAGTTGTTCTCATTACGCGTTTAGATTTCTTGCATGTGCAGACTCTAAAGGCTAGGAGAACATGGTCGATGACAAGCTTCGGAATGAAGACACGACGTGAAGGCACTCAAATGATGAAAATGATCGAGTTGCCGCTGACCATCATCAACACCACAAGGATCACACTTCATAAAGAACAAGTATTTCACGAGCATAACTCAAGGGGGAGCTTATGTTAAGGGGGAGTTTGTCAACACACTTCCTACATGAAACGGGGAGTTTGTTGGTACACTTTCTGCTTTCGAGACGTGAAAACTTTGAAGATCCTCCGACATTGAAGACTTGAATAGAAGTCAAAGACTTGAAGACACGAGAACTTACAAGAATGAAGATCGAGACAAAGCTACAGCCAGACAAAGCTACAGCCAAGGGGGAGTTTGTTGGTGCACTTGTGTCTGTACTTTGTCTGTATTTAGTCTTGATACGAAACGATGTCTTTGATGTAGGATTAATGTAAGTTTGACCAAGTCAACCATCCTCCGGTTTGACTTGGCCAAACAGTTAGAAAAATGGTTGAAAGCTGTTTGGGTCGAAAGATGTGTCATCGAAGGATAGTTTAGATCCTTCGATGAGCTCGAAAGATGACCTACGAAGGATAGACCACGAAGGATACCATCCTTCGTGGTATATGTGATCTTTCGATGGGTTTATGGTCGATAGATGATCCTTCGATCATCTTATCTGATCCTTCGACCAGACATGCTGTGTTCGGGTATAAATACCCGTGTGTTGTGTTCTTTTCGATAGATTAGACAAGTTAGACACATAGAGCAGAAAATAGAGAGAACACACACTTAGAGAGAGTTTACAGAACTGATTTGTAAACCTTGTGCTTGGAACGGACCTTTCATACGCATTAATACAAGTGGTGTTAATCGTTGAGTCTTGTGTGTTTATCTTTGTGCTTGTTCTATCTCGGTTTGCTATTCCGGTTGGATTCCGCACAACCGGAGTGGTTTGTATACAAGGATTAGGCGACTAGATCCTCCCCTAGCCGGACCTACAATTAAATAAATAAATAAATAAATAAATAAAAATAAAAAAGTGTCTAGAACCATGTTTGTTATGAGGCTTAACTTTTAAACACCAATTTCCCAAGTAATACTTAATTAATATTTACCGTAAACCTGTAAATATATAGTAGGGATAAAATATAGGGGTTAGTTAACGTACAATTGGTCTTAACGTATGATGCGTACGCGATAGACATATAACATGTGAATTTTAACGTACAAACTCGGAAGACCTACAAACCCGGAAGATTCACCATGTGGACTTCGCAAAAACCGAACGATTCCAGCATGCGGACTTCACAAACTCGGAAGATTCCAACATACGGTTCACAAACTTGGAAGCTTCCAACATGCGGTTTCACAAACTCGGACACTTCCAACATGCGGTTAACAAACTCAGACAAATTCCAACATGTGGATTTATGATTTTGAGGTTTTATAACGTGCGTAATACTCATCGCGTACGCTCATACGTTAAGGGAAATTGCACCGTACACTTTCTCTAAAATAAAAGTGTAGATAAAAGTTAATAGAGTTAATTGCCAAAATCATCCCTGAGGTTTGGGCACGTTGGCATTTTCGTCCAAAATGATACTTTTGTACCAAATTGCCCCCAACGTTTGTAACTTTTTGTCATTTTCGTCCAAACCACTAACTTAGTTTATTTTTTCTGTTAAGTTGAGGATATTTGGATGAAACTGGCAAATATAAAACCACAGGGACGATTTTGGCAATTTACTCAAACCCTTTTTAATTTCTTTTATTTAATTATTTTTGTTACATATATAATAAAAAAGAATATACATGGAGTTTTTAGAAAAAAAAAATTAATAGTTTTATCACATAATTTTTATAAATTTTCAACCAAATCATTAACTAAGTTTATTTTTTCTGTTGAGGTGAAGGATGTTTTAAATTTTATAAATTAAGACAGAAATTAATTTACAGCTTATTTATATAAATCAGTTTTATAAAGAGAAAACGTCATTGGTGTGCAACACATAACAATCGATTACAACTTTTAGTATTTATCAGTTGTAGAGATAAAAAAAAATTGTAAAACGTTACATATTTTTAAATGTGTTGAGTACCTAGGAAATATGTTGGTAGAAATAAAATATTTATTTAATTAAGATTATGAGGGTAACTAACTAATACTTATTCTGAGTGGCTTGAGTAAAAACTTTTAGTTCATAGCATTATAATTACAATTTGGTGGGTAAAAATTTATAAAAATTATGTGACAAAGCTATTATTTTTTCATATAAAATTGCATGTATATTCTTTTTTATTATATATGTAACAAAATTAATTAATTAAAAGAAATTTAAAAGAGTTTGAGTAAATTTCCAAAATCGTCCCTGTGGTTTTATATTTGCCAGTTTCATCCAAATATACTAAACTTAACAGAAAAAATAAACTAAGTTAGTGGTTTGGATGAATATGGCAAAAAGCTACAAACGTTGGGGGCAATTTGGTACAAAAGTGTTATTTTGGACGAAAATGGCAAATCTACCCAAATCTCAGGGACGATTTTGACAATTAACTCAAGTTAATAATTATAGTCTCAGGCATTTTTTTAATCTTTGCAACCGGTAGTATGATAGGAAAAACATAAATGTCATTTATATCGGACCATGGCAAACATCACCGACAGAACTACAAAAGCATTCGATAATGCGTCTTCTATTCCACTTTATATAATAATTAACGATTAAAATACTTAAATTGTCATTGTATATCAATCTTTTTGACCACTTTGTACATGTTTAGTGGACACAAGGTCCCAATTCCCAAAGCTAACTCAATTATTATCCACCATGCACACCAACCCAACTTAAAAGGCCAATGCCTTCGTTATAAGCAACGACAAACACTTACTGATCCGAACAAAACCAAGATGATTAACAAACGAGCAGTTGCCATCTTCTCTCTATCAATCATTATGTTCATGATGATCAAAGACTGTGACGGTTGGATGGCGCCCCGCAACAGCAGTTGTGGAGCGGCAGAGTGCCGAGTTTTTGAGGATGACGAGCTAGAGTTTATGATGGATGTCGAAGTTTACAGGCGGATTCTGGGTACAGATACACATCCAAGTCCAACTGCTCAAAGTCAAAATCCAACCACTCCGGCTTGCGACGGTCATTGTGAAGGCGGCGGCGCTTACAATGTTGGTGGTCGGCCTTGCACAGGTTTTGGTTGCTAATAATCAGCAGGGAGGGGTGTTGGTCATTGTGTGTTAGTATTATTGTCGTGGGTGATGTTTTTATTTGTTTTACCGTTTAATATTCTGTCGGAATAAATTTTCATGTGTGCTTTGAGCTGCAATGACGTACTCGTATGTGGTGTTTTGAATGAGATACATAAGACGGTTACGTAAATGTCATACGTTCTGTCTTCTGCTACCTTGATTATCTTCAAAGCACTGTATACAAGTGTATGATACTGTTATTGTGGTTCTCAAGATATAGTTGGTTCTGTAATGAATCCTTTGGGGTAATCACTGTCTTAGATAGTTGTTGCCGAGTTGTATTTTATGTTGTAAAAGTTGTACGTCGTTGTACTTGTGACTAGATGGTAATTGGAAAAGCATGATCATTCGAGATATGATGTTTTGTGAAATGCTGTCGTTAAAAAAATGTACTTATAATTTGGAGTTATGTTGTTTGGATTGTTATGTGCAAGAAGCCAAGAACTGTTATCGTTCAATTCCATGTGTTAAGAGATGAATAAGTGAGTTTGAGAGCAAGGAGCAAGGTATGCTTCCTAAGGGAACTTTTCATGAAATGTTTGATTTAAAAGTAAGTTGTCGTTTGCTTTATAAATTCCGAGAGAATTGAATTCCAACTTTTATTTTAAAATCAGATTCGGATTTTTTTTTTTTACCTAAACTCGTATTAATTTAAATCTGGATTTAATGAGAATCAGATTCGGAATTTTATTTTATTTGTTACCTAAAGTCGTATTAATTTAAATCTAGATTTAGTGAGATAGTGTGTTTGTTTTAAAAAGTCTACATGTAAAATATAGAATTATGCGTTTTAATTGAGTGGTTTCAGGTTCAATCCTGGACAAGAGTGAATAATATAGAAATTATTGGTGTAATAGAGTACAAGTAAACCTCATTAAAAAAAAGAATTCAACATGTTCCACGTAATGATAAATTCAATCAAAGAATTTAGCATAAGTGCCATCACCACCGCCACCATATTCCAGTTTCATTAACAATTTTACGAATTAGTCATGATCATTTTTTCAACTAAACGTTTCAACTCCAGTAATTATAGTGTGTTTGGTTTAAAAAATTGTAAAATATAGAATTATGTGTTTTAAACGAGAGTTTTCAGGTTCAATCCTGGACAAGAGTGAATAATATAGAAATTATTAATGTAATAGAGTATGAGTAACCGTTGTCATTAAAAAAAAAAATCAACATGTTCCATGTAATTATAGATTCATCATGTTCCACGCAATGATAAAATCAATCAAAGAATTTAGCATAAGTGCCATCGCCACCGCCACCATATTCCAGTTTCGTTAACAATTTTACGAATCGGTCATGATCATTTTTCAACTAAATGTTTCAACTCCATTAATTATAGTTTTCACAAATTTCAAATTCATTTAAATTTCAATTTCATAAATAATTAAAGAAATATTTAGATTTAAGCCAATTTAGGATATTTGATGCCTTAAAAGCGATCTAATATCTCTTCGTCCTTGGTCGTTTTAAGGATGAAAATCGCCTTCGCTTCCTTTAGTCTCCACTTGTGTACCGCTCCCTTCATGTCAATTATTAGTACTTGGGGTTCCGCTCCATTCGCAACTTCCCAAGGATCCTGTCCTTGATATCATGCATGTCAACTGTGACATCCCACAATGGTTGTGTAAGGGAACGAAAGCTTCCTTAAAAGGGGCTTGATACCTTCACTATCATTACGTGTTTTAAAACTGTGAGGGGCAGGCGCTGAGGGCGTGCTGGCTGCCAAAGCGGATAATATCATGGTGCGGTTATGCTAGACTGTTACAGTTTGGTATCAGAGCCACTAGTTATAGTGAACTAGGTCTTAAAACGTTTTTGTAAAACCTGACTATAACCGAATCAGTTCCGAAAGCGACCATGACACTCTGCTCCAAATTGCAAGGTTCGTCTTTTATTTACTGTATACATTATACATCTAGCATACACATACGCATTACATTGCATATAGTTGCATACACAGTAATATAGTAATATAATAAATTTGAAATCCCATTCAACGTGAAAAGTGTAATTCAAAACATCTAGTTAAAACAATATACGTTCAGCGGAAGCATAATTATCGTTCAATCAATTCACATCGTTCTGTTTGATAAACATAAGTAAACGTTAAATGTCTACGCAAGTGTCACGACCCATGACCACACCGGCTCCCCTGACTGCAAGTTCCAATTCGATGCATCTAACGACCTGCAAGCATGCAGAAAAAGTGTATTAGCATAAAGCTGGCGAATTCACATTTTTGTTTAACGAAAATCATGTTAAGTGTTTCAATTTAAAGACATGTCAATAATAAACTCGATACCGAAGTGACGTATGTTTGTTTGCCCTCATCAATGCCTATCAACATTGGCCATGTGTTTAAGGTCATTAATTCACGCCCGTCCTCCTCGGTACGGTGTGAGGTTGTCAAGCCTAATAGCGCTATCAACTAATACCCCGTTGCCTTCCCGGCAACTAGTTCGGTAGTAAGTAAGGACTTTTGTGATAGATTTGAGTTTATTAATTAACATCGAAATTAAACCAAAGTAATAAAAGTATTCCTCCCAGGAATATTAGTTTGTTTGTCCCTCCCCGGGATGCATGCTTGTGAAAGAGTAGTGAACTCACCTTAGTGTGCTCGGTTTGATAATGTACTTCTAGTGTTAAACACGAGTTCGGTCCGTTAAGCGCGACCTAATTTACAGTTAATTTTAATAAGTATACGAGTAGGGTTTTGCAATACCCTGATGTCCAAACAACCTGTTGTTTATTGAAATCAGAATACAAGCTAACATGTAGTAACACATAACATTCACAATGGGTTTCTCGTATTCTATAATTCGAGGTAATAGGTCCACATGCAGTTTACCCATAATGTTCAGCCCACTAACACACGTATATGGGCTCTTACCCAACTAATAAATGTTAACAGCCCTCCAAATTTCTATATATTTGACCGGCCCACCTTTGTAACCAATCAAAAGAGTTTGAAATTTATAAACACTTGAATATGCATATTAATATATCTACCTTCTAATTCTTTATAATAAACTAGGTGATGCCCCGCCCGCGTTGCGGGGCGATGGCCGAATAATTCTCAACCAATTAAAAAAACAGTACTATAGTTTTGCTATAAAGAAATAGTAAAAAGAGTGTTAGACAACTTTTTAACACGATTTTTAGATGGGGCAAAGTCATATTTTTATTTTTACTTGGGGAAAAAATCAATTTTTTTTTCCCGAGGGTAAAATCCTAATTTTTAGCTTGGGGAAAACCATTTTTTTATTTTGCAATGGGGGCAAAAACGTAATTTTGAATTGAGGGTGATATCGTGATTTTGCACCGAGTGGAAGTTCATAAGTTTTAGATGTGGGCAAAAGCATAAATTTATTTTGAACTGAAGGCAAATACGTAATTTTAAACAGTGGACAAAGCCGTAATTTTAAAGTAGGTATAAAATAATAAACTGGTGTAAAATCGTAATTTTGAACCGGGGGGAAAAATTGTTTTTTTTTTTGAACTGGGGCGAAAACGTTATTTTCGCTGAGGGTAAAAGCGTAATTTTTTTACCGAGGGCGAGCAAAAGCGTATTTTTTAACAGAGGGCAAAATCGTAGATTTAAGCCGGGAGGCAAAGTATAAATTTAATTTAGAGCTGGAGCAATATCGTAATTTTAAACAGGGGATAAAATCGTAATTTGACGGGACTTATAAATAACTATTTTATGCAAAAAAAAAAAATAAAAAAAATAAACATGGCCGCCACTTTTGGCCAACCATGTGATTTCCCTATTCCCTTACGTCATCAATCTTGTGATTGTATGTATTGATAATGATAATTTGAAATATCATCATCATATCACATGCACACATTAAATTCAAAACTATGCTATATACCTAACTAGGTTATAACCCCGTGTATTACACGGGTTGAATAAATAAATTTTATATACTAAATAATAAAACAATATATATCTTTAAAAACCTCATTTATTGCACGGGTTGAATAAATATAATTTTATATATTAAATAATAAAAGTTATATCTATAAGAACCATATTGTACGGATTGAATAAATGTAATTTTATATACCAAATAAAAAATTATATCTTTAAAACCACGTGTATCACATGTGTTGAATAAATGTAATATTTTTTGCTAAATAATAAAATAATACATCTTAAAAAAAACCCCATTTATTACACTGGTTGAATAAATGTGATTTTATATACCAAATAATAAAACCCCGTGTATTGTACAAAGTTTGGTTTTCGTGATAAAAATAGATTATTTTGTTGTAACAAAATTTGTTAACAAAGTCTCAATAAATTTAACCATTTATTTAAAACTCCATAAATATATAAATGATAAATAATATTAGTTAATTTTATTTTAAGTTTCATAAAATCTATTTGATACCAAACTAAACAAAACGTTCAAATATATAGTTAAGATCAAATTAGATAACTAAGTTTGAATTTTAAGTAAATAGATAAATATAAAAGTAATAATTAATTGAGTTAATTACTGTTTTCGTCCATGTGGTTTGTCAAAAATCACTATTTCAGTCCATTAGTTTAAAAATTGCGATTTCAGTCCCTGTGGTTTCACTTTCGTAACCATTTCTGTCCCTATGGTTTCAATTTCGTAACAATTTCAATCCATTATTCTGTTAATTACAGGGACTGAAATGATTACGACGTGGACTGAAATAGTTACGAAAGTGAAACCATAGGGACTGAAATCGCAATTTTTAAACTAATTGACTAAATAGTGATTTTTGACAAATCACAGAGATGAAACCAGTAATTAACTCTAATTAATTTAAATAAATAATATTATAAATGAGAAGGAGATTAAACTAAATAATAATTATCTATAAGTTATTAAACTAAATAATAGTTAATAGGATGATTATCTATAATTAATTAGAAGAGATTAAACTAAAATAATAATTATCTATATGAGATGGCCTAATATGATGACAAGTGTCCTCAAAGTGGTTTATTTTATTATATAGTATGCTAGGTTATAAGCCGTGAATACTCACGGGTTGTTAATCTATCTTTGTAAAAAAAATAATACATACATATATATTAATAAATGAAAAATTGCATGATGAATAAGGTGGATGAATAAATGATAAGAACGTCTATATGAGTAAAAATTAATAAAATGTAATACTGAGAACAACAAACTTCTCTTTTATTCGTTCATAATCATAGCATAAAGAACACTAAACAATTTAAGCAACACCTTCTTCATTAACTTTTTTTTAACTTCTACTTTAACACGTCCAAGATGTCGTTCAGGAATACGGACCAAAGCTTCTGTCCCTCTAAAAACCATCATATCAATTTTTGACTCAGAAATCATATCGAAGATAATAAAGTGTTCATCTTCAATTTTCATGTCTTCTTTAATGCGATCCCATCCGGTAGTCATATAAAAATTGTCACCATGTTTTTCCATAACAACCAACCATGTACGGTTAGGAAAAGAGATTATAGTAACATGTTTCGTAGGTAGTATGTTCTTCAACTTATGATGAACAAAAAATCTATCGATAAGCTGCAAGTACAAAAAAAATATTTTATATTAAAGAAAGTTTTGTAAAATTTGTCAAATACCACTATAGTACAAACATAAAAAAAAATTACCAAATGATCTTTATGTTCAGAGAATTGTGATGTTTGGCAATGTAAGAAATCACCTTGAGCAAGTGCAAAATCTTGATAGAAGTATATCAATCTAAAAGTTAGACTACCTTCGTACTGAAACATAAGCAATGAATTCTTTGGTAATAGTAGTGACTGAATCATATTGAACCATCTGTCGTGAAAAAAGTATGAAGAACCTGCTTTACTTGTAGGATCGTTATGCGACCTGACGAGTCGATCAGAAGAGTGCTCAGACTGAATCAGAGGCGGAATACATTGATTCAGTCTTTGTTCAGCTTGGTTTCACTATTTAACGTCTCGTTTATTGATTTGATAACAGTGTACAAGCGCTGGAGACAAACTGGCAGGGCTTTGCCGTACCAAACAAGACCACACACCTCTCACTCTTCTAATTTCGCTTATGAGGACCCCTATATATAAGGCTTGTGATTTCGCTCCAATGTACATGACGTATGAGCGGAATCAGGTCAATGTCACATGAGCGAAATCTATACAAGACCATATAAGCGAAATCAAGCATATCATGTGATTTCGCTTATAATGACACAATGTCATATGAGCGAAATCAACACTATAACATGTTTTCTTGATTTTCGTGTCTTGTACAATCAACCCTAAACTCAGACTCGAACTAAGATGTAGTCGACAGACAACTGCACCAACATTTCTAATTTTGACATTAAAATTCTTTCATCAAGTGTAATGATTTGAACCATACCATCAGTAGCTAACTTGAAATCAGCTACCCAGTTGTGGTAACTCCTCGGTAAAATCTATATGCAAAGTAAGAATTAATACAAACATATAATAAAGAAATAAAAATAATTATAACATCAAGATACCCAAGAATTCATCTTGTTGTTTGATCGAAAACGTAAAAAACAGTTAAGCATCTTCACTGATAATAAAACTTTGAATTAGATGAAGATGTTTTAGGTATTATCCATATTTATAAGAAAAAGTTATTTAAAGACAAATAATATGTAAAAACATGGTTATTCTATTTTCCATATATAATGAAAATTGTTAAACTTTTATTACACATATTTAACAAATTTCTTTAAATATATAGATACAAATCTATGATGCAATTATCATTAATAAGTAAATGTAAATAATTACTATAATTAAAAATCAACAAAAAAAATGCAACCGTTTGTATTAGAAGATTATAAAATAAATAAATGAATGTTAACTTTATAGGTAATAGATATTTCATCATTACAATCTACATTTATCAACACATCCATCAACTCACCAATCTTCATCATCTCTATTGCAAGAAAAAAAAATCTCCCTTCACCGTCGTTTGGATTCTGATAAACTTCCTTCCAAAATCCGATTAGCTAAAGGTCGATTTTTTTGTGAAATTCAGCAACTAAACATGTTTTAGTTAGTATATGCAGAAGATACGGTGTTTTATATGAGACTAAATCGGTGTTAGACATGAAATTGAATTTTAGGGTTTAATCATCTTGAAGCTTTGATAAATTTGGTATGTTTGTCTTGTAGATATTTCATGTGATTTACATTGTGGATTATATATTTAATCAAAACGGTATATTCGGATTTTGTAATGAATCATAAAGGAAGGAAAACATATATGTTATTATAAATTCATTGATTAAAACGAATTTTTGTTTAGTTGTACTCAAATAAGATGATACATCATCAAAGTCAAAGAAGTTGGCAAGTATCGTTGAGAAGTGTAAGCGGGGAATCCGTTATCACTGATGGATGGGGTAATGTCGTTAGGGATCTTGAGTTGACAAAGAGGACGTTCTTGCTGTTTAGGATAATCGAAGATAAAAATATTGAAATCGATTGTTTCGTAGAAAACATATGTGGTGAATCATTTGTGACAGTAAACCGTTACGGAGTTCTAAAGATAATAGTAAGTATACTAACATGTTTGATTCAATATTTATTTTGTTATACTTGTCAACTAAATGGTATACATATATATCTAACAATAAAATGTTACATAACTTTTCAGGTGATTCCAGAAGCTTATATCACAAACTGTTACTCTTACTCCCCAGTCAACGATTGTTATAACATATATGTAGCAGGTCAGACTTGGAAAGTTGAGACCAACAAAATCAATGATAATTATGTTTTTACAAAAGGTTGTCCGAAATTATTTGATGATCTTGAAATAGAAGAGGAGGATATGCTGTTGTTGATGAAGATGGACACCGTTACATTTGAGTTAAAATTTTATCGTAGAGGAGTTGAGGTAGTTTTAAGCAAGAAGGAAGAAACTGAAGATGACTCTCTGCTGGAAATACCTAAAGAAACATACTATGAAAACGTTAACTTTGTAAGTATTTTGAATTAAAGTAGCATGGTTTACTACAAAATACTACTTAGTTACGCATATTATTGTATAACAGACCTTGTCTGAAGACGAAGCCTCAATAGATCAGTTGATTTCTGAGGTAATAAGTTTACATGTATATAGATTGGAATACATTACAATAAGATTTTGTGGATTTTGTTAATTATCATACACAGATGCATGAAGCTGCTAACAAAGAAGAGGTGAATAAGAACATTGGTGGAAAACAAAAGTCGAAGGTAGGAATAAATAGTTTGAGGATGGAAGAGAGAAACAACCCAAGAAAAGAAAATGTAATTATTTCAAACATAATAATAGATCAGTAATTTCATTCATATATGTAGATATATTTAGTTAATGATTGTTGGTTAATGTTATTTAACTTTAATCATTGTATTAATAGTTTAAAAAGAAAGGGAAACAAATTGCGGCATATTGTAATCCAGACGATAGTAAGCGGTTGATATGCGGAACAGAAGTGGAAATGCCAAACGTCTCAACATTTAGACGGAGAACTCGCAGTCGGTTGGTATGTATAGAAAAAGTTAACAACATTTACTTATAAATATTTGTTATACATTAATGGATAAAATATACTACTCTAAATATAATGTGTATCTGTAATAATAAGGTTAACGAAAATGGGAAGAGATATGCTAATGCATTGAAGATATTGGATGTTGAACCAAAACGTGTTGCAAGGACAAATAATGTTGAAAAAACTGATAATTATGAATTCACAAAGAAGGGAAAATACCGCATGGTATGCTTTTTTACACTAATCATTCATTAAGAGTAAAAGTATAACAATCATAAGCCTGATTTAGCTGTTAATTCTCGTATACATGCAGAGAATGCCTGCTGATGTTGTAAGAATTGTCGGATTCAAAAATAAAGTGCATGAGTTGAAAGTGAAGAACATGAATGGAAAAACCATCGATATGAATCTTAGGCGTCAGAAGAATGGAGATGGTGTAAGGTATGCAATCGAAGGTTGGTCGATGTTCATGAAGGAGAATGGCCTTTGTGCGGGTGACACAATGCATTTCACATTTGTAAGTTCAGGAAATCTCCTGATCTTATCACACGTGGATGCAGTTAATGCAGGTTAACAGGTAATCTTATAAGCTAATGTTGAAGGTGTTTGTGAAGATGAAATCATGAGTCTTTTGTGCTACTGATTTTATGTATCTTTTTTTGGACATGCACGTTCTCTTCTTATCATGTTCAATTTTCGTCGTTGGTAGTTTAAGCTTGAAAACAATTAGTGGTATGTTATCATGACAGATACCATATTTTTGAATATAACTAACAATGGTATCGACTATAAATGCTTGTTGATTATCGATGTTAAAATATATATATTTACAAATTAAGATGTGGTTGTTTATATGTGATTTGCATTTATTATATAAGTTCTAACTCATATTTACTAACAATTTAATGTAACCTTAAATGTTGAAGTAAACAGTAAAGATTAATTCCATAAAAAATCAATGAAGAAAAATAAAAGTTGGAAATTACTATTAAAATACTGAAAGTATAAATTTCAGAATATCTCTTTGTAGACTACATTGGTAATTTTATTAGTAATGTTCCCATCACTGTCTAAATATTAACATCTTTAAGCCATCCATACTTTTGAATCTTGAAAGCGTCACATATACTTGTCCGTGAGTGTTCAATATCTATTCAAAGAACCTTGAAGATGTTTGAAAGTGTGTAAAGTATCTGTATTTATAGACATAAGCTATAACTTATTTATGTAATTAATAATAAAGATTACTAAAATCAGTTGCAATCAAATTAATGGTCTGAAATATGGAAATAATCTTATATTTATAAGTTTGGGAAATTAAAGAGAATGTGTCAACACTAAAATCGAGTTGCTATAATTACGATATTTATTAAAATAACTATAGAAATGTAACTGAATTGTATAAATATTTAAACAAATGATTAATGTTCATTTCATGAAAAGTAATTCATTAAGGTCAAAAGTAATATGTAATTTTTCATTTTCTTATTTTTATATTATCGGATGATTAAATTATGATACAATAAATAATAAATGTAGTCTTATAAAATAAGGAACATAACCAAACATGATTTCCAACCAAAAATAGTAAAGAATAAGTCAAAATGTCATAATATATAGGGAAACCATAAAAATGTATTCAAACATCAAAAATTAAAAACCATAAAACAAAATTCCAATAGTCCAATAACAAATAAATTGTTTTTATTGTAACCACCATTTGCAAAATCTCGTTTATCAATTCTTGCCTAAATCTTCGTCAAGATCATTGTTCTCAACACACATGCGAGGCTTACTTGCTGCCGACCCCAATCCCTCTTCAATCACATAAACATCACCAAGGTTACGCTTCAAATCAGAAGATGATTGCTTCAAGTCACCCACGTAATCCTTTGAAACAGGTGTGGAGTTATCCCCAGTGTAAGAATTACCATCCTAAAAAAATAAACAATTTATAATAACACAACTATTAAAAGTATATATCAGTATATTTTTAAAGTTAAACCTTAGAGCATTCACCACCAGCATATTGGAACTCAGACTGACTCATACCAAACGAATCAGAGACATCAAGCTGTAAAAAATCGAAAGCAAGAGACAAATTGTTTAAACATATAAATATAACATGAAGTAATTAATAGCATCTATATAATATATAAACAAACTTATAAAAAAATATTACATGACAATGAGAGGTAGCGGACGGAGTCTCTTTCAAAGCATCATTCTTTGTATTCCAACCATCATTGAACTACATAAAAGAAAATAGTAGCACAATTTAATAGTGTACTTATCTAATAGATATAATAAGATCTGTTAATAATTTGAACGTATACACTTACCAGCTTCTTAGCATCTTCCATCTCAATTAGAGCAGCTATATATCGATCAAACTTGTAGTCGTCAGTATCCTAAAAAATGACATCATAAATATAAAAATATAAGAATACAACAATGTACTGGTTGTTAAAGTTTGTTAATATACATTAAAACATAGTTACATACATTAAAAATAGACTCAAAATTTTGAAGTTGAAAGTGACCAACACTATCCCTAGCAACACCTTCTTCAACATGACTTTCGGTAGTTTGTGGCTTCTCCTTCGACTACAGATAAAAAGTCCACATTAGTAACAATGTTAAATAAAGTTCAACTAATAAGATCGTATCAATCAACTTTAACAACGAAGGAGCGTTGTTTTTAGGATCCATAACTACAAAGGAAGTAATCAATGTTTTTAAAAATATAACGGTAGGGGTCTAGAAGGGTGTTCTTGGCACCTCTTCGGAGCCGAGTTCGTCTCTTGGGTTTTTGGCGTGCCCATTTAGTGGGTTCCATTGTTGTTCGGGTGGCCGGCAGGGGTCTAGAAGGGTTTTGCGGATGATTGGCCATTTGAAAAGTGACCCTTTATCCTCTGAAACTCGTAAAGTTTCTTTGCGTGAAGCCCTTTCGTTTGACGGGAACCTCTTTCAGGCTACGTGAGTGGTTCTTAAGACAGTTGGGCAGTTGTTATGCGGGGAGTGTATGTCTTTGCACGGCCTATCGCGTTTTTGTCATCATGCTGATCGGGTGGTCAAATTTCAAGGGGACCGCGACTGTGCGGATAGTTACATAGTGGGGTTATGCCCACCGGTCCCCCCTGTTGAACCTGTTGAGAGTGGGGGTATTGCCCTTGATGTGTCACTTTTGGAACGTGTTTTTAGCCTCCCTATGAAGACTGTCTAGAGCATCCCTTACAGTTGTCGGATGGCTTTCGCACAAGCTCTCTCTCTTTCCCTACGGGGGGTTTTGGCACATCCTCACTCTATTGAAGCTTGGGTTAAGTTAATGGTGCTACCTCGCTGCACGCTCAAGGTTTTTAGACCTTCGTGTAGGCAGGAGCGTAAATCGGGGAATCGTAAATCTTTGCAGTGTTCTGCCATCCAGCGTGCGCTCTCGGTATGGGGGGATGGAGCTGGTTGTTGTGACCTTATTAGAGATTTGTTCGCTGATCAAGGGAGCCCCTCTCCTGCTTCTGACAAGGTTTTAGGTGGTGCTGCCCGGTCGGAGACCAGTGTAAATGTTAAGCAGTGTCTCCGAAAAGTGGCAGATGGACATTTCACGGCTGTTGTGAAAGTTCTCTCTTCTTCTGGGGTAGCCCCCTGTAATTGCGCTACCATGCAGGCTTTGCTTGATAAAATCCTGTTTTGCCTCCTCCCTTGTTGCCTGGCCCATTGTTCGCTGATCAATCGTTGGTGGTAGATGTGGAGGATGTCTTAGGGGGTATTAAATCATTTCCGAAAGGGACCTCGTGTGGTAGAGACGGGTTACGGGCTCAGCATCTTCTTGATGCTCTGTGCGGAGAAGGATCTGTTGTTGCAGGTGGGGTTCTTCAAGCTATCATGGGGGTGGTTAATCTTTGGCTGGCTGGACGGTGTCTGGCTTCTCTGGCAGAATTTGTTGCCTCGGCCCCTCTAACCCCTCTTCTTAAGCCGGACAATGGGGTACGGCCGATCGCAGTTGGGGCTATTTGGAGACGGCTTGTCTCTAAGGTGGCAATGCGCCGTCTTAGGGAAGATATGGTTAACTACTTGAGGGACTTCCAATTTGGGGTTGGAATCCCCAATGGGGCAGAAGCGGTTCTCCATAGTGCAAATAGGTTTCTTGATTGCTATCATGCAGATGGATCGTTGGTCATGCTGACCATTGACTTTTCTAATGCGTTTAACCTGGTGGATAGGTCGGCAATGTTAAAGGAGGTGCATCGAGTTTGTCCGTCCCTATCCCCATGGGTGAATTTTTTGTATGGTCAACCTGCTTGGCTTTACGTAGGGGATAACTGCATTTGGTCTACCACCGGGGTTCAGCAGGGGGATCCGCTAGGACCTTTACTGTTTGCTCTGGCTTTACACCCCCTCATTACCCGGGTCCAAGAGTAGTGTCACCTGCTTTTTCATGCTTGGTACCTTGATGATGGTACGATTATTGGTCCTGTTGGTGAAGTGGCTAAGGCTTTAGAAGTTATCTCAAGGGAATGCCCTTCTTTAGGGCTCCAACTAAATGTTCGGAAGACTGAATTGTTCTGGCCATCATGCAATGGGGAGAAGTTTGCTGCAGGGTTGTTCCCAGAGGATATTGGGAGGCCTAAGCTGGGAGTCAAGTTATTGGGGGGTGCCGTCAGCCGTGATCGGGACTTCATCAGTGACCTGGCTGTTAAGAGGGCCTCCCGGGCTGTCGATCTCATGAGGGTACTCCCGCAACTTAAGAACCCACAATGTGAACTCCTTTTACTGCGTTCGTGCATGGGAGTTGCCAAGCTTATCTTTGGTCTCCGCACATGCCAACCATCTTATGTTGGAGCGGCTGTTACTTTGTTTGATGAAGGACTTCAGCAAGCCATTGATGATATTGTGGTTGGCGGGGGGGCGTTCTTTGGGGACTTGCAATGGCGATTGGCTTCCTTGCCAATCAAAGAGGGTGGGCTTGGATTACTATCGGCGGGGGATGTCTCGTCTTTTGCCTTCGTGGCCTCCAGAGTGCAATCTTTGGAACTTCAAGATCATATTCTGCGAGCTTGTTGTATGGGTGATTTGGATTCGGAATTTAGGGTTGCGTTGGATGGTTTACAAGCCGTTCTTCCTGATGTTGACCTTGGCGGTTTTGCTAATAAAGACACCGCCCCCCGTGAACCTCAAACTATTTTGGCGAGTGCTTTTTATGGTAAAACCGTGAAGGAAATCAATGGTGTTTTCGGGTTATCCCCTCGGCAAAAAGCTGTTTTTGATTGTTTACGAGCCCCCCATGCTCAAGATTTCCTTACTGTTATCCCGATCGAGGGCTTGGGTCAATGTATGTCGGCAGTAGAATATCGGTCTGTCCTCAAATATCGTTTGATGATACCGTTGTACCCTGAGGATGAACCGTGCCCTGTTTGTCGGAAGGTGTGTCTTGATAGCTTCGGGGAACATGCCCTTCACTGCAAAGAGCTTCCTGGCTTCAAGTACAGACACGATCTGGTTAGAGATGTGTTGTTTGACGTTCTCAAGCGAGCTGGTATCGCTGCTAAAAAAGAGGCTCAGGTTAATTTCCTAACGGACCCGAAGGAGGGGAGGTCTTCCCTTCGACCAGCCGATGTGCTAGTTTTTGGATGGTCCGGGGGTAAGCATGCTTGCATTGATCTCACGGGGGTGTCGCCTCTTGCCGGTTTCAGGGGCAGTGGTTTTGTTTCAGGGAAAGCGACGCGGAAGGCTGAGGTGGGGAAAATATCCAAGCACGAGCAGGCCTGCATAGATAATCAACATGCCTTCCTTCCTTTCGCGTTCGATACCTTTGGTTGTCTGGCCCCTGTGGCGTCCGGTTTCTTGAAGCGGGTTCAAAAGGCAGCACTTGCGCATGCGACAGTGTCTGTAGGCCATAGTTATGTGTTTAGCCGAGTAGGATTTGCAATTCAAAAGGGGGTGGCGGCGCAGCTTGTTGCCCGTCTACCAACCCATGATTTGTAATTTGCTCTAACCTTCTAATAAAAATTTAATGGTAATCTATTTATAGAAAGAATGTCTATTTACAGAAACCGAATAATAATTCCGAATACAAAAAATTAAACTTAAAACAGTAATTTGTTTATAGTAACTAAAAAAACTTTAAAAAGAAATTAAAGGTATCCTTAAAGAATTAACAACTAACTAAATAGAAAAAAAATATAATTGATAAAACAAACCATATGAACTTCAAAAGATAATCACATAAACTTTCAAAATAAAGCATAAAGACAAAACTTAAAACCAAAGACTATAGATATCAATAAACAAACAACACCAAGAAAATTGAACTAACCTGTTTTGGTTGACGAACACTCCAAGTTCGATTGTCACAAAAGATGGAGGGTTCACCATGAGAAAAACAAACCATAAATCATTCAGAACATATATTATTAATTTTTGAAAAAAAAACCGAACAAAAAGGATAAAATCAAATATTACAAACTTAAAAAAGAGAAAACAACTATAACATTCAACTAACCTCTGTTGTTTGTTCAATGATCGTTTGTCCGATTGTTATCCAAGATTTAGGGATTCACATGAAAATCAAAATAAACCAAAATCAGTAAGTTTGATAAATGCCCAAGACATGTTTAACGTTCATAGATATTACATAAATCAGAGAATGTAGATGATGATAACAAACCTCCGATCTTGATATTGTTTGCAAAAAACAGTGATTAAATCGGATAATGTATATCATAAAGAACAACACAAAAAATACAGAGAAATCTTCAAAAATTGGGATTAAACACTTACAATACATAATAATCTAATATAGAAACAATTTATTTATAGAAACAAAATCAATATTCCGGAAAAACATATAAGACCACAAATAAAATAAAATAAACAAAATCTTTGATGGATTGGTAATTAATACAATACAAAATTTATTACTAATGTCTAATTACAGAAACCGAGTTATAATTCCAAATACAAAAATTAACCTTAAAAAGTATCTGTTTATAGAAACAAAAAACAACTTTATTGAGAAATTAAAGGTATCTTTAAAGCTAAATTGAAAAAATGAAAACTGCCTAAAAAAACCATATGAACTTCAAACCATAATCACATAAAGTTTCAAATTAACACTAAACACAAAATTTACTAAGAAAAAGAAAGAATTTACATATCAAAAAACAAACAATACGAAGAACATGTAACTAACCTGTTTTGGTGGACGAAAAGTCAGAGTCCGAATTTCACAAAAGATTGAAGGGTTCACCCTGAGAAAATACAAACAATAAAACATTCAAAACATATATTACTAATTAAAAAAACTGAACAGAAAGGATAAAATCAAATATCACAAACTTAAAAAAGATTAAAGAACTATAACATTACATAAAGTTTCAAATTAACACTAAACACAAAATTTACTAAGAAAAGGAAAGAATTTACATATAAAAAAACAAACAATACGAAGAACATCTAACTAACCTGTTTTGGTGGACGAAAAGTCCGAGTCCGAATTTCACAAAAGATTGAAGGGTTCACCATGAGAAAATACAAACAGTAAAATATTTAGAACATATATTACTAATTAAAAAAAACTGAACAGAAAGGATAAAATCAAATATCACAAACTTAAAAAAGATTAAAGAACTATAACATTTAACTAACCTCTGTTGTTCAATGAATGATGAGATTCCGATTGTAATCACAGAGTTAGGGATTCACATGAAAAACAAAATCAACAAAAAAATTTAAAAATGTTCAATCGCTTACATTAAAGATGAAAATTAAATCACTAACATCAAATCCCGTAAATTAGCATACTAAAAATTATCATACTAAAAATAAATCACCATTTATTTATAGAAATAGAAACCTTAATTCCGGAAAATTATCATACTAAAAATAAATCACTAAAATTTAAATTTGGGGTTTCAAAAATAAATCACAAACGAAATTTAAAATTGCTCAAAATTTTAAATTTAAAATTTGAATTCCGGAAATAGAAATAGAAACCTTAATTCCGGAAAATTATCATACTAAAAATAAATCACTAAAGAAATTTAAAATTGCTCAAAATTTTAAATTTTAAATTTAAAATAGAAACCTCAAAATTTAAAATTTAAAATTTGAATTCTGAAAATTAAATCACTAACATCCAATCCCATAAATTAACATACTAAAAATAAATCACCATTTATTTATAAAATAGAAACCTTAATTCCGGAAAATTATCATACTAAAAATAAATCACTAAAATTTAAATTTGAGGTTTCAAAAATAAATCACTAACGAAATTTAAAATTGCTCAAAATTTAAAATAGAAACCTCAAAATTTATAATTTAAAATTTGAATTCTGAAAATTAAATCACTAACATCCAATCCCATAAATTATCATACTAAAAATAAATCACCATTTATTTATAGAAATAGAAACCTTAATTCCGGAAAATTATCATACTAAAAATAAATCACTAAAATTTAAATTTGAGGTTTCAAAAATAAATCACTAACGAAATTTAAAATTGCTCAAAATTTTAAATTTAAAATTTGAATTCCGGAAATAGAAATAGAAACCTTAATTCCGAAAAATTATCATACTAAAAATAAATCACTAACGAAATTTAAAATTGCTCAAAATTTAAAATTTAAAATTTGAATTCTAGAAATAGAAATAGAAACCTTAAAATTTTAAATTTGAGGTTTCAAAAAACGTAACACAATTTATTTATAGAAATAGAAACCTTAATTCCGGAAAATTATCATACTAAAAATAAATCACTAAGGAAATTTAAAATTGCTCAAAATTTTAAATTTAAAATAGAAACCTCAAAATTTAAAATTTAAAATTTAAAATTTGAATTCTGAAAATTAAATCACTAACATCTAATCCCGTAAATTACCATACTAAAAATAAATCACCATTTATTTATAGAAATAGAAACCTTAATTCCGGAAAACTATCATACTTAAAATAAAGGAAATAACCAAATCTTTAATGGATTGATAATTAATACAATACAAAATTTATTACTAAGAAAACAAAGACATTCAAATTTTAAAAAATATCATAGTTAGATTTTCAAAAATAAAAAATAATAAAAATAACTAAAAAATTATACAGATTAGCATAAACGATTTAACCTATAACAATTATCGGATCAAAAAACACCAAAACAACCATAAAATTAAACTTACCTCTTCTGTTCGACGAAGATTTAGAGTCCGACAGTTGCATAAAATTTAGGGTTTCTCATGAAAAAACAAAAACCAAAATAAAAAAAATCACTAACAACATCACTCTTTGAAGACATCAAGAATAGATCCATTCATAAGATTAGAATCGGAGAATTAAAATCATCATCAACAACAAAAAAAATACAGAAAAATGATAAAAAAGTGTGATTAAGCATTTACAATACATAACAATCTAATATAATTTACATACCTTCAGAATAAGTGGAATGATCTAAAAAAAAGAACAACAATAATCATTAGCATTTTCCGAATGGGTTTTGACAAAAAACAACCTACTATACGATCGAAGAACAAAAATAAAGAGTATTTTGCTGCGATCATGTAGCTTACCTTTGATTTGTGAATGATTCTTGCTTTAAGTTTATGATAGGAGAAGGTAGGTAGAAGAGAGAGAACAGAGAGAAAGAACTTGTTTGTAGGAAGATGTTTATGAAGAATAATTGAGTCAAAATAATAAATAGGATCCATATTCAAAATGGGTTTTTTGGAAAACCGGAATAAACCGACCCAAATAATTTGGATCCCGCGTGGAAGTAAGTTTTGGTTTGTGTTTTGTGAATTTGGTTTGTTTATAGAGAATTCCCTCCCAAAAGCACTCTCTACTCAACCAATGGTTGCCACATCATCAAAATGGCTTCACCATTCAAGGACACATAGCCCACATCATCTCATTTATTAATATATATAGATAGATGTGGACTCTACAATCTGACGTATATCATTAGCCATTTATTTGCAATATCAAGAAATTCTTAAAATATATACTATATACAAGAATTTCCTTTTTTTTAGCCATGTAATCGGCCAGACTGGCCCGCTAAGCACACTCAATTTACTCGGACTATTTAACAAACATAAGTTCTAATTTTAGCACATAAGTTCGGACTCCTAGAAAAAGAAAAAAAAACAAAACGTGGATTGTAACACCCCGAAAACGGGTTTAGTAATCAAACCTCGTTAATAGTGATGGACGGGTAAAATGTCGTTAGTGGTAAAATTTAACCCGGTAAATATTAGGACTTAAATAGATAAACCTAATATTAATAAAAAAGGGGGAAATAAATGCTTGAGAAAATAAAGTTACGAAAGGCCTGAATTAACGGGACTTAAAAATAAGACGGGTCATAACTTCCCCGGACCTACCAAGTAACTAGGAATAGTAACCTAGTTAAATACATGCCTTAAAATAAAGAAGGAAACTTGGATAATAACCCTTATTATAAGGTTACAAACTAGAGGGGCTAAAAGAGGAGGAATTAAAACTTGATTTTATTAATTAAAACACTACACACACTAGTGTGTGTGTGTGTGAAATCGATCAGGAGAAGAGCCAGGGGCTCAAACCCTAACTCATCTCAATCTCACCAAATTGAAGGGCTGAACTAGCTCAAATCAGATGCATGAACACGAATTCATGATCACCTAGTCATGGGGATTACAAGGTATGTCGAATTTTACGATTTGGTGATACTTTGAGATTATGATGAACAATCAAAATCGAAATTCTGGAATGAATGTTGAATCTATGAGTGTTGTTGTGATTATATCTTAGTTTAGAAACAAACCCTAGTAGAAAACTTGATGAATTGTTGTCAAGACTAGGGATTTGATAATTAACCTACTATGTGCTAAGTGGGTTTTGATTTTGTAGTGAAGATGATGATATGTTTATGCTAGAAATCATCATAGTTGATAGTAGAAACAAGGTACTTGAACAAATTAGGTGTTTGGGTACATAAATCATAATTGCTATGAAATGGGTTTAGTTGAATTGAAGAAATTAATGTTACATTGGTGTTTATAAACGCCATACTAACTCGTATGAATGAACTACTTAAACAAAATAGGGATTTTGTTAAGAGTTCATAATTGATTAGAAGTGAGTCTTGACGCAAGAATTAAACTCGTGATTTAGGATTGAGTTTAAAGAGAAAAATAGTCAAAGAATCATAAGGTGTGAAAGTCATGATTTGGGATGGCTAGTCTAACAACCTTGTGAATAATGAATGATAGTTGGCGCTTAACAAGCTAGGTGAAGCTTGGGGAGAAAGCGGGACGAACGAGTCAAGCATAAAGGAAAAGCGTATTTGGGAGGCAAGGTAAGTGAAACTTACAAAATTATGTAGAATACTTGTTTATTCTATACGATATAAATGCAATAACGATAATATAGAAAGTATGAATTTCCGATGCGATCGATATGAGTCGGAACATATATAGATGATAAAAACCTTGGTTTATGGCAAAAAGGGGCAAAACGGTAAATAAATCATGTAATGATTAAATATTATGAATTCCCGTTAAGATTACCTTGTAGTGTAATCTAATAATGATAAAAAGGATAAAATGGAAATTGGTCAAGTGTTGACTAATGTAAATCGAAGTTAAAAGAATACCCATGGCGTAAGCCGAAATGGGTTGAATTTGTAAGAAAAGAGTTTAAAAGAAAATGGGTATGATAATAGAATCCGGGACGGGATGGATGTATGAGTTGGAAATCAAAAACAATGTTTTTGATTAAATAGATAATGTTGGGCATATAGTCCAAACGGGTCAAATGGTGATGATAACACCATTTGACAATATAGACTAATGTGATTGTTAAGTCTTATGTTATCAGGAGCGATTAGCAAATTGGATAATCGCGACGCCATAGAATATTGGTTAATTAAAGCAAGGTATAAGTTGGGTCTATTTGTTGACCCGGGCCAGGTACGCATATATAGTCTTATAGTTAAAAGTGCAAAGATTGGTCAAGTATTTAGTGAAAGTCCTTCATCGCAAGTTGAAGGACTAAAATCGACCAAAAAGCCCTTGATGGGTCAACTGGGCAAACGACCCTTAGAGGTTGTTTAGAAACTTATATTATGACCATTCACCCCTCGGATGCGCATAAAAGTTGCAGGAATAAACTTTCTAGGGTTAAACGCCTTAAAATGCGTCTTCCCGTAAAATGGCATATCCGAGGGATAAAATTTGGAATAAGTATTTAAGTACGATAAATCCACCACAATTATAATTGTGGCGGAAGACTATTCAATATAAATAGGTGGACTTATGTTGCATACAAGGAACGAGCGTAAATTAAGCTTAAAAGTACATAAATACCCTTAACGGGTCAAACAAGCATTTAAGCGTAAACGGGTTTTTATTATGTAAGAAACCCATGATTTGAGATTAACAAGATAGGAGACGTTGAAACTATGAATTTCATAAGTTTAAAGAACAAGTAAACATGTTTGATGATGAAAACATGAACGGGTCAAAAGTTGGTAAAAAGGGTAATAAGCCGAAGAGTTAAAAGTCTAAAATTTTATTATGTAGGATGTTGGATTTCAACTCCATTAGATGGAGAATTAAATTACGGTCGTGTAGGAAAAATAATCGGGTAAAACGGATCAGTAACGAAGGAGTTATGGCCGTTTCCGTAAAAACAGGCATAGCTGAAAATGCAGGACCCAGATCTGAACTCGCTGGAAAATCTTATCTGTCGCGCCACGCGACGGCTGATCAGAAACACGTCGCGACACGCAACGGCATGACGCGGCCCGCGTGAGATTAGGGTGTCTCTGACGCGGCCCGCGTGAGACCCCAAAGCTGGAAAATTTAATTCTTTTGTCCGTTTTCGTATCCGGACTTGTTCTAAACCCATTTTAAGCTCGTAATACTAATCATTTCATGGTTTATGAAATGCAGGTATAATTTGGAACTCCGAATGATGATCAAGTTGAACAAAGAACCGAACACAATCAAGAATCAAGCTTCCGCATATTTTTTTTAGTGGACACGTTTAAACGATGTTGTAAACACATAATGTTGAAATGTTTAAAATGTTTTAGTAAATTCGTATTCTTATACGTATGTACAATTGTATAAACACGCTTTTATACGAATTATTGTATAAATTGAACAAGGGTGTTACAAGTTGGTATCAGAGCCTTGGTTTAAGAGATTCAAGTATGGTGGGAAAACTATGCTTGGACTTAAACCTTATGCTCTTAATAAAGATTGGTGTTCGGTTCGAGGCTTGATCGCAAATCCGGTAAGTACAAGTATGTTAATCGTTTAGCATGCTAAAAGTGTTGTAAACAACACATAGGGCTATCGTGTGATACACGTTACCCCAATTAAATGATTGATATAGTTGACGAAAATACGCGCGTTGACGCGTATAGTAGAAAAAGCCTTGTATTAAAATACGGGCGATTGTTGAAGTTGACGTTACTAACTTTTGTGAATGTTTTAATTGAAGGACACTCGCGTTTGATGACGACGAGAGTCAAACGAATTGTGGATATGATGTTGGAACGGTCCGAAGTATGACGAGAGGAGCATGCTCACCGAGGACTAAATCGCGTAACGACCGCGAACAAGGTTAATGGCAAGGAACGCCCGTCGGGGCAAACATTACCAGGTGCACATTTTAAATAATCGCACAAATAGTAATATGCAACAAATAAGTAGAAATTTAAAGTTGCATAAGTAGATTAAAAACTTGGAAAAACCCGAATAGAAAATGTATTCGGGATATTGTTTCCAAGAGAAACAAATAGAGGCGTTACTTACATAGGGCGTGATGTGAAAACTATAAAAGGGTCATGTGTGTCATGTGTTAATCACTTACTCTGGCCAATTAAGTAGTGGCATATGATACCATGAACATCTTATGGCGGACACGTTTACATCCGATGTAGTAAGGGCGGGGTGAATGGGACTAACTTAAAAGTACCCAAATGAATCAAATGAGCAAAATATTTGATAATAATGTAAACGCACAGCCGGGTGACGGAAGCGTATTACATTAGGATGATGAGCCCGAGTGAAGGGACAAAGATTAATGTAAAAGGATTAAGGTATGCAATTGGGAGGGGTGTACTTGCACTCGAACCCGGAGAATGCAAATATGACTCTTAACGGGCCAATTTTGTAAAACAACAAAATTGAGAACAAAGTAGGAATATAAAAGCGAAACGAAGTGATAATGCATACCGTAAGGGTTGCAATAATAACGACTTCGGTAAAACACCCGGTTGGTGGGTAAGGATTTAAACGCATGCGTAGACTGAGAAACAGGAACGCGAAATAGAAAGTCAAAAGACTCGGAATATGAGTCATGACTAAAAGATGACAAGAATTTTCGCAAACATAAATTCTGATAAAAAAATTTTTTACGTTCGACTAGTTAGAAGTCGAACGGGCCGAACAAAGAATGAAATTTGACGTTCACCAGTGATGAAATTTCACACGAACAAGTCAAACGAATTAAATAAATGATGACGCTTGCTAATGTAAGTAGGCGCGGATTGAATAAGTAAAAGTGTGAGATGTTAACTAACCTATGTAAAGGGTTATGGGCGTTAAGAACGTTAAGATAAAAGAACCCGGGTAATGGGTTGTATAGAAGTATAAGTATGAACCGGGAGACGGTAAGCGTCGAACAAACTGACGCGTAAATAACGTCAGAAGTCATAACGTCGGAGGATTAGTCCGGAAGTAAACAAATGAAGCCTTAGACTACGGTCAAGGTCAACTAAAGTTCAAAAGCAAAATTTAATAATTCCAAACATAACAAAGGATGCTTTAAAGCTATATATGTATAAATAGACAATGGAATAAAGACTAGAATAAAAGATGATCTACGGGATCATCATAACCTACGGGACATTAATTAGTGTAAAGGTCTACGGAGCCAAAATGACTTACGGGTCATGAATAGAAGCAAAGGGATCATAAGGGCCTCGTCTTAAAGAGATGAAAGCCTAAGGAAATAGCCTACGGGGTTAAGAAAAGGAAACTACGGGTCAATTGTGTAAGGTGAGGGAACTCGTTACGATTCCCCGCATAAAACGAGAACGGAAAACAATAAATTATGGGTTGTCAATTTCCTTGATATGAGTAATCGACATAGTTAAAGAGAGAAACGTTAAACTAAAATTCAGTTTTAGTAAGAAATAACGTTTTTACAAACATAAATTATGATAGGAATTTAAATAATAAGTATGAAAGATACAAGTCTTGACACTGATAGGCGCAAGACAATATATTCGAAAAGTGATATTTTCGAAAATGAAAGGTTGATATAAATTAAACATGATGTGACATGATCACGGTCAAGAGGTACAATGTGAAGTAGAATAACATTATAACCAAGCGAGCGGTAAAAAGAAACCGGACTAATAAGTCTAGTTAGCGAAACCGGTTAAGGCCAGCAATTCAAGTTAAGAAATTTGGTTTGCTTGTAAGCGGTAAATTCGGTATAACTGAACCGAATAAATGAATTTGAAAAACAAAAGAAATTGTTGCTAAAAGTGAAAGATTTCACTAAAGACCTTTAAACGGGTCAAAGTAACGGATCCATAAAGAATTCCATAGTATATGAAAGTGATGAATAGCGCTAAGTTAACTAAACTAGTGGAAATAACGAGATTATACTAATTCGAAGTTACACCATGTCGTAAGAGATATGTAGACAATTAGTAACCAAAAAGATGTTACCGTACTTTTCGGGTAATACTAACGATTGGTTAAAAAGTATAAGTAATGTTTAAAATATTTCTCGGATCGAATAAATTGAGTTTAAACTCAATGAATTATGTAAGAAAAGGTTTCGAGGACGAAACCTCTTTAAGGGGGGTAGACTTGTAACACCTCGAAAACGGGTTTAGTAATCAAACCTCGTTAATAGTGATGGACGGGTAAAATGCCGTTAGTGGTAAAATTTAACCCGGTAAATATTAGGACTTAAATAGATAAACTTAATATTAATAAAAAAGGGGGAAATAAATGCTTGAGAAAATAAAGTTACGAAAGGCCTGAATTAACGGGACTTAAAAATAAGACGGGTCATAACATCCCCGGACCTACCAAGTAACTAGGAATAATAACCTAGTTAAATACATGCCTTAAAATAAAGAAGGAAACTTGGATAATAACCCTTATTATAAGGTTACAAACTAGAGGGGCTAAAAGAGGAGGAATTAAAACTTGATTTTATTAATTAAAACACTACACACACTAGTGTGTGTGTGTGAAATCGATCAGGAGAAGAGCCAGGGGCTCAAACCCTAACTCATCTCAATCTCACCAAATTGAAGGGCTGAACTAGCTCAAATCAGATGCATGAACACGAATTCATGATCACCTAGTCATGGGGATTACAAGGTATGTCGAATTTTACGATTTGGTGATACTTTGAGATTATGATGAACAATCAAAATCGAAATTCTGGAATGAATGTTGAATCTATGAGTGTTGTTGTGATTATATCTTAGTTTAGAAACAACCACTAGTAGAAAATTTGATGAATTGTTGTCAAGACTAGGGATTTGATAATTAACCTACTATGTGCTAAGTGGGTTTTGATTTTGTAGTGAAGATGATGATATGTTTATGCTAGAAATCATCATAGTTGATAGTAGAAACAAGGTAGTTGAACAAATTAGGTGTTTGGGTACATAAATCATAATTGCTATGAAATGGGTTTAGTTGAATTGAAGAAATTAATGTTACATTGGTGTTTATAAACGCCATACTAACTCGTATGAATGAACTACTTGAACAAAATAGGGATTTTGTTAAGAGTTCATAATTGATTAGAAGTGAGTCTTGACACAAGAATTAAACTCGTGATTTAGGATTGAGTTTAAAGAGAAAAATAGTCAAAGAATCATAAGGTGTGAAAGTCATGATTTGGGATGGCTAGTCTAACAACCTTGTGAATAATGAATGATAGTTGGCGCTTAACAAGCTAGGTGAATCTTGGGGAGAAAGCAGGACGAACGAGTCAAGCATAAAGGAAAAGCGTATTTGGGAGGCAAGGTAAGTGAAACTTACACAATTATGTAGAATACTTGTTTATTCTATACGATATAAATGCAATAACGATAATATAGAAAGTATGAATTTCCGATGCGATCGATATGAGTCGGAACATATAAAGATGATAATAACCTTGGTTTATGGCAAAAAGGGGCAAAACGGTAAATAAATCATGTAATGATTAAATATTATGAATTCCCGTTAAGATTACCTTGTAGTGTAATCTAATAATGATACAAAGGATAAAATGGAAATTGGTCAAGTGTTGACTAATGTAAATCGAAGTTAAAAGAATACCCATGGCGTAAGCCGAAATGGGTTGAATTTGTAAGAAAAGAGTTTAAAAGAAAATGGGTATGATAATAGAATCCGGGACGGGATGGATGTATGAGTTGGAAATCAAAAACAATGTTTTTGATTAAATAGATAATGTTGGACATATAGTCCAAACGGGTCAAATGGTGATGATAACACCATTTGACAATATAGACTAATGTGATTGTTAAGTCTTATGTTTATCAGGAGCGATTAGCAAATTGGATAATCGCGACGCCATAAAATATTGGTTAATTAAAGCAATGTATAAGTCGGGTCTATTTGTTGATCCGGGTCAGGTACGCATATATAGTCTTATAGTTAAAAGTGCAAAGATTGGTCAAGTATTTAGTGAAAGTGTAACACCTGTGCCTCCACGGCCATCAAACAAATACCAAACCAATGAAATATTGTATTTCCTACTTGGTATTTGTAAAAATATGTGTATCATTTGCACATATCAATTTATGTTCAATTTTAAACTCTAAATCGCTTTCTGGAAGGTTATACGCGCACTAATGCGTAAATATAACCAGTTTAATGCAACAAACACTCCGGAATAGTGAAATAGGTTTAACATACCTAAAATAACCTTTACATAACTTAGATATAAGTTTTGGAAGGTTTGGTGTGGTGAAAACATGTTAAATCGCTTACAGGGACTAAAGTTGACAAACTGCGAAAGTATGCCAATTTGAACTGTAACAGACATTCCGGAACATGACCATAAGTTAAACATACCATAAATATCCTTTACATAGCTTAGAAATAGGCTTTGAGGTGTTCGGTATGCTAAAATAAACTTTTGTGTCATTCAGGGACTAAAAGCGTCAAAAAGTGCACAAGTTTGCATTTTTACGCATAACTTACGTTCTGAATACATCCGGACATCCAAAAATTTATGTAAGCACTAAAATATTTTATTTTAGTGTTCGCCATAAGAAAAATCCATTCGTCGCGTCATTTGGATCGTTTTTTCGCGCTTATGCGTATTCCGTCGTAATTAACCGAACATCGCAACCGTACGGTTAAACGAACCGGCATCCGAGATATTTTTGAGCACATTTTAAGTTCCCTATACTTTAACTTCATTTTAGAGCTTTGAAATGGGGTTAACGGGCCTTAAACGTGTCGAAAATGGGCTGATTGCATTGCAGGGACCAAAACTGTAATTCTGCCAAAGTAAGCTTACGGACCTCAACCAAAATGACCTTACGGTCCGTAAGGCAACTCCCAGACCAGATTCAATGTTTTTAACAGCAGGTCCCACCTGTTCGATTCTCAACCACACATTCTCAATCGTCTAGTCAGCGGATAAGAACCAATTTCCAGCCACCATAAGGTTCCGACAAGTGTACGGGTTGGATCATGGCACGTTTTCCATGAAACGATCCTAACGGTGGAGCGAATACTATAAATACCCATCCACCCTCAACCCCAAAACCCACAAATCTGATTAAGAAAGCTCTAAGTTGGAACCTTCGTTTCATACCTGAGCTATTTCGATCTGGGTTAGCATTCGGGGACCCTTCGTAAGTATTCTTTCGTTCTTTTCCTTATTTTATTGCTTTTCGAGTCCGAAAGTCAAACTTTGTTTGACTTTCAGCGTTGACCAGTAATGGTCAATGCGAAGTTCGTTTGAACTTCGCAACGTGATTGTAATCACGATGGTTATAGTCCTTTGGGACTATGCCTACTGATTACCACGTTGTCTAGGGTCGTAGGGTAAGCGATCTAATAAATCGCCTATACCTTCGAACTCGACCCATTTGGTCGATCATTAGGATCCGACCAAATACATTAGGTGACCATAGTATATAGGGAATAACCTTCCGAGGTTATACCCTATGGTCACATCGTTTAAGTAGTTGTATGATAGGTAGTTTATATGCCTTAGGTAAATTACCAAAATACCCTTTTCATGTATAATTGGTAAATTAAGCATATGTAACCTAAACCTTTGTCACATAACTGATCATGTAACATGTTTAGGCATATAACACTTGTCATAGGACTAGTTAGGCGGTCCGAACGCGTTTCACGCGAACGACGCGTTAAAGTAGCATAAGCTACCTAAACGGGTCGTAATGGGTCGTAGACACTTAGGTTTGGTTTCATTGTAGTATGTAGGCCTTGTTAAACCATATCATATGAGTTCCAATACTCATTTGGTTTACCAAGCCTCATCCTATCCGATCTCCCGATTTATGTCCGGTTTATTTATATAGTTTTAGTTTGCCGACTGATTCCGTGCTCCCTCTAGCTTTGTTTGGTTGTTGTTCAAGACCTCCAAGCATTATCAGGCGAGTACATTCTTCCCCTATTTTACTGTTTTCAATTATTTTGGGGTGACTCATATGTGCTAAATGTTTTCGATGTTATAACGATGGTTTCAAAAACGATTAAGGCGATTTATACAAAACTAATAACGATTTCATAAAGTGAACAAACTTGTTGGTTGTAGTTACATAACAAATGACATTCATTAGCAATGATCAAGCCGACCAGTATTAGGTTATGGTACCATAGGATCTGACAAGTCCCGTTATTTACTACACCCGTAGTTATGTGTGGGTGTTGTGGGCAGCGACTGAATCTGTAATTGTTAATTTACTCTTTGGTAAGGGTTTATTAATGCGAATTGTTAATCTATCCTTTGGTAAGGGTTTATTAATGCGAATTGTTAATCTATCCTTTGGTAAGGGTTTATTAATGCGAATTGTTAATCTATCCTTTGGTAAGGGTTTATTAATGCGAATTGTTAATTTACTCTTTGGTAAGGGTTTATTAATGCGAATTGTTAATCTATCCTTTGGTAAGGGTTTATTAATGCGAATTGTTAATCTATCCTTTGGTAAGGGTTTATTAATGCGAGTCAAGAAGGTTTGAATGTTATTAGCGAGACGACCATTTAAGTAGTTTCACGACCTAAAACGAATTTAACGATTGGGTAAACGATTGGTTTTCACACGATGTTTTAACGATTGGGTAAACGATTGGTTTTCACACGATGTTTTAACGATTGGGTAAACGATTGGTTTTCACACGATGGTTTAACGATTGGGTAAACATTTGTACATGATTGACATTTGATCATGTATTTCCCACAAAACATAACTTTGATTTAAACCAAGTTTTTACTTCAATACTTTGTTTTTGTGCATATGGTTTAGTTGAGACATTTCACTTGCCATACATGGATATTTGACATAGACATTTTACATTGTTTGGTTTGGTTTGATTAAGTGATTAAGTAACGATGCGTGTGTAATATGATACAAGCATGGTGGATACGCCGCTGGTACTTCCTATATATAAGTGTTTGTATGGTATTACATATTGTAGCGTTATTTGAATCATTTCAGTTTGAGACATAGAACATTTTATACGAGTAACATACTTTTCACAAGACATTTATTTACAAACAACTTATCTTATACAAACTCATTTTACATGGTTATTCATTTAATCATGCATTATTCTATTACTGATACATATCACCTGAACTTATCATTGTTTTTCAAATAATGTACTAAAACAAATGTTTTTGGGTTAAGAGTCATGGCTACGAGGTTTTACAAATTATAACTCGCTTGATTTGAGTTGGTTAATTAAGTTGCAATATTATACTCTTTTCAAAACAAGGTTTTTAAATAAAGTATTGCAACGTCTAAACTAGCCATGATTTCGACACTCCTACAAAACCTATGTACTCGCCAGCATTTCTTTGCTGACCTCGTTTTCACATATGTTTCAGGTATGTTGAATGATATCGATTGATAAGATGCATGCTCACATAGGACTGGACAAGGCCTTAGTGACTCAATAACAATGATAGACTATGTTTAAATAGTGTAATTAGATTTCCAGACGATGTAATTACTCAATGTTTAATAAAACGAAACACTTTTGATATCCATGGTTATGAAACATTAATTCTGTTGCAACACGCCCCGATGTTTCCGCCGCGATTTGTTGTTTTACGCGGTCGGGGTGTGACAGAAAAGATGGTATCAGAGCCAATGGTTATAGGGAATTAGGTTATTAGTAATTAGTAATGCTTTGACCTAGTCTATAACCTTCTTAGGACCCTAACGCGAGTTTACTTGCGTTTAGTCATAAAACAATACCGTCACCTATCCTTAGGCGACGACCACAACAAGAACATAAATTTCAAAACCGCTTTGAAAACTAATCATCTGTTCTAGGATGATTGATTACTAGGTTTTGAACCCTCTATTGTAAGGTTTTGAACTCTCTGTTATATGGTTTTGAACCCCTTTGAGTTTTCAAAACTTCGTCAAGGTTTTGGGTTTTAAATAATGTGAACACGTGCAAACTGGAAGGGTGAATGCCTGTATTCTGGGTTTTCTGGCTAGGCAAGCACTTCGTATACATCTCATCAGACGCGAGACCAGTTGTGCTTACCTGGGAATTCTTGGGATGAGTGTTCACTTATTAGGCGAGCATGTCTTCGCGATACATTATTTTTGACCCATTTACTTTGATCAGTCACCGTCTCATTTGTTTGCCTTAGGTAACAAACAAATGATCGCAATTTTCATGCGTTATCTTTCTGTTTTGATTGTCCAATAATCTTTCACCTGTTTCTCCCTATGCCTTTCTTTTTCTTCAAGAATGTCTCTTCATCACGATGACGCTCAGATATCTGAGCAAGCAGCCAAATTCACCCAGCGAATAGGCGAAGTAGTCCTGAAGACTGTTGAATTAGCTACTGCCATGTATCATCTCTAGGATGAAGCCAATCGAGAGTCACCAAGACAGGCAGGACCTAGTCAGGCGACAACACCATCAGCCAAGAAACCAATCGAGGAATCAAAGACCATGGATGAACGATCCCCTAAGAAGTCAAAGAAGCGAAAGGCTTCTCAGAACTTCGCCATGGTCGCTCAAAATGGTAAAGCAGTCCCCAACCAATCAGCTCAACCCCCTGCTAGGTGTGTATGGCTTTTCCTATGATACCTACATCAAGGAACTATGTACCTTACAACCTACTCTTGTGATTTCTCTCTCTCAAATGATTGCTCATGATTCCCTCGAAAATTTTAAGTACTCGTTTCACTCTAAGAAACAAAGTACAGAAAATTTAGTGACATTATGAGTAATCGTGCTTTTCGCACATCTGTGCCTTTAAATCCTTGGTTAGATAACTAAGGGTATTTTCAAATCTCATACCCACTACGTTTTGATTTTTCAAAATACACAGTACCAGTATTTCAAAACAATCTTCATGATCTCAAAACATTTCATATAGTTTGAAAACAATTTTTCTAGATGCATTGTCTGTGTTATTTCAAAAACATTGGCCATGTTATCAAAACCAACCTTTCTAATTTCAAAATATTTCATATAGTCTGAAGACAATATTAACACAATACATTTTCTGATCAAGTGCATGATTTCGAAAAGCATCATTCATGTCTTTCAAAAACCTTATACATAATTTCAAAATTCATCTCGCATGATTTTAAAACATTTTTGTAAATATATCTACCTAATACACCTACTTTATGATTTCAAAAAGTATTATATATAAGGTTTCAAAAACGTTAAACACATTTTTCTTAAAAGAACCCCATGCATAGTTTTCAAAAAAATATTTTTCCTCATACATTGACTTAACCTTCAAAATTCTGCTTCATATGTCGCCTTGACATATCTAGCATCTCAACTTCATAAGCATTTTACTTCATGTTTTGACTTAAGCACATCCCGTGCAAGATTTCAAAACATCGTCAACTTCTAAAATCCATATGGGATCTTTTTATCTCCACAATTAGATCCTTGTGGATGATCATCATTCAAATCAGAGTCCTTAATTGGATTCCTCATATACCTAAATTCGAACATTTCGGTTCCTAATAATCGAAATCGAATTTTCTTTTTGAATCTTTCTATCTTTATAGTTGGATTCTTGATAACGTTTAAAGAACCAAATGAAATCCACGAAATGGATTTCTAGTGTGCTTTAAATACATGTACGCAATTTACAAGGCAAGTTAACAAACAATTTTGTGGTTATGTGACTATGTGTTTACTCATCTTATGTTTTCTTTTATGCATTTTTGGTGTTTTTACTACTCTGGATATTCTTTATCCAAATCCTTGCAGGATCTTTCATATCTTCATATGAGGGATTCGTAGCAGGATATTCAAAAGGTACTACCTTAAATCCTTAAATGGGCTTCTATGTAATAGTTAAGACCCTTGGATTATATAGTACCACTCCATGATTCATAAGGGACCCTTTAGTGGTCTAGTCAAAAAGATTGATTCACAATTTGGTTAAAGAATGACATCTAGTGATGTAACTAAACAGACTCCTGGATAGTCTATTTAAATCATTTATTGATTTAGTCTAAAGGACTCTATGGCAGTCTAGTTACACTCATCACAGGATTGTTCATTTGGTTTTACACTACACATTATAAAATAGACTGTGCGGACTGTACAAGGAACTACGTAATTATGGAGGCCTACATAATTGTGGAATTCAATGCACAGAAACCCAGTAAGATTTATTATGTGTAAGAACCGATAGCGACAAAATAACAAAATGATAACGATGTAATGGAGGTACGGTGGACGCACCAATGACGCTTTATATACTTGTATATAAGTGTCCCTCTTACATTGCAAGCATGATGTTATTAAAGTTACTAGAAGTTCAGAACCCTAACCAATGTTGTTCGATCTTTTCAACTTCATGTTTTAGACTCTCACAAGTTTCCTCTAAATAAATTTCGGGACGAAATTTCCTAAAGTAGGGGAGACTGTAACACCTGTGCCTCCACGGCCATCAAACAAATACCAAACCAATGAAATATTGTATTTCCTACTTGGGATTTGTAAAAATATGTGTATCATTTGCACATATCAATTTCTGTTCAATTTTAAACTCTAAATCGCTTTCTGGAAGGTTATACGCGCACTAATGCGTAAATATAACCAGTTTAATGCAACAAACACTCCGGAATAGTGAAATAGGTTTAACATACCTAAAATAACCTTTACATAACTTAGATATAAGTTTTGGAAGGTTTGGTGTGGTGAAAACATGTTAAATCGCTTACAGGGACTAAAGTTGACAAACTGCGAAAGTATGCCAATTTGAACTGTAACAGACATTCCGGAACATGACCATAAGTTAAACATACCATAAATATCCTTTACATAGCTTAGAAATAGGCTTTGAGGTGTTCGGTATGCTAAAATAAACTTTTGTGTCATTCAGGGACTAAAAGCGTCAAAAAGTGCACAAGTTTGCATTTTTTACGCATAACTTACGTTCTGAATACATCCGGACATCCAAAAATTTATGTAAGCACTAAAATATTTTATTTTAGTGTTCGCCATAAGAAAAATCCATTCGTCGCGTCATTTGGATCGTTTTTTCGCGCTTATGCGTATTCCGTCGTAATTAACCGAACATCGCAACCGTACGGTTAAACGAACCGGCATCCGAGATATTTTTGAGCACATTTTAAGTTCCCTATACTTTAACTTCATTTTAGAGCTTTGAAATGGGGTTAACGGGCCTTAAACGTGTCGAAAATGGGCTGATTGCATTGCAGGGACCAAAACTGTAATTCTGCCAAAGTAAGCTTACGGACCTCAACCAAAATGACCTTACGGTCCGTAAGGCAACTCCCAGACCAGATTCAATGTTTTTAACAGCAGGTCCCACCTGTTCGATTCTCAACCACACATTCTCAATCGTCTAGTCAGCGGATAAGAACCAATTTCCAGCCACCATAAGGTTCCGACAAGTGTACGGGTTGGATCATGGCACGTTTTCCATGAAACGATCCTAACGGTGGAGCGAATACTATAAATACCCATCCACCCTCAACCCCAAAACCCACAAATCTGATTAAGAAAGCTCTAAGTTGGAACCTTCGTTTCATACCTGAGCTATTTCGATCTGGGTTAGCATTCGGGGACCCTTCGTAAGTATTCTTTCGTTCTTTTCCTTATTTTATTGCTTTTCGAGTCCGAAAGTCAAACTTTGTTTGACTTTCAGCGTTGACCAGTAATGGTCAATGCGAAGTTCGTTTGAACTTCGCAACGTGATTGTAATCACGATGGTTATAGTCCTTTGGGACTATGCCTACTGATTACCACGTTGTCTAGGGTCGTAGGGTAAGCGATCTAATAAATCGCCTATACCTTCGAACTCGACCCATTTGGTCGATCATTAGGATCCGACCAAATACATTAGGTGACCATAGTATATAGGGAATAACCTTCCGAGGTTATACCCTATGGTCACATCGTTTAAGTAGTTGTATGATAGGTAGTTTATATGCCTTAGGTAAATTACCAAAATACCCTTTTCATGTATAATTGGTAAATTAAGCATATGTAACCTAAACCTTTGTCACATAACTGATCATGTAACATGTTTAGGCATATAACACTTGTCATAGGACTAGTTAGGCGGTCCGAACGCGTTTCACGCGAACGACGCGTTAAAGTAGCATAAGCTACCTAAACGGGTCGTAATGGGTCGTAGACACTTAGGTTTGGTTTCATTGTAGTATGTAGGCCTTGTTAAACCATATCATATGAGTTCCAATACTCATTTGGTTTACCAAGCCTCATCCTATCCGATCTCCCGATTTATGTCCGGTTTATTTATATAGTTTTAGTTTGCCGACTGATTCCGTGCTCCCTCTAGCTTTGTTTGGTTGTTGTTCAAGACCTCCAAGCATTATCAGGCGAGTACATTCTTCCCCTATTTTACTGTTTTCAATTGTTTTGGGGTGACTCATATGTGCTAAATGTTTTCGATGTTATAACGATGGTTTCAAAAACGATTAAGGCGATTTATACAAAACTAATAACGATTTCATAAAGTGAACAAACTTGTTGGTTGTAGTTACATAACAAATGACATTCATTAGCAATGATCAAGCCGACCAGTATTAGGTTATGGTACCATAGGATCTGACAAGTCCCGTTATTTACTACACCCGTAGTTATGTGTGGGTGTTGTGGGTAGCGACTGAATCTGTAATTGTTAATTTACTCTTTGGTAAGGGTTTATTAATGCGAATTGTTAATCTATCCTTTGGTAAGGGTTTATTAATGCGAATTGTTAATCTATCCTTTGGTAAGGGTTTATTAATGCGAATTGTTAATTTACTCTTTGGTAAGGGTTTATTAATGCGAATTGTTAATCTATCCTTTGGTAAGGGTTTATTAATGCGAATTGTTAATCTATCCTTTGGTAAGGGTTTATTAATGCGAGTCAAGAAGGTTTGAATGTTATTAGCGAGACGACCATTTAAGTAGTTTCACGACCTAAAACGAATTTAACGATTGGGTAAACGATTGGTTTTCACACGATGTTTTAACGATTGGGTAAACGATTGGTTTTCACACGATGGTTTAACGATTGGGTAAACATTTGTACATGATTGACATTTGATCATGTATTTCCCACAAAACATAACTTTGATTTAAACCAAGGTTTTACTTCAATACTTTGTTTTTGTGCATATGGTTTAGTTGAGACATTTCACTTGCCATACATGGATATTTGACATAGACATTTTACATTGTTTGGTTTGGTTTGATTAAGTGATTAAGTAACGATGCGTGTGTAATATGATACAAGCATGGTGGATACGCCGCTGGTACTTCCTATATATAAGTGTTTGTATGGTATTACATATTGTAGCGTTATTTGAATCATTTCAGTTTGAGACATAGAACATTTTATACGAGTAACATACTTTTCACAAGACATTTATTTACAAACAACTTATCTTATACAAACTCATTTTACATGGTTATTCATTTAATCATGCATTATTCTATTACTGATACATATCACCTGAACTTATCATTGTTTTTCAAATAATGTACTAAAACAAATGTTTTTGGGTTAAGAGTCATGGCTACGAGGTTTTACAAATTATAACTCGCTTGATTTGAGTTGGTTAATTAAGTTGCAATATTATACTCTTTTCAAAACAAGGTTTTTAAATAAAGTATTGCAACGTCTAAACTAGCCATGATTTCGACACTCCTACAAAACCTATGTACTCGCCAGCATTTCTTTGCTGACCTCGTTTTCACATATGTTTCAGGTATGTTGAATGATATCGATTGATAAGATGCATGCTCACATAGGACTGGACAAGGCCTTAGTGACTCAATAACAATGATAGACTATGTTTAAATAGTGTAATTAGATTTCCAGACGATGTAATTACTCAATGTTTAATAAAACGAAACACTTTTGATATCCATGGTTATGAAACATTAATTCTGTTGCAACACGCCCCGATGTTTCCGCCGCGATTTGTTGTTTTACGCGGTCGGGGTGTGACAGAAAGTCCTTCATCGCAAGTTGAAGGACTAAAATCGAACAAAAAGCCCTTGATGGGTCAACCGGGCAAACGACCCCTTAGAGGTTGTTTAGAAACTTATATTATGACCATTCACCCCTCGGATGCGCATAAAAGTTGTAGGAATAAACTTTCTAGGGTTAAACGCCTTAAAATGCGTCTTGCCGTAAAATGGCATATCCGAGTGATAAAATTTGGAATAAGTATTTAAGTACGATAAATCCACCACAATTATAATTGTGGCGGAAGACTATTCAATATAAATAGGTGGACTTATGTTGCATACAAGGAACGAGCGTAAATTAAGCATAAAAGTACATAAATACCCTTAACGGGTCAAACAAGCATTTAAGCGTAAACGGGTTTTTATTATGTAAGAAACCCGTGATTTGAGATTAACAAGATAGGAGACATTGAAACTATGAATTTCATAAGTTTAAAGAACAAGTAAACATGTTTGATGATGAAAACATGAACGGGTCAAAAGTTGGTAAAAAGGGTAATAAGCCGAAGAGTTAAAAGTCTGAAATTTTATTATGTAGGATGTTGGATTTCAACTCCATTAGATTGAGAATTAAATTACGGTCGCGTAGGAAAAAGAATCGGGTAAAACGGATCAGTAACGAAGGAGTTATGGTCGTTTCCGTAAAAACAGGCATAGCTGAAAATGCAGGACCCAGATCTGAACTCGCTGGAAAATCTTATCTGTCGCGCCACGCGACGGCTGATCAGAAACACGTCGCGACACGCGACGGCATGACGCGGCCCGCGTGAGATTAGGGTGTCTCTGACGCGGCCCGCGTGAGACCCCAAAGCTGGCAAATTTAATTCTTTTGTCCGTTTTCGTATCCGGACTTGTTCTAAACCCATTTTAAGCTCGTAATACTAATCATTTCATGGTTTATGAAATGCAGGTATAATTTGGAACTCCGAATGATGATCAAGTTGAACAAAGAACCGAACACAATCAAGAATCAAGCTTCCGCATATTTTTTTTAGTGGACACGTTTAAACGATGTTATAAACACATAATGTTGAAATGTTTAAAATGTTTTAGTAAATTCGTATTCTTATACGTATGTACAATTGTATAAACACGCTTTTATACGAAATATTGTATAAATTGAACAAGGGTGTTACATGGATACATATAATAATAGATATAAATTCAGACACTTAAATATATTTGGACATTTTGTAATTCAACTCAGACATAAAGTTGAATAAATACAGACCATTATGCTTGACATGTGCTGACCCTTTACAACCTTTTAAGTCCGGACCCTTTTAGGATTGATTAGGTTCGGATCCTGTTACCAAGCATAAATTCGGACCTCATTAAATCAAATGCGGATTGTTTTACTCGACATCAAATGCAGACAGGGTAATATATATGCGGACCATATATGTATATCAGTTTAAGTGCTGACAAAACCCAATTATCAAGTGCGGACATGTGGAATAGATAAATCCGGACCTTTTACATCTCATATGTGCGGACTAATGGCATTAACTATGTGCGGATAGGTATGGAAGTATATATGTGGACCCATAGGACATATAACACCAACTAAGTCCGGATCATACACCACAAATTAAGTTCGGATCGTATGTAAACAATTATGTTCGGACCATATATTACAAATTAAGTTCGGATCTTTATCATTTTAACCCTTTAACATATGCGGACATTATCATAATTCACAAATGCGGATGTTTTATAAAAACAACGAGTGCTGACAAAAACCAAATAACAAATACGAACATTACACTTTGTGACTTCACAAAGTCTGACAACAATCAGAATTTTCGTTCTTCAAGGTTTCTACGAACAGAAACCCCCAATTGCACATAAATCCACCATGTCAGGCATCAAATAAAACAATCTAACAGTGATATCATACCACAAACAATCATTGTACAATCATTTGTCTAAGCAATCACTTATTCATTGGCATAAGCAATCACACACAATCAATTGTTTAGATCATCTAGGGTTTGTATGAATCAAACAAACAAGATTAACAATGTAACATGTAATCATAAACACTTACCTCTTGATTAACTCTAGATGTATTGGAGATCAAAGATTGTTGTGTGTGAACTTGTGAAGCCAAATGATTGAAGAAGATTAGGGATGATTAGAGATGATTAGGAAATGATGGAAATGTCGTACTGTGAGTTTGTGGGTGGTTTTAGGGTTTGAGTAGTTTTTAAAGTTTCACAATACACTAAACACCCCCTACTAATATTACTTTTACACAACAACCACATATTATCATGTAATTTACAATTAGAGCATATAGTTCACGTATTTGTCATGCAGCATATAGGTTCCGTATAAACCATCCGTTTATAATTTATTACTCGTGTTAGTTACCAACATTCAAGAGTTATCACGTATGTGTTCCGGTAATTTCCCGAATTACCAACGTAGACTCATTTAACTAACCCTAGTAAAATGCAGTGCTATGAATGTATGATTTATTTAATAGTGGTTAGGTTAAAGTAGTAACCTAAAGTTGCGGGTTGTCACATCATCCCCAACTTAAAGAAATTTCGTCCTGAAATTTGATAAGCAGTCTCAGAAAAAATGAAACAGCGAGTTAAGATTACTGTGGATTTTCCTCTGGTAACACATCATCCCCAACTTGAAAGGGAATTTCGTCTCGAAATTCACTAGTCGCATCAAGGTTAGGTTTAGCAGTTTTGAATAAACGAGTGTTAGGTTCAGCTCGATGTTTGGTCAACCAGTCTATACCAATGACTACAGCAAAGCTACTAAGAGTGACAGGAAGAAGATCAACGTTAAATACTTGACCTAGAAGGTCGAGTTTGCACCCAACGTAATTATTAGATGCTTCAATCGGCTAACCGTCAGTCAATTTCTCAATGCGTTTGGTTTCAAAAGAGATTTGGAGTCGATCCTTACAGTCTACTGAACTTCAAGGTCACAAGACTCCAATTGGCACCAAAATCGAATAGAACAGAAGTGAAAAGATTGTTTATAGAAACATACCGGTCACAAAGTTGTCATCATTCCAGGCGTCACCCGCGCCAACCGTTAATGCTCTCCCACGAGCACCATTTCCGTCGTTGTTATTGTTACAAGGATTCCTAGCGTTGTTGTGGTTCCCGTTGTTCTTGACGTTTTGTTTTAATTACGCCCAATCCTTATCGAAGTAACCCTCACTTCCATACTGAAAGCAACCCTTACGAGTATCTTGCTATTGTTGTGGCTGTTTCCTTTGATGCTGTTACTTTGGGAATAGAACTCTGCGTCCTTTCGCCATATGGCTCACCCTCTCACATCTTTGACACGTCCCAGTGCACTGTCCATGGTGACGGTAGTTTCATCTCTTACACTTCGGTCGTTTTCCAGCGTTTATGCCTCGATTTTGATTTGTAGTAGAAGACTAGTTGAAGTTGTTGTTGTCGGTCCTCTTCTATTGCTGGCTAGAGTGGGAGACTTGGTTGAAGTCACTCTACTTGCGTTTGTTGTCGGTAATCGGAGCCATCATGACACTATGATCAGTAATGTACCACGTTCAACTTCTTGTTCATCGGCCTTATGAGCCAAACGAATAATTCGCCGTAAGTTGTTCTCGATTTGCAGAGGTGACTGTAAGACCCTTAAAAAATATCGTAATTTTATGTTCTTTTCGTTATTAAATGTGTATATACAATGCACATCCATTTAAAAATTCGAGTTTCATAAAACTTCTAAATATTTAAAACATCTTAACATCATATCATTGTTTAGTTCGTAACAATGAAACATAATGCGGAAGCATAAATTTGATCTTGTTCGGTTCGTTGTTGAGTTTGATCGTCATTAGGTACTTCACGGTATACCTACATTTCATAAATCATGAAATGCGTTAGTTATATGGGGTTTATAAGATGTCTAAACAAGTCCGTAAGATAAAACAAGCAAAACAACAACTTTCGCCAGTTCCTAAGCCTGTCACGGGCCGCGACAGGTTTTATCTAACCCTTCGCGGGTCGCGACTGGATGGGAGATCACCCTTCGGGGGGCGTGAGAGCCCAATTTTCACAGAAAATTTGTGGCTGGGAGCTGCATACTCCCTGCACTACCATTTTTCACCAAAATACTCATAACTACCTCAATTTTCATCTGTTTTACCTCAAACTTGTTTCTAAATTACCGTAAAATCATGGCCTGCATATTCATCCCAAAATCATTTAACCAGGGTTCATAACTTTTATGAATTACGCAGCCATTACCTAGTTTATGCGCATAATTCATTTTGACCCGTTAAGGGAATTTAAGCATTTAAGCTTAAATTTCACTCCTTCTTTCTTACCTCCTATTTCCACACTAAGACTTCTTTTGTTTTTTTCCCACCGCAACAATATTTGTGGTGGATTTCTTATGGTAAAATCATATTTTTCGAATTGTACCCTTCGGTTTAGTAATTTACGAAAAAAGACCCATTACGATGCATTAGACCAAAAAGGCTAATACCTTTCACTTTCACACTTATCCAAAGAATTTACTCAATCATAAAACTTATTTTCAACCTACCCTTAAGGCAGTGGCGGAACTAGAAGAAAAATTCAGGGGTATCCCGATTTTTTTGAACTAGAGTTGTCCACGAGAATTGAAGAGCCCTTAGCCTTGTGTAGCTAGTAAAAATAGGCCTTTAAAATTTTCTTTTGCCAGGTCATTCCTGTGCGCTAGTAAATATATAATTACTAAGTTACAAACCTATGGGTTAAATAAAAAATTATTAAACACTTAGTAATAAGATTTAGAAATTATAATATGATATTTTGAGATAAGGTGAAATTACGTATTAAGTATGTATAGATACATGTGTTGTGAAACTACTTTTAGAAGCAAAATTGTTAATCAACCTTTACTAATCCATACTTTATAATATAGTGTCACTAGTGGCGGTGATGAGGGTGTGCGGGGAGGAGGACCACCGCACATGGCGTGTGATTTCGAGGGCACACGTTTCTTTTTTAAAATTGATATATATATATATATATATATATATATATATATATATATAGGTAGAGGATCCTGTAAAAAGTGCTCAAAGTATGAGAAGTGTGAGAAGTGTATTATAACACTATATATAATACTATATAACACCATATAAACACCGTATAACAATATGTAACACCATATAATACCATATAACACTATGTAATACTATATATCATTATATAACAAATATAACACTATAGGTTGTCTGATAGCATGTCTATGATAGATGTATAGTGTTATATTTGTTATATAATGTTATATAGTGTTACATAGTGTTATATGGTGTTACATATTGTTATACGGTGTTTATATGATGTTATATAGTATTATATATAGTGTTATAATACACTTCTCACACTTTAGGCCCTTTTTACACTATCCTTACCCTATATATATATGTTAATTTTAAAATATATATATATACCAATACCAACTCCAAGATAGACCCATTTACAAAACATTTTTATGGTTTAAAAGTTAACCCATTGGCATTAGTTTAGCGAGTCCAATACCCATTTTATTTAAAATAATACTAATAATGAAACATTATGAAAGAGCACATTTTTTAAGTTCGAATAAGATATATGAATTCTCAAAGACGCCTGTTAGTGTCATTCTCTATAAAAAAAAATTAGCCGTTTAAGAAAAAAAAGTTCACAGAAAACCAAAGTTAATATATAAAAAAAGAAGAAAAGTAACACGTGGCAACCAATTTTTAAAACTAACATAGTCAAACTGCATTTAATAATATAAATGTAGAATTACGTAATTTTTGCTTTTTCATTCACTTCCCAATGCACAATATATAACTATTTTCATCTTCTTCAAAGTTACCGCTGCAAGTTTGGTCGACCGGAATTTTCATTTCCGACAACCGAAAAATATCATTTCATCTCATCTTCATCAGTATTTAGGGGTATCCTAATATTTGCTCAGAGGTATCCTCAATAGATGAAAGGAAAAATGAAAAAAAAAATACAGTTCACCAAGAAAGAAAGTTGAGGGGTATCCCGGGCTACCCCTAGTTCCCACGTAGATCCACCCCTGCCTTAAGGGTTGTTTTCCTGGTTTAGCATTCAAGGGCATTTTGGTCAACTTTAGCCCATACTTTTACGACGAAGGACTTTCAATAACATGTTTGACCAATATCGCACATTTTAGTTATAATCTTATTAAAAATCATTATGTTTCTAAGAACGCAATGACTCCAATTTAGATTAATAGGTTTACCTATTAAGGTAACCCAATGCTCAATCTTGACTTCGTTTAACTCTCATCGATCCTTAAGTTTTCAATGAGAGTTTGACCCATTGCACATACCTGGCTCGGGTCAAAGCATTGACCCATTTTAATACCTTGCCTTAATAATTGCTAATTAATAGCAACGCAAATTTCATACGTCATTTACCCCTGTGAGCATAAGACTCGACAAACAATCATTAGTCGTATTGTTAAATGGTGATATCATCACCATTTGACCCGTTGGGCCTAAACGACCAAACATTTTGTATTTATAGCAGAATGCTGTTTATTTACCTTTTCACTCATTTGACCCATTCCGGATTTTCACCATAAGGTCATATTTCTTAAATCCTTTCCTAACGCATTTAACCCATCATGGCTTACACCATAGGGTGTCTTTTAAACTTCAACTTTTATTCGTCAACACGTGACTAAATTGCCATTTTACCCGTTTACTCATTATGAGTTACACCATAAGGTAACATTTCAAAAATCTTATTGTATGTTCGTCATTTCATGACTAAATTACCGTTTACCCCTTTTTACCATTAAATGTGGTTATTCATCATTTTCACTTGTTCCGACCCGTATCATTCCGCATCGAAACATCATATTTCAAATATTATTTTATCTTATTCATAACCAATGTAATAATTTGGTATTCTATAAAAGGGTGTAAGCTTTACTTACTTGTATCCAAATATGTTTTTTTTCCTTCGTACTTGATCTGTTTGACCCGCTTCTTCCCCAAGCTTCCACCTAGCTTGTCAAGCGTCAAACTATCATTCATCATTCGCAAGGTGGTTAGATTAATCATCGTTTAACATGATTATTCCACCTTACGCATTTTATATCAAAATTATCATTCGATCGTATTATAGGTTAGTTTGACTTTTAAAAGTCAACTGCCTATTAGCATATGAAATGCACAATTAACTTCAATAACTCGTTTAGGCATTTCATCAATTACCCGGTAGGCGTTATTTTTAGGCCACCGTTTTAACTAAATTTCTAACCAAGTTCATCACATTTCCATCACTTTAACGAGTTCAAGCGATTATTAATATTAAATTAACTTAGCTCTCGATTATCAAAGCTAATTTATTCATTCATTATGCAAGAACTAAGGGTTTTCATCTATATGTAAAACCCGTTTCATCATATTACTAGACATTCCTCAGAACACCTAATATAATCAAGTTCTACATACCTACTAGTAGATAACACGATTTCAAACATCTATTTACATGAACATAATCACCAATTTCGTAATAACATACAAAACCCATTTCAAGTCATGTATGAACATGCACTTAAACTTATAAATTGTTCGAGTATCTTGCTTTTACTATCATGTATGATGATTCTAAGCACATGTATATCATCAACTTCATCATGTAATCAAAACCCACTTCATAATCTACTTGCTAATCATTTACAAGTAACTTTACATCAAGTATTTTCATAATTTCGTTATATCTAACGAAATTAAGCATACATAAACACTCCATTTCATCTTTGCATCATAATCCAACAATCTATTTGCAAGTAACCTACTTGTCTCAAATTTTAACTTTCACCAATCTAGGTTTTAAGACATACCTTATGATCCCCTTGTCTAGGTGATCGTTAATATATATTCAAGCACGAATTTGAGCTTCAATTTCCCTTTCAATTTGATGATTCATGGATGAACTAGGGTTTCCCTAGTCTCCACCTCCTAATGATCGATCTACACACACACACACTATGTGTGTGTTGTGTGTTAATTTTGTTTTATAAAACATTTCCCTTTTTACAACTTTGGTCCCACAATTTTAGTTTAGGCATTAGATAAGGCTACTACTCATTGTTTTATTTTCTATATACATGTTACTTAACTAGGTTAATTTGTTCCTAGATATTTTGTTTACGAGTTAAGTTTTACCACTAACGATACTTTACCCGCTCTTTAATATTAATATGGTTTGATTACCAAACCGGTTTTGGGGGTGTTACAGTGACCATACTCTTGATCTGAGGCGTCAATTCGTGGAGTTCAAGTAAACGAGAAAAGTGGGAAAAGTACAGACCAAACATTCAACGCTTCAATAACTAACTTAGAGACGTATGCACTAACACATAACATTCTTAGTCAATTATCCAGACGTTCAGATAAGTGTTCAGGCAACACTCAAGATCACCGCTATGACTCCTATAGATTGTTTAATTCCCAATTATGTCGGATAATGGGCAAGAATCATTTTACACTTTCTAAGCCTCACTAGGACTCACATGCACCCCAAATTATTATTACGTGTGCACCCTGGATAATAACGTGATTTGCGTGTTCATCTCAGTTCCTCTCAACTTGCATCAAATAATCCTCAGATTCAAGTGTTAAAAGCTAAGATGTGACAACACGCAACTTTAGGTTACTAGTTTAATGTAACACCTCGTAAAATCACGTCTAATAATGTATTGACACGTGTAATAAACCCTAATAAAGTCAAACGTTGAATTTGAGGGACTAATTTTGCGAAAAATCAAAAACTTTGATTATAGAAGGACTGGAAATGTTAACATGCTTATTATAAGCCTCTGAATAACGTTACACGGTAATCATGTTCACAAATGAGCCACTTGTTGATCAAGAGTAGCCGTTTACGTAATTAATTGAAAGTTTGCGCGATGGAGGGTAAAAAGCGTCAACATATTAATTCTTACCTCTAAGTGACCTTTTAACAAACCGAGAGCTTCATGATAATTGATTATACTCTCGGGAATGCCTAATATTGGCCATTTAGGGCTTTTATGCCTATAAGTAAAGTTACGCGCAACTTTGCAAGTTAGAGGGACTAAAAGTATCAATATGTTTAATTATACCTCTGAATGACCTTTTTACGAACCCAAAGCATCGCGATGTTTAATAATACTCTCAAGAGTGCCTAACATGGATTAGATAAGGCTTCGATGCAATTAAACGAAGATATACGCAAGTTTGCGCATTAGAGGGACCCAAAAGCGTCAACTTTTGAATCTACACCTTTTGGTGACCATTTAAGCAAACTATAGCGTAGTAATATTTAAACACATGCTTGGGAATACCCATTATGGGCCATGGAAGGCTTGGATATCATCAAATGACATTTCGCGCTACTTTATGCGATTTAAGGGACTATTTACGTCAAATTGCAAAAGTATACCGATTCGTATGGTATCAAACCTTCTGGAATATGATCATAAGTTAAACATGCCCTAAATATCCTTTACATAGCTTAGAAATAGTCTTAGAGGTGTTTGTTGCGCAAAAATAAACTTATTTGATCAACAGGGACTACAAGCGTCAAAAAGTGCATAAGTTTGCATTTTCGCGCATATCTTACGTTTTGAATATATATCCGGACATCCAAAAATTTATATAATCATTAAAATATTTTATTTTAGTGATTGGCATGATAAAATTCCATTCGTCGCTTAATTTGGATCGTTTTTGCGTTCGTTACGACTTCCGTCGTAATTAACCGAACAACGCAACCGTACGACCAAACGAGCCGACATCCGAGATGTTTTTGAGCATATTTTAAGTTCCCTATACTTTAAATTTATTTTAGAGCCTTGAAATGGGGTTAACGGGGCTTAAAAGTGCCAAAAAAATCAAGTTTTACAAGTGCAGGGACCATTTGTGAAATTTCTGGCAGATACATTGAACTTGGTCCATTTTTGAGGTTTTGATGGTTTTAACCCATGGTTTTGCACCCTATGGGCTGGTATTTGATTGTTTTACATGTTTCCATGGTATTCTAAAACCTTGGGCCCAAGTGTAAGGTCATGATTCAAGCACGGTTTACAAGGAACGATCCTAATGGTTTACCGAAATCTATATAAACCCAACACCTTCATTCTCATTCCTCATAATCTGATTCAAATAGCTCTAAGTTGGGGTTTAAGACTTCATACCTGAGCAATTTGAATCAAGATCTTCCTAGCTTGGACCCTTTGTAAGCTTCTTTCGTTCTTTTATGCGTTTTTTAAGCGGGAAAGTCAAACAGTGTTTGACTTTCTGCTTTGACCAGTCAATGGTCAACACGAAGTTCGTTTGAACTACATAACGTGAGCGTAATCACGATGGTTATAGTCTCTTGTGACTATACCTACTGATTAGCACATTATTTAGGCTTAGTGACGAGTCATAGTTTCGGTCAAAATGCTCGTTTATGCGTATTTTGCAACCAAACTATTTTTGGGTATAAAGAGCCTTTGTCTTGATATCAAACTTGTTTTCTAACTTCGTTAAACATGTTTTAACATGTTTAACTCGTCACTTTAGGTTTAGTGCTTATGTAGGGTCGTAAGATAAGCGGTCTAAACAACCGCTTAAACTTTCGAACTAGACCCGTTTGGTCGATCATTTGGATCCGACCAAACACAATAGGTGACCATAGTTGTATAGGGAATAACCTTCCGAGGTTATACCTTATGGTCACTTCGTTTAGTTAGTTGTATGATAGGTAGTTTATATGCCATAGGTAAATAACCAAAATACCCCTACGGGGCTTAATTTGAGTTTAAATTTGTTTTGGGCATATTGGAAGGTATCCTACTGATATCATAACATATTTAAGTCATATTAACTTAGGAAACCTGTTCATGACTAATTTGGTTACCCGTTATGCATTTATCGCATTCGGTACGGGTTTTGTAACTAGTTTGCATAAATTAACCGAAACGGGTCAAACCTTATCATTTTTACTTCAAAATCCAGAATGTGTTTAGTTTACCCATATTATACAAGTCTTCAAACTTGTCGGGTCTAAACCACACTCTAATCCGGTCTTCGCTTAATCTTGCGTTTGAACCGTATACCTTTCTTTAAAACTAACCGGTCTAAGTTTAACTTAAGTAAGACCCGTTAGGAATCTAATAGGTTAATTAAAACCTTCGTTCCAGATTTAGGAGACCAGTAAAAGATACTTGCACTTGCTGATTTGTACGGCTGGGATAAATTTATATAATTTGCTCAGGCAAATACTTTTAACTTATTTTCCCTTATACGGGCTTGGGGTACGGTATATAAAATACCGCTTGGTCGGGCCTTGAATTGTTAATCATATGAAGGTTAATTTATTGAGATGACCCTTTTAATTTGTTTTGTTTGTTTAAAGCCTTTGGGGGGTTAATGACCATGTCCCGGATATCCTTGGCATCATTCATTGAAATGGCCACGACCTAAGCACGGGGTGTAGGCATACACCTGCCGGTGCGTATATAAAAAGATATAACCGCCTGTTCGAGAATAACTCACCGCGAGATTATATTATGTGGTGTGTCAATTAATCTTTAACCCGGTTTTCAGCCCGGGCTACTGAATGTATAATAAACACGTAATTCTTTAACAAGTTTATTTTTAAATAATTATCCCAAGTTATAAAAGATATTTTGTGCCTTGTGCATTCAAATCAATTTTTTTAAACATTTTCAAAATGAGTCGGTTAATTGTATTTACCAGTGAAAACTGACGTATTTTCCAAAAAGGTTAAGTGCAGGTATTAATCGGAATAGGCTGGCTACTCCTAGCATCAATAAAGAGTCTTGCAAGCTTAGATGTTTATAAATCTGCTGAACAGCGTTTCTTTTAACTTTGATCCGCCTGTGGATCCTTTACAACCGTTTTTGTAATAAATGATATTACTTCCATTCGGTTTGTAATGTTTATATCTTTCGACTTCCGCTGTGTTTATAATCTGTGATAATTGTCTATGATGATATCAACTACGTCACGATACTCCCCACCAGGCCGACCGGTAATACGTGGAAATATCGGGGTGTGACAGGTTGGTATTAGAGCCAAAGTTTGACTGAATTAAACACTAGCCCTTAGTGTTTAATCTCAAATGACACAGTAGCACATTCCTTAGATCTTCTGAGTCGAGACTAAACATAGGAATGCTCTCATCCCTATTAAGTAAACATTGCTTTCGATTTTATGTATTTTGAATATATCGCCAGGCAAGGAAGCTGTCGATGGAAATTCTCCACATCCAAAGCCTAGAAAGGCCAAGCTTCGTAGCACGGCTAGGATAAGCGTACAACTAGTTGGAGGAAAGACCTTTATGAATCTATTCCCAAAAACCAAACTTATTTAAACCCTTATCCAGACTACTGAGTCCATACCAGAAGGTCCCTGAGGCTCCCATATTAAAGATGATACATGTAGGTGTCATTAAACCCTATTTCTTACCTCCGAGTTTTCAAATTTCAAACTTAGACTATACTAGTCAAAACCTAATCTGTAATCCATATCATTCCTTTAATCACTGAATCCTTGGATTCTACTTCTGCAATGGGTCCTGATTTGAAATATTATTTATTCACTAAAATCTTCAGAGTCGCTACTGCGTACGACAAATAAAGATGAAGAAAAAATCAGAATAAGTGAAAGAAGATATTAGAAGACCCTCCTTCCATCATACTTCATTTCATTTACGTCCCTGTTTGGGCATTTAATTATTGTAGTCCTTCGTGGACATATTAATTCATCAAAGTCCTTATAGACTTACCTCTTTTGATAAGACCCCATAAATATATACGTCTACCTATTGAAAATCCCTTTGAGGATATTATCTTTTAATAATAGTCCCTTCGAGGACATTATACTTCAAATAGTCTTTTCATGGACATTATACCCTATTATATTCCATACGTGGACACGAGATTTCATTATAGTCCCTTAGTGGACATGATATTTCATCACAACCTTTGTAGACCTGATATTTTATTATAGTCCTTTCATGGGCAAACTATTTTAATATAGTCCTTATACGGACATATGATATTTTTATAGTCCCTAGCCGGACTTATAATTTTCTTTTAAGTCCTCTATGGACAAGTATGATATTAAAAGTCCTGTTTGAGGCACTATGGTAAAATTTCCTAATGATTTATTGGGAGTTTTGAAAAAAAAAATTATATAGGTACTCATATCGTCCTTTATCAATCATTAGTATGAATTTTATTCGAACTTTATCGATCAGCTAAAAAATTTCAAAAGGTCTTCTTAATGGTTTACCCCTGCCAAGTGGCAAGTCCACATTAATTGGTCAAAACTTTCGGTAGTTAAGGATAATTATTCCTTCTACTATGATAGTTAAAGGAGTTACCCCTCCTATCCAAAGGTGGCGAACTATGTTCAAGCTTCCAAGCCTATATGATCAATGCGATCATGGTAATGTTGTGTGACCATTAAGACAAATTAATCCTTGTTGACATCTAAGAACATGTTAACGTTCCTGGCAGTGTGACTTGAGAAACCACGCCAGCCGTCAAGGTATTTTGGACTATGTCCAAGCCTTAAAGCCTATAGGATCGAATTTGATCTTGGCAAGTATAATCAATGTGATGATCAAAATGTAAACATCCGTATGTGATGAAGTGCCTATGGGCTAAATTTGTTGTCTGATAAAGACAATGACAGTAGTGGTCTATGACTCCTGTCTAAGAATATTGTACTACGTCCAAGCATAATAGTCTATATGATCATTACGATCATGAGTAATATCGTATAAATACGATGATCACATTATTTGACATCCTTTAGAGATGTTTTCACCTACGGGCCATATTATATTGTCCATTGTGACAAGGACAGTGGTGATCTCCTATGATTCCCTGTCCAAGGTAGTGAGCTATGCTCAAACCACATAGTCTATATGATCAATGCGATCAAGACTAATATTATCAAAAAGATGATAATGTGTAAATATCCTTAATAATATTTCGCCTACGGGCTATGTATAATATATTGTCCATTAGTGACATTGACATTGTGATCCTTCTGATCCCATGTCCAAGGTAGTGAGTTATGCTCAAGCCTAATAGTCGATGTATGATCAGTGCGATCATGACTAATATCAACTGATACGGTGATCGTATTATTTTATAGGATATTTGAAGTTCAGGCTTAGGCCTTCCTATCTTCATAGTAAGATTTTAAGAAATACTTACGACCCGATGGTTATAATTTATGCATAAATTTTCGGTGCTTAGATAACAAAACTAGAGTAATACAATAAGCACATGGTGGATACGCCGCTGGTACTTCCTATATATAAGTGTGTTCATTGTATTACCCTTGGTGGCGTTATCATGAGTCACCATTAGAGATTATGCCGCCTACGGGCTATATACTATGTTGTCCATTAGAGACACTGACATGTGTGACCGTTATGGTCCATCGTCAAAGGTGATGGGCAATGCCCAAGCCTTATAGTCTATAAGATTGATGAGATCATGACTAATATACTAAATTGCGATAATTATATATATACACATATGTGTATATATATAAACATTCATTAGTAATGTCCCATGACTTGCCTATGTGCCAAAATGAATCATCGTTCAAGGACGATGACAGTTGTAGTCTATGACTCCCTGTCTAAAGGTGAAGAACTACGTTCGAACCTTAAAGTCCCTAATCTAATAAGATCGCGACTTATAAATTAATGTCCTCCGTGACAGGCTTTTGTTGCCATATCTTATAATGTCCTTTGCGACAAGGCCTTCGTGCCATATGATTATTATATCATTCAAGACGAACTCATGCTTCATATTGTAAAAGCCATTGTGGCAAGCCTTCGAGCTATCTAAAATCATCAATATGACAAAGACAGTTGTGACATTGTGATCTCCTGTCAAAAGGGTAATGGACTCAGTCCAAACCTTAATTTCCATTGATGGATCTTTTGCGACCTAGGCTAAGTAAATTGATATACATTCAAATGACATTCAATAGGAATGTTCATGCCCCATTAGCCGGTAAGGTTTAAGGATACCATGGCTAATGTATGTTGGTCGTCAGGACGATAATTAGCTATAGAAATGCAATTAAGCAATTGTTTAATTTTGGTGTTTAGTGCCAAGCTTCAAGTATGGCAAACTTGAATGAGACACATAACAATCGCAACACCGATGGTGCGACAAATGCTATGATGCAACAGAGGTGAATCTTAAGGTTAATGGAGTTAATCTCCAAGCTGTGATTGATGCAGCTGTTAGAAAGGCTATGAGAAAGGATCTGAAAAGGTTCGAAAAGCCGAATGCCACTTGCTCTAAATCATATTTCCCTGCTCATGAGAAGAGTTCTGCTTACACTTCGAATGCGAAGGACAAACCAAATAAGATGACATATAGCAAGGAGCCCCGTTCCTCTAAAGGATGTACTTAAAAGTACTTTATCTCTTGTAAGTCAAGAGACTTAAATGGCGAGAAAGGGAGCCATTGATTTCGTAAAGTTGTTGAATGAAATGGAAACCATTATGGACATCAGCTATTGTGCTGAGAAAGACATGGTGAGATATGTATCACAGTCATTCAAGGGTGATGCCCTTAATTAGTGAGGACGTTAATAAAGTCCACAGGAAAGATACCCTCATACAATATAGGATGATCCAAGTTTATGGACTCATCAGAAAAACCGGTTGTCTGCGACACGGAATAGAAATGATGGAATAAGAATTTTTGACTTTCACCATGAAGGACCTAGACTGTCGACAGTATAATACAGACTATAATTTATTGTCTGGAATACTGTCCTATTCGGTTCATCCAAAATCCAAGCATAATGCACTATATATTGGTGGTTTAGCATCGGAAATAAGAAGGCATATTAAAAGCTTGCTTCTTATAAATCCATTATGGATCTACCTCAGCCACTTACATTTTATGGGTTAAGAAATAAACCGGTCAAAGCTGAGATTGCCCTAAAACTGTCAAAGAGAGTATAGCCAAGTATAGAGAGACTAAGAATAGAGGCGCTATTGAGACAGTTCATATCAAAAATGACACCAGGTACATCCCTTATTATGATGGTATTACTAAGAATCATGTTTGGATTCAGGTGCTATTGAGTCTTTCATAGACCATAAGCTTAGCAAACTTTTAGAATTATCCCATAAGAACTCCAGATATTAAGCATAAGGTAAGACTTGCCAAAGAAAATCATAGAGACCTTTCCTTCTATTTTCATCAAATAATCTTCATTCATAAAAATCTAAAATACTCTTTCTCCAGATCGAGTACGACAATTTATGTTACTTTATTTTGTTATCTCATTGATTTCTATCAACTGCGAATGCTAGACTATGCTTGATAAAAGAGCCATATGAGGATTGGCGTATCCTAGTGTGTTCCATAGATTGTTTCCATGCCTGATCAGTATGGAGGTTTAATGCATGGAACCATTGAGATATCCCGATGGTCATATAGTACTAGAATCGGCTAATGGTATTCAAAGAAGATACCCAATCTAGAAATGTCCAAGTAAGTGTCGCAAATTAAGGCATCCTTGCATTCGTAAAGTAAATGTGTCATTTATCTGACACGGGTATAGATAGATGAACCGGAGCTTGAGATTTGGAAAATCTCTGTAATCTCCTTGTGTCTTGATTATCTTCTCCAAAGACTACCCTGTTTACCTCCTGAGACAAGTAGAGTTAAGATTAACATCCCGCTTAGGGCTACAATATCGTGAAATCTCCGTGACGATTAGTACCTCCAACTCGGGAATAATAGAAACCCTAGTTAGATGAATTTTAAGATAAAGGTTCTTAAAGCCTAATTCGTAATTCTAAGAGTTTCAATATTATTAGTTAGGAAAGACGGTTCTCTTGCTTATGCATTGGTTACCGCAACCCTATTTAGGCAACAATTAAGAAACGCCATCAGCTGCCCAGGATCGTCGATTTGTTCGACTAACCGTAAGGATTTGCTATTCCTTAAGATTGGTTTTAGGCAGTAGTTGGAATAACCATCTCACCTTAAGTGAGTTTCTCTATAATAGTTGTGATAAGTATCAAGGCTGCTCCTTTGGAGACCTTGTATAGATGGGATGTTAGACATCTGTTATTGGACAGAAGTTGGTAAGTCCAATTATCAGGATCTGAAAGTTGCCTTGGAAACAACGAATAAGATCATACAAATTCATAATCATCTAAAAGTTGCCAGTAATCGGCGGAAAAATCAAGGATTGATGAAAGTCACAACCCTCTTGAATCCTTAATAAGGAATAAGGTTCAATTGAAGGTATCACCCTAAGAAGGGTGTGCTGAATTTTCAATTTATAGGGCTAGTTAAGTTCTGATATATAGAATCATTTGAGGAAATCGAATATATCAAGATTGGTAAGCTATAAGCTAAAACTTACCTGAGGAGCTTGATGGAAATCAATATGTTCCACAACTGTGTTCTAAAGATATGTATAGACAATAAGTCAAGAAGCATTGTCACATAAGGATATGCAGACTAATGAAAATTTATGGTTTGATGAGAAACCTGGGTAGATTAAGAATCGAAAGGTTAAGAAACTCCGAAAGAAAGTACGTACCTATTGTATAGGTCAACTGAGATGCCCGTAGAGGCCCAAATATGCTATGGAGGATAAGTCCATGATACGTCGGAAAGTACTTCCACTACTTTAGCAAATCTCGAGGTCGAGATTTCTTTTAATAAGGGGGTGAGGATGTAACACCTCGTAAAATCACGTCCAATAATGTATTGACACGTGTAATAAACCCTAATAAAGTCAAACATTGAATTTGAGGGACTAATTTTGTGAAAAATCAAAAAAATTGATTATAGAAGGACTGGAAATGTTAACATGCTTATTATAAGCCTCTGAATAACGTTACACGGTAATCATGTTCACAAATGAGCCACTTGTTGATCAAGAGTAGCCGTTTGCTTAATTAATTGAAAGTTTGCGCGATGAAGGGTTAAAAGCGTCAACATGTTAATTCTTACCCCCGAGTGACCTTTTAACAAACCGAGAGCTTCATGATAGTTGATTATACTCTCGGGAATGCCTAATATTGGCCATTAAGGGCTTTTATGCCTATAAGTAAAGTTACACGCAACTTTGCAAGTTAGAGGGACTAAAAGTGTCAATATGTTTAATTATACCTCTGAATGACCTTTTTACGAACCCGAAGCATCGCGATGTTTAATAACACTCTCAAGAGTGCCTAACATGGATTAGATAAAGCTTCGATGCAATTAAACGATGATATACGCAAGTTTGCGCATTAGAGGGACCCAAAAGCGTCAAATTTTGAATCTACACCTTTTGGTAACCATTTAAGAAAACAAGAGCATAGTAATATTTAAACACATGCTTAAGAATACCCATTATGGGCCATGGAAGGCGTGGATATCATCAAATGACATTTCGCGCTACTTTGTGCGATTTAAGGGACTATTTACGTCAAACTTCAAAAGTATACCGATTCGTATGGTATCGAACCTTCTGGAATATGATCATAAGTTAAATATGCCCTAAATATCCTTTACATAGCTTAGAAATAGGCTTAGAGGTGTTTGGTGCGCAAAAATAAACTTATTTGATCAACAGGGACTAAAAGCTTCAAAAAGTGCATAAGTTTGCATTTTCGCGCATATCTTACGTTCTGAATATATATCCGGACTTCCAAAAATTTATATAATCATTAAAATATTTTATTTTAACGATTGGCATGATAAAATTCCATTCGTCGCTTAATTTGGATCATTTTTGCGTTCGTTACGACTTCCGTCGTAATTAACCGAACAACGCAACCGTACGACCAAACGAGCAGACATCCGAGATGTTTTTGAGCATATTTTAAGTTCCCTATACTTTAACTTTATTTTAGAGCCTTGAAATGGGGTTAACGGGGCTTAAAAGTGCCAAAAAAATCAAGTTTTACAAGTGCAGGGACCATTTTTGAAATTTCTGGCAGTTATATTGAACTTGGTCCATTTTTTAGGTTTTGATGGTTTTAACCCATGGTTTTGCACCCTATGGGCTGGTATTTGATGGTTTTACATGTTCCCATGGTATTCTAAAACCTTGGGCCCAAGTGTAAGGTCATGGTATTCAAGCACGGTTTACGAGGAACGATCCTAACGGTTTATCGAAATCTATATAAACCCAACACCTTCATTCTCATTCCTCACAATCTGATTCAAATAGCTCTAATTTGGGGTTTAACACTTCATACCTGAGCAATTTGAATCAAGATCTTCCTAGCTTGGACCCTTTGTAAGCTTCTTTCGTTCTTTTATGTGTTTTTAAGCGGGAAAGTCAAACAGTGTTTGACTTTCCGCTTTGACCAGTCAATGGTCAACACAAAGTTCGTTTGAACTTCATAACGTGAGCGTAATCACGATGGTTATAGTCTCTTGTGACTATACCTACTGATTAGCACGTTATTTAGGCTTAGTGACGAGTCATAGTTTCGGTCAAAATGCGTGTTTATGCGTATTTTGCAACCAAACTATTTTTGGATATAAAGATCCTTTGTCTTGATATCAAACTTGTTTTCTAACTTCGTTAAACATGTTTTAACATGTTTAACTCGTCACTTTAGGTTTAGTGCTTATGTAGGGTCGTAAGATAAGCGGTCTAAACAACCGCTTAGACTTTCGAACTAGACCCGTTTGGTCGATCATTAGGATCCGATCAAACACAATAGGTGACCATAGTTGTATAGGGAATAACCTTCCAAGGTTATACCTTATGGTCACTTCGTTTAGTTAGTTGTATGATAGGTAGTTTATATGCCTTAGGTAAATGACCAAAATACCCCTACGGGGCTTAATTTGAGTTTAAATTTGTTTTGGGCATATTGGAAGGTATCCTACTGATATCACAACATATTTAAGGCATATTAACTTAGAAAACCTGTTCATGACTCATTTGGTTACCCGTTATGCATTTATCGCATTCGGTACGGGTTATGTAACTGGTTTGCATAAATTAACCGAAACGGGTCAAACCTTATCATTTTTACTTCAAAATCCAGAATATGTTTAGTTTACCCATATTATACAAGTCTCCAAACTTGTTGGGTCTAAACCACACTCTAATCCGGTCTTCGCTTAATCTTGCATTTGAACCGTATACTTTTCTTTAAAACTAACCGGTCTAAGTTTAACTTAAGTAAAACCCGTTAGGAATCTAATAGGTTAATTAAAACCTTCGTTCCAGATTTAGGAGACCAGTAAAGGTACTTGCACTTGCTGATTTGTACAGCTGGGATAAATTTATATAATTTGCTCAGGTAAATACTTTTAACTTATTTTCCCTTATACGGGCTTGGGGTACGGTATATAAAATACCGCTTGGTCGGGCATTGAATTGTTAATCATATGAAGGTTAATTTATTGAGATGACCCGTTTAATCTGTTTTGTTTGTTTAAAGCCTTTGGGGGGTTAATGACTAGGGCTGTAAACAAACCAAACGTTCGGCGAACAGTTCGTGAACCGTTCGGCGGGAAGTTCGTTTGTGTTCGTTCGTTTATTAAACAAACGAACATGAACAAGAAATTTCGTTCGTTTAGTTAAATGAACAAACATGAACAGAGGCCGCGTTCGTTCGTTTATGTTCGTGAACGTTCGGTAACGTGTTCACTTGTGTTCGATAGTTCATTAGTGTTTTTAGTTTTTATATTTATTTAAAATATATCAAAATTCTGACAAATTAAATATCTAATAAGTGTGAGTGTATTATATATTCTGTTCATAAACTATTATTTGTGTTCGTTTGTTTCCATTTGTGTTCATTAACATTAATTTGTGCTTATTTGTGTTCGTCAACATTCGTTGCCTAAAATTAACAAACAAACACAAACGAACACGAACAAGTTCATTTCCTTAACAAACGAACACAAACATAAAATCTCGTTCGATAAGTGTCCGTGAACGGTTCGTGAACACGTATATTTTTTAACAAACGAACACGAACAAGGTCTTGTTCGTGTTCGTTTGGTTCGTTTACAGCCCTATTAATGACCATGTCCCGGATATACTTGGCATCATTCATTGAAATGGCCACGACCTAAGCACGGGGTGTAGGCATACACCTGCCGGTGCGTATATAAAAAGATATAACTGCCTGTTCGAGAATAACTCGCCGCGGGATTATATTATGTGGTGTGTCAATTAATCTTTAACCCGGTTTTCAGCCCGGGCTACTGAACGTATAATAAACACGTAATTTTTTTACAAGTTTATTTTTAAATAATTATCCCAAGTTATAAAAGATATTTTGTGCCTTGTGCATTCAAATCAATTTTTTTAAACATTTTCAAAATAAGTCAGTTAATTGTATTTACCAGTGAAAACTGACGTATTTTCCAAAAAGGTTAAGTTCAGGTATTAATCGGAATAGGCTGGCTACTCCTAGCATCAATAAAGAGTCTTGCAAGCTTAGATGTTTATAAATCTGCTGAACAATGTTTCCTTTAACTTTGATCCGCCTATGGATCCTTTACAACCGTTTTTGTAATAAATGATTTTACTTCCATTCGGTTTGTAATGTTTATATCTTTCGACTTCTGCTGTGTATATAATCTGTGATAAATTGTCTATGATGATATCAACTACGTCACGATACTCCCCACCGGGCCCACCGGTAATACGTGGAAATATCGGGGTGTGACATTTAACCTAACCACAGTTAATTAAATCATACATTCATAGCACTGCATTTAACTAGGGTTAATTAAATGAATCTACGTTGGTAATTCGGGAAATTACCGGAACACATATGTGATAACTCTTGAACGTTGGTAACTAACGCGAGTAATAAATTATAAACGGATGGTTTATACGAAACCTATGTGCTGCATAACAAATACGTGAACTATATGCTCTAATTGTAAATTACATGATAATATGTGGTTGTTGTGTAAAAGTAATATTAGTAGGGGGTGTTTAGTGTATTGTGAAACTTTAAAGACTACTCAAACCCTAAAACCACCCACAAACTCACAGTACGACATTTCCATCATTTCCTAATCATCTCTAATCATCCCTAATCTTCTTCAATCCTTTGGCTTCACAAGTTCACACACGGCAATCTTTGATCTCCAATACATCTCGAGTTAATCAAGATGTAAGTGTTTATGATTACATGTTACATTGTTAATCTTGTTCGTTTGATTCATACAAACCCTAGATGATCCAAACAATTGATTGTGTGTGATTGCTTATGCCAATGAATATGTGAGTGCTTAGACAAATGTGTACAATGATTGTTTGTTGTTTGTGGTATGATATCACTGTTAGATTGTTTGATTTAATGCTTGACATGGTGGATTTCTGTACAATTGGGGGTTTCTGTTCTTAGAAACCTTGAAGAATGAAAATTCTGATTGTTCTCAGACTTTGTGAAGTCACAAAGTGTAATGTCCGTATTTGTTATTTAGTTTATGTCAGCACTTGTTGTTTTTATAAAACGCCGGCATTTGTGAATTATGATAATGTCCGCATATGTTAAAGGGTTTAAATGTCCAAACTTGTTAAAATGATAAAGATCCGAATTTAATTTGTAATTTATGGTCCACATATATATTATCCTATCTGCATTTGATGTTGATTAAAACAATCCACATTTGATTTAATGAGGTCCGAATTTATGGTTGGTAACAGGATCCGAACTTAATCAATCCTAAAGGGTCCGGACTTAAAAGGTTGTAAAGGGTCAGCACATGTCAAGCATAATGGTCTGTATTTATTCAACTTTATGTCTGAGTTGAATTACAAGGTGTCCAAATATATATTTATGTGTCTGAATTTATATCTATTATTATATGTATCCACGTTTTCTTTTTTTCTTTTTCTAGGAGTTCGAACTTATGAGCTAAAAGTAATTAGAACTTATGTTTGTTAAATAGTCCGAGTAAATTGAGTGTGCTTAGCGGGCCAGTCTGGCCGATTACATGGCTAAAAAAAAAGAAAAGGAAATTCTTGTATATAGTATATATTTTAAGAATTTCTTGATATTGCAAATAAATGGCTAATGATATACGTTAGATTGTAGAGTCCACATTAGGTATATAGCATAGTTTTGAATTTAATGTGTGCATGTGATATGATGATGATATTTCAAATTTATTATAAAGAATTAGAAGGTAGATATATTAATATGTGTTGATGCAACAAATACAAGACCAACGGTAGTAGCTGGGCTGGTTAGGCAAAAGGGTTGAAGGGTTCAACTTTTGCCTTCCGTTGTCGATGACAAGTACTCCCGGCAATCCATAACGGCAAATGATGTTCTCCCAGACAAAGTCAATGACTTGCTTTCCTGTGATCTTAGCAAGTGGTTTGACCTCAGGCCACTTGGTGAAATAATCTACTGCCACCAACAAGAATTTTACCCCTCCTTTGCTTGGGGGAAATGGACCAACAATGTCCATTCCCCATTTATGGAATGGCCATGCCGAGGTTATCGGGACTAAATTATGCTTGGGACTTTTTGGGATCGGTGCATGGATCTGGCAAGCATCACATTTCTTCAATTCTTCGGCTGTATCGCGATGCATTGAAGGCCAGAAATATCCGAGGTTCATGAGCTTTGCAACTACCGACCTAGCTCCAAAGTGAGCTCCGCATACACCTTCATGAATTTCCTTGATCAAATACTTACTTTGCTCGGGACCGACACATCTTAGCAAGGGAGCAAGGTAACCCTTTTTGTAAAGGGTTTCTCCTTGTAGTATGTATTGCCTTGCCTTGATTTCAACCCTTTTAGCTTCCACTTGATCATTGGGTAATTCATCATTTTTGAGGAACTTTTTTATGGGAGTCATCCAGTTTGGATCTTCTTCGGTAACCACGTCTTGAACCTCCAATTCATTAATGGATGGGGACTTCAACACTTCTACCAGTACCTTCTTGGTGAGGTGGGCAAAAGTGAGAGATGCAAGCTTACTTAGGGCATCAGCCTTTTTGTTTTGAGATCTGGGGATCTGTTTGATGTTACACGCTTGGAAGGTACTCATCAGTTCCTTGGATTTTTCTCTGTATTTTTTCATGTTGGGCTCTTTAGCTATGTAGCTGTCATTCACTTGGCTTGAGACCAGCAACGAATCCGTGAACACTTCAAGCTTTTCAACCTTCATTTCTTTGGCCAGCCTTAGGCCGGCTATTAGTGCTTCGTATTCAGCCTCGTTATTGGTGGTCTGAAAATCAAAGCGGAGAGCATATGTGAATTCCAAACCTTTTGGGTTGATCAAAATTAACCCAGCCCCTGATCCTTCAACGCTTGAAGCCCCGTCGGTAAAAAGCTTCCAGGCTTCAGGGTTGGAGGGTTCAGTGGTGGTAGTGTTTACTTCAGTGGCTGTTTGGTTTGGGACTTCCACAATGAAATCAGCCAAAACTTGGGCCTTGATAGCTTTTCTTGGGACATAGGTGATGTTATGTTCACCCAGTTCTATGGCCCATTTGGCTAATCGCCCCGAGTTTTCAGGTTTTTCAAGCACACTCTTAATAGGTTGGTCGGTGACCACTTGTATGGGGTGTGCTTGGAAGTACCTTCGAAGCCTCCTAGCTGTTTGAACTAGGGCTAGGGCAAGTTTTTCAAGGGGAGGATATTTCGTTTAAGCTAATTTTAAAGTTTTGCTGAAAAAATAAACGGGTACCTGGGCCTTGTCTCGCTCAATGGTGAGGACTGCACTGATGGCCTCGTCCGTGATTGAGAGGTACACCGATATTAACTCCCCGGTTTTTGGTGCCGCAATGTCTGGTAGGGAAGCTAGATGTTGCTTCATCTGGTTGAAAGCTTCTTCAGCTTCTTCAGTCCATTCGAAATCCTTCTTATCTGAGCAGTTCTTGAGCGTTTTGTAAAAGGGCAGAGATCTTTCGGCCAACTTTGAGGTAAAACGCTTCAAGGCTGCAAGCTTCCCGTTCAAGCTTTCAACCTCCTTCTTGGTCTTCGGTGGCTTGGTTTCAAGGACGGCTTTCACATTGTTAGGGTTGGCCTTGATGCTTTGTTTTCCAACAATGTGACCCAAGAATTTTCCTTCCTCGAATCCAAATGAACACTTTTCCGGATTAAGCTTCATGTTAACCTTTCTGAGGTTCTTGAAAGTTTCTTGAATATCATCGAGCATTTGATATTCCGTCTTGCTTTTAATAACCAAGTCATCGACATATGCCTCCATGTTTTTGCCAATTTGGCTTTCGAAGGCTTTGTCAACGAGCCGTTGATAGGTTGCTCCGGCATTTTTGAGGCCGAAAGGCATCTTTTGATAACAAAAGATCCCTTTGTCCATGTGAAAGGCTGTCTTTTCCTCATCCTCTTTCTTCATGAGGATTTGGTGATAACCTTTGTATGCATCAAGAAAGCATTTGAACGAGTAACCTGTGAGGGAGTCAACCTTGAGATCAATTTCCGGTAGTGGATAGCAATCCTTAGGGCAAGCTTTGTTAAGATCCTTAAAGTCTATGCACATCCTCCAAGAGTTGTCTGGCTTCTTGACCATAACCGGGTTTGCAACCCATGACTGGTACTTGACTTCTCGGAGAATACCGGCCGACACAAGCTTTTCAACCTCTTGGCAGGCTGCCAGACTTCTCTCGAATGCCAAGCTTCTTTTCTTTTGGACCACAGGCTTGACATCCGGTGGTATTCTCAACTCATGCTCGGCAATTTCCCGAGGGATCCCGGTCATATCTTCTGGACACCAAGCGAATACATCGCTGTAGTGTGTTTGCAATTTTTCAAGGTATGAAAGGGTCTTTTGAGAAAGGTCTGGATTGACCCTTATTCTTTGTTCAGGGTACTTAGGGTTTATGACCAACCTTTGCCTGTCTTCTTCACGGTTTGAGCTTTCACCTTCAACCATGTAGGCTTCCTGAGAGGGTTGAAGGGTTGCTATGCCCCTCTCGGTGGGAAATTTGACTGTGCCATGGCCAACAGACACGGCCATGTAAAATGCACACTGTCCTGGTCTTCCAATGATCACATCATAGCTTGAGGGGATGTTGATAACCACAAAGGTGAGTGGTTGGGTTCTTTCTTTTAAACCTTCACTGAAACGAACATTAAGTGTCAGTTGCCCTAAAGGCTTGAGGGGTATGTCGGCGATACCTTTTATAGAGGTTCCAGAGGGTTGAAGCTTTGAACGTTCTTCATTGCTCAAACGGTTGAAGAATTTTTCGAACATGATTTCAGTGGCTGCCCCCGTGTCTATGTATGCCCTATATGTTTGCAATGTTCCCACGGTAGCTTCTACCACAAGAGGGTTAGAGAGAGGGTCTTTCTCCGTTGGGGGGAAGCAAACACACTGAAGCTCCCAAGCTTCCAACCGCTGTCTTTTATGAGGAACCCTTCCATCGAAATCCACCATATTGACTTCCTTACCCTTTCCTTCAGCCATTTTGTCCCGGACTCCCTTTACCAAATGAGCGAGTTCTCCGGACTTAACAGCCTCTTCTATTCTTTTCTTGAGTTGGAAGCAATCATTGGTGTGGTGACCTTTTTCTTCGTGAAACTCGCAGTATTGGGTGGAGTTCTCGTTCTTCCTGCTCTTGGGGAGAGGCCTAGGAGGCCTAAAGTTTTGTTTAACTTCTTCTGTTGCAAGGATTTCTTGAGGGGTCTTTGTGAGGGGTGTGAAACTTATGCCTTTTTCCCTGCTTGAAGGGTTCCGACCTTCAGACCTTCGAGGGTCTGAACCCTTTGACCGCCTGTCATAGGAGTTGAAGTTCCCCCTTTTTCTAGCTGGGCTACTGCTTCGCCAGCCGTATCCCCTTTTTCTTTGTTCTTTAATGTCTACTGCCTCCTCTTCCCGGATGTGAGCTTCAGCCCTTTCGAGAGCCTCTTCCAGGGTCTTGGGCAGGGATTTGTTGAAATCTCTTGTGAGATATTTAGAGGTGATGGCGTTCATGAAACCGTCCACTCTCATTTTCTCGTCTGCCCCTACATAAGTCAGACCTTCCTTCTTGTATCGTTCAATGAATGCATGAAGACTTTCATCATCACGTTGTTTTATTTGGAAAATCACTGTTGCGTCTTTGACATATCGCCTTTGTTGGGAGAAATTGGCCAGAAAACCCTTGCTAAGGTCGTCAAAGCTTCGAACGCTTTGAGCAGGTAAGTCGTTGAACCAGATCCTGGCGGATCCAACAAGAGTTTGCATGAACATTAGACAACATTCAGCGTTTGACCATTTCTCTATCCGGGCTGCACCGGTGAAGATCTGAAGATGGTCCTCAGGATCTTCGGTCCCATCATACGTCCTGATGTGGGACGGCATCTTAATCTTTGATTGGAAATCATAATCGGCTATCTGCCTTGAAAAGCACGAAAGGTTACTGGGCTTGTATGGTTTAGCCAAGTCTTCTTCAGCTCTTGCATCCATATTGTTGCCATTGCCGTCATTTCCCTGGGTGGCTAGCACTTGATTAATGAAGTGTTGCCACGGGAAGTTGGCCATCATCTGGGTCATCATATTGGGCATCAGGTTGAAACCTTGAAGGCTTCCTGGGCCAACTGAGTAGTTTATTCCGAGTGGAGCGCTCATAACAGCACTTCGTGCTAAAGGGAGCACGGACAGAGCTTGCTCCCACGTGGTTGTTATAGATGCTGGATAGCTTGTTACCGGGGACTGTAGGAGCTGATCAAGGGTTAGCTCATATCCCAAAGGAGCACCACTAGTAATTGGTTGGGAAGAGAAGATAGGATGCACCGTAGGATTTGTCATAGTGGACAGATAAGGGTGAGGGTTTGAAGGATTACTGGGTCCAGCCTCACTTCTTGTCGTAAAAGGAGGGGGAGGTGGTCCGGGAGACAACGTTGGTTCAGGTTCATCATAGTCCAAACGGATCCTCACTCCTTTTTCTCTTTCTCTACTCAAGTGTTGGTTGAGAAGGGACCTTAACTCAAGGAAGTTGTTGGCAACCCCTTCAGGGGTGAGTTCAACACGTGCTGGGGCGTCAGAGACACCGACATTGGGAGATGGAACCCCAGATCTGGACGGGGTTGGTGTGTTGAAAGTGAGGAACTCGGGTGTGCTCCCCGGAGTTGAGAAAGAAGTTGGTATAGCCACGTGAGCTTGGCTACTACTAGGAGTAGAAGTGTTTGGAATCTGATTTACTTCTTCCGGGGATCCACTTTCAGACATGGTGATTTTAAGTGAAGAGAGCTACACTACTAGGTCTTTTTGAGAAGAAATAGCGGCGTAGCCCCACGGTGGGCGCCAACTTGTTGATGCAACAAATACAAGACCAACGGTAGTAGCTGGGCTGGTTAGGCAAAAGGGTTGAAGGGTTCAACTTTGCCTAACGCAGGTCGTGGGGTCCCCCCACGTTTGCAAAACGCGGAAGGATGTTCACTAGTTAGTTTTTGTTATTTGCTGGAGATCCTTCTCTGAATTGTATCCAGATTCGGATGTGGGAGCAAATAGAATATGTGTGGTATGTGTGAAATTGAGTGACTCACTTGTAAGCAAGTACTCAATGTGAATGACCAGAGATTAGAGAATCAGAGCTGGCCAGGAGATGTTTCTTGAAGTAAATGAAGTGTCAATTTATAGGAGAAGACATTTCCCGAAGTAGAATTCATTTGACTAGTGATCCTTCTTGCAGTGAGGGGCTCACCCTTTCGGGGGTTGAAGCCTTTTGTCCCCCGGATAATAGCGTGCATTCCTGCAGACCTGCATTGCTTTTGCGGCTGTGGGTTGGTGAAGCAATCCCTGGATGTGACTGGCTACTGTTTCCGTGTTGCTTTTCCCTTCCTCACAGCTTTTTAAGCCTTGAACCCTTTAACCCTTTAAGCGTTTACACAACTAGCCATTTTATTCAATCTTGGGCTACCCCCGTCATCAATATGCATATTCAAGTGTTTATAAATTTCAAACTCTTTTGATTGGTTACAAAGGTGGGTCGATCAAATATATAGAAATTTAGTGGGCTGTTAACATTTATTAGTTGGGGTTGTGATAGTTTGGTATCAGAGTCAGGGACCAGACTGCTGTGCTAGTGAGGACGCTGGGCCCCGTAAGGGGAGTGGATTGTGACATCCCACATTGGTTGTGTAGGGGAACAGAGGCTTCCTTATAAGGGGCTTGATACCTTCACCATCATGACACGTTTTAAAAACGTGAGAGGCGGGCGTTGAGGGCGTGCTGGCTGCCAAAGCGGACAATATCATGGTGCTGTTACACTGGGCTGTTACATCGACAATGTATTATGGTGATTGTTATTGGGTTCTTGACGCCTCCAACTACTGCCATGATGAACTTGCTTCTTTATTGTTTCTTGGTCCTACAATAGCCGGTTCTTAATCGATTCTACCTAATGATTATGGATGGAAGACTTGAGGCAAACAATTTTTGTTTTCGCAGTCTTGATTGTCGAGTTGCTTCTGATCAGTTCTGCTTTACAGTCCTTTGATCTTGTTATTCTTGACTCTGATACCAGTTTGATAAACCTGACCGTCGTATACCAACCAGTGACGGATCTAGAAAATCCTTATAGGGACAACATTTCAGAAAAAAAGGTAACGAAATAAAAAAAACGTCAAAATTTTCCAAAATTTACATTACCGTCGGAGCGTCAAGGGGTAGCGGGGACTACCCCTATTTACAAGCTATATTTGCCCCTGATACCAACCTAATCTCATGAACCCAACACACCTGTAACATAAGCAACATTTCAAAGGTTGTACATTTTCGATCGTTTTCATGTTTTATAAAGTCTATAATTTATTTACGAATTTCGTAATCGTACGATCGAGCAAGATGATATTCACGACATTTTCGAAACAAATTCCAAGTTACATATGCCTTTATACCCTTCAAATAACCTAAAAAATGAGTTAGAAGGGTTAAAAATGGCAAACAAGTGATAATACAAGTCAGGGGCCAAAACTGCCAAAAAGTGAAACTTTTTAGATCAGAGTGCCTTGCGGACCATAAGACATAATGCCTTGCGGTCCGTAAGACATGCCTAGATGCAGAAAATATGCTTGTTTACCAAGTGGTGCCACCTATCTTCATAACTCGACACCTAGCACCATCTTTGCCACATTCAATCTAGTTTAGACACTTGTTAGGACACTTAATAACTCCCTAACACCTCATCAAACACTTATCATCACCTCATTGATCCATGATTAGTATAAATAGGCTCATTGTTCTTCATAATCTTCACACCATTCTTTTCTTTCTCACTCAAAAACTCTCTTGGAGCTTGCTTTAGTAATTGAGTTTCTGTGAGTTCTAAGCTTCCTTCTCAAACACTTGTAAGTGTTTCTCCTAGTCTATTTCATTAAATAGTTATGATCCAAAAGTCAAGCAAATTGATGTTTGCTTTGACTTTGACTTTCGGTTATGCCTTTTTGGCCAAGTCAAAGTTCAAATTGAACTTTGCCATGTGATTGTAATAATGAAGGTGTTAATCTCTTGTGATTACACCCTCTGATCATCACGTTTAGTAGGCGAAATGTCGAGTCAAACGTGTTTTAAATAAAAGTAAAAAACGCATAAAAATGCATTTTACGACGAATAAGTATTTAAATATTAAAACCAAATTTGTTGACACCAAATCAGTTTGTATTATATTATGAAACATGTTTTACATGTCTAACTCGTTATTTATAGCTTAGCGCTTATTCCTTAGTCAAAAGTCAAGCAATTTGACTTACGCTTTAACTTTCAAATTTGACCCGTTTGGTCAACCTTAGGATCTGACCAACCCCAATTATATGACCATAAGGTTAGACCTTATGGTCACGTCGTTTGATGGCTTAAATGACGAGTCAACTATGGATACTTTTAAAATGTCAAAAATACCCTTTTTGCATATAACAGTTTTAAACCTATATGAGCCATATTTTTGACATTTAAACTGATCATATAACATTATTAAATATGTTTTGACATATCATACTCGTCATAGGACTCATTCAACCATCCGGACCCGTATTTACGCATACGACCCGTTAAAGTGGCGTAAACCATTTTAACAAGTCGTAACGGGTCAAAACACCTATAGACACTTTTCAATCAGAATGTAAGGTTTAATAAATCATATTACACGATATCCTTCACGCGTTTAATTTTAAACCTCGTTCTCTCCGTACTCCTGTTTAAGCCACGATACACACTAACTATATAACTATCCGAAATGTTAAGAAGCACTTGAACTTTGCTAACACGATTAATCAAGTCATCATCAACCAAGTGAGTACATAGTTTCCCCTCTTTTCTGTTTTAAATCGCTTTGGGGTGATGCATATGTACAAACTCTTTTCAGATTTCAAAACTACTATATTTGGCTAAACATAATGATTTTCCATTTTTGTACGAAACTTGTTGGTGCGTATTTGTATTCATAACTAAAATACATTCATTAACTTTGATTAGCCGATCGGTAGTATGATATAGCGCTATAGGATTTTTCACCCCTTTCCCGCTTCCTAGGCTTATTTGGAAGTTTGCATAGGGAATGACAGAAACTGAATATACCTTTGTGGTTAATCTACAACGTCAACAAAAGACTTGAATGTATTACCAAATGACCACACTTGTTTATACAAAGTTTTCCAAATAAGCCATACAATTTATGTTTTGTTGATACATTTCATAAATCCAAAGTATACTATATGTATGCTACAAATTCTATTACCAAAACCAAGGTATTGCAATACTAACTATTTTCGCGAGAAACTTGGTTTCAATACTAATCTACACATCAACTCTTGTGGTTGACCAAAGTATTGCAATACTAAACATTTTGCAATATTCTTGGCTACAAAACCTATGTTACTCACCAACTTTGTGTTGACTCGTTATTTTCACATATGTTTCAGGTACTAATGCATGATCAAGTATGCTACACTTAGGATCTGGACTCGGACCTTAGTTTGCTTTAAATAAAGAACAAGTTGTTTGTATTTGTTATGTGTTTTGAAAGGCAATGTAATACAATAAAATTAATAAAATATAAAGTTTTGTACTATGTGTTTTTAACAATTTGTAACGTGACTCCCCTACATTTTCGCTACAGGATGTTTTATAAGCGGTCGAGGTGTTTCAACACCAATACTTGTACAAACTTTTTACGACACTATTTGTATTAATTGAACTCAAAGAAAATCAATTAAAAGTATGATAAATAGATCCATTATTCACAACTAATTTACCTTGCAGTCTTTTTTTTAACGACAAGGAATGACGTGTCAACCATCGTGACACCGGGCGCTGTGGCTAAGGTCGACTACTCGACCGCCGCCAGCCCCTTGGCTCTCCTAGATGCGCGAAAACCCGACCTCTACCCGCCCGAAGGCATGACAGTGGAATAATCGGTAAAACCTCGCCTCCCATCCAAGACGAACCGGCGCCACCCGTATTCGCCCTTCACCCAGATGCCGTAGAAAATAATGAGGAGAGTGGGAGTCGAACCTGGGTCACAAGGAACACTAAGTTTTTCCCTAACCACTCCACCATTACGTTATTGGCAATTTACCTTGCAGTCTAAGCTACCAATTCTAATACGAAAAGGAAAGTTTCAAAATTTAAATACCTTGCAGTATTAATTGCACGACACCTTTTGTATTAATTGAACTCAAAGAAAGTCAACTAAATGTGGGAGAGGATCAAATAGGAAATTTATTTTGGCTAGGAAGTATAGGAAGCAATAGAATTATGACATGTGACAAAATTTAAAATAAGGGTAAGAGTATTTTAGTCAATTTTATCCAATCTACTCCCATTTTCTCTCTGTAACTTCAAAACCCACAATTTTTAAAACCCATCATCTTCAACATTTTCTTCACTTTCTCTCTCAATAATCACTACATTATAGTGCGATTTTCGTCACCAATCAATGATTCAAACATCCAATCAACGTGTTCTACAACTTTTTTTTTTTTTGAAGAAACCCAGTTTAATTTCATACAATGTCTCATTTTTTCCCGTGATTTTGAAGCGAATCACTCGATTCGTTCCATTCGATCGCTAATAAGTGTTTCTAGTTTTCAAATTTCGTCAATCGTCGAAGAAATCTAAAGAAATCGGCTTCGATCTATGAAAGAAAATTGCATTTTTACGATCTGGATTTTTGAATTGAGTAATTGCGTTTTACAAATGAATGATAAAACAGTTTTATTTTTTTTTATTTTCAGTCCATTGCGTTTTAGAAATAACACATTTTATTGTGTTTTTAGTCCATTGCGTTTTAGGTAAAACACAATTTATGTGCTTTTAGACCATTGCGTTTTAGAAAGAAAAAACATTTTCTTTTGTGTTTTTATCTATTGCGTTTTAGGAAAACATATTTTTATGTGTTTTTTTGGTCCAATGCGTCTTAGAAAAACACATTTTAAAGTGTTTTTAGTCCATTGCATTTTAGAAAAAAAAACACTTTCTTTTGTGTTTTTTTGTCTATAGCGTTTTAGGAAAAACACATTTTTATGTGTTTTTTGGTCCATTGCGTTTTAGAAAAACACATTTTGAAGTGTTTTTAGTCATGGCGTTTTAGGTCAAAAACGTTTTTATATGTTTTTAGTCTATTGCGTTTTAGAAATAACACTTTCTTTTGTGTTTTTAGGCCATTGCGTTTTAGAAAAAAGACATTTCTTTGTGTTTTCTGGCCATTGCGTTTTAGAAATAACACATTTCTTTGTGTTTTTTTGTCAATTGCGTTTTAGAAAAAAAATCATTTTTTATGCTTTTTGTCCATTGCGTTTTACGCAATTGGGTTTTCGAAAAAAATTCGAAAACATAGCAATAGTATACTCGTTTTAAAGATAAAAAAACATTCGTTATTTGGTGAATTAAAAAAAAAAATAATGTCGTGTGAAAGAGTTATTAACGTTTAAAAAATGAGGGGAATTGGAGGATAGAAAAACTATTGCCTTCGATTGCCCTAGATAAACCCACACGCCTCTTTTTTTTCTTCAATTTCACTCATTTAATCTTAGCCCTTGATTAATAAATAGATGATCAAGAGTACTTCTATAATTTCTACCAAAACAAACTTTCTAGTATATACTGACCCGACCATGATAAATAGATCCACTATTTATAACTAATTTACCTTGTAGTCTAAGCTACCAATTCTAACACGAATAGAACAAATTCAAAATTTAACTACGTTAAGTGCATTTTAGAGGCACTTTATTTCATATTAATTATAATTAAAATATTTATATTAGTATAGAATATATGACTTTCTTGAGTTTTTATATTGTATAGGTTATAACAGAAAATGATCTAAAACAATCAAATTAAACTTACCACAAGATAAAAAAAGATATATTAACAATTGAACATGATTCATCATAATATTAGCCTTAAGGAAATGTAATATCAAATGCAACTGCAAAATGTTGTGGATCGAATATGATGGAAATTGACAATAACAAGAATTAAGCACCACCGCGTTGCGTCGGGGGCGTAAAAGCATGTCAGTTAGCACCAGTGCTACAGAACCGTCAGTGGTCACCAACGCTGAAGTTGTGGCGTGTTAAAACGAAGAAATAGACCAAAATGTAGAACACTTAAAAAAGTAACCAATTCGATCTAGGATTCATGCGTTGCGACGAACATGTCAATTGAGAAAAAATCGACGTAAAAACATTGAACAACACATAGACGTTGTGTCGTGTTAACTCGCAAAATTATGAACAACCCGTAAAAACGTTGAATCACACATGCACGTTGCTCCGTGTTAACTTGCAAAATTTAGTACGAAACGTAAAACGAAAATTTGCGAAAGACGAAAAGTATAGGGAACCAAAGTTGAATATAAAAAACTTGTGATGTTAAATTGTAAAAAAAGAAAAGTTTTGACTTTAAAGTACAAAAATCAATTAATTGCATAAAATTCAAACATTAGGGTTAAATGTAAAATTTCAACTTTTTTTTTGATACTACCCAAAACATTTTTTTTTGTGAAAACTACCTAAAACATATGGTATAACCTTCAATACATACAAAAGTTACTTATTTATAATACATAAACTAGGATTTTGCCCGCCGTGCGTTGCGGCGGCTCACGACGAGTGGAAACATATAGTAAGACAAAACACGATTCGTAAAACGCAGTGCGTAAAAGACAATTACAAAAAATGTGTAAATCACAAAGGTAGACACAAAGTGTACAACACAATGCCAAAGACATTTCGAAAAACACAATGCATTGGCATTTGCAAAAGTAGGAGTTGTAGTCTAGGGGTCACAATTGCAAATTTTTAAAGTTTAGCGGGTGTAAAAATGGAGTAATAGTGAAAGAGGTAAAAAAGCAAAGTCTAAAAAAGACAAAGTGTAAAAGTATAGGGGTGGTGGCGGAAATGTGTAAAAGATGAGGGGGAGTTGGTGGAAATGTAAAAGAAGAGGGTTGGTGGCGTAACTGTGTAAGAGGTAAGGAGGTGATGGTGGAAAACCAAAGTAGAGGGTTGGTCCTGGCAAAGTTTGAAAGATGAGGTTGTGGTTTTGGAAATCCAAAGTAGAAGGTTTAGGGACTTAATTTGTCATCTTATGAAACTTTGAAGATACCAAAGTCAAGGGGCTAAAATTGCAACATCGTGAAAGTACGGGGGCAAGGAGGCAAAGCCAGTAGGAAACCCGCGTGCGTTGCGGCGCAAGTACATTGCAAGCATCGAATAGATTAGTCGAAGCGTTATGTAATGCGTTAAACATATGAAAACGCACATTTTGACGTATCCAATTTAACTCAATAGCATTGTAGTTGGATAAAAATGTAAAGTATATTGTATTTATATGTGACCCGACTCATACATAGGAAACGTACAAAAAAACATAAAATGTGTATTAAGGGAAAACTAACACGTGTAATCAAAAGTGATATTCATATCAAAGGAAAAAATATACCCTTAGCGTGTTGCGGTAGGGTCGAAACGTAGAATTGGAAACGTACATAAAACAATCAAAAAACAAAATATATTTGTCCTAACTTGTTCCCCAAAAAGGTTTACATCGAAACGTATACCAACTCGAATTTATACCGACACATAAATTTTAATATTCATAATACAACCCGCGGGCGATGTGTCGTAGGCACGTTGCAAACAGATTAGTCCAAGCGCTATGTCATGCGCAAACCATATGAAAGCGCATGTCTTGACGTATTCAGTTCAACTCAATGTATGGTTGGATCCAAACGTTTAGTTTTTTAAAAAAGAAATTAGCGAACGAAAATAATTAAAGAAAACAATAAGCTAAAAATGTATAGATATACGGTACAACGATAAAGTAGAAACATTATAAACTTTTGAGATTAAACCTCAATGGTCTAATATTGCAATGTAATTGAAGTTTAACTTGGAAAGGAAATGGACTCAAAACTCAATTTAACAAAACTAAAAACAAAGGGCCAAAATGTATTTTACTCAAAGTATGGGTGAAAATTTGAAGTTTAACTTGGAAAGGAAAGAAAGTCAAAACGCAATTTAACAAAACTAAAAGCAAGGGGTCAAAATGTATTTTACTCAAAGTATGGGTGAAAAGAGAAAAGTTGAAATGGACTCAAAACGCAATTTAACAAAACTAAAAAGTAAAGGACCAAAATGTATTTTACTCAAAGTATTATGTGAAAAAGGGAAATGGCACATGCAGGTCGGTGGCCTTTGTGTTTTAAGTAAGTTTATAATGGGTGATATTAGTTCTAGAACTAAATCCATATAAAAGTGGAGCTATGGGCTGATCAATTTATTTTGTGGGCTAAAAGTTAAATCCAAAGCGGGCTTTGTATTAATTATATGTTTTAACTACATTGTGGATCAAATGGATGGACATTACGTGGACTGGACCGCCACAAAAGAAAAGAGAATCAGCAAATAAAAAGAGATAGCAACAGAACTAGAAAAGCCCTTGTTTACAAATCAATCAATTAGCTTTTTGTTTTCATTGGACTTTAATCAATGAAATCTAATCTAATCTAATCTTATCAAATTAAATGCTAAATTCACTGTTAAATAAACATTCGTATAAACAATCAAACAAAGCTTGTATAATACTGACTACATGCTCCTCATTAATATGATACCCAACCTACCCTAATTATCTAGATTAATTAAGTTTTAACATGACTTGAACGACCTTCATCAATTTACTAAACTACTTTGAATACAAGATAACTTCAAAATAATTAACTAAATGCTATTTCTTTTAATCTCCTTCAAGCCGCCCCTTTAAAATTATATGTACCACTTTGATCTTGTCTTTCCTAGCCTTCATCTAGATCAGGATTGTTACATTCACATGCAAGGTTAAATATATTACGATTTAATATTTAATCTAGTAGCTATTATAATCATTTACATAATATAGATCAAAATATATAATAACCTATTATATAATTAGCTGGTAATTGTTGATGGACCATATTACCCTTATTAACTAATTAGGTTTCCTCTTGTGTGCATATATAAGGAGACTTATGTAGAGGTTCTAAGGTTAGACACATAACCTAATTCTAATAACATCAAAATCGGCCCTCTTCTCCATAACCGATACCCTTTCGGTTTTCATCATCACCATCATTAGTTTACACCCTAAGGAGGAACCAGATCACACTGACAAACATGTCGAACTCGATGGTATCATCTCTGACTGGATTCTCCACTGCACTGTCTGCTGTAACAGGTGTGTTTTCATGTTTTCCATCATGTTTAAACAAAACTGATCACCATGTGGTATCAGAGCATATGTTGATTAATAAGTTCTGTTTTCGTATCCATTATTCTGGGATAGAAATCTGGAAAACAGATGTTTTGAAAATTTTATGAACATCACGGCTGGTTTCGAGTATGATGTGCCGAATTCACTGTTTTCGGAAAAAGAATAGTGAAATGTTCACTCGAAATCAAATGCGTTAATTTTCATGTTCGAAATCTGTTTAGAAACCTTAATTTTCAGGTTTCGGGTTCCAGAATCATGATTTTTTTTAGGGTTCATCATGTGTTCTTAGGAAAATTCGAAATTCCTTTATGTTTTGGAATATGATTTGGATTATTGAGTGTTTTTCTTGTTTTGATCTGTTTTAACTCTTAAAATTTTTTTGAAAAACTGTTTCTAGATCAACAGATAAAATTTTCGAAATATTTGATAAAATTAGATCAACACTAAAATAGGAAATTACATATCAAAATCCCTAAGAATTCGAATTTTCAGTTATGTTTTCACGATAACAGCTGTTTACAGAAGGTTCGAGATCATCCTTAACGAGTCGAGACCAAGATTTCGACTCGAGACCATAAGATTTTGACTCGAAATCATAAGGGTATTCAGTTTTACCCTTCGGATTGTTATTTTACGGCAAGACTCAAATAGAGCTATTTGACTAACGTATTACATCTTTCAACTTCTACACTTATTCTAAGTATTTATTTAATCATGAAACTCGTTTCCAAACAACCTCTAAGGGTTGTTTGTTCAATTTAGCCTAGAAGGGCGTTTTGGTCAATTTTGGTCCTTTTACGACGAAGGACTCTCTCTCCAATTATTCGACCAAAATAGCACTTTTAACTACAACATAATTATGCGTACCTGGCCCGGATCAACAAGTAGACCCGATTTATACCTCGTTTTCATTATCACACAATCAATGGTGACACAATTATCCGATTTGCTAATCGGTCCTGTTAACATAAGACTTGACAACCACGTTAGTCGATATTGTCAAATGGTATTATCACCACCATTCGACCCGTTTGGACTATATGCCCAACGTTATCTATTTAATCAAAAACATCGTTTTTGATTTCCAATTCATACATCCATCCCATCCCGGAATTTATTACCATACCCTTTTTCTTTTAAACTCTTTTCTTACAAATTCAACCCATTTCGGCTTACGCTATGTGTATCCTTTTAACCTTGATTTACATTAGTCGACACTTGACCAATTTCCATTTTTGCCCTTTTTCCCTCATTATTAGATTACACTACAAGGTAATCTTAACGAAAATCCATATTTCCAATATTATCGTTATCCCGTTTACAACGTATCGAATAAACGAGTATTCTACATAAGTGTGTAAATTACACTTACCTCGTATCCACGCGACGCTTTTCTTTCCGTACTTGCTCCGTTTGACCCGCTCCCTCCTCCAAGCTTTCACCTAGCTTGTTACGCGTCAAACTATTGTCAATCATTTACAAGGCGGTTAAATTAGTCATTAACAATCACGACTATTCCACCTCACTTATTTTCTATGTCAAAGCTACTGTTCGACTTCATGCTTAGTTAACTTAGTTTATCAAAGTTAACTACTTTCAATCACATGGTTTACAACATTAAGTCTAAATCAACATAGTATTTAGAACCCTTATCACTTCATATCACATGTAATTGCCATATCATTCAAATACGCGTTTTCACTTTAAATTTCAACACTTTAGTTCTCATTTAGGCATTTTAACAAACACCTAATGTGCATAATTTTACATATTTACTAACTAGTTCATAACTAATTATTTTCACCAAGATTTACATCAAAATCTAACCTCTATGTCTAGTGTTCATGAACTACATCAAGAACTTATATCATAACAATCAATATTCATCAATTTAACACTCTAATCCGAGTGTTCATCATATTGTCAATAAACCCACTTAGCACATAATAGGGTAATTATCAAACCCCTAGTATTGACACCAATTCATCAAGTTTTTCAACTAGGGTTTGTTTCTAAACGAAGATTTCATCATAATAACACTCCTAGATTCAACATTGATTTCAGAATTTCGATTATGATTGTTCATCATAATCTCAAAGTTTCACTAAATCATGAAATTCAACATACCTTGTGATCCCCACGACTAGGTGATCATTAATACGTGTTCATGCATCCGATACGGGCTAGATTTGACCTTCAATTTTGTTGATTTGTTGAAGTTAGGGTTTGAGCTCCCATGGAGCTTCTCCTGGTCGCATACGTACACACATGTGTGTGTGTTTTTTATTTCTTTTTTTTATATAAGTGTTTTAATAAAACACTTTTCTAGTTGCCCATGTTTAGTCCCTCAAGTTTAGAGATTCATAAATGAAACTGTAACACCTGTGTCACTTCAACCGTCAAACAAATGCCAAACCAATGAAATATTGTATTTCATACTTGGGATTTGTAAAAATTATGTGTATCTTTTACACAAATCAACTCTTGTTTGATTTTAAGCTTTAAATCGCTTTCTGGAAGGTTATACGCGCTCTGAAGCGTAAATATAACCAGTTTAATCCAACGAACGCTCCGGAATAGTGAAATAGGCTTAACAAACCTTAAATAACCTTTACATAACTTAGAAATAAGTTTTAAAGGCTTTGGTATGGCAAAAACAAGTTAATTCGCTTACAGGGACTAAACTTGACAAACTGCGAAAGTATGCCAATTTGAACTGTAACAGACATTCCGGAACATGACCATAAGTTAAACATACCTTAAATATCCTTTACATAGCTTAGAAATAGGCTTTGAGGTGTTTGGTATGCTAAAATAAACTTTTGTGTCATTCAGGGACTAAAAGTGTCAAAAAGTGCACAAGTTTGCATTTTTACGCATAACTCACGTTCTGAATACATCCGGACATCCAAAAATTTATGTAAGCATGACTATATTATGCTTTAGTGTTTGGCTTGCCAAAAATCCATTCGTTTCGTCATTTGGATCGTTTTTCGCGCTTGTGCGCATTCCATCGTAATTAAGCGAACATCGCGTTCGTACGGCCAAACGAACCAACACCCGGCATATTTTTGAGCATGTTTCATGTCCACAATGTTTAGGCAACATTTTAGGGCCTTAAAGTTGGCTTTACGGGCCTTAGAAGTGTCGGAAATGGCCTTAAACATGTGCAGGGACCAAAACTGTCAATTCTGCAAGAAGTTTGCTGATCAGACAGCTAGGCGGCCCGCCTCAGTTTCTTAACATTCTTAGGCGGCCCGCGTCAGACTCCCAGAACAGATCAGAACGAACAGTCAGCGTGTACCAGCTGTTTTAACCACAACCACACACTTGCAACTTGCATATTCAGCTGATAAACATCATTTTTAGGCACCACAACTTTCCGACACTTGTACGGTTTCGATTAAGGCACGATATTCGACAAACGATCTTAACGGTGGACCGAATACTATAAATACCCCACCCCCCATTGCTTAAAGATCACTAGAATTCTGATTTGAGGAGCTCTAAGTTGAAACCATTGTTTCATACCTGAGATTCTTGAATCGGGATTAGCATTCGGGGACCCTGGGTAAGTATTCTTTCGTTCTTTTCCTTATTTTACTGCTTTTCGAGTCCGAAAGTCAAACTTTGTTTGACTTTCAGCGTTGACCAGCTTATGGTCAATGCGAAGTTCGTTTGAACTTCGCAACGTGATTGTAATCACGATGGTTATAGTCCCTTGGGACTATGCCTACTGATTACCACGTTATCTAGGGTCGTAGGGTAAGCGATCTAATAAATCGCTTATACCTTCGAACCCGACCCAGTTTGGTCGATCATTAGGATCCGACCAAATACATTAGGTGACCATAGTGTAGGGGATAACCTTCCGAGGTTATACCTTATGGTCACATCGTTTAAGTAGTTGTATGATAGGTAGTTTATATGCCTTAGGTAAATTACCAGAATACCCTTTTCATGTATAATTGGTAATTAAGCATATGTAACCTAAACGTTTGTCACATAACTGATTATGTAACATGTTTAGGCATATAACGCTTGTCATAGGACTAGTTAGGCGATCCGAACGGGTTTCACGCGCACGACGCGTTAAAGTAGCATAAGCTACCTAAACGGGTCGTAATGGGTCGAAAACAATTAGGTTAGGTTTCATTTAGTATGTAGGCTTTGTTAAACCATATGACACGAGTCTCTATACTCGTTTGGTTTACGAACCCTCATTCTATCTAAATCCTCCGATTTAGGTCCGGTTTATTAATGTAGTTACCTATATTAGGTGCCGTTTGATATTCCGAGATCTTTAGCATTACTTGGTGGTTATCTTTAGACATCTGAGCAATCTCAGGCGAGTACATTATTCCCCTCTTTTACTGTTTTCTAAACTGTTTTGGGGTGAAGCATGTGTACCTATCTGTTATTTTCATGATTCCAAAAGTATAATTGATTATACATGTTATTACTTATCATATGACAAACTGAATGATTAATTATAGTTTAAACATTGATTTCTCAAAGAACATAAAATAAATTGTTGAATTGTACTTATTTTATGTTCACCAGACCGATTGTTAGTATGATATAGCGCTATAGGATTTGACACCCCATTCCTGTTGTCATGGAATGTCTGAAACCAATTTGTTGCTCCATCCAAATAGGGATTTCCTTTGTGGTATTCCTATAGTCTCAAAGGTGTATTTTGATGCACTAGGTCTGAATGAATTCTTAAATCACACTATTAAAGTATAGTTGAATATACTCTCATGTGTGGTATTGTACAAAACCAACATAAATATATGAAACCAAAACATAGTTTAATATGTTATTTATCGCATCTAAAGCATATTTTGATATGTTATATATGAAACCAAAACATAGTTTATTATGTTACTTACAAATCCAAAGTATACTGTTAATATGCTACTATAAGGTTATTTGTTTAATCTTACATTTATTTATACAAATCACATTGAATACTTATTACATGATTTACATTAGACATGAACATTTTACATCTTGATGGTTTGGTTTGAATAAGTGATCAAGTAACGATGCGTGTGTAATATGATACAAGCATGGTGGATACGCCGCTGGTACTTCCTATATATAAGTGTTTGTATGGTATTACATATATCGCAGCGTTATTTGAATCATTTCAGTTTGATACATATAAACATTTTATACAAATAACATACTTTTCACAAGACATTTATTTACAAACAACTTATCTTATACAAACTCATATTACATGGTTATTCATTTAATCATGCATTATTTTCTTATTATACATATCATCTGAACTCATTTATTGTTTTTCAAATAATTTACTAAAACAAATGTTTTTGGGTTAAGAGTCATGGCTACGAGGTTTACAAATTATAACCCGCTTGATTTGAGTTGGTTAATTAAGTTGCAATATTGTACTCTTTTCAAAACAAGGTTTTTAAATAAAGTATTGCAACGTCTAAATTAGCCATGATTTCGACACTCCTACCAAACCAATGTATTCGCCAGCATTTCTTTGCTGACCTCGTTTTTACACATGTTTCAGGTACTGCTTTGCAATGATTGTTGATACATGCTACATTTAGGATGGACTCGTGCCTTAGCGACTTAAAACGAGACAATAACTAGTTAACTTATGTTATGTACCCTTTGTTTCTTGTTTAAACAATGTAAACTCTCATAATTGATTAATAAAACGAAACTTTAATTGCCATGGATTTGAAACGATTAATTCTGTTGCAACACTCCCCGATATTTCCGCCACGTTTTGTATGTTCCACGTGGTCGGGGTGTGACAGAAAAGATGGTATCAGAGCCAATGGTTATAGGGAATTAGGTTATTAGTAATGCTTTGACCTAGTCTATAACCTTCTTAGGACCCTAACGCGAGTTTACTTGCGTTTAGTCATAAAACGATACCGTCACCTATCCTTAGGCGACGACCACAACAAGAACATAAATTTCAAAACCGCTTTGAAAAACTAATCATCTGTTCTAGGATGATTGATTACTAGGTTTTGAACCCTCTATTGTAAGGTTTTGAACCCTCTGTTATATGGTTTTGAACCCCTTTGAATTTTCAAAAATCTCGTCAAGGTTTTTGGTTTTAAATAATGTGAACACGTGCAAACTGGAAGGGTGAATGCCTGTATTCTGGGTTTTCTGTCTAGGCAAGCACTTCGTATATATCTCATCAGACGCGAGACCAGTTGTGCTTACCTGGGAATTCTTGGGATGAGTGTTCACTTATAGGCGAGCATGTCTTCGCGATACATTATTTTTGATCCATTTACTTTGATTAGTCACCAGGGTCGTTCGTTGCTTTGTAGTAACAAACAAATGACCACCATCCTTGCTTTCATCAGATTTGTCTCATCTCATTCTTTTCGTCAAAATCTCTCACTCGTTTCCTTTCATGTTTCCTCTTTTAGAATGCCTCCTCGACGCGACAATCAGATGGAAAATGCCGAACTGGCGGAAATCATCGCGCAGCAAATGGCTGTTGCCTTCCCAAATCTTTATGCTCAAATGATGCAAGCCAACAACAACAACAATACTCCATGCAATTTTAAGAGTTTCAACTCGGCAAAACCGCTCAAGTTTAGTGGTTCTGAGGGAGCAACTGGGCTTCTTCAGTGGTTCGAGAGAATTGAGAATACCTTCCGTCATGTTCTGTGTCCTGAAAATCGTAAGGTTGAGTTTTCTTCAAGTGTGTTTCAGAAGAGGGCTCTCACATGGTGGAACGGAGTAATGAGAGACCGCGGTGCTGAGGTTGCATTAGCACAGACTTGGGCTGAGCTTAGGGCTCTTATGATGAAGGAGTTTTGCCCTCGTCATGAACTGCGAGCTTTGGAGAGGGATTTTGATGATTTGAAGCAAGACAGTGGCGAGCATCGAGCCTATACTGACCGTTATGAAGAATTGAGCCTGTTGTGTCCTGCTATGGTTACTCCTGTGGATAAAGCGATCGAGAAATATACGGATGGTCTTCCTGACCTAGTCCAGGATATTGTTACTGGCAGTAACCCTACTACTGTCAGACAAGCCATTGAACTGTCTGCCACCCTAACTGAATCCCACATTAGAAAGAAAAAGCTTTTTCGAAAAGGCGACCCAAGACCATCTGACAAGACTGCTCAAGTTGAACCAAAGGAAGAAAATGCCGGGGTATCCAAGAAGAAGAAGCGCAAAGCCTCTCAGAACTGCGCTGTAACTGCTCAAGACAAACAGGTTGCACCAAACTAACCAGCACAACCTCGCAAAAGGCAAAACTATGTTGGTACTGCACCTTTGTGCAACAAGTGCAACCGTCATCATCTAGAGCAAGAGCAGTGTCACAAATGTACCCACTGTGGACGGTTGGGACATTTGATCAATGTTTGTCGCTATGCAAATCAAGTTGCTGCAAACCCTGCTGCTGTTCAAGCACGGTTCCCTCCGGGGTCATGTTATAACTGCGGTGACCTTACCCACTACAGGAACAATTGCCCAAGGCTTGTTAACGCACCTCCGGCGCGAGGATGAGCGTTTAACATCAATGAGGCAAACATGAACAATGATGCGGCAGTGAACAACTAGTGTTTTGTTATTTCCTTGGTTGTTATCTTATGATGTTTAAAGACAAGTCAGTTGTTATATAAATAAAAATTCGTCTTTTTTATTTTTGCAAAACTGATACGATTGTGTGAACGTTGGATACAATCTTATGATGTCAACTTAAAGACAAACTACTCGTATGGTTCTGTCATTCTATGAATATTTGTGATCTTCCCAAGAACCCTAAACACTCGTTTCTTTTAAGAAACAAAGCCAAACTTTTATTGAGAATCCTTCTATCTTTATAGATGGATCCTTGAAAATGATTAAAGTACCGAATGAAATTCATGGATTGGATTTCTAGTATGCTTTAATTATCCATCCTCAAATACAACAAATTAAAGAATCAAGTTAACTAATTTTGTGCTTATGTGTTTTCTTACATGTTTTGTGGTTGTATGTGATCCATCCAAATCCTCGTAGAGTCTTTTATATTTCATATGAGAGATTCATAATAGGATATCCAAAGTTACTATCATAAATCCTTAATGGATTTCTACGTTGTAGTCAAGTCCATTGGGTTTTAAAGTACTATTCTATAATTAGATCCCTTAAGTGGTTTATTTAAGGAGATCGTACGACGGTTTAGTTAATAAGATCATGAGTTGGTCTAGTTAAAAAGATCGTTCGTTGATCAAATTAAAAGGACCCTTTGGTGGTCTAGTCGAGTCATTTCATGTTTATTCAATTGATTTTTCCTCTATGCATTATGAAATGGACTGTGCGGACTGTGCAAGAGATTACGTAATTATGGAGGCCTACATAATTATGGAATTCAGTGCACAGAAACCACAGGAAATTTTGTCATGTGTTAAGACCCATAGTGACAAGAATAATGATACGGGAGAAGTCTTGGACCTTGACCGATGTCATTTTATCTTACACTCCCCAATTCTGATTTCAAGCACACACAAGTTTCCTATGATAAGTTTTCATAAGAAACGTTCTTCTGTCCATAGTTCAAAAATTTCATGTTTTACTACCACAAGGAATTCACTCTGAGGGTTAACAAATTCGCTAAGATTCCTAACATGGCCCAGAGTTTTACTTAAGGGTTCAATGGATCTACTTGAAGGCGAAACCGTCACAGCTGTCTTCACAAGTTTCCTCTAGAATTAAATTTCGGGACGAAATTTCCTAAAGTAGGGGAGACTGTAACACCTGTGTCACTTCAACCGTCAAACAAATGCCAAACCAATGAAATATTGTATTTCATACTTGGGATTTGTAAAAATTATGTGTATCTTTTACACATATCAACTCTTGTTTGATTTTAAGCTTTAAATCGCTTTCTGGAAGGTTATACGCGCTCTGAAGCGTAAATATAACCAGTTTAATCCAACGAACGCTTCGGAATAGTGAAATAGGCTTAAAAAACCTTAAATAACCTTTACATAACTTAGAAATAAGTTTTAAAGGCTTTGGTATGGCAAAAACAAGTTAATTCGCTTACAGGGACTAAACTTGACAAACTGCGAAAGTATGCCAATTTGAACTGTAACAGACATTCCGGAACATGACCATAAGTTAAACATACCATAAATATCCTTTACATAGCTTAGAAATAGGCTTTGAGGTGTTTGGTATGCTAAAATAAACTTTTGTGTCATTCAGGGACTAAAAGTGTCAAAAAGTGCACAAGTTTGCATTTTTACGCATAACTCACGTTCTGAATACATCCGGACATCCAAAAATTTATGTAAGCATGACTATATTATGCTTTAGTGTTTGGCTTGCCAAAAATCCATTCGTTTCGTCATTTGGATCGTTTTTCGCGCTTGTGCGCATTCCGTCGTAATTAAGCGAACATCGCGTTCGTATGGGCCAAACGAACCAACACCCGGCATATTTTTGAGCATGTTTCATGTCCACAATGTTTAGGCAACATTTTAGGGCCTTAAAGTTGGCTTTACGGGCCTTAGAAGTGTCGGAAATGGCCTTAAACATGTGCAGGGACCAAAACTGTCAATTCTGCAAGAAGTTTGCTGATCAGACAGCTAGGCGGCCCGCCTCAGTTTCTTAACATTCTTAGGCGGCCCGCGTCAGACTCCCAGAACAGATCAGAATGAACAGTCAGCGTGTACCAGCTGTTTTAACCACAACCACACACTTGCAACTTGCATATTCAGCTGATAAACATCATTTTTAGGCACCACAACTTTCCGACACTTGTACGGTTTCGATTAAGGCACGATATTCGACAAACGATCTTAACGGTGGACCGAATACTATAAATACCCCACCCCCCATTGCTTAAAGATCACTAGAATTCTGATTTGAGGAGCTCTAAGTTGAAACCATTGTTTCATACCTGAGATTCTTGAATCGGGATTAGCATTCGGGGACCCTGGGTAAGTATTCTTTCGTTCTTTTCCTTATTTTACTGCTTTTCGAGTCCGAAAGTCAAACTTTGTTTGACTTTCAGCGTTGACCAGCTTATGGTCAATGCGAAGTTCGTTTGAACTTCGCAACGTGATTGTAATCACGATGGTTATAGTCCCTTGGGACTATGCCTACTGATTACCACGTTATCTAGGGTCGTAGGGTAAGCGATCTAATAAATCGCTTATACCTTCGAACCCGACCCAGTTTGGTCGATCATTAGGATCCGACCAAATACATTAGGTGACCATAGTGTAGGGGATAACCTTCCGAGGTTATACCTTATGGTCACATCGTTTAAGTAGTTGTATGATAGGTAGTTTATATGCCTTAGGTAAATTACCAGAATACCCTTTTCATGTATAATTGGTAATTAAGCATATGTAACCTAAACGTTTGTCACATAACTGATTATGTAACATGTTTAGGCATATAACGCTTGTCATAGGACTAGTTAGGCGATCCGAACGGGTTTCACGCGCACGACGCGTTAAAGTAGCATAAGCTACCTAAATGGGTCGTAATGGGTCGAAAACAATTAGGTTAGGTTTCATTTAGTATGTAGGCTTTGTTAAACCATATGACACGAGTCTCTATACTCGTTTGGTTTACGAACCCTCATTCTATCTAAATCCTCCGATTTAGGTCCGGTTTATTAATGTAGTTACCTATATTAGGTGCCGTTTGATATTCCGAGATCTTTAGCATTACTTGGTGGTTATCTTTAGACATCTGAGCAATCTCAGGCGAGTACATTATTCCCCTCTTTTACTGTTTTCTAAACTGTTTTGGGGTGAAGCATGTGTACCTATCTGTTATTTTCATGATTCCAAAAGTATAATTGATTATACATGTTATTACTTATCATATGACAAACTGAATGATTAATTATAGTTTAAACATTGATTTCTCAAAGAACATAAAATAAATTGTTGAATTGTACTTATTTTATGTTCACCAGACCGATTGTTAGTATGATATAGCGCTATAGGATTTGACACCCCATTCCTGTTGTCATGGAATGTCTGAAACCAATTTGTTGCTCCATCCAAATAAGGATTTCCTTTGTGGTATTCCTATAGTCTCAAAGGTGTATTTTGATGCACTAGGTCTGAATGAATTCTTAAATCACACTATTAAAGTATAGTTGAATATACTCTCATGTGTGGTATTGTACAAAACCAACATAAATATATGAAACCAAAACATAGTTTAATATGTTATTTATCGCATCTAAAGCATATTTTGATATGTTATATATGAAACCAAAACATAGTTTATTATGTTACTTACAAATCCAAAGTATACTGTTAATATGCTACTATAAGGTTATTTGTTTAATCTTACATTTATTTATACAAATCACATTGAATACTTATTACATGATTTACATTAGACATGAACATTTTACATCTTGATGGTTTGGTTTGAATAAGTGATCAAGTAACGATGCGTGTGTAATATGATACAAGCATGGTGGATACGCCGCTGGTACTTCCTATATATAAGTGTTTGTATGGTATTACATATATCGCAGCGTTATTTGAATCATTTCAGTTTGATACATATAAACATTTTATACAAATAACATACTTTTCACAAGACATTTATTTACAAACAACTTATCTTATACAAACTCATATTACATGGTTATTCATTTAATCATGCATTATTTTCTTATTATACATATCATCTGAACTCATTTATTGTTTTTCAAATAATTTACTAAAACAAATGTTTTTGGGTTAAGAGTCATGGCTACGAGGTTTACAAATTATAACCCGCTTGATTTGAGTTGGTTAATTAAGTTGCAATATTGTACTCTTTTCAAAACAAGGTTTTTAAATAAAGTATTGCAACGTCTAAATTAGCCATGATTTCGACACTCCTACCAAACCAATGTATTCGCCAGCATTTCTTTGCTGACCTCGTTTTTACACATGTTTCAGGTACTGCTTTGCAATGATTGTTGATACATGCTACATTTAGGATGGACTCGTGCCTTAGCGACTTAAAACGAGACAATAACTAGTTAACTTATGTTATGTACCCTTTGTTTCTTGTTTAAACAATGTAAACTCTCATAATTGATTAATAAAACGAAACTTTAATTGCCATGGATTTGAAACGATTAATTCTGTTGCAACACTCCCCGATATTTCCGCCACGTTTTGTATGTTCTACGTGGTCGGGGTGTGACAGAAACTATAATTCATAGTTTATTATTTAATTACCCACTACTAACTAGGTTAATTTTACCTAGTGAACTTAGTGGGTTCCGGGAGTTAAAACCCGTTTTATTGTAAGTCCCGTTGACTCGGGCTCTTATAAACTCAATTCCTTAATTCTTTGATTCGCTTGTATTTAATTATTAGGATTTCTTATTTAAATCCAAATATTTACCGGGTTATTTTTACTGCTAACGGTACTTTACCCGTCTTTTAGTATTAATGGAGTTTGATTACCAAACCCGTTTTCGGGGTGTTACAAGTCTACCCCCTTAAAGAGGTTTCGTCCTCGAAACCTTTCTTACATAGTTCATCGAGTTCTAAACTTAATGCGTTTGACCTGAGTAATCTTTTAAGCATTACTCATACTTTAACCAATTGTTAGTATTACCAGAAAAATTATGGTGATATCTTTTTGGTTAAAGAACATCTACGTACCTCATACGACATAATGTAACTTGAAATAACGTAATTCCGTTATTTCTACTAGTTTAGTTAACTTTGCGATATCCATCGCTTTTATATATTATCGAACTCTTTGTGAATCCGTTACCTTGACCCGTTTAAAGGTCTTTAGTGAAATCTTTCTCTTTTAGCAACTATTTCTTTTGTTTTCAAATTCATTTATTCGGTTCAGTTACTCCGAATCCTCCGCTTACGAGCAAACCAAATTTCTCGATTTGAATTGCTGACCTTCACCGGTCTCACTAACTAGAGTTATTAGTCCAGTTACTTTTTACCGCTCGCTTGGTTATAATGCGATTCTACTTCACATTACATTTCTTAACCGTGATCATGTCGCATCATGTTTAATTTATATATCTTCCTTTCATTTTCGAAAAGATCACTTTTCGAATATATCGTCTTGCGCCTATCAGTGTCAAGACTTGAATCTTTCATGCTTACTATTCAATTTCCTATCAGAATTTATATTTGTAAAAATGTTATTTCTTACTAAAACTGAATTTTAGTCTAACGTTTTTCTCTTTAACTATGTCAATTACTCATATCAAGGAAATTGACAACCTATAATTTATTGTTTTCCGTTCTCGTTTTACGCGGGGAATCGTAACAAGTTCCCTCACCTTACACTATTGACCCGTAGGTTCCTTCACTTAACCTCGTAAGCTATTTCCTTAGGCTTTCATCTCTTTAAGACGAGGCCCTTATGATCCCTTTGCTTCAATTCATGACCGGTGGGTCATTTTGGCCCCGTAGACCTTTACACTAATTAATATCCCGTAGGTTATGATGATCCCGTAGATCATCTTTTATTCTAGTCTTTATTCAATTGTCTATTTATACATATATAGCTTTAAAGCATCCTTTGTTATGTTTGGAATCATTTAATTTTGCTTTTGAACTTTAGTTGACCTTGACCGTAGTCTAAGGTTTCATTTGTTTACTTTCAGACTATCTTTTCCGACTTTACGACTTCTAACGTCATTTACACGTCGGTTTGTCCTACGCTTACCGTTACCCGGTTCATACTTATACTCCTTTACAACCCATTACCCGGGTCCTTCTATCTTATTGTTTTTAGCTTTCCGGTTTCACCGGTTTGCGTTTTCCTATTATATTAAGCGGTATTCCTTAATTGTATCGTTTGACTCATTTTGGGTGAATTTTCATCAGTTATGAATGTCAAACTTCATTCTTTATTTGACCCGTCCAACTTTGAAATGGTTGAACGTAATTACCAAAATTTATGTTTGCGAAAAATCTTGTCATCTTTTAGTCATGACTCATATTCCGATTCTTTTGACTTTCTATTTCGCATTCCTGTTTCTCAGTCTACGCATGCGTTTAATTCCTTACCCATCAACCGGGTGTTTTACCGAAATCGTTATCATTGCACCCCCTTCCGGTATGCATTAAGACTTTGTTTCGATTTACTTGGCCATCTTAGCGAAATCCGTCGCTTTTATTCGACCATGTCTTTTATTCTTTACGTGACCACCATTGGCGGCCTCATTAATTATGAGTGACGATTATCATCATTATCCTTGCTTTACTACGACTAAAGTTAACAACCTTGATTATCTTTTTCGTGTGGGCAACACCTTTGTTTTTATGACCCGGCGGTCATCTATACTTTGGTTTTACTTGCCCGTTTTGTTCACCATGGCCCTTTCGTCCAAGATGACTTATTTTTGTGAGTTTTCTTTTGATCATTCATTTATATCATCATTTACATTAATCCTTGTCCCTTTTATCGGGCTCATTATCCTAATGTAATACGCTTCCGTCACCCGGCTGTGCGTTTACATTATTTTCAAGTATTTTGTTCATTTGTTTCATTTGGGTACTTTTTAATTTGTCCCATTCACCCCGTCCTTACTACATCGGATGTAAATGTGTCCGCTATAAGAAGTTCATGGTATCATATGCCACTACTTACTTGGCCAGAGTAAGCGATTAACACATGACACACATGACCTTTTTATAGTTTTCACATCACGCCCTATGTAAGTAATGCCTCTATTTGTTCTCTTGGAAACAATATCCCGAATACATTTTCTATTCGGGTTTTCCAAGTTTTTAATCTACATATGCAACTTTCAATTTCTACATATTTGTTGCATATTACTATTTGTGCAATTATATTTAAAATGTGCACCTGGTAATGCTTGCCCTAACGGGCTTCTCTTGTCATTATCCTTGTTCGCGACCGCTACGCGATTTAGGTCCTTGATGAGCATACACTTTGGACCGTTCCTCTGTCAAATCTGCGATTTTTTAAACTCTCGCTATCTTCATATGCGAGTGTCCTTCAACTAAAACATATACAACAGTTAGTAATTTCGACATTAAGGGATGCCTGTATTATAATACAAGGCTTTTCTACTATACGCATCAACGCGTGTAATTTCGTTGACTATATCTATTCTATATCGTTTTTATAGGTGTAAGGTGTATTACACGATAACCATATGTGTTGTTCTCAACACTTTAATCATACTAAACCATTGATATACATGTACTTACCGGATTTGCGATCAAGCCTCGAACCGAACACCAATCTTTATTAAGAGCATAAGGTTTAAGTCCAAGCATGGTTTTCCCCACCATACTTGAATCTCTTAAACCAGGGCTCTGATACCAACTTGTAACACCCTTGCTTGTTTAATACAATATTTTATATAAGATTCGTAAAAATGCATGTTTATACGATTACACGTAAGTATGTCAATACGAGTTTACTAAAACTTTTACAATTTAAAAGTTTAGAACAACTTAATGTAATTGAATACGTCGTTTAAAAGATACGACGAAACGCCGCGCAGAAGCTTTTAACTTTATCGTGTTCGGTTCTTCTTAGAGCTTGATCTTCATCCGGGCACTCTTGGCAATCACCTATAATCAAAACCAACTTAAAAGTTAGTTTTGATAGTTAAATAACAAGTTTAAACAAGTTATATGGGTCAAACAAACAAAATTAAACGTTTTTCAGGTTCAAGGGGGGGCTAGGCGTCACGCCTAGGGGCTAGACGCCCCACCTAGCCCCCTTTTTGGCAGAAAGTCTTTAAACTGTTGCTGCATATTCCCAGCATGACCCGATTTCACGGAAACGAGCATAACTCTCTCGTTTTTAATCCGTTTTACCCGATTCTTTTTCCTACGCGTCCGTAATTTAATTCTCCATTATATGGAGTTAAAATCCAACATCCAACATCCAACATAATAAATTTTGAGACTTCTAAGCCTTTGACTCGTTACCTTTTTACCAAATTTTAACCCGTTTATGCATTTTATCAAACAAACATATTTGTTTGATCCTTATATCATATACACTTCTTCAAATTAATGTTATCTACCACTTTAGGTTCTAATCATAGGTTTATTACACAATTTAAACGCGTTTTTGCTCGTATGCTTATTTTGACCCGTTAAGGGTATTTTAAGCACATTAAAGCTTGAGATCGCTTTCATTCATTTCTAGCATCTTATTCCTACATTTCATATCAAGTAATCTTCAACTACAACTCTTTGTGTGTTGGATTTAAATGTGGATATCTATATGTTCCGAGTTTTACCCTTCGGATTGTTATTTTACGGCAAGACTCAAATAGAGCTATTTGACTAACGTATTACATCTTTCAACTTCTACACTTATTCTAAGTATTTATTTAATCATGAAACTCGTTTCCAAACAACCTCTAAGGGTTGTTTGTTCAATTTAGCCTACAAGGGCGTTTTGGTCAATTTTGGTCCTTTTACGACGAAGGACTCTCTCTCCAATTATTCGACCAAAATAGCACTTTTAACTACAACATAATTATGCGTACCTGGCCCGGATCAACAAGTAGACCCGATTTATACCTCATTTTCATTATCACACAATCAATGGTGACGCAATTATCCGATTTGCTAATCGGTCCTGTTAACATAAGACTTGACAACCACATTAGTCGATATTGTCAAATGGTGTTATCACCACCATTCGACCCGTTTGGACTATATGCCCAACGTTATCTATTTAATCAAAAACATCGTTTTTGATTTCCAATTCATACATCCATCCCATCCCATCCCGGATTTTATTACCATACCTTTTTTCTTTTAAACTCTTTTCTTACAAATTCAACCCATTTCGCCTTACGCTATGGGTATCCTTTTAACCTTGATTTACATTAGTCGACACTTGACCAATTTCCATTTTTTCCCTTTTTCCCTCATTATTAGATTATACTACAAGGTAATCTTAACGAAAATCCATATTTCCAATATTATCATTTACAAGGCGGTTAAATTAGTCATTAACAATCACGACTATTCCACCTCACTTATTTTCTATGTCAAAGCTACTGTTCGACTTCATGCTTAGTTAACTTAGTTTATCAAAGTTAACTACTTTCAATCACATGGTTTACAACATTAAGTCTAAATCAACATAGTATTTAGAACCCTTATCACTTCATATCACATGTAATTGCCATATCATTCAAATACGCGTTTTCACTCTAAATTTCAACACTTTAGTTCTCATTTAGGCATTTTAACAAACACCTAATGTGCATAATTTTACATATTTACTGACTAGTTCATAACTAATTATTTTCACCAAGATTTACATCAAAATCTAACCTCTATGTCTAGTGTTCATGAACTACATCAAGAACTTATATCATAACAATCAATATTCATCAATTTAACACTCTAATCCGAGTGTTCATCATATTGTCAATAAACCCACTTAGCACATAATAGGGTAATTATCAAACCCCTAGTATTGACACCAATTCATCAAGTTTTTCAACTAGGGTTTGTTTCTAAACGAAGATTTCATCATAATAACACTCCTAGATTCAACATTGATTTCAGAATTTCGATTATGATTGGTCATCATAATCTCAAAGTATCACTAAATCATAAAATTCAACATACCTTGTGATCCCCACGACTAGGTGATCATTAATACGTGTTCATGCATCCGATTCGGGCTAGATTTGACCTTCAATTTTGTTGATTTGTTGAAGTTAGGGTTTGAGCTCCCATGGAGCTTCTCCTGGTCGCATACGTACACACATGTGTGTGTGTTTTTTATTTCTTTTTTTTATATAAGTGTTTTAATAAAACACTTTTCTAGTTGCCCATGTTTAGTCCCTCAAGTTTAGAGATTCATAAATGAAACTATAATTCGTAGTTTATTATTTAATTACCCACTACTAACTAGGTTAATTTTACCTAGTGAACTTAGTGGGTTCCGGGAGTTAAAACCCGTTTTATTTTAAGTCCCGTTGACTCGGGCTCTTATAAACTCAATTCCTTAATTCTTTGATTCGCTTGTATTTAATTATTAGGATTTCTTATTTAAATCCAAATATTTACCGGGTTATTTTTACTGCTAACGTTACTTTACCCGTCTTTTAGTATTAACGGAGTTTGATTACCAAACCCGTTTTCGGGGTGTTACACTTAGTATAATATGCCCGTAGATCACATTAGGACTTCTTTCTTAGTATCATAACTTGCTCATCTTATTTCCACTATCAGCACCCAATTGCGGGATTCCACATTTGATTGGTGATAACTTTGCTGCATGGAAGGATGCTCTCATGCTTACGCTTGGATTGCTGGACTTTGATTATGCTCTAAGAGAGAATAAGCCAGCGAACCTTATTCCTCAAAGTACTGCTGCTGAGTAGTTGACTCATGAAAAGTGGACTAGGTGTAACCGCATGTCTCTCATGTTTATGAAGCAGTCCATAAGCAATGCAATCAGAGGATCCATTCCTGGTTCTGAAGATGCTAAAACCTACTTGGCTTCTATGGAGGCGCAATTCAAGGGAACGTCTAAAGCACACGCTAGTACCCTTATCCTCAAGCTGGTGACGACTAAGTATGATGCGAGGAGCGGCATTCGCGAGCACATCATGATGATGAATGACATGGCCAATAAGCTAAAGGGGCTAGAAATGGAAATCAGTGATGGTTTCCTTGTTCATTTCATCATTACTTCGCTTCCTTCGTCCTTTGAAGCATTCAACATCAATTACAACACTCAAAAGGACAAATGGACGATGAGTAAGTTGGTCGCTATGTGCGTACAGGAGGAATAACGTATGAGGATGGATCGCACTACTGATGTTGCTAACTTCACCACCTCCAACTCTAAGAAAAGGAAGAACAATCATCAGAGAAAGGATGCTTCCAAAGTCCAAAGGCCCAATCATAATACAAGTGCACCTTCCAGCTCTAAGAACTCCTTAGGCAAAATCCACTGCAAGTTCTGTAAAAAGGCAGGACATATGCCGAAGGAATGCCCTGACTTTAAGGAGTGGCTGCCTAAGAAAGGTAACGACTATTTTATGATACTTGAGTCCTATAATTTAAATGTTCCTGCTAATTCTTGGTGGTTTGATTCTGGTTCTATGGTTCATGTTACCAATTCTACTTAGGGATTCCTTACAATCCGGAAGCTGGGAAGAAACCAAAGAACGCTTAAGGTTGGGGATGATCGAGAATTAGAAGTGAAGGCCATTGGAACATTACAATTATTTATGAAAACTGGTTTATGTATTAAACTTTATGATACCTTATATGTTCCTGAGGTAACTTGGAACCTTGTATCAGGACCAAAGTTAGACATGGATGGTTTTATTGTTTCCCATGGTCATCGCAAACTCTATATCCTCTATGATTCTGTTTTTTATGGTACTGGTATTCTGGATGGTGGTCTCTATAGATTAGAACTAGATGATGATTTTTCTAAATCTTTGTTGTCATATAACATTAATGAATCACTCACAAAGATGAAAGAGAAACGAGACTTAGAGACTTCGTCCATATTGTGGCATCAATGTTTAGGCCACATCTCAAGAGAACGATTAAATCGTCTCGTAAAGGATGAAGTCTTACCTCCTCTTGATTTCTCTAATTTTGGAACATGTGTCAAATGTCTTAAAGGTGAAATGACATTAGCGAATAAGGCGCCACTAGGAGCCCTAATTTATTAGAACTCATTCATACTGACATTAGGGGTCCCTGCCAAATCGCTGGCATAACAGGACATATTTCATTTATCACTTTCATTGATGATTATTCTCGTTACATGTACTTGTATCTAATTAAGGAGAAGTCTGAATCTCTTACAACTTTTAAAGATTATAAGGCTGAAGTTGAAAAGCAATTAGATCGTCAGATTAAAGTTGTGAGATCAGATAGAGGCGGTGAATATTATGGAAGATATACTGATGTAGGTCAAGCTCCTGGTCCATTTTATGAGTTTTGTAAGGGCTAGGGGATTGTGAACCAATACACCATGCATGGTACACCTCAGCAGAATGGTGTCGCTGAAAGAAGAAACCGTACCCTTATGAACATGGTGCGCAGTATGTTAGCCAACACTAATTTACCATTATTCCTCTGGACTGAAGCGTTAAAAGCAGCTGTTCATATACTCAATAGAGTTCTTTCTAAGTCTGTCCCTAAAACTCCTTATGAACTTTGGACAGGAAGGAAACCGAGTCTTAAATATATGAAAGTATGGGGCTGCATTGCTGAAGCAAAACTTTACAATCCTTTCCTAAGGAAACTTGACTCTAAAACAGTTACCTGTTTCTTTATCGGGTATCCTGATAATTCAAAGGGTTATCGTTTCTATTGTCCTTCCCACGTCACCCGTATTGTTGAAACCAAGCGTGCTATGTTCCTGGAGGATTTCAAGGTTAGTGGGAGCAGTACCAACCCTTAAGAAGAATTGCAAGAAGTACAAGACGTGGGGGGGGGGAGACTCGTCGCTTACCATTACTCCAATTACTTCTCTTGTACCCAATGCAACTACTGAACCTGAAGCTACTGCACCAACTCCAAATTTATCTCTACAGTCAAAACCCATTATACCTCATGACGAAGGCACATCAAACGCTCAAAACCAAGAAAACGCTGAATGCGATAATCAACTCAGGAGGTTATCTAGGCCCAGAAGGCCTACTAATGTAACACCTCGTAAAATCATGTCCAATGATGTGTTGACACGTGTAATAAACCCTAATAAGTCAAACGTTGACTATGAGGGACTAATTTTGCAACAATCGAAAACCTTGAATATAGAAGGACTGAAAGTGTCAACATGCCTAAATTAGGCCTTTGAGTGACCTTATACGGTGTCCGTATACTCAAATGAGCCACTTGTTGGACGAGGGAAGCCGTTTGCGTAATTATTTGAAAGTTGTGCGATGAAGGGTTAAAAATGTCAACATGTTAATTCTTACCTCTGAGTGACCTTTTAACAAACCGAGAGCTTCATGATGTTTGATCATATTCACGGGAATGCCTAATATTGGCCATTCAAGGCTTTTAAGCCAATAAGTGAAGTTACGGGCAAGTTTGCGAGTTAGAGGGGTTAAAAGCGTCAACATGTTTAATTATACCTCTGAATGACCTTTTAACAAACCCGGAGCATTATGATATGCAATCATACTCTCGAGAATCCTTAATATGGGCTACATAGGGCTTTGATGCTATTAAACGATAATCCGCGCAAGTTTGCACGTTAAAAGGACTAAAAGCGACAACGTATGAAAATACCCTATTCAGTGACATTTTATACGAACTGGGAACTCCGTGATGCTTGGTTATACTACCAGATGCGCCTGAGATGGGCCATTAGAATTTATGTACCTTGTACTAACTTAACATAATGGATATATAAAATTTTGGGCCTTTTATGTCATAATTGGAAGTTCAAAAGTGAATAAGAAAGCACAGGGACCAAATCTGTCGAACTACCAAAGTTCTGTGGCTGGGCCAGATGCCCTGGCGGGCAGCGAAGGCCTTGGCCGTCCTTCTACGCGGGCCGCGAGGACAACAGCAACAGCATACATTTTTTTGTTGTTTTGCTATTTCTTGGAGCCCAATCCAACTTCCTAAACCATCTAAACAATACTAGGGACTTGCTAATTGTTTAGGAAACCTGCTATACACTTGTTAACATCCTATTGATCTCTCAAACACATGTCAATCATCCAAACAATCCCCAAAAACTATATATTGGCCATGAATCCATTCATTCCAACTTGCACCATTCTTCTCATTCTCTCATTCTTGGAGACTCCTGGCTTAAAGGGGACTCCACTTCAGTTTAAGATTCAAGCTAGGACCCTTTGTAAGTGTCCTTAGCCACTAGTTTATGTTTTATAGGCTTTTAAGCCAAAAGTCAAGCGTTATCGTAATAACGCTTTGACTTTTAGCTAGACCTTAAACGGTCAAGCCATTGTTCGCAACGAACATGGCTACGTGATCGTACTTAGATAGGTGTTAATCCCTCAAAAGGGCACCTCCTAAGAATCACGTTTGCTTGGTCAATTGACGAGTCAAAGTAATATTAATTTAAAAAGTCAACGGGTGAGTTTTTAAAATAATTGCGATATGGGTTTAGAAGTATTCTAAAATATGTTTTATCACTTAAACAACTCGGTAATAATTATTAGAACACGTGTAAACATGTTCGGCTCGTCAATTCCCGTTTTAGGGTCGGTTCGCAACCAAAAGTTGCGTAGTTTGACTTCTACGTTGACTTTTGGTTATAAACCGAATTAGACTAGTATGCTACTGATTTTAGGGTTCGTTATGATCGTAATTTAATATAGCATAACCCTCTGGGGTTATATTACACGATCATACTAGTAATCTGAGTTTTATGCAAGTTTACGTTAATATGCCGTACTTTGACTATTATGCCCTTTTTAGCAAAAATAAGGTTTTAGACACCAATAAGCTTTCAAACAACTTAGGTACTGATATGTTAACATTTTTAACATATTATGATGTTACGAATCGGGTCACAAACTGAGTTTGCATATAATATCGTAATTTGTGCTTTAAATTGACCAAAATGACCTTTATGCGCATAGATCGGTTTTAAGCATAATTTTTCATACCAAACTCATTAACTACTCATGTAATATCATAATTAGGATAATTTGGGATGTACATTGAGATTTCAAACTGAGTTTACGCATACGTTCCTGAATTATGTTTGTAAATGACGATAATGCCCTTTTTGCACCTAAAAGGATTAAAAAGCATAATTTTTATACAAAACCTTTTGACAAGTGATATGTCATATTAATTAACATATTTGGATCATATAGACCAGGTCATAACATCAGTTTTCCTTAAACATCGCACATATCGTCATTTAACGACTTTAACGCCGTTTCAGCGCGTAGTATGGTTTTAAACCATAACTATCAACCGAGACTTGTTACCTACTAATTTTATAAATCATTTTAAATATTTTTACAGTAGGTATATGTTATAAACTCAGATTCCCAAATTAGCCTTCGAAACTATGTGTGAAATTACCAAAATGCCCCTACGGAGCATAGCTTAGTTTTAAATTATAAAACACACATATGTTTATTATCATACTGATATTATATCACAAATAAAGTGTTTTCAAAGAATGTTTATGATCGTGACATCAGATTGTACTCAAGTTCCTTTTATACGTCGTAAAATGACCAAAACCCCCTTACAAGGCATAGTTTGATTTTAAAACCTTAACGAGCATACAAGTTGATATCCCACTGATATTATAACCTGTTTAAAGTATATTGGCATATGGAACTTGTTCATGACTCATCCGGTTACTCATTATCGCTTATACGCGTACGGTTAGACTTACGTAACTAGTTTATGTAAGTTTGCCAAAACGGGTTTAACCTTATCATTTTTTACTTCAAAATTCAGAATGTACTTAGTTTACCCATATTATACAAGTCTTCATACTTGTTGGATCTAAATTACATTCTATTCCAGTCATCGCTTAATCTAGCGTATCGTACCATTTTCGATACTTTAAGCTAGCCGGTCTAAGTCTACGACTTAAATAATACCGTTAGCATTTTGAATTGGTTATATATTACCATCATTCCAGACTAGAGCCACCCAGTAAAAGCTACTTGCATTTAGTTAGATTGGATACGACTGAGTTATTTTGCTGTGAATCAAGTATTAGCTCAGGTAAATACTTTTAACTTATTTTCCCTTATACGGGCTTGGGATACGGTATAATAATAATAATACCGCTTGGTCGGGTATGGAATCATTTATTCGGATTGCGATTAATATATTGCATAACCCATTTTAATCTGTTTTGTTTGATAACATAAACATTGGGGGTTAATACGACCATGTCCTGGATATCCTCGGCTCATTTCATTTGAAAATGACCACGACCTATGCACGGGGTGTAGGCATACACCTGACAGATGCAAATGCTAAATAACCCACATGTTGGGGATAACTCCTTTGTGGGTTTTATAGTGGTGAGTCGGTTAATCATGACCGGGTTCCAAACCGGCCCCATATGTATGATAAACATGTAAATCTGTATACAAGATTTTATTAAAGATTGTCCCAAGTTATAAATGGTTTCGTGCCTTATACGCCTAAATCAATTTTCATAAACTCTTTTCAAATGAGTCGGTTAATTGTATTTACCAGTGAAAACTGACGTATTTTCAAAAGACTAAGTGACAGGTACTACTCGAAATAGGCTGGGAGCTGCTTGGTGTCGAAATAAAGGATCTTGCAAATCCTTAAAGATGCCTTAAAGTCTGCTAAACTTCATTTTATATGTTCTGTAATGATCCCCATGTGGATTTGATATTACAAGCTCTTCTATAATAAATACTTGTTATTTTAAGACATTGGGTTTGTAGTAATATTTTATATTCCAAGACTTCCGCTGTGCTACTCTGTGTATCTTTAACTATGACGATATCAATCTTACGTCACGATACTCCCCACCGGGTTGTGCTGTAAATATCGAGGTGTGACAGGTTGGTATCAGAACCAACATTGAGTGAATTAAACACTAGTCTTTTGTGTTTAATCTCAATGACACAATAGCATATTCCTTAGACCTCCTGAGTCTAGACATAACATAGGAATGCTCTCATCCCTATTAAGTAAACATTGTTTTCAATTTTATGTATTTTGAATATATCGCCAAGCAAAGAAGCCGTTGATGGAGATTCTTCTCATCCAAAGCAAAGGAATGCAAAGCTTCGTATCACAGCTAGAATGGGTGTGCGACCGGTTTGGAGGAAGACCTTCATGGACTTATTCCTAAAACCAAACCCATTGAAATTTGTAATCAGACTTTGGAGTCCATACCAAGAGGTCCCTGAGGCTCCCGTATTGAAAATGATACAAGTGGATCCTAATGATTCCTATTTTTTACCTTCAAGTTTTGGAACCCCAGACTTGGATTATATCAGTCAAAACCCAATCCGTGATCCATATCAATCTTTAACCTGGAATCCTTGAATTCTACTTCTATAACGGATCCTGATTGGAATTCTTACTTTATTCACTGAGGTCTTCAGTGTCCCTACCGTGTACGGTAAACAAAGAAGAGAAACAATCGAAATGAAGCAAGGAAGGCGTTAGAGAATCCTTCTTCCATAATATTCATTGTCTTTTAAGTCCCTATAAGGACCTATCTCTTCTATATAGTCCCTGTGTGGACATACCTTTTGACTTATGACCCTGTATGGGCATTTGCTATTTAGTCCCTTCCTAGACATTATATTTCAGTATAATCCCTTCGTACATATTATATTTCAATAGTCCCTCGGTGGGCATGCTATTTCAATACAGTCCTTCCATGGACGTGTGATTTCATTAAAATCCCTTTGTGGATACACTATTTTAAAAATAGTCTCTTTGTGGACTTGGTATTTTAATATAGTCCTTTCATGGACATAATATTTCAAAATAGTCCTTTCATGGACATCATACTCCATTATAGTCCTTTCATGGGCATATTATTTCATTGAAATCTTTTTGTAAGACATATTATTTCATCAAAGTCCCCTGGCGGACATAATAATTCATTATAGTCCTTTTGAGGACAGATTATTTCATCATAGTCTCTTCGTGGACATGTTCATTCATCAAAGTGCCTATATGGACAAATTATTCCATTAAAATCCCTTGTGGATATGATATCTCATTATAGTCCCTTCAAGGACATATTGTTTCATTAATAAGTCCCAATGAGCACGTATCCTTCGACTCAAAGTCCCTCTGAGGACAATTGTTTAATAACGTCCCTTTGTGGACATGATATATCATAATAATCCCAATGCGGACATATCTTATAGTCCCTATACGGACTTATATTTTCCTTTTAGTCCCTGCGTGGTAGAGTTGCTTTAAAGTCCCTGTGTGGACAAATGAATGACTAAAAGTCTTGATTAAGGCACTATTGTAAATTCCTAATGATTCATGGAAAGTTTTGAAAATTATTTATAGGTATTCGTTTCGTCCTTTATCCAACGATATTCCGAATTTTAGTCGAATTTTATCGATCAGCTGAAAATTTCAAAAGATTCCCTTAATGATATAACCTAGCCTATATGTCTATGAACATGTCTATGAACATGTCTATGATGGTAAAACCCTCTTAAGATAATTAATCTTTGTTAACATCTAAGAACATGTTAACACTCCTGGCAGTGTGGCTTGAGAAACCACACGAGCCGTCAAGGTATTGGATTACATCCAAGCCTTAAGGCCTATATGATCAAAGTTGATCATGGCAAGTATCATCAATGTGATGATCATACCATAAACATCCATTAGTGGTGAAATGGCTACGGGCTATACTTGTTGTCCAATAAAGACAACGACAGTTGTGGTCTACGACTCCCTGTCTAAATTTTTTTTGGCATATATCCAAACATAATAGTCTATATGATCAATGCGATCATGAATAATTTCATCTGATACGATGATCATATTATTTAACATCTTTAATGATGTTTTGCCTACGGGCTATAACATATTGTCCATTTGAGACATTGACATTGTGATCTTTATGATCCCCTGTCCAAGGTAGTGAGCTATGCTCAAACCTAATAGTCTATATGATCAATGTGATCATGACTAATATCATCAAATACGATGATTATATATAAACATCCATAAGTGATTTCAATTGTTTTACCTTTGTGTCAAAATAAATCGTATTTCAAGACAATGACAGTTGTAGTCTATGACTCCCTGTCCAAAGGTAAAGAACTATGTTCAAATCTTAAAGCCCCTGATCTAATAAGATTGCGGCTTATAAATTAATGTCCTTTGTGATAAATCAACGAGTTATATTTTAAAGTCATTCATGACAAGCCAATGTGCTATAAATTGTCGTTCGTGACAAGTTAACATACTAAATGTTAACATCCTTTGTGACATGCCTTCTGTGCCAGATTTGATAAATGTCCTCCGTGACAGGCCTTGGTGCCATATCTTATAACGTCCTTTGTGACGAGGCCATTTGTGCCATATCTAAATTTCCTTTACGACAAGGCTTTCGAGCCATATGATTATTTATGTCCTTCATGATGAGGCTCTATGCCATATTATTTATGTACCTAGTGACGGGCCTCTGTGCCATGTATATTAGAAGTCCTTTAAGGCTAGCCTTCGAGCTATTCATAATCGTCCTTGTGACAAAGACAGTTGTGACATTATGATCCCCTGTCAAACAGGTAATGGACTCGGTCCAAACCTTAAATGCCATTGATGGTCCTTTTGTGACCTAGGCTAAATGTAATCAATATACATTCAAATAACATTCATTAAGAATGTTCGAGACTTAATAACCTATACGTTTTAATGATGCCGTGGCTAATCTAAGTCAGGTCATCAGGGTGATGACTAACTATTGTATAATTTAATATTTAGTACTAAGCCTAGAGTATGGCAAACTCGGATGAGGTAGTAAACAGTCGCGATACTAATGATGCGACAAATGCTAATAATGCTACTTACTCTAAATTACAATCTTCTATTCATGAGAAAAGCTTTGTTCAAACTTTGAATGCAAAGAATGAACCAAAGAAGATGATATATAATAAGGAGCCCCGTTCCTCTAAAGGATGTACTTACGAGTACTTTATCTCTTGCAAGCCAAGATACTTCAATGACGAAAAAGGAGCAATTAATTGCATGAGATGGTTGGATGAAATGGAAACCATTATGTATATCAACGATTATGCTGAGAAAGACATTGTGAGGTATGTATCACAGTTATTCAAAGGCGATACCCTCACTTAGTGGAGGACATTAATAAAGTCCATGGGGAAAATACCCATATACAATACGGAATGGTCCCAGTTTATGGACCTTATCAGAAAAACTTACTGTTCACGACATGAAATGGAAAAGGTGGAATCAAAATTACTAACTCTCAAAATGAAAAATCTAGAATGTCGACAGTATGTCACCAACTTTAGTTCATTATCTGGGATAGTACCTTATTCGGTTAACCCAGGATCTAAGCGTAATGCACAATGTAGTGGTGATTTAGCACCAGAGATAAAGGGGCATGATAAAGCTTCAAAGCCTACTTCTTATAGATCCACTATGGATCTATCTCAGCCACTCATATAGGATAGGTTGAGAAATAAGTCAGCCAAAATTTAGACTGACGGAAAAAGGAAAAAGGGAGGAGGATAACTCCCAGGAATCTAAGAAAAAGAGCAAGTTCGGACTCAATATGAAGCAACAAAAGTCCAATAAGAAGCATGTATGTAAGCACTGCTATAAAAGACACTAGGGACAGTGTCGAATAGAACAAAGACCAAAGTAGTGTGGCATCTACAAAGGAATTGGTCATCAATCCCATGAATGTAGGGACATAAAGAATGCAGTCTGTTACGGCTGTGGTGAGAAAGGCCACATCAGAACTAGATGCCATAAAGCTGCCAAAGGAGGTGCAACTAAACCTGGAAAGGCTAAGAAAGGAAACACTTGAACTACCTGATGAATGCCTGAGGCAGTACATATCAATAATGTCATCAGGTGCATTCCTTATCATTAATCAATGATAATTCCTGCTAAGCGTCCTGTTTTAATATAGGCAATAATAAGTCCTTCATAGACCATAAGCTTAGCAAACTTTTTAAATTACTCATAAGAACTCCAGATATTAAGTATAAGGTAGAACTTACCAATGAAACCTTAGAGTCCATTTCTTCTCTTTTTCGTCAATAATCCTTCTGTAAAATTTAAGAGTACTCTTTCTTCGAATATAGTACGACAATATATGTTATTTTAATTATTTCCTCATTGATTTTTATCAACTGCAAGTGCCAACTATGATTGATAAAAGCGCCATATGAGGATTGGCGTATCTCAGTGCGTCCCATAGATTGCGTCCATGCCTGATCAATATGGTGGTTTAATGCATGGAACCACTAAGATATTCCAATGGTCATATAGTACTAAAGTCAGCTAGTGGTATTCAAGGAAGATATCCATTATAGAAATGCCTAAGTAGGCGTCTCTACTTAAGGCATCCATGCATTCGTAAAACAGACGTATCATTTGCATGGCACAAGTAGAGGTAAGTTAACCGAAGTCGGAGATTTGAGATATCTCTATCATTATCGGATAACTTGATGGCTTCTCCGTAAAACTACACTGTTTACCTCCTGAGAGGCAAGTAAAGTTAGGATTGACATCCTATTAGGAGCCGTATCTGTTACAGAAGCGCTATATCGGTTAGCATTAATGTAAATGGAAGAACTGAGAGCTAACCAGATGAGTTTATGGAGAAAGGCTTGTACAGCCTAGCTCATCATCTTAGGAGCTCCGATTATTGTTGATAAAGGAAAGCACGATGCAATACGCTTGTGCATTGATTACTGCAACCTAACTAGGAAACGATTGAGAATCGTTATTAGCTGCCCAGGATCGTCGATTTATTCGACTAACCAAGAGGGTAGTCAATTCCTTAAGATTGATTCGGATAGTAATTGGAATGATCATCTCACCCTGGATAAATTCTCCTAAAACTAATAATTATTAAATAAGCATTAAGGCTGCACCCTTGGAGACCTTGTATGGGAGAAAGTGTCAACGCCCGTTTGTTGGGCAGGAGTTTGGAAAACCGATTATCAGAATCTGAGATTTTTCTTAAGGATGACGAATAAGATAATACGAATCCGTAATAGTCTGAAAGCTGTCAGTAATCGGCAGAAGAACAATACGAAAGAGAGGCACAGATCTTTTAAAGTTCCAAGTAGGGAACAAGACTCTATTGAAAATACCAACATGAAGGGTATGATACATTTCAGTATAAAGGATGAATCGAGCCCTGGATATATAAGACCATTTGAAAGGATTAAATACATCGGATTAGTAACCTATAAGCTAAAACCTATTCAATGAGCTTGGTGAAATCCACGATGTATTCCACATTTATAATTTAAGAAATATCTAGCCAATGAGTTGCTAGCATTTGTCACATGAAAACGTATAGATAAAACCGATATCGATAAGGGACCGATAAGGACCAAGAAGCTGTGACTAAAACATATACATATTATTAAGGTTATGCGGGATGCCGTAGAGGCCCCGATTATGCACGAGAGGTTGTGTTCACTATGTGACAAAAGTACTCCTATCCTTGGAGCAAATCTCGAGGTTGAGATTTCTTTTAAGGGGGTGAGGATGTAAAACCTCGTAAAATCGTGTCCAATGATGCGTTGACACGTGTAATAAACCTAATAAAGTCAAACGTTGACTATGAGGGACTAGTTTCGAAACAATCGAAAACCTTGAATATAGAAGGACTGAAAGTGTCAACATGCCTAAATTAGGCCTCTGAGTGACCTTATACGGTGTCCGTATTCTCAAATGAGGCACTTGTTGGACGAGGGAAGCCGTTTGCGTAATTAGTTGAAAGTTGCGCGACGAAGGGTTAAAAGTGTCAACATGTTAATTCTTACCTCTGAGTGACCTTTTAACAAACTGAGACCTTCATGATGTTTGATCATATTCACGGGAATGCCTAATATTGGCCATTCAAGGCTTTTAAGCCAATAAGTGAAGTTACGCACAAGTTTGCGAGTTAGAGGGGTTAAAAGCGTCAACATGTTTAATTATACCTCTGAATGACCTTTTAACGAAGCGGAAGCATTATGATGTGCAATCATACTCTCGAGAATGCTTAATATGGGCTACATAGGGCTTTGATGCTATTAAACGATAATACGCGCAAGTTTGCACGTTAAAAGGACTAAAAGCGACAACGTATGAAACTACGCTATTTAGGGACATTTTATACGAACTGGGAACTCCGTGATGCTTGGTTATACTACCGGAGGCGCCTGAGACGGTCCATTAGAAGTTAAGTACCTTGTACTAACTTAACATAACGGATATATAAAGTTTGGGCCTTTTATGTCATAATTGGAAGTTCAAAAGTGAATAAGAAAGGATAGGGATCAAATATGTCGAACTACCAAAGTTCTGTGGCTGGGCCAGACGCCCTGGCAGGCCACGAAGGCCTGGGCCGCCCTTCTACGCGGGCCGCGAGGAAAACAACAAAAACAGACATATTTTTGTTGTTTTGCTATTTCTTGGAGCCTAATTCAACTTCTTAAACCATCTAAACAATACTAGGGACTTGCTAATTGTTTATGAAACCTGGTATACACTTGTTAACATCCTATTGATCTCTCAAACACATGTCAATCATCCAATCAATCCCCAAAAACTATATATAGGCCATGAATCCATTCATTCGAACTTGCACCATTATTCTCATTCTCTCATTCTTGGAGACTCCTAGCTTAAAGGGGACTCAACTTCAGTTTAAGTTTCAAGCTAGGACCCTTTGTAAGTGTCCTTAGCTACTAGTTTATGTTTTATAGGCTTTTAAGCCAAAAGTCAAGCGTTATCGTAATAACGCTTTGACTTTTAGCTAGACCTTAAACGGTCAAGCCATTGTTCGCAACGAACATGGCTACGTGATCGTAGTTAGATAGGTGTTAATCCCTCAAAAGGGCACCTCCTAAGAATCACGTTTGCTTGGTCAATTGACGAGTCAAAGTAATATTAATTTAAAAAGTCAACGGGTCAGTTTTTAAAATAATTGTGATATGGGTTTAGAAGTATTCTAAAATATGTTTTATCACTTAAACAACTCGGTAATAATTATTAGAACATGTGTAAACATGTTCGGCTCGTCAATTCCCGTTATAGGGTCGGTTCGCAACGGAAAGTCGTGTAGTTTGACTTCTACGTTGACTTTTGGTTATAAACCGAATTAGACTAGTATGCTACTGATTTTAGGTTCCGTTATGATCGTAATTTAATATAGCATAACTGATGCGTGTGAAGTGTTATATATATTAGGTGTATATTTTAAGCCTCATTAACACTTTTTTAGTCAAGTTTTAAATTTATAAAACATGATATTTACTAACACTAAACACACATATGGGCAAGTGCACCCATCGTGAGCGTAGTATAGTGTTGGTAAGATACCAAGGTCGTCCAAGGACACAAGAGCTTTTAGTACCGGTTTATCCTCAACGTCTAATCAAATAAAAAATTTAGAAAAATGTTTTAAGTTAAGAAAAATGAAAACTAACTAAAATGCTGAAAAATAAAAATAAAAGAAAAACAGATAGACAAGATGAATCACTTGGCTCCGACTCGTGTATAGCGTAACCTTTGATTATTTCCGCACTTTTACACTTATTTAAGAGATTATCTTAGTTATTGTAGTAGTCCCCTCTTTTGAAGGTGACGTTACCCTCAACCCAGTAGTTTGAGTCAGCAAGGATACAATCCCAAAGGGTCGGATTATTGAAAGATAATTAATTAAGTTATTAATGCAAATTATGGTAGGCCCCTCTTTTGGAGGTGACGTTACCCTCGACTAAGTAGTCTGAGTCAGAAGGGATACAATCCTAAATAGCCGGGTTATAGTATTAATAGTAGTTAACTTATGAGGGGATCAAAGAGTTTGGACCCCTGCCATCCAATACCGTTAAGTATTGAAGGAGGTCCTACTAAATTTGACCCAGGTCCATTGCAGAACCTCTAAACGCTGAACAATGCCAAGACCTTTACCAAACCGTTCCCTTAACCCCCGACCAGGTAGCCAACATACCTCCATATAGACCGTGGAGATATGAATGGTGAAAATCTTTTATTTTATATAGAAAGTAAAATAATGCCAAGACACCACGGACAAACGATAAGGAAAGATCACCTTCAACATAAGCAACTAGTTATTAAAGTCATTAATACAAAACCAAATAAAAAGTGCGAAAAGATTAGAAATAAAAAGTATTACACTAGACACTTGTCTTCACCAAGTGATGTAAGAGACTTAGGCAAACATGGCCTTGATTGTCAAGAACTCTTACGATCAATCTTGGATCCCGAGACGACTCACACACTCTATGATGGACAATGGATGATGGTGGTGGATGATGGTGTTATGGTGGTGGTGGGTGGTGGGTGAAGTGTGAGAGAGATGGTGTGCCAAGGGATGGTTTGAGCTTGAGCCAAGCACTCCTATTTATAGGCTGAACAGAAGCTCGAGCACGGTCCCGTGTCCACATCCTTCTCTTTCTTCATTTAATGCAGCTTGTCTTATTAGTTGACCACGCCCCCGTGTCCGCTGAGCACGACCCCGTGTGCAGAAGAATCTTTGTACTATGAAGATTTGCCTGGATTGTGCGAATCTTATAGTTGACCACGGCCCCGTGTCCGCTGAGCACGGCCCCGTGGTGGGCAATAGAAGCTTCTACCACTTTGTCTTTTCTGCTGACACTTGGGCACGCCCCCGTGCTGACTGAGCACGGGGCGTGTTTAGTCTCCTGTCTTCTTGTTTTGCTTGGGAAGATGCTGTCGTGGGGTCGGGTATGTTACGTCTTATTCCTTTTCTTGTATTTATGTTAGATTTTGATGTCTTTTTTGCTTCTTTTGTTAATTTGATCTCATTTAATCCTGAAAATACAAAAGGAAGAAAAGCACACTTTTTCCAACATTAGTACTAAAAAAGGGTTAGTTTTATGCCACAATTGATGAAATTTATATGTTGCATTTTGAACACATCAAATACCCCCACACTTGAATCTTTGCTTGTCCTCAAGCAAAACTCTTTAATATGTGGCTATTACACTCCCAAATGGAATGGGTAGAAAAGAAGGTTTTTGGGCTTATCATAGAGTGTCGGGATTTCCAAGATTCTTTATTTAGTTTTATTTTTATTTATTTACAATCCTATTCGTCATGATTTATTTAAAACTTTTCACAAGATAAATTGCTTATTAGGGCATAACATGCCTTTGTAAAATTTTATTTATATACAAGTTCACATACCTCACGGGGATCACTCAACACTCGGCCGAAAATGTATTTTTGTGGATCACTCGAGAGCGGCATGGAACTTATTCCTACCATAAGCTTGCCAAGCAATCAATCCTCCTCCTTTTTAACTTATATACCTTTGTAAATATCAAGAGGACTTTGTGGGTGAAGGGTTAGGCTTGGGTTAAAGGTAGGTGGTTGGGTTAGTGGTTAGTGGTTAGTAGAAAAAGGGCGAAAAGCGTAACAAGTGTCGGTTTTCGTAAGACTTTCTATTTTTCCATTTTTATTTTTATGAAGCTATTTTTCAAAGAAAGTCATTTTTGATAAACTTGTTTGTTTATTTGCTTTTGCTTCATAATCAACTTTTTTTTTGAATAGTCATACGAAAAACCGAACTTGTTACTAAAACAAAGGGTTAAAAATGAAAAAAGGTTTTTTTGTGGGTAAAAGGGTGTTTGTTTTGGGTTATGAAATGAAAAAGGTTTAGGCTCAAAGGGGCTAACTATGGGGATTTTGGGTAGGTGGTAAAAAAAAAATAATGGTGTAGAAATAAAAAGGGTTAGTCCTAATGCCTCCATCATTTACTTACTCGGGTTTAAGTTGGTAAGGACCGGGAATGTATCGTCATGGCAAGTTCTAGAGTTGTAAGAACCAAGCGGCTATTCACACAAGAAACGAAAAATGAGCATTTAGTTTAATGATATGTAATTGTTTGCTCAATAAAGGCTCAAAACTCACTTTTGTGGGAATGGGTTTTTATGTGATCAAGTATATATAATCAAATTTTAACTAAGTTTGCCATGCCTTTTCATAATTTTCTTATGTTGGTTCTTTTTATCACGACGCTATCGGTTGTAAATTTGTAAAAATATAACCTTTTTAAGAACTTGAATTTCCCGAGTTAAACCTAGACAAGTAAAAAAATGAAAATTTTTTGAAAAAATTTGGGGTGATTAGCGGTTCCAATAGAGTTTTGTGTAAGGCTTGTATTTAGGACTTGCAAGATTCAAGGTTTTAGCATCCCCCCCACACTTAAATTACACATTGTCCTCAATGTGTCCCAAAAATAAGTTTTAAGGTTGATTGAATGTGTAAAAAGGTGTAAAAAGCAAGAATTTTGTGTTACTGGGCGCTGAACACGGCCCCGTGTTATCCGGGCACGGCCCCGTGTTCAAGTGCCAGTAACAAAAGTAAATCAAGAGAAACAGAAGCCTGGACACGGGGGCGTGTTGAGTGAACACGACCCGTGTCCAGTTACCTGAACTGGGTCTTTTTTTGCAGACTGTGTAGCACGGGGCCGTGTTGGGCGGACACGGCCCGTGCCGAACTTACTGTAAACGAAGAATTTTGTTGGACGGTCCTGTTTTCCTGCATGGGGTGCTGGTTCAAGTTTCCCTTGTATCCTTTGCCATCTCAAGTGTGTTTTATTCATTTCAACACCATCCAAACACCAAATTAACTAAAAACCATCATTCATTGCATCTTTGAGAATTACATAATAGTCCTAAAATGAAGAATAAAGCAGAAAATTAAAAGTCCTAATATTAGATAGTTAGGTCAAAGAAACAAAAGAAATCTTAATTCAAAAAGTTCTAGCCTACTATTTATTCTACTAGCAAAATTTCCGAAAAGATAGATCTCTCGATTAAAAGTGGCTTGACAAACTTCTTTCTCCGGTTATGGGTTCCTCACACGTCGGCGAGCCACTCTTCGATCTCCCTAGGGAGAAGAAAAGCGGGCTCATGAGCATTGGGTTGAGGAGGTGCAACTTCCACCGGGATTTCTTGGAGCTCTTCAAGAGGAGGTTCCGCCGGAATGTCGTCCCAACCGGTAGGATTTTGGATTCCAAGAGCCAGGTTCCAATCCTCTTGAGGGAGGATTGGTTCCACGGAAGGTGTTACAAGAATGTTTAACCTCTGGTGCAAGAGGTTTATTTCTTGAAAACTGTTTTCCAGCCCCACCGAGAGATAATTTATACGGTCTATGAGGATCTCCTCCACCGAAGTCATCTCGTCTAGTGCTTCACGTAGCGCCATTACGTATCTTACGAGAGTTGCTTCAATCGATGGCCTCCTTTCCCGACGACTGTTCCGTGAGTGCGCAGAAGAGGTTCCACTGTTTTGGCTAGACATTCTACGAAAACATACCCAAAATAGTGTGTTTTAATGAAACAGTACCACGGACACGGCCCCGTGCTCAATGAGCACGGCCCCGTGTTCAACTTTCTGTAGATTTTTAGAACAAGGAATCTTGGTGTTTCAAATTATTTTCTTAACTTATGAAATTTTTTTGAGCATAAATAACTTAAAACAATGTTGTGTAACTTATTTTTAACAAGATTCCTTGAACAAAAATTCAATAAACATCACAATAAAGCTTGAAATCAAGCTTTAATGGAGTTGTTGGTGCAAGAAAGATGAAGAAGAAGGAAAGGACAAGATGTTTGTTAGAATCTTCTTTTAGAACATACCTAGGATGGAATGTTAGAAAATCCTTTCAAATCTCTGTCCCTGAATGATCCAAATGTGCAGGATTCTTGGCTGCATTTCTAGAAAACGACAGCATGCTGGACACGGCCCCGTGTCGGCTGGACACGGCCCCGTGTGCAGGCAAGATCCTGACACGTTTTGTCCGTATTCTGACAAAAGTCAGAAAGGAATCTTTTGGTGGACACGGGGGCATGTGGACCTGGGCACGGCCCCGTGTCGGAAGGCTGTTTTATGAAGTGTGTCTATTTTTAAGGAACTTTTCCAGATCGGGCGGTTCCTTACTGGATGGAACAACCCCAAAGTGCCTAAGATACCTTAATTGTTCTAGATTAAGACAAGAACGCAAGAGGTTGTCGGTGAGGGTGATTCCTATGCTATATGTAGGTGGACAAGTCCAACCCGTTCCCGGGCTCTCGTTAAAGAAGGTGTATGTCGAATCGCTCAGGTCTCTGTATGCATCAAACGAAGTTGATGGGGAGTCCTTCACGGCACAATCGACACAGGGATGACTATCGCTCAAGTCCTCACTAGAGTTAGAAGTATCATTGGAAACAACGAAGTTGTTTGAATGCGGTTCCAACCCTTCTTCTTGGCTATTGTCTTGGAAAAGATTATTGAAATCTTTCCTAAGTTCTTTTAACCAATCAATAATTAGATCTTCTAGTTGAAATAATTCATCGAGAAGCATTTCTCCTATAAAATCTGGTTGGGAGCATTCGAGGGAGAGATAGGGATTATTTTTACATTCGCCCCTCTTAAGGATACTAGGAAACGATGGGTCTATATAGTGGGGTTTATAAGTTAGAAAATAACATTCTAATTTCTTATGTTTACCACCACATAATTGACACCACAAAGTACCATAAGAGTGCCGAAAGTAAAAAGTATCAGTATCACTCATGTTTTTGTCAGAAATTACCAACCGTCGGGATCTTATGGTTCTGTTTTCAGTAACTGAAACTTGGGCACGGGGGCGTGTTAAGTGGACACGGCCCCGTGTTCAGCTACTGTCTGACTTAAAACAGGATTGCCAGTTCTAATGATTGGGCACCGGGAGTGTTCAGCGGGCACGGCCCGTGCTGAGCTCTGCAGAAGCTGAAACACTAAAAAAAATCCTAAAAAAAATGAAAAATAAGAAAAACGATTAGGCCGTTGATTCCTAACTTTCTTAAAATCCTTGTGTCCCCGGCAACGGCGCCAAAAACTTGATGCGTGTGAAGTGTTATATATATTAGGTGTATATTTTAAGCCCCTTTAACACCTTTTTAGTCAAGTTTTAAATTTATAAAACACGATATTTACTAACACTAAACACACATATGGGCAAGTGCACCCATCGTGAGCGTAGTATAGTGTTGGTAAGATACCGATGTCGTCCAAGGACACAAGAGCTTTTAGTACCGGTTTATCCTCAACGTCTAATCAAATCAAAAATTTAGAAAAATGTTTTAAGTTAAGAAAAATGAAAACTAACTAAAATGCTGAAAAATAAAAATAAAAGAAAAACAGATAGACAAGATGAATCACTTGGCTCCGACTCGTGTATAGCGTAACCTTTGATTATTTCCGCACTTTTACACTTATTTAAGAGATTATCTTAGTTATTGTAGTAGTCCCCTCTTTTGAAGGTGACGTTACCCTCAACCCAGTAGTTTGAGTCAGCAAGGATACAATCCTAAAGGGTCGGATTATTGAAAGATAATTAATTAAGTTATTAATGCAAATTATGGTAGGCCCCTCTTTTGGAGGTGACGTTACCCTCGACTAAGTAGTCTGAGTCAGAAGGGATACAATCCTAAATAGCCGGGTTATAGTATTAATAGTAGTTAACTTATGAGGGGATCAAAGAGTTTGGACCCCTGCCATCCAATACCGTTAAGTATTGAAGGAGGTCCTACTAAATTTGACCCAGGTCCATTGCAGAACCTCTAAACGCTGAACAATGGCAAGACCTTTACCAAACCGTTCCCTTAACCCCCGACCAGGTAGCCAACATACCTCCATATAGACCGTGGAGATATGAATGGTGAAAATATTTTATTTTATATAGAAAGTAAAATAATGCCAAGGCACCACAGACAAACGATAAGGAAAGATCACCTCAACATAAGCAACTAGTTATTAAAGTCATTAATACAAAACCAAATAGAAAGTGCGAAAAAGATTAGAAATAAAAAGTATTACACTAGACACTTGTCTTCACCAAGTGATGTAAGAGACTTAGGCAAACATGGCCTTGATTGTCAAGAACTCTTACGATCAATCTTGGATCCCGAGACGACTCACACACTCTATGATGGAAAACGGATGATGGTGGTGGATGATGGTGTTATGGTGGTGGTGGGTGGTGGGTGAAGTGTGAGAGAGGTGGTGTGCCAAGGGATGGTTTGAGCTTGAGCCAAGCACTCCTATTTATAGGCTGACCAGAAGCTCGGGCACGGCCCCGTGTCCAGTGGGCACGGCCCCGTGTCCACATCCTTCTCTTTCTTCATTTAATGCAGCTTGTCTTATTAGTTGACCACGCCCCCGTGTCCGCTGAGCACGACCCCGTGTGCAGAAGAATCTTTGTACTATGAAGATTTGCCTGGATTGTGCGAATCTTATAGTTGACCACGGCCCCGTGTCCGCTGAGCATGGCCCCGTGGTGGGCAATAGAAGCTTCTACCACTTTGTCTTTTCTGCTGACACTTGGGCACGCCCCCGTGCTGACTGAGCACAGGGCGTGTTCAGTCTCCTGTCTTCTTGTTTTGCTTGGGAAGATGCTGTCGAGGGGTCGGGCATGTTACGTCTTGTTTCTTTTCTTGTATTTATGTTAGATTTTGATGTCTTTTTGCTTCTTTTGTTAATTTGAGCTCATTTAATCCTGAAAATACAAAAGGAAGACAAAAACAGACTTTTTCCAACATTAGTACTAAAAAAGGGTTAGTTTTATGCCACAATTGATGAAATTTATATGTTGCATTTTGAACACATCAATAACCCTCTTGGGTTATATTACACGATCATACTAGTAATCTGAGTTTTATGCAAGTTTCCGTTAATATGCCGTACTTTGACTATTATGCCATTTTTAGCAAAAATAAGGTTTTAGACACCAATAAGCTTTCAAACAACTTAGGTACTGATATGTTAACATGTTTAACATATTATGTGTTACGAATCTGATCACAAACTGAGTTTGCATATAATATCGTAATTTATGCTTTAAATTGACCAAAATGCCCTTTATGCGCATAGATCGGTTTTAAGGATAATTTTTCATACCAGACTCATTAACTACTGATGTAATATCATAATTAGGATAATTTGGGATGTTCATTCAGATTTCAAACTGAGTTTACGCATACGTTCTTGAATTATGTTTGTAAATGATGATAATGCCCTTTTTGCACCTAAAAGGATTAAAAAGCATAATTTTTATACAAAACCTTTTGACAACTGATATGTCATATTAATTAACATATTTTGAACATATAGACCTGGTCATAACATCAGTTTTCCTTAAACATCGCACATATCGTCATTTAACGACTTTAACGCCGTTTCGGTGCGTAGTATGGTTTTAAACCATAACTATCAACCGAGACTTGTTACCTACTGATTTTATAAATCATTTTAAATATTTTTACACTAGGTGTATGTTATAAACTCAGATTCCCAAATTAGCCTTTGAAACTATGTGTGAAATTACCAAAATGCCCCTACGGAGCATAGCTTAGTTTTAAATTATAAAACACACATATGTTTGTTATCATACTGATATTATATCATAAATAAAGTGTTTTCAAAGAATTTTTATGATCGTAACATCAGATTGCACTCAAGTTCCTTTTATACGTCTTAAAATGACCAAAAACGCCCTTACAAGGCATAGTTTGATTTTAAAACCTTAACGACCATACAAGTTGATATCCCACTGATATTATAACTTGTTTAAAGTATATTGGCATATGGAACTTATTCATGACTTATCCGGTTACTCGTTATCGCTTATACCCGTACGGTTAGACTTACTAACTAGTATATGTAAGTTTGCCGAAACGGGTTTAACCTTATCATTTTTTACTTCAAAATCCAGAATGTACTTAGTTTACCCATATTATACAAGTCTTCATACTTTTTAGGTCTAAATTACATTCTATTCCAGTCATCGCTTAAAATAGCGTATCTTACCGTTTTAGATACTTTAAGCTAGCCGGTCTAAGTCTACGACTTAAATAAGACCGTTAGCATTCTGAATTGGTTATATATTACCATCATTCCAGACTAGAGCCACCCTGTAAATGTCACACCCCCAAAATACCACATGCGGAAACACCGCGAGACGTGTGACGTACGAGGATCCAAGCCACCAATCATATCGAGCCAATAATAAATATTTAAATAAAACATTCGTTTCATTGCATAAGATAAATCCAAGTCATGAGTTGAAACCAAGGAAAATATTCAGTGGAAGCATAAGGTAAATTGTTAAACAACTGTTGCAAAATAAGTGTTCAAAACCAATTTATCAAATATCTAAAAGTCTTGATCCATGACTACTCCAGCTCTCCCAGATAGCAAGTCCAAAATCAGAAATCTAATGACCTGCAAGCATGCAGACAAGTGTGTCAGACGACGCTGGTGAGTTCAAAGTTTTGTTAACGCGTTTAGTTACCAGATATGTGTATAAAACAGTTCAACGATTTGTTTTGATGTTGTTATTAACTTGATTACCGCAAATGGCTACAAGATGTATTTTCCCAACCCCAATGCCTCTATCAAAGCATTGGTCAAGTGGTCAAGGTAATTGTCACGGCCCCCATCCTAGTTTTACCCGGTCCAGGAGCGGCGAGACAGAAACCCGTGGTAATTATTATGTTGGCAGCGGAAGTTTAACAGGATCTTTTTAAAACTTGAAAATGCCCAATTTATTTTATTTCATAATTTGGGGATAACACCCGTAATTTACAATAAAGGTGATTTCACTGGGAAACCCTTGTTTTACAAAAACATGTTTCTTTATTTTATTGAGCCACTTCTTCAAGCTTGCAGTGCTACACGACACTTTTCCTGGATCACAGCAGATCACCTGAAACATGTTTTAAAAAGGTTTTATCAGCAGGGAAATACTGGCGAGTCATTCAAATTGTACAAAACGACACATTGTTATAATATACAGTATTAAGGGTGATTACATTGTTTCTATCAACCAATTACCCCAAATCGGTATTTGTCACTCAACTGTATCTGTAACTATGGTCAGATCACCCATTGGCTAACCCGTTGTCCAATGGTGACGGGAATCCAGTAATGTATACAAAACCCCACATACCGGCAGTAATTGAAGATTACAAAGACTTAATCCCTGTAATTATAACTTTGAAAACAAATAGAGTTTTAAGAAAATAATTTGATAAAAAGAGAATGATTCACCTTGCAGATTTAAACGGGCAGAGTTTAGCCTACTGATTGAGCCTTCGTTAACCTAATTCAAATAACAATGCACACGAAACTGGGTCAGTAACTTAATACAACTTTTACGACAACTCATGAGATCAAAACCCTCACGACGAATGACAAAGTGCAATACTTAAACATCCATCGAATTTACTACGAATGACAAAGTATAGCATTAATTTGGGCAGCACTTAAACATCCATTGGATTGGTTTCAATCGATCGGACATTAAATCGTAGCAGTGATCGAGTTATTACCCTATTATCGCGACAGAATTTCGTGTTTGTGTGTGTTTTTGGAGTAAACAGACGATATCTCAGTGTAGAAAACGAGTTTTTAGGTCGAACCAACGCCAAACTTCAAGTGCCAAGGCCCTGTATTTATACTGGAAAAATGGCTCCCTCGCATGGCGCGAGGGAACCCCCTCTACCATAGGGTAGCCTCGTGTTTTACTAGCTTGGCTGAGTCGACGGTTCGAAGAAATTCGCGTTTGACAAGAAACTGTGTAGATAATAACGATTAGGGAATACCCCCCCCCCCCCCATGAGTTTTAGGGGCCCTGATCCTGATTTCGATTGTTCTGAAAATTTTAGGGGTCATGCAATATTTCTTGGGGGTCTCAATTAGGGTTTCCTATTGGACAAAATAAAATAAGAAATAGTAATTTTAATGAGAGTTGTTACATCCTCCCCACCTTATAAAAATCTCGTCCTCGAGATTTACTGGAACAAGTAGGGATATTTTCGCTTCATCTCTGATTCCAGCTCCCAAGTGTACTCCGGTCCTCTCTTTGAATCCCACTTGACTTTGACCAGCACTAGTCGTTTATGTTTGAGAAACTTAACCTTTTTGTCATCAATTTTGAGTGGTTTCTCAACAAATTTTAATTTTTCATTTACCTTTATATCTTGAAGAGGTACGACCAGGGATTCGTCAGATAGACATTTCTTGAGGTTGGATACATGAAATACGTCATGTACCCCAACTAATTCTTCCGGTAGTTGTAAGCGATAAGCAACTGGTCCTATTAGATGTATTACTGGGAATGGTCCTACGTATCTTGGACTTAGCTTTCCCTTTTTACCGAACCGAACTACTCCTTTCCAAGGAGAAACTTTCAAGAGTACCTTATCTCCGACTTGAAATTCCAGTGGCTTGTGTCGATTGTCCGCATAACTCTTCTGGCGATCTCGAGCCGTCTTTAGTCTTTCCTTGATTTGAGTGATCTTGTCGGTGGTTTCTTGCACAATTTCGGGACCTGATAATTGGCTTTCTCCTATTTCTGCCCAACAAACCGGAGTTCTACACTTTCGTCCATATAGTGTTTCGAATGGGGCAGCTTTGATACTTGCGTGATAACTATTGTTATAGGAGAATTCAATTAAGGGTAGGTGGTCATCCCAGTTTCCACCAAAATCTATTACGCATGCCCTGAGTAAGTCTTCCAGGGTTTGGATCGTCCTTTCACTTTGTCCATCTGTTTGAGGATGGTAAGCAGTACTTAAATTTAATCGGGTTCCCATCGCTTCCTGGAAACTAGTCCAGAAATGGGAAGTGAAACGACTATCTCTATCCGATACAATGGAGAGTGGGACTCCATGTAAGGATACTACCTCGTCCACGTACAACTTTGCTAACCTTTCCATGCTAAAGGTTTCTTTCATGGGTAGGAAATGAGCTGATTTGGTTAACCGATCCACAATTACCCAAATCGCATCATTACGTTTTCTGGTTTTGGGTAACTTAGTAACAAAATCCACGGTTATTAGTTCCCATTTTCAAACAGACATTTCTAATTGTTGAAGTAACATTGAAGGTTTCTGGTGTTCTGCCTTAACTTGTGAACAAGTTAGACACTTAGATACATATCTAGCTATGTCCCTTTTCATTCCTATCCACAAAAAAATATTTTTTAAATCTTGGTACATTTTATTATTGCCAGGATGCATGGTATACCTAGATTTATGGGCTTCCTCTAAAATCTTATTTCTTAAATCTCCTTGCATAGGTACCCAAATCCTTCTTTTGTGGAATCTCCAAATTCTATCAACTCCTTGCTCTAATTCTTTTATTCTTCCTTTCATTCCTTCAGCATCATCCTTGATTGCTGTGGCTTGAACATTTTTCAGTTGTTCCATTAAGTCTAATTGTAAACTTAATCTAAGAGCACGAACTCACTTTTGCTTTTCATGATACTTACAACTTAGAGCATCTGCGACTATATTTGCTTTTCCTTCGTGATATTGAATATCACAGTCGTAGTCACTTAGAATTTCCATCCATCTTCTTTGCCACATGTTCAATTCTTTTTGCCCAAATATGTATTTTAAACTCTTATGATCTGTATAGACTGTAAACTTACTTCCATACAGATAGTGTCTCCAAATCTTAAGGGCAAAAATTATCGACCCTAATTCTAAGTCATGCGTCGTATAGTTTTCCTCGTGCTTTTTTAGTTGCCTTGAAGCATACGCAATTACCTTCTTGTGTTGCATTAGCACACATCCTAATCCTAGCTTAGAAGCATCACAGTAAATTTCAAAATCTTCTGTCCCTTCTGGTAAGGCAAGAATTGGGGTGTTTGTTAACCTTTGTTTTAAAATCCTAAAAGCCTCTTCTTGCTTAGGTCCGCATTCAAACTTAACTGTTTTACAGGTTAGCTTAGTTAATGACACATCTATCTTATAGAAATCTTTAATAAAGCGCCTATAATACCCAGCTAATCCTAGAAAACTTCTAATTTCCGTAGCTGATTGCGAGACCTTCCATTTGGTGATTGCTTCTATCTTGGAGGGATCTACGTGAATACCTTCGTGATTCACCATGTGTCCTAAAAATTGCACCTCCTGTAGCCAAAATTCACACTTCGAGAATTTGGCGTAAAGCTTTTCCTTTCTTAACAAAGTTAAGAGTGCATGCAAATGCTGACAATGCTCATCTTGACTTTTGGAATAGATAAGTATATCGTTAATGAAGACAATTACAAATTTATCCAAATACGGTTTACAGATTCTATTCAACATGTCCATAAATGCGGCCAGAGCATTTGTTAGTCTAAAAGGCATAACTGTAAACTCGTAGTGACCATACCTAGTTCTGAAAGCGGTTTTAGGTAGGTCTTCTTCTTGTACCTTCAATTGATGATATCCGGAGCGTAAATCTATCTTAGAAAAATATCTAGCCCCCTGAAGTTGATCGAAAAGATCATCAATCCTAGGTAATGGATATCGATTCTTAATTGTAACCTTATTCAATTCCCTATAATCGATACATATTCGCATCGAACCATCCTTTTTCTTTACGAACAACACTGGTGCTCCCCAAGGGGATGAACTAGGTTGTATGAATCCTTTACTGAGCAATTCATCTAATTTCTTTTTCAGTTCTAACATTTCAGTGTGTACTAATCGGTAGGGTGCCTTTGCTACGGGTGTAGTTCCAGGAATCAAATGAATTCGAAATTCTACCTCCCTATCTGGTGGTAATCCTGGTAATTCTTCTGGGAATACATCCGAGTATTCTGATATTACTGGGATTTCCTTAAGTTCCTTACCCTTAGTGCTAATGATTACCAAAATCATATACACTATTCCTTGCTTTCGTTCATAACTAGCAACTTTCATTACTGAAATGAACTTCATGGGTTTGCGTGGCTTATCTCCTGTAACCATGACTATTTCTCCTGTGGGTGCACGGATTTCTATGGAATTTTTATCACAAAGGATTCGGGCATGGTTGGCTACTAACCAATCCATTCCTAACACGACATCGAATCCAGCTAAATTCATAGGTAAGAGGTTTGTAGAAAATTTATGACCTGAAAGTTTTATATTTTCTTTTCGCAAAACCGTATCTATATTAACAGAATTCCCGTCTGCCGTTTCTACCGTAAAAACTTGCTTAAGTTTCGTTAAAGGTAGCATAAGAGCTTGGCATAACGAAGTATTTATAAAACTTTGGTTTGCACCAGAGTCGAATAATACTTTCGCATAAACGTTGTGAACTAAGAACGTACCAGCTATTACGTCAGGAATCAGTTCAGCTTCTTGCGTGGTCAATTGGAAGGCTCTTGCGTTTTTCTTGGTAGTTCCTTCCGCAGGTTTGGCCTTGTTGTCAGCTGGCTTAACCAATTTAGGGGATTCTGGTCGAAAATGCCCAGCTTCTCCGCAGTTATAGCAGATCTTTGTTTTCCTTCTGCAATCTTCTTCAGGATGTCCTATAGCTTTGCAGAAGTTGCAGGGTTCATTACATTTTCCAAAATGTTTCTTTTTACAGTTCCTGCAGAACGGCGGAGTGGAAGATGATCCAGTTCCCTTCCTTTTGAAGTTGTTATTATTACCCACATGAAATCCTTGGGTAATTTTCTGAGCCAATTCCTTCTTCCTGTTTTCTTCTCGCGTACGCACCAGTCCGTCAGTCAAAGTGTTGGCTAATTCCACCGCATCATCGATCGTGCGGGGTCTCACAGCTTTGACAATATCACGGATCTCGCTAATTAAACCCCAGATGTAGCGAGAAATAAGTACCGGTTCTGGAGAAGTCAGAGTAGGCACAATTCGAGCATATTCGAGAAACTTCGAAGTATACCCTCGGCAATCCACATCCACCATTCGGTGGTTCAGGAACTTGTTCGCCATTTATTCTTTTTCATATTCTGGGCATAATTTCCTTTCCACCAGACACTTAAAGTCTTCCCAACTCATGGCATAAACCATGTCACTTCCCTTAGCTTATAATACCGTATTCCACCATTCTAATGCTTCTTCCTTGAAAAGATGAGAGGCATACATGACTTTATCCTCCTTGACACATTTACTTATTTTAATTACTGCCTCGGTTTTCTCCAACCAACGCAGTGCAGCAGTCGCCCCTTCATTGCCTGCAAATTCAACAGGTTTACAGGCAAGAAATTCCTTGTAAGTGCAACCAGGCGTTGCAGCTTTCATTCTCTTAAGAATTGGGGCCTGCATTACATCATTATTATTATTATTAATGTTGCCGCCTCTATTTACGCTATTACTGAAGTTGTCTTCATGAGTACGTTTGCTAGGAATAATTGGTTGAGGTTCAACTGGATTTCGGGCAGCAGCAAGGATTGCTGGAATAGCATTGGCTATTCCTTGGGCAACGATATTCTCTATATCTTGCCTATTGAGGAAGTGATCCTCATTGTTTTGCTCAGACTGGTTAATCTCGTTAATTGGTTCATTATCAGCGTGTTCCATCTGGTAATTAATATATGTAACTTATTAGCACAAAATAAACAACCGCCAAACACAATAAAATAATCGCACATAATCACGTCAACACATATAGCCAAAATTGTCGACTTCGCGACGTCCATTTTTATATATTGTAGTATGCGTCCGTACACACCAGTTATCTTACAAGAGTTTTATTTTTAAGTTATTTTACAAGATTATATTTTTATTATTATTATTTTATTATTATATTATCATTAAACACCTATTCCTACAACCACACAAGATTCCTGTCAGCTGGCATCTCAGAAGCGACGTTCCCTTTCGTCGTATTTCCACGTGATTCTTTCTCCCACATCCCTAATCCCGTTTCCTGCATCTATCAGCTCCTCTCCATAATGACGGAGTTCAGCCAGGTTTTCTTCGCTCATAAGTGGGTTTGGTGCAGGCTCAGGGTCAAACTAAGGGAAAAATGTATCAGGGTTATTTAGGAGATTCTGAAACTGCCAGTCAGTGGTCCACCATTCTTCCAGCTCTCCTGGTAGAGGTCGGGGGTGGATAATTGGATCTGGGATAGCAGGTTCCAGATTAACTGGAATTTGTGCTTCTGTTGGGTAATTAAAGAGGTTTTCATCGGCAGGTCCGATGAGGTCACTAAGTGCCAATTTACGATCCAGCTCTTCCCACGATAACATCTCCTGGGCTTGCCCTGAACTTTCCCCGATCTCCTTTCCTTTGCCTTTATCATTGGGATCCTCAGTCTTTATAACTTTCCGTATTGCTGGTTTCTTCCTACGCACACGCCTCCAGTCCACAAATCTTCTTCTCTTTTTCGGTTTGGGTTTCTCCTGAGGTTGGGCTTGGAATTCCATAGGTTCCTTAGTGTCGGCCAGATAATCGAAAAAGTCTCTGGAAACTTCCATGTCAGCAGAATGGATAGTGATATTCTGAAGAGCTTCAGACAACTCATTCATGCTGTTAGCATATATGAAGAAACACACAAAATTCTAAGTTAAATTTTTGTAACCCATTTTCACATAATCACAAAATGGAAATCAGAAAAATTAAGTATTTCTAAATACTTAATTGGCTTAAATCAGTGGCTCTGATACCACCTTTTTCTGTCACGACCCCCGTCCTAGTTTTACCCGGTCCAGGAGCGGCGAGACAGAAACCCATGGTAATTATTATGTTGGCAACGGAAGTTTAACAGGATCTTTTTAAAACTTGAAAATGCCTAATTTATTTTATTTCATAATTTGGGGATAACACCCGTAATTTACAATAAAGGTGATTTCACTGGGAAACCCCTGTTTTACAAAAACATGTTTCTTTATTTTATTGAGCCACTTCTTCAAGCTTGCAGTGCTACACGTCACTTTTCCTGGATCACAGCAGATCACTTGAAACATGTTTTAAAAAGGTTTTATCAGTAGGGAAACACTGGCGAGTCATTCAAATTGCACAAAACGACACATTGTTATAATATACAGTATTAAGGGTGATTACATTGTTTCTATCAACCAATTACCCCAAATCGGTATTTGTCACTCGACTGTATCTGTGACTATGGTCAGATCACCCATTGGCTAACCCGTTGTCCAATGGTGACGGGAATCAAGTAATGTATACAAAACCCCACATACCGGCAGTAATTGAAGATTACAAAGACTTAATCCCTGTAATTATAACTTTGAAAACAAATAGAGTTTTAAGAAAATAATTTGATAAAAAGAGAATGACTCACCTTGCAGATTTAAACGGGCAGAGTTTAGCCTACTGATTGAGCCTTCGTTAACCTAATTCAAATAACAATGCACACGAAACTGGGTCAGTAACTTAATACAACTTTTACGACAACTCACGAGATCAAAACCCTCATGACGAATGACAAAGTGCAATAGTTAAACATCCATCAAATTTACGACGAATGACAAAGTATAGCCCTAATTTGGGTAGCACTTAAACATCCATTGGATTGGTTTCAATTGATCGAACATTAAATCGTAGCAGTGATCGAGTTATTACCCTGTTATCACGGCATAATTTCATGTTTGTGTGTGTTTTTGGAGTAAACAGACGATATCTCAGTGTAGAAAACGAGTTTTTACGTCGAACCAACGCCAAACTTCAAGTGCCAAGGCCCGGTATTTATACTGGAAAAACGGCTCCCTCGCGTGGCGCGAGGGCTTGGCCCGTGGCGCGAGGGAACCCCCTCTAGCATAGGGTAGCCTCGCGTCTTACTAGCTTGGCTTAGTCGACGGTTCAAAGAAATTCGCGTTTGACAAGAAACTGTGTAGATAATAATGATTAGGGAATACCCACCCCCCCTGAGTTTTAGGGGCCCTGATCCTGATTTCGATTGTTCTGAAAATTTTAGGGGTCATGCAATATTTCTTGGGGGTCTCAATTAGGGTTTCCTATTGGACAAAATAAAATAAGAAATACTAATTTTAATGAGAGTTGTTACAGTAATTAATTCACGCCCGTCCTCTCCGGTAATGTGTGAGGGTGCCAAACCTAATAGCGCTATCAACTAATAACCTCGTTGCCTCCCCGGAAACTATCGGTAGATGTAAGGGGTCTTATATTATAGAAAATGAGTACAATAACAAACATCCCAATAACCCGACATTCCTCCCAGGAACGTTACCCGGTATCCCTCCCCGGGATGCATGCTTGGAAAAAGAGCAGTGAACTCACCTTGGTTTGCTCGGTATGATTAGTTACTTGTTCAAGTTAATCAATCAGCCTATGGTATTCATATATGCGTATCAGTTTCACATTCTCAAGGTTCATATGTAAATAAAAGTCATACTGTGTATCCAAACAGTGATTCCCAAATAGTGCATAGCAGTTATACCACTTAATCAAATTCACAGTTCATATGTATGTTTCTTATGCGAATACATGTTTCCTCAATCATATTTAACATCATTACAAACAGGTATCAATCCTGTATATGCTAACTACAATCTGTTGTGAACCAACCCTTTAAGCGACGAAACTTCACATGGCGAAATCCCACTATGTTTCGACGACATGATGAGTGGCGACACTCCACTGAGTTTCATCGACATGATGAGTGGAGAAACTCCACTGAGTTTCGTCGATGTGATGAGTGGCCGAACCCCTCTGAGTTTCGTCACTGTGTGTTATGTGGAAAAGGACCTTCGCCGTCCTTCTAACAGTCACGATGTTCCTTAATATTAAACCCCCATAATCACAGCAAACAAGTTTATCAATTCTTAAATCGGGTTAAACGTCATGTTTCCAATGATTATGGTCCACGCTCAATGGTTTACATCATTAAGTTAATGCACACAATCCGATCATCAATAATCTTTAACCCTAATTATGTCACTGCAGACCATAATCAACCAGATCATTTATAAACCATATAATGTACATACTGCAAACAGAATCATTAAATCCATAGGATGATCCATGCATGAATACAGGCCACCGAATTCCCTTTAAACATGATCTAATCTATTTGATTAACACAAGTATCCATCCCTAATTCATCATAACATAAAATCACAGTTTCTAGTAGTGCCCTACAAACACAGGAGATCATCACAACAATAATCAATTAGTGCATCGAGCAGATCAAGTCGGATATACACATACTAACCAATTACAAGTTGAAGCTAGCAAGAGATTCGGGAGAGATGGTGACTGGTAATGGCCGTGGGGTGCAAAGGAGAGGAGAAAATGCCTAGGGTTTCACCGGTTGTGATTGTACGTACGGTTATGCGAATGATGGGGGTTAAATATAACTGACATGTGCTTGGGCCTCACCTGGGCCACAAGCCCACTCAGCAACGACGAAACATCAATGACTCGGTGAAACTCCCTAAGTTTCGTCGAGTGAAGGTGATGACGAAACTTAACCATGTTTCGCCGAGTTCGGGTTGCAACTAGGGTCCAACGTTTCGTCAAATGAGAGATTGTAAGGGTTAAATCTATCAAACAGTTAATGGATTTGCAAAGTCTAAATCCAATTCATTAATCATAAAACCAACTAATAACAAAATAATCACATAGCAAACGCGCATCCGCTACAATGCAACAAATTATAAAACATAGATGTGAAAATAAACAACGTGTCGGGAAGGACCTTGAAAACTCGGGTTGTCACATCATCCCCAACTTGAAAGAAATTTCATCCCGAAATTTGATAAGCAATCCAAAACATACAGCAAGGCGTTAACTCAGGATAATTGTGGATTTTCCGTGGGTACCACATCATCCCCAACTTGAAAGGGAATTTCATCCCAAAATTCACTAGTAGCATTAGATTTAGATTTGCCAGGCTTGGACTTGTCCTCTGGGAATAAATGTGGGTACTTGAGCTTCATCTGATCCTCGCATTCCCACATGAACTCCGGTCCACGTCTTGAATTCCAACGAACTCTCACTATCGGAATACGGCTGTGCTTAAGGACCTTGACCTCCCGGTCCATAATTTCTATTGGTTCTTTGACAAACTGCAGCTTGTCATCGATTTTCAGCTCTTGGAACGGTACCACAAGTGTCTCATCAGACAAACAATTCTTCAATTGTGACACGTGGAAGACATCATGAACGTTACCCAACTCAGCAGGTAACTCCATCTTGTAGGCCACTTTACCAATTCACTCTAGAATTTTAAATGGCCCAACATAACGTGGGTTAAGTTTACCGCCTTTCCCAAAACGCACTACACCCTCCCAGGGTGAGACCTTCAGCATAACACGATCATTAACTTTGAACTCCAAATGTTTCCTACGCTTATCAGCGTAGCTTTTCTGACGGTCGCGCGCCGCTGCAATTCGATTCCTGATCTGAACAATCTTTTCTGAAGTTTCCAACACAAGTTCAGGGCATGTGACCTGGCTGTCACCCACCTCGGCCCAACAGAGAGGTGAACGACACTTTCGTCCATACAACGATTCGAATGGAACTGCCTGAATACTGGTATGGTAGCTGTTGTTGTAAGAAAACTCTATCAAAGGCAAGTGTTTCTCCCAACCCTTGCCAAAGTCAATCACACACGCTCGCAGCATGTCTTCGAGTGTCTGGATGGTTCGTTCACTTTGACCATCCGTCTGCGGGTGATAAGCAGTGCTCATATCAAGACGCAAACCGAATGATTTATGCATCGACTGCCACAAATCTGAGACGAAACGCGGGTCACGGTCAGAAATAATAGATGTCGGCACCCCGTGCCTAGAAACCACTTCCTTTAGGTAGAAAACAGCTAGTTGTGAGAACTTATCTGTTTCCTTGATTGCCAGAAAGTGCGCTGACTTCGTGAGACGATCCACGATTACCCAAATTGTATCATTCCCGCTTTGAGTTCTCGGCAAACCTGTGACGAAATCCATTGCGATTTGCTCCCACTTCCACATGGGTATTTCTGGTTGTTGCAGTAATCCAGACGGTTTCTGGTATTCCACTTTAACTTTTGAACACGTCAAGCATTTACTAACATACGTTGCGATGTAAGCTTTCATATTCGACCACCAATACATGACTTTGAGGTCCTGATACATCTTATCCGAACCTGGGTGAACAGAGTATCGAGACTTGTGCACTTCGTCCATCACAAGTTCTCTATGGTTACCAAACAACGGGATCCAAACCCGTTCCATAAAATAGTAAATGCCATCTGACCTTTTCTCGAGTCGTTTCTCCATACCCCGTAAATACTCAGCTTCATAGTTTTCTTCCTTCAACGCCTCGTCCTGAGCCGAACAGATTTGATCAGGTAGGTTAGAATGAATGGTGAGCTGCAAGGCGCGAACACGTTTTGGTTTCGATTCCTTTCGACTGAGGGCATCAGCTACAACGTTAGCTTTACCCGGATGATACTTGATTGCACAATCATAATCGTTTAAAAGTTCTACCCAGCGACGCTGTCGCATATTCAAATCCTTCTGGTCGAAAATGTGCTGAAGGCTCCTGTGGTTGGTATAAATAGTGCATTAAGTACCGTACAGGTAATGCCTCCAAATTTTGAGTGCAAACACCACGGCTCCCAACTCTAAGTCGTGCGTCGTATAATTCCTTTCATGAACCTTCAGTTGTCGAGAAGCATAAGCGATCACATTGTTGCGTTGCATTAGCACGCAACCAAGACCCTGAATGGAAGCATCACAATATACCACAAAATCTTCTGTTCCTTCAGGTAGAGACAAAATCGGCGCACTACAGAGTTTCTGTTTCAGTAACTGGAAAGCATCCTCCTGCTTCGTTCCCCAAGAATACACAACACCTTTCTGTGTCAACGAGGTAAGAGGTTGAGCGATCTTCGAAAAGTCTTTGATAAATCTTCGATAATACACAGCGAGACCAAGAAATTGTCGCACCTCCGAAGGATTCTTTGGTGCCGCCCAATTTCTAACAACATCAACCTTTGCAGGATCCACGTGTATCCCCAATTCATTAACAATGTGCCGAAGAAAATGTACCTCCCGAATCCAGAAGTCACACTTAGAAAACTTCGTATAGAGCTGCTCCTTCCTTAGAAGTTCCAAAATTAGACGCAGGTTCCATTCGTGATCTTCCTTGCTCTTCGAGTAGATCAAAATATCGTCAATGAATACTATAACGAAATCTTCGAGATACGTTTTGCTTACACGGTTCAAGAGGTCCATGAAGACCGCTGGCGCGTTGGTCAACCCAAATGGCATAACTAAAAATTCATAGTGTCCATAACGCGTTCGAAAAGCCGTTTTAGGAACATCCTCCTCTCGGACTCTCACCTGATGATAGCCCGATCTTAAGTTGATCTTCGAATAAAAACTCGACCCTTGCAACTGGTCAAACAAGTCGTCGATGCGTGGTAATGGATAGCGGTTCTTAATAGTCACCTTGTTGAGCTCCCGATAATAAATGCACATGCGAAAGGATCCGTCTTTCTTCTTTCCAAACAAAACTGGGGCTCCCCAAGGCGAAGAGATGGGTCGAATAAAGCCCCTATCCAGTAACTCTTGCAATTAATTAGACAACTCTTGCAATTCCCCAGGTGCTAAACGGTAAGGAGCACGAGCTATCGGGGCTGCTCCTGGTGCAAGATCAATCTGGAATTCCACTTGACGGTGAGGAGGTAAACCAGGAAGTTCCTCAGGAAATACATCGGCAAATTCACGTACAACTGGCAGATCCTCGATCTTTCTTTCTTCAGATGGAGTATCAGTAACTAGTGCCAGAATTGCAGGATACCCCTTTCGTAGACACTTCTGCGCTTGCATAGCCGAGATAATACCAACCATCGTCCCACTACGATGCCCTTGAACCGATAATGACTCTCCACTAGGGAGAGGAATACGTACAATCTTCTCCTTACACAGAATCTCAGCTTGGTGTTTAGACAGCCAATCCATACCAACCACTCTATCAAAACTACCGAGGGTAACAGGAAGGAGATCAATATCAAACACCTGACCCACGAGATCTAGTTTACACCCAAAAATAACATGCGGAGCTTCTATCGTTTTACCATCGGCTAGTTCTACTACATGCTTAACCTCTAAAGGTGTTGGGGCTAACCCTAACCATTGACCAAACTTTGAAGACACGTAACTCCAATCGGCACCGGAGTCAAATAACACAGAAGCAATAAGATTGTTCACAGAAAACGTACCCGTCACGACATTGTCGTCGTTCCTAGCATCACCAACGCCGATCGTGAATACCCTTCCACGAGCACCATTGCCCCCGTTGTTGTTTCTAGCATTGTTGTTGTTATTCTGGCGGTTGTTGTCGTTGGCATTCTGATTCAACTGAGGGCAATCCCGCTTGAAGTGGCCCATATCCCCACACTGGAAACACCCCTTCTTAAAGCCCTAGTTCTGTTGGGGTTGTTGCCTTTGCTGTCGCTGATACTGCTGATTTTGCTGCTGCTTTGGCTGCGGGGCCCTACACTCTTTGGTCTCATGGCCCACTTTCTCGCACCTATGGCAAGCCCGGACACACTGTCCATAGTGATGATAGCCACACTTGTTGCACTGTGGCTTCTTCCTAACATAGGAGCCTTGACAATGATTGCTGCCCTGGCCTTGGTTAACTGAAGACGACTGACTGAAACTATGGTTGTTGCTGTTGTCAGGCCTTTTCTGAGATTGACTTGCATTGGTTGCTTTGTCATTATCGTTCCACTTGCGCTTGTTATCACTAGCGGGTATAGTAGCTGTGGTTGCAGCAGCAATAGTGGCAGAAACACACGGTGGTAGTGAGCCACACTCCACCTCCTGATCGGTGATCTTGTGAGCCAAACGGACAATCTGAGGTAAGTTGTTGAGGTTTGCTGCAGTAACCAAACCCTTCACCCACCCATGGAGCTAACCCTTTGATGAACAGTTCTATTCTTCGGTGCGGAGGTCGGGACATGTTCGGACACATGATAGCCAACTCATGAGACCATTTCACGTATGCCTCAATTTTGGATCCGACCATCTTTAGATCATAATACTCATTCTCCAGTTTCTGAATCTCATCATGAGGACAATACTCCTCCCTTATCAACTCCTTGAAATCGTCCCAAGTAGTGGCATTTGCCACCTCGATGCCCAACATCTGAACCTGGGCATTCCACCGTGTCAGGGCACCATCTTCGAGTGTGCCCGTAGCATACTTCACTCTGTCCCCAGCAGGACAGTTACACATTGCAAATACCGATTCTGCCTTCTCAAATCATCGCAGGAGTCCTAGAGCCCCTTCAGTCCCACTGAAGGTCTGTGGCTTACAATCCATGAACATCTTGAATGTACAAGCAGGTGGATTGTTTTGGTTTTGTGCTTGCTAACCTAATGGACGAAAGAAAACACATTACAGGGGTAAGAATCGTGTACGTGACACAAGATTAAAGAGTGTTTGGCACATTTCGTACCAGCTTGGTAGGCTGCCAAAGCCTCAGCCACACGTGTGTTGATTAAGTTTGTCAGCTCAGCTTGGGTCATCGCGATGTGACCACGTCCATGACCTCGTCCACTCATGATTCTATATAAGGAGAGGGAACAAATTTAAGAGTCGAGATGAGGTAAAAGTCAAGTATCACGTTGAAATCTACAAACTACCAACTTTACACACAATAGGGCAGAACCCTTCCCACACTCGTTAAGCCTCACTAGAACTTACATGCACCTTACGTTATTATTATGTGTGCACCCATAATAATAAAGCAATTTGCTTGCTCATCTCAGTGCCTCTTAACTTGTGCTAAAAGTTTCCCCCCACATTCAAATAGCAAAACAGAAGGTACTACAGGATTACGAATCACAAAAGTCGAAGTGTAGTGTCATACTATCCAATTACCATAGTATCTAGTATGTCGTTTCATGCAAGCTGTGAGTGTGTGACTACTAAACAAGTAATGCATAAAGTAAACAGAAGACGAACCTTGCAATCTGGAGCTGAGTGTCATGGTCGATTTTTGAAGTTGTTCGGTTATAGTCTGGTTTTATAAAAACGTTTTAAAACCTAGTTCGCTATAACCAGTGGCTCTGATACCAAACTGTCACACCCCCAAAATACCACATGTGGAAACACCGCGAGACGTGTGATGTACCAGGATCCAAGCCACCAATCATATCTGTAACACCTGTGCCTCCACGGCCATCAAACAAATGCCAAACCAATGAAATAATGTATTTCATACTTTGGACTTGTATGAATATGTGTATCTTTTGCACATATCGACTCATGTTCGATTTCAAGCTCTAAATCGCTTTCTGGAAGGTTATACGCGCACTAATGCGTAAATATAACCAGTTTAATGCAACGAACACTCCGGAATAGTGAAATAGGCTTAACATACCTTAAATAACCTATACATAACTTAGATATAAGTTTTGGAAGGTTTGGTGTGGTGAAATCAAAGTTAAATTGCTTACAGGGACTAAAGTTGACAAACTGCGAAAGTATGCCAATTTGAACTGTAACAGACATTCCGGAACATGACCATAAGTTAAACACACCTTAAATATCCTTTACATAGCTTAGAAATAGGCTTTGAGGGGTTCGGTGTGCTAAAATAAACTTTAGGGTCATTCAGGGACTAAAAGTGTCAAAAAAGTGCACAAGTTTGCATTTTCGCGCATAACTTACGTTCTGAATACATCTGGACATCCAAAAATTTATGTAAGCATGACTACATTATATTTTAGTGTTCGCCTTAAGAAAAATCCATTCGTCACGTCATTTGGATCGTTTTTCGCGCTTATGCGCATTCCGTCGTAATTAAGCGAACATCGCGTTCGTACGACCAAACGAACCGACATCCGAGATATTTTTGAACACATTTTAAGTTCCCTATACTTTAACTTCATTTTAGAGCTTTGAAATGGGGTTAACGGGCCTTAAACGTGTCGAAAATGGGCTGATTGCACTGCAGGGACCAAAATTGTAAATCTGCCAAAGTTGTTACCATACGGACCTCAACATTGGCAGCTTTGAGGTCCGTAAGGCAACCTGCAGACCAGATGCAGTGTATTAACAGCCTGTTTGCAGCTGTTTGATCCTCCACCACATGTTTTAAGTTGTTGTGTCACTAAGTTAAGGACCATATGTGGCTTCCATAACCTTTCGACAAGTGTACGGTTCCGATTAAGGCACGTTATTCAAGAAACGATCTTAACGGTTACCCGAAATCTATAAATACCCCACCCCCTTTACTTCATTTCTCACAAATCTGATCATTTGGGCTCTAAGTTGGAACCTTCGTTTCATACCTGAGCTATTTTGATCTGGGTTAGCATTCGGGGACCCTTCGTAAGTATTCTTTCGTTCTTTTCCTTATTTTATTGCTTTTCGAGTCCGAAAGTCAAACTTTGTTTAACTTTCAGCGTTGACCAGTAATGGTCAATGCGAAGTTCGTTTGAACTTCGCAACGTGAGTGTAATCACGTTGGTTATAGTCCCTTGGGACTATGCCCACTGATTACCACGTTGTCTAGGGTCGTAGGGTAGGCGATCTGATAAATCGCCTATACCTTCGAACTCGACCCATTTGGTCGATCATTAGGATCCGACCAAATAGATTAGGTGACCATAGTAGGTAGGGAATAACCTTCCGAGGTTATACCCTATGGTCACATCGTTTGAGTAGTTGTATGATAGGTAGTTTATATGCCTTAGGTAAATTACCAGAATACCCTTTTCATTTATAATTGGTAATTAAGCATATGTAACCTAAACTTTTGTCACATAACTGATTATGTAACATGTTTAGGCATATAACACTTGTCATAGGACTAGTTAGGCGGTCCGAACGCGTTTCACGCGCACGACGCGTTAAGGTAGCATAAGCTACCTTAATGGGTCGCGATGGGTCGAAAGCACTTAGGTTTGGTTTCATTGTAGTATGTAGGCCTAGTTAAACCATATCATATGAGTTCCAATACTCATTTGGTTTACCAAGCCTCATCCTATCCGATCTCCCGATTTATGTCCGGTTTATTTATATAGTTTTAGATTGCCGACTGATTCCGTGCTCCCTCTAGCTTTGTTTGGTTGTTGTTCAAGACCTCCAAGCATTATCAGGCGAGTACATTTTCCCCTATTTTACTGTTTTCAATTGTTTTGGGGTGACTCATATGTGCTAAATGTTTTCGATGTTATAACGATGGTTTCAAAAACAATTAAGGCGATTTATACAAAACTAATAACGATTTCATAAAGTGAACAAACTTGTTGGTTGTAGTTACATAACAAATGACATTCATTAGCAATGATCAAGCCGACCAGTATTAGGTTATGGTACCATAGGATCTGACAAATCCCGTTATTTACTACACCCGTGGTTATGTGTGGGTATGGTAGGTAGCGACTGAATCTGTAATTATTAACTTACCCTATGGAGGTTTGTTAATACGAAAACGAGAAGCGACGAAAACGAGAAGCGACGAAAGTCACGAAGGTTTGAATGTTATTAGCGAGACGACCTTATAAGTAGTTTCACGACCTAAAACGAATTAAACGATTTACGATTGGTTTTCACACGATGTTTTAACGATTGGGTAACGATTGGGTTTCACACGATGTTTTAACGATTGGGTAAACGATTGGCTTCAAAGCGATATACGATATTATTTTGGTTATACATATTACATGATTTACATTTGGGCATGAACATTACTTTGGTGGTTTGGTTTGGATTAAGTGATTAAGTAACAATGCGTGTGGAATATGATACAAGCATGGTGGATACGCCACTGGTACTTCCTATATATAAGTGTTTGTATGGTATTACATATTGTAGCGTTATTTGAATCATTTCAGTTTGAGACATAGAACATTTTATACAAGTAACATACTTTTCACAAGACATTTATTTACAAACAACTTATCTTATACAAACTCATTTTACATGGTTATTCATTTAATCATGCATTATTCTCTTATTTATACATATCACTTGAACTTATCATTGTTTTTCAAATAATTTACTAAAACAAATGTTTTTGGGTTAAGAGTCATGGCTACGAGGTTTTACAAATTATAACCCGCTTGATTTGAGTTGGTTAATTAAGTTGCAATATTATACTCTTTTCAAAACAAGGTTTTTAAATAAAGTATTGCAACGTCTAAACTAGCCATGATTTCGACACTCCTACAAAACCTATGTACTCGCCAGCATTTCTTTGCTGACCTCGTTTTCACATATGTTTCAGGTATTGTTGAATGATATCGATTGATAAGATGCATGCTCACATAGGACTGGACAAGGCCTTAGTGACTCAATAACAATGATAGACTATGTTTAAATAGTGTATTTAGATTTCAAGACGATGTAAATATTCAATGTTTAATAAAACGAAACACCTTTTGGTATCCATGGTTATGAAACATTAATTCTGTTGCAACACGCCCCGATGTTTCCGCCACGATTTGTTGTTTTACGCGGTCGGGGTGTGACAGAAAAGATGGTATCAGAGCCAATGGTTATAGGGAATTAGGTTATTAGTAATTAGTAATTAGTAATGCTTTGACCTAGTCTATAACCTTCTTAGGACCCTAACGCGAGTTTACTTGCGTTTAGTCATAAAACAATACCGTCACCTATCCTTAGGCGACGACCACAACAAGAACATAAATTTCAAAACCGCTTTGAAAACTAATCATGTGTTCTAGGATGATTGATTACTAGGTTTTGAACTCTCTGTTATAAGGTTTTGAACTCTCTATTATATGGTTTTGAACCTCTTTGAGTTTTCAAAACTTCGTCAAGGTTTTGGGTTTTAAATAATGTGAACACGTGCAAACTGGAAGGGTGAATGCCTGTATTCTGGGTTTTCTGTCAAGGCAAGCACTTCGTATACATCTCATCAGACGCGAGACCAGTTGTGCTTACCTGGGAATTCTTGGGATGAGTGTTCACTTATAGGCGAGCATGTCTTCGCGATACATTATTTTTGACCCATTTACTTTGATCAGTCACCGTCTCATTTGTTTGCCTTAGGTAACAAACAAATGATCGCAATCTTCATGCGTTATCATTCTGTTTTGATTGTCCAATAATCTTTCACCTGTTTCTCTCTATGCCTTTCTTTTTCATCAAGAATGTCTCTTCATCACGATGACGCCCAGATATCTGAGCAAGCAGCCAAAATTCGCTCAGCGAATAGGCGAAGTAGTCCTGAAGACTGTTGAATTAGCTACTGCCATGTATCATCTCCAGGATTAAGCCACTCAAGAGTCACCAAGGCAGGCAGGACCTAGTCAGGCGACAACACCATCAGCCAATAAACCAATCGAGGAATCAAAGACCATGGATGAACGATCCCCTAAGAAGTCAAAGAAGCGAAAGGCTTCTCAGAACTTCGCCATGGTCGCTCACAATGGTAAAGCAGTCCCCAACCAACCAGCTCAACCCCCTGCTAGGTGTGTATGGCTTTTCCTATGATACCTACATCAAGGAACTATGTACCTTACAACCTACTCTTGTGATTTCTCTCTCTCAAATGATTGCTCATGATTCCCTCGAAAATTTTAAGTACTCGTTTCACTCTAAGAAACAAAGTACAGAAAATTAAGTGACATTATGAGTAATCGTGCTTTTCGCACATCTGTGCCTTTAAATCCTTGGTTAGATAACTAAGGGTATTTTCAAATCTCATACCCATTACGTTTTGATTTTTCAACATACACAGTACCAGTATTTCAAAACAATCTTCATGATCTCAAAACATTTCATATAGTTTGAAAACAATTTTTCTAGATGCATTGTCTGTGTTATTTCAAAAACATTGGCCATGTTATCAAAACCAACCTTTCTAATTTCAAAATATTTCATATAGTCTGAAGACAATATTAACACAATACATTTTCTTATCAAGTGCATGATTTCGAAAAGCATCATTCATGTCTTTCAAAAACCTTATACATAATTTCAAAATTCATCTCGCATGATTTTAAAACATTTTTGTAAATATATCTACCTATTACACCTACTTTATGATTTCAAAAAAATATATATATATATTATATATAAGGTTTCAAAAACGTTAAACACATTTTTCTTAAAAGAACCCCATGCATAGTTTTCAAAAATATTTTCCTCATACATTGACTTAACCTTCAAATTCCGCTTCATATGTCGCCTTGACATATCAGGCATCTCAACTTCATAAGCATTTTACTTCATGTTTTGACTTAAGCACATCCCGTGCAAGATTTCAAAACATTTTCAACTTCTAAAATCCATATGGGATCTTTTTATCTCCACAATTAGACCCTTGTGGATAATCATCATTCAAATCAGAGTCCTTAATCGGATTCCTTATGTACCTTAATTCGAACACTTCGGTTCCTAGTAATCGAAATCGAATTTTCTTTTTGAATCTTTCTATCTTTATAGTTGGATTCTTGATAACGTTTAAAGTACCAAATGAAATCCACAGATTGGATTCCTAGTATGCTTTAAATACCCATGTCCAAAGATAACAAATTAAACGATTATACGATTAAACGATTTTGCGATTTAACGATTTTGCGATTAAACGATTATACAATTATGTGTTTATGTGTTATGTGTTCTCCTCTATGTTTTTGTGTGATCCAATTTTCAAATCCTCATAGAATCTTTCGTATCTTTATATGAGGGATTCATAGTAGGATATTCAAAAGGTACTACTTTAAATCCTTAATGGGCTTCTACGTTGTAGTTAAAGACCCTTGGGATTATATGGTACCATTCCATGATTCGATGAGAGACCCTTTAGTGGTCTAGCTAAAAGATTGATTCACAATTTGGTTAAAGAACGACATCTAGTGATGTAGCTGAACAGACTCCTTGATAGTCTATTTAGATCATTTATTGATTTAATTAAAAGGACTCTATGGCGGTCTAGTTACACTCATCACAGGTTTGTTCATTTGGTTTTCCCCTACACACTATAAAATAGACTGTGTGTACTGTGCAAGGAATTGTCTGATTATGGACGCGTACATAATTATGAAATTTAGTGCATAGGAACCCAGTAAGATTTATTATGTGTAAGAACCAATAGTGACAAAAATAACGAAATGAGAACGATGTAATGGAGGTACGGTGGACGCACCAATGACGCTTCATATACTTGTATATAAGTGTCCCTCTTACATTGCAAACATAATGTTATTAAGGTTACTAGAAGTTCAAGAACCCTAATCAATGTTGTTCGATCTTTTCAACTTCATATTTCCAAGCTCTCACAAGTTTCCTCTAAATAAATTTCGGGACGAAATTTCCTAAAGTAGGGGAGACTGTAACACCTGTGCCTCCACGGCCATCAAACAAATGCCAAACCAATGAAATAATGTATTTCATACTTTGGACTTGTATGAATATGTGTATCTTTTGCACATATCGACTCATGTTCGATTTCAAGCTCTAAATCGCTTTCTGGAAGGTTATACGCGCACTAATGCGTAAATATAACCAGTTTAATGCAACGAACACTCCGGAATAGTGAAATAGGCTTAACATACCTTAAATAACCTATACATAACTTAGATATAAGTTTTGGAAGGTTTGGTGTGGTGAAATCAAAGTTAAATCGCTTACAGGGACTAAAGTTGACAAACTGCGAAAGTATGCCAATTTGAACTGTAACAGACATTCCGGAACATGACCATAAGTTAAACACACCTTAAATATCCTTTACATAGCTTAGAAATAGGCTTTGAGGGGTTCGGTGTGCTAAAATAAACTTTAGGGTCATTCAGGGACTAAAAGTGTCAAAAAAGTGCACAAGTTTGCATTTTCGCGCATAACTTACGTTCTGAATACATCTGGACATCCAAAAATTTATGTAAGCATGACTACATTATATTTTAGTGTTCGCCTTAAGAAAAATCCATTCGTCGCGTCATTTGGATCGTTTTTCGCGCTTATGCGCATTACGTCGTAATTAAGCGAACATCGCGTTCGTACGACCAAACGAACCGACATCCGAGATATTTTTGAACACATTTTAAGTTCCCTATACTTTAACTTCATTTTAGAGCTTTGAAATGGGGTTAACGGGCCTTAAACGTGTCGAAAATGGGCTGATTGCACTGCAGGGACCAAAATTGTAAATCTGCCAAAGTTGTTACCATACGGACCTCAACATTGGCAGCTTTGAGGTCCGTAAGGCAACCTGCAGACCAGATGCAGTGTATTAACAGCCTGTTTGCAGCTGTTTGATCCTCCACCACATGTTTTAAGTTGTTGTGTCACTAAGTTAAGGACCATATGTGGCTTCCATAACCTTTCGACAAGTGTACGGTTCCGATTAAGGCACGTTATTCAAGAAACGATCTTAACGGTTACCCGAAATCTATAAATACCCCACCCCCTTTACTTCATTTCTCACAAATCTGATCATTTGGGCTCTAAGTTGGAACCTTCGTTTCATACCTGAGCTATTTTGATCTGGGTTAGCATTCGGGGACCCTTCGTAAGTATTCTTTCGTTCTTTTCCTTATTTTATTGCTTTTCGAGTCCGAAAGTCAAACTTTGTTTAACTTTCAGCGTTGACCAGTAATGGTCAATGCGAAGTTCGTTTGAACTTCGCAACGTGAGTGTAATCACGTTGGTTATAGTCCCTTGGGACTATGCCCACTGATTACCACGTTGTCTAGGGTCGTAGGGTAGGCGATCTGATAAATCGCCTATACCTTCGAACTCGACCCATTTGGTCGATCATTAGGATCCGACCAAATAGATTAGGTGACCATAGTAGGTAGGGAATAACCTTCCGAGGTTATACCCTATGGTCACATCGTTTGAGTAGTTGTATGATAGGTAGTTTATATGCCTTAGGTAAATTACCAGAATACCCTTTTCATTTATAATTGGTAATTAAGCATATGTAACCTAAACTTTTGTCACATAACTGATTATGTAACATGTTTAGGCATATAACACTTGTCATAGGACTAGTTAGGCGGTCCGAACGCGTTTCACGCGCACGACGCGTTAAGGTAGCATAAGCTACCTTAATGGGTCGCGATGGGTCGAAAGCACTTAGGTTTGGTTTCATTGTAGTATGTAGGCCTAGTTAAACCATATCATATGAGTTCCAATACTCATTTGGTTTACCAAGCCTCATCCTATCCGATCTCCCGATTTATGTCCGGTTTATTTATATAGTTTTAGATTGCCGACTGATTCCGTGCTCCCTCTAGCTTTGTTTGGTTGTTGTTCAAGACCTCCAAGCATTATCAGGCGAGTACATTTTCCCCTATTTTACTGTTTTCAATTGTTTTGGGGTGACTCATATGTGCTAAATGTTTTCGATGTTATAACGATGGTTTCAAAAACAATTAAGGCGATTTATACAAAACTAATAACGATTTCATAAAGTGAACAAACTTGTTGGTTGTAGTTACATAACAAATGACATTCATTAGCAATGATCAAGCCGACCAGTATTAGGTTATGGTACCATAGGATCTGACAAATCCCGTTATTTACTACACCCGTGGTTATGTGTGGGTATGGTAGGTAGCGACTGAATCTGTAATTATTAACTTACCCTATGGAGGTTTGTTAATACGAAAACGAGAAGCGACGAAAACGAGAAGCGACGAAAGTCACGAAGGTTTGAATGTTATTAGCGAGACGACCTTATAAGTAGTTTCACGACCTAAAACGAATTAAACGATTTACGATTGGTTTTCACACGATGTTTTAACGATTGGGTAACGATTGGGTTTCACACGATGTTTTAACGATTGGGTAAACGATTGGCTTCAAAGCGATATACGATATTATTTTGGTTATACATATTACATGATTTACATTTGGGCATGAACATTACTTTGGTGGTTTGGTTTGGATTAAGTGATTAAGTAACAATGCGTGTGGAATATGATACAAGCATGGTGGATACGCCACTGGTACTTCCTATATATAAGTGTTTGTATGGTATTACATATTGTAGCGTTATTTGAATCATTTCAGTTTGAGACATAGAACATTTTATACAAGTAACATACTTTTCACAAGACATTTATTTACAAACAACTTATCTTATACAAACTCATTTTACATGGTTATTCATTTAATCATGCATTATTCTCTTATTTATACATATCACTTGAACTTATCATTGTTTTTCAAATAATTTACTAAAACAAATGTTTTTGGGTTAAGAGTCATGGCTACGAGGTTTTACAAATTATAACCCGCTTGATTTGAGTTGGTTAATTAAGTTGCAATATTATACTCTTTTCAAAACAAGGTTTTTAAATAAAGTATTGCAACGTCTAAACTAGCCATGATTTCGACACTCCTACAAAACCTATGTACTCGCCAGCATTTCTTTGCTGACCTCGTTTTCACATATGTTTCAGGTATTGTTGAATGATATCGATTGATAAGATGCATGCTCACATAGGACTGGACAAGGCCTTAGTGACTCAATAACAATGATAGACTATGTTTAAATAGTGTATTTAGATTTCAAGACGATGTAAATATTCAATGTTTAATAAAACGAAACACCTTTTGGTATCCATGGTTATGAAACATTAATTCTGTTGCAACACGCCCCGATGTTTCCGCCGCGATTTGTTGTTTTACGCGGTCGGGGTGTGACAATATCGAGCCAATAATAAATATTTAAATAAAACATTCGTTTCATTGCATAAGATAAATCCAAGTCATGAGTTGAAACCAAGGAAAATATTCAGCGGAAGCATAAGGTAAATTGTTAAACAACTGTTTCAAAATAAGTGTTCAAAACCAATGTATCAAATATCCAAAAGTCTTGATCCATGACTACTCCAGCTCTCCCAGATAGCAAGTTCAAAATTAGAAATCTAACGACCTGCAAGCATGCAGACATGTGTGTCAGACAACGCTGGTGAGTTCAAAGTTTTGTTAACGCGTTTAGTTACCAGATATGTGTATAAAATAGTTCAACGATTTGTTTTGATGTTGTTATTAACTCGATTACCGCAAATGGCTACAAGATGTATTTGCCCAACCCCAATGCCTCTATCAAAGCAATGGTCAAGTGGTCAAGGTAATTAGTTCATGCCCGTCCTCCCTGGTACGATGTGAGGGTGCCAAACCTAATAGCGGTATCAACTAATAACCTCGTTGCCTCCCCGGGAACTATCGGTAGATGTAAGGGGTCTTATATGATAGAAAATGAGTACAATAACAAACATCCCAATAACCCGACATTCCACCTCGAAACGTTACCCGATATCCCTCCCTGGGATGCATGCTTGGAAAAAGAGCAGTGAACTCACCTTGGTTTGCTTGGTATGATTAGTTACTTGTTCAAGTTAATCAATCAGCCTATGGTATTCATATATGCATATCAGTTTCACATTCTCAAGGTTCATATGTAAATAAAAGTCATACTGTGTATCCAAACAGTGATTCCCAAATAGTGCATAGCAGTTATACCACTTAATCAAATTCATAGTTCGTATGTATGTTTCTTATGCGAATACATGTTTCCGCAATCATATTCAACATCATTACAAACAGGTATCAATCCTGTATATGCTAACTACAGTCTGTTGTGAACCAACCCTTTAAGTGACGAAACTTCACATGGCGAAACCCCACTAAGTTTCGTCGCCATGATGAGTGGCGAAACTCCACTGAGTTTCGTCGACATGATGAGTGGCGAAACTCCACTGAGTTTCGTCGACGTGATGAGTGGCGAAACTCCACTGAGTTTCGTCGATGTGATGAATGGCGAAATCCCTCTGAGTTTCGTCGACTGTGTGTTATGTGGAAAAGGACCTTCGTCGTCCTTCTAACAGTCATGATGTTCCTTAATAGCAAACCCCCATGATCACAGCAAACAAGTTTATCAATTCCTAAATCAGGTTAAACGTCATGTTTCTAACGATTACAGTATGGTTTACATCATTAAGTTAATGCACATAATCCGACCATCAATAATCTTTAACCCTAATTATGTCACTGCAGACCATAATCAATCAGATCATTTATAAACCATATAATGTACATACTGCAAACAGAATCATTAAATCTATAGGATGAACCATGTATGAATACAAGACACCGAATTCCCTTTAAACAGGATCTAATCTATTTGATTAACACAAGTATCCATCCCTAATTCATCATAACATAAAATCACCGTTTCTAGTAGTGCCCTACACACACAGGAGATCATCACAACAGTAATCAATTAGTGCATCGAGTAGATCAAGTCGGATATACGCATGCTAACCGATTACAAGATGAAGCTAGCTAGAGATTCGGGAGAGATGGTGACTGGTAACGGCCGTGGGGTGCAAAGGAGAGGAGAAAATGCCTAGGGTTTCACCGGTTGTGATTGTACGTACGGTTATGCGAATGATGGGGGTTAAATATAACTGACATGTGCTTGGGCCTCAACTGGGCCAAAAGCCCACTCAGCAATGACGAAACATCAATGACTCGGCGAAACTCCCTAAGTTTCGTCGAGTGAAGGTGATGACAAAACTTAACCATGTTTCGTCGAGTTCGGGTTGCAACGAGGGTCCAACGTTTCGTCAAATGAGAGATTGTAAGGGTTAAATCTATCAAACAGTTAATGGGTTTGCAAAGTCTAAATCCAATTCATTAATCATAAAACCAATTAATAACAAAATAATCACATAGCAAACGCGCATCTGCTACAATGCAACAAATTAAAAAACATAGTTGTGAAAACAAACAACGTGTCGGGAAGGACCTTGAAAACTCGGGTTGTCACAGTAAAAGCTACCTGCATTTAGTTAGATTGGATACGACTGAGCTATTTTACTGTGAATCAAGCATTAGCTCAGGTAAATACTTTTAACTTATTTTCCCTTATACGGGCTTGGGATACGGTATAATAATAATACCGCTTGGTCGGGTATGGAATCATTTAATCGGATTGTGATTAATAAATTGCATAACCCGTTTTAATATGTTTTGTTTGATAACATAAACATTGGGGGTTAATACGACCGTGTCCTGGATATGCTCGGCTCATTTCATTTGAAAATGGCCACGACCTATGCACGGGGTGTAGGCATACACCTGACAGATGCAAATGCTAAATAACCCACATGTTGGGGATAACTCCTTTGTGGGTTTTATAGTGGTGAGTCGGTTAATCATGACCGGCTTCCAAACCGGCCCCATATCTATGACAAACATGTAAATCTGTATACAAGATTTTATTAAAGATTGTCCCAAGTTATAAATGGTTTCGTGCCTTATGCGCCTAAATCAATTTTCATAAACTCTTTTCAAATGAGTCGGTTAATTGTATTTACCAGTGAAAACTGTTGGGATTGAACCCTACAAAGGAACAGTTGATAAAGCCAAAACTGGATCAGATCAGTGGATCCAGAATAAGCAGTTGTTTGCATCAGTCTTTCCCCTTGAAACCGGCCTAACATCTGAAGCCCTCTAAGTACTGCCCTTCTACAACAACTGCTGATCTACATCAACTGCTGTGCATTCCAAGACTAGTGAAGACTAATCACTGATGAGTCAATCTGCTGCTATAGTTCAAGTACTGCTGGAGACACAAAGCACTGCTGGGGCTATAGCAGTGGAATGAAGAAGCAGCACTTAGGCTAGTATTTGTATTCATTTATTGTAATCAGTAGTTAGATAACAGTGTTTGTATTGGTCAGTGGTTAGAGGTTGTTAGGAGGTTAGATGTCACTTTCATGGTGACGTCAGCAAAGATGCCACAGTGGTTTGTTCTGTACTATAAATAGAACAGTACCCTATGTTGTTCTATTAGCTCTCTTCTTCCACAAGTCATTCTGTACGAACAAACCATCTGTGAGCTCAGGCTGATGGGGAGATTGTGTGCTTGCATGCAGTGTTATTGAAGATTGTAATAAATATAATCATTCGATTTCTTGTTAAACATGTTTGCTTAAAACAATTCTCTCTTTGAATGTGTTGAAAGTTTGTTCCATCTTATTTCCACTGCACTTAATCTTAATTCATTTTCATTATATTCAAACAAGCACAATCTTATCAAACACAGATCCTAACAATTGGTATCAGAGCTTGGACAGTCAAACTTGATCTAACAATCATTTTGACGTAAAAGTTCAGCTCAAAATCATTGATACTTTTAATTGTTCGTTTTGTTGAAAAACAGAGTAAGGTTTAATCATGAGCAAAGTTGATTAATCAGTGCCTGTAAAACAACCAGAATGACGTCACAATCACAAGATATGAACAATAACATTAGATCTCTCTTCAAACCACCTATGTTGAAGAGAAATGAGTACAACATCTAGGAGCAAAGGATGGGACACATCTTAGCTCAACAGAATACCAGATGTTGGAAGTCAGTTAACTTTGGACCACATGTTCCAATGGTGCCCAGTGCTGAGAATCCAAAAGTTTTTGAACCTAAGAAAATTGAGAATTATACTAAACAGGATTTCCAGATAATTGAATTGGATGCCAAAGCATTTAGCATCGTTGCATCTGCACTACCAAATGAGATTTATGCTGGACTGTTACATTGTAACAATACCAAGGAATTGTGGGATGCACTTAAGGAACAATTTGGGGGGACTGAAGAAGTAATTGAAAACAACAGGGAAATTTTGAACCAACAGGATGAAACCTTTTGTCACATTAAGGGTGAAACATTAACACCACAGTTTGAGCGATTTAGTTGTCTCATAAGTGAACTTAAGCTTGTTAAAACTGAATTTCCTAAATCAACTGTAAATAACAGGTTTGTAAGGTCACTTCCTGAAAAATGGGACACAATTGCTTTTTTAACCAGAAACTCTGTTGAGTTCAAAGATCTGACCCTGACCTAACTTCATGGTAGACTCCTGACCTATGAAAGGGAGTTAAACCAGAAAAAGAAGTTACAAGAGTCTGGAAAAGTTGCAGATGATTATTCATTTGGCAGCACAACTCTTTTGGGTCAAGAAGAATCTGGTAGTAGTAAGGATCAGAGTTATGATCATTATATTGACATAACTGCTGGTGAAGCCTTTAACAACTCTGATTCTTACTCAAACAACTATGCCTTCACAGCTAGTAGTGAAAACCAGAATTCTGACAATATGTGCTTTGAACTCAATGATTTGCAGCATTTTGATCCAACTGACTTAGAGGAAATGGACATTTTGTACCAACTTGCACTGCTGAGTGTTAGAATCAGCAAGTTTTACAAAAGGACAGGGAGAAAATTTCCAGGGTTACACGGGAACCTAAAAGTAGGGCTGGATAAGTCAAAGATTAAATGCTATAAGTGTAATAGGTTAGGTCATTTTGCTTTATGAGTGTAGGAGTCAAACAAATGGACCAATCATCACACATCCTAGCTCAAACCCTAGGCCACAAAACAACCAAAACACTATGCATTATGCCCAATATGCCCCCGCTGCTCTTGTAAACACTGCTCACTATGCACACCCTACAACCTCTATTCTTGTGCACTATGTTCAAACCACTGTTCCTCAAATACAGTATGTCCAAGCCCCTGCTCCTCAGGTTCAGGTGCAACAAGCTGCACCTCAACAAGCAGCACCAGCAGTGGTTCAACTAGACCAGCAAAGCTTTTTCACCCAAGGCCTTGTTGACTAGAGCAGCTTACCTGATGAGTTAGGAGAAAATTTTGCACTCTATGCTCAAAATAATGTTTCTAGTGATGATGTTTGTTTTGTAGCATTGGAGTCTATATCAGAAGTGCTGGAAACTGAAGAAGGACAGTCAAGTGATGAAATAGTGGACAAAAGTGCTGAAGCAGTGGTTACTGCTGTTGCTGATGAAATACTACTGGGAGAAAGTTCAGAACCCCTGTTGGAACCACTGTCTGACCCCTGGTCTGAAGAAGAAGAAAAGAAGAAAGAAGGTGAAAAAGAAGAGAAAGCTCAAGAAGAAAGTGATCATACCTGTGATTGTGCCATGATGGCTGCAACTAAGGTATCACCCCAGGTTCTCAAAAACCTTTGTTCAGACAAATACATCATAGCATTTGCAAACATTAAGGAGGTGAATGAAAACCTTAGAGATAGGTTATTAACTGGTGAAGTTCAATTTGAAAAGTCTTTAAAAGAACTGAAAAATAAATTGAGTGAAAGAAAATGAAATTTGCAGCATCAAACAAGAGCATAGCATAACCAAGGACCAACTGCAGACCATGATAGAAAAATATCATGCCTGCAAAAAGGAGTTGGAAGCCACCCAAATCACTTGTGAAAAATGGGTGGAATCCTGCAAAGGTTTTGAGACCATGCTTGAGAAACAACTTAAAAGTAATGTCAAATTTGGCATAGGGTTTAGAAAAAAATGATCAAGTTGAAAACATTGCTGCAAATCAAGCTGATTCTGTTGAAATCATACCAACCAACAAGAATGGCCAAGAAGTTAAAATAATTGATAAACTTGGTAACAAAATCACTTTGGAAAGATTTGTGGGGTCCTCAACTTTTGAGGAGATTGAGAAATACCAATTCAAACCCACATGGTCTAATGAGTGTGACATTCTTGAAAACTTCAAACCCATGGACTTCACAACTGTGGATGGTGTCAAAGCTCCTAAGGCAAAGGTCATTCCTCTTAAGGACATCCCAACAGTAGTTCAAAACTCTGTTGCAAAGGAGTCTGAAAAGAAGAAAAGAAAAGAAAAGAAAAGGTTAAAAACTTGTTTTGTGATTTCTGTGAGAAGAAAAATCATTTGACCAAAGATTGTCTTCATTTAAAAGCATATGATATTAACAAAACAAGCATCATTGTGCCTTCCCAGAGCTACACCATCTGTGGTAAAACAAACCATCTCACTCAGGGATGTGTGTATCTCAAATCCTTTGATGTAAAAAAGAATGAGTACACTTCAAAAACATCCATGAGTTCATCAAAACCACCAATCAAGAATCAACCACTGTTTGTGCCAGTCCAAACAACTGTTACACAACAGCAAAAACCAAACCTCTGTTAAAAGAGATGTTCAGGTAACTGATGCACCCCCTGCTAACCAATACCAAAGAGGTAAAGGCCAACCACCATATCCTAGGGTCCCACACGTTTATGAAACCTATAAAAGGCCTTCTAAACCAAAAGTGAACAGGCATCCCTATGGATATCAAGAACTGATTGGAAATGGCTCCCAACAGTGGTTAGAGAAACAAGCTGCAAAAATTAATCAATCCCCTGATCTAACCACTATCCATCTTCCTGACTTTAACATAGACACTGTTGAGACCCCATCCAAAGCCTTATTTGCTTTGGAGACCCTGAACTAATTATTTACTTGATGTGCAGGGAGCTTCTGCATGCTTAGATAGTTTTTGGTATGTAGATAGTGGAGGCTACAGGCACATGACTGGATGTAGAGCCCTACACAAGGAATTCAAAACTCATGGAGGGGGTGATATATCTTTTGGTAATAATAGTAAAGGGAAGGTGATGGGATCTGGTATAGTAAAATATGGAAATGTTAAGTTTGAAAATGTCAATCTGATAGACAATCTAAATTTCAACCTCCTTAGTGTCTCTCAAATGAGTGACAAAGGTTATGGTTCTTTCTTTACTAAAGAGTGTTGTAGGATTGTTGGACCAGAAATGGTTGAAAAGATTGAAGAAATAATAAAAAATGGAATAACTAAACTTGTTGCTCAAAGAAGTGGAAATGTTTATGTAGTTGATTTGTCAAAAGAGAACCCAAGAACTGATGCTTGTCTATTCTCAGCTGCCTCTAACAAAGAGACAGAACTTTGGCACAGAAGATTGGGGCACACAAATCTCAAGACAATCACTTCTTTGTCAAAACAGGGGTTAGTAAGAGGTCTTCCTCAAAAACTGTTCACCTGTCCTGAGCATTGTGTTTCCTGCTTAAAAGGAAAACAACATAAATGCTCATTTAAGTCCATTGAAGAGTCCAAAACAACCAAGTGCTTGCAAATGCTTCACAAGGATCTGTTTGGCCCTGTTAAACTCATGAGTCTTAGAAAGAAAAGATATTACTTGGTAATTGTAGATGACTTTTCTAGGTTTACATGGACTTATTTCTTACATTCCAAAGATGAGACTGCAGGAATTCTGCAAGACTTTGTCACACAGGTTGAAAAGCAGTTTGACTTGCCAGTAAAAATCTTCAGGAGTGACAATGGCACAGAATTCAGAAATAGGGAGTTAGATGAGTTTTGTGTGTCAAAAGGAATTGTAAGGCAGTACAGCATTCCAAGAACACCAGAACAAAATGGGGTAGTTGAAAGAAAGAACAGAACTTTGATTGAGGCTGCCAGGACCATGCTTGCTGATTCAAGTTTGCCATTAACTTTCTGGGCAGAGGCTGTAAACACTGCCTGCTATGTCCAGAACAGAGTTTTAGTAAACCCCAGGCATCAAAAGACTGCCTATGAAATTTTGTATAAAATCAAACCACTGATATCATATTTCAAAGTTTTTGGCTGCACATGTTTTATTTTAAACTTAAAAGATTCTATCTCAAAGTTTGCAGCCAAAATTGATTGTGGTTATCATTTGGGATACTCAACCACTGCTAAGGCCTACAAAGTGTTCAACACTAGGACTAAGACAGTGGAAGAGACTTTGAATGTGAAGTTCAATGAACTCTCTTCAATGAAAATCCCTGCAAATCTTGCAGAATTATTTGATCTGGATAAATTTACCTTTGAAAATGTTTCTGTCAAGACTAACAGTGCAGGTCCATCTCAAGGTCCTCCATCATACTATGGATATGAAGTCATCATTCCACAAAAAAAGTCTGCATCAATAGGTAGAGTAGCAGATGTTCAAAACAGGTGTCAAAGCTCAACCACTGCTACCTCAACAGTTGTTGACCAAAGTAGCCCCTTAACCCCTGCTTCCACATCCTCAAGCACCGTTGATAAAAATCCCCAAACAACGGATAAAAATCAGCATGTTTTCACACCACTTCCTCCCATTCCTCCACCTCCATTTCAAGCCACTGTTGGATCATCAAAGTCACCAATAATGGTTAGCTCAGATGATTCACATCTGCAGCCCTCACCTTTAAATGCCATTGTTCCATACAAAGGAGATTTAATCTTCTTGAAGTCTCATCCACCTGACCAAATCATTGGCAACATCAGTGAAGGGGTGCTCACAAGAAGCTAATCCCAAAACATCTGTCTTTTTGCTGGTTTCCTATCACTCCATCAGCCAGTCAAGTACCAAGAGGCTCTAAAAGACAACAACTGGGTAGAAGCCATGCAAGAGAAGTTCCAACAGTTTAAAAGACAACAAGTATGGGAACTTGTACCACTGCCAGAGGGTGTGAGTCCTATTGGCACAAAGTGGGTCTATGAAAGGGGTATTGTTGTCAAGAATAAAGCAAGGCTAGTGGTTCAAGGGTTCAAACAGGAAGAGGGCATTGATTATGATGAAACTTTTGCCCCTGTAGCAAGATTGGAAGCTATCAGATTATTCCTGGCCTTTGCTGTCAACCACAATATAAAGGTGTATCAAATGGACATTAAATATGCATTCCTCTATGGTAAAATACAAGAAGAGGTATATGTTTGTCAACCTCCGGGCTTTGAGGATCCATTTAATCCAAATCATTTCTACAAGCTAAATAAAGCTTTGTATGGCTTGAAACAAGCACCTAGAGCCTGGTATGAAACTCTTTCCACCTTTCTTCTTTCCATTGGGTTCACAAGAGGTAAAATTGATAAAATATTGTTTTTAAAATGGAGAGGGAAAGCTTTGATGATTGTCCAGATTTATGTGGATGACATCATTTTTGGAAGCACATGTTCTAAAATGTGTGAAGAGTTCAGACAACTCATGACAGCTGAGTTTGAGATGAGTGCAATGGGTGAACTTCAGTGCTTTCTTGGTCTCCAAGTAAGGCAACTGCAAAATGGTACTTTCATCTATCAATGAAAATATGCCAAAGAACTTTTAAAGAAATTTGAGATGGATGATTGCAAGCCATGTAGTACACCCATAGCAACCACAAAAATAGTCATATCTAATGAAAAGGATGATTTGGTTGATCAAACTCTTTATAGAAGCATGATTGGGTCTTTATTGTATCTGACTGCATCTAGGCTAGACATCATGTTTGCAACATGTGTTTGTGCAAGATCCCAATCAGCCCCTAGAAAGTCAAATCTTATTGCTGTAAAAAGGATATTCAGATACCTAAAAGGTGCTCCCACACTTGGTATCTGGTATCCAGCTGATGGAAATATCAAGCTTTCAGGTTTCTCAGATAGTGACTTTGCTGGATGTAATGCAACAAGGAAGTCCACTTCAAGAGGGTGCCAATTCCTAGGCAGTTGCTTAGTGTATTGGCAAAGCACAAAGCAAGCAGCTGTTTCAACATCCACTGTTGAGGTAGAGTATATAGCTGCTACAAGTTGTACAGCCCAACTGTTATGGCTTCAAAATCAATTACTGGATTTTGATATCACTGCCTTAAAGACACCTCTCATGTTGGACAGTCAGGCAACAGAAAATATCATCAAAAATCCAGTCTCCCATTCAACCACCAAGCACATTGATATCATACATCACTTTGTGAGGGATTGCTATGAAAAAGGTTTGATTTCTCTGCATCATGTTCCAACTAAAGATCAGCTGGCAGATGTGCTAAAAAAAGCATTAGACACATCCACCTTTGAAAGCTTGATCTCTAGGATTGGCATGTTGAACATGGAATAACAGGCAAAATCCTGTTTTTCTATGAATAAAAGCATTAAAATGTTTTCAGAAAATCAAAATTTCATCCTTAAAAATAGCTAAAAATGAAAATTTTCATTAATCCTTAAAGTCTGCCATAACCATTGTTTTGGTTCAAACATCTGTTCTGATGATTATTGTCCACTACTGAAAGTCATCCTCTGTTTCCTCATTTCTTTGTTAATCACTGTTGTTCAAAATCAGTGTTTTAACCCAAGTCAGCCACTGTTTTCATTTTACCACTGTAAACCACTGATAATTGACCCATTAGTAGTTTCCTAAACAACTGTCTTCCATTACTCATCAGAGGTTGGCACGTGGACAGTACTTATCCATCAGATCTTTTGTAACCGCTGCCACGTCAGCATTCACTTTTCCACCTTATAAAACCCTGATCAAAACCCCAAACAGGGTTTTCACTGTCGAATCGAATTCAAAATTCCTTTCTAAAAGCAGTTACCATCAATTTCTCTCCAAATCTTTCATCTTCTTCTTCCTCTCGCATTCACACTCAAATCACCACGTCTCTTCCATACAAAACCCCTCATAACTACATGTGCATACTTGAAAAACCAAGTGACAACACAACATTCCACTCCGTCATTGACGCACTTTCATCCTCAAGGTACAAAACCTTGTTGACCTGCAACCCATCCATATATCTCGATACTCTTCGTGATTTCTGAAAAATGCACAACTAGAAGTTCAGGACAAAAAGCCCTGGGCTGTCACATATGTGGTAAAGGGAATTAAGGTTGATGTCACACCTAAAGACATTTCTGAGGTATTCGAATCGAATGACATTACAGGTAAAACTTCTTTCCCAAAAACCGATTATCAAACTGATTTCCTTGAGAGAGGGTATGCAGAGGAAATAAAAAAAGATACTTTGCAAAAAGGCAGTTTTCCACCTGCCATGAGGTTTTTGTTTCATACCCTCCTCATGTGTGTTTCAAACAAGACCACAACTTTTAATGAAATTCCATTAAAATCCAATACTTGGGATATGCTATCATGCAAAACGAAACTTTTAGTTACTCCCAAGAGATTTTTACTGACATGGTAGAAAATGTTAATAATATCAAAGACAAGAAAAAACCATTTCTTTTATTTCCAAGGTTTTTGAGCTTTTACCTGCAAAAGAAGATTCCAAATGATAGTGCTCATGTACTTATCCAAGGGAATCCTATTCAAATCAACAGCCTATCTTTTGAAACCTTTACTAGGCTGTCAAAACCTTCGAAAACACAAACAGAGGAGCCTGAGCAGAATTTAGCAGCAACAACTGCTCCTCAGGTCCCTACTGTTGAGCCCACTGCTCAAGGTGATCACAACAGCATAACCACTGCTGTGAAACCCACACCTAAAATCACCAAAAGACCCAAAAAGAAAAATACCCAAAAGCCCCCCAAACCCACTAAAAAGGTAACTCTGGAAGATGAGATCCCAGAGATTATACCTGTGACAACATAAAAGTCACCAATAACCACTACTACTACTTCCTCATAGCAGTTGGATGAAAGATCTCAACCCGAGCCTCAAACTCCTCCTGCTTCTTCTAAAAAAGATCAGGTTGTATCAATAGGGACACCACATTATGATGCTCTGGAATCACTTGATTCCATCATCCACAGCCCAGCTCCCGGGGCAAATTCTCTTTCAACACCCATACTCACTGCCCAACTTCCACCATCAATATTACCTTTGTTGGATGCACTTGGTATAGCTCAGACAGAAATCAGTTCTTCTCAACCACCTGTAACTGAGAATATACCTCAACAAGTGACTGAGTCTGAGCTCCCTATCTCTGCTAACCCACCAACAACTGAGGAGGTTATACTGCAGGAATTACAAGTAATTACTGTCAGTAGTTCAAGTGGAGCAACTACTATAAGTGTTGAACCCACTGGTTTACACTTGGATATTACTTTCATTATTAAGACTCCCTTGAAGGCAATTTCTTCTTTGGGAACCATAATGCCAACTGGTATGTATCCAATATTCACTGGTGCGCTTAGAATGGTAACCTCTGTTGAAGAAAGAAGACCCCAGTACCATGAATAAGGGGCATCAGTGGATGACTTTTGGGACACTTTTCCTAAGTCAACCACTGATAAAACCACCACTGGTGGGAAATCAGATGATCCCATTCACTTGGGTGATGGTTTAAAATATAGAGAATTGACGGAGAGGGTTGACAAAATTGACACATCTGTTGCAGAAATCAAAACTATGCTGCAACAGTTGTTACAAGCTCAAAAGGCAACACCCACTGCTGCAACACCTTCAACATCTGCTCCATCATCTGCTCCTACTCCCACTGAGCTTTGGGAATTGTTTCAACCTCTGCTTCACAAACAAAGACAATATGCCAATCAACAACATGAAGTTCAAATTAAAATGATAAAAAATTTGATGGAAGCTAGGTTCAAGGATACACAAGCAGATATCAAGGAAATTAAGGCCCATTTACTACAAACCACTGGCACTGCTCCTCCTTCAATCATCTTTGTTGACAATCCACCCGATGATGCCAAAAAGGGGGAGAAAAAGAAGAAGGGATATGAAGATGGCCTATAAATGAAACCAGATCCATTGTCAAAATTGGTTGCAGAAATCCCTAGGCCAGATGGTTCCAAAAAGGTTGATGAGACTCAAAATGCTTTTGATGATTTAAAAGCAGGCATGAAGAGTCAATGGAAATAAAAGGGTCTAAAAGGTTTGAGCAGGAGAAGAAAGTCTTGATGGAAAGGGAAGAGCAGGGTACTTCTGAGCCTAAGGAAGAGCAGGTCATTCCTAAGCCAAAAAGAAGAAGGCCTACTAGAAAAGCAAGCCAACCCAAATCCACACCTTCCAAAACCATCAAACAAACTCCCCAAATCTCCAAAAATTCCTTTCATCAAACCTCCAAACCAACAGATGTTGAGACACCTGTTGTACCAACAGTTGTTGATACTTCAGTGGTTGCAGCAAATTTTACTTCAACCACTTCTCTTATTATCATACCATCCATTACTCAAACCACTGCCACACGACAAAATTCCTCTCCACTTCAAACACAACCTGCAACAGTGCAGAAGACAACAGTTGACACATCAACAGTTGTAATGACAACAGTAGTTGAGTCACTAGTTATTTCAACAATTGTTAGTTAGTCACCCATTACCACAAACACTCCCACACAATCCATAATTCTTTCTGCCCCAACAACTCAAACAAAATCACCTTCTCTTAAAAAGGTGTATACAAGAAAAAGAAAGTTCCAGGTGTATGATGATGATATACCAGCACCAACTCCACTATCATCCACACCCTACAATGTTATCAAACCCCAACCTTTCATTCCTCTAAAGCTGGCCAATCCTATTAAAGATCCAAAAGTTCTAGAAGGATTTAACCCTGCTGATCTTGTACCACTAGCAACCACTTATCCACTGGAGCTTCATGCTGTGAAAGATGAAATGAAACAGTTCTATTTAGTGGATGATGCTTCCAAGAGAAAATTTCCTTCCCTTGCCGGTTTTAGAGATCCTAAAAACATGGATAAATACCTAAAACTAAAAGGCAAGCAAGCTGAATTTAGAGCCAAATATGAATGCAAAGGGCAAGGTGATAATGCCTTCTCAAATAGGTTGTAGTTTTTGCTCACCAAGGTCAAGAAAATTGAAGATTATGCAAGAGACCTGAGTAAAGAAATGTCCAACTTGCCACCAGAGGCTGGGTTACAAGTAGATCTGAAAGAAGATCTCATCAAACTGATCATGAGTGAAAAGTTTTACCCTGTAAAAGCTGAAAATTTCCAAGACTGGCCACTCATTGCTCTCAAGGAATAATTAAAAAGAATTGAAAGAATAAAAAATCCTCCAGGTATGAAAAGAACAGCACCAAACTGGAGCAAATTCAGTAAGAAGATTACTGATCTTACTCTGGAATATAAAAGGAAAATAGAAGAGTTGGTTGCATCAGACTATGGAACAGCTAGGCAGATAGCAAGGTGGTCAAAACAAACTATTGATCAAACCTACAAAAGGCTTGAAGAGATAAGAAAGAAAGACCCCACTGCTCCAAAGAAACCAATCTACAAGACTACTGATAAACCAAAGAAGCAGGCCCATACTTCTGAACCACTGTTCACATCATCAGATACCTCTGCCATTGTGATAAACCAAAGAAAGAGGCAAAAGCTGACTGATGCAGAAGAAAAGGAACAAGAAGTTGTGTATTTCAAAGAGGCTATCAAGAGAATGGCACTAGAGGATGAAAGCTCAGCAAAACTTCAAAGTATAGCCAACAAGGTTCTGAGTAGGCCTCCTTCTCCAAACTCATCAACAATAAAAACTCTCCCGAGAAACCCATTGAATTAAAAAAATACTAAAGTGGAAGTCTGATCAAAAGATCCACGTATTGACTTTGCTCAAATCCAATGGGAAGGTGGAGCATATATCAAGGGAACAAGCACTTGGCCAGGGTGTTGAAGATCTGCAAGATCTCCTTGAGCTCACACAGTGCAGGGATGAGGATGATACAGATTCCTTGGACTTTGAATTAAAATTCAAAGGTCAAGTCAGGGAATTATTGATGAGACAATAAAGATCCAGAATAATGAAGAGTTTTGGTATCATCTGCTCCAGGGGGAGATTGTTGGGATTGAACCCTACAAAGGAACAGTTGATAAAGCTAAAACTGGATCAGATCAGTGGATCCAGAATAAGCAGTTGTTTGCATCAGTCTTTCCCTTTGAAAGTGGCCTAACATCTGAAGCCCTCTAAGTATTGCCCTTCTACAACAACTACTGATCTACATCAACCGTTGTGCATTCAAAGACTGGTGAAGACTAATCAGTGATGAGTCAATCTGCTGTTATAGTTCAAGTACTGCTGGAGACACAAAGCACTGCTGGGGCTATAGCAGTGGAATGAAGAAGCAGCACTTAGGCTAGTATTTGTATTCATTTATTGTAATCAGTAGTTAGATAACAGTGTTTGTATTGGTCAGTGGTTAGAGTTTGTTAGGAGGTTAGATGTCACTTTCATGGTGACGTCAGCAAAGATGCCACAGTGGTTTGTTCTGTACTATAAATAGAACAGTACCGTGTACTATTCTATTAGCTCTCTTCTTCCACAAGTCATTCTGTATGAACAAACCATCTGTGAGCTCAGGCTGGGGGGAGATTGTATGCATGCATGCAGTGTTATTGAAGATTGTAATAAATATAATCATTTGATTTCATGTTATACATGTTTGCTTAAAACAATTCTCTCTTTGATTGTGTTGAAAGTTTGTTCCATCTTATTTCCGCTGCACTTAATCTTAATTCATTTTCATTTTATTCAAACAAGAACAATCTTATCAAACTCAGATCCTAACAAAAACTATTTTCAAAAGACTAAGTGACAGGTACTACTCGAAATAGGCTGGGAGCTGCTCGGTGTCGAAATAGAGGATCTTGCAAATCCTTAAAGATGCCTTAAAGTCTGCTAAACTTCATTTTATATGTTCTGTAATGATCCCCCTGTGGATTTGATATTACAAGCTCGTCTATAATAAATACTTGTTATTTTAAGACATTAGGTTTGTAGTAATATTTTATATTCCAAGACTTCCGCTGTGCTATTCTGTGTATGTTTGACTATAACGATATCAATCTTACATCACGATACTCCCCACCGGGCTGTGCTGTAAATATCGGGGTGTGACAACTAATTGGGATGATTATGTTACCTACCTGATTGAAATGGATCCCTGAAAGCTCAATGATCCTATCTCTTACAATGAAGCCATTAGCAGTGATCAGTCTTCTGAATGGAATAAAGCAATGCTTGATGAGCTTGAATCCATGAAGAAAAATGACATTTGGGATTTAGTAGGATTACCCAACGGTGTCAAACCCATAGGATGTAAATGGGTGTTCAAAACAAAACTGGATCTGAATGGGAACGTTTAACGCTACAAAGCGAGATTGGTTTCAAAGGGCTACACTCAGAAAGGGGGAATTGATTATCAAGAGATGTTTTCACCTATCTCTCGTAAAGATTCATTAAGGATAGTCATGGCCCTAGTAGCTCATTTTGATTTAGAGTTGCATCAGATGGATGTTAAAACCGCTTTCCTTAACGGAGACTTAGACAAAGATGCTTACATGAAACAACCTGAAGACTTTAAACCTGAAGGTCAGGAGCATCTAGTTTGTAAGTTGAAGAAATCCATTTACGGGTTAAAGCAAGCATCGCGTCAATGGTACCTCAAGTTTGATGAAGTTATGAAGAAACAAGGTTTTATGAAGAATCAAGTGGATCAATGCACCTACCTCAAGATGAGTTGGAGAAACTTTACTATACTTGTCCTTTATGTAGATGATATTCTATTGGCAAGTAATAGTTTAGACATGTTGCATGAGTCGAAGAGGTTACTCTCGCATAACTTCGACATGAAGGATCTTGGAGATGCTTCTTACGTCATTGGCATCGAAATCCACTGAGATAGACACAAAGAGATCTTCGGATTGTCTCAAAAGGCTTACATAGATCGTGTCCTTACACGTTACAACATGCAACAATGTAAACCCTCCATCGCTCCAGTAGTTAAGGGAGATGTTTTCGGTTCATTCCAGTGTTCGACAATAGAGGTTGAAAAGGAGCAAATGAGCCAGATACCTTACGCGTCAGTAGTCGGGAGCCTGATGTATGCTCAAGTCTGTACTCGCCCAGATATCGCTTACATTGCTGGAATGCTAGGCCGTTATCAGACTAATCCTGGCCTGGATCACTGGAAAGCAGCTAAGAAGGTACTTCGATATCTGCAAGGGATGAAAGACTATAAACTGACTTATAGAAGAAGTGATCATTTAGAAGTGGTAGGCTATTCTGATTCTGACTTTGCCAAATGCAAAGATGACAAGAAATCCACTTCAGGCTATATCTTTATGTTAGCAGGCGGACCCATCTCATGGAAGAGTCATAAACAACAGTTGACTACAACTTCCACATTGATGGCAGAGTACATTGCTGTTTATAACGGAACCTGTCATGGAATGTTGCTTAGAAATCTGAGCATTGGACTCAAAATTGTTAATTCCATCTCTAGACCATTGAAGCTTTATTGTGATAACTCAGGTACCATTAGTTTCTTGAACAATAACAGTTCGACTGGAGCTGGTTTATATGTCGATACAAAATATATGTTCATACGTGAACGAGTTGAGGAAAATAATCTTTGTATTGAGTATATTAGTACTAAGGATATGCTTGCGGATCCGGTGACTAAAGGTCTTCCTCCTAAAGTTTACGAAGAACATGTTCAGAATATGGGATTTAGTAAAGACCTTGTTTAGCATATTGTACTAGCTTATGTTTTATGATTAATGAAATTTCCTTAGTTTGATTTTGTATGTCTCTTAGAATATGTTCAATCGGTATAATGGCATATAGACAAATAAAGTTACAAATCAAATAAAGGGCTTATGCGTATTTTGATCATAACGATTAGGTTTTAAATTAAGGCTATAATATGACTAATGGGGGTCCTGAGTCGTATAATGATTCAACGACTGTATTTCTCTGCTATAGTTCTTTTTAAGGCTAAAATGAGTGTTAACTCCTGATCAGGCTTATCTAATACTCATAGTAAATGATTACTCGGCTAAGTGGGAGAATGTAAGATTTAATATATTATGATTTAAAATTTAATCTAGTAGCCATTATAATCATTTACATAATATAGATCAAAATATATAATAACCTATTATATAATTAGTTGGTAATTGTTGATGGACCATATTACCCTTATTACCTAATTAGGTTTCCTCTTGGGTGCATATATAAGGAGACTTATGTAGAGGTTCTAAGGTTAGACATATAAGCTAATTCTCATAACATCAAAATTGGCCCTCTTCTCCATAACCAATACCCTTTCGGTTTTCATCATCACCATCATTAGTTTGCACCCTAAGGAGGAACCAGATCACACTGACAAACATGTCGAACTCGATGGCATCATCTCTGACTGGATTCTCCACTGCATTGTCTGCTGTAACAGGTATGTTTTCATGTTTTCCATCACGTTTAAACAGAACTGATCAACATCACGTCAACAAAAGAGACCACGTTTATCTCACACAAAGCATGAGCATGGAGAAGAAGAAATAAATGCTTAACTGAAACAGGTTCAAGAGGCACAGTTGGCAGAATTAGATCAGGGCATAGAAGCAGGTGGATTATATGTATGAAGATAACACAATTAACAAAACTATCTAAATGTATTAAAGACCTGAATTCAACCTATGATCCCACATTATTCGAACCAAACTGACAAGATCCGGGTTGAGTCGGCCCAAATTCAGTTACGCCTCCTTTGAAAAAAATACAACATTGAGATAAAAAAATGTTCACCCCCTCTAATAGGGTGAGAGATGTCATTGTCAAAATGGTTATGCTTTTATCTAGGCCCACCATTATATGATAATAATATTAAAACCCTAATCCACCTAATATAAATGGTAATACAATTGATTCACTCATTTATGCTCTCACTCATATTCTACGTTATTACATCTACTCTTAAATAGTAGATATATATTCTTAAGCCGGAGAGTGTTCACAGGGAGACTCATCTTTTGTTAAAATCAATCTTCTTTTTTATCTATTTTCTTTGCATATTAGGCTAAGTGTTTACAATGGGCTATCTTCTCTCGTTGGGCTTTTTGGTGAGCTCCTTGGTGATCCAAGTATAGTGCAACCTCAAGTTTTTAGAAAATAAATTGTGTACGAGGTTTTCATCTTCTCCAACCAAAGTTTCTCATTCAAGCAATGTGGGTTTCCTTGGTGCATCCCCTAAATCACACTATCTCTATTTTTCTTGAGGAGGCAACTAGCTAATTGATTAATTCTAACCATAATTCGTGATGAGTCGTTGGTTTTTGTTGCTTCAAAATTGAAGTCCGGCCTCTTACACTACAAGAATAATACGTAATAGCGTTGACGCCAATAGCGGTGACATGCCATATGTCGCCGCTATTGGTCGATCCGAAACGCGGTGTCCCATATGAAACCCCAGCCATCCATTTCTTATCTTGATATGACGGACGGGGTTTAACCTAGTCAATAGCAGCGATGGATTAGGGCAATAGTAGCGACGTCTGTCGCTCCTATTACGTTTACACAACCTGCACTGCTAAAAGCGGGATTTCTCCCCTCTTTCCCCATTTTCCCACCAAACTCTTCATCTCTCTCACGGGTTTACCCCTAAAATAGGCCATTCTTCATCAATTTCACCAAGATCTACTTCAAATAGGTTAGTATTCTTTGTTTAAGTTGATTTTGTTCTTGATTTTGTTATACATTTTGTAAATTTCTTGATTTTGGGTGTATGTATGTGTGGATGCTAGAGAATTCCGGCCATTCTTCATCAATTTCACCAAGATCTACTCCAAATCGGTTAGTATTCTTTGTTTAAGTTGATTTTGTTCTTGATTTTGTTATACATTTTGTTAATTTCTTGATTTTTAAGGATGTATGTTGTATGTAAATGTGTATATGTTAGTAAATGTATGTGAAAATGTATAATTTATGTATACTTGATGAAAATGTGTGTATGTAAGTGTATGTATGTGTATGTAGGTGTATGTTAGTATGTACATGTGTATGTTAGCTTGTAAGTATGTATAAATTATGTGTATTTGGTGAAAATATGTGTATATTCGCTCGAAATTGAAATATTTAAAACATAACGAGCTTTGAAAATATCCAATCGAAATTGAAATCATCATTTAAAACATAACCAAATTTAAACCATCTTTTAGAGCATAATGAGCTTAGAAATACATGCTCGATATTGAATTCGTCATTGTAAACATAGTGAGCTTAGAAATACCCGCCCGAAAATGATTTAGAAATTAGAGTAAACTACAATTTTACCCCCTGGGGTTAGAGCCAATTGACATTCTGACCTCCTCCCAGGGAAATTTCGTACTCTGACCCCCCAACTAATGAGAAACCATGCAATATTACCCCATGTCGTCAAAGAACTTAACAATTCCGTTAAATGATATGTTTATATTACCCTTTCTTATTACCCCTAGGCTTTGTTCTACTCTGCAATATTACCCCCCCCCCCCAGTGTTAAATGACTATATTACCCTTTCTTATTACCCCCTATGGTTTGTTGTACTCTGCAATATTACCCCCGATGTTAAATATTTCTTGCAAACCTTACCCCCTGCACATATAACCCCAATCAAGTGACTGCAACTGAGAATTCTCTCTTTTTTTCTACAGAAATTTACTTCAAAATTTCAATACATATATCTTTCTTGGAACTGAGTTGAATACATTTATTTTATTTATTGTCTTTTTATCTTTCAAATTTTGACTTAGTTAATTGAGGGCTCTGTTTATTTGATGCATCAAATTACAGCAGTGAGATGACTAAAACCTTAATTGCCCCGTTTTGTAAGTCGAGAAAGTCTACACGTTTGAACAAACTTGTTCGTTGTTTTCTCTATAAAGGACCAACTTGGTGGAAATGCATAGATAGCAATTCAAAATCAACGACGACATTAATATGATGCTAAACGTAACATATTATTAGTGTATATAGCTTGGACAAGATTCAATTGGATCGAAAGAAGAAAATGAACACGGATTCTGTGATGATAACTTATCACAGACTCTTTCTTTCTGGGTATTTTTATTACTCTAAATAGAAGATTCTTCTTACAAAAGAGTGTGGATAAACATAAACTAATCCCAATTGACTATGGAAAGGAAACCTACTAAAGGATAACATTAATAGTGAAACAAATTCTATATATATTACCCGGTCACTACGCCACACACCACCACCCGGTCACTCCGCCACAAACCACCAACCCCGCCACCCACCTCCACCCCCTATTGGCTTTGATACTTGTAGATCGGTGAAACATAGGCGGCTAGGGTTATCCGGCAGCGATGTCGATGACACCAGGTCTATGGCCGATGATGGTGGTATACGTTTGCAATAGATCCAGCGATTGGAATGGCGGTGGTGGTCAGAGATGGTGGTGAATCACGTTGATTGCCAAACAAACTCTCCAATCTGATGTTGCAGGTGTATATTTGTGTTAGTTGTGGTGGGGGTGTTGATTGTTCCAATCGAACAGATCCAGATTGAAGAAAATGAAAACCCTAATTTGGTCAGCTGAAGAAGAAGAAGATGAACAAAGTTGAAATGGTTTTGAGGACGGTGATGCAGGTGGCTCAATATTTATGGTGATGCAGGTGACAAAATGTCACAAATATAAGGTTTTCATTTATAATAATAATAATAATAATAATAATAATAATAATACTAATAATAATAATAATAATAATAATAAATATGGGCTAAGATTACAAAAATACCCTTACCTATAACAGTCAAACAACTGTTGACCGTTAATATGGGGTAAGAGTGCAGCGTTTTCCATTAGTTGGGGGGTCAGAGTGCGAAATTTCCCTGGGAGGGGGTCAGAGTGCCAATTGGCTCTAACCCCAGGGGTAAAATTGCAGTTTACTCTAGAAATTATATACTTAAATTATCTTTCAGTTGCATAATGCCTATCGATAAAAGCTGGATTGATTCTCCATGTCAACCAGCTCACTACGATCAAGGACTCAAGTCTTTTATCGTGATGTGTGAAAGAATGATCCCCGACCATAATGAAGTTAGATGTCTGTGTTCCAAATGTAAATGTTCTAGCTTAACAACCTTGACAAAAATGAAACTCCATTTGGGGCGTATCGATTTTTGGAAAGATTACATAAAATGGGACTATCACGGCAAAAAATATGGGCCTCCAGTTGTAGAAGTAGATAATGTTGTGCCACAGGAGGGTATGGAAAACATATTGAAGACATTAGGGGGGAGTGTATGGAAGAAGATACAGACCATAACCAACAGATGTCGGGTGGAGATTCTAGCGGTGTTGATGACGATTTTGAAGCCCTGCTAGAGGAAGTTGAAATAGAATTATATCCTGGTTGTACTGAGTTTTCTTCCCTTGAATTTTTTGCAAAGCTTATGAATCTAAAGGAGATGCACCATTGGACTAATATTTCATTTGATCATCTACTAGCGTTGTTTCAAGTTTCAATGCCAAAAGGCGACAAGATTCCCCATACGCATTATGTAGTTAAGAAGAAATTTAAGAAGATTGGTTGGCATATGAGATGATAGACGCAAGCGTAAATGATTGTGCTCTCTTCTAGAAATAACACCAGTCCTTGCAAAATTGTCCCGTTCGTAATGAGAGTCGACGGGTCGATAAAGACACAAAAGGCACGAAGGTAGCTCTCAAGGTGTTACGATACTTTCCTTTGACGCCTAGACATTGGCGTTTGTATTGTTCAAGGCACACGACAAAAGATATGATATGGCATAGTATCGGACGTTCAGAAGATGGGACCATGCGTCATCCAGTTGATGGATCTTTATGGCAAGTATTTGATAGAAAGTACCCAAACTTCATGATGGAGCCACGAAATGTTCGCTGGGGCTTGCAACTGATGGTTTTAATCCATTTGATTTTAATGGATACTCGACTCATAGCACGTGGCCCGTTATACTCACCACATACAATCTGCCTCCATGGCTATGCATGCAGGAGTCCACATTCATGTTGGCCTTGTTGATTCCTGCCCCTAAATCACCTGGGAAAGACATGGATGTTTACCTTAGACCATTAGTGGATGAGCTTAAAAATTTGTGGCACTTAGGTGTACGTACCAAAGACGCAACAACAAACAAAGTCTTCACAATGAAGGTGGCGTTGTTATGGACCATAAACGACTTTCCAGCCCGAAGTAGTCTATCAGGTTGGAGCGGACAGGGCTACTTAGCATGCCTGACTTGCAATGAAGACACTCCTTCAATGCGTGTAACTGGTAAATGTGTGTATGTTGGTCATCGCCAGTTCTTAGATGCCAATCATCCATGGAGAACAAGTCTCGACTTTAACGGGAGACCCGAGACACGAGGCCCTCCGAGAAAGTTTAGTCCTACTGACATAGAAGCTCAACACGGTCGTCTACTTCATCGTCTACCAGGAAAGCATCTAACTTTTGGAGGTAGGAGGATAAACCGGGCATATTTCATGCTGAACTTGACCAAACAAAGCATACTTTTCGAACTTGAGTATTGGTCTTTTTGCAGCTGAAGCACAACTTAGATGTAATGCATAAAGAGAAAAATGTGAGCAACAGCTTGCTTGGTACTCTCTTAATGAATGACAAGACCAAAGACACGCCAAGCGCATGAAACAACTTGGAAAAACTAAATATCCGACCAACACACTGGTTGAAACAATCCAGTAGGAAGTTCTTAAGTCCCCGCCCAAAGTACTCATTCAAGTTTGATGATCTAAAGCTTTTCTGTGAATTTATAAAAAAAAAATGTTAAACTACCAGATGGGTTTGGATCTAATATCAGCAAAAGAGTGACAGATAACAATTCTAACATTACTCAGTTGATATCGAATGACTGTCATATTCTCATGCAACATTTGATACCTATTGGGGTTAGAGGGCTTTTGACCAAAGATACATCTACACCAATGGTAAACCTTTGTATATTTTAAGCAAGTTTTCTCTAGAACACATTTTGTTGAGGATATGAGGACAGCGAAGGATGACATTCTTATCATCCTATGCAAGTTAGAGATGATCTATCCCTTGACATTTTGTGACGTTATGGTTCAGTTACTTGTGGATTTACCTGATGAAGCGATTGAGGGAGGTCCAGTAGCTTTCAAATGGATGTATCCATGTGAAAGGTACATGAAAAACCTAAAAAACTATGTCAGAAACCCAACAAGGCCGGAAGGTTGTATAGCTGAAGCTTATGTGATTGAAGAAGCTCTAACATTTTGTTTAATGTATCTTCAAGATGTTCAGACTAAGTTCAATCGCCCAGATAGAAACGAGGATGTCGTTGTTGAAAAATGAAAGTTTTAGGTGTTTGAGTCTAAATGTTGTCTGACAAGCGCAACCAAGAGCAAATATCTTTCAACCATCGAAAAAAGCAAGATGGAATTGTTTGTCCTCAAAAACTGTGCAGAAGTCAGGGAGGACTTGAAGTAAGTGTTCCTATCTTTACTTTTCATAATATGTTAATTACTATTTTCTCTCCCTTACTTGCTTATATTTGTCATCAATCTAGTGAGTTCATATCTACACATCCCCAAGATGATCTTAAAACCAAATTCCAGGGTAGTTTCTTGATAAGGTATAAAACATATATAACACGCATTACTCTACATCAGTTAGGTAATACATATATAACAAGCATTCTTACTCTATATTTGTTAGGTCCATTCGATGAAAACATAAAATTCTCCAGAATTCGACCCAGAGTTGTATGCACTTTCAATTGGTGCGAAAATGAATGCTGAAACTTACACTGGTTGCATAGTCAATGGTTATAGGATCGTTGTCGGACCCGAGATGAGTCGATTAGAGGTTTTCTACTCAAAATGAAAGGCGGAAACAAACATGATGCTTTGATCTCAGCTAGATATTCACTTAAACTGTCGTATATATTGATTCTGACAAGATTACAATTCTGTAGAAACTTCGACAGTGCTTCGCCGTCGGAAACACCCTAAGTAATTTCATACCAAATGACATGATATCACACCTACATATAACCTAGCTAATTCCGTTTGAAACAGACTCAAACGGAATAACAGTTCATGCAAAATTACAATTACAAACGATATTATACTTACAAACGGAATCAATGACTAATTCCGCACGGAATTACTGAAGGACATCTTCAAGCGGAATTAGTCCTTTCATACGGAATTACATATTTCGACCCTTTTCTTGAATTCCGTGCCCTGTATAATGCAAGACTCGATACAAGACGAAGTCAGCAGACGTATGCACCAACAAACTCCCCCTTGGATGTTGACGAGTCTTAAGTGTCGAGTCTTCAACGTCTTCAGTCTTTATCAGTCTGATCGCTCTCTGATGAATCTGACAGTGTAGGCATCCTCAAACTTTATCTCTTTCTCCTCATCTACAGCATCAACATCTCCCCTCGAACAATCTCATTTACCATTGGATGTTGATTGCAATCTGACTTTCATAGGATCAGGATTGTGTCCTGGCTCTATACTCAGACTTCAGAATCCAGGCTATCCTGCACATCCTCTACCTCACAATAAATTTCACAAATTTAACATTTGACAAATTTATATATCCAAACTCCTCCTCAAATTTATCCAGAATGATTTAACAATGTTAATAAATGATGAACCACTTGTAAGTAATTATTCAAACTTTTTAGTTTAATTTTGACTCCCCCTTAAAACATGCTCATCATGTTTAGCACTTGGAATTTTGAAAATCAGCTTTCCAACATCAGTTGTCGAAAATCTTTTTGAAATTTTCAAAAGGTTATGCTAAAACACACTGAAAATCTTTTTGGATTTTTTTTAATGAAATGAAATGTAGTAAAGAAATATATTCATACAATATTTTTGCGAGTTTGTGTAAGAGGATCATATCAGTTTTTGACAAGTCACAAGTACCGTTGAGCTTAGTTACACAATAAGGATTAAAAATTCACTTAGATTGCCAATATACTGATCCACTTAAATTCTCACACAAATTTCAACTGATTCAGGATATGAATTAGGTGTATTAAGGACTTAAACTCATTCATGTGTCCCACCTCTTGAATATACTCCCGTATCCAGATCCCAATATTCAGTCTTACAGGTGAGTATACCACAGATGATATCTGTAAGGGGTTAAATGCGAAGAACCGTGAGAGCTCAGGTCAGAACTTCCGTTCAGCAGAGAGATGACGGCTTCGACTTTTGGTGGGTCCCCTTTAGAGGATCTTTTTTACAACAGCACATGATTAGCATTTTTCAATGTTTCATCATTTTTTGTACTGAGGGCAAGCTTTTATTTCAAGCAAGCATAAAGTATTCTCCGGGGACTAGGCCATTGCTTCCGCAAAATCAGAAGTCCCGGGATAATACCCCAGATATCACTGAGCATAAAGACCTAGTATCTCAGAAAGAGGGATCTTTCAAATGAAATTTCAGGGGTTACCTATATATCCAAGTAGTGTTCCCCACAAAATAAGCAAGTTTGAATTTAAGTTTATATCCTGAAAAAGCTTACTAATTGTGTAAAAACCTATCGGCATATCATCAGTGAGACCGTTTAACGCTATTTAAACATTACATTTCTTTAGCATACTGTAACTGTCTACTGATGTACTATCATTTCCTCTTTTTCACAACAAACTCATTTTTGTATTTTATCATGTTTTTGCCTTTTTCAAATTTTCAAATGTTTTTGGATTTTCTGAAAAATTCTTACTCCCCCTAAAATTCAAAATCATTTAAGGAAATTTGAAAACAAACTGTACAAGTAACGTGACAACTGATATCGAATCACTTCAAATCGCCATCCACTTGGCATAAACAATCAGAACTCCCCCTTACAACAAACTATTTTTTCATTATGATTTCAAAACACTTAAGTTTGTTTTAACCAAAATGATTTTTCCGGAAAATAAGTTTTGTTGTTTGTAACACTTGTAGATTAAGGGTTCATCACATTGTTTTTCTCAACCATTTGACAAATATAACAATTTTGAATTTTAAACAACAATATCACTTGTAGAAAATCAAGTACAACTTAATGTCCCTGATTTACCACTTTGAAAGAAAAAATATCACAAAAATAATTTTTTCAAGAAAGATGCCGATTCCTGCTCCACACTTACCAACCTGGGAGCTCCAGCAAGTCAGGTTTTTCAAACAAAGAGTATGGACACCCAAGCCTGACCTTCCTTTGGTGTGGCTTCCTCATCTTTATCAGGGGTATAAGTTGCTTTCTTTGTAGCATAAAAATCTTTAACCCCTTTGGCCTTTCCCTCGACCATTTTCCCATAGATCTTTTTCACATTTCCATTAAAAGCTTTCTCAACATCAAATTCATTCTTTTCAGAATAAAATTGATTCGAGATCTCAACATTTCCATTTTTTCTAAAATTTTCAGTCCTCAATGGTGGAAAATTCACATCATCCATTGGAGGCACTGAGCTTTCTTCTTTAACATCAACTTGTGGCTCCTCTGACTTTGTGGAATCAGATTCATCGCCAGATTTCACAACCGATTTCTTAACAACCCATTTTTGATTGTCAAGATTCACACTTCTCCTGTAGAACTTTTTTGAACATTCACCAACTTCATATGTTGAGTTTTTGAAAATTTTAAAATTTTCAGTTGGTGGTTCAGTTTTGTCAACAACTATTTCTTTAAGTTTTTCTGAGACTCCCTGTTTTGTTTTGTTTGCTTGAGGACAGTTCCATGTAATATGACCAACTTCATTGCATCTGTAACAGGTTCCAGTCTCCTTTCTTTGAAAAACTCCATTCTTCATCTTTTCAGCAAGAAACTCATGATTTGACTGTTTCTAGAATGAGCACTTTGCTTCTTCTTCACAATTTTTCCCTGAAACAAATTTGGTATTTGTTTTAAAATTTTTCTCATTTTTATGATTTTCAAGTGGAATAAATCCTAATCCTTGTCTTTTGAAATTACCGTTATGGTTTGGCTTCTTTTGAAAACCAGAACTAGAACTATAACCTTTTTTTCTTGTTCAATCTCTGTTGAACTCTTGAAGTGTACTTTTTAGGTTTTTCAGAAAGATTTAAATTTTTTATTTCAGAAATATTAATTTCTGTTAATTTGAAAACCTTTTTAATCTTTTCAATTTGAACACTTCTTATTGGAAACTCTTTATCAAAATATAATTTGTCAGAATCATTCAAAGTATATGCAACTTCAAATGTTTCGTCATTCAAATTATATTTTGACAACAAAAAATCTTTACTATAAACCCGTTTTCCCGACGACTTTGAATTCTTGACAGACGAACTCGAACTTCCAGACTCAGACTGTGACTCTGACTCCTCATCCTTATCCAACACCTGATCGACCATCTTTTTTATTAACTCGGACTCATGATCTGTGTCGGACGCTGTGAATGTGATGTCAATACTGTCTGGTAACATTTCGGTTATCTCGGATTCTAACTTTATATTGACTGCCTTTTTTACTTGTTCTTCATTTTGTTTTCTAGTCGAATACCCTTCCCAAATCGGAGGCGGACACTTGTTATAACTGACACTCTGTTTCTTACCAGTATCCTTTTTCTTCGGCTTCTTATCGTCAAACACTTCAAAACCTGCAACAGTTGGATAAATTCTGTCAATTAAGTAATCAGAACTTGAATAACTTTTCAGTAATCGTCTGATTCTTTCATTTTCCACTTTTTCAATTTCCAACTCCTGCTTCAAATTAGCACACTCTTCAATGTAGTAATTGATCTCTTTCTGCTTAGACATCATTGTTGCATTCATCATTGTCAAAGCATCTTCTCTTTCAGAGTTTGTTTTCTGCAAACTATTCACAGTTTTGTTCAAAACATCGTACGACTCTTTCACATTCTTGACATCAAATAACAACTTCTCTTTTAACTTTTCAAGCTCACTAAACCTTTTATCTTTATCTTCACATTGTTTTCAAGATTCCAAACATGTAAGACACGGTTTTGTGACTTCAACAATCTTTTCAATCTCCACAATCTTCTCGACTTCAACTACCTTTTCCACTTCAACTATCTTCTCAACAACTTTAACTTCTTTCATTTCTTTTGCAGCTTTTCTCTCTTTAAGTTTCTTCAATTTATCTGCAAAATAAAATTCAAAACTGTTAGAAGAAAAATGAGCTTTTCCAATATTTATCTGTTCAATTTCTTCATCATCATCACTGCTTTCTGAAGATCTTGACTTTTCTCTTCATCAGATAACACAGCTACCCATTCTTTCATCAACTCTGGCTTTTGAACGATTTGAGGAATGAAAGCTTTAAACTCCATATTCTTATCCACATACTTATCCCAGCTAAAGCCTGGAGCCATCTTTTCATCATCTTGATCAATGATACCATAATAAGCTTTCTTGTTTGCATCTTCGATCATTTTCCCATGAGCAGTTTGTGAATCTTTTTGTTGATGCGGTTGATGAGTGATTTGTTGATATATAGCCTTCCGATAGTAATCATGGCCACCAAACCGATTCTTTGCTCCATTTGCTTCTTGATTTTTGCACTCTCTTTTGAAATGGCCTTTCTCCCTACATAAAAAACAAGTAACTTTAGATTTATCAAAACCCAAAGTTGAAACATGAGTATCCAAAAAGTCATTTCTTCCTGTAATCATTTTAAACTTTTCAGCTCTTCTCAGGACACTAGCCAAACACCACTTTATATCCATGAGCTCCAATTCTTCTGCATCTATCTGATCGTAATCTTCCTTAGTTAGCATTGGATTACCAATTCTTCCAGCAATCAATCCTTCGTAAGATTCCAAAGCAGTAACCAGTAATGCCATATGACTTTTAACAACTTCATCAGAAAAATTCTGACCATTTTGAAGATGTAAAGCAACATTGCATTGAATCATATGTTCATTACCAACATTTGAACTTTGAACACTTGGAGGATTGACATTTGAAAATCCAGTAGTGTTGATTGAACTTTGACTAACTGATCCAGATGAATTTCTTGCACTAAAAGCAGTTTGGATCTTTGGACTTGCTTCAACAGTTTGAACATTTCCTTTGTAATATAATTTGATGTCTTGTTGATTACTCGAGCTATTCATTCTGGCAATCTTTTGCTGTTCAAGATCCTGTGCCTCAAGTTTTTCAATAAACTGTCCAATAGACAATCTACTTAACTCTCCAGAATTCTTCAGAATCATCAGATAAGTACCCCATTCTTTCTGCGGTAATGCGTCCGCAAGCTTCTCAACCCATTCTGCTGGAGTTTTAGTAAATTTCAACTGAGACATTGTACGCACAAGATGACAATATCTCTCAATGAGAGTATTTGTGGTCTCCCCTGGCACACTCGTAAACAATTCAAACTCTTTTTTCATCAAAGATGCTTTACTCCTGAGCATCTCTGCACTTCCTTCAAACTTCTTCTCAAGAGCCTCCCAAATCGAAAATGCACTACCATCATGCTGAAGCAAAATAAAGATGTCTTCTTTGACAGCTTGTTGTAGAAGACTAATAATCATTTTCTCTCCTTTATAACTGTCTCTCTCATTTTCTGTGAATTCTGAAATGATTTTATCAACTTTCAAAGCAGTCTGTGGTCTAACATATTTTGTTTCAATACTTTCCCAAGCTCTTAGATGGTTTGCCTGAACCCAATTCTTAAAACGATTTTTCCAGCCATGGTACTCTTCAATTCCCATAAGCTTCGGGGGGTTTTTGCCAAGTTCCAGTTTCATTTTCTAAGTTCATGTTTTGAACAATAGCAGCTGGAGTAGTCGGAGATGTAGCAAACGCGTTGTAAAATTCTTCGTCAGACATTTTCAAACGAAATTAGATTCTTCAAACGAAATCACTTCAAACGAGATTACTTCCCAAGCGAAATTACCCTGCACATAATTTTCAAACGAGATTAGAAACTTTCAAACGAGATTAAGTAATTCCATGTGAACTGGTTAAACGAAATTATCTTTTGTAACTGAATTACTAATTCCGTGTGGAATTAGTAATACTTTCAAGCGAAATTATGAACTAACTCTAATTCCGTGAGGAATTAGATGTAGTCTCAAACGAAATCAACAAAACAGTATGATTCCGTGCGAAATTAAGGTGAAATTTCACGCGAAATTAGAATGATGTCATCATTTTCGAACAGAATTTCAAACGAAATTACACATTTTATTAGTTTTTGATTGAATTATGGTCTAATTCTCTCAAGGCTTTGTTAAAACATTGTTTCGCTTGTGATGTGTGAAAATTAAATCATTTTAACCGTGAAAAATTGTTCAATTTAGAAAAGAAGATGTAGAAGTAAGAAAATAAGGTGAAATCAGTCTGAAATCTGCAGAACTCCTCCTCATGAGCTCTGATACCAATTGTAGGATCGTTGTCGGACCCGAGATGAGTCGATTAGAGGTGTTCTACTCAAAATGAAAGGCGAAAACAAACATGATGATTTGATCTCAGCTAGATATTTACTTAAACTGTCGTATATATTGATTCTGACAAGATTACAATTCTGTAGACACTTCGACAGCGCTTCGTCGTCGGAAACACCCTAAGTAATTTCGTACCAAATGACATGATATCACACCTATATATAACCTAGCTAATTCCGTTTGAAACAGACTCAAACGGAATAACAGTTCATGCGAAATTACAATTACAAACGATATTATACTTACAAACGGAATCATTGACTAATTCCGCACGGAATTACTGAAGGACATCTTCAAGCGGAATTAGTCCTTTCATGCGAAATTACATACTTTGACCCTTTTCTTGAATTACATGCCCTGTATAATGCAAGACTCGATACAAGACGAAGTCAGCAGACTTATGCACCAACAATGGTGTTAGGTTTATGCTCTTTTAATTGGTGCGAAAATGATGCAAACGTGCAACGCAAAACTCTGGGGTAGAAGTGGCTGGAGAGAATGGTGTGAAATTTTATGGCCAGTTAGAAGAAATTATTGAGTTGCATTATGCAAATGGTTATTCAACTGTCCTATTTTGGTGTAAGTGGTTTGATACTCGAAGGGGTGTAAAGTATGACAATAATATCACCAGTATAAGCATTGAACATGAATGGAACAAAGACGATCAGCTCATATTTGCTTCGCAAGCCAAACAATTGTTCTTCATCCAAGAACCATCTCGAAAACATTAATCATCGAAAAATTTGGGATCGGCCATTAAATGATGACCGCATCGAGCCAATTCAAAATGTTGATGATGACTTAGAAGATATTAACGTTGTCCACAACAACTCTTCATATGACTGTTCACTTGTCATCGACCTCACCCAATACTTTCAAATTGGGTCTTCTCATGTTACTTCCCATGAGCCTGCCCTGAAGTTTATCCCCCAACGGCTACCGTCGATGAACTGTTGGAGGTGGAGACTAATTATGATGAGGATGATCCCGATTACGACATCTAGTTTGATTAAAAGAAAAGTTATTGTAATTTATATTAGTTGTTATTGGAAAAGCACTTGTTGAAATCTTTATTTGCATATTAGTTAAACTTGTTGTACTTTCTATTAATTTCTATTTGATAAACTTGTTGTAACATTTGTAACTTTTTAGGAAAAAGTTTTCTTTGTGGTTTGTATTTGTTTACCTCATGGCAGATGTGCTCCCCCGGGGACATGGGGAGATGGAGCTGGGGATCCACCACATCCGGATCCTTTTCGGAGAGGGACACACGTGGCCGACTGTAAGTTATCAATTATTATTTAGTACTTTTATTTCATTTATTATAAATGTTGCCACTAATTTAATATAATTTTAATTTTAATTTCAGCGGTCCCCCCAAGGAGAGTTAGGGGAAAGCAAAAAATCAAAAGCTTTGCAGAATGGTGAACGCGGGGGGGGGGGGGGGACCCGTGTCTCTTACATTCAATTAGGATGTAACCCATACTCCGGTCAATGTACCAAGCGACTATTTTCACGTAAGGCGGGTATGTATATGTGGCGGACCATCCCGTTCGATAAAATGGGTTGGGAAAAAGTTTCGAAACCTCATAAGGATGCCATCATGAACCATCGAAAGGTAAATAAGTTATTTCGCATTAAACGGCTGCAAACGTGACAACAAACGGGTGCAAAAGTGCAGCTGTTTGCTGTCGCGTTTGCAGCGGTTTAACAGCGTGTTTACGGCTGCAAACGCAGCAACAAACGTCTTCGTTTTTACACCCGTTTGATGTTGCGTTTGCAGCTGCGTTTGTAGCCGTTTAACGGCATGTTTACGGGTGCAAAAGCGTGGTTGTTTTCTGCCACATTTGCAGCCGTTTAACGGCGCGTTTATGGATGCAAACACGGTAGGAAACGGGTGCAAAAGTGTGACCGTTTGCAGCCGTTTAACGGTGCGTTTACGGCTGTAAACGCAACCATTAAACTATTTTAACGCATTTTATATAATGTTTTAACTTTCTTATTTAATTCCAAGGAAAAGTGATGAAGTTGAACAAGATTTGGAAGCTCAGAACTTGACAGGCGACCTTAAGCATGTGCTGATGAAGCGGTACTCCGGCCGCAAGCACAACGCTAAAGATGAATTTCTTGCTAAAGGTGGTTATGACGATATCGAAAGAGAAAGGGCATACTACCCCGTGGATATGCCTTATGCATACTTGCAAAGAACTATTGATCACTTCCTGGACCCCAAATATATTGCAAGATGTGAGGCTAACGCAAAAGTCCGCTAGCTTCAACTATTCCCAAATCGTGGGGGGACATCGTTATACAGTAGCACCGCCTACAAACATGTAATCTCTAACTATAATAAAAGAAACAAGGGTCTGCCACTTGGCACCCCCACATTCCCCCTATACACATGTCAACCCCTCAATCAATATACTACCGTGTTCAAAAGATAGGGTGTCCACGTCTACACGATTGTGAACCGGGTTCTTTCTTTCATTCCACACAAACCCTAATCCTTTACAGCGCCGCTCCATTTCCTTCTTCTCTCCTCAACAATCCCTCATCCAATTTTTCTCTTCAGTTCTCATCTATGGTTGAAGTTCTTATCCACGCGCTTAACAGGTATGTGATTAATACTTTTTTTTCATTGTTCTTCAATCCTGCAATTTGTTTACTTGATTTCCTTTTTTTTTTTATAGATCTGCTGCAACCGTTGATGATATTAGGGTTTCATCATCCATTCTTGAGTTAACGGCAGTGAATCAGGCTTGAAGCTCTTAACCACGCGTTTCACAGGTATGGGTTTCTTCAATTTTTTATCATTGTTCTTGATTCTTGCACTTTAGTTGATTTTGTTATTTTTTTTTCTAGATCTGAACCACCGTTTATGATATTAGGGTTTCTTCATCCATTGATATTTTTCATCAGTCAATCATGTCTGAAGATCTTAACCACTCGATAAACAGGTAAATATATGTTTCTTCATGTCTTTGTTCATTGTTTTTTTTATTTTTGCCTGTTATTTACTTGATTTTGTTACTCATTATTGTAGATCTGAACCTCCCGTTCATCATATTAGGGTTTCTTCAAGCTTCCATTACCGGCGGCTGTTTTCATTTCCCCAATTTCCCATCCTTTTCTTTATCCAGTTTTATTCTACATGACATATCTTTAGTTATTGAAAACTTTAATTAAGGTCTGAACAAATCGTTATACATGTTATGTTTTCGTCATGTTTGTGTTAATTGTTCTTTATTCTAGGCGTTGGTTTCGGTGATTGTGTTACTGATTATTTTACATCTGAACAACGAGTATCCAACATTTTGTTTTCTTCCAGTTATTGGTACCGTTGGCTGTTCTCAGGTATTATTGTACATTAGAATTAGAATTGCGTGTATTTTGTGTTAGTTTTTATGATTTGTGATTCATTTTTGTTATTCTAACATTTGATTTTGCTTTGAACAGATTAGGGTTTATTCAAGTATTGGCAGTCAATCAACTTGGTGGGCTTCATTTGATTAGCACTTCAGTTCATGCTTCTGGGAATTGCTCTAATCAGATAAGTCTATTTAATATTGATAATTTTCCATAAACCAACTCAAGCTGTTAATAAACATTTTAAAATGTAATTGAGGAATTGTAACTTGGTACTTGAATATTCATACTAATTTTTTGTATTGATAATTCAAATTCAATTGTTGACTTAATATGACTAATATTTTGGTTTTTAATTTTTAGTTATATTAACATTATGGATTATGGATTTGAAAAAGTAATTATTTATAACATATCTGAATCTTAATATCTGAAATCTGAATATGATTTGATTTGATAATCCAATATTTTGTTGAATGTTCCTTTTTGTTTGTGGATGTTTGCCGTGAATAATTTCACCTTTGATATCTAGCCTTAGATGATATTTTGTAGTTTAGCACTGGAGTACATGTTTTTTTAAGTTCAGTTTTGGTTGATCATAGACTTTTGATTTTCAACAACTGTTTTTTGTTGTAGGGCATACAACTTACTTTCCTTCCAGTCATCAGTTTGATCATTTGATTGATGCATACCTGATTCCGAATTGTGATTCAGTGGAATTTCAAATTGTCGAAAGGTACATAAAATTTTAAGTTTCATTTTCCTTTTTGTTGTTAATTTACTCACAATTAGATCAATGCGTTTATACTTTTGATTTTCAACAATTGTTTTTTGTTGTAGGGCATACAACCTACTTTCCTTTGAGTCATCAGTTTGATCATTTGATTGATGCATACCTGAATCCCAATTGTTATTTAGTGGACTTTCAAATTGACGAAAGGTACATACAATTTTAAGTTTCATTTTCCTTTTTGTTGTTAATTTACTCACAAATAGAACAATGCGTTTATTACTAATGATTGTACAATTTAAACCAAAAGTTTGTTGCTATGATTTCATCTTGGTTAACCCTTATGTCACCTATTTGACCTATTAGGTATTTTTTTTTGTGAATATTTTGTAACCATTATGTATTTCTAAATAAAAACTATAGAAAATATCTGAATAATGTTGGTATTTCTTTTAACAGTTTTTTTAACTTTTTAGACTGTAAACTTCTTAAATTTCCTAAAGTATAAAAGTTAGTCTTTTGATCAAGTAGGTATTCAAACTGTTTCCTAAAAACACTGTTCCGCTTTTTAACTTTTTCGCTTTCCTAAGTTATAGACAGCAGTAAAAGCAGATAAAAACAAACTCTTTGTTTCCTCTTTTCCATAATTTTAAATTTTGACCTTATGAAAGACCTTTTTGTTGCAGTTGACCTTACCAACAATTTTTTCCCTCACTTTTTATCCATCTGTTTTTAAACGCACAAGTCCTTTTTTGGTGATTCCACTTCATTTATTAGTATTTGAACATTTAAACTGTTAAGTAGATATTTCTCGGTGTTTGAATAATTCACTAACAATATTTGCTATCTTGAAACTAAAACAAATTATGTTAATCAGTTTCAGTAAAATACTTTTATTTAACAACCCACCCGAATTTTGTTTTTAACTGTTTTTCTCGCAAACATTAGTTTGTTGCTTTTTAAACACTATAGTCTTTGTTGTTCTTTATAAAACTTCCTTAATTTGATCTTGAACAAACTTTTTCGTTAACTATACAAATAGATATCTCACATCCATCTCTAATATCAGAACAAGTATTAACATTAAAAAAGGTAACAAAACAGAAGTAACTTATATTACAGGCTATAAATGTCCTGAAAAAGACAGCAGGAAAAAAACATAATAATACAAACAAAATTGAAAGCCTAATATGGGACTGAATGTTTTGTTTGTTTCACAAAATTCAGCAGTTGACCTTCAAATGGTTAACACTTGAAATTGACTGTTCATTTTAAGTAGATAAGATAAAAATTTAAAAATGAAGTTTGACCACACTTTTTGTGTACAGGTCTGTTTTTAAACGGTCCACTATAAGGACAAACAACACATTTCAAATTGTTTCATGTTTTAGTTATTCAACTACACTCAACCAAGAAAGATAACTTTTTCTGCTTTTCACATACCTCAAATAGTTTTGTTGTTTTCTTTCATTCCCCACTATTTATATCCACTCTCCCACCTTCATTCTTCATCATCCACTTAACTCTCATTGTTGCATTTCAGCTTTCAAGCAAAAGAGTTAACTAATGGAGCTCGGGTACCCATCTCTCTAATATTTTTCCCTTTAATGATTTTGTTATTCATTGAATATTTTACACTTGATACTATTAACCCTATATTTTATGATACAGTAACATCACTTATTTGAAGGATTTGGACCTTGCTCGCCATGATTACACTGTGAAGGTTCGTGTACTACGGTTATGGAAGCAGCCTATGTATAACAATCCAGATCAGTTTTACTCAATCGAAATGATTGTTGTTGATGAAGAGGTATATGTTTGTAACAACCATGTATGTCATATTTTTCTGTTCTTTTCCCTTTTTTGACGTAGATTTTCATGTTTTTTTTCAGGGAACAACCATGCAAGCCAATGTTCTCCGAAGATGGTTTCCCAAATTTGAACATCTTTTGAATGAATCTGGTAATATGTTTCTACCTTTTTAAGTTTTGTATATTTATTTTAGTGCACAATATTGCATGTTTGTCTGTTTTTTCTAACTTCCTTTCTATATAAGATGTAATTTATCATAGTGGACTTTGTTATATTCTTTGTTTCTTTATGAACTGCCAATCTTTGTTTGAACACACAACATGCAATTACTTAACTTAAAAATGACATTAATTTAAGATATGAAATTGAGGTTATTTACATATACATAATTGTAAATAAGGTGTACTTAGGAATACCCGACGGTTTTTATTTAATTGTATATGTGTATTATTTCAGTTGCTTATAACTGTTAAAGTCCATAAAGGTGTACTTATGAAATATTCTTTGGGTCTTTATGAACTTACAATAAATGTATACTTATTAAATACTTGGTTTTTTATCTTTTTTTTTTGTATTATGAATTTTTTCATTATACTAGCACATAAAACTCTTGAGTAGATCGAAACCCCATCCATAAATTTTGACCTTATTATGAATGAAGTAGCTTACATTTTTATCTTTTATACATCCAAAATATTTAGAAAATTTACATTTACATTATCCCTCAAATTGATAAAATGTAATTCTTTATCTCCAAATAGTTTGAACTTTGGTTGTTATTAATCTTAATCTCAATAAGTTAAAACCTGGTTAAATAGCCAACTGCAATGTATATGTTTACCTTTTTAATTAATCTCCAAATAGTATGAACATTGATTGCATTAAAATAGCTTTAAAAAAGCGTACTTATGCCTGTTATAATAAGTTAGTTATAACCTTCTTAATTAATCAACTTCCATGTAATTTTTGTGCGTTCATAATAGATTGCTATTTCATTGTCAAACCCACTATTGGTTTAAATGAGTCCAAGTACAAGTATGTGGACAACAAAAACAAGCTGGGAATCTACTGTGATACTGATGTTCAGCCGTGTAAGGATTTCAATGGTCCCATCTATGGCTTCTCATTCACATCCTTTAAGGATATCATTGAGAAAACTGTTCCTGAAAACAAATCTATAGGTAACTATAAACCTTATACATGTATTTTAGCTAAATTTTTAAAATAGGTAACATTTTTTAACATTTTGCCTAACTGTGATTATTTAGATGTTATTGGTTTTGTTGCTGATGTTAAAGACCTTAAGAAGTTTAAGACAGCAAGGGGTAAAGACACCAAGAAACTCAATGTCATCATTCAAGATCTAGAGTAAGTAGTTTTATTCGTAATCAATATATTGATTTGAAATTCTAAATTAAAATTTTTAGTCCTTTTGTTTAACGCTGTTTGTACATCATTTTGTTTGAAGGATGGATTCTATATACCTTTCTTTTTGGGATTCTTATGCTGATCGGATTCTAGAGCACTGGGAAAACAGAGAACAACATGGTGTTATTATTGTCATTCTGCAGTTTGCTACACTGAAGTACTTTGGTCGTTTTGGTTATGTTAACAGCAGTTTCAATGTTTCAAAGCTTTTCATCAATTCTGCTTGTGATGAAATTACTGCTTTTCGTAACAGGTTAATCATTTTAATTAAAAAAACCCAGATTTCCTTAAATAAATTTGTTTGGTAAGTTATTATACATACAAAACTATTAATTTAATATAAATATTTGTAACAGGCTTATTAAAAGCTCTGCTGCTTCTTCATGTTCGAGTCAATCTTCTCGGCTTTCTGGAATCTTTTTATCATTGTATGATGAGTATGTTGTTAAATCTGAATTCAACAACATAGCTGAAGTAAATCTCAATCAGGTAAATTACATGACTCTGTTTTTATATTAACTTTATTTCTGTTATAACTAAACTACTATTTTTTTAGGCAAAGTCTGTTGTTGTTGTTGGTACTGTTCAAATGATATCCGAAGGTATGCCATGGTATTATTTTGCTTGTAAAGCTTGTAACAAGAAGGTTTTCAAAAAGTTGTTGATGATACACCTACGGTTGATGTGTTGGTTGATGAAGAAGATGTTTATGAGTGCAAAACGGCAACTTGCAAGGACACTGTGATTCAATATACTGAGAGGTCTAAACATATTTGAAAACGTTATAATTATTTTGTTTCTCTTAGGTGTTTATATTTCTTAACTTTCATTCTTACACTTTGTTATGTAGGCTTAAAATTCCATTGACTGTTCAAGATTCAAGTGGAACTGTGTCATTGACATTGTTTGACAGAGATGCTTGCAGAATCCTAAAAACAACTGCTGCAAAGTTAATTGAGAAACATGTTGCTGTAAGTTTTTATTTATTAATTTTGCACATTGTTAATTTTGTCCCCTCTAATATTTCATATTTATATTTGTATATATACTACAGGGTGGTGATAAGGGTCTCTATCCTGACGAGTTTGAATCTCTTTTGGGGAAAAAATTTGCATTTAAGATTGATATCAGTGAGTTCAACATTGAAAACAACTTTTGGTTTTTCGGTGTTTCTAAGTTTTCTGATGATGAGGATATCATATTTGAGCTTGAGAAGAAAGCAAACAACATTGAGGTAATAGTATTAATTGTGGATGTTTTTTTAACTTTTCATTTAATGTTTATTGTATTTTTCAATACTAATTTTTCGTATTACATTGTAGGTTGAGACGTCTGTTTCTTTGAACAACAGGTTCACTGATATGGATTCAGAAGATACTGTTAACCTGAATGTATGCATTTTGTACTTTCTAAAATTACTCTTTATTACACTTTATTTTTCAATTATATGTTATCCTACATATTTTTCTGAGTATTTTTTCCTTACAATTGTACTCTACATAAAACGCAGGATGATAACCCCACTGATGTTATTATGGGAGTCGATGTTACCAATTCAAGCAAAGACGTGAAAGCAAAGGTATTTTATTTTAAGCAAATACTTTTTAATTTTCACAATTGAATCCATAAAATTTAAAGCATTTTCCAGTATTTTTTTTCACGTAAAATTTGTATATCATTTTTAGGCTGTTGCTGAGTCCATGGATGATAATGTCATCACCCCTTTGGTCAATAATTTGGAAGAGACTGACATTGCCACTAAGGAATTTGGTGAGCCCGCGATCTCTAAGAGGAGAACCCGTAAACCTTCTTTCAAGAAAAACTTGGTTGGGAGTTATGAAATGGAAGAAAAGGGAGCATTGTCCACCACGAAAACAGCTAAACCTGGGAAACCAAGTCTCCTAACTCCAAAAATTGAGAAATGAAGACTTCACAGTCTTTATGTTCTACGTGTTCTATTTCTATGTTATCTTAGTGTGTTTTAATTTAGGTTAATCGTTTAAGAAGTACTTTAAAAGCTTGGAATCATTCCCACAATTATGTTTCCGAATTTGCATTTCCTTTTGTTGTACTCCATGGTTTAAGACACTATTCTGAAGCAAGTACTATCTTTTGTTTTTAAGTTTATTAATGTTTTGTCACATTTGTCTTTTTATTTTTCCAATCATTATATTTTATGTCATTCTATTTTAAAGATAACTTTTATAACTTTTTAAACCCAAGTCCTTTCTCAACAACTTTATTTTTATAATACACATTATAATTTTCATTTCATAGTAGTTACCAAAAATCTTGAATTTTTGTTTATAAATCGACACCTATAATTTAGGTTTAACAAAATATTTTTTAATAAATTTATGTTACTTTTTTAAACTGACTTTCTTATATACTTAAATCAACTTATTACTTTTTTTAAAAAACTCATTTTTAACCACATATGTTTAATTTTACATACCTTATTTTTGCATTTTTTTTCCCTTTACACATTCAAATCTTCGAATTTGAAAGTATTCCATAACTTATTATGTATTTTTTTATCTTAAAAATTATAATAAATAAGTTTTTCAAATACCTCTCGAAATTCACTTTTCTTTTATTCTATTTAGATTACTTTTTTCCTTATTTTTTGCATATATTATCCACAGATGAAAACGATCGCTCTTTTGAAGCAAAGGTTATGCGAAAAAAAAGGAAATTACATATGGCAGCCAAAAAAGCCAAACTTTATGATTTGAGTTGCCAAAGCCAAGGTTGTTTTTTCAATACATTCCTATATGTGTCAATAATATATGCCAATTCAATAATAATATTTCTATTTTTTTTAAACAATTCTTTTAAAGTAATGAAATTTTCTTCCTTTTTTATTCAGGCGTTCAAATACGAAGTCCGCTTTCAAACATTACAAATGGTATGTTTTTTTTTCGTATTTGATTATAGGTTAAATATCTTTATTCATTCTAGATTGTGGAAAAAGAATAGTTATTCGAAAACAAGAGATGGATAAAAGGAATTCCCCGAACAAATCTAGAGGTAATATATATGTTTTCCTATAATTTTGTATTTAATAAACTCTATTTAAAAGTTACTCTACATTCGTAAGATTTTTAAAAATTTTCATTTTTCATTTCATGTAAATATTAAATGTACGCTATTATTCTGATTCTTATTTTTTCTTATCATAAAGCAGGTATTGAAAATATCCCACTTACTAATAACAAATCACCAAGTAACGGAAGTGCCGCTTATGGGAAGGAAGTTGGAAATTCTTATCCATCGTTTCCAAATCCACCTCCCATTGACACTGGTTCTAATATCTATTATACACCATTGCTATCAGATATTACAAATGGTACAAATGTTTTGATAAAATTCTTGAAAAACTAAATATTTCCATTTTGTCTTTTTATGTGTGTACCTCATTTTTTGTTTCACAGGTTCAATCCCTAATAAGGATTATACTAGCCCAAAGTTTAATCGGCGCATCCGTAAACAATATCTGCATAGCAAAAAAGAAGTCATTAAATCTACATCACCCATCATTCCGATTGCCACCACACCACCATCTTTCAATTTTTGTCAAAGTATGGTAGTCACATTTTTCTAACTACGAAATATTAATTCAAATTATTATAATTCGTTCTCATATTTTCTACAGGTACGTTTTCATCAAATATACTGCTCAGTACTAACAATTCATCAATTAACAGAACTGTCCCTTATGTGAAGGAAGTTTTTATTCCTTATCAATCAAATCCATATCAACATACCACAGTTACTTCTTCCAATATCTATTTAACACATATGGTATCAGATATTACAAATGGTATCTAAATAATTACATTTTTTGTTTTGCATTTAATTAAATAGTACAATTTTCCCTTGACTTTTTTTATTTTAATACAACATTGTATGTTTCACAGCTTCGATCACCAATGATGATTTTGCAACACCAAAGTTATGTCGAAGCATGAGGAAACAATATCGTGATAGTAAAAAACATTCAATTAAATCTCCACTAGTAAAGATTCAAAGTTCAAGTACACAAGCATCTACCCATTTTGACGGAGAATTTATAACCAATATATTTTGTGGCATATCAAAAGGTAATATTCCCTTTACAATCCTTTTTCCCTTTTTCTTTTCAATTTAGCAATACTATGTTTTATTTATATACTACTAATAATTAATTATTCCATTAACAGATTACTTGGATCATGGTGATCAGAGTCATATATGTGAAACATGTCAAGCAAAATTATGGAAAGATGAAGTCTTAAGAAGTTATCAAAGAAAGACTAAATCAAGTTTTTCTCTATGTTGTGGTTACAGCAAAGTCAAACTTCCCGATTTCAAGGCCCCCCCTCACATTATAAAAGTCTTTTTACTTCTTTGGATTCAAAAAGCAATCATTTCCTGAAAAACATTCATCGTTACAACTCAATGTTTTCTTTTACTTCCATGGGTGGGACAATAGATAACTCCATTAACAATGGTAATTCTCCGTACGTATTCAGACTTAGTGGTGAAAATTATCATAGTATTGGAAGTCTTCTACCAACGAATGGCTCAAAGCCTAAATTTTCTCAGTTATATATATATGATACTGAGAATGAGGTTGAAAACAGACAATTCGTTTTAGGGTAAGTTTTCTCTTTAAATTTAAAAATTTTCATCTTCCTAATTTTCCTTATTTTATCAATCCGTATTTACTTTATATTTAACTGAACTTTTTTTAATTAGGCAAACCAAAAAAGATTCAACATCCAATACTGAAAAATTGGATTTTGAAATTATTAAAGAATTGAAGGCAATGTTAGATTCAAACAATCAGTTGGTTAAGTCTTACAGAATGGCGTGAGATTGTTTTCAAAGAAATCCGCGTGAGAATCTAAAGATACGCCTTATTGCAAAAAGGAATAAAGATGGTAGGACATATAACTTGCCAACTGCTTCTGAAGTTGCAGCTTTAATAGTTGGAGATATTGACACTTTGTTTGAACCTAGAGATATTGTTGTGAAGAGTAAACAAGGTTATCTCGAGCGTATTAGTGAACTACATCCTTCTTATTTAGCTCTTCAATATCCCCTACTTTTTGTGTACGGTGATGATGGTTATAGAATTGATATCCTTCATCGTGATGTTTCTACTTCAACCACCAGTGATGTTTCTACTTCAACCACCACTAAAAGACATACGTGCACAATGAGAGAATATTTTTGCTATAGAATCCAAGACCGATTGAATACGTTTTCTTTGGTTCTTAATTCCCGAAGGCTTTTCCAACAATTTTTGGTTGATGCGTATACTATGATTGAAAGCGAAAGGTTGTTATACATACGTACTCAACAAAAGAAATTAAGATGCGAGACTTTTGAGAATTTATGTTCCGTTAAAAAACAAGGAAAAAGTGATGTTTCCAAAATCGGTCAAAGGGTTATATTACCTTCGTCCTTTACTGGTAGTGCACGGTACATGTTTCAAAATTATTTAGATGCCATGTCCCTTTGTAAATGGTATGGATATCCTGATTTTTTCATAACAATCACATGTAATCCAAAATGGCCTGAAGTGAAGAGGTTTCATAAGGACACGACTCTTAACCCGGAAGATAGGCCAGATATTTTATGTCGGTTTTTTAAAATCAAGTTGGATTCTTTCATTAAAGACTTACGGGATAATGCAATTCTTGGAAAGGTTCAAGCAGGTAATTGATATTATTTTTTTTTCTTCAAACGTTTATTCATTGTTTTTACATTTATAATTAATTAACTATGTTATATATACCTATTACCTTAGTAAACTGTATGAAAGATTTATAATTAAATATATTACCCAAACATAATTTTTTTGTTTTGTTTTTTTTAGTTGTATATACGGTGGAGTTTCAAAAACGCGGTTTGCCTCATGCTCATTTGTGCTTATTTATGCATGTCGACCACAAACTTCCAACCGTTGATTATATTGATCCATTCATTTCTGCCGAAATACCTGACAAAGACAAGGAACCTGAGTTATATTTTCTTGTAAGTGAGTTCATGATTCATGGTCCTTGTGGTGTGGAAAATATGAATTGTCCCTGCATGATTGAAGGAAAGTGTTCTAAAAAATTTCCCAAAAAATTCCGTGAATCTACATGCATAGATGGTGATGGTTTTCCCGTTTATAGAAGACACAACAATGGTTATTTTGTTGAGAAGTCAGATGTGAAGTTAGATAACCGCAGTGTTGTGCCATACAACAAAATTCTTTTACAAAGATATCAAGCACACATCAATGTTGAGTGGTGCAATCAGGCAGGATCAATAAAATATTTGTTTAAATATATAAACAAAGGTCATGATAGGGCATCAATTTGTTTTGTACCAAGTAAAGAAGCAAATGATCATGAAAAGAATGTTGATGAAATCAAAGACTACTATAGTTGTAGATACATATCTGCTTGTGAAGCTTCTTGGCGGATTTTTGCTTATGATATACATTATAGGAATCCTTCAGTGATTAGGCTTCCTTTTCATCTTCCAGGGCAACAACATGTTATCTATGAAGAATTTGAAGAAATAGAAGATGTGTTAGATAAACCGTCCGTTAATGCTTCAATGTTTTTACAGCGGTTTCATTGTAATGAAAAATACCCAGCAGCGCGTAAACTTACTTATGTCGAATTCCCAACAAAATTTGTTTGGAAAAGCAACAAACGTAAGTGGAAACCACGGAAAATAGGTTTTTCAATAGGCAGAATTCATTCGGTTTCTCCTTCAGTCGGTGAAGCTTATTATTTGAGGGTTTTGTTGAACAAGGTCAAAGGTCCAAGAAATTTTGAAGAAATTAGAACCGTAAATGCTGTTGAGTATCCTACTTTTAGAGATGCATGTTATGCATATGGCCTTTTGGATGATGACAATGAATATGTTGAAGCAATTGTAGAAGCAAGTTTCACCGGCTCGGGTTATTATTTAAGAAGTTTGTTTTGTACAATGTTAATGTCCGAGAGTATGTCTAGACCTGAATTTGTGTGGGAAAGAACTTTCACTTACTTGTCAGATGACATTCTCTACAACCAACGTCGTATTTTAAAACATCCAGGTATTTCCCTTATAATATTTTTTTTACAAATGTTTAATTTCATGTAATATATATAATTTAGACGTGAATGTAATTAATTTTCAGGTTTAATACTTAACGAAGATCAAATTAGGAACCTAACATTGTTTGAGATAGAAAAGTTTTTACTTCGAAACAATACGACTCTTAAAAGGTATTCAAGTATGCCTTTTCCTAATCATGATTGTATATCTTCCGCAAACAATCTTTTGGTTAGTGAAGAGTTGTGTTACGACAAGGAGATATTAGCTCAAGAGTTTGATAACCTTTTCTCTTCATTAACTCATGAACAACGGCTTATATTTGAAGAAATCATCACAGCGGTGGATAACAACAACGGAGGCGTTTTTTTTGTTTATGGTTACGGTGGAACTGGTAAAACATATCTTTGGAAGACTTTATGTGCATCTATAAGATCTGAAGGGAAAATTGTTTTAAGTGTGGCTTCCAGTGGAATTGCATCTCTTTTGCTATCTGGAGGTAGGACTGCTCATTCCTGATTCCACATTCCTATCAATTTAGATGAAAATTCTTTTTGCTTCATTAAGCCAGACAGTGATCTTGCACGGTTATTACAAGAAACATCACTTATTATCTGGGACGAAGCACCAATGGTACATAAGCATGGATTTGAAGCTTTGGACAGATCGTTAAAAGACCTTTTTAGATCTGGATCTGGACCATCATCAGAAGTACCATTTGGTGGGAAAGTTAAAGTTTTTGGAGGAGATTTTCGACAAATACTACCTGTGGTGCCAGGAGGAAGCAGACAACAAATTGTAAATGCTTCTTTAAGTTCTTCTTACCTCTGGAGAACTTGCAAGGTCTTAAAATTGACAAAAAATTTGAGGTTGAGTACCTCAAATGATCCATCTGAAATACAAGAAACTACCAACTTTGCAAACTGGCTTTTGGACATAGGGGAAGGTAATGTCGGTGGTATGAATGACGGCAATGCAAATTTACAAATACCCGAAGATCTTCTCATCAAACATTCGTCTGATCCCATTTCAGAGTTAATCGAGTTTGTATATCCTTCTCTTATATATAATTTCAATGAACAAAATTACTTCCATCAAAGAGCCATTCTGGCTCCAACAAATGATGTTGTTCAAGAAATTAACGATCGTCTGCTGTCACTTTTTCCGGGAGTTGAGAAGGTATATCTAAGCTCAGATAGTATCTGTCCAACAGAAATGGTTAATGAGAATTTAGATGATAGATTATGCTCCCCGGATATTCTTAATGGAATTAAAGCTTCTGGTTTGCCGAATCATAGGTTAGTTTTCAAGGTAGGTGTTCCGGTCATGCTTCTTAGAAATATTGACCAAAAAAGTGGTTTGTGTAACGGAACAAGATTAAAGGTGGTCTCTTTGGGTAAACGTGTTATACAGGTAGAGATTATCTCTGGAAGTCACATTGGAGATCGTCATTACATTCCTAGAATTACGTTGATACCTACAGACAAAAAACTTCACATTAAGTTACAAAGAAGACAATTTCCACTTGCGGTATCTTTTGCAATGACCATAAACAAAAGTCAAGGACAATCACTCTCTAGAGTTGGTTTGTTTTTGAAAAACCCAGTTTTCACACATGGTCAATTGTATGTTGCATTATCAAGAGTTACCCGACGAGATGGCCTCAAAATTGTTATTCTAGATAGTGATGGAAATCTTTCTGATACAACCTCAAATGTCGTATACAAAGAAGTTTTTAGAAATTTGTAATGTAAATTTAAAATATCATGTGTTCAGTAACAGTGAAGTGTACGTGTATGTCGCTTTATGTTTAGTTTAAGTCAGACACGTTAGTATATTGTATGAATTTTATTATCCTTATTTTCATTTATTGCCATTGTTTAAAATGTAATATAATGATAACTTTAGTAGTATATATAAAAATTCAGATGTAATTTAAATTTAAAGTAACATTTTATTTATATCATATGTATTAACATTGTATAAGTTGTGTATTTTTTTATATATAACTTAAATTAGTCATATATACGTATTTATTTATTAAATTATAATTGTGGTATATCAAAATAATTACTTTTCATCTATTTAATTTTAAAGACCTCTTATACATTTATATTTTAAATTTGTTACATATGGTAATAATAATTTAGATAATCAAAGTATAGAAGGATGCGAACGATAATTAATCATACGTAAAGAAATAGAGGAAACAACAAAAATACCATTACATTGATATCTCTATAATAGAGAATTTGTGAAGACGTTAAAGTAAACCTGTATACTTAGAGGCTCATATCCATCCACTATATTTTTTGTTGTGAGTGTGTAGGAAAGAGAAATAAATAATAAAATTAGTGTTTGTGAGTTAGATAAAGATATAGATATAGAGAGGGACGAGATAGGTTTTTTAAAACTAAAGATAATTTAGAGAAAAATGAATTTTTTGATTAAATTATATAAATGAAGATGAAGGCATCAATGTCAATGCTCTTAGATGTTATTTTGATTGTTAAGATATAAAACATCATATTGAATAATAGGTTATTAATTGTATTTTTTAAACCCGTGTGTCACACGGGATATAGGCTAGTGTTTTATATGTGTGTGTTTATTTAATGTCTAATCTAAGTTTTAATGTTAAACAGGGTTTGAAACATCTCGCTACGTACCGCAAAACTCACACCGATAAAGATGGGAATCGGGTTGACGCGGTAGCCGAGCAGAATTTTGTAAGTGTCTATCTAACGTATAATTCTCTATAGTGTATGTGTGTGTGTGTGTGTATATATATATATATATATAGGGTGAGGTTCTAGAGTGAACACTAGTGTATTTGCGAACTGAGTGAACAAATCCTGGCCATTGATCTACACACGTGTATGGCCAGGATCTCATCATTAAATCGTAAAATACACTAGTGTATTTCAACACCAAATCCTGGCCATTGATCTACACACGTGTATGGCCAGGATTAGTTCACTCAGTTCGCAAGCTACACTAGTGTTCACTCCTGAACCTAATCCTATATATATATATATAGGGTAGGGTTCCAGCGTGAACAACCTCCCATGCGTGAACTGCGTGAACTGATCTGGACCATTGATTTCCTTTTTAGTTGTTAAGGGTATGATTGTAATTATATAAAAAATTAGATTTAAATCATTATTTTAATAATTGAATTAAGTTACATCTTTCCTATTTTAAATTCATTATCCACAATATCTTTTATTTCATTTTTATTTTTCACATTTCACCACCAGAGTTCGAATTATGATTTTTAAGATCCACGTAACCTTCATATTTCAACGGTGTACACATGTGTACTTGGGATTTTGAACAGTACACATGTGTACTCAGCATGGTACATATGTGTAATTAGCTACATAATACATACATATAAACAAACAAACAAAACCTGTAAAACTAGTTTATATTAAGCAAATAACAAGTTATATAATGTTTGCCAAACCAAAAAAAAACATACAATTACAAGTTTCAGTTTTGTGAAAACAATAAACGCAACATAATCGGAAAAATAAAAAAGACATAGTCTTTTACAACTATTCGCCGCGTTGTATGCTGAATCATCCTTATCGACCAAGCAAACAAACATACGTGAATTATCCTTATCGACCTCATACGTGAATCATCCTTATCGACCTTCCATCTCCACTTTTCTCGTTTACGACGTCTCCTATAATAACACAAAAAACTCAGCAATTAATACTTTGCATAATTCACAAAAAATATGAGATATCACAAAAAAGACGCTATACACATGTGTACATCGCATTAAAAACATAGCAAAATCAGAATACACATGTGTACATCGCCTTAAAAACATAGCAAAATCAGAATACACATGTGTACAACGCCTTAAAACCAGAGCAAAATCATAATACACATGTGTACAGCGCCTTAAAAACAAGCAAAATCAGAATACACGTGTGTACATCGCCTTAAGAACAGAGCAAAATAAAAGAAATACACGTGTGTACATTGCATTAACAACAACCTTCATAACCTCATAACAATCTTCAAATTCTCAACCAAACAATAATAATTTTCAACATCAAAACAATGAAAAATTGCAAACTTTTTTTCTCAATAATCAAAATCATAAAAAATCTTCAGAACCTCAATCAAACACTAACAATAATAACTTTCAAACATCAAAAACAATAAAAATTTACAAACTTCATACCTTGTCGATAGCGATAAACATCAGATCGGCGATAAACATCAGATCGGCTGGCGATAAACATCAGATCAACCTCACCATCAGATCAAAACTTAACCGAAAAAACATTCGAAACAAAACTGAACCTGATTGATGCTGACCCGACAAGAACCCGAAACAAAACTGGCCATTAGCTGTCGTGTTGAACTAATTGATAACTTAAAACAATAACCACCTCGCTGCAGTGATATCACCTCCACTTCGACTGTCGAAAACAAGCTCGAGCTAACCTGAATCGAGTTGGAACAGAATGAAACCCGAACCAAGATAGGATCTGAAACCAAACAGGTAGATGGCACTTACCGGGACTGTCGGAGGTTTGTCGGAAGGAAGTCAGGACCGCCGCCGCTCACGGCGTCGCTGTCGTCGTCGCCGTCGCTGTCCTGCCGCCGCCGCCATGAATCGTCAGCCTCCTTTCTTCGCGTCTCTCTTTCTCTCCGCGCCTACATACAACCACCATACGCCATGAATCAAGCCGCCATACACCATGAATCAAGCAGATGTGGAGGTTGTTGTGGTTTCGGAATCTATAGGCAGTGGAAAGCAAGTTTTTTTGTGAAATTAGTAACAGAAACCCTAGATGTTTGATCGGAAAGAAGGGTTGATGGATGGATGGATGGGCGATGAAGGTAAGACCTGGATCTGGGCGACGGATCTGTGAGCTAATAAGGGATTTTCTTTGATGTTGGCTTTGATATGTGAGAGAGAGATATTTGTGGGATTTTGAAACGTAAAAGTAGATATAAATGGGATGTTGTTCAATATGATATGTAGATTACATATTTACCCTTATTAGCTTAATTAAATGGTATCAAAAAACCTAATAATTACAATCATGCCATCCATTTAAAATATCAAGATCCTAATAATCAATGGTCCAGATCAGTTCACGCAGTTCACGCTGGAGAAATTGTTCACGTTTGAACCTAATCCTATATATATATATAGGGAGGAGATCATGCGAGAACCACCCTTATTGTGAGAACCGCGAGAACCAATGTGAACACAACCTAAAATAGCTAAAAAAAACCTAACCCCCTCCCCCCATAAACCTAAACCCCCCACCCCCCACCCCAAAAAAAAAACCTAACCCCCCCCCCCCCCAAAACCTAAACCCCCCTCCCCCACCCCCCCCCAAAAACCTAAACCCCCCTCCCCCACCCCCCCAAAAACCTAAACCCCCCCCCCCCCCCCCCAAGCTAAAATGCTAAAAACTAAACCACAAAAAACCTAAAAAAATCAAAAAAAATTTTTTTTTTAATATTTTTTATGCTCAAATCGCTACTTTTAGTGGCAAATTTTTTTTTTTTTTTTTTTTAATTTTTTAATTTTTTTTTGCTTCGAAAAGTAGCGATTTTTATATAAAAAATATTAAAAAAAATAAAAATTTTGTGTGATTTTTAGCTATTTTTAGGCATTTTTGGTTGTGTTCACATTGGTTCTCGCGGCTCTCGCAATAAGAGGTGGTTCTCGCATGATCTTCTCCCTATATAAATATATATATATATATAGGGTGAGAGTTGGCTACAAAGTCTACTTTTCCTACAAAGTGTAGGAAGTGTTCTAAGAGTGACATTTGGCATCTAGGGTTTTTGTCTTAAAGGACATAAATGTAATTCAATAATTAATTCTATTTTTGGAAGATATATCTTTTAAACAATAAAATGTTATTTTTATGGAAACTATATATCTATATTCAAAATCGGCAGTTACATCCTTCATAACCACGATTGATTCATCCGAAGTTCGAAACGTAAAACACATTAATTATTTCTTGACGTTGTGTTTTATCAGTTGATGGTTTTCTTCGCACTGTGTTATATCAATTTTCACAATTAAACACACCTCTCACACATTTCGAAACATAAAACACATTCATTATTTCTTGACGTTGCGTCTTATTAGTTTTTTGGCTTCTTTACATTGTGTTATATCATTTACCACAATTAAACACGACCGTCACACATAAAACACACCAGTATCTAAAATAAACAACATAAAACACACTTGTGTCTGATTCGATGTAGACACAATATAAAACACACCCGTGTCTGATCCCACGATGAACAACTTGAACGAAGAATCATTAATCTTGTTTTTTTAAGTATAGAAGATGATAAGTGTGTGTGTGAGAGAGAGAAAGAGAGAGAAGTTTCCAAAATTTAAGGAGTGCTTTGAATGATGGTTACTTGCTATTTTTAAATCCCGTCAAATGACTTTTTTTGTCCTACATCAATTAAATCAATCCTTATTTAAAACTTAAATATTACTAAAATGCCATCAAGATGATCTCTACCATTAAAAACACTCATCCAATGGTCCAAAACACTTCCTACACCTTGTAGGAAAAACACACTTTGTAGAGGAACCTCACCCTATATATATATATATATATATATATAGGGTAAGGTTCAATTGTGAACCTAACCTCTAATTGTAAACTAAATGAACAAATCTTGACCCTTGATTATTTTTTATATCAAAAAGGGTAAGATTGTCATTAAGAAATTTAATTTAATTTTCCTTTAATTTTAAACTAATTAAAATTTAAATCCAAAAAAACAGTTACCAAGATTATGATAACCGCTCCCTACAATTAAGTAAATATATTATTCTCTAAACAAAATTCAAAATCTTTAATCATCCAATATTCAACCTATGATCGATGTGTTGTCAATCATGTATAGAATATGATTGTGAATCAACTAAATCAAAGAAAACTAAACGAGAGAGAACAGGATAATGCCAAAATGGTTGGGCACCAATATGATTTATTTATTTCTAAATGGCAGTAGCATCCATTCAGTGCTTATTACGAAGGTCGGTTATTAGAACATCAGTGGTTGAATCACCGGTTATAGAAGATAGAAACTTAATCTTTTTTTATTCAAAACATCTACTTTAATCCCATATTAGTATTATTATATCAGTGATTTAGAATTTAGAATAACGTTCCTAATTAGTCCACACAAATTCTTGAGAGATGATGCGAGAGTCTCGATTCACTTTTTTGTCATATACGATTTCTGCCTCCACATTGAAAAAAATTATGAAGATCATCGATGGGATGAGATGGGGCCACCACCAGTGCTCACGTGATCTCATTTGATATGCGTTGTAATTTTTTTTTACTTTTGCTTCTTTTCATATTTATTGCTAATGTTCATATATGTATTATGAAACATATAATAGTTTGAATCATTTATACTTACCGATAATGTTCATATATGTATTATGAAACAACTAATAGTTTGAATCATGATTTTGTTAAGGTACATATATGTACAATGTTGAACAATCATCTTAGAAACTTATTATACACAAATCTTTAAGGTCGAACAACCCTTTCATATTTGTTATACACATATGTACGATGCCGAACAATCATATTATTAACTTTTGATTAGAGATATATTATGAATGTACATATGTGCACATTACAAAATAAGACATGTACAGTTAAAGAAAGAAGATAATCGGATGGAACAATATTTGATAATGTATATATGTGTACATACGTTTCTAAATTGTGAATACGTATAATACATATGTGTACATTCAATACAACATCATTTTTAAATGTGTTCTATGGAACAATATTTTATAATGTTTGTATTTTTAATTAACAAAAATTAATTAATTGGTGAGAGAAAAAAGAGAAGAGAATCTAATTAAATATTTAATTGGAGAGAGAATTAGTTAACAATTTATCTTTAACCATTTTCATTTATTTTCTACACATAAATAATTACAAAACTGCTATTATTATAAAGTTTCAAGATCTAAACAATCAATGGTCCAGATTTGTTCGTTTTGTTCACAAAACCACTATGGTTCACTCAGGAACCGCTGACTATATATATAATCATCTTCGTAAAATACAGGTTAATTTAGAATGTGAGATTATGGGCGGAAATGAATATGACATCAAATATGTTGGGTGCTCAACCTCAAACTCCACAACCCTTTTCTGAGATAAACTATACAACTTACTTTAAAAAGCTATACAAGTATCAATGAGCGCATGTTACTTTGGTAAATATATGTTGGTAGTATGTTAAATGCTAATATAGATTTTGATATGTATTAATGTAGGAATATTTTTCGAGTTTGTTCCAAACCCCGACATTTTTAAATCAACTCGACTCCTATCTTACTTCGAAGGGAAAGCAAGCCGCAAACTATGATGATGACATTTTCGACAAGGACGATGAGGATGACGATGACTATTAACTATTATCGACATATGACAACTATCTTGTAGTTTTCGGATGTTACTTTAGGATGTTATTATCGACATATTAAGTATTATGCATTTTTAGGATGTTATTGTACTGATTTAACGTTTTATGCGATTTTAGGATGTTAAGTAATATGCTTATTTAGTTTGTTTGTGTTGTGTTGCGTAAAACTGGAAAATTGGCAGATTTGTATATAACTGGAAATATTAAAAATGTAGCAAAAAAATTGAAAAAAAGACTTTTAGCCGCGACATGTGTCGACGCTGACACTTACCTTTAGCGAAGACTTAATTCCAGCGACATATGTCGCCGCTATTGGTTTATATCAATAGCGGCGAAAAGAGGGCCTTCACCGGCCAACCTTTAGCGCTGACATGTCACCGCTATTAACAATAGCGGCGCAGTTTAGTGCCTTTTAGCGACAGTATTTGTCGCGGCTATTGTCCCGTTTTCTTGTAGTGTTATTCGAAAGACAAGCAAGAAATCATTCATCTAGTCATCATGAGTTTCATAGGAAGACTTTGATCAATTCTTTGTCTTGCTTCTTGATTTTTTTTTTTGAATATTTGGGATCAAACCAATAAAAAACGTTCAATTTCTTGACATGTTATCAGAGCCCTAGGCTCAATACTTTGAGAGTTTGATTTGCATTGGGTTTTTTTTTTTTTTTTGTTAATGCTCAAGATCAGGGTTCCATTTAAGGGCTCAACAATCACGGGTCTGTGCTCCCCAGAGGAAAAATTAAGGATTCCAAAAGGACAAAAAAAGTTTTGTTTATTTTTTTTGCCATTGCAATCTGTTTGATGATTGCTCTCTGATTATGGCATTGCTCCATTAAAGTTCTTTTATTACTTTCCTATTTTTTGATCAAGCTTTTCAAAGCTTCTTGATTAAGTCGTTTCTGATTGCTTTTTGTTTGCTCTCTCATTTAGAGCCAATTGAGTTGTATTGGTCTGGTTTTTATTTAACTGGTTCACTGGTTAATTCCGCTTCCGCTGCAACAATTTGAATTACTTTAAAATGAGTTAAGGTCCTTTTTCAATAAACACTACTAGGTACTTTGAGAAGAAAAAGTCATATCTTCTTCAGTGATGAAGATTCATGATTTAGGAGTGCATTGTAAGTCCTTTTGTTGTCTTTTCCTTGGAGTTATGGACTGTTTAAGTTTAGGAAAGAAAAGAGGAAAATTTTGATTGATTCTTGTGTGCATAGTATAAGGATTATTGTCTATTAATTGTTTCTTGTGTTGTTGTATTTGTAACTATTGTCTGTTCTCTCCGTTCCAACTTCCTAGTTGGTTGAGGAGAGGATCTTGAGTCGCCTACTTTTGTTGTGATATTCTTAACTTTGTTGAAGTGTTAGTTTTGTTTTTCTGGAATTTGACCTCTTTGTCGCTAATTGAGAAGAGGATCTTGAGTAGTGATTATGTGTTGAATAGTTCAGACATGAGTCAAGGTGTGAGGGGTGCATGTCGTTATTCTTGGGGGCTGTTTGGCTAAGCTTATTTTAGTGACTTATTTACTTGTTGACTTTTTGAAAAGTTAAAAAATGTTTGGGTTAGCTTATTATGTGAGAGAAATAAGTAAATAAGTCACTCCATTCTGACTTATTTACTTTTCCAAAAAGTCAATAAGTAAATAAGTCATTAAAATAAGCTTAGCCAAACAGCCCCTTGGTTGTTCTCAACCAGGGCAGTTTTGTTGCTATTCGGATTTAGGAATGGAAAAATGAGCTTAGGGAAAATTACCAAAATGTTGGTTGACCAAGAGTGTTTTCAAATTTGTCACCCTCCTGCGTCCTTGGAAGGACTACTCAGCCTCGGAAACGTCCGCCTTTCATGTTGAAGCGTCCGCCTGTCACGTTGAAGCGTCCGCCTGTCACGTTGAAGCGTCCGTTTTCTTTCAAGCGACACGTGTCCGATGTTGAAGCGTCTGCCTCAGTTGCTAACGCGTCCGTGAAGCTTCGGAAGCGTCGGCCAAAGACGCAGTTTTGTATCTTTGTCCAATTTTTTTTTATAACTTATAAACATTTCTAACATGGGATCCGGTTAAGATGTATGTTAACGGAGTCAAATTTTAAACGATATAAAACATGTTATTTTTTAGTCAAATTTTTTTATATTAAACACTAATTAAACATCAAAACATAACATAATAAAAATAAAAAAAACAAACAACACATAATATCTAAAACCATATCCTAATAGCCTCCCATTCTGAGACATGTTTGAAATCATGTCGCTCTTCATGACGGTAGTTGATGAGGGCCACCTCCTTCTGATCGTCCTTACCAAGGTCCGGCATTTCTGTCTCCACTTTCTTGAAATATCGATCAAATCTCTCACATTCCAACCGCAGGACACGGAACCTGGAGGATAGTGCGTCAACGGTCCGGTTGTGGTCCGGACCACGTAGTTGGGCGAAATTCTGTTGAACACGGACCCAGAGCCCACCGTGTCCTCGACTTGGAGGATCGATCATTGCCTGCTCCCATGCTTCGCACAGAGCAATATCTTCAACGTCAGTCCAGGAGTTGGCCATTGTCGGGTCATTGACGGCGTCGGAGTTATAGTGAAATGGCTGATTTTGTTTGCAAAATTTTTGAAAACGGCGGGTGTTTGATAAGTGATAAGTGAACGGGTTATATAGTGGGGTAAATGTGTGCAACGGTAAAAGTTAAACGGCTTTTGAGTTTCCATTTTTTTCGTAAGCGTCGGGAAGCCTTGGGAAACGTCGGCCATTCCTCGGGAAGCGTCGGTCAAGCCTAGGGAAGCGTCGGGTTAAGCCTCGGAAGCGTCGGCAAGCCTCGGAAGCATCGGCCAGGCCTCGGAAACGTACACAGGGACGCATTAAAAAAATTATGGTTATGATGCGTCGGTGACTGCCGCAATTTCGTAACGGAACGGACGCTTCAACATCGGACACGTGTCGCTTGAAAAGAAAACAGACGCTTCAACGTGACAGGCGGACGTTCAACATGAAAGGCGGACGCTTCCGAGGCTGAGTAGTCCTCCCAAGGACGTAGGAGGGTGACAAATTTGAAAACACTCTTGGTCAACCAACATTTTCGTAATTTTCCGATGAGCTTATATATCTTACTGAAAAAAGGCGTATCAAATGTGGATTTGATATTTCTTCTAAGTAGACAGTGCAAGGCTATTGATACGTAATGATAATTGTTATTATTGATTCAATGTTGATTAAAAGGATAGACTCTAAATATTGACTAGGATGTTACAATTCAATACCCTGAACAATGACTAGAACAAAATAACGATCCAAACTTAATTAATATATTCTAACATTCTCATGCAAGTTAAGGGCGTGGAAGGACCTGCTTATTATTACTAATCAATTGTTCTTGTTTTTAAGGAATATTTTACAATATTTTTATGTTAACGGCTAGATGGCTTGCACCTGAATCATCGCGAAAGTAGCTCGAGAAAACGTGTGGAAATAGAGATGAGAGTTGCCAACGGTTACTGACCTGTTCTTCTTAGGATCTCGGAATTCTCGGGAACGTAGTTAGGATTCATTTTTCGATCTATACTATAAATAGACATGATTCGATCAGTTTAGGGAAACCAACTGGGGTAGCCCAGTTGGCCACCGACACCCACCTCTTCCCAGAGGTACCGGGTTCGAGTCTTGGGAGTGACATATGTCGCCCAGGGTAAGAACTCGGCAAGGGGAATTCACCGCGGAGCTAGCTTGGTCGGGTAGTGGCTCCCGGAGTGGGATCACTCCGGCGGTTGGGAGTACCGTGCACTACCCCCCCCCCCCCCCCCGGATCAGTTTAGGGACACTTTTTGCACACTGTTTACACCATACTTCTTCTTCTGAAGAGTAATCTTGATATATGAAGGAGTAATTAAATAGTTAGAGATAATTATTAGTTTAAAGTATTTTGTTTATCTAGTTATTTTATTAATTGGTTAATAAGTATTAGAGTTGGTATTGGTTTAGGATAGCTTGTTTAGCAAGTAATTAGTTTAGTATAAATAGATGGGTTAGGTTATGCAATTATTTGGTTATTTTGTTTTGGTTCAATATTAATAAAGAAGAAAGAGCCGTGATCTAGTTGATCATAAAATCCTTGTGTGTTTTGCGGTTTTGATCCATTATTTCCAACAACTTCTACTCTCAAACACTCACATAATCGTTGTAACACAGAGTTTGATCAATCAAGTCTCACTTTTGTACTCTTTTACAAGTTTAATATTAGTGGAGCTATGTAGTTTCCAGCTCCCAAGGTTTTTTGTGCCAGAGACCATCTTCAAGAAGAAGATCAAAGGCTTTTCCCCACGTGTCAAATCTGTTGTGTTCATTACATTTATCTTGCATTCATTCACAAATCCCTTACAAACTATTTTTGTAACTTAATATCCTATCATTTATTCGGGACCCTCAACATAAAACTAATCATTTTACAAAGCACCTTACCTCACTTTCTTAATTCGGTTAAGCAAATCATGTTGTCTATTTTTAACCAAAATAATAACGGCTTAGTAATCACGTAAGCAATTTGATCACTCGTAGATATGAACATGACATTTAGAGCCACCTATTCACGAACCAAGTGAAAATCTACTTCAATTTCGTACGAGCATAAAATACCGGATTAGTTGAAGGATAAGTAGCCCTCAAATTATCACATCAAAGAATGGTTGAAGAGTTTGTAACAACACCAAGTTCATAAAGAAGGGCCTTTAGCCAGATTAGTTCACCTAAAGTATCGTCAAGCCCTTTATATCTGCAAACCCTTTATACCCTGATTCGATAGAAGCGCAAGACACAATTTGTTTTTGTGTTGTCCATTATACAAGATTTAATCAATGATAGATAGAAACCCCTGTGGATCGACGATCGATCGAATAGCTAGCTCAGTCAGAATCCGAATAGGCATGTACTGAGTTATCCATGTGAACATTAGTAAATGCATGAAGGATAGAACCTGAGTTATGGCGAATCCGTAGACCCAAATCAGTAGTGCCCTTCCAGTAATGAATCCTACGCTCGTCCATGATCCAATGATTTTTCTATGGGTGCATGCATGAACTAACATACCTTGTTAACCGAAAAGGCAATATCTAGATGTGATAAAGTAGCTTACTGTAATGCACCAACAATTTGGCGGTATTTTGTCAAATCCGATAACAAAGGACTATCATCAGACATAAGAAATTGAGAGGTGCTCATAGGAGAACTAACTAGCTTACAATCAGACAAATCAGTCCGTTGTAAAAATATCCCATATATATTCCTTTTGAGACTAAATAAGATCAAGAACATTACGAACAACTTCAATGCCCGAGAAATAATGTAGAGAGTTGTCACACCCCAACCGATGGCGGAATCATCGGGGCGCGGCACTAGGCGAACCAGATTGCTCAAGAGAATCCATAACAACTATTTAGTGACAATATTTAACAAGTTCATTATCCCATACTAATAAACAAATATTTCAACAAACAGTCATAACGGATAGCAAGTCTCTCAAACAAATCAAGATCCGACAACCTAGATTTTTATTATGGGTTTCTAGACTTCCTGTCCATTTGCAGCAAATAATTCATCAACCTGTCTGTCACATACGTTAAAATAAAGTCAATACAATAATGTAAAGGTGAGTACACAAGTTTAGCATATGTATAGTATAAAAGCGTTTACGCATAACCAGCATGTAACACGTAACGGGCGAATCAATTAACTATCATAATGATACAAGCTAACCACATGACTGCGAGTAGAGTAAGCGCGACACATGTTCACCGGAGCGAACAAGTGAAGTGAAGTATGTGATCCTTAACAACCCCTGAGTAAACAGGTGCTGAGTCCAAACTATAGTACTATCATTGCTATGGGCGGTAGGGCAAGTCATCACTGTGTAACATAGCAACAAGTATTCAACTAATCACATATATCATGAGAGTGCGGTTAGTGTTTATAAAGCGTTTAAGTGTTGTGTATTTTGATAGAGAATGTATGTAACACCTAAAAGTGCGTTAAGCGAAAAAGGGTTCGAATATACTCACAGTGCGTGTCTAAGAAGTAAACACGGTCTGAAAATGGATTGAAGGGAGCGCTGGATCAGCCTGTGTACGGGAACAGAAACGCAAGTCCTCCAAAATGCTGAAACGGTCGAAATCGGAGTGTCAGGTAGGAAACAGAGGCTTCGTACGAAGCTACTGTCTTCGTACGAAGGCATGCCTTCGTACGAAGGAAGGCTTCGTACAAGTGATGCTTCCGTTGTCCAAATCAACTGTTCATCCCTCCAACCTTAAGCTACTGAATAAACTTATAGCCGGAGAGGTCTTTATTCAAGTCACAGGTGAGAAATTGGACTGGGTTGTGCGAAGTTAGTGCATTCGTACGAAGGCAGTGCTTTCGTACGAAGCCATGGCTTCGCATAGAAAAGTCTAGCTCGCAAATGTGGCTGTTTTTGGTGTTCGGAGATGTGTTTTTGCCTGAATCAGATGTATTTTCGAGTCCTTTTCATGACGGTTTCGACAACACTTCACTCCACTATCCAGTGAACGAAATATGTGTCGGTTTTGTCCGTTTTGTGTAAAAATTGAGTTTAAAAAGGGTTTTCAAGGGTTTTAACCTAGATCTAACACTTGGTGAGTGTGAAATCTGTAGATTTCTAACTTGGGAAGCCGAAGCTAGGCACAATACACTCGGTTAAGTGTAGATCTGTTATAAAATAAGAAGATTTGATGAAAAAGATGAAGGTTTTCATAAAAATAGAGAAACTATGATGAAAAAGATGAAGTTTAGTTGAAAACAAGGAATTTTGATGAAAACAAAGAAGTTTTGTTGAAATCGGAGATAAACTCATGTAAAATCGTAGTGAAAAACGTTGTGTAATATTTAAAAATCGGTAAATCTTACTTGAAAACAGTTGGACAGCAATTCGGCAGCGTTTCGGAGTAAAAGGCAGCAAGTTAGAATGAATGAGGAGGGCTTGGATATTTATAGAGGAGGTGGGATCGCACAGAGGCGTTCATTCGAAGCTGGCTGCCTTCGTACGAGGCTGGCTGCCTTCGTTCGAAGGGCCTGTTTTGTGTAATTAGTTTTTTGTTTCACGTGTAGGATGCTCGTTTGGTGCGTTTTGTTGCGGGTAGTTAGTACTAGTATGTTAAGTATTTTAGCGAGATATTAAGTATTGCGTTGTGTTGCGTTTTATCATGATAAATCGAGTGGTGCGAGTAGCGTTTGAGCGTTTCGAGTGACGTAATCAACACATATAACATACTAAACAAGTAAACACGCAAATAACACAAATAATATAAATAAAATCCGTGTTTTGAGTTTGCATTGCGATAAGCATTCATGTAATTAGAGTTTAATGCGATAATTGTGATAAATAAGCAATGTAAAATGCGTTTTAAAATGCAGTTCAAGATATAGTTCAACCCATTATCATTAATCGAATCCCGGAGCACAAGCGTTTACGAGCGAAATGACGATGAAATAGGAACAACCAAAATGCGGGTTGTTACAGTCTCCCCTACTTTAGGGAATTTCGTCCCGAAATTAATTAGTAGACGTAACAACTAGTTGCGGATATTTAGCTTTCATATCACTTTCGAGTTCCCAACTGAACTCGGCGCCGCGTTTCCTTCCCATCTAACCTTGACTATGGCAATGCGACTGCGTCAAAGCTTCTTGGTTTCTCGATCCATGATTTCTACTGGCTTTTCCACGAGGTGAAAAGTCTCGTTTATTTTCTATTCTTCAAGAGGTACATGAAGATTTTCTTCAGGTAGACACTTCTTGAGGTTTGAGACGTCGAAATTCGGGTGTACGTTGCTGAGTTCAACCGGTAATTCGAGTCGGTAGGCCACTTTACCAATTCTTTCCAGAATCTTAAAGGGCCCATGTATCGTAGCGCTAGTTTCCCTTTATTGCCGAATCGGATCACCCTTTCCAAGGTGAAACCTTTAAGAGGACGTGATCTCCAACTTCAAACTCTAGGGGCTTGCGGCGTTTATCGGCATAGCTCTTTTGACGATTCCGAGCTTTCAAAAGATTGTCTCTTATTTGGAGAATCTTGTCTGACTTTTCTAGTATTAACTTAGGACTGGTGATCTGTGCGTCTCCGATCTCGTGCCAAACAATAGGCGATCTACATTTTCTACCATATAGAACCTCAATGGGTGCCATTTGAATACTAGCATGATAATTGTTATTGTACGAGAATTCTACTAAGGGTAAATGCGAATCCCAATTACCACCAAAATCTATAACGCATGAACGAAGCATGTCTTCAAGGGTGCGGATTGTGCGCTCAGTTTAACCATCGGTCTGGGGATGGAAGGCGGTACTGAGATGGAGAGTCGTACCGAGAGCGGATTGGAATGTCTCACAGAGACGTGAGTTAAAACGACCATCGCGGTCAGAGATGATTTCACGAGGCGTCCCGTGTCGACAAATGACTTCATCGGTATAGATTCGTGCTAATCGTTCAACCCTAAAGTCTTCTCGTATCGGAATGAAATGAGCAGATTTCGTAAGACGATTAACGATAACCCAAATACTGTCATGACCAGAAGGCGTGCAGGGGAGTTTTGTAATAAAATCCATGGCTATACTTTCCTATTTCCACATCGGAATTTCAGGTTGTTCGAGTAAACCAGAGGGTTGTTGATGTTCGGCCTTAACATTCGAGCAAGTTAGGCATTTCGAAACGTACAGAGCGATACCCTTTTTCATGCCCGACCACTAATACCTAGAACGGAGGTCCAGGTACATCTTGTCGGCACCGGTGTGACTGGAGTATCGAGATTTGTGGGCTTCAGTCAACAAAATCTCTCAGAAATTATTGCGGCGAGGAATCCAAATACGGTCGAGATAGTGATAAATACCGTTCGGTTTAGTCACTAGCCGAGTTTCGGCACCACACTTCATTTCCTCTTTCAAGGTATTCTCAATGAAGCAGGCGTGTTGAGCGCCGCGAATTAGGGCTTCAAGATCGTTCTAGGCTTGAACGTTACAAATACTATACATATAGCTTCGTCGACTGAGAGCATCGTCTACAAAATTTGCATTGCCAGGATGGTAGTGTATCTCGCAATCATAATTGTTGAGAAGTTCAACCCATCTGCGTTGGCGCATGTTCAGTTCTTTCTGGTTCAAGATATGTTGTAAGCTCTTATGATCAGTGAAGATCATACACTTTGTACCATTAAGGTAGTTTCGCCATATCTTTAACGCAAAAACAACTGCACCGAGCTCGAGATCGTGGGTACTATAGTTCCTCTCGTGGACCTTGAGTTGTCGAGACGCATACACGATAACCTTGTCTCGTTGCATAAGAACACAACCAAGACCTAGGTTAGAGGCATCGCAATAAACATCGAAATCGTTGTTTCCGTCAGGGAGAGTGAATACAGGAGCGTTTCAAAGCATATGCTTGAGAGTTTGAAAGGCGTCCTCTTGGTCAGTGCCCTAAACAAAAGGTTTATCCTTATGAGTTAGGGCGGTAAGAGGCATGGCGATTTTAGAAAAGTCGGCGATGAATCGACGGTAATAACCTGCCAATCCGAGAAATAAACGGATTTCGGAGGGAGTTTTCGACGTAATCCAGCTCTTTACAGCTTCAATCTTTGCGGGGTCCATGTGAATTCCTTGATTGTTAACGATGTGACCGAGGAATTGAACCTCCTTGAGCCAAAATTCACAGTTGGAGAACTTGGCGTAGAGGCGATTTCCTTGAAGAAGTTCGAGAACTAAACGTAGATGTTGCGCGTGTTCGGCTCTCGACTTTGAGTAGATAAGGCTATCATCGATAAACACAATGACGAAGTGATCCAAAAAGGATTTGCACACGCGGTTCCACAAGTCCATGAAGACCGCTTGTGCGTTTGTGAGACCGAAAGGCATGACCACGAATTCGTAATGGCCATAACGGTTACAGAAAGCGGTTTTCGAGATGTCTTGCTCTTGTATACGCAACTGACGATAACTAAAATGTAAATCGATTTTTGAGAAACAGTTAGCGCCTTGGAGTTGGTCAAATAAATCGTCGATTCGGGGTAGCGGGTAGCGGTTTTTAATGGTAAGCTTGTTAAGTTCCCTATAATCGATGCACATTCAGAACGATCCATCCTTCTTTTTCACGAAAAGGACAGGCGCGAATCATGGTGATGTGCTCAGGCGTACAAAGCCTTTATTAAGCAATTCTTGAAGTTAGCTAGAGAGCTCGCGCATTTCAGAGGGTGCAAGGCTATAGGGAGCTTTTGCAACAGGGGTAGCACCTGGAATAAGGTCAATGTTGAACTCGATATCACGAGTAGGTGGTAAACCAGGTAAATCATCGGGAAAAATGTTAGGGAAATCACAAAAAACAGGAACGTCTTTCAAGGTTTTCTTCTCGTTCTTCGTCTCCATAATATGGGCTAAGAAAGCGAAGTATTCCTTACGTAAATACTTACTTGCTTGGATACACGACATAAGCTTCAACTCTTTCGAGAGTACTTCACCGTTGACACATAAATGATCGCCGTTTGAAAGAGAAAAACGAATCATCTTTTCTAAACAAACAACTTCGGCACGATTCTCACAAAGAAAATCCATGCCTACTATGACTTCAAAACTGCCTAGTTGCATAGGGATGAGATCAATAGGGAAGACGTGATTGTTGAGTTCAAGAGTACAATCACGAAGAATGGAACTGACGGTAACGGTTCTTCTGGTGGCAACTTCTACGTTGATGGTTGTTGGGAGGTTAGCACGTTTATGTTTTAGAAGCTTTTCGAATTCAAATGATACAAAACAGTTATCGGCTCTAGTATCAAATAAGCAAGAAGCATAAATACCATTGACAAGGAACGTGCCATTGACAACGTTATTGTCAGTCCAAGCCTGGCGGACATTGATGTTAAAGGTTCTTCCGTGGGCTGCTTGCGGTTGTTGTTGCTGCTGCTGCGGATGCTGCTGCTGTGGTTGTTGTTGTTGCGGTGGCGGTTGCTGCTGCGGCTCTTGTTTCACGACACGCTGTGGGCAGACATTTGCAAAATGGTTCGGGTCACCACAAGCGTAGCAAGCGTGTGCGTTAGCAACTTGTGAAGGAACTGCTGACTTAACCTAAGGAGCGAGTGGTTGAACTTGCGGTGCTGCAAGCGCTTGAGGAGCTTGCTGACGTGGGCCTGAGCGGCTGTGATAGACGTGTACAAATCGGTTTTTTTTTAAAACCGGTTACGGTTATTAACCGGACCGGTTTTTTTCGTTCAAAACAAAAACCGGTTTTTTTTAATAACCGGTTTGGGTTACTAACCGGTTTTTCAAGTCCAAAATAGTAACCGGTGTAACCGGTTGGGACCGGTTTTTTTCAAAAAAACCCGGTTTTTTACCGGTTTTCTTAAAATCGGTTCCGGTTATTAACCGGTTTTTGGGATCAATAATAGTAACCGGTCACCAACCGGCGGTTCGGTTATAAAACCGGACCGGTTATAAAAAAAACTGGTTAAAAAAAAACCGGTTTTGGTTTTTTTTTCTGGTTTCGGTTCTAAAACTGGATTTTTGTACACCTCTAGGCTGTGAGCTGTGTAATGCCCATAGAGGTTGCAGTTGACACAGAAACGACAGTATGTTCCCACTGGATGATGATGATAAGTGCAAGTAGAGCACAGTGGGTGAGTACCAGTATACGCACGCTTTGCAGGCGGTGCGTTGGGAGTAGCAACTTGACGGGAGTAGGTGTTGGGCGGAGCGACTATCGCGCAGTTCTTGTTGGAGTTCCTTCGCTTGCGACCGTGACGTGTACACTTGGGGGCTTGAGATGGAGTAGAGTCAGTGCTTGGAGTTGCAGTAGCTTGGTTGAGGCTCTTGGTCGAGGTTTTGAAAACTCCGGCCAAGACTCGCTTCTCATTGATCTCTACTGCGAGCTGATAAGTTTCCTCAATCGTAGAAGGTTTTGCTGCCTGAACAAAATCAGGGACACAGTCAGGAAGAGCAAGAATGTACTTCTTAATAGCTTTCTCAGGAGTGTCCACTTGACTTGGACAGATGATGCTCAGCTGCTTGAATCGGGCGGTGAGACCAGAGTTATCACCTCCATCTTGCTTGATGTTCTAGAATTCATTCTCTAGCTTCTGGACTTCGTGTGGAGGATAGAATTCCTTTATCATGAGCTCTTTCATCTCCTCCCATGCGAGGCCATAGGCTGCATCATTTCCACGTCTGTTGCACCCAGCAGTCCACCCATCAAGTGCCCTTGACTGAAAGACTCCAGTGGCGTTGACGGTGCGGAGATTCTCAGGACATCCGCTTTGTCGCAAGGTAACTTCGATTGCATCAAACCATTGAAACATCATACTGGGTCCATCTTCACCAGTAAAGTTCATAGGACAGCATGCTTTGAATTGCGTGAAGCTGAACGGAGCTTTCGGAGAGTCATTCTTGGAATCCACTGAAGAAGTACTTCTAACAACATGGATTGCACTGACAATTTGAGGGATCACCTTGGCCATTTCCTTGGCCATGATAGACGCGATACGTTTGTCAGCATTGTTCCTCCGAACAGTTCGACGAGCGTGGGATCCAAAAGAAGACATCTGTGAACAGATTGGATGAGATTCGATTATGTTGGGTTTTATTCGAAAGATTTATGTTTTATACATCATATTTATTATTATTATTATTATTATTGTTATTATTATTATTATTATTATTATTATTATTATTATTATTATTATTATTATTATTATTATTATTCACATAAAGCTCAGGAAACACGTAAGCACATAATCACATATTTTCATGTATACACATAATTCACATAAACACGTATTAGCACGTAATTCACATAAGCACACATTTTGCACGCATTCACCTCTCTCAAAATTTGCGAGTAGCACGTTCGGGTTAAGCGAGACATAAGCGAGTAGTATAAGGGACGAGTATAGCGTATGAGGCTTCTTAGTTTGATAGCGATTAGTTAGCGTTTTAGATTGCGTGAGCTGTGCGAGTTGTGCGTGTTTTGTAAGCGAGAGGCGAAAAAAACGAGAAATCGATAAAGCGTAAACAATAAAATTCACAACTTAAAACACATAGACGCGATTTGATAATGCGTAAAATCGAAGATTGTAGGCTTAAAACAAAGTAGAGTGTCTTGGGTGTTAGACATCGACTACCCAAAGTGATTCAACTATTCTCAACGAGTTCGAGTACACACTTTGGCCTAATAGACTATGCTCTCACCGTGATACGGCTGCCGGCATTCATCCTTCCAGTTACTATGTGACTCGAGTCATTGGAACAGCTGAGAGTTTGGAGAGATCTTTAAAATCAAAGTAGGGAGTGGAATGGGTTATTAAGATACGGGTTTCACCCCCGACTTAACAGCTTCGCTCCTAACTATGGTTGAAACAACCATGAGACAGAAAGGGAGATTCCCGTTGAGATGTGGATATCACTCCTAACTCAACGAAAGATTTTCGTGCGAGAGTAAATTACGCAGGGTGAGTGACCTTATCGAGAGTTCTTGGTTTTCACACCTAATCTCGACACAATCACTCGTTGGTGTTATACGAGCATTTTCAAACGTGTGTATTGTGTTAGCTTTAGGAAAGGCAAAATAGTATTTACCTTAGGAAAGGCCGCCTTCGTACGAAGCCATGGTAAGTGGGTTCGTACGAAGGTTTAAGATGTGGGTTCGTTCGAGGGTATGACATGTGGGTTCGTACGGAGCCACACTAGGTGGGTTCGCACAATAGCATAGCATGTAGGTTCATACGAGCGTAGCAGGTTCACACAAGGGGTCTGTTTTGGTACTTAGACTATAGACTAGGTCTTGTTTTGAGTAATTAGACCTAATTCCCTATAGTTATGGCTCTGATACCAATCTGTCAAATCCCAACCGATGGCGGAATCATCACGGCGCGACACTAGGCGAACCAGATTGCTCAAGAGAATCCATAACAACTATTTAGTGACAATATTTAACAAGTTCATTATCCCATACTAACAAAAAAAAATTTCAACAAACAGTCATAACGGATAACAAGTCTTTCAAACAAATAAAGATTCGACAACCAAGATTTTTATTATGGGTTTCTAGACTTCCTGTCCATTTGCAATAAATAATTCATCAACCTGTCACATACGTTAAAATAAAGTCCATACAGTAATGTAAAGGTGAGTACACAAGTTTAGGATATGTATAGTATAAAAGCGTTTACGCATAACCAGCATGTAACACGTAACGGGCGAATCAAGTAACTATCACAATCATACAAGCTAACCACATGATTGCGAGTAGAGTAAGCGCGACACATGTTCACCGGAGCGAACAAGTGAAGTAAAGTATGTGATCCTTAACAACCTCTGAGTAAACAGGTGCTGAGTCTAAACTATAGTACTATCGTTGCTAAGGACGGTAGGGCAAGTCAACACTGTGTAACATAGCAACAAGTATTCAACTAATCATGTATATCATGCGAGTGTGGTTAGCGTTTATAAAGCGTTTAAGTGTTGTGTATTTTGATATATACCGTATGTAACACCCAAAGTGTGTTAAGCGAAAACGGGTTCGAGTATACTCACAGTGTGAGTCTAACAAGTAAACACGGTCTGAAAATGGATTGAAGGGAGCGCCGGATCAGCCTGCGTACAGGAACAGAAGCGTAAGTCCTCCAAAGTGCTGAAACGGTTGAAATCGGAGTGTCGGGTGGGAAACAGAGGCTTCGTACGAAGCTACTGTCTTCATACAAAGGCGTGCCTTCGTACGAAGGGAGGCTTCGTACAAGTGATGCTTTCGTTGTTCAAAATCGAGTGTTCTTCGCGTCGTTCTTCGGGAAATCGAGTGTTCAGCCCTCCAACTTTAAGCTACTGATTAAACTTAGAGCCGTAGAGGTCTTTATTCAAGTCACGGGTGAGAACTTGAACTGGGTTGTGCGAAGTCAGTGCCTTCGTACGAAGCCGGGGCTTCGCACAGAACAGTCCAGCTCGCAAATGTGGCTGTTTTTGGCATTCGGAGCTGTGTTTTCACCTGAATCGGACGTATTTTTGGGTCCTTTTCATGACGGTTTCAACACCACTTCATCCTACTATCCAGTGAACGAAATATGTGTCGGATTTGTCCATTTTGTGTAAAAATCGAGTTTAAAAAGGGTTTTCAAGGGTTTTTACCTAGATCTAACACTTGGTGAGTGTGACATCTGTAGATTTCTAACTTAGGAAGCCGAGGCTAGGCATAAAACACTCGGTTAAGTGTAGATCCTTGATAAAATAAGAAGATTTGATGTAAAAGATGAAGGTTTTCATAAAAATAGAGAAACTATGATGAAAAAGATGAAGGTTTTCATAAAAATAGAGAAACTAAAGATGAAGTTTAGTTGAAAACAAGGAGTTTTGATGAAAATAAAGAAGTTTTGTTGAAATCGGAGTTAAACTCGTGTAAAATCGTAGTGAAAAACATTGTGTAATATTTAGAAATCAGTAAATCTTACTTGAAAACAGTTGGACAGCAATTCGGCAGCGTTTCGGAGTAAAAGGCAGCAAGTTAGAATGAATGAGAAGGGCTTCGATATTTATAGAGGAGGTGGGATCGCACAGAGGCGTTCGTTCAAAGCTGGCTGTCTTCCTACGAAGGCAGTGCCTTCGTACGAGGCTGGCTGACTTCGTTCGATGGGCCTGTTTTGTTTAATTAGTTTTTTGTTTCGCGTGTAGGATGCTCGTTTGGTGCGTTTTGTTGCGGGTAGTTAGTACTAGTATGTTAAGTATTTTAGTGAGATATTAAGTATTGCGTTGTGTTGCGTTTTATCGTGATAAATCGAGTGGTGCGAGTAGCGTTTGAGCATTTCGAGCGATGTAATCAACACATATAACATACTAAACAAGTAAACACGCAAATAACATAAATAATATAAATAAATCAGCGTTTCGAGTTTGCGTTGCGATAAGTGTTCAAGTAATAAGCGTTTAATGCGATAATTGCGATAAATAAGCGATGTAAAATGTGTTTTAAAATGCAGTTCAAGATATAGTTCAACCGATTAGAATTAACCGAATCCCGGAGCATAAGCGTTTACGAGCGAAATGACGATGAAATAGGAACAACCAAAATGCGGGTTGTTACAAGAGCCAAGACCCTTTTCAGCAAACATTGAACTAAGACTTTGAATAATGTGATCCACAGCCTGGTTGTTGTTTCTGGTAATTATAATGTCATCAACGTAAACAAGAACATAGATAATTATACCTCGTAAGTTGAGAATAAAAAAGGATGGATCACTGGATAGTCTAGTAAACCATGCCCGAGATGCTTATTTAAGTCCATACAGAGACTTATGAAGAAGACAAACAAGATCCGGTTTACTAGGATCTACGACACCAGGGCTTGTTTCATATAGACAGTTTCCTGTAAATCACCACGAAGGAAAGCGTTTTGAACATCCAATTGTCTCAAGGACCACTTATGAGTGATCACAAGACACAACAACACACGAATAGTAGTAGCTTTCATGATAGGACTAAAAGTTTCCTGATAGTTAATACCAGGTTGTTGATAAAACCCTTTGGCTACAATACGAGCTTTATTGCGAGTAACTTTGCCTTTTGCATCTCTCTTTATTGCGAGTAAATTTGCCTTTTACAATCAAACAATTTGGTATTAGGGAACTAAAGACCATGTTTTGTTTTTATGAAGTGCATGAAACTCCTCACTCATGGCATGCCCTTAGGGTTTAAATTCTATAAACATGAGCCAACCTTCTCAAACAACTAATCTCTAAAATGTACTAAGTTGCTTACATATATGCAATGTCACATATTTTAGTGGCAATTAGATAGTATTAAAGATCAAGTTTGCCAACATATCAAGATGCTATTTCACTTACACAAAATATATTAAAAGACAATTGAAAATAAAGGCTCTCTAAAAGGTTAATAAAAAATTTTGGTCTTTTACCATTGTTTATTATCTGTCACATTTCTCCTTCAAGCTCTTTGCACTTATCTCCGTATGTTAACTTAGAGTACTTCGTATCTGAATATTTTTCCTTTAATTATGGCTAGTCTTGGCGTGTCTGCTACATGGTTGGAAATAAGTTGTACGAACGCCCTGAACCAATAAAGTATGTTCAAACCTTCTATAATTCTGATTCTTACACTTGACTACAAAGGTCTTTATATACATTCCATGTAAACCTTGTGTTGAGTAGGAGCATTTATATGTAATATCTGTTTTCGCTGGTTGTTATCTAATTTAAAAGTGTGAACCTTTTATTGTAGTAATTTATGTTGTTGTTTCATCCTCACATTGTAATAATATTTAATATCCATATAGAATATTAGAAATGATATTTTGTCAATGACAGTTGTGGCTTTTTATTGTATATTCACATCAGCTATATGATACATATGTGGCACACCCTAGTTATCTTTAAGTATCTGTGAATACATCAGGAGATGAAATAGTTGATATCCATCATTCAATGGATAATGCCTTCTATACACAAATCTTCAAAGGCCAATGTAACATCTAACAAGACTACAGGGCCTTAAGTGTTATTTATATGTAGTTTAAAATCCACTAGGATTTCAGATACTCAAGTTCTAAATATTTGTAGTTAACTTCTAAGACATTTGAAGATGTAACCAAATTAATGATGTTCCATGCAGATGTATGTGAGGTTTATAGAATCATGAATGTTACACTATTATTAAACCAATATTCGGTGTTATTCGGTCTGCGGCAATGCTCGTCAAAGCAAGAGTTATGCAGGTATGAGATTTCTAAATATGAATCTTAAGTCAGATTTCCTCTCTGTTTTAAGTCCGATTTCCTCTCCGTTTTTCCCACGTCTTCATAATTTAGCCCTATATCATTCCATATATTAAGATCTTCAATTCCACTCCATTTGTTTTCCCCGAAACACGTCCAATCTTCGTGTTTAACCTACAAAATGTTAACTTCTCATAGTTATTCAATTCCACACATTTAAATACATAAAAACTCATAAAGTTAATCATTGAAACATGTTAAACACCATTCCAAACCCATTCCATCACATCCCCACACTTGATCTTTGCTTTCCCTCAAGCAAATCCGTTCGAAACAATATAACAAACTTAACAAATACTCCAACCGCCCCTATCATGTCTTATCTAAGGTCCCAAGTCATACCCCAATCATGATTTGCACTAGATGTGTTAATTCAGCAAGGAAAAGTGATACATCTTTTTTTTTTAAAAACAAACTCGCCTAACTACACCTAACATGCTTCTGGCTTTTATTCTCATACAACACACCCCTCACAATTTTTCACTCCTTTGAGTTTAATATCTGAACTAGCACATAATACACTAGTATAATCACTCAAAAAAACCGAAGATGAAACTCTATACTCATAAGCTTGTATGGCAATCACACATCCACTACACATATAACACAGCACATATCTAAAGGACTTACAGGTTTTGGGTTCGGGTATAGCTAAGTAAAAATTTTTGGATTTTTTTTATGTTTATTGGCTAACACAAATGAATATACCAAACCATGACAACTTATTCACAATACTACTAACACTTTGGGTGATTTTCGACCCATTTATTTAACACGAACATAACAATGATTTATGTTTTTCTTTCTTTTTTTTCTCTCTTTTTTTGTTATTTTTTTCTTTCAACAAATATCTAACACACAATTGTCATTCATGGTTGGTAATCAAACGGGTCAAACAAGGTGTAACAAACGAAGGGTGAAAGGCTCAACATCGTTTACTAGGGTAGAATGGATAAACGATCAACATATGAACAAATGAAGGAATCCTAATGCCTTTATCATCTATGTGCATACGCTAAACCACAGTCTCAGCATGTATCAAATCACATAAGTTCTAAAAACAGAGCAACATACGGCCTACTCTCAACAAATGAATATATAAATATTTCAAATCCAACTAACATTTCTAGTAGGCTCAAAAGTCTCACAAAAATGGGGAAACAAGGTTACCGATGCGTGCATGAATTTATTGTGCCAATAGCTTGTTGCCCCTAGTTAGGCAAGTGTTACACATTTTCTATAAAACACTTGCTGAAAACGGTTCATTCTACATCTCAATGACTAAACCATGACTAAGGACATCTACCCAAACAATCGGAACAAACTGGCATGTACTGAACAGTCGCTTTCGTTCCCGATTAGATCACTTAAAAACAAACCATTTTTTTCTTCAATTTTCCCCTCATCCCCACACTTGAGATACATTGTCCCCAATGTATAGGTTTTTAGCTCAAAACATGTGGTTTATCAATTCATTCCATCTTATCACATTTGCAAGCGACTAATTCAAACCACCAGCCAAACTAAACACATAAAAGATGCACAATACCATTCCGACACATAACAATATTTTACACCACCAAGTTTACTAAAAACTAAAACACACCAAAAAGAAATAAGATAAAAATAGTTCACAACTCCACCCGACCACCCAAGCTCATGAATAAATACATCACAAAATAAAAAGTCACAAAAGAACACATGGACCTGATCGGGGATCAGAGAGTGCTCAGTGATGGGGTGGCTTAGGGTCTCCAAGTGTAACACCCCAAAAATGGGTTTGGTAATCAAACCACGTTAATAATAATGAACGGGTAATATACTGTTAGTGGTAAAATTAACCCGGTGAATATTAGGATTTAAATAAATAATCTTATGTTAATAAAAAAGAAGAATAAACGCTTTGAGAAAACAAAGCGTAGAAGAAGCCCGAGTTAACGAGACTTAAAAATAAAATGGGTTATGACTTTCCTGAAACCGCAAAGTAACTAGGAATATCAACCTAGTTAGTTAAGTGTGGTTAAAACAATAATGAAAACATGAATTAGTTAAACCTTTATGAAACTTGAAAACTTGAGGAATGTTTAGGGGCCAAATATGAAAAACTGGAAACTAGTTTTAATTAAATAAAATCCTACACCAAAACACACACACTAAATGTGTGTTCTGGTCGAGACTTCCAGAGGAGCCAGGAGCTCTCACCTTCAAACCCTAGATTGCTCAAATTGATCAAACTGAAAGGCCCAATCAGTCCCAAATCGAAATCCAAGCGTATATTAGTGATCACTTAAGTGAGGGGATCACGAGGTATGTTAAATTTTGTCTTTTGATTACATCTTGAAATTTTGATGAACATTAGAAATCAAAATCTGATCTTGATTGATTGATGCTTAGATGAAATTAGTAATGAAAATATGTATAGGAGTAAACCCTAGTCAATAACTTGTTGAATTAGTGTTAAATTATGAAGTTCATGATCATCCATTATGTGTGTTTAATGGGTTTTGTAGAAACATGATGAACACTAGAATCATGACTATCAAAACTAGTGTTATTTAAACTCTATGAAGTTAATCTTGACATTGAACCATGAATTAGATGATTATTTAGTAAAAGATGTTGAAATTGGCAAGATAAGTAGTCATGGAGTTTGATTATTAATTTTATAAAATTATGCTCATTAGGTGTTTGTTAAAAAGCCTAAGAGAAAACTAAATGTTAAAATTCGGAACAAAACACATATTTGAATAATGTTGTGAATTATGCGTTATATGACATGAATAGAGTGCTAAACGAATCGTGATTGAACTCTATAGACAAAGGAATCGAGTCTCTAAGCGGACAAGCCGGAGCGGACACACGCTTGAAGGGAATGCTGTAAAGGTACGCGGCTTTTCATTCCGTTACATTTATGTAGACAAGCTTAGTTTAAATAAGTGTAATGTCGATATAGCGAAAATGGTTGTGTTTTGTATGTCATTGAAGTGATGGAATTCACCCGACAACCAAATGTGTCAAATTAATAGATAAAATAAACGTGATCAAAATAAAGACACTATTTGGTAAAAGTTATAATGGGTCGAACAATTTAAGAATATTGTCTTTCAAGTAATAAGAACCACGGCGCGAACCAGAATAGGTTCAAGGGGCATGATGATATTAATCTACCATCGTACGTTGATAAATGGTCATGTCGACTAAACGGGTCAAATGGTGTGTTAATACCATTTGACAATAATAACTGATGACTACTTGTTGAGTTTTTTTTTGTGATCACAGGAAATAACATGTGTTTGCAATGCTTTAACTGGAAAATTTAAAGCAAAAAGTATGTATACGGGTCGATGCTATGACCCGAGCCAGGTACGCATATTTAGAATTTTAGTAGAAGTGATATTTTGGTCAAATACTAGCGAGAGTCCTTCGTCGTAAAACGAAGGACTAAAATTGATCAAAAATCCCTTGATGGGTAAATTGGGCAAACGACCCATATGGGTTGTTTAGGAATTGTATTAAGATTACGAAATAAAGGTAGATACCTTAATGTAGTAAAATGATGGGTGAAAGGAGAGTGAAATTTAAAGTTAATGTAAATCCCTCTAACGGGTCAAAATGAAGTTTTACGCATAACTCAACCTTTAGTGGCATAATGTATGAAAGTTTTGGACTCACGAGTTAATGGTTTTGAGATAATGAATATCTCAAGAATTTACAATGATTTAGACGAAAGTGGTTAAACGGATCATGAAACGGGTCAAAAGTGTTAAAAAGGGATTTCAAGCCGAGAGCTTGAAATCTGAATTTTCGAACTAGTTGAATATCAGGTCTTAACTCCATAAGTTGGAGAATTAAAGTTTGAACGCATAGGAAAAAGAATCGCGTAAAACGGACAAGTAGATAAAAAGTTATAGCATTTTGAAGTTCGATTTTTGTTCGAAAAATGATGCTGGGCAAAAATGCAGGTGTTAACCTGCATTCGCTGGAAAACAGCCTCCCCCGCGGCAAGCGGAGGGGGACACTTATTCTGTCGCGACACGCGGGGGTCGTTTGCGGCCTGCGTAAGCATTCATGGTATCTGTCGCGGGGCGCGACAGACCAAAACTCTGAGATTTTATTTTTGGTTTCATTGTTTGGCATTAGAACTTGATTAAGCTATTATTTAAGATATCAAAACTAACTTTAAGTTGGTTTTGATCATAGGTGAATGTCAGGAGTACCGGATGAAGGTCAAGCGAAGTACAAGAACCGAACACATGAGATTAAAGCTTCCGCATGTTGTTTCGTCGTTATTTTAAACGACAATTCCGTACATGTTAAATTGTATTACTTTCAACTGTAAAAGTTTTAATTTACCTATATTATTCAACAATATTTACATATAATTACATGTTTATTTTCTTAACTTATACGAAAACCGCCAATTAATAGAAAGGGTGTTACAAGTTGGTATCAGAGCTCATGGTTAAAGAGTAAAGTGTGTTCGGTTCGAGGCTTGATCGCAAATCAGGTAAGTACATGTATGTTAATGGTTTAGTATGATTAAAGTGTTGTGAACAACACATAGGGTTATCGTGTAATACACGTTACCCCAATGAAAATGACTGGTATAGTTAATGAAATCACGTGCGTTGACATGTATAGTAAAAAGCCTTGTATTACAATACGGGCGTTTATTAATGTTGAAATTACTAACTTTTGTAAATGTTTAGTTGAAGGATACTAGCACCAAAAGATGGCGAGAGTGTAACAAGTGACGGACATGACGGTGAAACGGTCCGAGGTATGACGAGCAGAGCATACTCATCAAGGATCTAAATCGCGTAATGATCGCGAACAAGGATAAAGGCATGGAAGGCCCGTTAGGGCAAGCATTACCATGTGCACATTTTAAATTAATCGCACAAAAAGTAATATGCAACAAACAAGTAGAGAATGACGGTTGCATTTATAGGATAAAAGTTAGAAAACCTGAATAGGATATCTATTCAGGATGAAGTTTACAAGAGTAAATAAGTAGAAAGAAGTATTATTCACAATAATGAATAACAAAACAATAACAAGATTAAATTATATAAAAAATTGGACGGGAGTAATTATCCAAGTGTATAATTCTCAATATAATGCTATTGAGAAAAGTAGCAATCACATTAACAAATGTGATTATATAACAGTTCAATAAAAAGGAAAACATTGTATATGTTCAAGAATGAAACAGGTAAAACTAATAATTGTTAAATAGTAACTGAATAAAGTTTTTCCAATTTAAGTCAGTGATATGGAAAGATTAGAGGCGTTACTTACATGGGGTGCAATGTGAAAATTATAAAAGGTCATGTATACCAGGTGTTGATCTCTTACTCTAGCCAAGTAAGTAGTGAACACGTGGTACCATGAACTTTTATAATGGACACATTTACGTCCGATGTAGTAAGGACGGGGTGAATGGGACGAATTAAAAAGGTACCCAAAAAAATCAAATAAGTAAGATGTTTGATTGTAAACGTAAACGCAAGTCGGATGACGGAAGCGTATTACGTTAGAATAACGAGCCCCAGAGAAGGGACAAAGATTAAAGTAAATAAAAATACAAACCAACTAATGTGAATGCTAAGGCATAGCGGATAAAGTTTGACTGTCATAAGTGATGAAATTCATACAGACAAGTCAAAGGGGTAGGATAAAGAATAAAAGACTTGATCGAATAAAAGCAACGAAATTCGCTAAGACAACCGAATAAATCAAAACGAAATTTTAATGCATACCGGAAGGGTTGCAATAATAGTGACTTCGGTAAAAATACCCGATTGATGGGTAGGGATTCAGAAGTGTGCGTAACCCAAGAGACGGGAACGCGAAGTAAAAGTCAAAAGACTCGGATTAAGAGCTATGACTAAAATATGACAAGATTTATGCAAACATAAATTTTAATAATTACGTTCAACCATTTCAAAGTTGGACTGGTCGAATAAAGAACGAAGTTTGATACTCATAAGTGATGAAATTTCACCCAAAATGAGTCAAATGAGTTAATTAAGGAATAACGCTTGATATCGTAAGGAAAACGCAAACCAGTGAAACCGGAAAGCCAAAAACATTAAGATAAAAGAACCCGGGTAATGGGTCGTAAGGAATTATAAGCACGAACCGAGAAGCGGTAAGTATAGAACAAACCGACGTGTAAATGACGTAAGGAGTCATAAGGTCGGAAGATTAGTCCGAAAGTAAACGAATGAAGCCTTAGACCACGGTCAAGGTCAGCTGAAATTTGAAAGTGAAAATAAATGATTCCAAAAATAACAAGGGGTGCCTTGACACCATATATGTACATTGAATAAAGACACGAATAAAAGATGATCTACAGGATCATCATAACCTACGGATTAAAGGCAGTGTTAAGGTCTACGGGACCAAAAAGACCTTTGGGTCACAAATAGAAAGAAATGAACTGTTGGGGTTTCACCTTAAAAAGGTGGAAATCTAAGGAAAAAGCCTGCGAGGCTAAGTGAAGGAACCTACGGGTCAATAATGTAAAGCGAGGAAACTGGTTTAACTCCCCACGTAAAATAATAACGGAAGGTAAAGTTAGTATAAAAGAGATGGGTTTTGCTAAGTTAACCGAATTAGTTAAAATGAAGAGATCATGAAAAGTCTGGTTGACAAAAGTGAATGATTCCACTAAAACATCTAAACAGGCAGAAATGACAAAAAGAATTCACAATTATTTAAAATGTGTTATTTCACGAAAAGGGCGAAGACATTACCGAAATGACAACGGAAAGGAATAAATCCTTGGGCGTAAATTACTTGATATGAGAGATTGACATGAGTTAAAGAGAAAACGTTAAACTAGAATTCAATTCTAGTATGAAACAACGTTTTAACAAATATGGATATTATGAGAGAAATTAGAAAATGGTTAATATTAAAGGATATAGGTCTTAACACCGGTAGGTGTAAAATGATACATTCGAAAGAAAAATTTTCGGTAATGAAGAGTCGACATAAATTTAAACATGACGTGATGTGAACACGGTCACAAAAAGTGATAGAGAATATAACCATGTTGTAACGTGAGTTACAAGATATGAAATCATAAACACACAAAAGGCCGATGATAGCAATATAACATACCCGAATGGCGAGGTATAAGGTAATGGGCGGCTAGTAAGTTTAACCGGGAAGACCGTTTAAGGTCAGACATTAATTATAACCTAATAAAGCGCTTGTCTCGATATGATTAGCATAGGATAATGTGTTGATTACACCAGATAACCGAGTGGCCAGAAGGTGACTCGTTATAAAAAGTGATAAAAACATGGAATATTAAAAGAAACCAACGGCCTACGAGGCCTTATACTTGAAAGACACACATGTCAATATAAATGATAAATATTAACCAAAAAGAATGAATGCTTTAAAAATGAAACCAAGTTCGTTTGGTCTAAACCGATGGGCTACGTGATAAAGGTTTTGAGGACGAAACCTCTTTAAGGGGGGGTAGACTTGTAACACCCCGAAAACGGGTTTGGTAATCAAACCACGTTAATAATAATGAACGGGTAAAATACTGTTAGTGGTAAAATTAACCCGGTGAATATTAGGATTTAAATAAATAATCTTATGTTAATCAAAAAGAAGAATAAACGCTTTGAGACCGGTTAGACACACCAATAACCGAGCTAGACACACAAAAGGCAAACGGGTGATTGCACAACTATAAGCTTGTACCTAAGTCGGTCCTTCTCCTAATAAGTGCCAAACATGAATGCAAATCAAAGGGGCTTTAAGGTTGTAACGTGGCTAGGTGTACGGGTAGGAAATGGAATATATATATGTAGTAGCGAAGAACTTAACCCGGTCTTTTATTACACAAAGAACAAACACTAAACAAGACATAACTTCTATATACAAAACAACTCACACTTCTTTTCTTCTTTTTCATTGCTCTTTCTCTTTTTTTTCTGTTTTTTTTCTTTTCATATCTCTCTTTTTTTAGCTACATTCAACATAACATCAAAAGGTATCTACACACTACCAAACAACTACTAACACTATAAGACCGGGTCAAGTCGGGTAAATTTTTAGGAAACTAGCTAAGGGGTAACAAATGATAGGCTTAAGGCACAAAATTGGGCAACTAAATGTCCAAACCCCCACCCCTCTCGCAACCATGCTCATATATATAATTAATGAGGTCCAACCCCCCAAATCCCACACTCGCACTCACCAAGACGAGGCTACTTAATTGCCCTTATCCTTTCTACATTCATATCCAACTAAGGCCTCGAACCGTATTCAAGCACAAGTTCTAATGCACCTCCACCCGTTGCCACTCTCATCAAAGACAAGCATTATTTATATACAAGTGTAGCTTCAACTCTCACCAAGAATAAAGGGTATTAAGGGTTGCCGGTGTGTAACTTGGGGTTATTCCAAGGTGTTCAAATTCTCACAATATTTTGCTTGATTTAATTTTTTTTTCAAAAACCTCAAAAATTCCCCCCCATCCCCACACTTGGGATACATTGGCCCCAATGTATGGTTTTGAGAGGGATTGATCGCTAAAACATTCAACATCAACTCAAGCTTAAAATTTCAAACCCCAAATTTCTTTTTGGTCTTTTCTCTCTTTTTATACTTTTTTTTAACAACAAAATCACACCAACTAAGTACAAACAATTAAAAACTAAAGAACATAACAAGATTAAGGGAATAGTACATTAACCTGGTGAAGCTTAACACACCATATATTGTAGATGATTTGACTTTCCACCACCATCTTCACACAAAGATCTGCATATCTTCCCCACACTTGAACGTTGCCATAGCCCTGAACATAGAAAAAATAACAAAACAAACAAGAACAATGTAAAACCCCCGGGTTGCCTCCCGAGCAGCACTAAGTTTTCAGGTCTTCAGCCAGACCATGCCATCCCCCATTTATGGTGGCTCAAAGAAACGATTTCTATCATCTCCATCATTTCCTCGTGCCATTGAGCAAAATACATCCATCTCTTCTTCTCCATCAGGTACTTAACTGCATTATGATCAGAATACACAATTACCTTACTTCCCCAAATATATGACCTGAATTTGTCTAATGCATAGACAACGGTAAACAACTCTTTCTCCGTTGTGGTGTAATTAAGTTGATCATCAGAGAGAGTTTTGCTTGCGTAGTAGATAACAACCAACTTTTTATCTACTATTTGCCCTAGTACAGCCCCAATAGCAAAATCGCTTACATCACACATTATTTCAAAAGGTTTTGTCCAGTCAGGTGATTGCAAGATTGGGGCTTGCACCAATTGTTCCTTCAACACATTAAAAGCTTTGATACATTCATCATTAAATTCAAACGAAATATCCTTCAAAAGTAGGTTACACAACGGTTTGGTTATGACACTGAATCCCTTAATGAACCTACGGTAAAACCCGGCGTGTCCTAAAAAAGAACGAATGCCTTTAATGTTTGTAGGGAGAGGTAATGTAGAAATCACCTTAATTTTAGCCCTATCTACCTTGATTCCCTTACTCAACACCACGTGTCCCAAAACAATGCCCTCTTGAACCATGAAATGGCTCTTTTCCCAAGTACGTCCTAAGTTTGTTTGAACACACCATTCCAAAACCTTAGACAACTCATTTAGACACGTATCAACTGATGAACCAAAAACTGAAAAGTCATCCATGAAAATTTCTAAGGCATCCCCGACCATATCTGAGAAGATACTCATCATGCAACTTTGAAAGGTGGTCGGGGCATTGCACAGCCCGAATGGCATTCGCCTGAATGCGAAGGTACCATACGGGTATGTGAATGTGGTCTTTTCTTGGTGATCGGGATGTATAGCAATTTGATTATACCCCGAATATCCATCTAGAAAGCAGTAATATTTCTGACCTGATATTTTCTTTACAATCTGGTCGATAAAAGGCAAAGGAAAGTGATCCTTTGACGTGGCGGCATTTAGTTTCCTGTAATCGATACACACACGCCACCTGGTTACCGGCCGAGTAGCTATTTGCTCACCATCTTCACCCTTGAAAATCTGAATTCTTGCTTTCTTGGGCACTGTTTAGGTTGGACTCACCCATGCACTGTCAGAAATGGGATAGATGATCACGGCGTCCAACCACTTGATTACTTCCTGCTTGACAACCTCTCGCATATTGGGGTTTAAGCGCCTTTGTGTATCCCTTGCAGGCTTTTCATCTGCATCAATTATAATTTTATGCATTACTATGGAAGGGCTTATACCTTTTAGATCCGCGAGAGTCCAAACGATCACCGCTCGGTGATTCTTGAGCACCTTCAGTAGTGCTTCTTCTTGTTCCGTCTCTAAATTCGTTACAATGATTACTGGAAGAGTTTGATCCTCCCCCAGAAAGGCATACTTTAGATGATTCGGCAGCTCTTTCAGTTCCACCTTGGGTGGACTAATCAAAGAAGGCTTCAATCCCGATGAGATTGCAGCAGGAAGGCTCTCCACCTGGTGATTCCAAAGAGGCCTTTTCTCTTATATGGCTAATGCTTCTAAGCTCCTAACTTCTTCTTCCAAATCACATGTGTGATTCTGCTCCATCCTGTCACACAACAAACATTCCTCTGAGACGTCATCCTCAAGATGAGGATGATACCCATCAATGATATATGCCATTAAACATTCATCACTAGAAAACATGTCAGAAACGTTAGAAAACACATTTAATCGAACCTTCCTATTGCCAAATGTCATATCGACGGTGCCAGTACGACAGTCGATCAATGCATGTGCAGTGGCTAAGAAAGGTCGGCCCAAAATCACATTTGGTGATTTGATCAGACGAGACATAGTCAAGCACCAAAAAGTCTACCGGGTAGTAGAACTCTTCCACCTTAACAATCACATCGCGAATGATCCCTCGGGGAAGCTTAGGGGTTAAGTCTACCAACACAACGGTTGTATTGGAACGACGAAGTGGACAAAGTCGTATTGGTCGTACAAGCTTCCCGGAAGGATGCTCACGCTAGCCCCAAGATCCAATAACGCCCGGTTCATTTTAAAATCTCTAACTTGATTGGGAATTTGGGGCGTTCTAGGATCTTGCAACTTAGGTGGAAGCACTCCATTCAACACAACACTAACCCTTCCCGTTAAGTCAATTTTCTTAGGGACTTTGTGTTGCCGTTTTTGTGTGCACATATCCTTTAAGTATTTGGCATAAGCCGGAACTTGTTTAATTGCGTCAAGTAGAGGTAAATTGATTTTGACTTGTTTAAACACCTACCAAATTTCCTCGTATTGAGGCCACCGTTTGTTAATTATGCTTTTATTACCCGGATTCTTCAAGGCTTTGGGAAAGGGAGGTGGAATTGGTTCCCTTTCCTTAGCCTTGATAGGGTCAACAGTTTCATTACGGGTTTTAGCATTGTTGTTATCATCAATTTTAAGAACATTAGGTTCTGACTCATCCTTGCTCTCACCATCCTCACCTAAATTCTCCACCACACCATTAACCATTTGTGATGGTGTGTCGACCTTGTTATAAATTTTACCACTACGAAGGGTACTTACCTGGCCGAGTTGACTGCCCTTTTTCTGGTGAGCGAGATTGGTTTTTGTATCACTAGGCAGCCTTCCATTATTCTGCTTCAATTCCTTCAACTCACTCGCGAGTTGGCCCATTTGTGTAGTTAATGATTGAATGTCCTTATCTCACACTTCATCCTACTGTGCTCGCACATCATCTTGCTGATTGCACTTCTGCATCTCCTGTTGCATCAACTTCAACATTTCCATCACATCATTACCCCCGGTAGCATTGGAGGGTCCAGTTGATCCCTTCTGGTTATTCTGATAACCTCCGTAAAACCCTTGATTATTACCCCCTTGAAAGTTACGTTGAAAACGGGGTTGATTGAAGTTCCGCTGACCACCCAATTGATTATTCCCTTGAAATCCCGGATTGCTATGATTGTTTGCATTCCCGTAACTGAAATTTAGGTGGTTTCTAAGCCCCGAATGATAGGTATTGGAGTTCATGTTGAAGTTTTGACCACCACCTCCATTAACATGAACAAAATTAATATGATCCACACTACCAACAATACTAGGGCACTGATCTGCGATATGCCCCAAATCTCCATAATGCCCACAGAAAGGCATTTGCCCACTAACATCTGGTGTATTTTCCACCGTTCACACTACCGATCGATGAGTGTTTCTCGAAGATTGTGCCTTTCTCTTTGATGTGACCACCATTTGTTCCAAAAATGCCCAATCGTCTTGCTCGTAATTGGTACCGAATGTACAATTTGTAATAGACATTAAGTCTCGAGCATCTTCGGAATTTAACCCTTCATGGAATGCATTCAACAATTCCCACAACTCTATCCCATGATACGGGCAATCTTGATCATTAAATTGAACTGTTCAAAAGCTTCATGCAACATTTCACCTTGTTGTTGTTGGAAGCTTCTCAAGCTTCTTCAAGCATCATTGGTCTTTTGGGCCGTAAAAAATTCTTCCAAGAATCTTTGTTGCATCTCCACCCATGTGTAAATCGAAGCCGATGGTAAAGTGTAAAACCATCTCTTTGCTCTATCTTCCAACGAAAACTGAAATAGTACCAACTTGACCTCATCCGATGAAAACTGAAATAGTACCAACTTGCATATCGAATCATATGCCTCCAAATGAAAAAAAGGCTCATCCGTTGCTAATCCCTTATATTTCGGTAAACTTTGGAGGGAATTAGTTCTAACTTCGAAAGTCCTCACTTGTTTGTTTTGAGGAATAACTACCGGTGATGGATTATTGGTAATTATCGGCCTAAAATGTGCTTCAATGCCCCTCACTGAATCCCAGTTATGTCTTCGTGGCACACTCAATCGGACTCTTGGATGTGGTGGACCCATTGGTCTTTGAACCGGTCTTTGAGGCACAAATTGTTGAGGCGGTGGTTGATACATTTGCCCCACTTGTTGTTGTTGAGGTACTTGTCTTTGAATTTGTGGCCCTTGTGATGGCAATTGTTGTGGAACAATTTGTTGTTGAATAACTTGTTGTTGAGGAGGTCTACCAAAACCATGCATCCATTGACCTTGCACATACGTGTAATCTCCTTGATGTCCTTTACCTCCATAAACATACCCTTCTTCTTCATAACCCATAAACTCTTCGTCATAACCATCATCATACCCATCCCTTCTTGGTCCCAAAGTTTGTAAAAATTGTGGTGGTTGATATTGTACCCCCAGTTGTAATGGTTGTTGGAATGAAGGGGTAGTATGGACTATGGATGAATTTGGTTGAAATGGATGTGGTGGTGGTATTTGTTTTGAAGATGATGATTGGCCAGAAGTTGGGAAGAAAGATGAAAAGGGTGGAATAGTGGATGAAGGATTATAGCTAAAGGAATGGTCGGTTTCGGTATTTGTAGTTAATGTGGTGTTAGGTGGTTTAAGCTCATGCTCATGAATTGGTGTAGGAATGGTAGTAGAATTTGGTGGAGGTGTGGATGGTGTTGTTTGACCCGTAGTGGGTGGTGGTGGATCCATTGTATCACTTGGTGTAATTGGTGTAGTTGGTGAACCAATGACTTTGTTTTCTCGTAGTAGGACTCGGTTTCTTCGCAAAGTTCGCTCAATTTCCGGATCGAATGCTAATGGTGATAGCTTATGAGAGCCTCTAGTATGCATGCACCTGTAAATACCTGCACACTAAACACAAGCAGCGTAAACCCGAAAAATAACAAACTAAAACTATAAAAGATAACACACGTTGCGCACTACTGCCCGGCAACGGCGCCAAAATTTGACGTGAAGTCGAAGTCTCAATCAAATTTAATCCAAATACTACTTGATAGCTTGCGTTAAATGGGTATCGAACACATGGAGTTTGTGGAATATGCGTTATCTAAATGGTTTATCTAAATGACTATATTAAACTAAGTTGCAAGAAGTGTAAATTCAGAGTTTTAGTTGATTGGTTTAAATTATCTAAATTAAACTAAACTAGATTACGAATCAAATATTGGGTTTTTAAAACAGAGTAAGAAAGAGCGACCATCCTGGGTTTCCGGTTTCAATCGACACTAGTGTTTACGTCCAACTAGAAAGAACCGCATAGACATGGCTCATGTGTAGTTACTTGTTTGTGATAAAAGGGACCTAAGTACTCGGATTACTTGAATGCGAGGTTGTATATATATATATATATATATATATAGGGTCAGGATTTAGAGAAAACGGTAGAAAGTGTGAGAACGGTGAGAACGCTTATCGATCGTCCGATCAAAACAATCTATGGACTAGATTGGCACGGTGGCGTTTTTGTAAATAACATCAATTTTATTACGTGGATGCGCTTCATTAAGGGTAAAAGGGTCTTTTGACTTCTCCACACAAAACGCCATCTCATGAAATTAAACGCCAAAAACAAAAATCACAGACCATTCTAAGAAAAAAACGCCATTAGATATAAAACACCAAACTTAATTATAGTAAAATCCCCCTAAAAACCGCCAAAAAAATCCTATATATACAACATCTTAGATAACACACACAAAAACCCAAACGCCATATTTGATATATCCCATTCGCTTTAGAAATGCCAAAAAACCCAAACATCAAATATCTTCTAACCCAAAATGTTTTTTTGAAATTAAATTTGGTTGTCTCTAAGATTTCGCTCAATGAAATGGACAAAATCCTTTGTTGGTGCATGCGTCTGTCGACTTCGTCTTGTATCGAGTCTTGTATATATTTAGATAGATCAGGGCACGATATACAAGAAAAATGTCAAATATAGGGTATGTGACAGTTTCAAGCGAAATAACATTTAATGATTCCGCTTGAAATGATCATGTTCAGTTCAAGCGAAATCACCCAATGTAATTCCGCTTGAAGCCTGATCTCGCTTGAATCTTGATTTCGCTTGAGAGTGTTCAAGCGGAATCAGATCTCCTATATATACCCATGTTCTGATTTCGCTTGGGAGAGAGAGAATTCTTTTCTGGTTGAGCCACGAAGTGCTGCCGAAGTGTCATCTCGCTGTATAACGTCATCAAATCAATATAAACGACAGTTTAAGTGTATATCTTGCTGAATTGACCTTAGAATGCCTGTTTCCGCCTTTCATTCTGAGTAAAACTCTTCTGATCGACTCATTCGGGTCTGAAAACGATCCTGCAAGTGGTATCAGAGCTCAGGAAGAAGAGTTCTTACCAATTCAGCTGCAAATTCTGATTTCTCCACCTTCTTTTTCAAAATTTAAATTTTTCACGGTTAAAATCGGCTAAAATTTTCACAAAATGTGCGCATTAGTGTTTTAACAAACCCTATAAAGTTTCAGAATCAAATCTGATCTAAAACAAGTAAAAAAACTTTATTCCGCTTGAAAAACCAACGCGAGACGATGACGTCAGCAGCTCTTAAACGGAATTAGTCTCTTTTTTCGCTTGAAACCAGTGATTTCGCTTGAAATTTGGGTTGATTCCGCTTGAAAAATTAATTTCGCTAGAAAGTTCTAGTGATTCCGCTTCAATAGGTATTTCGCTTGAAAAGGTCAAAAGGGATCTCGTTTGAAAGTGCTTATTCCACTTGAAAGGAGTGTTTCCTCTTGAACTTGGTTATTTCGCTTGAAGAGTATCTCGTTTGAAGTGTTATTTCGCTTGAACTGATTGTTTGATAATTTTTGAAAACCAAAACATGGACGAGGAATTCTACAACGCATTCGCTACACCAGTTACCCCGATTACTCTTACACAGAATACGATGTTGGAAAATGAATCCGGGACGATGCAAAAACCACCTAAGCTCATGAATATCGAGGAGTATAAGGGTTGGGAAGGACGTTTTGAGAATTGGGTACAAGCAAACTACTTAGATGCTTGGGAATGTGTTGAGACGAAGTATGTTCGACCGATGAATGATGACGAGGAAAAGATTGCTATTAAAGATCTGCGTGCTGTAGATAGAAAGAAATACAAAGATGAGAAAATGATGTTGAGTCTGCTACAACAAGCTGTGAAAGAAGATATTCTGGTCTTATTGCAACACAATGGAACTTCTTATTTGATTTGGAAAGCGTTAAGATCGAAGTTTCATGGAAGCGAAGAAATGGTTAAAAACAAGAAATCACTTTTGAAAAAGGAATTCGATTTATTTCGTGGTTTGAAAATGAGAACACAAAACAGATTATAGAAAGATATTGCAATTTGTTAGCCAACATGAAGAGATTGAGCATTGACAAAACCAATGAAGAGTTGATCGAAAAACTAGCTGATGCGTTGCCATATGAGACTTAGGGCACATATCTCATGATGTTGAGGAACAAGAAAGGTTTTAACAATCTGACAATAAGCAAGTTCATTGAAAAGATTGAGGCTCAGGAGATGGAACAGAGGAAGATTTAAAGAATGAAAGATTTTGACGGTGAATAAGACATCGGACTTTATTACAAAGGTGGGGTCAGTGATAAAACCACCAACATGTCACCGAAGATTCAAACTGCATTTAATGCAAAGAATTCATCGGAAAGTTCTTCCAAAGGATCAAATAGCAACACAAGTTTTTCATCATATCCATCTTTTGATCCGAACATTTCAACAACAAAGAATGGCAAGAAGCTACAATGCAATATTGTACTTAATCTGGAGAATGGTGAGGATTATTCAGCAGAAATTGCTAAGAGTCACATGTCTTTGTTAGGAACTGTGTTGGAATCATATGGTAGTTTTGTTGCAGGTCGGATTGGGAATCCAATGCTTACAAAAGAGGATAACGATCAGATCGATGCTGAAGAGATGGAACTGATGGATATTAAATGGTGTTTGCCGAGTGTATTAAGACGAGCTGAGAAATTTAAGCAGATCACAGGAAGAGATGATTTACGTGAAGCTAATGTTTCTAGTTTGGGTTTTGATAAATCTAAAGTCACTTGTTTTCGCTGCAGGGAAAAAGGACACTTCAAGAGGGAGTGCAAAAACCGTGAAGCAAGTGGAGCTCAAAATCCATTCAACAACAACAATGATTACTACCGGAAGGCCATCTATCATCAAGTTGCACAACAACAACAAGAACCACAAGTGGCACATGGTAGGAAAGTGATTGAAGAATCTTCAAAGAGAGCTTGTATGGTGAATCAGGATGACAAAGAGACAACAAATGGATTTAGTTGGGACAAATATATTTCAGCTAATAACAAAGCATGCCTGATAAACAAAGATGATGAAAAATTGCCTGAAGGTTTTAGCTGGGCAAATTTCAATTGGGATGATTATGATCCAAACAAAGATTCAAATCACAAAGCATAGTATGCTCGAGTTGAAGAAGATAGTGATGATGATCGTGAGTATTATGCAAAACGAATGGCAGGTTATTTTAAAATGAAGGCAGAAAGTGATAGTGAAGATGAAAAAGCTAAAAAGAAAAAGAAAAAGGTCAAAAAACCGGTCAGTAGTGATGATGAAGCTGTTCCAGTGATAAGAAAATGGTGAAAGATATTCCAAAGTTCGAAGTTGATGCAGAAGCTAATGCTAAGAATGTTCCGGTGATTTGTGAGAATTGTGAGATTATCAAGAAGAAAAACAGTGAATTGATGAACAACATGAATAGGCTGAAGGAGTCTTATGATGTTTTGAACAAAGCCATGAATCAGTATAATTAATCAAGTGAAGAACAAGCAACAACAATGAAGACACTTCAGGGAGCTTTCATGATAAAGCAGAAAGTTGTGAACAACTACATCGAGAAGTGTGCTGTGCTAGAACAGAAACTTGAAACCCAAAGAATTGAAACTGAAAGAGTTAATCGTTTGTTGAAAAGTTACTCATGTACTTCTTATGTCATTGACAAGATTTATCCTACTGTTGAAGGCATGAAGGCATTTGAAGATGATGAAGTAACTGAAGAAAAGAAAGTTTCTGAAGAAAAGACAAAGACTTCTGTGAAGAAAGACAAAAAGAAGGATTCTAAAGAAAAGACATCTGGTAAGAAACAAGATTTCAGTTACAACAAGTGTCCACCCCCGCTTGAAAATGGATATTCTCCGAGAAATCCAAATTCAGAAAGAGTCGAAAAGGCAACAAATTTACAATGGGAGTCGGAGTCTACAGTTAATTTGCCAGAAAATATTGATGTGACGTTTACATCGTCTGATACTGATCATGAGTCCGAGTTAATAAAGAAAGTGGTCGATCAGGTGTTGGATAAAGATGAATCTGAGGAGTCAAAGTCGGAGTCTATGTCAGAGTTAAAGTCTGAGTCTAGCATTCCGAGTCAAACCGACAAACAGGGCAAAAGGGTTTACAATAAAGGATTCCTGTTATCAAAATCTAATTTGAATGACGAAACATTCAAAGTTGCATATACATTGAATGATTCTGACAAATTATATTCTGATGAGGAATTTCCAATAAGAGGTGTCAAACTTGAAATGATTAAAAAGGTTTTCAAACTTACAGAAATTAATATTTCTGAAATAAAAGATGAAAATCTTTCTGAAAAACCTAATTCTTACACCTCAAGAGTTAGACAACGTTTAAATAAGAAAAAGGGTTACAGTTCCGGTGAAGGTTATCGAAAAAAACCTAACCATAACGGTAATTTCAAAAAGAAAGGTCTGGGTTTTATTCCTCCAGAAAATCATAAAAATGAAAAATATGTTCGTGATTTTAAATCAAAAATGATATTTGTTTCAGGTACATCTACTGAAGAGGAAAAAGAAAATCTGTTAAGAAATCGGTCAAACAAAGAATTCCTTGCAAAGAAGCAAGAAGAGATGAAGATTGCTGATCAGATGAAAGAAACGAGAACTTGTTTCCAATGTAACAATGTTGGTCATATTGCCAAGAACTGTTCCAAGGCAATAAAATCAAAACAGGGAGTTTCTTGTAAACTGAAAGATAAAGAGGTCATGTTTGAACCACCAATTGATAGAACAAAACTTTTCAAAAATTCAATTTTTGAGATTGGTGAATGTTCAAACAGGTTTTACAAGAAAAGAGAAAATCTTAACAACCAAAAATGGGTTGTTAAGAAGTCTGATGATAGTTCTAGCAATGATTCTGATTTATCAAGATCAGAGGAGCTATCTTCTGGCGATGAATCTGATTCCACAAAGTCAGAGGAGCCACAGGTTGAGGTTATATGTGAAAAATTAGTGCCGATTGTGGATGATGAGAATTTTCCACCACTTCGGGCTAAAATTTTAAGAAGAAAATTGGTAAAGTTGAGATTTCAAACCAATTTTTCTGAAAAGAAAGAGTTTGATATTGAGAAAGCCTTCAATTCCAAAGTTAAACATATTTTTGAAAAAATGGTTGACAGGAAGGTCAAGGGAGTCAAGGAATTTTACGAGAAGAAAACAAAGAAACAAGGTAAAATATCATCACTGGTTCGTGACTGGGATGGTACTTACTATGAACAGTAAAATCCTGGACTTGCCGGAGCTCCTAAGTTGATAATCGCGGAGCATGAATCGGCATCATTCTTATATTGTTTTTGAAAAATAGTAAATGGTATGACTTGCCGGAACTCCCAGGTTGGTAAGTGAGGAGTAGGTATCGACATCTTGAGAATTCAACCTGCATGTGGTATTGGTTGGTAAGTCATGTGGTTGAAAAATAGTTTGTGATACAAATAATTAATCAAGGTCATTAGATTGAATATGATTGGATCATTTCTACAAGTGATATTTTGAGAAACAATATGATGAATCCCTAATCTACAAATGGTAATATCAATCAACAAAACTTTTTTTCTGGAAAAACCATTTGATTAAAACAAACTTAAGTGTTTTGAAATCACAATGGGAAAATAGTTTGTTGTAAGGGGGAGTTCTGATTATTTATGCCAAGAGGATGGCGAAGTGAAGCGATTCGATATCAGTTGTCACGTTTATTGTATAGTTTGTTTTCAGTTTTTCTAAAATGTGTTTGCATTTTAGGGGGAGTAAGAATTTTCAGAAAATCCAAAAACATTTGAAAATTTGAAAAAGTCAAAAACATGATAAAATTCAAAAATGAGTTTTGGTGTCAAAGAAGAGGAAATGATAGTACATCAGTAGACAGTTACAGTATGCTAAAGAAATGTAATGTTTAAATAGTATTAAACAGTCTCACTGATGATATGCCGATAGGTTTTTACACATTTAGTAAGCTTTTTTGGGATATAAACTTAAATTCAAACTTGCTTCTTTCGTGGGGAACACTACTTGGATATATAGGTAACCCCTGAAATCTTGTTTGAAAGGTCCCTCTTTCTGAGATACTAGGTCTTTATGCTCAGTGATATCTGGGGTATTATCCCGGGACTTCTGATTTTGCGGAAGCAATGGCCTAGTCCCCGGAGAATACTTTATTGCTTGCTTGAAATATAGCGCCGCCCTCAGCATAAAATGATAAGACAATAAAATTGCTAATCAATGCCGTTGTAAAAAAGATCCTCTAAAGGGGACACACCAAAAGTCGAAGCCGTTATCTCTCTGCTGAACGGAAGTTCTGACCTAAGCTCTCACGGTTCTTCGCATTTAACCCTTACAGATATCATCTGTGGTATACTCACCTGTAAGACTGAATATTGGGATCTGGATACGGGAGTATATTCAAGAGGTGGGATACATGAATGAGTTTAAGTTCTTAAAACACCTAATTCGTATCCTGAATCAGTTGAAATTTGTGTAATAATTTAAGTGGATAAGTATATCGGCAATCTAAGTGAATTGTTTAATTCTTTTTGTGTAATTAAGCTCAACGGTACTTGTGACTTGTCATAAACTGATATGATCCTCTTACACGAACTCACAAAAAATATTGTTTGTATATATTTCTTTACTGCACTGCATTTCATTTCATTAAAAAATCCAAAAAGATTTTCAGTGTGTTTTAGCATAAATTTTGAAAAATTCAAAAAGATTTTCGACAACTGGTGTTGGAAGAGCTGATTTTCAAAATTCCAAGTGCTAGACAAGATGAACAAATGGTTTGGGTAAAATTGTTTAAGATGGTTTGAAATGAAATGAGAAAAGTTTTTGAAATAAAAACGTTATTCCTGCAAGTGGTTTATCAGAGACTAAAATTGTAAAATTATTGTTTAAATTTCTTATCCACAAGTGTTCATTAGAATGGTGAGATTGTTTTTACAATTGGTCATCAGAAAATTTACTTTTGGGTAGAGAATGTGCAGGATATCTGAGTGATAGAGAGCCAGGTTCTGATACCTGAGGACCCTGTAATTTTAACAAGCCAGGCTGCGATCCTAGCTTATTGAAAGGGGGAGTCTGAAGATTGTAGAGCCAAGTTTCGATCCTAGAGTTCATGCAAATTGCTGATTCTGATGAACTAAAGGAATCAAGAGATCTGATAAAGAGAAGAGAGAAGATTTGAGGATGATTTATAGTGTCAAGATACTTCAGAGATTTCAGGAGGACTGATAAAGACTGAAGAAGCGAAGACTCGACACTTTAAGACTCGTCAACATTCGAGGGGGAGTCTGTTGGTGCATGCGTTTGTCGACTTCGTCTTGTATCGAGTCTTGTATGTATTTAGATAGATCAGGGCACGATATATGAGAAAAATGTCAAATATAGGGTATGTGACAGTTTCAATCGAAATAGCATTTAATGATTCCGCTTGAAATGATCATTTTCAGTTCAAGCGAAATCACCCAATGTAATTCCGCTTGAAGCCTGATCTCGCTTGAATCTTGATTTCGCTTGAGAGTGTTCAAGCGGAATCAGATCTCCTATATATACCCATGTTCTGATTTCGCTTGGGAGAGAGAGAATTCTTTTCCGGTTGAGCCACGAAGTGCTGCCGAAGTGTCATCTCGCTGTATAACATCATCAAATCAATATAAACGACAGTTTAAGTGTATATCTTGCTGAATTGACCTTAGAATGTCTGTTTCCGCCTTTCATTTTGAGTAAAACTCTTCTGGTCGACTCATTCGTGTCTGAAAACGTTCCTACATCCTTAAGTGAGGATGTTGTCCATTTCATTGAGTAAAATCTTATTGACTAATCCTCAACTTCCATCCAATTTATAACGCCAAAATATACAAAAACATTATTGAGCTTTGTTGTCAATAAAGTTTAGCTGTATGGGGTGGACAAAATTGTCAGTTATCTTTCTTAACCGAGGATTAACAATGTTGTCCATCTTATACAGTAAAACATTATTGATTTTAGCATGATCAAATTTTGAGGTTTAAGGTCCTCTTATTTCGTGGCGTTCATTTTATCGGTAAAACGCCAAAAAAGTTAAAAAAATCAAACATTGTTGTTGATACATATTGTGTGGATACGGCTCGGCTCAGTTCGACTCGACTACGAAGTGAAGGCTGTAGTCAAGACATCCTCCTGTCTTGACTCGGTATGCGATTTACTTTGTAACGTTTGATGTAAATGCAACTGCGTGTGTGCAGTTTGCATTTAGTATTGCTTAGTTTTGATTATGTTTGTTGTTTGTTTGTTGTTTGGACCATTGAAGCAGCCCAACAACATGCCAAAGTCCAAGCCCAAGCCATAGGCCCAATGTGTGACGAAAACACCCCATATGTTGAAGTCTTCTCTGTGGCGAAATCCCTTGTGACGAAGACACTCATATGTGATGAAATCCACTGATTTCGTCAAGGTCTTGGATTTCGTCAATCAGATTTCGTTGGCAACTTGTTTTCGTCGATAGTGTTACTATATAAACACAGACACAGAACTTAAACACCAAGAGCACATAGAGGACGAAGTCTGAATAGATTTCGGAGCGAACACACTGTAAACACACACACACTGAGAGTTTATGAGAGCATCTTGTAAACATTGCATTGTAACCGTTTCATAGCATTAATACATTGAGTGTTAATCGTTGAATCTTGTGTCTTACGTGTTCGTAACTTGGTTTAACTTACCCATTTGGATTCCGCACTCTCGGGTTTGTCGAAAAACAGGAATAGAGGTTGACTCGATCCTCCCGGTGGACCTACAATTGGTATCAGAGCATTGGCTCGATTCCTTGTTAAAACCAAGTTTGTGTTCTTGATTTTTCTTAGTTTTTAATGGGTTTTTCTTGAGTTTTGATCTTTAAAGTTCATACATTTTCTGGAAAATGTTGTTAAAATCTTGAAAATCTTGGTATTTTTGCATCTAGTTCATATAAAACCTTGTTAAAACTCTTGTATACATGTTAGTATTGGGTTTTTATTGAACTTTATTGCAAAATTGTTTGTGTTCGGAAATTTTCTTGTAACCGGAAAACTCATCAAGTTCATTAGACCTTCAAGTGTTCTTCATTAGGTTTCTGTGTTTGATCTTAAAAAATCTGAACTTGTTTGTGTTATGAATTATTGAAGTTGAATATAATATTACATGTTTGAATTACTTGCCATTGAAATGATGAATATTTGAAAAGCAGGTTATGAAGGTATGGTGTGATTGACTTATTTGCCAAAAGAAGCTTCTTGTCAGAGGATAAGGTTTTGATAAATATCTTTTTGTCTGGTCTAAATTGTCAACGAAATCACCTTGGGGTGAAATCAACTTGGACGAAATCACTCATATTGGACGAAATCACATGTGGGATGAAATCACCTATTTTCACCATACATCAACGATGAAATCACCCCTGATTTCGTCATCAACATATCAGCGACGAAATCCACTTGATTTCGTCAAACAACTTTCAGCGACGAAATCAATAGCTTTCAGCGACGAAATCAACAGCTTTCAGCGACGAAATCACCCTATTTTCAGCGACGAAATCACCCTGATTTAGTCACATTTGATCTTGACGAAATCTCACATTTTCGTCACTTATTGTTTTGGACGAACACCTTATAGTTTTCGTCGCATATTTGTGATATTATTATTAACAGAAGGTTTTTTAATCATACTTAACCATTTGATTTCAAGTTTTTAAGCAGGTACAATTGTTCTAATATCAAATATGAGTACTAATCCATTAGATTGGAGCATTAGTGTCACACCCGCAAAATCCACACGCGGAGTATCACCGCTTGGAGGTGTGACTGACCAGGATCAAGCCACCAATCATATTGAACAAGCATGTAGTAAATATAATTCAACCAAACAATATGAAAGGTGTTCAAAACCAAAGCAAAGTTAAGTGTTTAGCGGAAGCATATTTGTAAACCCGTTGTCAGTATTAAATACGAAATAGGGTAATGTTCATAGTATGGCACACACTGCCATATCCCACTGATGTGGGTTCACACTGCTTTTAGTTTTTGAAAAGACTTTGATGTTTGAATCGTTTTATTCAAAAGCCTTAGTGTGTAAAAAGCTTGATGTGAGGTTGTTTATTCAGATGCTCAAAAGAGGGATATGCTTTGGCCTAATAGGTATCAGTACTCTAATTAGGATGGTCCCCAGGTAGGCAACGGGTCCTTTTATTTGGATGTATACGAATGCCAAGCCTAGACAGGAGTTCCCAATTTAACGGCACTTAACCCTTCCAGTTACTACATATCCGAGCAAATGATATTTCTTTGTATTTTCAAAACAAGTTTTAAAATTGGAATTGCTAGCTAAACCACACACAAACGGCAAGTGCACCGGTCGCGGTGTAGTTTTGTTGGCAAGCCCGGATGTCAATCCGTGGACACTATTTTCGAAATCTTGAAAGTAACATTTATCGAGTATTTAGGAAAATTGGTTTAAAGATTGATTTGTGGTTTTTGGTTTTTATAAAAATATTAATTTAAAATGAATTTGTATAAACATAAAACAAACATTGATAAAATACAATTTACGAGAAAATAAAACAATAACAATAACAATTTAACAAGTAAACAAACACAATAACAATTAAACAATTAACAAGTAACAATCACAAAGTATTACAAATAATTGGAATCACAGATATAATAAACAGACTACCTGGGTTTTAGAATCCCTAAATTCATGTAATGCTAGTTTGATAATAATAACAGTTAAGTATCTTTTTCAATTGATTAATCCCCCGTTAGAGATGCAACTTAAACAAAAGATAAAGACAATATGTGAAATGCTAGAACAAACCGGCTCGAGTTATCGAAACCAAATCCTACGTGAATCCAACCGTTGGAACCTCAGAGACTATGTTGTGAGACGATCTTTTAAACACGTAAAGCGAACAAATCTTTGAAAATTAAAATCCCAAGAAACCTTAATCACGATGTAATAAAAGAGTTCGAGTTATCGATTACCCAAATTACCCACCAATGATTAGCTAATAACCTGGCTTACCCTAATCATATTTCTAATCATGAGGTAATGATGCATGTTTTATTATTCTGACTAATTATTATTAGACTTGGTCAATTTCTCAACACAATATTTAACCCGTAAACGAATTAAATTAAATTCTAAGTTTAAAGGGAATTTCTTCATGTTATAAACTTGGTGAATTTATCGACAAATAAATAAATCAGAATTATAACAACATGCAATATCAAGATTAATTTCAAAGATAAAATTCTGTAAATCACATAAAATAACTGAAATTACATCAAACAGCATTACAATCCTTTATTTCATCATAACCCAGGTAGTTTATAAGTTTAGCTACACATATTATACATTAACACACTTACAACAAGCATAACAACTACTGAAAACATTATAACAACACTTACTAGAATGGAAATTACAACGTTTAACCGACTCGGGTTGATTAGGATTAGAACCAACGGCCTCCGGACGTCTCGAGAGTTCCGAGGTACTTCACCAGCACTTCCGGGTGTTTAAACTTGATTATAACAGAAATATAAAGTGAGAATTCGGACTTGAATTGGTGTATTTTCGACTTGGGGGTGCATGGCTATTTATACTTGAATTTTTGGAGCTGGGGACTAGCTTACGGACCTCAACATTGGTGATGTTGAGGTCCGTAGGCCCACTTTTTGCGACGCCGGCCAACTGCTCCACTTAGCGACGAGGAGTCGTTGCCGACACTACCTTACGGACCTCAACCTTGGCAACCTTGAGGTCCGTAGGCTTACATACGGACCTCAACATTGTGGATGTTGAGGTCCGTAGAGTAGACCTAATCAGCTTCTAGAAGATATCAAGCTTACGGACCTCAACATTGTGGATGTTGAGGTCCGTAAAGCAACCTTAAAGCTCATTTTCTTCATTTTCTTGACACGTTTCCCCATGTATTGATTTCTTGATCGATCTTTTACCGTTTTCTCCCGTAATCCACAGATATTTCACCAATTCCTGCAGATTCATAATTTAATCAATTCAGTATCAAATACATAGGATAAACGCATACGATTTCTCTGAAATAGGGGTAATTTGATATAGAAGATGTGTATAATTCTGAACACATCAAATATCCCCACACTTATCTTTTGCTTGTCCCTAAGCAAAATCAACATATCAAACTTAAACAATTAAACAAGAACGTATATTTCAAACAAATATAAATACGAATTACAAAATCTTAAACATAGATGTTTCACAAGACTTACAACGTTCAAAAGGTTTAGAAAATCAAGAGAATGAAACGGAAACCGAGAATACTTAAATAATTTTTTTTTTTTTTTTTTTTTTTAGTAATTAATTATGCAAAAACAATAACACTTACTGAATTCACTCTTCTCTCAGATATTATGTATATAATTTGAAGTGAACTCTCAAAACCAGACTGTGAAGCATGACTACTATATGCTTGTACGTCAATCAAATCTCTACCTTTTTTTTAAAAATTGATACAAAAATAGAGGACTTTTGGTTGCGAAGGAAAGGGTAAAATGAAGGTTATTTATTTGGAAAGATGTGACTAACTATAGAGTTTCATAGTTAGTTTATCTTGCAAAAACTGGATATATATACAAATGCAAACTATAAAATGAACAATCCTAGGCCCTAGTCCAATGGTTGACAAGGGCGCGAAAGAGTGTGGGAGCACAGACCCGATTTCGAATCTCGGGGGCTGCTGCCATGCTATTTTTATGCCCGTCCTTCTCTTACGCATCGTTACAATATTAGCCTTGCGGTGCGTGATTGTAAATTTTTTTTTTTTTTTTTTTTTTCACACCACTTCCATCCTAATGACTCTTTTTACGGTCAGATCGTCAAGACCATTTTATTGAAGAAGTAAATCAAGTCTTTCTTATTCCTGTAGCGAATATTACTTCCAATTCTGATAGGTCGTTCGGCATTGAGCCTAATAGATCCTACCTATATTAGAAGCGTATATTTGACTTTTATACATCTTCTCGTATTAGATCAATTTCTAAAATCCATTCCGGTTATCAGGTAACAAACGAATGGTTTTAGGCTCAAAGTGGTATCTAATGGCAACGGTGAATTTTTACAAAGAAATGGGTGAACCAAAAGCCTCTTATGAGAATTTGTATCAAAATTTAAACCAAAGGTTTTAAAAATGTATCAAAACGTACAAGTTCTAAAGTAATGCAACAAGTTGGTATACACACATGAAACGAAAGTAGTGTTTTTGTAATAAACACTTTTAGGCTCAAATCTTACCGTCATGTGGTAATGTAAGGGTTAAAAGGTTTTGTTATTGCATATTTAATTTACTTTAAAGTTAGAAAAATTTATCTTAAGTATCTCGTAAAAAAAATTTCACAAAAACTTGATTTAATCAACCTACTATCCCGCAACTTAAAGAAACATATATTTTCAAATTTTGTAAATTCAATATTTAAATTTGTTTTTGACATACATTTTTACAAAATGTTCAAGTTTTAAATGTGTTTACAGGATCGGGACAAGAATAGAATAATTTATGAAGTTTTAGTGTAATTTTAACTTAAAAAAAAAACTGGGAATATAAACAAGAAAATAAAAAATATATATATACTAAATATTAAAAACTAGAAATATAAACAAGAAAATGTAAAAATATAAAACAGTAATTTTATTTATTATTATTATTATTTTTTTTTTATATATGTATATACTAAATATTATACAAAATCCCTCATCCCCACACTTGAAAGACACATTGTCCCCAATGTGTGAAAATGAGAAATGTAATTAAACACACTTGCATAAAAAATAAAAATGTTACTTCCCTGATGTGTTGCCGTGTTCCTGAATATTTGTTATCTCGTCGCATTATATCAATTCCTGTATACGACGCTTGCAAAAAGATAAGTCAACGCATCATATGGAAATAAACATAATAAACAAAATCACACAAATCCAAAAGTAAAGTATATATACAAAGATAATGTCAAATACAATCAAGATCGTCTACGGTGGAGGAAGCTGACGTGGAGGGGGAATATGAAAATGCTCCATGATATGCTGAAGTATCCCCCTGATCTCTATCTGTGTATGCTCCATATGCTCCTGTCTTTCTCTCATCTGTATCTGATCCTGCCGTATCTGCTCCTGGCCCTGCCTAAGCTGACCCACAACCTGCTCAATAGTTTGTAAACGATCTCCCATGGTGGGTCGAGCTCTAGGCTGCCCTGCCCTCTCTCTCTCCGGGATCTGATGCAAAGGAGCAATAATGGGAGCGTCCTCTGGGATGGCTCTAGGCTGTGTAAAACGGGGAGGCTGGCCTGGCTCCATGAGCTGTGACATCTGTCGCATATCAGTCATCTTGATCCTCGTGCCCACGGCCTCCTCGTGTAGCCACCCCCTCGGAAAATCATCAAATACCCCGAGGCTCTCAGCTAGGACCGTAACATAACTGCCCATACAAATACGGGACTCCTTGCCCCTCCCATGATCCCTAGAAAAAGAAAAGAGCAGTAGCATGGCAAGATTGGCCTCCCGGGCCGACACGATGCAATATAATGCATAAAGATCTGGATACGTAACTTTCTCGATACTCATGTATCGAGAATGCACCGTGCAGGCGATGACCCTGTGTATAAATCTGTGAATAGGGTCACGGATCTGGGAAGCAGCAATCCCTGAAACAAAGGCTCCGTCGGCAATGGTAGTCCAGAACTCCTCTAACTGTGCTGCCGTGACACAGCGAGGTAAGACTAGATCCGACCACCCCATCAAACTCTCAGTGAAGACCGGCTGGGTGGTCTCCTCCTGAGTATATAAACGAGCGTGGACGGCGAACTGCTGAATGGACATAATGTGTGTCCGTCGTCCTAACGCAAAGCTGACCGCTGAGTCAGATGAAAGACGCGCTGAGTCAAATGAAAATGTAGAAAGGAACTCGATAGTGAGCTCCTGGTAAAATGCACGCCTCTCATCCAACAACCTCAACCATCGAGGTGTCAGCAACTCTGTCATCCTATCCCTCACCTCCATCGTAACCATGAGGTCCCAGTCAATCACCCTGGCCCTCTGAAAGTCTTTGCCAAGCAGTCTCTGCATGACAGTATACTCAGGCGAATCCGGATGGAAATCTAGTAATGTGCTTTCCTCTACAGGAGGTAGAGGTACTGGTATCGGCTCCTGCTGATCAGGCCTGACTGCATCAGCAAGATATCGAATGACACGAGCCGGACGTGGCTGATGCTGATCAGGATCCTGTGGCTAGAGCTGTGGCTCTACTGGTGGAGCCTGTGCTTGTCGTCGAGCCACTGTGCGTGTACGCTTGCGAGATGCGGATGAGGATTCCATACCTGCAATTTAAAAATATAACAATTAAATATTGCAGGTTTTATGAAGTTTACCGTTTCCTAACAAGTTTTTTTTTTTTTATATATATATATATTTAATATTAAATTTACCGAAAAACGTGTTTTTGTTGTGTTAGGGACGGATGTTGCGACCGTATAGCATTTCATTCGCGGTCGCAAATAATCATACAATAAAAAAAATCGAAATTTCGGCAGCACCCCGGCGTATTTTCAACAAAACCACCAATCCTCGCTTGTATTTAGATTAGATACGAGCGAGGCGGCGAATCCTGCAAATAAAACGTAATTGATATATATATATATATATATATATATATATATTTAACTCAATTCAATTCAATATATGTTCTAAAATTCAAGGCGGCCGAAACTTATATAAACTAAACTAAATTAGACTAATAAATGACTTTTAGAACTTTAAATACTCAAATTAACAAAATATTTACAACTCTATTACATTAATGATGACTTGACTTAAATTTTATATATTCTTAGCATTAGTAGCATAAAAACTATAATCGACTCGACAAAACTAATTAACAAAATAATACAAACGAAACTAACCAACAACACTAATCAATTACTATCAAAACTATAAAAGACATTTAATTAAATTTATCTAAACAATCTAAAATACATCAACAACCGACTCGAACCAAACCTGACCCGACTCTCAACAAACAAATCTATAAACAAAATGCACGACTCGACTCGATTAATATAAACTGTACAAAAATATAAACCTAAAACTTAACCCACTGTCCCGAGCATACATACTACCTGACCCTAAATTGAACCGAACAACACACCTGAACCGAGCCACACACCTGAACCCGAACTACACCCGAACTAACCCTAACTGAATCAAACATTTAAACTGTTCAGAAATCATACCTGATAGTCGGATTAGGTTCGAAAATCTAACAATGGAAAACGGTGGTCCGATGTGGTGGCTCCGCGGTGGTCAGTGACGTAGATGACGGTGGTGACAGTGGGAAATGATGGTGTCGGAGTCGGTTGTAGACGGTTGGAGGATGATGGTGGTTTGATCGCAGGAGAGAAGTGGCAGTGGTGGCGAATGTGAGACGGAGCGGTTGTGTATGGTGACGATGATGGATGATTGTGGTGAATGGAGGTGGATGTTGAGGAGAATCGGAGAAGTGAGATGATGATGGTGATGGAGACGGTGGTGGATTGATCGGTAGTAATAAGGGGTGTTTGGGTGAAATGAAGGAGAAGACCCCTGTTTGGGGGTTTTATTTTTTTTTCGATCAGACTTATCTTTACGGACCTCAACATTGTGGATGTTGAGGTCCGTAGACTTGTTTAAACATTGGGCGCCTAAGTTACCTACGGACCTCAACACTGTCAATGTTGAGGTCCGTAAACTTGATTAAACCTAATTTTTTTTTTTTTTTTTACAGCATTACAGTTTTATTTATGAAAACTAAAAAAAAATATTTACAAACCAAGTGATTTTCGTAACGTCTTTTTGTCAAGCCCAGTTTTGTCGAAAATGTGTGTGATGTCTTCCTTAATCCTATAGTGTACATAACTTCCAACCCTAGTGGAGCGTTCGGCATTGAGCCTAATTGCACCCACCCTCATTAATTGAATGTATTCACTTTGGGATTCTGTTTGACTTCGCTTACATTTTCCTGTGTGTGACCAGTTCCCACATTCCATACATCTCTCGTAACGTTTAGCTCTCCGCTTCATCGCACTTTTAGATGTTCCACAGAATGGTGTTACCTGTTCTTGACGACGGTATTCTTTTCTTACCTCAGCACTCAAGAGAAAGATTTTCTTCTTAATTTCTGAAGGTAATCCTGGTTTTGCAAATTCTAAACAACAAAGAAGATTAAGATCAAACGGATGCATTTTAAATCTAGATTACACTTAGGATACTGTTTCTGAGATTGTAGCAGCTCCAAATCACCCGAATAGAGATTGAGTACGGGTGGTACGATTCAAACCTGCATATACAAAAACAAGAAAACCCCAGCGTAAAATTTGATTTAAAAATATACCAACTATCTAAAGCAATCCACACTTTTACACAAATACACCCAATTAAACCTAATATTTACATTACCTACCTATCACTATCTACCTCTAAGGTTTCACTAAAGGGAGGTTCAGCTCCTCCACCATTTCAGGAATTGGTCTTCCAATGTAATGCTTTAAACGATGACCATTTACCTTGAACTTCTGTCCATCCTTATTTTCCAATTCAATCGTTCCATATGGAAAAACCTGTGTAACTAGGAACGGACCTGTCCATCGGGATTTGAGTTTTCCTGGAAACATCTTCAAACGAGAATTGAAAAGCAGTACTTTCTCCCCACACTTGAATTCTTTCAAACTCTTTATGTGACGATCATGCAGTTGCTTTGTCTTTTCCTTATAAGCCCATGATCTTTCATATGCAATGTCACGAAGTTCCTCAAGCTCATGAATTTGAAGAAACCGTTTCTTCCCTGCTGCATCCATATCAAGATTTACTTTTCGTAAAGCCCAATATGCTCGATGTTCCAATTCAACTGGAAGATGGCACGCTTTTCCATAAATCATCCTAAAGGGTGTTGTCCCTATAGGAGTTTTATATGCAGTGCGAAAAGCCCAAAGTGCATCATCTAGATTATCAGCCCAGTCAATGCGACTTTGTCCTACAGTTTTCTCCAAAATGCGTTTAATACCTCTGTTTGCATTCTCCACTTGTCCACTTGTTTGTGGGTGATAAGCAGTTGAAAGTCTATGGGTTACCCCATATCTTTTCAATACTTTCTCCATCAATGAGTTACAGAAGTGTGTACCTCGATCACTAATGATCGCTTTAGGCGTTCCAAATCTTGCAAACAACTCTCTCAGGAATTTTACTACAACCTTAGCACTGTTGGTGGCCAAAGCTTTCGCTTCCACCCATTTTGATACATAATCAATGGCTACTAGGATGTACCTATTTCCTCTTGACATTGGGAAAGGTCCCATGAAATCAATGCCCCAGATATCGAAAATTTCAATAACTTGGATGGGATTTTGAGGCATTTCATTCCTTGATGAAATGTTTCCTGCTCTTTGACATTCGTTACAACCACGAACATACTCATGAGCATCCTTAAAAATTGTCGGCCAATAAAATCCTGCATCAAACACTCGTTTGGCAGTATAATTTGTTCCATAATGGCCTCCTGACGGTCTGTCATGACAGTGTTTAAGGATATTCATAGTTTCTGGTGCAGTAACACATCGTCTGATGATTTGATCCGCACCTACCCTGAACAAGAAAGGATCTTCCCAAATGTAAAATTTAATATCAGCAAAGAATTTCTTCTTTTGTTGATAAGACATTTCAGCTGGAAGATCTCCTGTTGATAGGTAATTTGCAATGTCTGCGAACCAAGGAAAACCTTTAGTTTCAATGAACATCAATGACTCATGGGGAAACTCATCCTTTATTCTTTCCTCCCGGGTTCTTTCTAACTCAGGGTTCTCCAATCTGGACAGATGATCAGCAGCAACGTTCTCAGCTCCTTTCTTATCTTTGATTTCAAGATCAAATTCTTGAAGTAATAAGATCCAACGAATCAGCCTCGGTTTAGCATCTTTCTTTGCAAACAAATACCGAATGGCTGCATGATCTGTGAAGATAATCGTTTTTGAAAGCACAAGGTAAGAACGGAACTTATCACATGCAAACACAACTGCAAGTAACTCTTTCTCAGTTGTTGTGTAGTTTTCTTGTGCATTGTTTAGGGTTTTGCTAGCGTAATATATCGGATGGAAATGTTTTTCTTTACGCTGCCCTAACACTGCACCGACTGCAAAGTCACTTGCGTCACACATGATTTCAAATGGAATGCTCCAATCTGGAGAAATTAGAATAGGTGCTTGAACTAATCTCTCCTTCAGTAACTTGAAAGCTTTAAAACACTCTTCAGAAAACACAAATGGCCTGTCTTTTTCTAAAAGTTGAGTCATAGGACGAGCGATTTTTGAAAAATCACGAATGAATCTACGATAGAATCCTGCATGTCCTAAAAAACTTCTAATTGCTTTTACTGAAGTAGGCGGCGGAAGCTTGGAAATGATTTCAATTTTTGCTTGGTCAACCTCAAGCCCCTCTTGTGAGATCTTGTGTCCCAAAACTATTCCTTCACGAACCATAAAGTGGCACTTCTCCCAATTTAGCATAAGGTTCGTTTCTTCACATCGAGTCAGTACTCGATCCAAATTTCGCAAACAAATGTCGAAAGAACTCCCGAAAACAGAGAAATCATCCATGAAAACTTCCATGGAGTCCTCGATCATTTTGTGAAATATGGCCATCATACAACGTTGAAATGTGGCTGGAGCATTACATAATCCAAACGGCATACGTCGATACGCAAAAGTACCATAGGGACATGTAAATGTGGTTTTTTCTTGATCCTCATGTGAAATGGGAATCTGAAAATAACCAGAAAAGCCATCAAGGAAACAATAAAATTGTTGCCCTGATAATCGTTCTAACATTTGATCTATGAATGGCAAAGGAAAGTGATCCTTTCTCGTGGCATCATTCAACTTGCGGTAGTCTATACAGACTCTCCAACCGGTGACAGTCCTGGAAGGTATCAACTCATTTTTCTTATTGACAACAACAGTCATTCCTCCTTTCTTAGGAACTACCTGTACAGGACTTACCCAAGATGAATCAGAAATTGGATAAATAAGTCCTGCATCCAGTAACTTAATTACCTCTTTCTTTACAACCTCTTGCATGTTTGGGTTTAACCTTCTTTGAGGTTGAACCACCGGTTTATATTCCTCTTCCATCAGAATTTTATGCGTGCAAAAAGACGGGCTTATGCCTTTGATATCCATGAGTTTCCACGCAATAGCATTCTTATGCTTTTTAAGAACGCTCATCAATTCTTTCTTCTCATCCTCCGTCAAATTTGTAGCAATGATGACGGGTAATTGTGAACCTTCACCTAAAAATGCATATTCTAGGTGAGATGGTAACTTCTTCAGCTCCAAAGTTGGCGGTACTTCAACTGACGGTTTCTCTTTTGGATTATTTTCATTGATAACTTCAAATACTTCATACTCCTTAGACTCAGAGGAAGATTCACTATCTGATAATAGTGTATCTTCTAAATCTTCAGAAATATCAGAAGTTTCACTCTCACATACCTTATTAAGAAAACTTCCCACATGTGTTATGAGAGTATCAATAAAGTAAGCAGTATCGTCATGTTGTTCAGTGTGCTTCATTGATCTTTGAATGTCAAATGTGACTTCATCTTCATCAACACGGAGAGTCAACTTGCCATCATACACATCAACGATTGCACGTGCAGTAGCAAGGAATGGACGTCCTAATATTAACGGAATTTCAGATTCCTCATCCATGTCAAGGATAACAAAGTCAACTGGAAAGACAAACTTGTCGACTTTTACTAGCATATTCTCTACAATGCCTCTTGGGTATTTTATCGATCTATCTGCAAGCTGAATACTCATTCTTGTAGGAGACGGTTCTCCCAAGTTAAGCTTTGCAAATATTGAGTAAGGCATAAGATTTACACTGGCTCCTAAGTCAGCAAGTGCATTGCTCACAGTAAGATTTCCAATTAAACAGGGAATGGTAAAACTCCCTGGATCAGCAATCTTTGCTGGTAATTTATTCTGCAAGACTGCAGAACATTCTTCATTCAGAGTAATGGTTGAAAAATCTTCTAATTTCCTTTTATTTGTTAGGAGATCCTTTAGAAACTTGGCATACTTTGGCATTTTGGCCAAAGCTTCAACGAATGGGATGTTAATATGCAGTTTCTTCAACATTGCTATGAATTGATTAAACTGTTCCGCATCTTTTGTTTTTATCAATCTCCCAGGATAAGGTGGTGTTGGTTTGTACACCCTCATTGGTTCTTTCTTCTCTTCTGGAGATTTACCGGGCTGTACTGTACTTTCTGGGCGAAGCCTAGATTGTACATTTCCAGATGGTGTCTCCATCTCTATCTCTTCATCAACCTCTGGATCTTCAGCATCTTCTCTTTCAAACTCTACAGCTCCTTTACCCCTTCTTGTAGTAACAGCTTTTGCAGTGGCATTAGGATTTCCAACAGTATTACTTGGAAGACCTCCTTGAGGTCTTTGGTTCAACTGATCGGCCAGTGAACCTACTGTTCTCTCCAAATTCTGAAGTGCAGTAGCTTGATTCTTCATGAAAGCATCATTTTCCAAGAACTTCGACTGTGTTTCTTGATATCAAGTTTCTTGTTGTGTGATGAATTGTGTAAGTAACTGCATCTGTTGAGATAGTGTATCCTGACTTTTCTTCAGCATATCTTCTATGTTTGTGTTCTTTGTTCCTGAACTTGGTCCTGCTCCCGTGTCTTGAAACAGATTTTGACGTGGCTGAAACCCTGGTGGGTTATTGTTCCTCCAATTAAAGTTAGGATGGTTTCTCCAGTTTGTATTGTAACCTCCTCCGAAATTTGTTTGATTTCGGTTAGCTATGAAATCAACCTGCTCTGTTGTCTCAGTAGGAGCAATGGGACACGAGTTTGTGTCATGCTTCCCTGTGCATATCTCACACAATTGTTCCTTCTTTAGCTCCATATCATTCAGCTTCTTCTTTAGTGCATCGATCTGTGATTGCATCATGGTGGTATCGTCGACTTTATGCACTCCTCTATGTATAGAGGTTGAGTTTCTAGAATCAGGAAATTCATAGCTACTCATTGCGATGTCTTCGAACATCTCAGTACATTCTTCAGGCGTTTTGGCAGTCATAAGATTTCCTCCAGCAGTGGTGTTCAGCATGTTTCTTGTAGCAGGCGTCACTCCATGGTAGAACTTCTCTACTAAGGCCCAGTCCTCAAATCCGTGGTGTGGACACTTGAGTAACAGCTCTTTGAATCGTTCCCATGTCTCATAGAAAGACTCTCCTTCTTTTTGACGAAATTCTTGAATCATGCTCCTCAGACGAGCAGTTTTAGAAGGAGGAAAGTATTTTCCTAAGAATTTTTCTTTCATACTGACCCAAGTGGTGATTGATCCCGCAGGAAGGGATTCTAACCAAGCATGAGCTCGATCGGCAAGTGAAAATGGAAAAAGACGCAGTTTGCATGCGTCTTCACTAACACCTATCTCCTGAAATGTATCGCAGATAGCTGAAAAACGTGAAATATGAACATTTGGATCCTCGGAAGGTAAACCGTGGAATTGAATGGTATTCGTAACCATCGAGATGATTTGAGGTGGAATTTGCCACCTCCTTTCTTCAATAGGAGGTCGAGAGATACTGGATCGGCCATTTCCCGCATTCGGTCTGGCGTAGTCAGCAACAACTCTCCTAATTGGTGGATCTTGTCCATCCATGTGTTCCTTACTATCTTTGGATTTTCGTAGGCGCTCGTGTAAGTCTCGTTCGGGCTCAGGCGAAATTGCAATTAAAGCTAGCCCTTCTGAACGAGTGTTGTGCATACAAGTCCTAAAATTACTAAGGTAAATCTAACACTAAAGCACAAATTGCAAATAAAGGCACACAAAATAAAAACAAGTAACTAACCTAAGAAAACATTTATACAATTAAATAAACAACTTGTATTATTTTCAAAATTTCTTAGTGTCCCCGGCAACGGCGCCAAAAACTTGATGTGGGTTCACACTGCTTTTAGTTTTTGAAAAGACTTTGATGTTTGAATCGTTTTATTCAAAAGCCTTAGTGTGTAAAAAGCTTGATGTGAGGTTGTTTATTCAGATGCTCAAAAGAGGGATATGCTTTGGCCTAATAGGTATCAGTACTCTAATTAGGATGGTCCCCAGGTAGGCAACGGGTCCTTTTATTTGGATGTATACGAATGCCAAGCCTAGACAGGAGTTCCCAATTTAACGGCACTTAACCCTTCCAGTTACTACATATCCGAGCAAATGATATTTCTTTGTATTTTCAAAACAAGTTTTAAAATTGGAATTGCTAGCTAAACCACACACAAACGGCAAGTGCACCGGTCGCGGTGTAGTTTTGTTGGCAAGCCCGGATGTCAATCCGTGGACACTATTTTCGAAATCTTGAAAGTAACATTTATCGAGTATTTAGGAAAATTGGTTTAAAGATTGATTTGTGGTTTTTGGTTTTTATAAAAATATTAATTTAAAATGAATTTGTATAAACATAAAACAAACATTGATAAAATACAATTTACGAGAAAATAAAACAATAACAATAACAATTTAACAAGTAAACAAACACAATAACAATTAAACAATTAACAAGTAACAATCACAAAGTATTACAAATAATTGGAATCACAGATATAATAAACAGACTACCTGGGTTTTAGAATCCCTAAATTCATGTAATGCTAGTTTGATAATAATAACAGTTAAGTATCTTTTTCAATTGATTAATCCCCCGTTAGAGATGCAACTTAAACAAAAGATAAAGACAATATGTGAAATGCTAGAACAAACCGGCTCGAGTTATCGAAACCAAATCCTACGTGAATCCAACCGTTGGAACCTCAGAGACTATGTTGTGAGACGATCTTTTAAACACGTAAAGCGAACAAATCTTTGAAAATTAAAATCCCAAGAAACCTTAATCACGATGTAATAAAAGAGTTCGAGTTATCGATTACCCAAATTACCCACCAATGATTAGCTAATAACCTGGCTTACCCTAATCATATTTCTAATCATGAGGTAATGATGCATGTTTTATTATTCTGACTAATTATTATTAGACTTGGTCAATTTCTCAACACAATATTTAACCCGTAAACGAATTAAATTAAATTCTAAGTTTAAAGGGAATTTCTTCATGTTATAAACTTGGTGAATTTATCGACAAATAAATAAATCAGAATTATAACAACATGCAATATCAAGATTAATTTCAAAGATAAAATTCTGTAAATCACATAAAATAACTGAAATTACATCAAACAGCATTACAATCCTTTATTTCATCATAACCCAGGTAGTTTATAAGTTTAGCTACACATATTATACATTAACACACTTACAACAAGCATAACAACTACTGAAAACATTATAACAACACTTACTAGAATGGAAATTACAACGTTTAACCGACTCGGGTTGATTAGGATTAGAACCAACGGCCTCCGGACGTCTCGAGAGTTCCGAGGTACTTCACCAGCACTTCCGGGTGTTTAAACTTGATTATAACAGAAATATAAAGTGAGAATTCGGACTTGAATTGGTGTATTTTCGACTTGGGGGTGCATGGCTATTTATACTTGAATTTTTGGAGCTGGGGACTAGCTTACGGACCTCAACATTGGTGATGTTGAGGTCCGTAGGCCCACTTTTTGCGACGCCGGCCAACTGCTCCACTTAGCGACGAGGAGTCGTTGCCGACACTACCTTACGGACCTCAACCTTGGCAACCTTGAGGTCCGTAGGCTTACATACGGACCTCAACATTGTGGATGTTGAGGTCCGTAGAGTAGACCTAATCAGCTTCTAGAAGATATCAAGCTTACGGACCTCAACATTGTGGATGTTGAGGTCCGTAAAGCAACCTTAAAGCTCATTTTCTTCATTTTCTTGACACGTTTCCCCATGTATTGATTTCTTGATCGATCTTTTACCGTTTTCTCCCGTAATCCACAGATATTTCACCAATTCCTGCAGATTCATAATTTAATCAATTCAGTATCAAATACATAGGATAAACGCATACGATTTCTCTGAAATAGGGGTAATTTGATATAGAAGATGTGTATAATTCTGAACACATCAAATATCCCCACACTTATCTTTTGCTTGTCCCTAAGCAAAATCAACATATCAAACTTAAACAATTAAACAAGAACGTATATTTCAAACAAATATAAATACGAATTACAAAATCTTAAACATAGATGTTTCACAAGACTTACAACGTTCAAAAGGTTTAGAAAATCAAGAGAATGAAACGGAAACCGAGAATACTTAAATAATTTTTTTTTTTTTTTTTTTTTTTAGTAATTAATTATGCAAAAACAATAACACTTACTGAATTCACTCTTCTCTCAGATATTATGTATATAATTTGAAGTGAACTCTCAAAACCAGACTGTGAAGCATGACTACTATATGCTTGTACGTCAATCAAATCTCTACCTTTTTTTTAAAAATTGATACAAAAATAGAGGACTTTTGGTTGCGAAGGAAAGGGTAAAATGAAGGTTATTTATTTGGAAAGATGTGACTAACTATAGAGTTTCATAGTTAGTTTATCTTGCAAAAACTGGATATATATACAAATGCAAACTATAAAATGAACAATCCTAGGCCCTAGTCCAATGGTTGACAAGGGCGCGAAAGAGTGTGGGAGCACAGACCCGATTTCGAATCTCGGGGGCTGCTGCCATGCTATTTTTATGCCCGTCCTTCTCTTACGCATCGTTACAATATTAGCCTTGCGGTGCGTGATTGTAAATTTTTTTTTTTTTTTTTTTTTTCACACCACTTCCATCCTAATGACTCTTTTTACGGTCAGATCGTCAAGACCATTTTATTGAAGAAGTAAATCAAGTCTTTCTTATTCCTGTAGCGAATATTACTTCCAATTCTGATAGGTCGTTCGGCATTGAGCCTAATAGATCCTACCTATATTAGAAGCGTATATTTGACTTTTATACATCTTCTCGTATTAGATCAATTTCTAAAATCCATTCCGGTTATCAGGTAACAAACGAATGGTTTTAGGCTCAAAGTGGTATCTAATGGCAACGGTGAATTTTTACAAAGAAATGGGTGAACCAAAAGCCTCTTATGAGAATTTGTATCAAAATTTAAACCAAAGGTTTTAAAAATGTATCAAAACGTACAAGTTCTAAAGTAATGCAACAAGTTGGTATACACACATGAAACGAAAGTAGTGTTTTTGTAATAAACACTTTTAGGCTCAAATCTTACCGTCATGTGGTAATGTAAGGGTTAAAAGGTTTTGTTATTGCATATTTAATTTACTTTAAAGTTAGAAAAATTTATCTTAAGTATCTCGTAAAAAAAATTTCACAAAAACTTGATTTAATCAACCTACTATCCCGCAACTTAAAGAAACATATATTTTCAAATTTTGTAAATTCAATATTTAAATTTGTTTTTGACATACATTTTTACAAAATGTTCAAGTTTTAAATGTGTTTACAGGATCGGGACAAGAATAGAATAATTTATGAAGTTTTAGTGTAATTTTAACTTAAAAAAAAAACTGGGAATATAAACAAGAAAATAAAAAATATATATATACTAAATATTAAAAACTAGAAATATAAACAAGAAAATGTAAAAATATAAAACAGTAATTTTATTTATTATTATTATTATTTTTTTTTATATATGTATATACTAAATATTATACAAAATCCCTCATCCCCACACTTGAAAGACACATTGTCCCCAATGTGTGAAAATGAGAAATGTAATTAAACACACTTGCATAAAAAATAAAAATGTTACTTCCCTGATGTGTTGCCGTGTTCCTGAATATTTGTTATCTCGTCGCATTATATCAATTCCTGTATACGACGCTTGCAAAAAGATAAGTCAACGCATCATATGGAAATAAACATAATAAACAAAATCACACAAATCCAAAAGTAAAGTATATATACAAAGATAATGTCAAATACAATCAAGATCGTCTACGGTGGAGGAAGCTGACGTGGAGGGGGAATCTGAAAATGCTCCATGATATGCTGAAGTATCCCCCTGATCTCTATCTGTGTATGCTCCATATGCTCCTGTCTTTCTCTCATCTGTATCTGATCCTGCCGTATCTGCTCCTGGCCCTGCCTAAGCTGACCCACAACCTGCTCAATAGTTTGTAAACGATCTCCCATGGTGGGTCGAGCTCTAGGCTGCCCTGCCCTCTCTCTCTCCGGGATCTGATGCAAAGGAGCAATAATGGGAGCGTCCTCTGGGATGGCTCTAGGCTGTGTAAAACGGGGAGGCTGGCCTGGCTCCATGAGCTGTGACATCTGTCGCATATCAGTCATCTTGATCCTCGTGCCCACGGCCTCCTCGTGTAGCCACCCCCTCGGAAAATCATCAAATACCCCGAGGCTCTCAGCTAGGACCGTAACATAACTGCCCATACAAATACGGGACTCCTTGCCCCTCCCATGATCCCTAGAAAAAGAAAAGAGCAGTAGCATGGCAAGATTGGCCTCCCGGGCCGACACGATGCAATATAATGCATAAAGATCTGGATACGTAACTTTCTCGATACTCATGTATCGAGAATGCACCGTGCAGGCGATGACCCTGTGTATAAATCTGTGAATAGGGTCACGGATCTGGGAAGCAGCAATCCCTGAAACAAAGGCTCCGTCGGCAATGGTAGTCCAGAACTCCTCTAACTGTGCTGCCGTGACACAGCGAGGTAAGACTAGATCTGACCACCCCATCAAACTCTCAGTGAAGACCGGCTGGGTGGTCTCCTCCTGAGTATATAAACGAGCGTGGACGGCGAACTGCTGAATGGACATAATGTGTGTCCGTCGTCCTAACGCAAAGCTGACCGCTGAGTCAGATGAAAGACGCGCTGAGTCAAATGAAAATGTAGAAAGGAACTCGATAGTGAGCTCCTGGTAAAATGCACGCCTCTCATCCAACAACCTCAACCATCGAGGTGTCAGCAACTCTGTCATCCTATCCCTCACCTCCATCGTAACCATGAGGTCCCAGTCAATCACCCTGGCCCTCTGAAAGTCTTTGCCAAGCAGTCTCTGCATGACAGTATACTCAGGCGAATCCGGATGGAAATCTAGTAATGCGCTTTCCTCTACAGGAGGTAGAGGTACTGGTATCGGCTCCTGCTGATCAGGCCTGACTGCATCAGCAAGATATCGAATGACACGAGCCGGACGTGGCTGATGCTGATCAGGATCCTGTGGCTGGAGCTGTGGCTCTACTGGTGGAGCCTGTGCTTGTCGTCGAGCCACTGTGCGTGTACGCTTGCGAGATGCGGATGAGGATTCCATACCTGCAATTTAAAAATATAACAATTAAATATTGCAGGTTTTATGAAGTTTACCGTTTCCTAACAAGTTTTTTTTTTTTTTTTATATATATATATTTAATATTAAATTTACCGAAAAACGTGTTTTTGTTGTGTTAGGGACGGATGTTGCGACCGTATAGCATTTCATTCGCGGTCGCAAATAATCATACAATAAAAAAAATCGAAATTTCGGCAGCACCCCGGCGTATTTTCAACAAAACCACCAATCCTCGCTTGTATTTAGATTAGATACGAGCGAGGCGGCGAATCCTGCAAATAAAACGTAATTGATATATATATATATATATATATATATATATATTTAACTCAATTCAATTCAATATATGTTCTAAAATTCAAGGCGGCCGAAACTTATATAAACTAAACTAAATTAGACTAATAAATGACTTTTAGAACTTTAAATACTCAAATTAACAAAATATTTACAACTCTATTACATTAATGATGACTTGACTTAAATTTTATATATTCTTAGCATTAGTAGCATAAAAACTATAATCGACTCGACAAAACTAATTAACAAAATAATACAAACGAAACTAACCAACAACACTAATCAATTACTATCAAAACTATAAAAGACATTTAATTAAATTTATCTAAACAATCTAAAATACATCAACAACCGACTCGAACCAAACCTGACCCGACTCTCAACAAACAAATCTATAAAGAAAATGCACGACTCGACTCGATTAATATAAACTGTACAAAAATATAAACCTAAAACTTAACCCACTGTCCCGAGCATACATACTACCTGACCCTAAATTGAACCGAACAACACACCTGAACCGAGCCACACACCTGAACCCGAACTACACCCGAACTAACCCTAACTGAATCAAACATTTAAACTGTTCAGAAATCATACCTGATAGTCGGATTAGGTTCGAAAATCTAACAATGGAAAACGGTGGTCCGATGTGGTGGCTCCGCGGTGGTCAGTGACGTAGATGACGGTGGTGACAGTGGGAAATGATGGTGTCGGAGTCGGTTGTAGACGGTTGGAGGATGATGGTGGTTTGATCGCAGGAGAGAAGTGGCAGTGGTGGCGAATGTGAGACGGAGCGGTTGTGTATGGTGACGATGATGGATGATTGTGGTGAATGGAGGTGGATGTTGAGGAGAATCGGAGAAGTGAGATGATGATGGTGATGGAGACGGTGGTGGATTGATCGGTAGTAATAAGGGGTGTTTGGGTGAAATGAAGGAGAAGACCCCTGTTTGGGGGTTTTATTTTTTTTTCGATCAGACTTATCTTTACGGACCTCAACATTGTGGATGTTGAGGTCCGTAGACTTGTTTAAACATTGGGCGCCTAAGTTACCTACGGACCTCAACACTGTCAATGTTGAGGTCCGTAAACTTGATTAAACCTAATTTTTTTTTTTTTTTTTTTACAGCATTACAGTTTTATTTATGAAAACTAAAAAAAAATATTTACAAACCAAGTGATTTTCGTAACGTCTTTTTGTCAAGCCCAGTTTTGTCGAAAATGTGTGTGATGTCTTCCTTAATCCTATAGTGTACATAACTTCCAACCCTAGTGGAGCGTTCGGCATTGAGCCTAATTGCACCCACCCTCATTAATTGAATGTATTCACTTTGGGATTCTGTTTGACTTCGCTTACATTTTCCTGTGTGTGACCAGTTCCCACATTCCATACATCTCTCGTAACGTTTAGCTCTCCGCTTCATCGCACTTTTAGATGTTCCACAGAATGGTGTTACCTGTTCTTGACGACGGTATTCTTTTCTTACCTCAGCACTCAAGAGAAAGATTTTCTTCTTAATTTCTGAAGGTAATCCTGGTTTTGCAAATTCTAAACAACAAAGAAGATTAAGATCAAACGGATGCATTTTAAATCTAGATTACACTTAGGATACTGTTTCTGAGATTGTAGCAGCTCCAAATCACCCGAATAGAGATTGAGTACGGGTGGTACGATTCAAACCTGCATATACAAAAACAAGAAAACCCCAGCGTAAAATTTGATTTAAAAATATACCAACTATCTAAAGCAATCCACACTTTTACACAAATACACCCAATTAAACCTAATATTTACATTACCTACCTATCACTATCTACCTCTAAGGTTTCACTAAAGGGAGGTTCAGCTCCTCCACCATTTCAGGAATTGGTCTTCCAATGTAATGCTTTAAACGATGACCATTTACCTTGAACTTCTGTCCATCCTTATTTTCCAATTCAATCGTTCCATATGGAAAAACCTGTGTAACTAGGAACGGACCTGTCCATCGGGATTTGAGTTTTCCTGGAAACATCTTCAAACGAGAATTGAAAAGCAGTACTTTCTCCCCACACTTGAATTCTTTCAAACTCTTTATGTGACGATCATGCAGTTGCTTTGTCTTTTCCTTATAAGCCCATGATCTTTCATATGCAATGTCACGAAGTTCCTCAAGCTCATGAATTTGAAGAAACCGTTTCTTCCCTGCTGCATCCATATCAAGATTTACTTTTCGTAAAGCCCAATATGCTCGATGTTCCAATTCAACTGGAAGATGGCACGCTTTTCCATAAATCATCCTAAAGGGTGTTGTCCCTATAGGAGTTTTATATGCAGTGCGAAAAGCCCAAAGTGCATCATCTAGATTATCAGCCCAGTCAATGCGACTTTGTCCTACAGTTTTCTCCAAAATGCGTTTAATACCTCTGTTTGCATTCTCCACTTGTCCACTTGTTTGTGGGTGATAAGCAGTTGAAAGTCTATGGGTTACCCCATATCTTTTCAATACTTTCTCCATCAATGAGTTACAGAAGTGTGTACCTCGATCACTAATGATCGCTTTAGGCGTTCCAAATCTTGCAAACAACTCTCTCAGGAATTTTACTACAACCTTAGCACTGTTGGTGGCCAAAGCTTTCGCTTCCACCCATTTTGATACATAATCAATGGCTACTAGGATGTACCTATTTCCTCTTGACATTGGGAAAGGTCCCATGAAATCAATGCCCCAGATATCGAAAATTTCAATAACTTGGATGGGATTTTGAGGCATTTCATTCCTTGATGAAATGTTTCCTGCTCTTTGACATTCGTTACAACCACGAACATACTCATGAGCATCCTTAAAAATTGTCGGCCAATAAAATCCTGCATCAAACACTCGTTTGGCAGTATAATTTGTTCCATAATGGCCTCCTGACGGTCTGTCATGACAGTGTTTAAGGATATTCATAGTTTCTGGTGCAGTAACACATCGTCTGATGATTTGATCCGCACCTACCCTGAACAAGAAAGGATCTTCCCAAATGTAAAATTTAATATCAGCAAAGAATTTCTTCTTTTGTTGATAAGACATTTCAGCTGGAAGATCTCCTGTTGATAGGTAATTTGCAATGTCTGCGAACCAAGGAAAACCTTTAGTTTCAATGAACATCAATGACTCATGGGGAAACTCATCCTTTATTCTTTCCTCCCGAGTTCTTTCTAACTCAGGGTTCTCCAATCTGGACAGATGATCAGCAGCAACGTTCTCAGCTCCTTTCTTATCTTTGATTTCAAGATCAAATTCTTGAAGTAATAAGATCCAACGAATCAGCCTCGGTTTAGCATCTTTCTTTGCAAACAAATACCGAATGGCTGCATGATCTGTGAAGATAATCGTTTTTGAAAGCACAAGGTAAGAACGGAACTTATCACATGCAAACACAACTGCAAGTAACTCTTTCTCAGTTGTTGTGTAGTTTTCTTGTGCATTGTTTAGGGTTTTGCTAGCGTAATATATCGGATGGAAATGTTTTTCTTTACGCTGCCCTAACACTGCACCGACTGCAAAGTCACTTGCGTCACACATGATTTCAAATGGAATGCTCCAATCTGGAGAAATTAGAATAGGTGCTTGAACTAATCTCTCCTTCAGTAACTTGAAAGCTTTAAAACACTCTTCAGAAAACACAAATGGCCTGTCTTTTTCTAAAAGTTGAGTCATAGGACGAGCGATTTTTGAAAAATCACGAATGAATCTACGATAGAATCCTGCATGTCCTAAAAAACTTCTAATTGCTTTTACTGAAGTAGGCGGCGGAAGCTTGGAAATGATTTCAATTTTTGCTTGGTCAACCTCAAGCCCCTCTTGTGAGATCTTGTGTCCCAAAACTATTCCTTCACGAACCATAAAGTGGCACTTCTCCCAATTTAGCATAAGGTTCGTTTCTTCACATCGAGTCAGTACTCGATCCAAATTTCGCAAACAAATGTCGAAAGAACTCCCGAAAACAGAGAAATCATCCATGAAAACTTCCATGGAGTCCTCGATCATTTTGTGAAATATGGCCATCATACAACGTTGAAATGTGGCTGGAGCATTACATAATCCAAACGGCATACGTCGATACGCAAAAGTACCATAGGGACATGTAAATGTGGTTTTTTCTTGATCCTCATGTGAAATGGGAATCTGAAAATAACCAGAAAAGCCATCAAGGAAACAATAAAATTGTTGCCCTGATAATCGTTCTAACATTTGATCTATGAATGGCAAAGGAAAGTGATCCTTTCTCGTGGCATCATTCAACTTGCGGTAGTCTATACAGACTCTCCAACCGGTGACAGTCCTGGAAGGTATCAACTCATTTTTCTTATTGACAACAACAGTCATTCCTCCTTTCTTAGGAACTACCTGTACAGGACTTACCCAAGATGAATCAGAAATTGGATAAATAAGTCCTGCATCCAGTAACTTAATTACCTCTTTCTTTACAACCTCTTGCATGTTTGGGTTTAACCTTCTTTGAGGTTGAACCACCGGTTTATATTCCTCTTCCATCAGAATTTTATGCGTGCAAAAAGACGGGCTTATGCCTTTGATATCCATGAGTTTCCACGCAATAGCATTCTTATGCTTTTTAAGAACGCTCATCAATTCTTTCTTCTCATCCTCCATCAAATTTGTAGCAATGATGACGGGTAATTGTGAACCTTCACCTAAAAATGCATATTCTAGGTGAGATGGTAACTTCTTCAGCTCCAAAGTTGGCGGTACTTCAACTGACGGTTTCTCTTTTGGATTATTTTCATTGATAACTTCAAATACTTCATACTCCTTAGACTCAGAGGAAGATTCACTATCTGATAATAGTGTATCTTCTAAATCTTCAGAAATATCAGAAGTTTCACTCTCACATACCTTATTAAGAAAACTTCCCACATGTGTTATGAGAGTATCAATAAAGTAAGCAGTATCGTCATGTTGTTCAGTGTGCTTCATTGATCTTTGAATGTCAAATGTGACTTCATCTTCATCAACACGGAGAGTCAACTTGCCATCATACACATCAACGATTGCACGTGCAGTAGCAAGGAATGGACGTCCTAATATTAACGGAATTTCAGATTCCTCATCCATGTCAAGGATAACAAAGTCAACTGGAAAGACAAACTTGTCGACTTTTACTAGCATATTCTCTACAATGCCTCTTGGGTATTTTATCGATCTATCTGCAAGCTGAATACTCATTCTTGTAGGAGACGGTTCTCCCAAGTTAAGCTTTGCAAATATTGAGTAAGGCATAAGATTTACACTGGCTCCTAAGTCAGCAAGTGCATTGCTCACAGTAAGATTTCCAATTAAACAGGGAATGGTAAAACTCCCTGGATCAGCAATCTTTGCTGGTAATTTATTCTGCAAGACTGCAGAACATTCTTCATTCAGAGTAATGGTTGAAAAATCTTCTAATTTCCTTTTATTTGTTAGGAGATCCTTTAGAAACTTGGCATACTTTGGCATTTTGGCCAAAGCTTCAACGAATGGGATGTTAATATGCAGTTTCTTCAACATTGCTATGAATTGATTAAACTGTTCCGCATCTTTTGTTTTTATCAATCTCCCAGGATAAGGTGGTGTTGGTTTGTACACCCTCATTGGTTCTTTCTTCTCTTCTGGAGATTTACCGGGCTGTACTGTACTTTCTGGGCGAAGCCTAGATTGTACATTTCCAGATGGTGTCTCCATCTCTATCTCTTCATCAACCTCTGGATCTTCAGCATCTTCTCTTTCAAACTCTACAGCTCCTTTACCCCTTCTTGTAGTAACAGCTTTTGCAGTGGCATTAGGATTTCCAACAGTATTACTTGGAAGACCTCCTTGAGGTCTTTGGTTCAACTGATCGGCCAGTGAACCTACTGTTCTCTCCAAATTCTGAAGTGCAGTAGCTTGATTCTTCATGAAAGCATCATTTTCCAAGAACTTCGACTGTGTTTCTTGATATCAAGTTTCTTGTTGTGTGATGAATTGTGTAAGTAACTGCATCTGTTGAGATAGTGTATCCTGACTTTTCTTCAGCATATCTTCTATGTTTGTGTTCTTTGTTCCTGAACTTGGTCCTGCTCCCGTGTCTTGAAACAGATTTTGACGTGGCTGAAACCCTGGTGGGTTATTGTTCCTCCAATTAAAGTTAGGATGGTTTCTCCAGTTTGTATTGTAACCTCCTCCGAAATTTGTTTGATTTCGGTTAGCTATGAAATCAACCTGCTCTGTTGTCTCAGTAGGAGCAATGGGACACGAGTTTGTGTCATGCTTCCCTGTGCATATCTCACACAATTGTTCCTTCTTTAGCTCCATATCATTCAGCTTCTTCTTTAGTGCATCGATCTGTGATTGCATCATGGTGGTATCGTCGACTTTATGCACTCCTCTATGTATAGAGGTTGAGTTTCTAGAATCAGGAAATTCATAGCTACTCATTGCGATGTCTTCGAACATCTCAGTACATTCTTCAGGCGTTTTGGCAGTCATAAGATTTCCTCCAGCAGTGGTGTTCAGCATGTTTCTTGTAGCAGGCGTCACTCCATGGTAGAACTTCTCTACTAAGGCCCAGTCCTCAAATCCGTGGTGTGGACACTTGAGTAACAGCTCTTTGAATCGTTCCCATGTCTCATAGAAAGACTCTCCTTCTTTTTGACGAAATTCTTGAATCATGCTCCTCAGACGAGCAGTTTTAGAAGGAGGAAAGTATTTTCCTAAGAATTTTTCTTTCATACTGACCCAAGTGGTGATTGATCCCGCAGGAAGGGATTCTAACCAAGCATGAGCTCGATCGGCAAGTGAAAATGGAAAAAGACGCAGTTTGCATGCGTCTTCACTAACACCTATCTCCTGAAATGTATCGCAGATAGCTGAAAAACGTGAAATATGAACATTTGGATCCTCGGAAGGTAAACCGTGGAATTGAATGGTATTCGTAACCATCGAGATGATTTGAGGTGGAATTTGCCACCTCCTTTCTTCAATAGGAGGTCGAGAGATACTGGATCGGCCATTTCCCGCATTCGGTCTGGCGTAGTCAGCAACAACTCTCCTAATTGGTGGATCTTGTCCATCCATGTGTTCCTTACTATCTTTGGATTTTCGTAGGCGCTCGTGTAAGTCTCGTTCGGGCTCAGGCGAAATTGCAATTAAAGCTAGCCCTTCTGAACGAGTGTTGTGCATACAAGTCCTAAAATTACTAAGGTAAATCTAACACTAAAGCACAAATTGCAAATAAAGGCACACAAAATAAAAACAAGTAACTAACCTAAGAAAACATTTATACAATTAAATAAACAACTTGTATTATTTTCAAAATTTCTTAGTGTCCCCGGCAACGGCGCCAAAAACTTGATGTGGGTTCACATTGCTTTTAGTTTTTGAAAAGACTTTGATGTTTGAATCGTTTTATTCAAAAGCCTTAGTGTGTAAAAAGCTTGATGTGAGGTTGTTTATTCAGATGCTCAAAAGAGGGATATGCTTTGGCCTAATAGGTATCAGTACTCTAATTAGGATGGTCCCCAGGTAGGCAACGGGTCCTTTTATTTGGATGTATACGAATGCCAAGCCTAGACAGGAGTTCCCAATTTAACGGCACTTAACCCTTCCAGTTACTACATATCCGAGCAAATGATATTTCTTTGTATTTTCAAAACAAGTTTTAAAATTGGAATTGCTAGCTAAACCACACACAAACGGCAAGTGCACCGGTCGCGGTGTAGTTTTGTTGGCAAGCCCGGATGTCAATCCGTGGACACTATTTTCGAAATCTTGAAAGTAACACTTATCGAGTATTTAGGAAAATTGGTTTAAAGATTGATTTGTGGTTTTTGGTTTTTATAAAAATATTAATTTAAAATGAATTTGTATAAACATAAAACAAACATTGATAAAATACAATTTACGAGAAAATAAAACAATAACAATAACAATTTAACAAGTAAACAAACACAATAACAATTAAACAATTAACAAGTAACAATCACAAAGTATTACAAATAATTGGAATCACAGATATAATAAACAGACTACCTGGGTTTTAGAATCCCTAAATTCATGTAATGCTAGTTTGATAATAATAACAGTTAAGTATCTTTTTCAATTGATTAATCCCCCGTTAGAGATGCAACTTAAACAAAAGATAAAGACAATATGTGAAATGCTAGAACAAACCGGCTCGAGTTATCGAAACCAAATCCTACGTGAATCCAACCGTTGGAACCTCAGAGACTATGTTGTGAGACGATCTTTTAAACACGTAAAGCGAACAAATCTTTGAAAATTAAAATCCCAAGAAACCTTAATCACGATGTAATAAAAGAGTTCGAGTTATCGATTACCCAAATTACCCACCAATGATTAGCTAATAACCTGGCTTACCCTAATCATATTTCTAATCATGAGGTAATGATGCATGTTTTATTATTCTGACTAATTATTATTAGACTTGGTCAATTTCTCAACACAATATTTAACCCGTAAACGAATTAAATTAAATTCTAAGTTTAAAGGGAATTTCTTCATGTTATAAACTTGGTGAATTTATCGACAAATAAATAAATCAGAATTATAACAACATGCAATATCAAGATTAATTTCAAAGATAAAATTCTGTAAATCACATAAAATAACTGAAATTACATCAAACAGCATTACAATCCTTTATTTCATCATAACCCAGGTAGTTTATAAGTTTAGCTACACATATTATACATTAACACACTTACAACAAGCATAACAACTACTGAAAACATTATAACAACACTTACTAGAATGGAAATTACAACGTTTAACCGACTCGGGTTGATTAGGATTAGAACCAACGGCCTCCGGACGTCTCGAGAGTTCCGAGGTACTTCACCAGCACTTCCGGGTGTTTAAACTTGATTATAACAGAAATATAAAGTGAGAATTCGGACTTGAATTGGTGTATTTTCGACTTGGGGGTGCATGGCTATTTATACTTGAATTTTTGGAGCTGGGGACTAGCTTACGGACCTCAACATTGGTGATGTTGAGGTCCGTAGGCCCACTTTTTGCGACGCCGGCCAACTGCTCCACTTAGCGACGAGGAGTCGTTGCCGACACTACCTTACGGACCTCAACCTTGGCAACCTTGAGGTCCGTAGGCTTACATACGGACCTCAACATTGTGGATGTTGAGGTCCGTAGAGTAGACCTAATCAGCTTCTAGAAGATATCAAGCTTACGGACCTCAACATTGTGGATGTTGAGGTCCGTAAAGCAACCTTAAAGCTCATTTTCTTCATTTTCTTGACACGTTTCCCCATGTATTGATTTCTTGATCGATCTTTTACCGTTTTCTCCCGTAATCCACAGATATTTCACCAATTCCTGCAGATTCATAATTTAATCAATTCAGTATCAAATACATAGGATAAACGCATACGATTTCTCTGAAATAGGGGTAATTTGATATAGAAGATGTGTATAATTCTGAACACATCACCCACAACGACTGCTCCTCCTTGTGCAGGCTCCATGAGTACCTAATGACCTGCAAGGCATGTAGCAACGAATCAACAACAAAGTTGAGCGAGTTCACAGTTGGTTGTTTAGTTATAGTATTCGTTTCATAAATCGTATGTTCGTTTTGTAAACCATGTATCGTATTAATCCGTATCGCGGCCAATCCAGGCATGTGTGCGATGATTAGTGGGGGCTTCCCATGTATTACTAGACCACGCGTATCGACTGCTACGAAATGTAAGAGGTGCCCTAAGTCAATGTCTATCAGCATTGACCCTTTGCCCATAGTCCATTAGTACACGCCCGTCCGACTGGCACAGTGTGAGGTTTGTTAAACCTAATAGCGCTATTAACTAATGACCCGCTCGCCATAGGCCTCGGCGATTAAGTCGATAAATGAGGGACTTCCTTTGATAGAGTTGATGGTCTTATGATCGTGTACGTAGGCTTTACGTACGTGCCCTTCAATCCGAGGACAGTAGTAAGTATAACTGTACGTAGGTTTTACGTACGTGCCCTTCAATCCGAGGACAGTAGTAATTAGTTTAATAGTAATGGTTGTACGAGTGGTTATTCAATCCCATTCTCAACCCCTGGGAATCCCATGCCTTGGCTAGTGTGAACTCACCTTGGTTTGCTCGGCAGATACACAGAAAGGTCAAGTCTAGCTGCTAGTGGTCAACCACGTCCTAACATGGTTACCATACAAGTCAGGTTTTGGTTTCAAGTAGTGCACATAAGTATCACATAAGCTAGCAGATAAGGAACACACACAGATCATGGCAAACACACTTCATCACGTTTAACAGTTATAACGTATTCAACTTGTGCGAATATAAGATTGGGCTCAATAACAGTCGGCCCAACCCCTTGTGCGATCAGCATGACTTGTGCGATCCACAATGGGTTGTGCGATTGGAAAACTAACCTGGCCCAAATAACATAATAGTCTAACATGTTTACGGCCCAAACAAATGAAACAATTTAAAAAAAATCTTGTGCGGCTGGGCTTGTTCGATCGGACCACATCTTGTGCGACTCGGGACTTGGGCTTTGAGGCCCAACAGTAATACGGTTCAAGTTAATTGTGTGAGGCCCAAGACCTTGTGCGATTCAGTCTTGTGCGTTCCGTCTTGTGCGACCGACTGACTTGTACGATTGGTTAACTGATTTCCTAGTTTCATGCAATATTGTTACTAGATCCAATCAATTTCGTTTGACTAACTTAACCGTTTACATAGTTACAATTTATCAATCAATACATTCAACAGTTTCCATCCAAACTAATAATCGATCAAACCAAACAATCATCATAATGAACCTCCTAGCATATGCATAATAGTTAATCACACATGCATTAACAAATTCATCCCAATAACTAATTTCATGTTATCTATTTATCATGCGGCACATTCTGTCTCATGTAGTCAACATACAACAATTTCCATTAACACAAAAAAAGGGTTACACCAACCAAGATCTCGATCAACACAAAGACTTCAGAACATGCACATGCAATCCTACTGTTGTGTTTAATGCAATGGTGTGTCAAAGTCAAGTTTCATAGGGACACTAATCATAATAATTCCTAATAGTGACAAACATTCTAGCAACTAGCATGTGCCATCCACTGAATATTATGGCAAATTCATTAAAAATTTAAGAGATATTCATCAAGGTTTATCATAACATAATTCTAAACATAGTTTATCATGCAAGAACAATTTAATATGCAACCTACTTATCAAAAACGAGCACATGCTTCAAGTATCAATCATCTATCAAAGTCATGTGTAACAACCTACTAAATATTTTCACAAGATACTAACCAGATTGGATGGTGAAACGAAGAGGGCTTCGAGTGACAGGAGGCAGCCGTCGGTTTGCAATAGGAGAGGAGAGAAGTTTAGGGTTTTGTGGTTATGATAAATACTATCTTAATGAGAGGGGGTTTTCACAAACCAAGTGTATATTCGCTGGATGTGAGCCGAGCCCAATTCTCGGGTTTCGTTTGGGCTGAGGGCTAGCCCAAGATAATTGAAAGAGTGTTGTGCGACACGGGGGTGTATTGTGCAATCTGTTATACATTGTGTGATCCACATATGTTACACGTATATACATAACACACTAAAATCTCATAACACCTATCACATAATAAAACCTAACATTTAACATAACATACCATTAAATCAATGAATCATATAATCACGTAGCATTCAAACATGTTACACTAAGTACAAAGATAGGTTCTGAAATACGAGTTGTCACAATTAGCACGGTCCCTGATATGTCATGGGTTAAGTCTTTGATGCCACAAGAAAGAATTTCGGCTAGTCAATGGGCGTGCGTGGCAAATCAAAATCAAAGTATCCAAAACCTGCTCATAAGCGAAAATGAAACGGGTAGCAATAACCGTCCGCTAAAACTCAACCACGTGAACGACTATCCATCGTGGAAAGGTCGTTTTCAGAATTATGTTTTAGGTCAAAACACCGAGTTATGGACGTGTTTCACCACAGCATATAACGTCGCTCTTGAGGAAGCCAAATCAAATGCTACGACTTTGGTGACCATGGCTGAAAATGACAAGAAGGCGTATGACCTTGAAAAGAAAGCGTTTGCTATTCTTACGCAAGCATTGCACAAAGATATCTATCATCAATTCGCCCATTGTACCAGCACCAAAGCCTTGTGGGACATCCTAGTTAACAGAGGAGAAGGAAATGCGGCCACACGAAAGACGCGTCATGATTTACTAAAGAAGGAGTTTGAAGGGTTTATGTTTGTGCAGACTGAAACACTGAATGAGATGACAACTCGTTTTTATCATTTAATTAGTGAAATGATTTCTTTACAAAGTTGTTGTATCTTCGCAGGAAATAGTCGCACGGTTTGCTGATGCTCTACCACCAAAGTGGAGCCCATTCATTGAGTTGTTAAAGCATACAGGTGTATTGGATACTGTCAATATCTATGAGTTTGTTCAAAAGCTGGAGAACAAGGATGCAAAAGAAATCAGAAAAGCTAAACTAATTCCTGTCCCTCAAAATCCATAGATGTACTTTGGAGGGATTGCTCCTGCTGCTAGTACAAGCCAGCAACCAAAGATACAAACAGCTTTTGTGTCAAATGCTTTCGACCCAAATTCCTATTTTGGAGGAGTAGTTGCACAACCCCAATTTGACATAAATGCCTATTTTCTGAAACCTCAAGTTGTCACACCTCAACCCCAATTTGATATAAATGCCTATCTTCCGAAACCTCAAGTTGCCACACCTCAACCCCAATTTGATCCAACTGCCTATTTTTCTAAACCACCACAAGCCCAACCACAACAAGCCTTCTATGGTAACAAACGTGATACTTCAAATCTTTCCAAAGTGAGTGTAGAAGCTGCACGGGATCACATTGAAATTCTTACCACTATGGTTAATGCCTATAGCGGATTAGGCGCAAGTCAAATTGGAAACATTATTTTGACCAATGAAGATTATCAGCAGATAGACAGAGATGAGATGGAGTTGATGGACATTAAGTGGGCGTTTGCTAGCGCTGTGAGAAGGGCAAAGGATTATATGAGCAGAACGGGGAGAACCAGCTTGGAAAGCAAAAGGGATACCAAGTACGGGTTTGACAAGGGTGCTATCACATGCTTCAATTGCGGTGAAAAGGGCCACTTCAAACGTGAATGCACGCGACCGAGCAAACAAGGCAACCAACAAGGCAACCAAAATCCCTTCCAAAATCAAACAAGTACTTGAAATCAAGCTTACAACGAAAGAGGGATAGTAGCTGCTAACAACCAAACCAACCAGTCAGGGCCTTCAAACCCCAACCGAGCATTGATAGTTCAAGCTGATGAAGGATGTGATTGGTCCGTACAGTTAGGAGGAGGAAATGCATGCTATGCGAAGATCATCAGTCACATCAAGCATGTGCACAAAGAAGAATTTTCTGAATCAGAAGATAGTTCGGGATACAGTGGCAGTTCGGATGAAGAATCAGATGTGAATGAGAGAACTGATTATGAAGGTGATAGTTTGTTGAATGATGCTGAGGAGGTCAAGTGTCAGAAATATGTCTTGATCAAGAAAGCTGATGCTACATCAGAAGAAATGGAGAAGATTCTCACTGAAGATGGATCTTTCTCTTCTCAGACTGCCTTTATGGCTAATGTCTCAGCTTCTACAAGTCAGGTAAAATCAGAAACTCCTAGCATATGTAGTGATTGTGCTGATATGAAACAAGAATCTGAAAAGATTCACAGTCACAATCAGAGTTTGGTTATTGAACTGTCAAAGTGCAAAGAGGCAAACATGGCCTTAGCTCGCAACGAAAAAGATTTTAAATCGGTAATTGAAACACTCAAGAAAAGTGTTTCTGAGTTATCAAAAATGATTTTTAATAAGCAAACTGGTATTAATAATTACATTAATATCATTGAGGCAACTAAGAAAGAGCTAGCCGAGGCGAAATGTGAGCATGAAACGATCAAGCTCAAATTGGAGAGTTACTCAAACTCCCGATATGTGCTTGATCACATCATTGACGTTCAACAACTAAAGGGTAATGTTAAAGGCGTTGGGTATAAGTCATGTCCGCCACCGTTGAGACACAATTATACCAAGATGCCCGATGAGGAGGAAATGACGCGTTTTGAGCCAACTGTACCTCTTGATTATGAGGAAGTTACAACTGGCTTAGGGTTCAAAATGGACAATTCATCGGAGGGCTCATCTGATAGCAAGGAAAAGTCATCATGTGCTTCAAATCAAAGTCCTCCAACCATTGAGGACTGTGATTCTTCGGATGATGAATCAGATGTGAGTGACGAGGATAAATCTCTTGACGATAGAAAAGGAGTAGAAGTTCCTATTGAGAATCATATTCTGTCTGATCCTCCTACTTCTGCGGTGCATTCAACTGCTAAACAAGAGATACATCCCATCAAGTAAACAGTGTCTACTATTAAAAGTGATAACGTGTTGTACACTTTAGTCGGTGATGACAAAATTTATTCAAACACAGCTTTTCCAATTAAAAACGTCAATCAATCTTTGATTGATAAAGTGTTTGAAGATACTACCAGTAAGTTTTTGGAAAAGGGGATCCCGAGAGTTTCAGTAACTCAGTGTGATTCGATTCCAAAAGCTGAAGTTAGAAGAAAATTTGGAAATCAAAAATCACCAACAAAGCAACAACTTGTCGCTTTTAAGGGTAAACAACAACAACGAGCTCAAAAGCCTAAGGTTACACAACCAAAGGCTGAAACAAAAGGAGCTCGTTACAAGAAGAAATGCAAAGACGTTAAATTTGTGGCCTCCAAGGGTACTGATAAAGTTGAGACTTTTGAAAATAAATCCCATACTGAGTTTGTTCAAAAGTTCAAAATTTTGAAACGTAATAGTGATAACAAATACACCCAACACACAAACGGGTGTGAAGCTAGTACCTCGGGGTCTACAAATTCAACGTCAAGACATCGAACATAATCTCCTAATTTTGTTGAAAGGAGATCATGCTTTAAATGCGGGGAGTTTGGCCACATTATCAGAAATTACACAAACTCTGTAACACCCCGAAAATACAATTTTTTGTATTACAAATATGTTGTAAATAAATAAGTGAAACAAACTAACTGGGAATGACATTAACCTAGTTAGATGATGACTTATAAGTAGTTAAAGAGTCAAAATAAAATAAAAACGAAAGTTGAGGGACCAAAGGTGTTTAAATGAAAACTAATAATAATAAAACAAAAATTTAACTCACAACACACTGGTTTGGTGTTGCTGAGATCGATCAGAAGACAGGGGCGACCCCAAGCTCCTCTTCAAACACTAGATTCTCTTAAATCTCACAAATTGAAGGTCAAGATCAGTCCCAAAACGAATTTAGAGCATGGATTAGTGATCCCCATTGCAAGGAGATCATAAGGTATGTAAAATTTGATGAAAATTCTCTACTTAAGATTTTCATGAATTTGGGAAATCCGAATTTTTATGATGCATGTTTGTTATTTGGATAGAATAGTGATGATATAGTGTCTAAGGGTAAAACCTAGACAACAACATGTGAAATCATGTCTAAATTCAGGAAATTTCATGAACACATTGAAGGTGGTTTATGGGTTTTGTGAGAAAATGATGAACACTAGGGTTTAGAAGGCTATTCTAGTGTAAATTGATTCATAGAAACTGATTTCTGAAAAATATGATGTTTAATTATATATGTGATAGCTCAATTAATGTTAATCGAGGCTAAGTGACAAGCCAAGGATTAGAATATAAAAGATATAAATTTTGCCCTTTATGTGTTCGTAGAAATGCCTCAAAAAAGGCTTGAAAATGAAAATTTAAGTTAAAAACGCATAATTGTGATGTTTAGACAAATTATGCGATATATGATTAAAAAGGGAGTTCTAAATGTATCATGATTGAACTCTATAGGAAAAGATACCGGAGCGTCGAGTGGACAAGCCGACGGCGACTTGCGTTTGAAGGGCGTGTATTGAAGGTATGTAACTTGATTCGTTACATTTGGTAAATTTTGATAATTAGCATATGTGTAGTTGAATAGTAGAATAAAAGTTGTGTTGATTTAAAGCGATAATGTTCGCTATATTGAATAATAGGTCAAGAATTGATTAGAACTCGTTGGTAGTCATCTTAATGGAGGATTCCGTAGATGAGCCAAACGGGTCGAATAATCAAATAATGCGTGGCTAATGCTTCGTAATATGGTTAATAGGTCTTTTGTTATTGTTAATAAATGACATATTAGAATACGAGAATTTAGCGTGTTGGTTTGTTAGAATGATAAAGTCCATAAGAGTAAACTAAACGGGTCATTAAGAGAAGGTATGAATCGAATAACGGTAGTACCTCACTTCTAGATTTTGAGCCCGAGTGACGGGTAGCGAAATACTAAACACGCAAACCGGTGATGGGAGCATGGGCGTTAAAAAAATGAGGAATACGAAATTTGGGTTTTGGGTGAAATAAACAAATCAGTCAAAACATAAAATTATAGTGACTACCGTAAGTTACGGTATACCGTAACTTACGGTAGAGAACAAAAGCATTACGGTGGTCCACTACTGATTTACGGCAGACAAGGATCACACAACGTCTACCGTAACTTACGGTAGATACCGTAAGTTACGGTAGAGTCCAGAAATTTTTATCCGTTTCTGAGCATAGTTCGATTATGCAAATTATCTAAGAACACTAATACTAAAATTTGTCAAAATCTCCAGTTTTTTTTTAGGTATTGCAAGTATGTGGATGATGGTCAAGACAATGCTCTCGAACCGAACACAATCTTTTGAAGCTTCTGCACTAGATTAACTTTGTTTTAGACAATGTTTATAATGTAAACAATTTGTTAATCATGTTTGAATGACGTAACTAGTTAAGTAATTGTCTAGAATGTAATCACTCTTAAACTTGAATTTTGTACATCTTTTGAAGTAAGATACCAATTTAAGTAAATTCATATGTATTTACATTAAATTCCTATAAAATTTAGATGGTTGTTACAAGTTGGTAATCAGAGGTTAAGGTTGTAAACAAAGTGTTCGGTTCAAGCTTGATCGATCATCCGGTAAGAATTAATTTATTATTTTAGTCGATCCTATCTTATGTATGAAATGAGATGCGAATTAATGTGCATGGGAAGGGTATGTTAACACACTCAAACCCGGAAAGTGCACCAAATGTGAACGGTAAAAGCAAGTCACGCACTTGGCTAAACCAAAGCAAATAAAGTTATGTTATAAATGAAATGTTTAATGTAAACATTTCAGTTTCAAGATGTCGAAAGGAAATGATAATGATCCGGTGCCGACAAGCACCGAACAAATGAAAGAGATAATTCCCGAAGAAGTGGGGAAGGAAATTGAAGGTAGTCTATCCGGGTTTATAGACAAAATTCAAAACACGGTGTTGTCACTTGTCGAAGAACGAGTCAAAAGGTTGGAAGATAGTGTCAACCTTATGAAAGAGAAATCGGGAGAACGTAAGGGATGTTCATACAAAGAGTTTATGGCGTGTAAACCGCCAATCTATAACGGGGAGGTTGACCCGATAATATGCCAGAGATGGTTAAGCGATGTTGAAGGAGTGTTTGAAAGGACTCATTGTGACGAAAGTGACTTTGTTGCTTACGGAACGGGTCAGTTGAGGGGTCAAGCCAAAGATTGATGGGACAATAAAAAGAAGGAAATAGGAGTCGAAGCGGCAAGGGCCATGACATGGGAGGAGTTTAAGATGCCATTTCTTAAACATCATAGTCCCAAGGCGGTCATTAATAAAATCAAGGAAGAGTTCATGCAACTTAGGCACAAGGGCGAGACCATAGACAGGATTACGGCGTCGTTTATGGATAAGATGAAGTTTTGCAATGAATTGGTGACGAATGAGGAACAAAAGATATACTACTACTATAACATGTTGAGTGCCGAGTATAGGGAGTTCATGACTCCTTCAAAATAAGAGACCCTTACCGAGATCATAAACGTTGCTCGGGAACGGGAAATCGAGCTAAAGAAACAAGTTGAAAGGGGTGAGCGAAGAGCACAGGATGTGAATCCAAGCCCTACAAAGAAAGCTCGAACTGGAGAATCGGGAAAGAAGGTTGATGCTAAAGGTGGGTCGCCAAGTTGTAAGGTGTGTGGAAAAGGGCATAAGGGAGAGTGTCGGTTCAAAGATAAACCGTGCCCCATATGTAGTAAAACGGGGCACACGGTGTCTCTATGCCCGGGTAAAGTCTCGGTTTGCTACAAATGTTATCAGCCCGGCCACAAAAAGTCCGAATGCTCAGACTTAGTTGGAAGGAGAGACGTTAAAGAATCTCCAGCAGAAGCCCCTAAGGCGAAGGCTAGGTCCTTCCAACTTACCGCGGCCGAAGCAACGATAGAACCCGATGTGGTCTTAGGTATATTCACAATTAACTCAATTCCTGCACGTGTATTGTTTGATATGGGTGCGAATAAATCCTTCATTTCGCATGGATTTATTCGACATCCTTCATTTGTATTGACGAAATTATCTCTGCCCTTAGAAGTTGAAATAGGGGACAATAAAAGTTTTATAGTTTGTGATATTTGTCGAGGCTGCAAATTAAGCATCGATGATGAAGAATACCTGATAGAACTAATCCCGATGTCAATGGGGGAATTTCAAGTAGTCGTTGGGATGGATTGGCTATCTCAGCACCACGCAAAGGTCGTGTGTTTTCGTAAGGAGATAAAGCTAACATCTCCGAGCGGGAAACACGTTACTATCTATGGCGAAAAAGGAGGTAACCCCATAATATGCTCAATGTTGAAAGCTCACAAGCTTATGAAGCAAGGATGCAAGGCATTTATGATATATGCAAATGAGCCCGAGAAAGAATCACTGAAGATTGAAGATGTACCAGTAGTACGGGACTATGAAGATGTGTTTCCGGAGGATTTTCCGGGGATACTGCCCGAACGGGAAATAGAGTTCAGAATCGAATTGATTCCGGGCGCAAAACCCGTAGCTAGAGCACCGTACCGAATCGCGCCGTCGGAATTACAAGAGTTGATATCCCAGATTCAAGACCTGCTTGACAAAGGATTCATAAGGCCGAGTGTGTCTCCTTGGGGCGCACCGGTACTGTTCGTGAAAAAGAAAGACGGAAGCATGCGCACGTGTATCAATTACCGGGAGTTAAACAAACTCACGGTAAAGAACCAATACCCGCTTCCGAGGATAGATGATCTATTCGACCAATTACAAGGTGCGAACTGGTTTTCAAAGATTGACCTTAGATCGGGGTATCACCAACTAAAGGTCAAGGAGGAAGATGTGCCGAAGACGGCTTTCCGCACGCGATACAGACATTACGAGTTCCTCGTAATGTCATTTGAGCTAACAAATGCACCCGTGGCTTTCATGGACCTCATGAACCGGGTTTGCAAGCCAATGCTGGATAAATCGGTCATCGTGTTCATCGATGATATTTTGGTGTATTCGAAAAGTGAAGCTGAGCATGCACATCACTTACAAGAGGTGTTAGAGACACTTAGACGAGAAAGGTTGTATGCGAAGTTCTCTAAGTGTGCCTTTTGGTTACGAGAGGTGCAATTTCTCGGCCACATCATAAGTGCCGATGGAGTATTGATAGATCCGTCAAAGATCGAGGAAGTGTCGAAATGAAATCCCCCGAAGAACCCTTCGGAAATTAGAAGCTTCTTAGGGCTTGGGGGATACTATAGGAGATTCATTCAAGATTTCTCCAAGATTGCGTCGCCACTAACAAAGTTAACCCGGAAGGAGGAGAAGTTCATTTGGGGTGTTGAATAAGAAAGGGCGTTTCAAACGCTAAAAGAGAAGCTAACCCAAGCTCCGGTATTAACATTGCCGGACGGAGTCGAGGACTTGGTGGTTTACTCAGATGCCTCATTATCGGGTCTTGGATGTGTTCTGATGCAACGGGGAAAGGTTATAGCTTATGCCTCGAGGCAATTGAAGATACATGAGAAGAAATATCCCACGCACGATCTTGAATTGGCTGCAGTGGTATTTGCATTAAAAATATGGAGGCACTACTTATATGGGGTAAAGTGCACCATATTCACCGATCACAAAAGCTTAAAATACTTCTTCGATCAGAAGGAGTTAAATATGCGCCAAAGACGATGGTTGGAAACGGTGAAGGATTTCGACTGCGAAATACACTACCACCCCGGAAAGGCAAATGTGGTGGCGGATGCTCTGAGCAGAAAAGTGGACTATGTCCCAATACGAGTAAGGTCAATGCAGCTTGTGGTGGCCTCGGGTATACTTGAACGTATCCGAGAGGCGCAAGTAGAAGCAGTAAAAGAGGAGAACTGGAAGAAGGAAAGAATAATCGGCCAGTTAAAAGACTTGTCGGATGGAAAGAACGGGTTGAAGACTCGATCCGGAAGAATATGGGTTCCAAATACTTGTGGAGTGAAGGCGCTACTACTTGATGAAGCCCATAAATCCCGATATTCTATTCATCCGGGTGCGACCAAGATGTATAACGATCTGAAACAAAATTATTGGTGGCCCGGAATGAAGAGGGATGTGGTGAAATATGTAGAGAAGTGCTTGACTTGTTTACAAGTTAAGGCGGAACACCAGAAACCTTATGGGAAACTGCAACCTTTGGAGATCCCGGTTTGGAAATGGGAACATATCACTATGGACCTATTGACCAAACTACCTAAAACGATTCGGGTATTCGACTCCATATGGGTGATTGTGGATAGATTGACGAAGAGTGCACACTTTATTCCTATACGCGAAACATATACTTCGGAAAAGATGTCCGAGGTGTATACAAACGAAATAGTGGCACGTCACGGAGTACCGGTATCTATTGTGTCGGATAGAGATACCCGGTTTACTTCAAATTTTTGGCGAGATTTCCAAGAACAGATGGGAACAAAACTCTTCATTAGCACCGCCTACCATCCTCAGATGGATGGGCAGAGTGAAAGAACAATACAGATGCTAGAGGATATGTTACGGGCATGTATCATCGACTTCGGTGGAAGTTGGGATGTTTATCTACCCTTGGCCAAATTTTCATATAACAATAGTTACCATTCGAGTATCGGCATGGCACCTTAGGAGATGCTATATGGTAGAAAGTGTAGAACCCCGGTGTGTTGGGGTGAAGTGGGACCACGTGAACTGGCCCATAAAGATATTGTCCAAGCCACTAATGAGAAAATTGAATTGGTACGAGCCCATTTGAAAGCAGCCCAAGATAGGAAAAAGTCTTATGCCGACAAAACCGATTGAATTTCAAATAGGCGACAAGGTTATGTTAAAGGTTTCCCCATGGAAGGGCGTTATCAGATTCAGAAAAAGGGGGAAACTAAGCCTAAAGTTTATCGGGCCATTTAAAATCATCGAACGGGTTGGTAAGGTAGCCTATCGCCTCGAGCTACCGGAAGAGTTGAGTGGAATACATGGTACGTTTCATGTATCACAGCTACGAAAATGTCTAGCAGTGGAAACAACTTATATCCATTACGACGATATCGAGGTGGATGATCACCTGAATTATGCGGTAAGGCCAATAGATATTTTAAATCGAAAGGTTAAGCACTTGCCAAATAAACAAATCGATCAAGTCCAGATCAAGTGGGAGCATGGGAGAGGTTCGGACACTACATGGGAGTCCGAAGAGGAGATGCGACGTCTCTACCCTACATTATTCAGTATGTACTCTGGTTTCGAGGACGAAACCCTTTTTAAGGGGGGTGGACTTGTAACACCCCGAAAATACAAAATTTTATATTACAAATATGTTGTAAATAAATAAGTGAAACAAACTAACTGGGAATGACATTAACCTAGTTAGGTGATGACTTATAAGTAGTTAAAGAGTCAAAATAAAATAAAAACGAAAGTTGAGTGACCAAAGGTGTTTAAATGAAAACTAATAATAATAAAACAAAAATTTAACTCACAACACACTGGTTTGGTGTTGCTGAGATCGATCAGAAGACAGGGGCGACCCCAAGCTCCTCTTCAAACCCTAGACTCTCTTAAATCTCACAAATGGAAGGTCAAGATCAGTCCCAAAATGAATTTAGAGCATGGATTAGTGATCCCCATTGCAAGGAGATAATAAGGTATGTAAAATTTGATGAAAATTCTCTACTTGAGATTTTCATGAATTTGGGAAATCCGAATTTTTATGATGCATGTTTGTTATTTGGATAGAATAGTGATGATATAGTGTCTAAGGGTAAAACCTAGACAACAACATGTGAAATCATGTCTAAATTCAGGAAATTTCATGAACACATTGAAGGTGGTTTATGGGTTTTGTGAGAAAATGATGAACACTAGGGTTTAGAAGGCTATTCTAGTGTAAATTGATTCATAGAAACTGATTTCTGAAAAATATGATGTTTAATTATATATGTGATAGCTCAATTAATGTTAATCGAGGCTAAGTGACAAGCCAAGGATTAGAATATAAAAGATATAAATTCTGCCCTTTATGTGTTCGTAGAAATGCCTCAAAGAAGCCTTGAAACAGAAAATTTAAGTTAAAAACGCATAATTGTGATGTTTAGACAAATTATGCGATATATGATTAAAAAGGGAGTTCTAAGCGTATCATGATTGAATTCTATAGGAAAAGATACCGGAGCGTCGAGTGGACAAGCCGCTGGCGACTTGCGTTTGAAGGGCGTGCATTGAAGGTATGTACCTTGATTCGTTACATTTGGTAAATTTTGATAATTAGCATATGTGTAGTTGAATTGTAGAATAAAAGTTGTGTTGATTTAAAGCGATAATGTTCGCTATATTGAATAATAGGTCAAGAATTGATTAGAACTCGTTGGTAGTCATCTTAATGGAGGATTCCGTAGATGAGCCAAACGGGTCGAATAATCAAATAATGTGTGGCTAATGCTTCGTAATATGGTTAATAGGTCTTTTGTTATTGTTAATAAATGACATATTAGAATACGAGAATTTAGCGTGTTGGTTTGTTAGAATGATAAAGTCCATAATAGTAAACTAAACGGGTCATTAAGAGAAGGTATGAATCGAATAACGGTAGTACCTCACTTGTAGATTTTGAGCCCGAGTGATGGGTAGCGAAATACTAAACACGCAAACCTGTGATGGGAGCATGGCCGTTAAAAAATGAGGAATCCGAGATTTGGGTTTTGGGTGAAATAAACAAATCAGTCAAAACATAAAATTGCAGTGACTACCGTAAGTTACGGTATCTACCGTAACTTACGGTAGAGAACAAAAGCATTACGGTGGTCCACTACTGATTTACGTCAGACAAGGATCACACAGCGTCTACCGTAACTTCCGGTAGATACCGTAAGTTACGGTAGAGTCCAGAAATTTTTATCCGTTTCTGAGCATAGTTCGATTATGCAAATTATCTAAGAACACTAATACTAATATTTGTCAAAATCTCCAGTTTTTTTTAGGTATTGCAAGTACGTGGATGATAGTCAAGACAATGCTCTTGAACCGAACACAATCTTTTGAAGCTTCCGCACTAGATTAACTTTGTTTTAGACAATGTTTATAATGTAAACAATTTGTTAATCATGTTTGAATGACGTAACTAGTTAAGTAATTGTCTAGAATGTAATCACTCTTCAACTTGAATTTTGTACATCTTTTGAAGTAAGATACCAATTTAAGTAAATTCATATGTATTTACATTAAATTCCTATAAAAGTTAGACGGGTGTTACAAACTCTCCGAAACCAAATTTTGTAGAAAGAGCCCCTTCTGAACAAGGTCACCAACAACGTCGTCCTGTGTCACCAAAAACTGACAAACGCACTGTTAAAGAACAGGAAACAAAACAACGACACAAAAATGTAAAGGTGATCGAAAAGGCTTTAAAACCGGAAACTATTAAAAGGAAACCAATTTTGTCATAACCGTTAAAACCGGAGATTTCTAAATCGGTAAATAATAGACAATCCGGTAAACGGAAACAGGCTTGGAAACCGAAAACAGGAGAGGATTCAGGGGGAGGCTTGCAATTTAAGGACCTTCAAGAAATTGAAATTACATTTCTTGATTCTCAGGTGCAACCCAAGTCTTTGAAGGCTTGGGTCACCCTCTCCAACTAATCTCTGAGTGAGTGTGCAGGATGTTCCAGGAGGAACTATCGATAGTCATTGGATTGTTGATAGTGGAGTGTCCATGCACAAGATCGGCGACAAAGAAATTGTTGCCTTTGATGGAGAGAAAAAGAAAAGAAGACATAATTGTCTGTTGAAAGAAATTGAAAACCTTCGACAAAATGAAAATCATACCAAAGTTTGATTGTTCAAAGCTTTAATCGGGTCCCCAGGATAGATTCAATCAAAATGTACGCACCTGTAGCACGTCTGATGTTCAAAATCAACAAGATGAACGTGCAATGTACATTTCTTCGCGGTGTAATTGAAGAAAATGTGTTTGTTGAACAAACCAACCGGGTGTGCGGATGCCTTGGCGTGGATTGAACAACCACACACTACTTCTGAAAAAGAAAGACAAAGACCTTTGCTGGTGCAATGTGGAAGACCAGCCGGACCCAGAGGTCTATGATCTTGTTGCTGTGAAGAGATTTCTCAGTAGCTACAAAATTGACTTTGAAGTCCACACCGGGTGGATATCCAGTTTGGGAGAGCGCTCAGATTCCTTGCAATGCATGAAGCTGTTGCAGGATACGGTTTTAAATTTCATATCTCTCCTATACTTGTCGATATTTAAGCTGCTTTATGAATTATTATCATCTCGTACAACACTCTTTGGCCAGACACGTTGATCTCGAATATCACCTCATACGTGATTGTTTTTAATATGAAACTCGTCAATGTTGTCATGGTCCGCACCGCTTACCGATGTGCCAACTGATTTTTCCAAAATTCGATAAATCATTTCTGATTAACTTAATTTTGGTAAACGGCATTGAGGTAAAACATGAGTTAACCGACATCGGAAAATCGTTTTTGTAAATACCTTTGTGTTTTTAGAATTTATCATAGTTTGTTGATTTTAGGGGGAGTAAATCCAAAATTTGAAAATTCAAAAACATCGAAAAATTTCAAAACCCAAAAACAATAGAAAAACAAAAATGAGTTTCCTGACGAGAAAAAGATAATATGATAGTACATCAGTGGTCTGTCTAAACCTCTTTAAACTGAAATGCAAAATAAAAAATGTTAAGCAGCTCTATATAAGATATATCGGTAGGCTCACAATCATTTTAAAGTGTGCAGGGTGATATAAATCTTAAATCGACTGAAGACCAGGTGGGAACCGCACATTGGCATATGGTCTTAGTACCGAAATTTCGTTTGAGAGATTGCCGAGGTTCTGAGATATGTGGTCTTTATGCTGTTTATCATCTGGGTATCATGGTTGTTTCTTTTACCGAAAAACAAAACGGAGACGAAGTCTAGATCTTCCATGATACTATACATACGTGTACATATTGCATTCGACCTCAATAAGTGATCAACAATCACATGTCCAAACAAATAAGTGATAATTTATCACATTTATCCGGGAGTCAAGTTCGTCTCTCTGCTGTACATTGTACTGACATGTTCACGGACTTGCTCCTGTGACCTCATGCATCTGAAAATCAAGTTCCTCATCAATAAGTGATTCTATCACATAGGGCTTGTTTTCAAATCAAAATAAGTGAGTTTCTCACTTCTTTTATACGGTCAAACAGATGATAAACGGTATACTCACCGGTAAGATGAACTCTCGTGCATCCCTTGATACGGGAATGTGTCGTATGTGGATGAACACCGGTCGGTAAGTATAAATCATACCTTAATGTATCTCCTCGCCATGATTACATCTGATAAGTTGAGCTTATGTGGACAACAATACCGATAATTGTTATAGGATGCTTATCTAAATGTTAACTAATTGAACAAAAAGTGCGTTTTGGCGTGACCGTACACTGATATGATTCTCTTACCCTCGAAACTCGCAAAAAGAAGCTTTGTATATATTTATTTATTGCTTTCCGTCTTTACATTTGAAAAATGAAAAATTCCAAAAAGATTTTAGGTGTGTTTTAATCTAAACTTTATAAAAGCCAAAAAGATTTTGCTTCTAGTTTATTTTTGATTGACCGATGTTGGAACTCGAGTCTATCCTACCCAAAATCCTTATTGTTAGCCGGAAAACAATTGCATCTTCATAAACTGTCGAAGTTAACAAGTTTTGAAAGTTAAAGGATTAAAATTGATCAATTTTTTAAAAACTTTCAAACTATTGTCGGTCGGTGTTTGATTGAGATTTGATCTCATATGTGTCGTTTGTTTAATGTTAACTATATTTCAAGCATTTGTTCTCATTACGCGTTTAGATTTCTTGCATGTGCAGATGCTAAAGGCGAAGAGAACATGTTCGATGATAAGCTTTGGAATGAAGACACGACGTGAAGGCACTCAAATGATAAAGATGATTGAGTAGCCGATGATCAATCATCAAATACCACAAGGATCTAAAGCATTGAAGATCAAAATATTCACGAGCATAATCAAAGGGGGAGTTTGTTGATACACTTTCTTCTTACGACACATGATTCTTTGAAGATCCTTTCCGAGAATGAAAGAACCATCAAGAGATGGAGAACGAGATTACGAACCTCGCGAGCAGCATCCAATGGGGAGTTTGTTGATACATATTCTGTGGATACGGCTCGGCTCAGTTCGACTCGACTACGAAGTGAAGGCCGTAGTCAAGACATCCTCCTATCTTGACTCGGTATGCGATTTACTTTGTAACGTTTGATGTAAATGCAACTGCGTGTGTGCAGTTTGCATTTAGTATTGCTTAGTGTTGATTATGTTTGTTGTTTGTTTGTTGTTTGGACCATTGAAGCAGCCCAACAACATGCCAAAGTCCAAGCCCAAGCCACAGGCCCAATGTGTGACGAAAACACCCCATATGTTAAAGTCTTCTCTGTGGCGAAATCCCTTGTGACGAAGACACTCACATGTGACGAAATCCACTGATTTCGTCGAGGTCTTGGATTTCGTCAATCAGATTTCGTTGGCAACTTGTTTTCGTCGATAGTGTTACTATATAAACACAGACACAAAACAGAAACACCAAGAGCACAGAGAGGACGAAGTCTGAATAGATTTCGGAGCGAACACACTGTAAACACACACACACTGAGAGTTTATGAGAGCATCTTGTAAACATTGCATTGTAACCGTTTTATAGCATTAATACATTGAGTGTTAATCATTGAATCTTGTGTCTTACGTGTTCGTAACTTGGTTTAACTTACCTGTTTGGATTCCGCACTCTTGGGTTTGTCGGAAAACAGGAATAGAGGTTGACTCGATCCTCCGGGTGGACCTACAATCATTCATTGTGAAATTCAAGATTGTTGACTGAAGGGTCTAAACTCAATAACATTTTGCTGCATGTGATGGAGAAATCTTCACGAAAAAGATGATGATGTCAGACTGTGTGCTTCCAAACAGCCACACAAAAAACTACTTGAAAAACAAAAAAAACAAAATGAATCATACGAAAGTCGAACCAGCCAGTTAACATGATTCAAAAAAGAAGAAAGAGACTGGTGACAGTGAAGATTTGGAAGATCAATTGTTTATGTATTCTTTTATTTTATTTTCCTTTTCAGTTGATTGTTATATAATAAAAACTCCACATATAATAAAAAAGCCAAAACAGCCAAAATGCTTGTTTTAAACGACATCATCCCGTTAAACGCCCCCAAAAACTCCCAACCCCCCCCCCCCCCCAAAAAAAAGCAAACTTGAAAAATGTAACTAGAACCAGTAAATACAAATTAGTAATACTGAAGATAGGGAAAATTTATTATATTAGAATCTAAAACGCCAAACTTGAAAGATGGGACGTGTTACAGACTTCAGAGATGAAGCTTATCAAAAACAATAATTACAAACAGTAACATAAAAGACGAATACTTTATTATAATAATGCACCACCTAACTTAGGCGCCAAAAAGACATCCTATAAAATGATACGACTCAGCAACTTCCATTTGATCAAACAAAAAAAAAACAAATGCCAATACTACTAAATACCACTCACTGTAAAACGCCAAAAAAAAAAAACAAAGATGGCTAATATGCTTTCTTGGATATTCATAATTGTTCTTCGTGAAGTTTCACAGAATGAATTGTTATCAGAAGGGAGTAACTCAGAAAGATTTTGCTGCATGAGATGGACAAAAATTCAAGAAAAAGATACTGATGCCAGTCATATGGCATTTTGTATTTTTTGTTCTTGAAGAAAGTTTGGATGAGGAGAAGAGATCAATGAAACTGAAGAGTGGGTTGATTATAAAGATGAAGATCATAAAGAAAAAACGAAAAACCCACTCACACGTCATAGATCTATGTCCCCAAACATTCACAAAAAAGCCAGTACAACATACGAGCAGGTAAAATAATCAAACCAATGGGTTTGTTAAGTTTTACATAAAACGCCATATATTTGGTGACAGTTCTGGTACTATTAAAGAAGTGAGAGACTGATAACAGTGAAGATTGTGAAGAGAGATCCGATTAGGATTTTTAATTTATTTTGTTCCCTTGTATTTTTTTTTTCCTGTGGTTGAAATATAATCTAACAATAGTAAAACAAAAAGATAACACAAACGCCAAAATGTTTATAAAAAATAATAGAACAATGGGCCATCTTGTTTAAAACGCCTTGGAAAACGCCATTCAAATAGATTTCCTGACCCCCTGGGATCCAATGGCATATAATTTGAATAAACGTTATAAACGCCAAAATGTTAATACAATGAAACCATTAAATGCCATTGTAGGATCGTTTTGTGACCCAAACGAGTCTATCAGAAGAGTTCTAATCAATTCAAGAGGCGGAAACTAATGAATTGACTTGGAAAACAGCTTGATTCACTTCTAATTGTCTTGTATTATTGATATAACACGATTTCAGATTAGTAGACACGTCGGCAGCACTTCGGTACCGGAAACATGAATATTACAAATGATTTCGCATCTAGGGTATATATAGGAGATCTAATTTCTCATGAACCTGCCAAGCGAAATTAGATACAAAAAAAAATTAAATTTCGTGCGAAATTACCCAAACAAACATTTCATGCGAAATTACCTAAACACCCTATTTTCTCGAACTACGTGCCCTGATCTAACAGTTCTAATATAAGACTCGATACAAGACGAAGTCGACAGACGTATGCACCAACAGACTCCCCCTCGGATGTTGACGAGTCTTAAGTGTCGAGTCTTCACAGTCTTCAGTCTTTATCAGTCTTTGGGCTTTTTCTTCATTCTTCTCTCTTCTTTTCTCTTTCTTTTCAGCATCAGCAACTGGCGTGATCTTCAGGATTTACACCTGGCTTTCCTATCTTTCATACTCCTCTTTTGCTAACAGACTCCCCCTTAAGAAATTCTTGGGATCGTAGTTTGGCTTTCGCAAGTTCACAGGTTCAGGATCGATTCCTGGCTAACCTGCACAGTCTCTACCCAAAAGTAAGTTTCACAATATTAAAATTTGACAAATTTAAACTTTTGCAGAAATCAATCTGAAAGATTTAGCATTTAACACATATGATGATCACTTGTAGAATCAAAGTCAAACCATCTTCTTGAAAAAAAAATATGACATTTCCCAAATTATCTCAACCTGTTATCATCATTTTTCATTTCAAACAATCTACTCCCAAACCTGTTCATCAAGTTTAGCACTTGGAATTTTGAAAATCAGCTTTTCAACATCAGTTGTCAAAAATCTTTTTTGAATTTTTCAAAATTTATGCTAAAACACTCCGAAAATCTTTTTGGATTTTTGAAATAAAGAAATTCAGTAAAGAAATATTTACAAACAATATTTTTGTGAGTTAATGTAAGAGGATCATATCAGTTTATGATACAAGACACAAGTACCGTTGAGCTTAGTTACGCATTAAGAACTAAACAGTTCACTTAGATTGTCGATATACTGATCCACTTAAATTCTCACACAAATTTCAACTGATTCAGGATACGAATTAGGTGTATTATGAACTTAAACTCATTCATGTGTCCCACCTCTTGAATATACTCCCGTATCCAGATCCCAATATTCACTCTTACAGGTTAGTATACCACATAAAAATATGTAAGGGGTTAATAGCGAGGGCCGTGAGAGCTCAGGCTATTGCTTCCACAAAATCAGAGAGATGACGGCTTCGACTTTAAGTGGGCCCCCTTTAGAGGATCTTTTTTACAACAACATGATTAGCATTTTTCAATGTTTCATCATTTTTATGCTAAGGGGGGTGCTGTATTTCAAGCAAGCGTAAAGTATTATACGGGGACTAGGCCATTGCTTCCGCAAAATCAGAAGTCCCGGGATAATACCCCAGATATCACTGAGCATAAAGACCTAGTATATTAGAAAGTGAGGTCTTTCAAACGAGATTTCAGGGGTTACCTATATATCCAAGTAGTGTTCCCCACGAAACAAGCAAGTTTGAATTTAAGTTTATATCCCGAAAAAGTTTACTAAATGTGTAAAAACCTATCGGCATATCATCAATGAGACCGCTTAATGCTTTTTAATCATTCCATTTCTTTAGCATACCGTAACTGTCTACTGATGTACTATCATTTCCTCTTTTTCACAAAAAAAACTCATTTTGAATTTTATCATGTTTTTGTGCTTTTTCAAATTTTCTAATGTTTTTGGATTTTCTAAAAATTCTTACCCCCCCTAAAATTCAAAATCATTTAAAGGAAATTTGAAAACAAACTGTACAAGGTAAAGTGACAACTGATATCAAATCGCTTCAAATCGCCATTCACTTGGCATAAACAATCAGAACTCCCCCTTTCAACAAACTATTTTCCATTATGATTTCAAAACACTTAAGTTTGTTTTAATCAAAAATGGTTTTTCCGGAAAATAAATTTGTTTGATTTTACCACATGTAGGTTAGGGGTTCATCACATTGTTCTTCTTTAACCATATGAATAAGAGTTAAATCAAGTTCAACTTAATGACCTTGATTAACCACTTGTAGATGAAAATCTACCAGTTGTAAAGTAAAATATGACAATTTACGAACAACTACCACTTGTAAACTGAAATACCACTTGTAGGAAAATGCCGATTCCTACTTCACACTTTCCAACCTGGAAGTTCCGGCAAGTCCACAACCTGTAGAATTTTAACAATTTTAAAAGTTTAACAAAAACAATTTTTCAAGAATGATGCCGATTCATGCTCCACAATTACCCACTTGGGAGCTCCGGCAAGTCAGGATTTTAGTTTGAAAATACTGTCACCCAAGCCTGACTAGCTTTAGGTGATTCTGAATCAATTCTATCCCAACCTCCTTTTGATTTATAAAAATCGTTTGCACTTTTTACTTTCCCATCTACCATCTTTCCAAAAATATGTTTGACTTTCCCATTGAAGGCCTTTTCAGCATCAAAATCTCCTTTACCAGCAAAGAATTGATCTGAAATTTCAAACCTACCTTTTGATTTCAGATTTTCTACTCGCAATGGTGGAAAATTTTCATCGTTCAACTCAAGAACGGAATTCTCAACATGTTTCTCAACAAATGACTCTTCTGATTTTATGGAATCAGATTCATTGTCAGAACTACTCTCAGATTTTACAACCCTTCTTTGTTTGTTCAAATCAACTTTTCTTTTGTAAAACCGTTTCGAACTTTCACCAGTTTCGAAAGTCGAATTTTCAAACACTTTGAATTTCTTAGTTGATTGTTTCTTTCCATTAACATGTATTTCTTCCAAACTTGAGTTAAAAGAAACTCCCTGGTTTTTGTTGTTGAACTGTTTGCAATTCCAAGCAATGTGTCCAACTTTGTGACATTTAAAACAAGTTCTTCGTTCCACTCTTTTCTCAGATTCCTTCATCAAATTCCTTTTCTTTTCAGTAAGAAACTCCTGATTTGATTGTTTCCAGAAAGGTTTCTTCTGTTCTTCTTCAGAACTTCCTCCTGCAACAAATTTTGTTTTTGATTTATAATTTTTCTCATTTTTATAATTTTTCGGGGGAATAAAACCTAAACCTTTCTTTTTGAAATTACTGTTATGGTTTGGTTTCTTTCGATAACCCGAACCAGAACTGTAACCCTTTTTCTTGTACAATCTCTGTTGAACTCTTGAAGTGTATTTTTCAGGTTTTTCATGAAAATTTAAATCTTTTATTTTAGAAATATTAATTTCTGTTAATTTGAAAACCTGTTTGTTCATTTCAATTTTAACACTTCTTATTGGAAATTCCTCATCAGAATATAATTTGTCTGAATCATTCAAAGTATAAGCTACTTTGATTGGTCCGTCATTCAAATTAGATTTTGATAACAGGAATTGTTTATCCTAAACCCTTTTAACCGGTGCACTCGGACTCTTTTCTGATGAACTCGAACTTTCAGACTTAGACTCCGATTTTGACTTTTCATCCATATCCAACACCTGATCGACCACTTTCTTTAACAACTCAGACTCATGATCAGTGTCAGACGTTGTGAATGTGACATCAATGTTATCTGGTAACTCATCAATGGTTTCAGACTTTAACTTGATGTTGAGAGCCTTATTTAAACGTTCCTCATTTGGCTTTCTGGGAGAATAACCATTCCAAATCGGGGGCGGACACTTGTTATACTTGACACTTTGTTTCTTACCAGTATCCTCTTCATTCTCTTTATCTTGGAAAGCTTCAATACCTGCAATAGTAGGATAAACTCGATCAATCAAATAATCACATGTTGTATAACTCAACAACAAACGTTTGATTCTTTCACTCTCAATCTTTTCAAGTTCCAAATCCTGCTTTAGCTTTGCACAGTCTTCAATATACTCATTTATGACCTTCTGCTTTGTCATTAAAGTAGAACTCATCATTGTCATAGCAGCATAAACTTTTAAATTTGTCTTTTTCAGACCATCAACTGTTCTGTTCAGCACATCATATGACTCCTTTACATACTTCACATCAGACAACAAGTTCTTTTTCATCTCTTCCAGTTCAATAATCTTCATGTCTTTCTTCTCACAATTTTTGCAAGACTCCAAACATTTCAGACAGGGTTTAATGACTTCAACTATCTTTTCAACCTCGATAATCTTTTCAATTTCAACACTTTTTTCTACCTCGACAACTTTATCAACTTCGACGAGTTTCTTCAATCTCAACAATTTTCTCTACTACTTTCTCCACTTCAACAATTTTTTCTATCACCTTTTCAATCACTAATTCAACATTTTGTTCTTCAGCTTTCATCTTTGTCTTGTCATCAGCTATTCTTATTGCTTCCAACTCTCTCTTTAATTTGGTAATCTTCTTCTCATTCAGCATCTCAACTTTATCTGCAAAAAAACAAATTAAAACTGTCAGGATCCAGACCTTTTCTAGCTTTATTAAGATATTCTTCTTCATCATCGGTATCAATATCACTTCCTAAATCTGGAAAAATCGGTATTCTTTTCCGACTAGATTTGACTTCAACTTCTTCCAGAACTCTAGCAACAAGACCTGAACCAGGTGGAATGTATTTATCCCAGCTAAATCCCTCTGCAACCTTTTCATCGTCTTGATCAATTATACCATAACAAACACTTTTCTCTCTTTCTTCAATGGCACATGCATGTGTAGTTTGTGGTTGTTGAGCAATCTGATGGAAAATTGATTTTTGATAATAATTGTTCTTTCTAGACTGATCTTGTCTTCCATCTGCTTCTTTGTTTTTGTACTCACGCTTAAAATGCCCTTTTTCTCGACACATAAAACATGTAACCTTTGATTTGTCAAAACCTAACGGAGATTTAGCCATTTCACTAAATTCATCTCTTCCGGTGATTTGTTGAAACTTTTCTACCCTTCGAACATCACTGGCTAAACACCACTTGACGTCCATCAACTCAAGTTCTTCAGCATCTATCTGGTCATAATCTTCTTTGGTAAGCATCGGATTTCCAATTTTGCCAGCAATCAAACTTTCATATGATTCCAACATAGCAACGAGTGATGCCATGTGTTGCTTAGCTATTTCGGGAGACAGATTTTGACCATTTTGAATGTTCAAAGTAACATTGCACTGCAGATTTGTAGAATTCTGTCGTTGAGGACTTGGTGTTGTAAGATTTGGATCAAAGCTTGAATATGAAGACGAAGATCCACCACTCTGTGTTACAGTACTACCCTTTGTTCCAGACGAACTATCAGCACTGAAACCAGTTTGAATCTTTGGGCTGGGAGTAACTTCAAATTTGTTTCCTCTGTAGTATAAACTGACATCTTGTTGAGCATTTGGATTCTTCATGATTGCCGTTTTCTGGATATCCAACTCGTGCTCTTCAATTTTCTGAATAAACTGTGCCAGATTCATATTTTCAGATTTTCTCATGTGTTTTAGGATCAACAAATAAGTTCCCCATTTCTGCTGTGGTAATGCATCTGATAGTTTATCAACCCATTCATCATCGTCTTTCTTTATGTCCAATATTCCCATTTCCAAAACCAGATGACAATATCTATCAATGGTCATTTTTGTTGTTTCATGATCAAAAGCTACAAACATATCAAATGATTTCTTCAATAACGCCTTTTTGTTTTTTATTATATATGCGCTTCCTTTGAACTTTTGAATCAATGTCGTCCAAATTGACCTAGCAGTACCCTCATGTTGAAGCAAAACAAAGATATCTTCTTTAATCGCTTGTTGAAGAATACTGATCATCATTTTCTCACTTGTATATTTCAATTTATCATTCTCTGAAAAGTCACAAAAAGCTTTTTCAAGCCCACGTTCATTTTTTGGTTTCTCATAATCTTTCTCTAATGAACACCATGCGTCAAACTTATAAGCTTGCACCCAGTTCTAAAACCGATTTTGCCATCCTTTAAAATCTTCAATGTACATGAGCTTTGGTGGTTTCTGGTAAGTTCCTGTCTCATTCTCATTGTACAATGTTTCGGCAGCTGTAACTGGTGCAACTGGTGTAGCAAACGTATTGTAAAATTCCTCTTCCATGTTATGAAAAATTGTTTCACAAATTCACAAAATTCAAACAATATGTAAGTTCACACGAAATGACTCACTGAAACGAAATCAGTTTGGTGCGAAATAGCTATTACAAACGAAATCACAATTGGTGCGAAATAGTAATTTCACACGAAATACAACTTTGGTGCGAAATAACTTCTTTCAAGCGAAATCAAATTTTCACACGAAATATGGTTTGGTACGAAATAAGGTAATTTCGTGTGAAATAAGGTAATTTCAAACGAAATCACACTATGAAGCGAAATAAGGGCTAATTTTGTGCGAAATTATGTAATTTCGTGTGGAACTCACAAACGAAATTACACTTTAAAGCGAAATTATCTTTTTCGAGAGAAATTAGGTAATTTCGTGTGAAATCAAGTGTATCTTTCAAGCGAAATAGCAATTTCAAGCGAAATTAATTGCTTATTTCGTGCGAAATACTGCTGACATCATCATGACCGATCTGTTTTTCAAGCGAAATTACCAATTTTACCAGTTTTAGATCGAAATAAAGTCCAATTCTTTCAAGGATTCATTAAAACACTGTTTCGCATGACATGTGTGAAATTCAATCCATTTTAACCGTAAAAACTTGTTAAATTTTAAAAAGAAGGTGTAGAAGTCAGATTTTTGAAGAAAACAAGCTGATTTTGGTAAGAACTCTTCCTCCTGAGCTCTGATACCACTTGTAGGATCGTTTTGGGACCCAAACGAGTCTATCAGAAGAGTTCTAATCAATTCAAGAGGCGGAAACTAATGAATTGACTTGGAAAACAGCTTGATTCACTTCTAATTGTCTTGTATTATTGATATAACACGATTTCAGATCAGTAGACACGTCGGCAGCACTTCGGTACCGGAAACATGAATATTACAAATGATTTCGCATCTAGGGTATATATAGGAGATCTAATTTCGCATGAACCTGCCAAGCGAAATTAGATACAAACGAAATTTAATTTCATGCGAAATTACTATGTAATTTCGTACGAAATTACCCTAACAAACATTTCATGTGAAATTACCTAAAAACCCTATTTTCTCGAACTACGTGCTGTTGTCTAACAGTTCTAATATAAGACTCGATACAAGACGAAGTCGACAGACGTATGCACCAACAGACTCCCACTTGGATGTTGACGAGTCTTAAGTGTCGAATCTTCACAGTCTTCAGTCTTTATCAGTCTTTGGGCTCTTTCTTCATTCTTATCTCTTCTTTTCTCTTTCTTTTCAGCATCAACAACTGGCGTGATCTTCAGGATTTACACCTGGCTTTCCTATCTTTCATACTCCTCTTTTGCTAACAGACTCCCCCTTAAGAAATTCTTGGGATCGTAGTCTGGCTTTCACAAGTTCACAGGTTCAGGATCGGTTCCTGGCTCTATTCTGCATCTATTCAGGATTCGAAACCTGGCTAACCTGCACAGTCTCTACCCAAAAGTAAGTTTCACAATATTAAAATTTGACAAATTTAAACTTTTGTAGAAATCAATCTGAAAGATTTAGCGTTTAACACATATGATGATCACTTGTAGAATCAAATTCAAACCATCTTCTTGAAAAAAAATATGACATTTCCCAAATTATCTCAACGTATTATCATCATTTTTCATTTCGAACAATCTACTCCCAAACCTGTTCATCAAGTTTAGCACTTGGAATTTTGAAAATCAGCTTTTCAACATCAGTTGTCGAAAATCTTTTTTGAATTTTTCAAAATTTATGCTAAAACACTCCGAAAATCTTTTTGGATTTTTGAAATAAAGAAATTCAGTAAAGAAATATTTACAAACAATATTTTTGTGAGTTTGTGTAAGAGGATCATATCAGTTTATGAGACAAGTCACAAGTACCGTTGAGCTTAGTTACACATTAGGAATTAAACAGTTCACTTAGATAGTCGATATACTGATCCACTTAAATTCTCACACAAATTTCAACTGATTCAGGATACGAATTAGGTGTATTTTGAATTTAAACTCATTCATGTGTCCCACTTCTTGAATATACTCCCATATCCAGATCCCAATATTCAGTCTTACAGGTGAGTATACCACAGATGATATATGTAAGGGGTTAATTGCGAGGGCCGTGAGAGCTCAGGCTATTGCTTCCGCAAAATCAGAGAGATGATGGCTTCGACTTTAAGTGGGTCCCCTTTAGAGAATCTTTTTTACAACAGCATGATTAGCATTTTGCAATGTTTCATCATTTTTATGCTGAGGGGGGTGCTGTATTTCAAGCAAGCGTAAAGTATTATACGGGGACTAGGCCATTGCTTCCGCAAAATCAGAAGTCCCAGGATAATACCCCAGATATCACTGAGCATAAAGACATAGTATTTCAGAAAGAGGGGTCTTTCAAACGAGATTTCAGGGGTTACCTATATATCCAAGCAGTGTTCCCCACGAAACAAGCAAGTTTGAATTTAAGTTTATATCCCGAAAAAGTTTACTAAATGTGTAAAAACCTATCGGCATATCATCAATGAGACCGCTTAATGCTTTTTAATCATTCCATTTCTTTAGCATACCGTAACTGTCTACTGATGTACTATCATTTCCTCTTTTTCACAACAAAACTCATTTTGAATTTTATCATGTTTTTGTGCTTTTTCAAATTTTCTAATGTTTTCAAATTTTCTGAAAATTCTTACTCCCCCTAAAATTTAAAACCATTTAAAGGAAATTTGAAAACAAACTAGTGACAACTGATATCAAACTAGTGGCAATTCAAGAGGCGGAAACTAATGAATTGACTTGGAAAACTGCTTGATTCACTTCTAATTGTCTTGTATTATTGATATAACACGATTTCAGATCAGTAGACACGTCGGCAGCACTTCGGTACCGGAAACATGAATATTACAAATGATTTCGCATCTAGGGTATATATAGGAGATCTAATTTCGCATGAACCTGCCAAGCGAAATTAGATACAAACGATATTTAATTTCGTGCGAAATTACAATGTAATTTCATACGAAATTACCCTAACAAACATTTCATGCGAAATTACCTAAAAACCCTATTTTCTCGAACTACGTGCCCTGATCTAACAGTTCTAATATAAGACTCGATACAAGACGAAGTCGACAGACGTATGCACCAACAGCCATTAATTATTGAATTTGGTTAACGCCAAAAATCTTAAAAACCAAAAATTAAAACAATATTGGAATAAGCGGAACATAAAAGCAGAAGATGAAAGGACAAAAAAGCCCCTCCGCCCTTTTCTAAGCGGCGTGACAAGTGTTGGGCCAGGAAGCGTTCTCACCGTTCTCACACTTTTGAGCGTTTTCTCCCGATTCCGTATATATATATACATATATATATATATACATATATATATATATAAGATTCATTGGGGAACACTAAAAAACTGGGGAACAGCGGGAACCGACTCAAACGAACTCCGATTGGACTCATTCCAGCGGCGTTGGAACCGGCTCATCGAACCCTAACTAGGATCTCTTAACCCTAAACCCTAAATTCTAACTCCTAAACTCTAAACCTAAATCTAAAAAATAAGGCTAAAACCTAAGCTAAACCGTAAAATCTAAACTATAAACCCTAAAAGCTAAACCCTAAAGGCTAAACCTAAAGTTAAAACCTAAAGCTAAACGCTAAACCCTAAAGCTAAACCCTAAACCCTAAAGCTAAACCCTAAGACTAAACCGTAAAGCTAAACCCTAAAAGCCAAACCCTAATATATTTAGGGTTTAGGGGTTATGATTTAGGGTTAAGAGATCCTAGTTAGGGTTCGACGAGCCGGTTCCAACGCCGCTGGAATGAGTCCAATCGGAGTTTGTTTGAGTCGGTTCCCCACTTTTTTAGCGTTCCCCAATGAACTCACATTATATATATATAGGGGGAGGTTCATTTGAGAAGAATCTTCTTATAAGAAGAAAAAATGAATTAATCTAGACCCTATATATATATATATATATATAGGGCAATTATAGAGGAAAAAAACACCTATAAGTTCAAAAAACTTAAGAAATTCAATAAATGGAGCATATGGTGTAACGTGTTACAAACTTTTTTCAATGTAGCATCTTTGTCTGGAGAGAGAGAGAGAGTTGATACGTTACATCTCTTTCGCCCGTTTACGTAGATGTAACATCACATGTTATATTTTTTCAATAGCAAATTATTCAGGTTTTAGAAAGTGAAACATTTTCGAACTTAAATTTTACGAGTTCTCAATGTGTAGTGTATGTTAAAAAATGTTACATGTTTTATAGAAAAAAATTAGCGTAACAGACCAACCTCTTACATGTCAGTGTGTCAGTCAGAAAACTGAAAAAGCAAAGAGCTGTTACGTTTACTTTTGGTCAGTCTATTACATGGTCGGAAAAATTTCTTTATGTAACATAAATCTCAACCATAGATTTTTCTGATGGATTGAGTTTTCATAGTTTTCTTAACTCAATAAAGTTTTTAGATATCCTTTCCGTGCGTGTGTCTCTCTCTCTATATATAAAATATATACTACATACGTCCCATTAAAAGGATCCTATTTTTAATTTTCAAAGTCTTTATTTATAAACTTTGACCTTAAATAATTTTGTTTGTGTTAGATAATACTTGATGAAAGTTATATGATTTGAGTGTGTTTTACAAGTGTTTTTATCGGGTTAATTTTCATCAAGTTTTATATAACACAAAAAATATATAATTAAAGTCAAATTCTATAAATAAAGATTTTGAAAATTCAAAATAAGACACATTTAATGAGACTGAGGGAGTAGTAATTAATAATTATGGATCATATAGAAAGTAAGACGAAAATATCTTAATTATTATTAAATATAGACTTTAACCTGTTTATTGAGCATGTTCAGTGGACGCAAGGTCCCAAAGCCAACTCAATTATTAGCCACAACAAGCAGTCACTATCCACCAAACCAACTCCAATTAAAATGCCAGTGAATTCATTATAAGCGAAGACCAACACTAGTTGACTCAAAGAAAACAAAGATGTTCAATGGTCGACGAACAAGCACCACCACCATCTTATCACTATCAATCTTCATGCTCTTGATCATGATCATGATCAAAGACTGTCACGGATGGATGGCGGCCTGCAACGGCAGCACGGCCGCAGAGTGTCAAGTTGTGGAAGATGAAGAGCAAGAGTTTATGATGGATACAGAAGAACATAGGCGGATTCTGGCTGGAAATAATAAACATCTTGGTTATGACAGTTTACAAAAAGGTAGCCCGGCTTGTGGCAATAACTGTGGAGGTAGATATGATCCTGGTGGTCGAAAATGCAAACTATACAACAGATCATGCAGGTGATGAGATAACCAAGGGTGTTGGTTATTCATGTGTATTGGTATTATTGTCTTTTGGTGATGTTGTGATGGTTTTTAATATGTTTTACCGTTTGATATACTGTTTGAATAACTATTGATGATATATGAAATGTAAATCATTTGTGGTGATACTGATTTCTGTCTTGGATGGTTGTTGACAACTTGTATTTTATGCTGTAAGAGTTGTACTTTGTGACCAGAAGGGATGAAGAAGAAAAAGACTACAATCCAATGTCTGTAGTGGTTATATATATTAATTATATTGATTGTTAATCAATGTTTTTGATACAGGACATGTTACTGGCTCACACTAATATCCGTCTAGGCGGTGGCGGATCCACCCTTTTTTGTGGGTTCACATGAACCCACTCAGTTTGGAAAAAAATTGTAAGAACTTTGTATGATTTGGAAAAAATAGTGAGAATCTATCGAAACAAACCCACTAAAAGAAGTTTCTGGATCCGCCACTATCTAAGTTTGGTTTTTAAATTTGATGGAATTGGATTCTGAATTCTACTTCTTACAGGTTTGGTTTACAATTTCGTTTAAATTTAAATCGAGAATTAATGAGATGATGTGTTTAGTTCGAAAAGGATTGAATTTCCCTCTCACCACCACCACATTCCAATTTTATTAACAAGTTAATTTATTTATTGTCAACTTACACATTGTGACACATTTCAACTTCAGTGAGAGATTCCAGTTCCATCAGATTACATTTGCTTTCACAAATTTCAATTTCAAGTTCGTTTACATTCAAATTTCTTCACAAACAATCATGTAGATCATTTGCTTTCAAGGAATTAAAATATAACGAGAAACAAAAACACTTTCGAATCTGTAAAAATTATTGAATTAATTGCATATTCCAACTCTTACAAAACAACAATTCACAAACAACCAAAACTTTAAAAGATGTGTGATAAAGATCTGTATAGACAGGTTACAAACCAACTTGCAGAGAACTGTTTTTATCGTATTGACTTTAAGGACATATCAACCAAGTCATTCTAGACGTTTTCTAAGGAAATATCAGATTGCAAACAAGGCAAGGGTGAGTAAATTGTTGTTACAAAAGGAAATATCAACCAAAAGTCATTCTAGATCCCATAGGTGACCAAACAGGGATGCCTGTAAAACAAACAAGATACAAACTAGAATCTGCTAGAAAATTGCAAACAACTGTTTCGTTCCAATAAACATATGCGGCCCAAAGACTAAGCGAGTTTAAAAGATTAACACTTTCAATACTCCCTCCTAATATTTGAATCACATGAAGCATCTTTTCAAACTTCAATAACTTTGAACGAAATTTTTGGCATTCGACTCTTCTTCACTTGCAACTTCGAAGGGTCCTCCCCTTCATCACTTTCAACAATCCAACCATTTTCATTCTTTGTTCCACATTCAGTGGGTTCGTATCTAGTAACATAGTTGTAGGTCCCTCTCGAGGATGAGATAAAACCTTTTCCTTGTTATATCAAACACACTAGCGAGTGCGGAATCCAAGCTAGCATGCAACCGAGAATATATACGAGAACAAGCACAAACACAACACACAAGATTCACCGATTAACACCACATGTATTAATACGAATGAAGGGTCTGGTTACAAGCTCAATGTTTACAGATATGTTCTATAAACTCTCAAAGTGTGTGTGTGCTCTCAACAGAATGCTCTCTCTGTTTCTCTTGCCTGAACTGTCGAACTGAACACAACACATGGGTATATATACCCGACACAGCAGGTCTGGTCGAAGGATCAGACAGATTGATCGAAAGATCATCTGTCGACCAGAACACCATCGAAAGATCATCTGTCGACCACGAAGGATTTCTTATATCCTTCGATGATGATGATCTCGAAAGATAACCACGAAGGATAGACCACGAAGGATATCATCCTTCGTGGTCGACAGATGATCTTTCGATGGTGTTCTGGTCGACAGATGATCTTTCGATCAATCTGTCTGATCCTTCGACCAGACCTGCTGTGTCGGGTATATATACCCATGTGTTGTGTTCAGTTCGACAGTTCAGGCAAGAGAAACAGAGAGAGCATTCTGTTGAGAGCACACACACACTTTGAGAGTTTATAGAACATATCTGTAAACATTGAGCTTGTAACCAGACCCTTCATTCGTATTAATACATGTGGTGTTAATCGGTGAATCTTGTGTGTTGTGTTTGTGCTTGTTCTCGTATATATTCTCGGTTGCATGCTAGCTTGGATTCCGCACTCGCTAGTGTGTTTGATATAACAAGGAAAAGGTTTTATCTCATCCTCGAGAGGGACCTACAAGAAAATCTTCATCTGAGCTTCCACTATACCCAGAACTGTCTTCATCTCCAGAAGATGCAACACCATTGGTGGAAGATTCTCCACCACTGGCGTGCTTTAAATCCTTTACTACTTCAGCAAAACATGCTGTTCCACCATTTCCTCCTTCTCCAAGCTGAAGCGACCAATCGCAAACCTCATCTATTTGAACCACCAGCCCCCGGTTGGCATTTGATGACCCTGCTTGGCCTTGGTTGTTGACAGGTATCATCGTACGAACATTGTTCCTGTTCTGGTTCTGCTGGTTGCCTTGATTTCTGAAGGGGTTTTGGTTTCCATGCTGAGCTGGTCTTGTGCATTCCCTTTTGAAATGACCTCGTTCACCACAGTTAAAGCACGTTACAGCTTGCTTGTCGAACCCATACTTGGTATCTTTCTTGCTTTCCAAGTTGGTTCTCCCCGTCCTTTCCATGAACTCCTTTGCTCTTCGAATAGCACTAGCAAGAGCCCATTTGATATCCATCATTTCAAACTCTTCTTTATCCACTTGCTGATAATCTTCATTGGTTAGATTGACATTCCCAATCTGACCTGCGATCAATCCACTATAAGCACTAACCAAGGTATTCAACATCTCCATATGCTCCTTGGCTACTTCGACACTGACTTTGGACAAGTTGGAAGTGTCTAGTCTGACAGTGTTAGGATTGGAAGTGGCTTGAAAGTTTGAAGAGCTTCCATAAAACCCTTGCTGTTGCGGTTGTTGCTGCTGAGCTTTCGGTTGCACATTCGGTCTTGAAAACATCGTGTAGGCTGAAGGATCAAACTGATCTGTTGTTGAAGGTCCGGTGTTAGAAACGAAAGCTGTTTGAAGCTTCGCATGTTGAGAAGCTGGTCTTTCTCCACTGATACCTCCTGCAATCCCAAAGTACATTTCTGGATTTTGAGGAGTTTGTGTTCTTTTTGCTTTAAGCTTTTCTTCAACATCCTTGTTCTCCAGTTTTTGAATCAACTCATAAACGTTGATTGTGTCTAGAACACCATTTTCTTTGAGAATTTCAAGATAGCTGCTCCACTTTGCTGGTAAGCTATCAGCGAATCTCTTCACCATTTCTTGTGGAGTGGCAGTGACTCTAAAACCAAACATCTCGCTCAACAAGTGATGGAACCTTGTAGATAGCTCTGCCAGAGTCTCATTCTCCATACACGTGAAACCTTCAAACTCTTTCTTCAGTAATTCTTGCTTGATCTTTCTAGATTGAGCATTTCCTTCACATCGTAACGTAAGCATATCCCACAAGCTTTTAGTAGTCGTGCAGTAAACAAACTGGTGGTATATGTCTTTATGAAGAGCTTGTGTGAGAATCATGAATGCCTTCTTTTCTAACTCAAATTTCTTCTTATCATCATCAGACATAGTGCTGTAAGTTTCTGGATTAGATCCTGCAACTTCCAAATCACTGTCAAATGCGGTGAAGAAGCACATCCATAGATCTTGACCTTGCCCCTGAACATAAGTTCTCAGCCTTTCTTTCCACCATCCCCAATCATTGATATGATTTAGCTTTGGCGGTTTCGTGCTTGTACCAGTTTCACTGTCGTTCTGCATCATAGATTGAATGCTGTTGCTTTGATTTGTGACCAATGCCCATTGATTTGCAGTTATCATTGCTGCTTGAGGTGGGACAATAGCCTGCATCCATGCTTTGTTGAAATCTGACGCAGATTGTGTAGCTGATGATTGCGTAGCTGCTGATTGTGGAGTTAGAGTCCACGCGCTTGGATCCCACTGACCGTTTGTTCCCATTTTATGAAAATTAATATATTAAGTGAAAATTGATTTAAAAATGAAAACAAGTTTTCTATTTAAAAATTTAATTTTCACAAACTATGTTAATTTCAAATGATAGAAACCAGCCGAAAGATCCTTGATCGAAAGACCTGAAAAGCACAAACTGTTAGACTTAAACACACAAGGATCGAAAGATCAACACCTGTTCGAAAGATCAACAGGGTTCGAAAGATCACTGTTGAGTTTCGAACAATGTTTTTCCAAAGATTCTCCAACGAAGGATCCTTATCTTTCGAAATGTACTGTAGACCGAAAGATGAACACGAAAGATGATTTCGAAAGACTTCCCAATCGAAGGATCCTAGTCTTTCGAAATTGAGCAGAAGACCGAAAGATGTATGTTTCGAATATTCCTTGGAACGAAAGAAAAGTCTCACACTTCGAAGGATGCTCGAATGATGACTATCTGTCGAACCTCCTTTGGTCGAAAGATGAACTTTCGACTTCGAAGGATATCTTTCGAACTTACTGACACGGTTGACAAATGTGACAGGTAGGTGAAAAGTTGACGGGTTGGTGAGTACTTTCGGCAGAAAGTATGTTCAGACCATATCTTCTGAACATGCAGGTTTCACCAAACAGGTAAGGTCCGAATATTTTAATCAAAATACTCTTCCCAACACACAAACACTTTGTAATTTAAAATTTTTAAGATCAAAAGTGTAGTTTATCAAGAACACTATGAATATCGGTTTGAAGATAAGAAGAACAAATCCAGAAATATGAATATTTCTGCAAACCGACAACAAACCGAAACCCGATTTTAACAAGTTTTTCAGAAAAAGGAACCTTTTAAACCCGAAAAACAGTCCAAAAACTCTCGGTTTTAACAAGGAGAAGAGCCAAAGCTCTGATACCACTTGTAGGTCCCTCTCGAGGATGAGATAAAACCTTTTCCTTGTTATATCAAACACACTAGCGAGTGCGGAATCCAAGCTAGCATGCAACCGAGAATATATACGAGAACAAGCACAAACACAACACACAAGATTCACCGATTAACACCACATGTATTAATACGAATGAAGGGTCTGGTTACAAGCTCAATGTTTACAGATATGTTCTATAAACTCTCAAAGTGTGTGTGTGCTCTCAACAGAATGCTCTCTCTGTTTCTCTTGCCTGAACTGTCGAACTGAACACAACACATGGGTATATATACCCGACACAGCAGGTCTGGTCGAAGGATCAGACAGATTGATCGAAAGATCATCTGTCGACCAGAACACCATCGAAAGATCATCTGTCGACCACGAAGGATGATATCCTTCGTGGTCTATCCTTCGTGGTTATCTTTCGAGATCATCATCATAAAGGATATAAGAAATCCTTCGATGACCATCCTTCGACTCAAACATCTAACAACCAATGTGCTAACTGTTTGGCCAAGTCAAACCAGGAGGATGGTTGACTTGGTCAAACTTACATCGAACGCACATTGTAACAAACTAAGACGTAACCCAGACTAACATAAGACATCGTTTTGTATCATTACGAAGTACAGACAAAGTACAGACACAAGTGCACCAACAAACTCCCCCTTGGCTGTAGCTTTGTCTCGATCTTCGTGTCTTCAAGGCCGAGTCGAACCGAGCCGAGTTGCGTCCACACAAAGTGCATCAACAAAAGTCTCGTAGTACTTGTCCACATCCTAGAGGAAAATCACGAATAGCACTTACATTTCTTTTCTTGTATGGTAATGGATTGATCTTTGGTTGATATTTTTACTTTGAGGTGAGTAGTATTCTTCTTCAATATCACCCAAGTCTCCTTCATCGTAATATCCTCGTTTCGTAATAGTTTTGCAGCACCATTCTAACATGTCAAGGTATTTGACATATACCAACTTGATTTCACTCCCTTTGTTGATAGTTAGGCCTATGGAGATTACAACTACTCTCCAAATTTCACGTTTTATCACTTTCTTGAAACCACCCTTCTCTTGGACAAGTAGATAAAATTCGAATAGGTCATTTTCTTCATTGGTTTTGATCTTTGGCCGGAAGTCCTTCACATCCAACTTTTGAGTTTTGAAAGTCCTCAACAAACCATAAAACAACAAAGAAGTCGGCACTGAGTGCAATCTTGTATTCTATAACCAATTTTTGCACTTGTAGAATGTTTCGAAAGCCACACAATTTTCTAGATTTGCGTTTATGTATGACTTACCCCTTTTCTTGTCATCAAAGTACTCACATATTCAGTGGCGAAGCTTGATGTAACATCCATTTTTTTTTCAAGCGGAATACTGGTCCCATTTGTTTTTTTTTTATTTTTTTTATTTTCACATGACCGTGTTTACATCCAAATGACTTGGCTTGCTTAACTACAAGGTGCATTCATAAGCCTTTTCAAATTTAGTATATAAGACTCTAATGGTACTGGATAAAGGTCTAGAACATTTCTCAAAAGACCCATCATATTCAAAATTGGTGTTCGATCCTTGACATCGCGTTTCTTGATCACATACCCGCGAGCTCTTGTTCTATACCTGAAAATACATGCACATACTGGTTAGAAAAAGGCTAATAAGTGAGTGTATATGAACTGAATCACACCTCGATCACTAATGTAAAACATGAGAAAAAGAGACAATGGCATATGCTGGCTTTAGCATTTCTAGCGTATCGTCCTAGCGTAGGAAATAATGATCGGTATATAATCTTGTAAGCTGGCACATAGTACACTGGTGGGTGTACCATACACCCTTGCAGGTCATTTGGTGACTTTCCATCCTTTTCACTTACGTGTGTCTTTATGGGTGGAATCCATACAATAGTACTTAGCATTTTTCACCCGAAATGCTTCATATTTGAAGTTATAAATCCTCATTAATAACCATTAATTATGTTAAATAAAAGCATACTTTAATCTATTTAAGAATTTTAGTTTCTACCAACGGGTCATATGCCTTATAAATCCTATTATCGTGTGTATTGCCACAAATCATATGACTACTTTATTCAACACTCGTGGATAACAAGACACATGATTCCCACCTCATTAATACTGACGGGTCACGGTTCTTATGATTACGACGTTTTAATGCATATACCTTAGACAATTTCCACCCATTAACTGGTTCATGATAACCATTTATCAACAGGTAATCTCAAAGGACCTGTAATTTCAATACATGTGTATATATAACAAAAGAATTATTCATTTATGAGTCTCGTACACTCACCTTTGCCCGTGGGGTTACTCGATTTTTGAATTTCCATACTTGAATGTTGACTTCCTAAATTCAAAGGAGTCACCTTAATCATAATAAGCCCATGGCATAACATATCTTTTTATTCACATATGGGTCAATCAGGTATCCACCATGATTTACACTTCAATGACATGATTATTTAGAATGATGGTTTCTCCTTTATTCCAAGTTATACAATCTAACATTATTACATCCCATTACAAACATCAATAGCCTGATGACCAGATAAAAACTATTTTACCATATCTTAACTTCAAGATTTTAGTTAATTCTTTTGTTCATAACTTAATTACAAACAAAATTAAGAGTTTATCATACTCTTTTAATAGTCTAAACAACCAGTTAACCAGAACCCCCAATTTGAGCCATCTAGGTCAATTTCTCAAATTTTCTTCATATCCAAATCTGATATCAAGTTATATGAAAGAGTTTATTCATAGCCAACAATGTATAAATATTAAATATAGTATAATCAACTCAATAGCATCGTTATTTATTCATGCAATACAAATTCAGCGTCAAACCCACTTGACTACCATATTTCTTTGAACATGCATCAATAAATAACCTTGATTATGGAGCTTTAAAAGTGTTTTATCTCTACAAACTAATCAAACGAGTTGATTCCACATGAATCGTACACAATCAGAAGATACTAATCATATCCCTCATTTATTCACGAAACCCCTAAAACACATTTAGGGTTCTAAACTTAAAATTAACTTACCAGGGATATTTCTTTAGAGATGATAATTGAATCACCTCCTTGACTTCATAGCTCTAAATCCTCGAGAATGTTTGGCTCCAATCTAGTTTTTTTTCTATGTCCAATTGTTGTTTTTCTCTGATGCTGCTTCTCCTGGAGTTTTAATATTTTTTTGAGACAAAGTAAAGATATGTGGCCTACCATCAAGAAGTCCAGGTTATATATTAACTCCTCTCATTTTACAACCTTAGTCCTTGTGGTTTCAATATAAGAAACCTAGTTTGTCTCAACCTTTAAAGAAATCCATTAACACCCCTAGTCTCAACTTAACTCCCATGTAACATAATAACTTTTTTTTTTGGAAGGTGACTTTCTATGTACTGACCAGTGGTCACCGGGTTCATGTCGAAGACAATCCCCCGTCAGCCCCGCATCTGAGGACGCGATGTTCGATTGGGCCCCGGCCCCCGCGTGAGCTGACTTCCGCCCGGAAACCATACTGCCCCCACACGAGAGACTCGCTGGGGTAACAGCTGGGTAAAACCGGGTTGCCCTCAGGACCGCACCATGCCTCGGTAGGATACGATCCATCATTGGAACGTCCCCCCCCCTAAGACCACGAGTGGGAGTCGAACCGGTGACCTCCAAGGAGGGCCGGCCGACTTAACCCAAGTGGGAATACCCACTGGGCCACGAGGGGAGGATATGCAACATAATAACTGAATACCGAACTTTAATAAGGACATATATATAATTCCACATGTCATTATTATTATTACTATTTCTTATAAAATACTAATTTTTGGGATGTTATATATATAATTCCACATGTCATTATTATTATTACTATTTCTTATAAAATACTAATTTTTGGGATGTTACACTTGACCCGAATGACGGGGTCGAAAACGTATATACCCAAAAATTTCTATAGAACCGGGGGTCGAAAACGTATATACTCAAAAAGTTCTATACGAACTTGATTAAAGTTCAATCCATTGGGAGTGAGATTGTTAATCTGAGCTGAGAAATAGGAACTTCACTTCAATGCTTTCTTCATTAACGCTTTTGTTGAGTTCCTTAAATGAGTCATCGAAGGTGTGTTTTGTCTTTTAAAATATTCATCATCAACTTTCTTTCTAGAATCCAAAGCCTCTTGATGAACATTATGTCACACCCCCAAAATACCACATGCGATAACCCCCGTTGGGCGAGTGACGTATCAGGATCCAAGCCACCAATCGCATTGAACTACGCATAATATTTAAATAAAACATTCCATTCATTTCAAAATATAAGTTCAATTCATAAGTTAAACCAAAATAGATGTTTAGCGGAAGCATAATGTAAACTGTAAATCAAATGTTTCAAAACATGTGTTCATAATCAACGAAGCAAGTATCCAAGAGTCTCGACCCATGACCACTCCAGCACTCCCAGATAGCAAGTCCATATCACGAATCTAACAACCTGCAAGCATGCAGACAAGTGTGTCAGACGACGCTGGTGAGTTCAAAGTTTTGTTAACGCGTTTAGTTACCAGTTGTGAGTATAAAACAGTTCAACGATTTGATTTGATGTTGTTATTAACTCGATTACCGCAGATGGCTACAAGATTTATTTGCCCAACCCCAATGTCTCTATCAAAACATTGGTCATGCTTTAAGGAAATTAGTTCACGCCCATCCTCCCCGGTACGGTGTGAGGGTGCCAAACCTAATAGCGCTATCAACTAATAACCTCGTTGCCTCCCCGGCAACTATCGGTAGATGTAAGGGGTCTTATATGATAGAAATGAGTGTAATAACAAACATCCCAATAACCCAGCATTCCTCCCCGGAACATTTACCAGATGTCCCTCCCCGGGACGCATGCTTGGATAAAGAGCAGTGAACTCACCTTGGATTGCTCGGTTTGATTAATTACTTGTTCACACTTAAACAGTCACAGCCTATGATATTCACATACGCATAATCAGTTTCACATTCTCAATGTTCACGTATAAGTTGTAGTCACGATGTGCATTCAAACATCAGTTTCCGAGTAACACATAGTAGTTATATAACTCAATCAAGTTCACAGATCATATGTATGATTCATATGCAAATACATGTTTCCTAAATCATGATTAACATCATTAACAAGCAGGTAACAATCATTCAAGTTTCTTTGTACATGATCACTACAGTCTGTTGTGAACCAAACACTTAAGTGACGAAACTTCAAACGACGAAACATCTTAATGTTTCGTCGACTTGGTGAGTGGCGAAACCCCACTGAGTTTCGTCGACATGATGGGTGGCAAAACCCCACTGAGTTTCGTCGACATGATGGGTGGCGAAACCCCACTGAGTTTCGTCGACTGTTTGTTATGTGGAAAGGGACCTTCGTCGTCCTTCTAAAAGTTACGATATTCCTTAATAACAAACACCCATGATTACAGCAAACAATTTTATCAATTCCCAAATCGGGTCAAACATCATGTTTCTAACAGTTACGGTTCACGCTCGACATTTTACATCATTAAGTTAATGCACATAATTCGACCATCAATATTCTTTAACCCTAAATATGTCACTGCAGACCATAATCAATCAGATCATTCATAGACAACATAATGTACACACTGCAAACAGAATCATTAGATCCATGGAGTGAATCATGTATGAATACAAGACACCGAATTCCCTTTAAGCAGGATCTAATCTATTTGATTAACACAAGTATCCTACCCTAATTAATCACAACATACACAAGCATAACCGATCATCACATAGATTGACTATTATCAAAATCATAATTGTTAAACACTAACCGAGATAGAAGGAACGATAAGTTGATCGATAAAGGACTTCGAAAACTCAAGGTTGCCGTCGCACAGAAGAGGGGATGCGTTTTAGGGTTTTCAATCGGTCAGTTGTGTGACTAATACAACAGTTATATATTCACATAAGTGTACTGGGCCCTTACTGGGCTTCGAAGTAATCTGGGCCGGTGAAACTCCTATGTTTCGTCGTGGTGAGTATGACGAAACCCCTAGGTTTCGTCCTAGGTTTCGTCGAGTGGGTGTTATGGCGAAGGTTCCATGTTTCGTGGTCATATAGATAATAATGCATTTGTTAAGTTTAATAAATCTTAAATAGTTAAAGGGTTCCATTAATTAGCCAACAATATAACAATCCATAATCAAATAACAAAGGGGCACATACTACAACGCAATAAATCATGAAAACACAGTCGTGAAACAAGTAAGGTGTCAAGGAAAGGTCTTGGAAGCTTGGGTTGTCACATCATGTCACACCCCAAAAACGTCGCAGCGGAATATAAAACGTAGTGGTGACGGAAGCTAGTGCCCATCTCTATCTTGATGTTTGATGCATTTTAGTGTTGGACATTATTACTTAATTAAAACATTGATTTTAAACTTATCGTCCCAAACCACAACATAACCGTGACAAAATAAAATAGTCTTTTGATCCTCACGGAATGAGGTATCCTAGCTTGCTTCTCCGAGCAATAATCCCTGTTTTGCTCTTGGATAATCAACCCATCCTCGCATCTATGTCAAAGCTCCCCAGCTCCACTGGAACTAAACCAATACTAGAACTACGATCACCTAACTAAATACTACAACTGCAAGCGACCTCAATAATTTCCATCAACTTACCAATTGCTAGTTCTATCGGGCATTTTATACTCAGCTTACTTGTAGGTGAACACAAAAATGGTTCAGATTTTTTTTTTGAACAAAACTCAAGTCAGCTTTGGTATTAAAAGTATGAACATAGATTGGTTTTTGATTCGAAACATACTGGTAGCAACAGCAAGACCGTCTCGTGCCTTTCCAATGTTTAGCTTGAACGCTCTACCCCTGGCATCCTGACCCTTCATTTTCAGACAATCTCTCTCGAAATGTCCTTGCTCACCCCACTCGTAGCATCCCTTGAGCGTAACTCCATCCGATGTATTCTTAGCATAGCACTCGCGAGTCATTTGTCCAGTCCGACCACATCTGGCGCACTTTCTCCACTCATCCTCGTGAGTCTTCCTCTCAAGACCACTCCTGCCATCCTTGGCATTATCCTTTCCCGACTCTCTAGGGTTAGTTACACACGTTTCTCATCAATATCCAAAATAGTTCAATCATTAAATGCTAGTGAATCATACATTGCACATGTATAATATCCACGTATTAATGAGAACAATTTTTATACCAAAAGGAACCCATTCGATATTTATATCAGAAATTTTCAAAGCTTGCTTTTAGTACGAAGACTAATCAAAATTTGGCATGTCTACATCAACACCCTCAACAAGCCTATATGAAATTTCCTCCTAAATATCTGAAAATTTGCCATGCAAGCCATAAATAGGGTTCATCAAATGAGACATACAAAATAAACAACAGAAACAACCAATAACTAACGCTTCAATCCTTGGAAGTCCAACAACTTCCTAACAAGCTCCTCTAGCTCATTCACACAAGTCCATCTGTCCTTCTAAGTCCTTCATCGTCTCCATGCCTCCGCGTAACGTGGCGAACTGACGATCACAGTAAGAGCGATTGACCCAAACTCCTTTCTGCCTCTTCAAAGCGGACGCTGTCTCAGCTTTCGAAGTCAATGCGATCTCTCTAACGGGTCGAGTTCTCTTCCTACGACAAGTGTAGACTAAAAAGAGGTGTAGCAAAACACGTGACTCGGGTATCAGAACAAACGATTCTGTAACGATGGACGAAAGAATCTCAAGTGTAGGCTTGACAATATCGGTGAGCAAGACTACTGATGGTTCTATAGGCCGAGACGTGACACATCGTAACCGTACAAAGTAAGTGTGTGATCAATATAAATAGTAACACATAAGGCTCAAATAAACAGAAAATCACGTATGCACATAAACACATAAGGGTTTTCATACATGATAAAATTTCCACATTTATTTCAAGATCTTGGCTTCGAGAATTTTGGACTTTAAATCTCAAAATTCTTCGGTTGAAGTCTAGTGTTTTCCCCCGAAAACATCTAGTTCGTTAACAACCAATGGCTCTGATACCAACTTCTGTCACACCCCAAAAACGTCGCAGCGGAATATAAAACGTAGTGGTGACGGAAGCTGGTGCCCATCTCTATCTTGATGTTTAATGCATTTTAGTGTTGGACATTATTACTTAATTAAAACATTGATTTTAAACTTATCGTCCCAAACCACAACATAACCGTGACAAAATAAAATAGTCTTTTGATCCTCACGGATCTTATTACATTTAGTCCCAGAAAGTTTAAAATTCAGTTCAACATTTTAAGTGACAAAACATGCATCAGCAAACACAAGATACGCCATAATTCCCGAAGCCGTACTCAAGTACCTGTAGAACACGTTAAAAATCAAGTGTCAACACAAAGGAAGGTGAGTTCACTTATTCGTTTACTAACAAATTTTATTCCAAGGAAAACTTTCTGATTAGGTGTTTATTTGAAAACATCCATGTAATTTTAGAAAGTCCATTTTACTCCTTTGATAAAATCCATGGGCCTTCCATCGGGTCATTACTCCGACAATAGTAATACTGCCCAGGTTTTGTATATTAAATTATAGCGTCTATTTTCAGACTCGTATGTTAGCTAGACGATAGGAACTATATATTAACCATGCAGGGATAACCAAAAGCGTCTATTTAAACAGAATTTAAATTTGTCGTTTGACATTGACTCGGGACGACCGGTCACGACGGGGTTGTCAACCCGATAGATCTACCAACAATTCACCGCGTGCAATAATTAAATGATTAAATGACATCATGGGCGCAAGGTTCTTCCTCGAAGAACGATATGATGTCTGCCTCACGTACAATATATATATATATCCTACTAATATGACAATTTAATACACGGTGGGTACGAATCCCCTGAATCTCCATCATTCGAGACCCAGGCCGGCATCCGTACCCCCAACTGTACGATCCTGTGTCACTTAAGAAAAACCGTACATCCAATATTTATTCATCAAAAACGTTTACTGTGAAACTTATAACTCATCAAATCTCATATATCTTCAGCGAAAATATACATATTTTATAGTAAAAGGTATGTTTTATTTCGAAAACATTATTAAACTCTTTTAACAACGTGTTCCTCCCCCAAAATATATACAAAACAGTAAAAAGAGGGGTTTAGTAACACTCACCTTTGGGTGCGTATTTTAATACCGCTGTAACACCCCGTGTTTTCGGAAGTCAAAGTCAGAGTCAAGGTCAAAGTCAACGACCGATTTCGCGCAACTCGACTTGTAGAGAATTTCTTTTATGTGTTTAATTTAGTTGTATTATGTGCCTATGTGTTTATGTGCCTATGTGATCCTGTGCCTTACGTAATTATGTGCTTCCGTGTTTATGCAAATCTGTGGTTATGTGTATGCGTAGTTACATGACTGTGTTCCTGAGCTTTAGTAAGAAGTAGACGTGTGAGGTGAGATTCGAATACAAATGTGTTGAGTCGTGTGACGATGTCTGTTGCAGACAATGTCATCTGGATCCCGTCATCCCTTACTTTCTCGTCAAGAAAAAAGAGACAAACGCCTTGCTTCCATCATCACTAAAAGTGTAGCAAAGGCCGTGAGTGATGTTTACGAGAATGCCAGCAAATCATCTGAGGAATCGAGGACCGAAGCTCCTAAAGCTACCACCAAGGCTTTCAATTTCAAGCAATTCAAGTCGTGTGGGCCAAAAGAATTCACTGGCGAGGGAGGTCCTACTGCACTATTCCAATGGTTTGATTCCATTGAGGTCACTCTACGGCAGAGTGGTTGCCCCGATGACCTCCGAACTCTGAATGCTACCGGCGTTTTCCAGTCCCGTGCACTAGACTGGTGGACGGCTGAGAGGAACAAGCGAGGGAACGTTGCAGCCTACGGTCTGTCGTGGGACGAGGTCAAGGAAGTCATGCTGGAAGAATTCTGCCCTCCTCATGAACGTCAGAAGCTAGAGGATGAATTTTGGCACATACAACAAAAGGATGGTGAAAATGCTGCACTCACTGCTCGCTTCAAACAGCTTAGCATCATTTGTCCCGATCAGGTCAAGACTCCAGACATGGCAATCAAGAAGTATATCCGAGCCCTGCCTGACTGTGTTGCTGATTTCGTGCAAGCGGCTAAGACTACGACGATCGAAGAGACTTATCTACTGGCCGTTGAAATCAATGACAAACGGGTCAAGGCCGGTGTCTGGGATAAAACTTCAAAGCACCTGCATCAAGCTACCACCACCGCACCAACTGCTGAAACCACCACCTCATCAAGCAACAAGAGGAAGAACAAGAGAAAGAACAGCTCCAGCAACAAGAACTGTGCGATCACTGCTGCACCGATTCAAACTGTACCAGCCCAGCAACGTCAAGTAGCGGCGCCTGTGGCTAATGCACCGCCTGCAAAGCGTGCATACACTGGGCCACACCCACTCTGCCCTACTTGTACCTACCACCACCCGACTGCCATTGCTTGCCGTTTTTGTGCTCATTGCAATATGTACGGCCATTTCACTACCAGCTGCCATGTTCGACAAGCTCCTGCTCATCAAGCTCTACTCACCGCCCCTCAGGGTCAACAAGCTCCTCCGGCACCCGCGGTCAAAGCCAGAGCCTGCTTCGCATGTGGCGATCCTAACCATTTCGCCAACATGTGCCCGAACAGGGTTGTGAAACAAGAGCCCCAGCAGCAGCAGCAGTACCAGCAACAAGAGCAGCAACAGCAACAACAGGCCGCACGCGCCAGAACTTTCAACATCAACGTGCAATAAGCCCAAGCCGATAACAACGTGGTCAATGGTACGTTCCTTGTGAATGGTATTTATGCTTCATGTTTGTTTGATACTGGAGCCGATAATTGCTTTGTGTCGCTCGAATTCGAGAAACTCCTTAGTCGTAAACGCTCTTGTCTCTCCTCGACATTCGATGTTTAAGTCGCTACCGGAAGAACTGTCGCCGTTAATTCTGTACTTCGTGATTGTACTCTTGAGCTCAACAATCACATCTTCCCAATCGACCTCGTTCCGATGCAACTCGGAAGTTTTGACGTCATAGAAGGCATGAACTTTCTTCGTGAAAACCATGCTGAAGTTGTGTGCTTCGACAAGATGATTCGAATCTTGCTGGCGAATGGTGATTTATTGTGTGTTTACGGTGATACTACTTCGAAAGGTCTCAAGCTCATGTCATGTGTTCAAGCTAGCAAGTATCTCCGCAAGGAATACAGGGCTTTCTTGGCTAACATTGTAGTAGCGGAGAAGGAAAAGAAAGAGAAGAAGGAAGTAGAAGACGTTCCAGTGGTTCGAGAATTTCCTAATGTTTTTCCAGAAGATCTTCTCGGACTACCGCCAAGTCGTGATATCGACTTTCGTATCGACCTCATTCCTGGAGCCAACCCTATTGCCAAAGCTCCTTACCGACTCGTGCCATCCGAAATGCGCGAACTCTCAAACCAACTTCAGGAATTACTTGAGAAAGGCTTCATTTGCCCGAGCACCTCTCCTTGGGGCGCGCTGGTCCTTTTCGTCAAAAAGAAGGATGGGTCGTTCAGGATGTACATCGACTATCAGGAATTGAATAAGTTAACTATCAAGAACCGCTATCCTCTACCCCGCATCGACGATTTGTTTGATCAACTACAAGGTGCTACATGTTTCTCGAAGATCGATCTACGTTCAGGCTATCACCAACTACGCATTCAGGAGGAGGATATACCCAAAACCGCGTTTCGCACTCGTTACGACCACTACGAATTCGTTGTTATGCCCTTTGGTTTAACCAACGCACCTGCGGTTTTCATGGATCTGATGAAATGCGTGTGTAAACCATATCTCGACCGTTTCGTCATCGTATTCATCGACGATGTCTTGATCTATTCCAAATCGAAAACCGAACACGCGCAACATCTACGTTTGGTTCTCGAGCTACTCCATGGGAACCAACTCTATGCCAAATTCTCCAAGTGTGAATTCTGGTTGGAGGACGTTCAGTTTCTGGGTCACATTGTCAATAGTCAAGGTATTCACGTCGACCCTGCGAAGATCGAAGCTGTTAAGGGTTGGATTACGCCTAAGAACCCGTCTGAAGTTCGTTCTTTTCTCGGACTAGTGGGCTATTATCGACGATTTATCGAAGGATTCTCAAAGATCGCTGTACCACTTACCGCTCTCACGCATAAAGACAAGTCTTTTGTTTGGGGAACTGAAAAAGAGTCTGCCTTTCGAACCCTCAAGCATAAGCTTTGTAATGCTCCTGTTCTCACATTGCCCGACGGAAACGACGATTTCATTGTCTTTTGTGATACTTCGAACCTTGGTCTTGGTTGTGTCCTTATGCAACGGGACAAGGTTATAGCGTACGCATCTCGTCAGCTCAAAATCCACGAGAAGAACTATACAACCCATGACCTCGAGCTAGGCGCAATTGTTTTTGCGTTAAAGATTTGACGACACTACCTGTATGGTACCAAGTGTACGATCTTCACCGATCATAGTAGCCTACAACATATCTTTAATCAGAAGGAACTCAATATGCGTCAACACCGATGGGTAGAACTTCTCAACGATTACGACTGTGAGATTCGTTATCACCCAGGCAAAACAAATGTTGTTGCCGATGCACTCAGCAGACGGAGCTATCTGCTTAGCACTCGTAATGTTCAAGCCCAATACGATCTCGAATCCCTCATCCGCGAAGCTCAGCATGCGTGTTTCAACGAACGCATTCTGAAGAAGGAAAGAATCAACCCGATAGATCTACCAACAATTCACCGCGTGCAATAATTAAATGATTAAATGACATCATGGGCGCAAGGTTCTTCCTCGAAGAACGATATGATGTCTGCCTCACGTACAATATATATATATATCCTACTAATATGACAATTTAATACACGGTGGGTACGAATCCCCTGAATCTCCATCATTCGAGACCCAGGCCGGCATCCGTACCCCCAACTGTACGATCCTGTGTCACTTAAGAAAAACCGTACATCCAATATTTATTCATCAAAAACGTTTTACTGTGAAACGTATAACTCATCAAATCTCATATATCTTCAGCGAAAATATACATATTTTATAGTAAAAGGTATGTTTTATTTCGAAAACATTATTAAACTTTTTTAACAACGTGTTCCTCCCCCAAAATATATACAAAACAGTAAAAAGAGGGGTTTAGTAACACTCACCTTTGGGTGCGTATTTTAATACCGCTGTAACACCCCGTGTTTTCGGAAGTCAAAGTCAGAGTCAAGGTCAAAGTCAACGACCGATTTCGCGCAACTCGACTTGTAGAGAATTTCTTTTATGTGTTTAATTTAGTTGTATTATGTGCCTATGTGTTTATGTGCCTATGTGATCCTGTGCCTTACGTAATTATGTTCTTCCGTGTTTATGCAAATCTGTGGTTATGTGTATGCGTAGTTACATGACTGTGTTCCTGAGCTTTAGTAAGAAGTAGACGTGTGAGGTGAGATTCGAATACAAATGTGTTGAGTCGTGTGACGATGTCTGTTGCAGACAATGTCATCTGGATCCCGTCATCCCTTACTTTCTCGTCAAGAAAAGAGAGACAAACGCCTTGCTGCCATCATCACTAAAAGTGTAGCAAAGGCCGTGAGTGATGTTTACGAGAATGCCAGCAAATCATCTGAGGAATCGAGGACCGAAGCTCCTAAAGCTACCACCAAGGCTTTCAATTTCAAGCAATTCAAGTCGTGTGGGCCAAAAGAATTCACTGGCGAGGGAGGTCCTACTGCACTATTCCAATGGTTTGATTCCATTGAGGTCACTCTACGGCAGAGTGGTTGCCCCGATGACCTCCGAACTCTGAATGCTACCGGCGTTTTCCAGTCCCGTGCACTAGACTGGTGGACGGCTGAGAGGAACAAGCGAGGGAACGTTGCAGCCTACGGTCTGTCGTGGGACGAGGTCAAGGAAGTCATGCTGGAAGAATTATGCCCTCCTCATGAACATCAGAAGCTAGAGGATGAATTTTGGCACATACAACAAAAGGATGGTGAAAATGCTGCACTCACTGCTCGCTTCAAACAGCTTAGCATCATTTGTCCCGATCAGGTCAAGACTCCAGACATGGCAATCAAGAAGTATATCCGAGCCCTGCCTGACTGTGTTGCTGATTTCGTGCAAGCGGCTAAGACTACGACGATCGAAGAGACTTATCTACTGGCCGTTGAAATCAATGACAAACGGGTCAAGGCCGGTGTCTGGGATAAAACTTCAAAGCACCTGCATCAAGCTACCACCACCGCACCAACTGCTGAAACCACCACCTCATCAAGCAACAAGAGGAAGAACAAGAGAAAGAACAGCTCCAGCAACAAGAACTGTGCGATCACTGCTGCACCGATTCAAACTGTACCAGCCCAGCAACGTCAAGTAGCGGCGCCTGTGGCTAATGCACCGCCTGCAAAGCGTGCATACACTGGGCCACACCCACTCTGCCCTACTTGTACCTACCACCACCCGACTGCCATTGCTTGCCGTTTTTGTGCTCATTGCAATATGTACGGCCATTTCACTACCAGCTGCCATGTTCGACAAGCTCCTGCTCATCAAGCTCTACTCACCGCCCCTCAGGGTCAACAAGCTCCTCCGGCACCCGCGGTCAAAGCCAGAGCCTGCTTCGCATGTGGCGATCCTAACCATTTCGCCAACATGTGCCCGAACAGGGTTGTGAAACAAGAGCCCCAGCAGCAGCAGCAGTACCAGCAACAACAGCAGCAACAGCAGCAACAGCAACAACAGGCCGCACGCGCCAGAACTTTCAACATCAACGTGCAATAAGCCCAAGCCGATAACAACGTGGTCAATGGTACGTTCCTTGTGAATGGTATTTATGCTTCATGTTTGTTTGATACTGGAGCCGATAATTGCTTTGTGTCGCTCGAATTCAAGAAACTCCTTAGTCGTAAACGCTCTTGTCTCTCCTCGACATTCGATGTTTAAGTCGCTACCGGAAGAACTGTCGCCGTTAATTCTGTACTTCGTGATTGTACTCTTGAGCTCAACAATCACATCTTCCCAATCGACCTCGTTCCGATGCAACTCGGAAGTTTTGACGTCATAGTAGGCATGAACTTTCTTCGTGAAAACCATGCTGAAGTTGTGTGCTTCGACAAGATGATTCGATTCTTGCTGGCGAATGGTGATTTATTGTGTGTTTACGGTGATACTACTTCGAAAGGTCTCAAACTCATGTCATGTGTTCAAGCTAGCAAGTATCTCCGCAAGGAATACAGGGCTTTCTTGGCTAACATTGTAGTAGCGGAGAAGGAAAAGAAAGAGAAGAAGGAAGTAGAAGACGTTCCAGTGGTTCGAGAATTTCCTAATGTTTTTCCAGAAGATCTTCTCGGACTACCGCCAAGTTGTGATATCGACTTTCGTATCGACCTCATTCCTGGAGCCAACCCTATTGCCAAAGCTCCTTACCGACTCGTGCCATCCGAAATGCGCGAACTCTCAAACCAACTTCAGGAATTACTTGAGAAAGGCTTCATTCGCCCGAGCACCTCTCCTTGGGGTGCGCTGGTCCTTTTCGTCAAAAAGAAGGATGGGTCGTTCAGGATGTACATCGACTATCAGGAATTGAATAAGTTAACTATCAAGAACCGCTATCCTCTACCCCGCATCGACGATTTGTTTGATCAACTACAAGGTGCTACATGTTTCTCGAAGATCGATCTACGTTCAGGCTATCACCAACTACGCATTCAGGAGGAGGATATACCCAAAACCGCGTTTCGCACTCGTTACGACCACTACGAATTCGTTGTTATGCCCTTTGGTTTAACCAACGCACCTGCGGTTTTCATGGATCTGATGAATTGCGTGTGTAAACCATATCTCGACCGTTTCGTCATCGTATTCATCGACGATGTCTTGATCTATTCCAAATCGAAAACCGAACACGCGCAACATCTACGTTTGGTTCTCGAGCTACTCCATGGGAACCAACTCTATGCCAAATTCTCCAAGTGTGAATTCTGGTTGGAGGAAGTTCAGTTTCTGGGTCACATTGTCAATAGTCAAGGTATTCACGTCGACCCTGGGAAGATCGAAGCTGTTAAGGGTTGGATTACGCCTACGAACCCGTCTGAAGTTCGTTCTTTTCTCGGACTAGTGGGCTATTATCGACGATTTATCGAAGGATTCTCAAAGATCGCTGTACCACTTACCGCTCTCACGCATAAAGACAAGTCTTTTGTTTGGGGAACTGAAAAAGAGTCTGCCTTTCGAACCCTCAAGCATAAGCTTTGTAATGCTCCTGTTCTCACATTGCCCGACGGAAACGACGATTTCATTGTCTTTTGTGATACTTCGAACCTTGGTCTTGGTTGTGTCCTTATGCAACGGGACAAGGTTATAGCGTACGCATCTCGTCAGCTCAAAATCCACGAGAAGAACTATACAACCCATGACCTCGAGCTAGGCGCAATAGTTTTTCCGTTAAAGATTTGACGACACTACCTGTATGGTACCAAGTGTACGATCTTCACCGATCATAGTAGCCTACAACATATCTTTAATCAGAAGGAACTCAATATGCGTCAACACCGATGGGTAGAACTTCTCAACGATTACGACTGTGAGATTCGTTATCACCCAGGCAAAACAAATGTTGTTGCCGATGCACTCAGCAGACGGAGCTATCTGCTTAGCACTCGTAATGTTCAAGCCCAATACGATCTCGAATCCCTCATCCGCGAAGCTCAGCATGCGTGTTTCAACGAACGCATTCTGAAGAAGGAAAGAATCTACCACGATGGAGCCCAGCTTGTGAGCAAGTCAAATGGGATATTCCACTTTCTGGACCGAATTTGGATTCCCAAACGAACCGATTTACGACAAATCTTGATGGACGAAGCCCATAAATCCCGGTATTCTATTCATCCCGGTGCCGACAAAATGTACCAGGATCTTCGCTACAAGTACTGGTGGCCCGGCATGAAAAGGGATATTGCCCTCTACGTTGGAAAATGCCTGACATGTGCAAGAGTCAAGGCTGAACATCAAAGACCCTCTGGCTTACTCGAACAACCCCCAATCCCTATGTGGAAGTGGGAAAGTATAGCCATGGACTTCATAACAAAGCTACCACACACGTCATCAGGTCACGACAGCATTTGGGTTGTGGTTGACCGCTTGACTAAATCTGCTCACTTCTTGCCAATACGGGAAGACTACAAGGTAGAACGATTAGCCCGAATCTACACCGACGAGATCATTTGTAATCATGGTACGCCTCGCGACATCATCTCTGATCGTGATGCTCGGTTTACCTCGCGACTGTGGGAAACGTTTAAAACGGCACTCGGTACATCGCTTAATCTAAGTACCGCTTTCCACCCTCAAACCGACGGTCAGACTGAAAGAACGATTCGTACTCTTGAAGACATGCTCTGTTCATGTGTCATAGACTTCGGTGGTAATTGGGATAAATACCTGCCATTAGTCGAATTCTCGTACAACAACAGCTACCATTCTAGCATTCAAATGGCACCATTCGAGGCCTTATACGGAAGAAGATGTCGATCGCCTATTGTGTGGTACGAGATCGGCCATTCGCAATTAACCGGTCCTGAGCTATTACAAGAAACGACAGATAGAATTTTCCAAATTCGAGACAACCTGGTAAAAGCTCGGAATCGACAGAAAAGTTATGCCGATAGACGACGCAAGCCCCTTGAATTTGATGTTGGTGACTACGTACTCCTAAAGGTATCGCCTTGGAAGGGTGTGGTCCGATTCAGCAAGAAAGGAAAGCTCGCGCCTCGATATGTTGGACCTTTTAAGATTCTTGAAAGGATCGGTAAAGTCGGCTACAGACTCGAACTACCGGAGGAACTTAGTAATGTCCACCCGACTTTCCACTTGTCAAACCTCCGAAAATGCCTAGCCGACCACGACTTACACGTTCCACTCGATGACCTGCAAGTGAACGAAACACTACACTTCGTGGAAAAGCCTGTCGAAAACATGGATCGCCAAACCAAGCAGCTCAGACGCTCGCACATTCCTATCGTGAAAGTCCGATGGGAAGGAAAACGAGGCGCAGAGTTCACTTGGGAACTCGAAAGCGACATGAAGGCGAAGTACCCGCAGTTATTTAAGGAGAAAGTCTAGAAAGAGAAAGTTCTCAAACGTGATTCACGGTGTTGTACAACTTTCAGCTTAATTTCGGGACGAAATTCCCTAAACAAGGGGAGGCTGTAACACCCCGTGTTTTCGGAAGTCAAAGTCAAAGTCAAGGTCAAAGTCAACGACTGATTTCGCGCAACTCGACTTGTAGAGAATTTCTTTTATGTGTTTAATTTAGTTGTATTATGTGGAGTAAGTGTCAATAATTACAACAATCGACGTATTATAATCGCCATCTAATCGACTTACGGTTGTGAACTGTAGGAAGTAACAATGCGATAAAGTTAACGAAACGATAATCAAAGTATGCTAATCAAATCGACTTCGAATCGAATCTCAACTCGAACTACGTATTTTAATTATTGTTATACATGTGTGTGTGCCTTACGTGTTACCTGTGCATGTTTGTTTATGTTATGTTGTGGTAATCAATCGAAACGCAATCGAACTCGAAATGCAATCGAACTCAATCGACATCGAACTCGAATCACAATCGAACTATGATAATTAGTGGAGAAAAGATAGCGCAAGATATGAGTGGTTGGGATTAAAAGTAATTTGACTAGGAAACCCTATCGTATCGAAACGCTCGCAACGGAAATCGAAATATCAAAAATCATCGCACCGAACTCTCAAAACGTGCAGCTGGTCGATCAGGCTACCAGCCGATCGAACAGCCAGCCGACCGGACTGCTGTCCGATCGGACAGGCTGTCCGATCGAGCTGCCTGGCCGACCGGCCAGCACTTTCCTCATCTGGCATCCTATAAATACCCCTGTCATTGTCATCCTTTCCACTTTTGGAAACCTCTGTTCGACCAGCACGCTTAGTTCATCTTTTTCTCAGATTCCTCTCGATTCCGGTAAGATTTCGTCCTAAATCTTGTACTTTCTTGATCTACACGCACTCCTACACCTTTCTATCTTTCAGATCTTAACTTTTAACCGTGAAATCATCAAGATTCGAGTGTTCTAGGATGATGTCATCATGGGTTCTTGAAGAACTTTATGTTTTGGCCTCAACCCACCAAGAATAACTTGGATCTAGCCGATTTCCACATAAACAAGCAAAGATCTTTCATAGATCTAAACATATACCCGGTGAAAAGGATTGAAAGATGGATTTTCCAACTTTCTTTCAACTCTTTTTCACTCAATGCCTTCAAACCGATAGAAACGGAGCCTGTGCCGGCTTACAAATCACTCCGGTGGTTGCATGGCTCAAGATCCGGATTCTATCCACGAGGTTAACCGATTTCGGGTTAAACGATAAACTCCATTCCGAACAGTTCACCAGCCGGATTTGGGTGATTCCTGTCCGACCAGGGGAACCAAGTAAGGACGAGGGATCTATGGTTCGACTCGTTGTCAAAATACCTCAATAAAACGACAAACAATCAGAACAACCAAGTGTTAGACGAATAGGCGGATCAGGTCAGGATGCTGACCGATCGGACTGCTGTCCGAACGGACAGCCAGCCGATCGGACAGTCAGCCGATCGACTGGCCAGCTGATCGGTTAACACATGGTCCCACACTTAATCAATTTATTTTAAAGACTAGTATTGAACGAACTATTGTTCAATCGAACTACTGTCCGATCGTATTACTCTTCGGATCATGAGATACTATACTTCAACACTTAATCGATTTTTCAACATGTTCGATGCACTAGGAGTGCCACCCGATCGAACAGTCGTCCGATCAGGTGACACCTTGCTAAGAATTTGTCATAGTTGTTCATGAATGCTGTCCGATCGAACACCTGTCCGATCCAAAGCAAATCACTATAATTCATTAAAATACCTAACCGATCGGGTTGCCGACCGATCGAACAGCCGTCCGATCGACCGACCTGAAGGGTAATGGTACTTCAATGTTTTCTAAATGCTACAACGAAAACTTCAAAAGTCAAGCCATCATACGCAAACACATCCTTCTCAAAGGAAGAAACAATCCACTCGAACAGCCATCCGATCGGCCTACCGACCGACCGGACAGCGGTCCGAGCGGACTGTCAACCGAACGGTCAGCCGTTCGATCGAACTACCGTCCGATCGACCAGCTGTCCGACTCTTCAACACTTGTTTTCCGTTTTAGGCGTCGCTTACTATTATGCTATCAATCCATTCAGGCTAACTTTACTCGCTAAGCGCTCCCTTCAATCCATCAACCGCTGTGAGTATACTCGATCCCTTTTTGCTTTATGCACTTTTGGGTGTTACATACGTTACAACTATTCAAATCACATCAAACACACTACTCAATACTATTTGAATGCTAACCGTTAATGCATGTTATACGTGGCTTATGAATGCTTGTTTGTTATGTTTACACATGGAATGCTGTCTACCTGCCTTAGCAACGATAGTACTATAGTTTGGACTCAGCACCCGTTCACACGGGGGTTGTTAAGGACAATTACTTGCATGGATTACGGTGGTAATCATGTATTGCGAACTGCCCCGGGCAGTCAACTCGTAGTCATTGGTATCGATGGATCTATGTCGATAACTAACGTGCTTCATTTCACTATGTGTACGTGCTGGTTATACGTAAACGAATTCGAACTCTATATGCTATTATCAAACTTGTATGCTCACCTTTACATTATTTGTATTGACTTTATTTTAACGTATGTGACAGGTGCTTAAGTTGTTTGTATGCCTAGCTCACTGTGAAATCGAGGCTAGGAAAGGTCTAAGATGCTCTCTGTGTAGTGATGAAATCGAAGCTAGGAAAAGAGGTCCTAGAAACCAATAAATAAACTATCTATGTATAAATATCAGTTGTCGGAACAAAGTATTTGCCTAGATTTTATCTGTAATAATTTGTTTGCTGTTTGAGACATGGTATGGGACATGTTACTTTAAATTGAATGGTAATGATAGTTGTTATGGAAACTTCTGGACAATCTGTTTCGCTCAGTGCCATGCCCCGATGATTCCGCCATCGGTTGGGGTGTGACAACCGCAATCCCCGAAATTGATTATATACGTCCTAATATGGGAACAATTCTAAATCAATATACATTTAATCACAAAAATCCTAAGTTTCTCTGTTTCTTAGAATTATCACATAACTTTGAGATTTTCTCGAAAAGTTGTCATTTTTGGTTATGTTGGCACGTTAATATATATATGAGTCCATATATATATATATATATATATATATATATATATATATATTTATGATTTTGCGACTTGAACGATTCTATTGGTGACCATTATTGTGTAAACCCTTTAACTTTCCCGTTTATACGCATTATATCTACGATTTGCGCGTTGTAATATATACACATAAACATTCATATAATTTAACACTGAAACACGTGAAATATTTCTAACTTATCTATTTTGTCATTTTTAAATCAAATATACATAAAACATCTCATTTATACCAAATTTCATGCTCGACAAACAAGTTACACATTTAACACAATTTTACCGTTTCTACCGCACAAAACGTAAATGCATACACGCATAATCTAAATTTCCTATTATCAAATTAACACTTAACATATTATCACATTTACATGTTTAAATCATCAAACACATTTTATCACATAAGGTTCACTCAAAATTCACCCATGCTAGTGTTCATCGACAAATGCGAATTTTAGCGATTCGGTAACGGTTTCGGGCGTCGAAAGTCACGTATGACCAACCAAACACCAAGTAAAGTTAAAATTAGTTATAATACTTGTTTTTAAACTAAAAACATCAGTTTATTTACTGATCCAAATCAGTTTTATAAAAAATCAGTTTTATAAAAATCACCCGATAAGCCGATTTTTGACCGTTTTAACGCATAGTTTTGCGTTAAACGTTACTATAACCATCCCAACTCGAAAAGACTTGATATTTTAACATAATACATGTTATTTACTGATTAAAATAGTGATCATAATCAGATTAGTGCAGTTTTTATGTAAGTCACATAAATCATGCGATTTCACGTATTTTACAACTTTTAATGCACCAAGTACAACATGCAAAGCTAGCAATCGTTATGACAAAATTATATATCACTAAATACTTTAAAATACTTTATTTTTAGTGTTTATAATCTGATTAAATTTGATTTTTACTAAATCATACTCAAATCACCTTTTTATAATCATAAATCATCATGCATGTTTGTGTACAAGTATTTAAAGCACATATATCATATCATCATCATTTCATACAAGATAATATGTATCAAACCTGAAGTTAAGTCATGAAAAACTAAGATATGTTCATCATCTAATCATTTAAACATAATATCATACAACAACCTTTCATAATTGAACACATGACAAAACCTACATACATGCCATTCTAGGAAAATTAACCAAACAAGTATCCATCATAATTAAAACTCAATCTCATATATATATACACACATACACATACACGGTTATGTATACATATATATATTTATCCATTTTATTTTACATAAAAACCCATTTCTTAGTTTTCAAGTTTGTGAATTATTCAAAAACTTTGAGAAACTTTTATCATTATCAACATCATCAAGAGTCAAGAATATGATTTTTAAAGTAGATTTTATACCTACAAGATTTTGATGGGTTTCTTGACAAAATGTGATGATATGAAGCTTGGTTCTTGCTTGAAACACCTCCAAACCACCTATGGATCTTCACACTAGCTTGAACTTGCTTGGAACGACTTGAATCTTCAAGAAAAGGGTCTTGGATTTCAAAAAATGAAGGAGAAAATGGGCTGTTTTCAGCCGTGAATTAGAGGGAGAGAGAAGGATTTTGATTGAGATTTTTATTTCTTGAAATGGTGAATGAGTTGATGTATATTGGAAGTATAAATCATCTTTCTATTTCCAAGAAAGACAAGTGTTAAACATGCAAAAAGAGGTGGAGAATTTGGCTGCCATGAGGCCGCCACCTAGGGCCAATCTCTCATATTATATATATACATACACACAATATATGTAAGTTAGTTCAAAAACTGGTATTTTACCGGATACCGGGTATTTTATCTAGCGTTTTAATCCAGTTTTAGTGTGTTTTAAATTATTTTTAACACTCTATAAAAATAAACTGACCAAAATATTATTGAACAATAATTTTGTTTGTCGGGACTGGCGGCGTTGTCGGTATTTGGCAATATGCGCGCTGTGCTGCGCGGTACGCGCTTAAAATCGCAAAAATAGGAATTTAAGTGTTTTTATTTATTTTTGTCATTATATAAGAATAAACTTATCAAATTATTGCTAAAATGATTTTCAGTCGTCTTGACGGGCTGTGTTGACAGTATTTTGTCGGTACACGCGTTGCATCGCGCGGTACGCGCTTAAACTCGCAAAATAGAGTTTCCTAGCGTTTAAAAATATTTTTCCACACGGATATGATTAAGATATTTATTCTAATCATAACAAACTATTTTAGGATTTTAACACTGATCGGGTGGTCACCGATGTTCGTTTCGCATTTTAACCGTTACGCGATAAGCGTTTATCTTACCGTTGCCAACATAATTTTTATCAAAGTTTAAATTTATCAACTCATTAAATTTCACATATAAACATCATAATCAGTCAAATATGGCCCTATTACATATTTACAACATGTGCTACAATTGTACGGCACGGCATGAAAAGCCGGGTGATACACATCATCCCCAACTTGAAAGAAATTTCGTCCCGAAATTTGATAAGCAATCCAAAACAAACAGCAAGACGTTAACTCAGGATAACTGTGGATTTTCCGCGGGTACCACATCATCCCCAACTTGAAAGGGAATTTCGTCCTGAAATTCACAACTTGCATTAGATTCAGATTTGCCAGGCTTGGACTTGTCCTCTGGGAATAAATGTGAGTACTTGAGCTTCATCTGATCCTCGCGTTCGCACGTGAACTCCGGTCCACGTCTTGAGTTCCAACGAACTCTCACAATCGGAATACGGCTGTGCTTACGGACCTTGACCTCCCGGTCCATAATTTCTATTGGTTCTTTGACAAACTGCAACTTGTCGTCGATCTTCAGCTCTTGAAACGGTACCACCAGTGTTTCATCAGACAAACACTTCTTTAATTGCGACACATGGAACACATCAAGGACGTTACCTAACTCAGCGGTTAACTCTAACTTGTAGGCCACTTTACCAATTCACTCCAGAATTCTGAATGGTCCCACATAACGAGGGTTAAGCTTGCCGTGTTTTCCAAAACGCACCACACCCTTCCAGGGTAAGACCTTCAGCATGACACGATCATTAACTTCGAATTCCAAAGGTTTCCTACGCTTATCGGCGTAGCTTTTCTGATGGTCGCCCGCTGCTGCCATCCTATTCCTGATCTGAACAATCTTTTCTGAAGTTTCCAACACAAGTTCAGGGCCTGTGACCTGGCTGTCACCCACCTCAGCCCAACAAAGAGGTGAACGACACTTTCATCCGTACAATCCTTCGAATGGAGCTGCCTGAATACTAGTATGGTAGCTATTGTTGTAAGAAAACTCTATCAAAGGCAAGTGTTTCTCCCAACCCTTGCCAAAATCAGTCACACACGCCCGCAGCATGTCTTCAAGTGTCTGGATCGTTCGTTCACTTTGACCATCCGTCTGCGGGTGATAAGCAGTACTCATGTCGAGACGCGAGCCGAATGATTTGTGCATCGATTGCCACAAATCTGAGATGAAACGCGGGTCACGGTCAGAAATAATAGATGTCGGCCCCCTGTGCCTAGAAAACCACCTCCTTAAGATAGACAGCAGCTAGTTATGAGAACTTATCTGTTTCCTTGATTGCTAGAAAGTGCGCTGACTTCGTGAGACGATCAACGATCACCCAAATGGTATCGTTTCCGTTTTGAGTTCTCGGAAAACCTGTGACGAAATCCATTGCGATTTGCTCCCACTTCCACATGGGTATTTCTGGTTGTTGCAGCAATCCAGATGGTTTCTGATATTCCACTTTAACCTTCGAGCAGGTCAAACATTTACTCACATAAGTCGCGATGTGAGATTTCATCTTTGGCCACCAATACATGACTTTGAGATCCTGATACATCTTATCCGAACATGGGTGGACAGAGTATCGAGACTTGTGCGCTTCGTCCATCACAAGTTCTCTGAGGTTACCAAACAACGGAATCCCTATCCGCTCCATAAAATAGTAAATGCCATCTGATCTTTTCTCGAGTCGTTTCTCCATACCCCGTAAATACTCAGCTTCATAGTTTTCTTCCTTCAACGCCTCGGCCTGAGGCGAACGGAACTGGTCAGGTAGGTTAGAATGAATGGTGAGCTGTAAAGCGCGAACACGTTTAGGTTTCGATTCCTTTCGACTGAGGGCATCAGCTACCACGTTAGCCTTGCCCGGGTGATACTTGATGGCACAATCATAGTCGTTCAGTAGCTCTACCCAGCGACGCTGTCGCATATTCAATTCCTTCTGGTCGAAAATATGCTGAAGGCTCCTGTGATCGGTGTAGATAGTGCATTTGGTACCGTACAGGTAGTGCCTCCAGATTTTCAACGCGAACACCACGGCCCCTAACTCCAAGTCGTGGGTCGTGTAATTCTTCTCATGAATCTTCAACTGTCGAGAAGCATAAGCTATCACATTGTTGCGTTGCATCAGTACGCATCCAAGACCCTGAATAGAAGCATCACAATATACCACAAAATCTTCTGTACCTTCAGGTAGGGACAAAATTGGTGCACTGTAGAGTTTCTGTTTTAACAACTGGAAAGCATCTTCTTGCTTCTTTCCCCACAAGTATACCACGCCTTTCTGTATCAATGAGGTAAGAGGTTGAGCAATCTTCGAGAAGTCTTTAATAAATCTTCGATAATACCCAGCAAGACCAAGAAATTGTCGCACCTTCGAAGGATTCTTTGGTGCCGCGCAATTTCCAACAGCATCAACCTTTGCAGGATCCACGTGTATCCCCAATTCATTAACAATGTGTCCAAAGAAGTGTACCTCTCGAATCCAGAAGTCACACTTGGAAAACTTCGCTGTAACACCTGTGCCTCCACGGCCGTCAAACAAATGCCAAACCGATGAAATATTGTATTTCATACTTGGGATTTGTAAAAATATGTGTATCGTTTACACATATCAACTCTTGTTCAATTTCAAGCTTTAAAATCGCTTTCTGGAAGGTTATACGCGCACTGATGCGTAAATATAACCAGTTTAATGCAACGAACACTCCGGAATAGTGACATAGGCTTAACATACCTTAAATAACCTTTACATAACTTAGAAATAAGTTTTGAAGGCTTTGGTATGGCAAAAACAAGTTAATTCGCTTACAGGGACTAAACTTGACAAACTGCGAAAGTATGCCAATTTGAACTGTAACAGACATTCCGGAACATGACCATAAGTTAAACACACCTTAAATATCTTTTATATAGCTTAGAAATAGGCTTTGAGGGGTTCGGTGTGCTAAAATAAACTTTTGGCTCATTCAGGTACGAAAAGCGTCAAAAAAAGTGCACAAGTTTGCATTTTCGTGCATAACTTACGTTCTGAATACATCCGGACATCCAAAAATTTATGTAAGCACTAAAATATTTTATTTTAGTGTTTGGCATAAGAAAAATCCATTCGTCACGCCATTTGGATCATTTTTCGCGCTTATGCGCATTCCGTCGTAATTAACCGAACAACGTAACCGTACGGCTAAACGAACCGACACCCGAGATATTTTTTAACACACTTTAAGTTCCCTATACTTTAACTTCATTTTAGAGCTTTGAAATGGGGTTAACAGGGCTAAAACGTGTCAAAAAAATGCATCGAAAACCAAGTTTTGAGGTTGCAGGGACTGAAACTGTAAATCTGCCAAACTAGGTCCCTAAGTAGGGGCTAAATGCAGCAAAATGGGGTTTTTACAGCTGTTAACAGCTGTTAACCACTCCCTAACCCCTTGCCACATGTTGATCTCTTATGGTGAGTGGCCATTTTGGGTACCATAAGGTTCCGACACATGTACGGATGTGATTAAGGCACGATATTCGACAAACGATCCTAACGGTGGACCATTTACTATAAATACCCACCTCCACCCTTCACTTTTCCTCACAAGAATTCTGATTTTGAGAGCTCTAAGTTGGAACCTTCGTTTCATACCTGAGCTATTTCGATCTGGGTTAGCATTCGGGGACCCTTCGTAAGTATTCTTTCGTTATTTTCCTTATTTTTACTGCTTTTCGAGTCAGAAAGTCAAACTTTGTTTGACTTTCAGCGTTGACCAGTAATGGTCAATGCGAAGTTCGCTTGAACTTCGCAACGTGATTGTAATCACGATGGTCATAGTCCCTTGGGACTATGCCTACTGATTACCACGTTGTCTAGGGTCGTAGGGTAGGCGATCTAATAAATCGCCTATACCTTCGAACCCGACCCAGTTTGGTCGATCATTAGGATCCGACCAAACACATTAGGTGACCATAGTGTAGGGAATAACCTTCCGAGGTTATACCTTATGGTCACGACGTTTAAGTAGTTATATGATAGGTAGTTTATATGCCTTAGGTAAATTACCAGAATACCCTTTTCATACATAATTGGTAATTTAGCATATGTAACCTAAACTTTTGTCACGTAACTGATTATGTAACATGTTTAGGCATATAATACTTGTCATAGGACTAGTTAGGCGGTCCAAACGCGTTTCACGCGCACGACGCGTTAAAGTAGCATAAGCTTCCTAAACGGGTCGTAATGGGTCGTAATCAATTATGTTAGGTTTCATTTAGTATGTAGGCTTTGTTAAACTATATCACACGAGTCTCCACACTCGTTTGGTTTACAAACCCTAATGCTACCCAGTCTTCCGATTTAGGTCCGGTTATTTAACATAGTTACCTATATTAGGAGCCGTTTAATTCCGAGATCTCTAGCACTGCTTGGTGGTTATCTTTAGACAACTGAGCAATCTCAAGTGAGTACATAGACCCCTCTTTTACTGTTTTCCAAACTGTTTTGGGGTGAAACACATGTGCCTACTTGTTACTTTCATGCTTTCCTGTTTTCGCATCATATACTGCTATGTTCGTTAGTACATTATAGTACATGATTTCATTACATTTTATGCTATGTATGTCCATTGCGTTCATACTTAGTACATCGTTTTACATTTACATTTTATGCTATTTATGTCCATTGCGTGCATACTTAGTACATTGTTTTTCATCACATGCTTACATTTTGGTATGACATTTGGTTTGTTTACATGGGACAATACATTCATTAACACCGATCATGCCGTTCGTTAGTAGGTAGTGGTACCATAGGAATTGACAACTCCCGTTCCGGACGTCCCAGGGAAAGGGGATGAAAGGAATGACCGAATTCGTTGTTATAAAGACAGATAGACCTTTAATTTGTTTAAAGGGTTTATCACCACAGTCGCCAGGCTTGGATGTATGCATATTCACAATACCGCATAAATGTTCATATTAAATAGTTGCATGCATTTACACAAAACATAGCTTTGATTTAAACCAAGTTTTACTTCAATACTTTGTTGTTGTGCATATGGTTTAGTTGAGACATTTCACTTGCCATACATGATATTTTGACATAGACATTTGACATGGATATTTGACATAGACATTTGACATGGATATTTGACATAGACATTTGACATGGATATTTGACATAGACATTTGACATGGATATTTGACATAGACATTTTGACATGATTTACATCTTGACATGAACATTTTACATTGTTTGGTTTGGTTTGATTAAGTGATTAAGTAACGATGCGTGTGTAATATGATACAAGCATGGTGGATACGCCGCTGGTACTTCCTGTATATAAGTGTTTGTATGGTATTACATGTCGTAACGTTATTTGAATCATTTCAGTTTGAGACATAGAACATTTCATACAAATAACATACTTTTCACAAGACATTGATTTATAAACAACTTATCTTATGCAAACACATTTTGCTTGGTTATTCATTTAACCTTACATTTATTTATACTTATCATCTGATCTTATCGTTTTTCAAATGATTTAAAAGACAAAGCAAATAACAAGGTTCATGACTAAACATTTTCTCAAACATAAGTCATGAATCTTATTTTCACAAAACCTATGTATCTCACAGGCATTTTTATGCTGACGTACCTATTTTCACATGTGTTTTTCAGGCGCTGTTGCATAAGATGATCAAGTTACACATAGACAGACTTGGGCTTTAGTGACAATAAAAGATGCAAGACTAGTTAATTAAGTTGTATTTCTTTGTTTGTTAAAACATTGTAACACTTTTAATGAATAAAACGAAACTTCAATTGCCATGGATTTGAAACATTAATTCTGTTACAACACTCCCCGATGTTTCCGCCATGTTTGGTATGTTCTACGTGGTCGGGGTGTGACAGAAAAGATGGTATCAGAGCCAATGGTTATAGGGAATTAGGTTATTAGTAATTAGTAATGCTTTGACCTAGTCTATAACCTTCTTAGGACCCTAACGCGAGTTTACTTGCGTTTAGTCATAAAACAATACTGTCGCCTATCCTTAGGCGACAACCGCAACAAGAACATGAATTTCAAAACCGCTTTGAAAACTAATCATCTGTTCTAGGATGATTGATTACTAGGTTTTGAACTCTCTGTTATAAGGTTTTGAACTCTCTATTATATGGTTTTGAACCTCTTTGAGTTTTCAAAACTTCGTCAAGGTTTTGGGTTTTAAATAATGTGAACACGTGCAAACTGGAAGGGTGAATGCCTGTATTCTGGGTTTTCTGGCTAGGCAAGCACTTCGTATACATCTCATCAGACGCGAGACCAGTTGTGCTTACCTGGGAATTCTTGGGATGAGTGTTCACTTATAGGCGAGCATGTCTTCGCAATACATTATTTTTGACCTATTTATTTTGATTTGTCACCATCTCATTTGTTTGCCTTAGGTAACAAACAAATGATCACAATTTTCATTCGTTACCATTCTGTATTGATTATCCAATAACCTTTCACTCGTTTCTTCCTCTGTCTTTCATTTTCTTCTAGAATGTCTATTCCTCTTGGCACTGGTCAAATGCCCGAGCGAACAGCCAAATTTGTCCAGCAAATTGGCGAAGTGATTCAGAGGACTGTGGATTTAGGTATTGCCATGGCTCGTCTTAACAATGAAGCCTCTCGTCTCGACAATGAAGCCACTCAAGAGACACCAAAGGAAGCAGTAGTCAGACTTGCAACAACATCAAGGAAGCGTAAGGCTTCAAGGAAACCCGCAGCGGTTACACCTAATCAAGCGGGACCTAGCCAAGTGGCAAGGCCACCAGCTAGGAAGCCGTACCTTGGAACTTCACCTTTGTGCAAACAATGTAGCCTTCATCATCAGGCTAGTGTGAAGTGCCGCAAATGCCAAACTTGTGGACTTATAGGTCATACGGCAAGGGTTTGTCCAACTGCAGCAGTATCAAATCAAGCAGGACCCATCCGGGTGTCAACACCACCTGCTAAGAAGCAATACAAGGGAACGGCACCATTATGCAACAAATGTAAGGGGCATCACCAAGCTCACTTACAGTGTCATCGGTGTGTATCATGTGGAAGAGTTGGTCACCTGGCAAGTACTTGTCGATGTAACCCGAACCAAGGTGGTCTAAATCAACTCCAAGTCAACCCTACTCAAGCTCGTTTCCCGCGTGGTACTTGCTACAACTGTGGCGATACGAGCCATTTCAGGAACAAATGCCCAAAGCTTGCAAATGCAAATCCCACCCACGGATGAGCAGTTGGCTGACTAGAAGATGTTGCTGTCTTATGCTTTTGTTCTTTTGTTGCCTTGTAATGTGAAACAATTTGTTTTGTTTATAAATAAATCGTTGTTCACAAATTCTGATATACAAGTATAGTTACATGTGTGTATGATTTTCCTATGATACCTACATCAAGGAACTATGTTCCTTACAAACTACTCTTGTGATTCTCTCTTTCAAATGATCGCTCATGATTCCTTCGAAAATTTTAAGTACTCGTTTCATTCTAAGATACGAAGTACAGAAAATAAAGTGACATTATGAGTAATCGTGCTTTTCGCACATCTGTGCCTTGGAATCCTTGGTTAGATAACTAAGGGTATTTTCAAATCTCATATCCATTACGTTTTGATTTTTCAACATACACAGTACCAGTATTTCAAAACAATCTTCATGATCTCAAAACATTTCAAATAGTTTGAAAACAATTTTTCTAGATGCATTGTCTATGTTATTTCAAAAACATTGGCCATGTTATCAAAACCAACCTTTCTAATTTCAAAATATTTCATATAGTCTGAAGACAATATTAACACAATACATTTTCTTATCAAGTGCATGATTTCGAAAAGCATCATTCATGTCTTTCAAAAACCTTATACATAATTTCAAAATTCATCTCGCATGATTTTAAAAACATTTTTGTAAATATATCTACCTAATACACCTACTTTATTTCAAAAATATTATATATAAGGTTTCAAAAACGTTAAACACCTTTTTCTTAAAAGAACCCCATGCATAGTTTTCAAAAATATTTTCCTCATACATTGACTTAACCTTCAAAATTCTGCTTCATATGTCGCCTTGACATATCAAGCATCTCAACTTCATAAGCATTTTACAACATGTTTTGACCTAAGCACATCCAGTGCAAGGTTTCAAAACATCTTCAACTTCAAAAAAAAAAATCCATATGGGATCTTTTTATCTTCATATTTAGACCCTTGTGGATAATCATCATTCAAATCAGAGTCCTTAATTGGATTCCTTATGTACCTTAACTCGAACACTTCGGTTCCTAATAATCGAAATCGAATTTTCTTTTTGAATCTTTCTATCTTTATAGTTGGATTCTAGATAACGTTTAAAGTACCAAATGAAATCCACGGAATGGATTCCTAGTGTGCTTTAAATGCATGTACGCAATTTACAAGACAAATTAACAAACAATTTTGTGGTTATGTGACTATGTGTTTACTCATCTTATGTTTTCTTTTATGCATTTTTGGTGTTTTTAATACTCTGGATATTCTTTATCCAAATCCTTGCAGGATCTTTCATATCTTCATATGAGGGATTCGTAGCAGGATATTCAAAAGGTACTACCTTTAATCCTTAAATGGGCTTCTATGTAATAGTTAAGACCCTTGGATTATATAGTACCACTCCATGTTTTATAAGAGACCCTTTAGTGGTCTAGTCAAAAAGATTGATTCACAATTTGGTAAAAAAAAAATGACATCTAGTGATGTAGCTGAACAGACTCCTTGATAGTCTATTTAAATCATTTATTGATTTAGTCTAAAGGACTCTATGGCGGTCTAAGTCACGCTTATCACAGGATTGTTCATTTGGTTTTACCCTACACATTATAAAATAGACTGTGTGAACTGTGCAAGGAATTCTCTAATTATGGATGCGCACATAATTATGAAATTTAGTGCACAGAAATCCAGTAAGATTTATTATGTGAAAGAACCGATAGCGACAACAATAACAAAAGGAGGACGATGTAATGGAGGTACGGTGGACGCACCAATGATGCTTTATATACTTGTATATAAGTATCCCTCTTACGTTGCAATCATGATGATTATTAAAGTTACTAAAAGTTCAGAAACCTAGCCAATGTTGTTCGATCTTTTCAACTTCATGTTTTAAACTCTTACAAGTTTCCTCTAAATAAATTTCGGGACGAAATTTCCTAAAGTAGGGGAGACTGTAACACCTGTGCCTCCACGGCCGTCAAACAAATGCCAAACCGATGAAATATTGTATTTCATACTTGGGATTTGTAAAAATATGTGTATCGTTTACACATATCAACTCTTGTTCAATTTCAAGCTTTAAAATCGCTTTCTGGAAGGTTATACGCGCACTGATGCGTAAATATAACCAGTTTAATGCAACGAACACTCCGGAATAGTGACATAGGCTTAACATACCTTAAATAACCTTTACATAACTTAGAAATAAGTTTTGAAGGCTTTGGTATGGCAAAAACAAGTTAATTCGCTTACAGGGACTAAACTTGACAAACTGCGAAAGTATGCCAATTTGAACTGTAACAGACATTCCGGAACATGACCATAAGTTAAACACACCTTAAATATCTTTTATATAGCTTAGAAATAGGCTTTGAGGGGTTCGGTGTGCTAAAATAAACTTTTGGCTCATTCAGGTACGAAAAGCGTCAAAAAAAGTGCACAAGTTTGCATTTTCGTGCATAACTTACGTTCTGAATACATCCGGACATCCAAAAATTTATGTAAGCACTAAAATATTTTATTTTAGTGTTTGGCATAAGAAAAATCCATTCGTCACGCCATTTGGATCATTTTTCGCGCTTATGCGCATTCCGTCGTAATTAACCGAACAACGTAACCGTACGGCTAAACGAACCGACACCCGAGATATTTTTTAACACACTTTAAGTTCCCTATACTTTAACTTCATTTTAGAGCTTTGAAATGGGGTTAACAGGGCTAAAACGTGTCAAAAAAATGCATCGAAAACCAAGTTTTGAGGTTGCAGGGACTGAAACTGTAAATCTGCCAAACTAGGTCCCTAAGTAGGGGCTAAATGCAGCAAAATGGGGTTTTTACAGCTGTTAACAGCTGTTAACCACTCCCTAACCCCTTGCCACATGTTGATCTCTTATGGTGAGTGGCCATTTTGGGTACCATAAGGTTCCGACACATGTACGGATGTGATTAAGGCACGATATTCGACAAACGATCCTAACGGTGGACCATTTACTATAAATACCCACCTCCACCCTTCACTTTTCCTCACAAGAATTCTGATTTTGAGAGCTCTAAGTTGGAACCTTCGTTTCATACCTGAGCTATTTCGATCTGGGTTAGCATTCGGGGACCCTTCGTAAGTATTCTTTCGTTATTTTCCTTATTTTTACTGCTTTTCGAGTCAGAAAGTCAAACTTTGTTTGACTTTCAGCGTTGACCAGTAATGGTCAATGCGAAGTTCGCTTGAACTTCGCAACGTGATTGTAATCACGATGGTCATAGTCCCTTGGGACTATGCCTACTGATTACCACGTTGTCTAGGGTCGTAGGGTAGGCGATCTAATAAATCGCCTATACCTTCGAACCCGACCCAGTTTGGTCGATCATTAGGATCCGACCAAACACATTAGGTGACCATAGTGTAGGGAATAACCTTCCGAGGTTATACCTTATGGTCACGACGTTTAAGTAGTTATATGATAGGTAGTTTATATGCCTTAGGTAAATTACCAGAATACCCTTTTCATACATAATTGGTAATTTAGCATATGTAACCTAAACTTTTGTCACGTAACTGATTATGTAACATGTTTAGGCATATAATACTTGTCATAGGACTAGTTAGGCGGTCCAAACGCGTTTCACGCGCACGACGCGTTAAAGTAGCATAAGCTTCCTAAACGGGTCGTAATGGGTCGTAATCAATTATGTTAGGTTTCATTTAGTATGTAGGCTTTGTTAAACTATATCACACGAGTCTCCACACTCGTTTGGTTTACAAACCCTAATGCTACCCAGTCTTCCGATTTAGGTCCGGTTATTTAACATAGTTACCTATATTAGGAGCCGTTTAATTCCGAGATCTCTAGCACTGCTTGGTGGTTATCTTTAGACAACTGAGCAATCTCAAGTGAGTACATAGACCCCTCTTTTACTGTTTTCCAAACTGTTTTGGGGTGAAACACATGTGCCTACTTGTTACTTTCATGCTTTCCTGTTTTCGCATCATATACTGCTATGTTCGTTAGTACATTATAGTACATGATTTCATTACATTTTATGCTATGTATGTCCATTGCGTTCATACTTAGTACATCGTTTTACATTTACATTTTATGCTATTTATGTCCATTGCGTGCATACTTAGTACATTGTTTTTCATCACATGCTTACATTTTGGTATGACATTTGGTTTGTTTACATGGGACAATACATTCATTAACACCGATCATGCCGTTCGTTAGTAGGTAGTGGTACCATAGGAATTGACAACTCCCGTTCCGGACGTCCCAGGGAAAGGGGATGAAAGGAATGACCGAATTCGTTGTTATAAAGACAGATAGACCTTTAATTTGTTTAAAGGGTTTATCACCACAGTCGCCAGGCTTGGATGTATGCATATTCACAATACCGCATAAATGTTCATATTAAATAGTTGCATGCATTTACACAAAACATAGCTTTGATTTAAACCAAGTTTTACTTCAATACTTTGTTGTTGTGCATATGGTTTAGTTGAGACATTTCACTTGCCATACATGATATTTTGACATAGACATTTGACATGGATATTTGACATAGACATTTGACATGGATATTTGACATAGACATTTGACATGGATATTTGACATAGACATTTGACATGGATATTTGACATAGACATTTTGACATGATTTACATCTTGACATGAACATTTTACATTGTTTGGTTTGGTTTGATTAAGTGATTAAGTAACGATGCGTGTGTAATATGATACAAGCATGGTGGATACGCCGCTGGTACTTCCTGTATATAAGTGTTTGTATGGTATTACATGTCGTAACGTTATTTGAATCATTTCAGTTTGAGACATAGAACATTTCATACAAATAACATACTTTTCACAAGACATTGATTTATAAACAACTTATCTTATGCAAACACATTTTGCTTGGTTATTCATTTAACCTTACATTTATTTATACTTATCATCTGATCTTATCGTTTTTCAAATGATTTAAAAGACAAAGCAAATAACAAGGTTCATGACTAAACATTTTCTCAAACATAAGTCATGAATCTTATTTTCACAAAACCTATGTATCTCACAGGCATTTTTATGCTGACGTACCTATTTTCACATGTGTTTTTCAGGCGCTGTTGCATAAGATGATCAAGTTACACATAGACAGACTTGGGCTTTAGTGACAATAAAAGATGCAAGACTAGTTAATTAAGTTGTATTTCTTTGTTTGTTAAAACATTGTAACACTTTTAATGAATAAAACGAAACTTCAATTGCCATGGATTTGAAACATTAATTCTGTTACAACACTCCCCGATGTTTCCGCCATGTTTGGTATGTTCTACGTGGTCGGGGTGTGACATTCGCGTAGAGTTGCTCCTTCCTCAGGAGCTCCAAAATAAGACGTAGGTACCGCTCGTGTTCTTCCTTGCTCTTCGAATAGATCAGAATGTCGTCGATAAACACGATAACGAAGTCGTCGAGATACGGTTTGCATACACGGTTCATGTGTCACGGCCTCAGCCCCGGTTTGACCCGGTCAGGAGCCGCGGGACAGGAACCCGTGGTATTTATTAATTGATGCGATAGCGGAAGATTTAACAGGATCTTTTAAAACTCGAAAATGCCCGATTATTTTATTCCATAATTAGGGATAAACCTCTTAATTTACAATAGAGGAATTTCACAAGTAAATTCCCTGATTTATAAAACATGTTTATTCACTTTTAACCGAGCCACCTCTTTAAGCTGATTAGTGCTCCGTAGCACGTTTTTCTTGATTCACAGCAGGTCGCCTGAAACATGTTTTAAAATATTTTGTCAGCGGGGAAATACTGGTGAGTCACTCAATTTGATAAAATGACACCTAGTTATTAATTACAGCATAAGAGCGATTATAATGGCTTCTATCTTATTTTTATCTGGCGTCGTGTCACAATGGTGACGATGGTCATACCACTATTGGGTCCTTCCCCAAGTAGTGATGATTATCACTGTTAGGTCAATGAACCTAACCGTGAGAAATTAGCAATGTGCACAATACCCCACTAGCCAGTGATTAAGATAACCACGACTTAATCCCTGTAATTATAACTTTGAAAATAATTTGGAGTATTGTAAAACATTATTGATAACAAGAGAATGACTCACATTGCAGATTTATACGGGCAGAGTTTAGCCTACTGATTAGCCTTGTAACCTAATTTAAATAACAATGCACACGAACTAGGTTAGTAACTAATACAGCATTTACGATAACTCACGAGATTAAAACCTTCACAACGAATGACATAGTGCGATACTTAAACATCCATCGAATTTACGACGAATGACAAAGTATAACCCTAATGTGGGCAGCACTTAAACATCCATCGGATAGTTTTCAATCGATCGGACATTGAATCGTAGCAGCGATTGAGTTAATACCCTGTATCGTAGCAGCGTTTCACTACCGTGAATATTATTTTCGACTTTTGAGCAGCCAAACTTCGTTTTTGAGTTTTGATTTCGACACAGAATGAAAGCTCGTAGCCTGTCCTATTTATAGCTAAAATTTGGGGTTCACGTGGCCCGCGTGAACCTTGGCTTGATCTTTACGCGGCCCGCGAGAGAGTCTATTTCTTAGATTAGGGCTACGGTGTGATCACTAGACTTGCCACGCGTGTGATACGTGGATTTGGAACGCTTATCTGGTCAATGGAGTTTTGACGCGGCCCGCGTAAGCTTCCCTTAAGGCTTTCGCGGCCCGCCTGAAACCCAAAAATCTTGATTTCTTGATTTTTGAAATGGATTAGGGTTTCAGGGGTCCGGGTTTTCACTTCTGGGTCATTTTAATGACATTTTTGAAAGTCCTTACATTTTCCCCACCTTATTTAAAATCTCATCCTCGAGATTTACTGAAATAAGTGAGGATACTTTCGCTTCATCTCTGATTCCAGCTCCCAAGTATATTCGGGTCCTCTCTTGGAATTCCCCTTAACTTTGACCAGCACTAGTCGCTTGTGCTTGAGAAACTTGATCTTTCTATCTTCTACCTGAAGCGGTTTTTCCACAAACTTTAACTTTTCATTTACCTCTACATCTTGAAGAGGTACTACCAGGGATTCATCAGATAGACATTTCTTGAGATTGGATACATGAAATACGTCATGTACTCCTGCTAACTCTTCTGGTAGTTGTAAGCGATAGGCAACTGACCCTATTCGCTGTATTACTGGGAATGGTCCAATGTACCTTGGACTTAGCTTTCCCCTCTTTCCAAATCGTACTACTCCCTTCCAAGGAGAAACTTTTAAGAGTACCTTGTCTCCCACTTGAAACTCTAGTGGTTTTCGTCGATTATCGGCGTAACTCTTCTGGCGATCTCGAGCCGTTTTCAGTCTTTCCTTGATTTGAGTGATCTTGTCGGTAGTTTCTTGTACGATTTCAGGACCTGATAATTGGCTTTCTCCTATTTCTGCCCAACAAACTGGAGTTCTGCACTTGCGTCCATACAGTGCTTTGAACGTGGCAGCTTCGATGCTTGAATGATAACTATTGTTATAGGAGAATTCAATTAAAGGTAGGTGGTCATCCCAATTTCCACCAAAATCTATCACACATGCCCTAAGCATGTCCTCCAGAGTTTGAATCGTCCTTTCACTTTGTCCGTCTGTCTGAGGATGATATGCGGTACTTAGATTTAATCGGGTTCCCATTGCTTCCTGGAAACTGGTCTAGAAATGGGAAGTGAAACGACTATCCCTATCCGATACAATGGAGAGTGGGACTCCATGTAAAGATACTACTTCATCTACGTATAATTTTGCTAACTTTTCCATGCTAAAGGTTTCCTTCATGGGTAGAAAATGAGCTGATTTGGTTAATCGATCTACAATTACCCAAATCGCATCATTACCCTTTCTGGTTTTGGGTAACTTTGTAACAAAGTCCATAGTTATAAGTTCCCATTTCCATACAGGCATTTCTAATTGTTGAAGTAGACCTGAGGGTTTCTGGTGTTCTGCTTTAACTTGTGAACAAGTAAGACATTTAGAAATATATCTAGCTATGTCCTTTTTCATTCCTATCCACCCGAAATTATTTCTTAAATCTTGGTACATCTTATTGTTACCAGGATGCATGGTATACCTAGATTTATGGGCTTCCTCTAGAATCTTATTTCTTAAGTCTCCTTGCTTAGGTACCCATATTCTTTTCTTATGGAATCTCCAAATTCCATCAGCTCCTTGTTCTAATTTTTTTATTCTTCCTTTCATCCCTGCAGCATCATCCTTGATTGTTGTTTCTTGAATATTTTTCAGTTGTTCCATTAAATCTAACTGTAGATTTAATCTGAGAGCACGAACTCGTTTTTACTTTTCATGATACTTACGACTTAAGGCATCTGCAACCACGTTCGCCTTTCCTTCGTGATATTGAATATCACAGTCGTAGTCACTTAGAATCTCCATCCATCTTCTTTGCCTCATGTTTAATTCTTTTTGCCCAAATATGTATCTTAAACTCTTATGATCTGTACAGACTGTAAACTTACTGCCATACAGATAGTGCCTCCAAATCTTAAGGGCAAAAAATATGGCTCCTAATTCTAAGTCGTGTGTCGTGTAATTTTCTTCGTGCTTTTTCAATTGTCTAGATGCATATGCAATTACCTTTTTGCGTTGCATTAGCACACATCCTAATCCTAGCTTTGAAGCATCACAATAAACTTCAAAATCCTCTGTTCCTTCTGGCAAGGCTAGGATTGGGGTGTTTGTTAACCTTTGCTTTAAAATCCTAAAAGCCTCTTCTTGCTTAGGTCCCCATTCAAACTTAACTGCTTTACAGGTTAGCTTAGTTAAGGGTACATCTATTTTGGAAAAATCCTTAATAAAACGCCTATAGTATCCGGCTAATCCTAGAAAACTTCTAATTTCCATGGCTGATTGCGGGACCTTCCATTTGATGATTGCTTCTATTTTAGCAGGATCTACGTGAATGCCTTCGTGATTCACCACGTGTCCTAAAAATTTCACTTCTTGTAGCCAAAATTCACACTTCGAGAATTTGGCATAGAGCTTCTATTTTCTTAACAAAGTTAAGAGTGTATGCAGGTGTTCACAATGTTCCTCCTGACTTTTGGAATAAATAAGTATATCGTCGATAAAGACAATTACGAATTTATCCAAGTATGGTTTACAGATCCTATTCATCATGTCCATAAATGCTGCTGGAGCATTTGTTAACCCAAAGGGCATGACTGTAAACTCGTAATGACCATACCTAGTCCTGAAAGCAGTTTTAGGTATGTCTTCTTCTTGTACCTTCAATTCATGGTATCCTGAGCGTAAATCTATCTTAGAAAAGTATCTAGCTCCTTGAAATTAATCAAAAAGATCATCAATCCTAGGTAATGGGTATCGATTCTTAATTTTAACTTTATTCAATTCTCTATAATCGATACACATTCGCATCGAACCATCTTTCTTCTTCACAAACAACACAGGTGCTCCCCACGGGGATGAACTAGGTTGTATAAATCCTTTGCTCAGTAATTCATCTAGTTGCTTTTTCAATTCTAGCATTTCAGTGGGTGCTAACCGATAAGGTGCCTTAGCTATCGGTATAGTTCCAGGAATTAGATGAATTCTAAATTCGACTTCCCTATTGGGTGGTAATCCTGGTAATTCTTCCGGAAAAACATCCGGATATTCTGATACTACCGGAATTTCTTGTAGTTCCTTATCTTTCGTGTTAATGATTACTTAAATCATATACACCCTTTCTTGTTTTCTTGAATAACTAGCCAACTTCATTACTGAAATGAATTTCAGTGGCTTTCGTGGCTTATCTCCTGTAATCACGACTAATTCTCCTGTAGGTGTATGAATTTCTATGGAATTCTTCTCACAAAGGATTCGAGCATGGTTGGCTACTAACCAATCCATTCCTAACACGACATCGAATCCAGCTAAATTCATAGGTAACAGGTTTGCAGAAAATTTATGGCCTAAGAGTTCTATCTTTTCTTCTTGCAAAACCTTATCTATGTTAACAGCATTACCATCTGCCGTTTCGACTGTAAAAATCTGCCTAAGGTTGGTTAAGGGTAAGTTAAGTGCTTGGCAGAATGAAGTATTTATAAAACTTTGGTTTGCACCAGAGTCAAATAATACTTTTGCATAGACGTCGTGAACTAGGAACGTACCAGCTATTACGTCAGGAATTAGTTCTGCTTCCTGAGTAGTCAATTGGAAGGCTCTTGCATTTTTCTTGGTAGTTCCTTCAGCAGGTTTGGCTTTGTTATCAGCTGGTTTGACCAGTTTCGGGCAATCTGGCCTCAAATGTCCAGCTTCTCCACAGTTGTAGCAGACTGTGGCTTTCTTCTTCATGCAGTCTTCTTCTTGGTGCCCCGGGATTTTGCAGACATTGCAATATCCTTTGCATCTTCCAAAATACATCCTTTTGCAGACATTGCAAAATGGAACAGTGGAAGATTGCCCACTTCCCTTTCTCTTGAAATTATTACGATTTCCCATACGGAATCCCTGGGTAATCTTTTGGGCTATTTCCTTTTTCCGGGTTTCTTCTCTTGTACGTATCAGTCCGTCAGTAAGGGTGTTAGCTAATTCCACAGCATCGTCAATAGTGCGAGGTCTCGCAGCTTTGACGATATCACGGATTTCGCCAATTAAACCCCAGATGTTGCGGGAAATAAGTACCGGCTCTGGCGAGGCCAGGGTAGGTACAACTCTAGCATACTCGAAAAATGTCGAAGTATACCCTCGACAGTCTACATCCACCATCCGGTGGTTCAGGAACTTATTTGTCATTTGTTCCTTTTCATATTCAGGACAAAATTTTATTTCCACCATTTGCTTAAATTCTTCCCAACTCATGGCATAGGCCATATTTCTTCCTTTGGCTTGAAGTACCGTATTCCACCATTCTAGCGCCCCTTCTTTAAAAAGATGCGACGCGTACATGACCTTGTCTTCTTCAGTACATTTACTTATCATAATTACTGCTTCGGTTTTCTCCAACCAATGCAGTGCAACAGTCGCCCCTTCGTTGCCTGCAAATTCAGCTGGTTTACTGGCAAGAAACTCCTTATAAGTAGAACCAGATGTTGCAGCTTTCATTTTCTTAAGGAGTGGAGCTTGTAGTACATCATTATGGTTATTATTGTTGTTTCCGCCTCCGTTTACACTATTACTGAAATTGTCTTCATGAGTACGTTTGCTAGGAATAATTTGTTGAGGTTCAACTGGATTTCGAGCAGCAGCAAGAATTGCTGGAATAGCATTGGCTATTCCCTGAGCAACGATATTCTCAATATCTTGCCTATTCAGGAATTGATCTTCATTGTTTTGCTCGGATTGGTTACCCTCGTTAACTTGTTCATTACCAGCGTTTGCCATTTGGTAATTAATTTATATAAGTGATTAGCAGAAAATAATTAATAACTAAACATAACAAAATAATCACATATAATCATGTCAACACGTATTATAATATGCTTCTGTACACACTGGTTATCTTAAAAGTCTTATTTTAGTTATTTTACAGAATTTATATTTTTTTATTATTATTATACAGTCATAGCTACTCCCTTACTCCATCCTCATCTGCTGGCACCTTAGAAGCGACGTTCCCTCTCGTCGTACTTCCAGGAGATCTGTTCTCCTACCTCCCGAATCCTATTCCCTGCATTTACCAGTTCCTCGCCAAAATGGCGGAGTTCAGCTAAGTTTTCATTGCTCATTGGTGGGTTTGGTACAGGCTCTGGGTCAAACTGAGGGAAAAAGGTATAAGGGTTATTGAGGAGGTTTTGAAACTGCCAGTCGTTGGTCCACCATTCGTCTATTTCTCCTAGAGGTTGGGTGTGGATTAGAGGGTCTGGAATAGCCGGTTCTATGTTTATTGGAAGTTGGGTTTCGGCAGGATAAGGAAAGAGGTCATTATTGATAGGCCTAAGGATATCACAGTTTGCAAGTATGCGATCTAATTCCTCCTGCAATGGCAATTCCTTGGCTTGCCTAAAACTTTCCCCAATTTCTATTCCTGCTTGCCTAGAACTTTCCCCAATTTCTATTCCTGTTTTCCCCATTTCGATCCCTTTTCCTTTATTCATAGGATTCTCTATTTTGGGAATTTTCTTAGTTACTAGTTTCCTTCTGCGCACACGCCTCCATCCCACAAATCTTCTTCTTTTCTTAGATTTTGATTTCTCCGGAGGTGGAGCTTGAAATTCCATTGGTTCCTCAACATCGGCCAAGTAACCAGTAAAGTCTCTGGAAACTTCTATTTTCACAAGATAGAGATTGAGATTCTCAAGAGCTTCAGATAATTCATTCATGCTGTTTAGCATTTATGAAGAAACACACAAAACTTTAGGTTAAAATTTTGTAAATTAAATTTTCATAGAATCACAGAATAAATTTAAATATTAATTATAATTATCTAATTTATACAAACCATTTATTGAAACAACACATATTTATTACAACTAAAATTTGAGATATACTAGTGGTTTATAGATTAAAGTTTTTGGTTTGTAGGTAGCATAGGTGACATACTGGTTTGGTGATTTAACTAAAAGTTAGCATTTACTGCTACGGTGGCTAACATGTAGAGATCCGCCCATTGTTCATCTAACTCATCTTCCCATGGTGGTTTAATATCTATTTCTTGAGTTTCCTTATAATTCATCACTTCTTTTGGTTGTGACTTCTTTATTTTCTCTTGACTTTTCCTAATAATCAGACTTCTTTTTTTAGGAGAAAGTGGTTTCTCAAATTGTGTCTTACGAACAAATATTCCTTCCTCAGTTTCTGCTGAGTATCTTGAGGAATTTGTTTGGGATGAAGTTCCCTTATCTTTCGGTGAACTATCTAATTTAAGATAGATATCTGAGATTCTTTGCTTACCCATACTGTAACTAACAAGTAGTCAGTTAACAAAAAGATATATAATCATAGGATAACAAATCAGAAATTTAAGTATTTCTAAATACTTAATAGGCTTAAATCAGTGGCTCTGATACCACCTTTTCTTGTCATGGCCCCAGCCCCGGTTTGACCCGGTCAGGAGCCGCGAGACAGGAACCCGTGGTATTTATTAATTGATGCGACAACAGAAGATTTAACAGGATCTTTTAAAACTCGAAAATGCCCGATTATTTTATTCCATAATTAGGGATAAACCCCGTAATTTACAATAGAGGAATTTCACAAGTAAATTCCCTGATTTATAAAACATGTTTATTCACTTTTAACCGAGCCACCTCTTTAAGCTGGTTAGTGCTCCGTAGCACGTTTTTCTTGATTCACAGCAGGTCGCCTGAAACATGTTTTAAAATATTTTGTCAGCGGGGAAATACTGGTGAGTCACTCAATTTGATAAAATGACACCTAGTTATTAATTACAGCATAAGAGCGATTACAATGGCTTTTATCTTATTTTTATCTGGCGCCATGTCACAATGGTGACGATGGTCATACCACTATTGGGTCCTTCCCCAAGTAGTGATGATTATCACTGTTAGGTCAATGAACCTAACCGTGAGAAATTAGTAATGTGCACAATACCCCACTAGCCAGTGATTAAGATAACCACGACTTAATCCCTGTAATTATAACTTTGAAAATAATTTGGAGTATTGTAAAACATTATTGATAAAAACAGAATGACTCACATTGCAGAGTTTAGCCTACTGATTAGCCTTGTAACCTAATTTAAATAACAATGCACACGAACTAGGCCAGTAACTAATACAGCATTTACGATAACTCACGAGATTAAAACCTTCACAACGAATGACAAAGTGCAATACTTAAACATCCATCGAATTTACGACGAATGACAAAGTATAACCCTAATGTGGGCAGCACTTAAACATCCATGAATCGTAGCAGCGATCGAGTTAATACCCTGTATCGTAGCAGCGTTTCACTACCGTGAATATTATTTTCGACTTTTGAGCAGCCAAACTTCGTTTTTTAGTTTTGATTTCGACACAGAATGAAAGCTCGTAGCCTGTCCTATTTATAGCTAAAATTTGGGGTTCACGCGGCCTGCGTGAACCTTGGCTTGATCTTTACGCGACCCGCGAGAGGGTCTATTTCTTAGATTAGGGCTACGGTGTCATCACTAGACTTGCCACGCGTGTGACACGTGGATTTGGAACGCTTATCTGGTCAATGGAGTTTTAACGCGACCCGCGTAAGCTTCCCTTAAGGCTTACGCGGCCCGCCTGAAACCCAAAAATCTTGATTTCTTGATTTTTGAAATGGATTGGGGTTTCAGGGGTCCGGGTTTTCACTTCTGGGTCATTTTAAGGACATTTTTGAAAGTCCTTACATCATGAGATCCATGAAGACTGCTGGCGCGTTCGTCAATCCAAACGGCATAACTAAAAACTCATAGTGTCCATAACGCGTTCGAAAAGCCGTTTTAGGAACATCCTCCTCTCGGACTCTCATCTGGTGATAGCCCGATCTTAAGTCGATCTTCGAATAAAAACTTGACCCTTGCAACTGGTCAATCAAGTCGTCGATGCGTGGTAATGGATAACGATTCTTGATAGTCACCTTGTTGAGTTCCCGATAATCAATATACATGCGAAAGGACCCGTCTTTCTTCTTTACAAACAAAACTGGGGCTCCCCAAGGCGAAGAACTGGGTCGAATAAAGCCTCTGTCCAATAACTCTTGCAGCTGGTTAGACATCTCCTGCAACTCTCCAGGCGCTAAACGATAGGGAGCACGAGCAATTTGGGCCGCTCCTGGCGCAAGATCAATCTGAAATTCCACTTGGCGGTGAGGAGGTAAACCAAGAAGTTCCTCAGGAAAGACATCGGCAAATTCGCGTACAACTGGCAGATCCTCGATCTTTCTTTCTCCTGATGGAGTATCAGTAACAAGTGCTAGAATAGCAGGATACCCCTTTCGTAGGCATTTCTGCGCTTGCATAGCTGAGATGATACTAACATCGGACCACTGCGATGCCCCTAAACCGATAATGACTCTCCACCAGGGAGAGGGATACGTACAATCTTCTCTTTACACAGAATCTCAGCTTGGTGTTTAGACAACCAATCCATACCGACCACTATATCAAAACTACCGAGGGTAACAGGAAGGAGGTCAATATCAAACACTTGACCCACAAGATCTAGTTTACACCCAAATAGGACATGCGAAGCTTCAATCGTTTTGCCATTAGCTAATTCTACTACGTGCTTAACTTCTAAACGTGTTGGGGCTAACCCTAATCGTTGACCAAACTCTAGGGACACATAACTCCAATCGGCACCGGAATCAAATAACACAGAAGTAATAAGATTGTTCACAGAAAACACACCAGTCACGACATTACCATCGTTCCTAGCATCACCAGCACCGATCGTAAACACCCTTCCACGAGCACCATTGCCTCCATTGTTGCCGTTATTGTTGTTGTTTCCAGCATTGTTGTTGTTCTGGCGGTTGTTGTCGTTAACATTCTGATTCAGCTGAGGGCAATCCCGCTTGATGTGGCCCTTATCCCCACACTGGAAACACCCCTTCTTAAAGCCCTGGTTCTGATGGAGTTATTACCTTTGCTGTCACTGATGCTGCTGATTTTGCTGTTGCTGCTGCTGCTTTGGCTGTGGGGCTCTACAGTCTTTGGCCTCATGGCCCACCTTGTCGCACCTACGGCAAGTCCGGATACACTGTCCATAATGATGATAACTACACTTGTTGCACTGTGGCTTCCTTCCAACATAGGAGCACTGATTCTGATTGTTGCCCTGGCCTTGGTTAACTGAGGACGACTGGCTGAAGCTACGATTATTGCTGTTGTCAGGCCTTTTCTAAGATTGGCTGGCACTGGTTGCCTTGTCAGCGTCATTCCATTTTCGCTTGTTATCACTAGCAGGTGTAGTAGGTGTAGCAGCAGAGGTAGTAGCAGATTTACGAGGCGGCAATGAGCCACGCTGGACTTCCTGGTCAGTAATCTTATGTGCCAAACGGATGATCTGGGGAAAATTGTTAAGGTTTGCAGCAGTGACATAACCCTTTACAGCTGATGCTAGGCCCTTGAGATACAACTCAATTCATCGATGTGGAGGCCGAGACAAGTTAGGGCACAAGATTGCTAGTTCATGAGATCGTTTTGTGTAAGCCTCGATCTCGGATCCTTCCATCTTCAAATCGTAGAACTCGTTCTCGAGCTTCTGAATCTCATCGCGAGGACAATATTCTTCTCGTATCAGCTCATTAAAATCATCCCAAGTAGTGGCGTTTGCCATCTCGATGCCCAACATCTGCACCTGGGCATTCCACCAAGTTAAGGCACTATCCTCCAAAGTGCCTGTAGCATACTTCACACGGTCCCCCACGGGACAATTACACATAGCGAACACAGACTCAGCTTTCTCGAACCATCGAAGTAGCCCCACAGCCCCTTCAGTCCCATTGAAGGTCTGTAGCTTACAATCCATGAATGTTTTAAACGTGCAAGCAGGCGGGTTGTTCTGATGCGCTAGCTGGCTAACCTAATGGACGAAAGAAAATACAACACAGGGGTAAGAGTTATGTACGCGACACAAGATTAAAGAGTATTTGGCACATTTCGTACCAGCTTGGTAGGCTGCCAAGGCCTCAGCCACACGTGTGTTGATTAAGTTTGTCAGCTCAACTTGGGTCATCGCGATGTGACCACGTCCATGACCTCATCCACTCATGATTCTATATAAGGAGAGGGAACAAATTTAAGAGTCGAGACAAGGTAAAAGTCAAGTCTCATGTTGAAATCAACAAACTACCAAGTTTACACACATTAGGGCAGAACCCTTCTCATACTCATTAAGCCTCACTGGGACTTACATGCACCTCACATTGTTATTATGTGTGCACCCATAATAATAAGGCAATTTGCATGCTCATCTCAGTGCCTCTTAACTTGCGCTAAAAGTTTCCCCCGCATTCAAGTAGCAAAACAGAAGGTATTACAGGATTACGAATCACAAAAGTAGAAGAGTAGTGTCACACTATCAAATCACCATAGTATCTAGTATGTCGTTTCATGCAAGCTGTGAGTGTGTGACTTCTAAACAAGTAATGCATAAAGTAAACAGAAGACGAACCTTGCAATCTGGAGCTGAGTGTCATGGTCGATTTTTGAAGCTGTTCGGTTATAGTCTGGTTTTATAAAAATGTTTTAAAACCTAGTTCACTATAACCAGTGGCTCTGATACCAAACTGTCACACCCCCAAAATACCACATGCGGAAACCCCCACTGGCCGAGTGACGTACCAGGATCCAAGCCACCAATCACATTGAACTACGCATAATATTTAAATAAAACATTCCATTCATTTCAAAATATAAGTTCAATTCATAAGTTAAACCAAAATAGATGTTCAGCGGAAGCATAATGTAAACTGTAAATCAAATGTTTCAAAACATGTGTTCATAATCAACGAAGCAAGTATCCAAGAGTCTCGACCCATGACCACTCCAGCACTCACAGATAGCAAGTCCATATCACGAATCTAACGACCTGCAAGCATGCAGACAAGTGTGTCAGACGACGCTGGTGAGTTCAAAGTTTTGTTAACACGTTTAGTTACCAGTTGTGAGTATAAAACAGTTCAATGATTTGATTTGATGTTGTTATTAACTCGATTACCGTATATGGCTACAAGATTTATTTGCCCAACCCCAATGTCTCTATCAAAACATTGGTTATGCTTTAAGGTAATTAGTTCACGCCCGTCCTCCCCGGTACGGTGTGAGGGTGCCAAACCTAATAGCGCTATCAACTAATAACCTCGTTGCCTCCACGGAAACTATCGGTAGATGTAAGGGGTCTTATATGATAGAAATGAGTGTAATAACAAACATCCCAATAACTCAGCATTCCTCCCCGGAACGTTTACCAGATGTCCCTCCCTGGGACGCATGGTTGGAAAAAGAGCAGTGAACTCACCTTGGTTTTCTCGGTTTGATTAATTACTTGTTCACACTTAAACAGTCATAGCCTATGATATTCGCGTACGCATAATCAGTTTCACATTCTCAATGTTCACGTATAAATTGTACTCATGATGTGCATTCAAACATCAGTTTCCGAGTAACACATAGAAGTTATATAACTCAATCAAGTTCATAGATCATATGTATGATTCATATTCAAATACATGTTTCCTAAATCATGATTAGCATCATTAACAAGCAGGTAACAATCATTCAAGTTTCTTTGTACATGATCACTACAGTCTGTTGTAAACCAAACACTTAAGCGATGAAACTTCAAACGACGAAACATCTTAATGTTTCGTCGACTTGGTGAGTGGCGAAACCCCACTGAGTTTCGTCGACATGATGGGTGGCGAAACCCCACTGAGTTTCGTCGACTGTGTGTTATGTGGAAAGGGACCTTCGTCGTCCTTCTAACAGTTATGATATTCTTTAATAACAAACACCCATTATTACAGCAAACAAGTTTATCAATTCCCAAATCGGGTCAAACGTCATGTTTCTAACATTTACGGTTCATGCTCAACAGTTTACATTATTAAGTAAATGCACATAATTCGACCATCAATATGCTTTAACCCTAAATATGTCACTACAGACCATAATTAATCAGATCATTCACAGACAACATAATGTACACACTGCAAACAGAATCATTACATCCATGGAGTGAATCATGTATGAATTCAAGACACCGAATTCCCTTTAAGCAAGATCTAATCTATTTGATGAACACAAGTATCCAACCCTAATTAATCACAACATACACAAGCATAACTGATCATCACATAGATTGACTATTATCAAAATCAAAATGGTTAAACACTAACCGAGATAGAAGGAACGATAAGTTGATCGATAAAGGACTTCGAAAACTCAAGGTTGTCGTCGCACAAAAGAGGGGATGCGTTTTAGGGTTTTCAATCGGTCAATTGTGTGACTAATACAACAGTTATATATTCACATAAGTGTACTGGGCCCTTACTGGGCTTCGAAGTAATCTAGGCCGGCGAAACTCCTATGTTTCGTCTTGGTGAGTATGACGAAACCCCTAGGTTTCGTCCTAGGTTTCGTCGAGTGTGTGTTATGGCGAAGGTTCCATGTTTCGTGGTCATAAAGATAAGAATGCGTTTGTTAAGTTTAATAAATCTTAAATAGTTAAAGGGTTCCATTAATTAGCCAACAATATAACAATCCATAATCAAATAACAAAGGTGCACATACTACAACGCAATAAATCATGAAAACACAGTCGTGAAACAAGTAACGTGTCAAGGAAAGGTCTTGGAAGCTTGGGTTGTCACATCATCCCCAACTTGAAAGAAATTTCGTCCCGAAATTTGATAAGCAATCCAAAACAAACAGCAAGACGTTAACTCAGGATAACTGTGGATTTTCCGCGGGTACCACATCATCCCCAACTTGAAAGGGAATTTCGTCCCGAAATTCACTAGTTGCATTAGATTCAGATTTGCCAGGCTTGGACTTGTCCTCTGAGAATAAATGTGGGTACTTGAGCTTCATCTGATCCTCGCGTTCCCTCGTGAACTCCGGTCCACGTTTTGATTTCTAACGAGCTCTCACAATTAGAATACGGTTGTGCTTACGGACCTTGACCTCCCGGTCCATAATTTCTATTGGTTCTTCGACAAACTGCAACTTGTCGTCGATCTTCAGCTCTTGAAACGGTACCACCAGTGTTTCATCAGACAAACACTTCTTTAATTGCGACACATGGAACACATCATGGACGTTACCTAACTCAGCGTGTAAGTCTAACTTGTAGGCCACTTTACCAATTCGCTCCAGAATTCTGAATGGCCCTACATAACGAGGGTTAAGCTTGCTGTGTTTTCCAAAATTAACCACACCCTTCCAGGGTGAGACTTTCAGCATGACACGATCATTAACTTCTAATTCCAAAGGTTTCCTACGCTTATCGGCGTAGCTTTTCTGACGGTCGCGCACTGCTGCCATCCTATTCCTGATCTGAACAATCTTTTCTGAAGTTTCCAACACAAGTTCAGGGCCTGTGACCTGGCTGTCACCCACCTCATCCCAACAAAGAGGTGAACGACACTTTCGTCCGTACAATGCTTCGAATGGAGCTGCCTGAATACTGGTATGGTAGCTATTGTTGTAAGAAAACTCTATCAAAGGCAAGTGTTTCTCCCAACCCTTGCCAAAATCAATCACACACGCCCTCAGCATGTCTTCAAGTGTCTAGATCGTTCGTTCACTTTGACCATCCGTTTGCGGGTGATAAGTAGTACTCATGTCGAGACGCGAGCCGAATGATTTGTGCATCGACTACCACAAATCTGAGATGAAACGCGGGTCACGGTCAGAAATAATAGATGTCGGCACCCCGTGCCTAGAAACCACATCCTTAAGATAGACAGCAGCTAGTTGTGAGAACTTATCTGTTTCCTTGATTCCTAGAAAGTGCGCTGACTTCGTGAGACGATCAACGATCACCCAAATGGTATCGTTTCCGTTTTGAGTTCTCAGCAAACCTGTGACGAAATCCATTGCGATTTGCTCCCACTTCCACATGGGTATTTCTGGTTGTTGCAGCAATCCAGACGGTTTCTGATATTCCACTTTAACCTTCGAGCAGGTTAAACATTTACTCACATAAGTCGCGATGTGAGCTTTCATCTTTGGCCACCAATACATGACTTTGAGATCCTGATACATCTTATCCGAACCTGGGTGGACAGAGTATCGAGACTTGTGCGCTTCGTCCATCACAAGTTCTCTAAGGTTACCAAACAACGGAATCCATATCCGCTCCATAAAATAGTAAATGCCATCTGATCTTTTCTCGAATCGTTTCTCCATACCCCGTAAATACTCAGCTTCATAGTTTTCTTCCTTCAATGCCTCGGCCTGAGCCGAACGGATCTGGTCAGGTAGGTTAGAATGAATGGTGAGCTGTAAAGCGCGAACACGTTTGGGTTTCGATTACTTTCGACTGAGGGCATTAGCTACCAGGTTAGCCTTGCCCGGGTGATACTTGATGGCGCAATCGTAGTCGTTCAGTAGCTCTACCCAGCGAAGCTGTCGCATATTCAATTCCTTCTGGTCGAAAATATGCTGAAGGCTCCTGTGATCAGTGTAGATAGTGCATTTGGTACCGTACAGGTAGTGCCTCCAGATTTTCAACGCGAACACCATGGCCCCACTCCAAGTCGTGGGTCGTGTAATTCTTCTCATGAATCTTCAACTGTCGAGAAGCATAAGCTATCACATTATTGCGTTGAATCAGTACGCATCCAAGACCCTGAATAGAAACATCACAATATACCACAAAATCTTCTGTACCTTCAGGTAGGGACAAAATTGGTGCACTGCAGAGTTTTTGTTTTAACAACTGGAAAGCATCTTCTTGCTTCTTTCCCCACAAGTATACCACGCCTTTCTGTGTCAATGAGGTAAGAGGTTGAGCAATCTTCGAGAAGTCTTTAATAAATCTTCGATAATATCCAGCGAGACCAAGAAATTGTCGCACCTCCGAAGGATTCTTTGGTGCCACCCAATTTCTAACAGCATCAACCTTTGCAGGATCCACGTGTATCCCCAATTCATTAACAATGTGTCCAAGTAAGTGTACCTCTCGAATCCAGAAGTCACACTTGGAAAACTTCGCGTAGAGTTGCTCCTTCCTCAGGAGCTTCAAAATAAGACGTAGGTGCCGCTCGTGTTCTTCCTTCCTCTTCGAATAGATCAGAATGTCGTCGATAAACACGATAACGAAGTCGTCGAGATACGGTTTGCATACACGGTTCATGAGATACATGAAGACTGCTGGCGCGTTCGTCAATCCAAACGGTATAACTAAAAACTCATAGTGTCCATAACGCGTTCGAAAAGCCGTTTTAGGAACATCCTCCTCTCGGACTCTCATCTAGTGATAGCCCGATCTTAAGTCGATCTTCGAATAAAAACTTGATACTTTATATTTGGGTGGTGGTGGATGCTTAAGCTTTTTTTTTTTTTTTGTGGTGGTGGATGCTTAAGTTTTTTTTTTTTGTAGTGGGTTTTTTTAGAAGCCTTTGTACACTTCTTACAATAAAGATACTTTGTATTTGATCCTAATCCCAAATCAGGAAACTATTATATTCTAATTTAGGAGGAATATTTGACTAACAATTACATAACAAATACATGGAAATATATGCGTTTAATCACCCCCTTACTTTGAGCCGAAGCCCCTTACTTTAGTCTGGAGGAGCATGGAGGCATAGACTGGAACGAAAAGGAGTGAAGAGCTGATGTGGGAGCCCTTTAGTTTTTGGTTAGTGTTCAACGAGCCGGTCTCAATGTCGTTAGATTTTATGGTAAAATTTTTATGAAAAAATAATGTCGTATAAAAAAGTTATGAACATTTAAAAATGAGGGTGGAATAATGAGGGTGGAATACGCATGTGCCTTGCATGTGGAGAGAGTAAAACAACAAATAGGATTTTCAAAAAATAAACTTAAACTTCTCTTTTTTTCCTTTATTTTCATTTTTAACCATTGATTTGAAAAATGAAAGGTTAATATTCTTTCTCATTCTACTTAGACAAAATAAACTTTTTATTTGATACAACCGCTATATGTATATATGAAAAAAAAGAGAGAGAGAGAGAACCCTATTAAAAAGCTGCGATTAAAAGTAAAAAACAAATTGGTATTTTTATCCTTCTTTGTTGGCGCATATTGAGATCCTTTTGCCCTAATATATGGTTGAGATACTTGCGGTCTGTATAGATTGTGCCTTTAGTCCCTTAAAAGTAGTACCTTCGTATGTTCAATGTGAGTAGTACCTTAGGTGCGCTAGTCAACCCCAATAGTATTACTAAAATTCATAGTCATCTTACCTCGTCATAAAAGTTGTTTTTTGTACGTCTTCAGGTGTCACTCTTACTTGGTGATATCCTGATTGTAAGTTTGTCTTCGAAAATAACTCGGTCCATCATTCATACTTAAGTATTCTTGGGATAACTGGTATAGTCAAGTCTTACATGTCAAAGTCTTAGTAATCCTTGTTCGTAAGTATTTTGGTTAAAACCTAGGCACTAAAGGTACATAATTCGCTAAAACCTTGGGCACTGATACCAATTGATACACTTATAGTGGAGGCAAACTGAACTTTCATTACGACTTATAATATTTGAGTACAAAACATTATTTATTTACAATATTTAGCATCTATGAACTTTTAGGTCTTCAAATCTCACGTGTCTTCTCTTTTTATTCCTTAGGTTGTCTCACTAATTACCTACGACAAGTATACTCAAAACAACGACAGCTATATGCTGGTGAGCTTATGTTATACAGTTTACAAAACACAATTTACAATTTTACATGCATGCAACATGGGTTGTGATATGTTGGGCCTATGCAAGCATGTCATTCATGACCTTTTCATAACAACCAACATGCATTCCATAATCGGTTTGTTTCATATGCATTCATTATGCATTTTCTTACAACATAATACATACATTAATTGAGAGAACATGCATCCATATTGATTATAATATACATGCATATATTAGTTGAAGGAACATGCTTATAGAAATTCATATAGATTATCGATGTAGCATATGGGGTTTGAAAGATCATTATATAAGTCAGGGGAATAAAATGACTATTTTGCTCATCATGTTCTAGAAATGTGATTAATTTAACTAAGAAAACGAACTAGGTTTTTGGTAAAGGACGTGTACTACAACAAAAATATAAACATAAAGGTGGTGCACTAAAACTCTTAATCATAAAGGACGTGACGTGTATTGCAATTTCATCATTTTTAAATATTGAGGGAAATTGATAGACGCTTAGAGCAGGTTAAACTCCAAGAAAGAAGACAAAGAAGAAAATACAATTTTGGGTCAAATTTTCTGATGATTTATTTGTCAATTGCAAATTACAATATAAAGGAAAGACATTTTGTATGAAAATAAGGAAACATGAATAAAGCTGGAAAACATAATTAATTATATAAGGAAACATGAAAGACATTGCCTTTGAAGAACACGACAACGGGGATATGGAAACAAATCGCTGGGCTGGTTAATGAGTTGCAAAGGTGTGGTATAAAACTGGATAGCATATTAGAGGCAAGCTTAGGGATGGCTCTAACATCAGGTTATCGTATGACACATTGGTGAGTGATGATCCACTCAAGGCTCGGTTCCAGCTTTATTTCTCCTAGAACGGAATAAAGGTGCATTGGTTCGGGAAAGGCTGCGCATGAATATTCTTGGTCCTTTCATGCAATGGAATTGATTCCGAGAGCCTGACGGGTCAGGAAGTGAATGAACTGATGTCGTGTCTAAATTTTTTGTACGGATGTAAGCTCGATTTGGATGTCGATGTTTGGTTATGGGAGGCAGACTCGTCCAAACGATTCTTGGTCAAATCAGCTCGCAAACTTATCGGTGGTCAATATAACACCTCGATCCAGTTGGGTTTTGTGTGGAATAAATGGATTTCGCTCAAAGTGAACGTCTTTCGATGGTGTCTCTTCCTTAACCGATTGCCGTCCAAATACGCCCTCATTGCTCGGAATATTCACATTGACTCGCATTTATGACCGTTTTGTGAAGAGGTTATGGAAAATCTTGATCATCTTTTTTCTGGTTGCCGGTTCGCAAATGAAGTGTGGGCAGGAATATCGTCTTGTTTAAAGATTCCTCCTATCTTTGCCTTTGGTTATAAAGACATCGTATTATTTAATCGCTCCTTGAAGACTTCGAAGAAAAGCAGCAAGCTTGTACATGATGTTCTTCTTATCTCTTGCTGGATGATATGGAAGGCCAAGAACAGACTTATCTTTGAAAAGTCGAAATCTTCGGCTAGTGGTGTCATCGGTGAAGTCAAAGCAGTGGACTTTCTATCGATTAAGCATCGGGCTAAATCTTTGGGCATTAATGAAACGAATTGGAGCCGTTTTGACTTATTGTAACTTTTAGTTTGTTTTCGTTTTTTGTGTTTTGTAATTTGTTCTCTCGAGCTTCTTGCTTGTGGGTCCGTTTTAATGAAATGCTGCCTTTCAAAAAAAATAGTTAATTATATAAAGTAGATAGTGGCTGCAATTAGTTAATTGGCTTTGGTTGCAATCAACAACTCATAATCCTTAGTCAAGAAGTCTCAGACGTTCCATGTAGCCCTCATGGGTCGACGGCCCAACTACCCTACAGTCGGGCTTGATCATTCTTACCGAACCGGCCTATTGGGTCGTATCAGAAATTTGACGGCTTAAATATTTTGTGCACGCTCCTCCACAAAATAAAGGGAGAGAGGGTTCCTCTCCGACGAAAACACCACAAACCGGTGACACATGCGTCTGTGTTCTCACCAACTCGAATTTAGGTTTTTCTCTTTCCTCTCACAATTGTAGTTCTCTCTCTCGCTCCATTCCTTTCTTTCTTTGGTAAATAACTGACAAATTCAATACCCGATTGGGTACCCAAAGTGGTGGGCGAGGGTGTATCCAATCGGGTACCGCTACTCGACATCCGCTTACCGAGAATGCCCCTTTCTCCCTAACATCGTTGGGTATAAGTTTTTTTCACACTAATAAAATATTTTATGAAAACTTAAGGAAGAAACAAGCCAGAAGCTAGCTACACATTACACATAACCACTTCCATATAGCAATATATGAAAAAGCTTAAAAGACATCAGTGTGCCCATTCTATACTTTGGAAATTAGCCCTATTGATCACCCATAAATTTTCTTTTATCTAATTATAAAGGTCATTTACATATTTCCACTTACTAACTAAGATCATTAATTACATATTTACCCAACCTTTAAAATCAATTATATATTTTCACCTTCCTAAACTCTACATATTACACATTTATCCATTTCATTAAAATTACTCATATTAAATTACTATTTTACCTTAATAAACTATCTGAGTGATTATTTATATATTTACTTTACCCTTAGGCTAAGGGGTATGGGGACCGTCCCCACCCCGTCGAGGAACGGCGACGGCCGTCACACCGTGCCCCCCCCCCCCCCCCACGTCCCATCGAGTCCGTCGAGTTTCAGACGATGGCGATGTCACACCCCAACCGATGGCGGAATCATCGGGGCGCGGCACTAGGCGAATCAGATTACTCAAGAGAATCCATAACAACTATATTGCGATAATATTTATTACATTCGTTATCCCATACTAACAAATAATACAATAACATAAGTTATCACAGATTTCTTGTCCTCTCGAACAATACAAATCCGACAACCTAGATTTTAGGTGAGTTTCTAGACTTCCTAGCTTGATTTGATGTAGTCTGCGATCTAAACCTGCAACATACGTTAAAACAACGTCAATACAAAAGTATTGGCGAGTATAAAAGTTTTGATAGTAACGAAATTAGATTAAAAGCGATTTAAAAGTGCTGCGAATACCACTTACATAAACGAGATATGCTATCACATAAACACCAGACAATTACTACCAGCTAAGTCACTCGAGCTGCGATTGCGATTGCTATTCATCCTAACTAGACCCCGTCGGGTACTATAGTACTATACTAGTTAAGGCGGGACCTCGCGAGTAAAAGTCCTATCACTTATGTAATTAGCATCACGTGTAAATATGCAATTCAGTAATTCGCAAGTGATAAAATAGATTAGACATTTGATTAATTTGATTTAATTTGATTGCGACGTATGTTACACCCAAAATGCGATTAAAAAGGGTTCGAGTATACTCACAGTTAGTGTTTAACAAGTAAACACAACTTGGTTGAAGGGAGCGCATCTGAGATTATCCTGATTACAGTGCGATAGCGTAAGCGATGAACAATGCGTTAAACGGTGTAAAAGTGTCAATGGATCGGACAGTACTCCCAATTATTGAAATTAAAGTCAAGTGTGGGACCCAAGGTGAAATCAGACCGTTCGGACGACTTACCTGTCCGTTCAGACGACAGCCAGTCCGATCGGACGACAGCCTGTCCGATCGGACGACAGCCTGTCCGATCGGACGACAGCCTGACTGTCCGATCGGACAGAAATTCGTCCAAACGATCTAGTCGTCCTTGGTACTTGACAATTTCTGAAGGTCCTTGGGGGTTTTGATCGAGACGGTGTTGTGACGTGCTAAACAACAGAAACCCCACCTCGAACCAGGGGACCTGATCGGACAGGAATCACCCAAATATGTCCGGTTTACTGGTTCGTGACGGTCGTTCTTGGTTAACTTGAAATCGGTCGTCTCGTTAGAAACCAGATCTTGAACCAACACGACACTAAGAATGAGTAGAAGGTCGGTAGAAGCTCCGATTCTATCGGTCTTGAGTGCTTTGAGTGTAAAAGAGTTAAAAGAAAGTTGGAAAACCATCTTTCAATCCATTTATTTATGATTATGTAAAGATCTGTGTGAAAATGTTGCTTATTCTTGTGGAAATCCTTCGGATCTGAGTTGTTCTTGGTGGTATGAGGCCAACACTTGAAGTTCATAAGAACTTCATGATGACATCACCCTCAAACTCCTCAAATCCATTGATTTCCCGGTTAAAAGTAAAGATTCAAAAGAGAAAATGATGAAGAAGTGCGTGTAGATCTTAGAAGTACAAGATTTAGGTTGAAAACTTACAAGAATCGCGAGAAATCGAGAGAAAATAGCTCCAAAGCGTGTTGGTCGAATGAGAGCTCCACATCAGAGAAAATGAAGTGAGGTTGGGGGTATTTATAGGCAAAAGAGAAGAGAAGGCGGTGCAGTGCGTTGGATCGGATGGCTGTTCGATCGGATGGCTGTCCGATCGGATAGCCATTCGATCGAAGTGCCATTCGATCGAACGCCTCAGGTGAGCTAAGTTTTGGCGTTCCGTTTCGATTGTTAAGCATTGCGATAGTTTGGGTACATATTTTCATCCTCATTTCCATATATTTATTATAATTAGTCACATTGGGTCGTATATAGATATCCATATTTCGAATCCTGCAATAATCGAGTTACGCGTGCCTGCGAGTGTGTTTTTCGAGAATTGCGTTGCATTGCGACACAACACGGCTATCAAGGAGGGTAGAATCGGTCCTCACTCGACATCATCGTGGTTGTCAGCAGTGCAAATGTGACGTGATAGCGATAAAATATGCGAAAATACTGCGATATCGTGATATATACGATATATGCGATATAGGTACATTATGATCTGAATCTCTGGTGCTAGGCGTAACGAGTATAGCGAGTAGTAACAATGCACGAAAGTGCGGGCTGTTACAGTCTCCCCTGCTTTAGGAAATTTCGTCTCGAAATTAATCCACTAGTAGGGTTGCGAAGGTTGATGCGAATGAGAGTAGCGATAGAAGCGACGAGACAGCGAGCGATTGATAGAGAATTAGTGCGCGAGAGCATTTGCGAAGACTAAGCGAGAGCGACGAGAAATACGTTTCGAACAACCAAAAGCGATAACACACCTGAGAATGCGATCCCCAGCGTTTAAAATTTCCGAAAAGTCGATTAATTTGGAGAAACTTGTTTGTGAAAATCTTCTCATGGCGCGGCGTTAACTGTATTGATGTCCACACCAGCGCTATGGGAAGAGTTTTGTTAGGTTACTAAAAGCTTTTAAAGTGATTTAAAACTTGTTTTACGAAATTTCTCGTCATACGGCGTTAACTTTAGTCGATTGTCACACTAGTGTCACTAGGAATTCCGGTTCTGTACAAAAATTTTATAAGAAAAGTCTTTGTTTTCACAAAGGTTTTTAATAATGTCAAAAATTTTAAATTTCAAGGTCGGCCCCGCATGGCACCTTTCCACGAAAGTTCATCAATATGGCTAAAACACTTATATATAGGAAGTACCAGCGGCGTATCCACCATGTTTTACCCGTATGGCTTCCGTCCCGTGAGGCAGTGTCATACGTGTCGACATAGTATGGACAGATTTACGACGACTCGTTCCCAGCGAGGAAGGGTTGGACCAAGTCTTGAAAAGGCGAATTGAGCGATGAAGTAGATCTCGAACTCAGTTCAGCGATACAAGCGAGGGCGATAAGCGAAGAGCGACAAGCGGAAAGCGATAAGCGATAGCGACGAGCGTTACTGACAACTGTCGCCCGATAGGCGACAGTCGATGTGTTGCATGCGATAGAGATATGCGATTCGATTGAGTTGAACACACCACAAACATTAACCCCACATGGCCTTTTTCCACGAAAGTCTGCTAATACGGTTAAAACACCACCATGTTTTAGCCTTATTAGCTTTGTCTCGCGAAGCGAGGTCATGTGTGCTAACATAACATAGATAACACGAACATCGATAAGCGATAGCGATAGGCGATAAGAGTATCGAAGCGATGAGGTAGGCGCGAAGTGCGTTAAATCAAAAAGCGGCGAGTGATTAGCGATACTCGTCTAGCGATCCACGATAAGCGATCCACACCAAGTGATACCCAATAAGTGATAAGTGATAGAGGGATACACACGTAATAAGCGATGCATAACAAATGGTACACACACATAAGCGATTAAACGAGAACACACTAAAAGCGATAGAGATTCACACAACAAGCGATAACCAGCGGTAGAGTTTGCGAGATACGCACAATATGCGATTGCGATTTCGAGCCACATAATAAGCGATCTAGATTGTGAGATAGATTCCAGCGATAATGCGATTACGAGCGTGTTGACTTACATAAAGTCTTTGCGAGTACACGCTTGAGTTGCGATTAGATTGTTACGCCTTGCGATATATAGTTTAGTGTGTCGAAAATAACCACAATAGTATAATAGGTCAACATTCCAACTCCACATGGCACTTTCTTCACAAAATTTCGGTTAGCATAGCGAAACACCATCATGTTTCAACCATGCGCCTATGTTCCTTGAGTAGATGTGACACTTCGTCAGACATGGGCAAGACGCTTATAAATAGGAAGTACCAGTGGCATCGCTTAACCATACCCTGAACGTTCGAGGCATTGTTGAAATTCACTACGATCTCCGTGCACTAACCAAGAAAATCCCGTGTGTACCCGTGATTAGTTGATTCTTGCACGTATATCGTACCTTATCTCAAATACGCGTAATAGGGATAAAAATTTATTATATACTACATAGTGCTAGCATATAGATTGTGCGCGAGTGCGAGAGAAAGCGAGAAAGAAATAGAATCCACAATGCGACGATAGATAAAATAAGCTCCATACAGGAATTTGACGGCGATAAGTCGATTCATTACAACAACATTAGAAACAAAATAACGTTGCTGTAGAGGACTTCTGTGGAGACTGCGGTTACTGCTGAAATTCCTCAAGGTTGCGGTCCTGCGCGGCAGTGTTGTGTATGATGACCATACCAGTTGCAATTTGTGCAATAGCGACAATTTGCTTCCGGCGGGTGATGATACGTACACGTGAGACACTGGGGTTGAGTTCCGTTGTAGGCGCTCTTCGAGTAAACTGGTGTTGCTCGGAGGGGTTCTGGTTGCGACAGTCCAGTTGTTGAAGAGTCTGGGCTCACGGTCTTTCGCTTGCGGCTGGGCTGGGCTTCTTGGGATGATGCGGTGTTGTCGGAGGATTCGTCTGATGATTCGTCGGGGACATCCTCGGAACAATCCTCAGAAGAACCTTCAGAGGAGTCGTCAGATGAACCGTCGGTCGATTTGCCAGAGGAATTAATGACAGTTGCTTGATGAACCTGTTTGACATGATTCTTGGAGAAAAATCCGTCTAAGACTCGCTTGCTGTTGATTTCTGCGGCCAAGCGGTAGGTTTCTTCGATAGTAGCAGGCCTTGCAGCTTCGAAAAAATCGCCCACACACTCAGGCAAGCCGTGAATATACTTTGCGATGGCTTTTTCTGAGGTGTCAACTTGACTTGGGAAAATGTTGCTTAGCTGTTTGAACCTTGTAGTGTAGCCAACGTTGTCACCTTCGTTTTGCTTGATTTTCCAGAATTCGTCTTCCAACTTCTGAACCTCGTGGGGAGGGAAATACTCCTTCTTCATGAGCTCTTTCAGCTCATTCCAGGAGAGAGCATAAGCCGCGGAGATCCCACGTTTGTTGCGTTCGGCGGTCCACCAGTCGAGTGCTCGCGATTGAAATACTCTGGTAGCGTAAGTAGTTCGGAAACCATCGGGACACCCACTCTGACGAAGGGTAACCTCAATAGAGTCGAACCACTGGAGTAGTTGAGATACACCTTCTTCACCCGTGAACTCCATCGGTTCACAGGCTTTGAAGTGCTTGTAGAGAAAAGCGGATTGCGGTGCTTCTGTCTTGGAGTCTTCAGAGGTTCGAGGGTTGCTGAGAGAATGCACTTGAGCGACTATTCAAGGAATAACCTTGGTCACTTCATTGACCACTCGCGAGGCAATTCTTCTTTCGTCACTTCGTTTGGCTCTTCTCCTGGTTGTTCGTCTCGAAGCGGAGTCGTTTGAAGACATCTAAACAGATAGAGCGACTTGGAGTGAGATTCGATCATAATGATTTTGAGTTTTGCGATGCGATTGAGCGCGTTCAAAACTTGATGCGATAATATAATAGTAATGTGAAATCACATAGGAGCCACATAGGAGGCACGAGATTCCTAAGTTCTCACACAATGACTTGTTTGTATTTAGATATAGATAGTTGTAGTTTACACTTATACATATACATATCTGTGTAGAATGCGCGAGGACGCGATGCAGAGAGCGAGAGCGAGTAATTAGGCATTAGTTTTGTTGCGAACATTCAGTTTTCGTTTTAGATTGCGATGGTTGTGCGAGTTGTGCGTTTTGTAAAACAGGGAGCAAAAATTGATAAGTCGAGAAATCAATAAGGCGTAAAATAAGCACATAAAGCATAATTAAGTTCATTAAAGCGTAGAACCGGCGAGTCGTAGGCTTAGTAAAATAATCGGAGTGCCTCGGGTGTTTAGGCGTCGACTACCCAAGGTAACCCAACTATACCCAACAAGTTCGTGCACGTGCGTTGACCTAGAAGACTTATGCTTCCACTGGGATACAGCTCATGCATTCGTCCTCCTAGTCATCGCGTGGCTCGAGTCATCGTTATGGTCGAGACCTTGGTGAGAGCTTTTTCGAAAACCATCTTTAGAGAGTGGAACGGTTTATTAAGATATAGGTTTCACCCCTGACTTAATAACTTCGCTCCTAGCTGTGGTTGTGCTCTTCGAATAAATTCGTGAGTTCCACTAGATTTCGAAATGGAGACTTTCGTCGAGATGTGGATGTCACTCCTAGCTCGATGAAAGGTTCTCGTGCTAGAAAATGCGCTGGGTGAGCGATCTCATCGAGAGTTCTTGGTTTTCACACCTGGTCTCGACTGGATCACTCGATTGTGTTATGCGAGTATTTTCGAAAACGTGTGTATTGCGTCAGCCTTAGGAAAGGCTAAGTAGTATTCCAGCCTTAGGAAAGGCTTTTCGAGTGAAGTTGTAGTATGCGGTGTTCACGCGAAGTTGTAGTTTTTTTTTATCAAGAGAATCAAGTAGGCCTATACAAACCCTACTGGGTTTGAACGAGTCGGCCCATTGGTACTTGGACTATAGACTAGGTCAATTCTAAGACAATGAACCCGGACTAGGTCGTGTCTTTCCTAATTCCCTATAGTTATGGCTCTGATACCAATCTGTCACACCCCAACCGATGGCGGAATCAACGGGGCGCGGCACTAGGCGAATCAGATTGCTCAAGAGAATCCATAACAACTATATTGCGATAATATTTATTACATTCGTTATCCCATACTAACAAATAATACAATCACATAAGTTATCACAGATTTCTTGTCCTCTCGAACAATACAAATCCGACAACCTAGATTTTAGGTGAGTTTCTAGACTTCCTAGCTTGATTTGATGTAGTCTGCGATCTAAACTTGCAACATACGTTAAAACAACGTCAATACAAAAGTATTGGCGAGTATACAAGTTTTGATAGTAACGAAATTAGATTAAAAGCGATTTAAAAGTGCTGCGAATACCACTTACATAAACGAGATATGCTATCACATAAACACCAGACAATTACTACCAGCTAAGTCACTCGAGCTGCGATTGCGATTTCTATTCATCCTAACTAGACCCCGTCGGGTACTATAGTACTATACTAGTTAAGGCGGGACCTCGCGAGTAAAAGTCCTATCACTTATGTAACTAGCATCACGTGTAAATATTCAATTCAGTAATTCGCAAGTGATAAAATAGATTAGACATTTGATTAATTTGATTTATTTTGATTGCGACGTATGTTACACCCAAAATGCGATTAAAAAGGTTCGAGTATACTCACAGTCAGTGTTTAACAAGTAAACACAACTTGGTTGAAGGGAGCGCGTCTGAGATTATCCTGATTAGAGTTCGATAGCGTAAGCGATGAACAATGTGTTAAACGGTGTAAAATTGTCAATGGATCGGACAATACTCCAAATTGTTGAAATTAAAGTCAAGTGTGGGACCCAAGGTGAAATCAGACCGTTCGGATGACTTACCTGTCTGTTCGGACGACAGCCAGTCCGATCGGACGACAGCCTGTCCGTTCGGACAACTACCTGTCCGATCGAATGACTGTGCGATCGGACGGCAATTCATCCAAACGATCTAGTCGTCCTTGGTACTTGACAATTTCTGAAGGTCCTTGGGGGTTTTGATCGAGACGGTGTTGTGACGTGCTAAACAACAGAAACCCCACCTCGAACCAGGGGACCCGATCGGACAGGAATCACCCAAATCTGACCGGTTTACTGGTTCGTGACGGTCGTTCTTGGTTAACCCGAAATCGGTCGTCTCGTTAGAAACCAGATCTTGAACCAACACGACACTAAGAATGAGTAGAAGGTCGGTAGAAGCTCCGATTCTATCGGTCTTGAGTGCTTTGAGTGTCAAAGAGTTGAAAGAAAGTTGGAAAACCATCTTTCAATGCTTTTATTTATGATTATGTGTAGATCTGTGTGAAAATGTTGCTTATTCTTGTGAAAATCCTTCGGATCTGAGTTGTTCTTGGTGGTATGAGGCCAACACTTGAAGTTCATAAGAACTTCATGATGACATCACCCTCAAACTCCTCAAATCCATTGATTTCCCGGTTAAAAGTAAAGATTCAAAAGAGAAAATGATGAAGTGCGTGTAGATCATAGAAGTACAAGATTTAGGTTGAAAACTTACAAGAATCGAGAGAAATCGAGAGAAAATAGCTCCAAAGCGTGTTGGTCGAATGAGAGCTCCACATCAGAGAAAATGATGTGAGGGTGGGGGTATTTATAGGCAAAAGAGAAGAGAAGGCGGTGCAGTGCGTTGGATCGGATGGCTGTTCGATCGGATGGCTGTCCAATCGGATGATTGTCCGATCGGATGGCTGTCCGATCGGATAGCCATTCGATCGAACGCCTCCGGTGAGCTGAGTGTTGGCGTTCCGTTTCGATCGTTAAGCGTTGCGATAGTTTGGGTACATATATTCAACCTCATTTCCATATATTTATTATAATTAGTCACATTGGGTCGTATATACATATCCATATTTCGAATCCTGCGATAATCGAGTTACGCGTGCCTGCGAGTGCGTTTTTCGAGTATTGCGTTGCATTGCGACACAACACGGCTATCAAGGAGGGTAGAATCGGTCCTCACTCGACATCATCGTGGGTGTCAGCAGTGCAAATGTGATGTGATAGCGATAAAATATGCGAAAATACTGCGATATCGTGATATATACGATATATGCGATATAGGTACATTATGATCTGAATCTCTGGTGCTAGGCGTAACGAGTATAGCGAGTAGTAACAACGCACGAAAGTGCGGGTTGTTACAGGCGACGAAGCAAAAATGGTGGGCCCCTCTATTCAAATGTTACCGTTACATTAAAAAAAATTAAATTAAAAAAAAAGACCTTCCATTGTTGAGGAGATTGGAGTTGCCATTGTTGAGGAGATTGCTGCGGTAGGTGCAGGTAATAAAACCTTAGGAGATGATAGGTATTGGTTTAGGATGAGTTGGGCTTTGGGGACTTTTATTTTACTGGGTTGACTATTGGGCCTTTTATATTAGTTTTAGGATGGTATTGGTTTAGGATTTTTTTTAAGTTTATGTGTTTTTTTTAAGTTTATGTTTTTTTTTAAGTTTGTGCAATGGTTTTTAATATTAATGAAAATATTTTGTTAATTTATTTGTTAAATGTTAAAAAAAAGTAGAAGATTAAAAAAATAAAAAACATAAAAGTGGTGGGGTAGGATCATCTAAGACCATCCTCCATACCCTCTAGTTTTGTGGGATGGACCATCATTGGGAGGACTTTGACGTGACGCCTACGTGACGGATCATCCTCCCTTGGAGGACCATTACCATACCCTCTAGCCTTAAAATCATTTATATATTTCTCCTTCATATGGTAAATAATTAATATTAATCTTGTTCAATCATCTTATTCCAGTAAATAAAACATGTATTTCTAAAATCTTTATCTCCATGGTAAAACGAAGTCAGATCGACATCGTCTCTTCCAACTATATTCGGTAAATAAAACATGTATTTCCAAAATCTTTATCTCCATGGTAAAACGAAGTCAGATCGACATCGTCACTTCCAACTCTATAACCGACGGTCAATCGCAATTGCTGGTCTTCATCTCCGACACCACCCCCAGCCGTCAGTCGTTCATCATCTCCTGTCGTCCACCGCCATCCTCATCGTTGTCCACCACCATCTCCGACCAGCACCGTCGCCGGAGAACCACCGCTCCTCACCATTCTCCTCTGTCACCATCCACAGCCAACCACCACCTTGCTGTTGATTTCCACCCATCTCACAACACCATCATCTTCACCACTCACCAGAACCAAGCTCTACTACCACCCTATCCGACATTCTCATGAATGTTCCCTTCTCTTTTGTTATCTCCTCTCTACAACCTGAATCTCAGTTGTGCGACCTCTACGACTCTTTTTTTTCTATCCCCACACTACCGCCACGACACCCAATTCGTTGTTCTCCAGCCCAATTTCCAATTTCAAGTCATCTTCATCATACTCAGTATATTCCACCAATAGCAAAGCTAAGGTAAGGTCTCAGGAGGGTAAGATGTTGACAGCCTTACATCTACCCCATAGGAATAGAGAGACTGCTCCCAATGAGACCCCGACTCGATAGTAGTATTGTATCAAGCCTTGGACATAACACTCAGCAATTGAGACAAACGCCGATAAGTGCATGTACCTCTTGTCTTTCGGCTATCAACGCCACTACATGATGCATGATTAACCATCCCCTCATTTAACGTTATTTTCACGAAATTACTAAAATAACGTTAAAATTAGAGCACTTTCACGTTTGCCCCCAAGCGCCCACACATATATACATTATATGAGCATACCGCAAGCGGGGCGTAATTTCCATTTTCAAGTAAACTGCTAAAAATTTTATTCATCGGCTACTTTAATTAATTATATTTTCATTGTTTTTATTTGAAATTTAATAGCATCCTACCATATATGTTCATTGTTTTTGTTTGAAATTTAATGGCATCCTACCATGTTGACAGGTGTGAGTACAATGGTCTTTATTTTTTATAAGAACTAGTGTTGTTCATCGTCGCGCGTTGCGCGATTACAATATGTTTTTGGCATTGTCGAATGTGATTATGGATGTTGTCATAATGCACGTTTTAGCAAGAGGTGATATCATGTTGTAAATAATGTGTTGCTCCATTACATGATGTTGTAGCTGTTTCAAAAGTTGTGTTTGATTCTTACACATGATTTCTAAGACCAAGCAGGTTGGTTTGTACATTGAAGAGTTGCAAAAATCTTGATTGTTGCTACTTGTCGTAAAAACAGCTACTTGTTTGTCAGTTTAAGATCCGCAAAGCGCTATTTTCATCATCTGTAAATAGTATACTTTTTAAACATAAACAGAATATGACAGAAACAAACCAAGTTCCATTCAAACCTAAATCCCCAACAAATATTGAAAGATCTGAATTGTTGTTGGAACGTTCGTCTCGCATGCTAAATGCAGCCCTGTATAAACAGAATGGTTGTTACATATTAGGCATAGAAATGCATCATCTTCACTCAAGTTTATACATGGAACTCTTTGTCCCTCACACATGACAACCATATAATGCAAAAGACTCTCTGCCGGTTGTAGCCAGGGGAATGATGTTCGGGTGATCTTTTATATTTTAAATTTACTTATTCATAGCTCCAAAGACCTGTAAACTACATATACTAAGCTACACTAAAACAATAATCAAATAAAAACTATAGAAGCTTGTAATATAACATTACGCTTCCAAACTCAACTGATTTTAATGCCTAAAGATAACATATGACCCATGGACTTGAACCAGACTTCAATTTTCGACCCGTAGCCATTAAAACTACAACCGCATTGAGCCAGGTTAGGTTCTTTTAAGATGGGATAATCAGCAGAACATATAATGAACATAAAACCACACCCTTCTGTAATAAAAGTCAGCTGAACTGCATAAATTGTTTATCGTGTATCGGATCACTTTCAAATTTCACATATTTGTTACACAGGCGTTTCATCAAACACCTTGCATGCGGTTTTAAGGTAATATCAGACAAGCATCTAGAGAATAAACATCAATCAAGAATCACCACATATCATCACTAAATCTTTTATCTAATTTGAAAACCCCGGAACATGCATATGTTTGGTGATCATCAACAATTAGGTATCATAGGTACATACCAGATAGCGGCGACAATTGGAACATGACATAATTTCTATGATCATTATGCTCCGATTCATATAATATCAGAAAAAAAACGCAATCAACATCTCCCTTATCAAAGGTTTTAGAAGAAAACCATAGATTATTTGGACTTGTGAACCACCATAGAGATAAAAAGAAGCAATGAACATATTTTGGAACCGGGAAACAAAAAGGAAACGACATATAACAGCCCGAAGGGAAAACACTTGCGGTGGCAGCGGTGCTCAGGTAGCTTGAACAATGGTGGTCTATCAACAACTTCCGGCTGCTGCTTTGACTCGGTATAACCCGACGTCACTGGGCAAACAGAAAATTCGCTATAGCCTGGGTTCTTCAGTTTCAAATTACATGTAGAATGAAGGATTTATCTCGGTTGAATGGTTTCTGGGAAAAGTTTTGGAGGGAATGCAGGTGATATGACACCAACAGGTAACTGAGGAGGTGAGCAAGCAGGTGAATCAGCTATGAGACACTATTCATTTCCACTTCTTTAATAGATAGATTAGATTAGAAAAGGTAATTGGGTAATTTCATTTGAGTAGGGGAATATGTAATTAATTTAAAAGATTGGGTAAATATGTAAGTATATTAAGAGGGGATATATGTAAATATATTACACCCGATTTATTAAGAAAAAAAAAAATTTACCCATCATCTCATAAATAACTTTCAAATCCCACTTTTCAAATCTTTGAAAAAATAAAATGGAATCCAACAACCCAAACAATCGGAATCTGTGGTGAATACCATGACCATATCCATAGGACCTGAACCAATGATACTACCAACCGCAACCACAAATGCCACCGAATGTTTTTTGAAACTACCAAACTCAATTGAAACCGACACCCAACCTGAACCAGACACCATACCCGAGTCACAACACAAACCATCCAAACTCAATCGTAGACGCGTGAAGAAAGTTGGTGCATCCAATCCTCCTTAAAAGTGGACCACTGTCGAGGAAGAGACATTGGCTCATGCTTGGATCAACGTATCAGAGAAGTTCCACACAATCATGGGTTAAGAAGTGTATCACTCCATTGATTCGATTAATTAAAAATTTCGAGAAATGCGGCCAAGGGTGTCTAGGTTTTGTTGGTATTTACAACAATCACAAAAAAGGAGAAAGCGTATGGACATCTTGACCTTTTCACTTCAAAATTATCATGTGGATCATGATCAAGTTTTCAAATATATATATTCGCTTGAGACTTTCTACGACATAGCTAAAAAGTTTTAGTGATACCCAAAATGCTTCAAAAATCGAGCGCTTCAAAAGGAAGACGTTTGAGACACCCGACAACACGGCTAGTGTAAATTCGGATGCACGTTGTTTCCTGGATCTCAATGATGAGACCGATGAATTACTACACGAACAACACCACCCAAGTAAGAGGGACAAAGCAAAGATGAAACGAACGAAGACATTTTTTTACTTGTGGCGAGAAATTAGATAAACTCTTGACAGGCCAACTCGTGATAGTCGAAGATTCTTAAATGGCTCAGATTGAATTAGTATTCTTCTATTTAGTATTACGTAATGTTTTAATAATTATTATGTAATGTTTTCAATATTATTATGTAATGTTTCTATTTTTTTTTTTTACAAATTTCAAAACATAAAAATAGTATTTGTATTAAAAAAATGACGCGACAGTGGAAATTGGAGTAGAGTGTGGAACCACGCCCCAAAATGGGAAACAAAAAGGGTCGTATTATTGGCACACCTTGGGGGATTAAATCGACACCCTTAATACGCATCGTATAGGCCTATACGATGCGTATTAAGGTGGATTCAAACTTCTATGTCTGTCAAAGGCTGACAATGTCCCCTTACCAAAAAGTAATGCGCATCGTATAGCCCTATATGATGCGTATTGAAGGTGTCGATTTAATTTTTTAATTTTGTAACGTAACTTCCTATCACGCGGTAGCTTTCCGTCACGCGAACGAAGAAGCAGCACTTTGAACATTTGTCGGTCTTCAAACATCTAGGAAACATTATTTGAGAATACCCCTAAATTTATCGAAGCTGTAGAATGAGATCCTCCACCGTTGGGTTATCATCTTTCAACCCCATTTTTGCTAAATTTATCGATTCTGTTTTTCAACAGCGATGTAATGCAATGATTCCTCTCAATTGAATAGACAGACACTTGCTTCGTAGGACTCACTTGAACCGTCTCGGATGTAATAACAGTACGTTTAGCATCCGTGCCTACTTGAATTGAAGAAAACAAAGGATAACAAAGATGAACATTGTATTTATCACGAAAGTACTGAACAACCGAGATAACAACTCCGGTTTCATCAGCTGCATTTGGAACAGGAGAGTTGAAAAAACTGCAATTGGAATTGATCTTGGAACAACATACTCTTGTTACCATATGACACATTATAAAAGCGCTTCTCTAGACAATCTGGGATTATGTTCCGCAAATTGGGAACCACATATTTGCTTCAAGATTTATGTCTGATGTCCAAGTTTGATCACATTTGACTTCATCTGCGGCAGTCCAATGACTTTCTTCCCACGTGTCTGCACCGTGATCTTCATATTCTTGGTTCAATACCAACTCATCTTTAGTAGTGTTTGTTTGAGAACCTGATTCAGATACACAACGGTTCTCCAATTCCAGATCAGTAAGCAAATACACAACGGTTCTCTAATTCCAGATCAGTAATGTAAGGAGAAGCGTTGAGATAACGGACATCCATCAAATTCAGTAAGAAAACTTGTGTTTCCCATAGTCACAAACGATTGCGGTTTATATTTTCCATAGCCATCGTTTTCGTAGTAAAAAGTGGTTCCGGTTTGCACATTCAATGTTCATTGCTTCATTAAAATTAACAAGGCGGTCTCTTTGCACCGTGATCTTCATATTCTTGGTTCAATACCAACTCATCTTTAGTAGTGTTTGTTTGAGAACCTGATTCAGATACATAAATCTTGAAGCAAATATGTGTTCCCAATTGGTTACAGAAACCACTAGCTGAAGAACCCAACACGTGTTCCTGTTACGGAGAATGTTCTCTGTCACACCCCCAAAATACCACATGCGGAAACCCCCGCGAGGCGTGTGACGTACCAGGATCTAGCCACCAATCATATTGAACTCACAGGTATATTTAAATAAAACTTTCATTTATTAACATTAAGTGTTACAACGTTACAAATAATTTACAATATACAGCGGAAGCATAATTCATTCGTTAAGTGTTTTTAAACCACGTGTAAAAACCATTAGTCTTGTGTTGCGATTCCATGTATCTCGACTCATGACCACTTCAGCCTCCCACCATTTAAATCAAAACAGTTATAAGCTTCGAAGATTATGCATCTTAATCACTTAACATAATTTCAATGAATCATCATTCGATCATTAACGGTGAGTAGCACATAACAAACATTCAAATCGAGTCTATGCATATCATTGACACTAGTATCCTGACTTGACAGTTTATCATCCTCGTTCAATTGTTAGAAATCATGACTTAAATCCGTAACCGACCGTCTATGTGCATCTAGTAACATATTTGTAGCATCATATTTGACCGACAAGAACCATAGTTTATCATATTTATTAATTAACATCATGCACACTCCAAATTCCGATGCAATCAGTTTATTACTATTAGAAATTATCAAATTCCCATCATCACGTTGCACATGATACCTACTAGGATTCTAGGTCATGACAGGATTTCAACCACTGAGTATCACACATCACAATAAAGCATAACAACTCATTAATAGTACATGATTTTTATATCATGAGCCACATGTTGTGTAACATTCCTATTTTTATCATATAAGAATTATAGGTTTGTTTAAATTTATTAGCCACTAGTAACTAGTTTTATTTTTAAATATAATTATTCGACCCAAATAGTTTTAACAACAATTTTATATATAGTTGATTGAAATAGTATAATTGGCCTTTATATAGGTGACCTTTCTAATAAAATAAAAGTATATAAAAACTCATATAATTAGACGGGTAGTACGGGTAAGTTGAATGTTAGAAATATGAAGTACCTAAACGGGCCTAGTAACCGTTTAAATAATTAAATTATAAAAATACATTATATTTGAACCTACTCCGTTTTTAATAAAACTTGGTTCAAAATGTAGACAAAAATATTCTCGTTCTAATGACATATTCATTATTTTATAAAAACATCATATTTTAGGAGTTATAAGCGCCAAAGAAGTAAACCAATTGAATTAATTATAATATATAAATTAAAATAATAAAATAAATCTAACTTTGAAATTATGGAAAGTTGTACATGTCAGAAGTAATCAAAATAAAATAAAATATATATATATTTGAAAATGAAACATATTTCGTGTCCCATTAGTTTATTTTAATTTAAAATCAATGTGTTAAGTTCACAATATGCACAGGTGTCCATCAACTGACATGTCTGAATGCATGCTTACGTATCTTTTGGATAAGATCAAAATTTCACTAAATAATATGAAAGCATATGTATAGAGTCAGTGAATACGTGTCCTCACTAGACTACAGTGCATAACATTCAAGCTAAAAAGAATTTAGTATAAATACTACTTCTCATTTCAATTTCACAATCGTTCAAACTCTTTTCTTTTCTTTTCTTTCACTTTGCTTTGTCTGTCGCCGCCACTTTCTTTCCATATTTTAGTTAATCCCCTAATAAATAATAATAATAATAATAATAATAATAATAATAAAGCCTTGTCTCATTTTAAGTGTTTTAACTCCCGATCACCGCTACCCTTTCCGATTGATCTGAACCCCATAACACATGTCAAGGCTTTGCCTGACTAAGTTTATTGGGGTTCTGTCTCGTGACATAGGGACAAGGTTAAATTAGGGGTAATATACTTAACACGAGTACAAATATATATATATATATATATATATATATATATATATATATATTTAAAATAGCTCAGAAGTTATACCAAGATTTATACCAGGAGGCTTTTCTAGTTGAACCCTAAAGTTACAAAGTGGGTTTATTCTCTTTTCTCACCATTTTATTCCCTTTGGTGATATAAATTAAAAAATGTCCCAAACCGACCCATAAGTAAAAACCCGGACCCCTGAAACCCCAATCCATATCAAGAATCAAGAAAAACAGATGTTTGGTCTTCTAGCGGGCCGCGTAAAGAATAGGCAGAAGGTCACGCGGGCCGCGACAGCTTGTAGGTCTCCGGATATGCATGAAGGCCACGTGTCGTCACACGTGTCTCGACCACCGGTGACTCAGCAACCTCCGATCTGATCCACACTCCCACGCGGGCCGCGTAAGGTTTGGCCGAAGGTTCACGCGGGCCGCGAGAGAACCCAATTTCAGCTATAAATAGCTTGGCTCCTGAGCAGTTCGATGGTGTCGACGAAACTTTCAAACTCTTTATAATTCTGTTCAAATATTACTCTCAAATTAGTGAGGCGCTGCTACGATACCGGGTATTAACTCAATCGCTGCTACGATTCAATGTCCGATCGATTGAAACTATCCGATGAATGTTTAAGTGCTGCTTAAACTTGGGTTATGCTTTGTCATTCGTCGTTAATTCGTTGGATGTTTAAGTATTGCACTTTGTCATTTGTTGTGAGGGTTTTAATCTCGTGAGTTATCGTAAATGCTGTATTAGTTACTTACCGAGTTCGTATGCACTAGGTTACAAAGACTAATCAATAGGCTAAGCTCTGCCTGTATAAATCTGCAATATCAAGGCTAACCAGTAGGCTAAACTCTGTCCGTATAAATCTGCATGCTTATAATGTGAGTCATTCTCTTTTTATCAAATTACTTTCAAAATCATGTTATTTTCAAAGTTATAATTACAGGGATTAAGTCTTTGTAATCTCCAATTTACAGCCGGTATGTGGGGTTTTGTATACATTACTTGATAACTGTCACCATTGGACAACGGGTTAGCCAAGGGGTGATATGACCATAATCACAGACACCATTGGACAGCCAATAGGTGGTCGAGTGATAAATACCGTGGGTAGTTAGTTGATATATGGAAACATTGTAATCGCTCTTAATACTGTAGATTATAACTAAAGGTCATTTTATAAAACCTGAATGAACTCACCAGTATTTCCTGCTGACAAAACCTTTTTAAAACGTGTTTCAGGTAATTACAGTAGATTGGAGTAAGAGTTGGATCCGGCACTGAAGGGCTTCAAGAAGTGGCTTATTTTATTAATTAAATCAAATTAAGAAATATTGTTTTATGTAAACGGGTTTATCCCTTATTAAAGCTACCTTAGTAAAACATGGGTTTATCCCATCTATTTAATAAATAAAAATCCGGTGTTTTCTAAACTCTGATATTTTTCCTAACTCACGGTTCTGACGAAATTTCCGCTGCACTACTTTTCTAAATAACCACCGGTACCACTTGGCTGCTCGCGGCTCTTGATTCCATCCAGGGTGGGGTCGGGGGTCGTGACATGTTGCAACCATACGTATGTATATCATCAACACTTATTCATAAATCAAACAACTATTTCAATTTCTTTGATTTAGGTTAACAGTTTATCGATCTCATAAGAATTATGTAAACAACACCAACTATTAGCATGTTAACTAGAATCCTAGATCATCGGCCCATATCACAACAAACATGATCGACATAATTATTAACCTTTTAACATCACAATTTATTTTGTTACAAGATCTATTGCAATCCCACATCACATAACCCTTCTAACAGTTAGTTTAATATAAGTTTGTTTCTTACTAATATTTGCTAACATGAAACCCTAAGCATTGTTTAACATTTATTGATCATATATCTCTTTTGGCGAGTCAGCAGCGTAGACTCATGCTAAATTTTTGTCGACGAGTCGATAGCAAGACTCAAAGCTAAAAACTAGAAAAACAACTAAAAAGTACGAAACTACCCCTAAAGCGCAAAATACGCTCTTGCTACATTTTTGATCCGCGAGTCAGTAGCGTAGACTCTCTCCTCCCCACACTTATGATGTGTGCGGGGTTTGGAGTTCAATCACCTCCACCGCCGATTCTATCGGCCCGGCAACGTACAACTTCAACCGGTGACCATTTACCTTAAATGTAACGCCATCCGCGTTCTCTACTGCAACAGTACCATACGGAAATACTTCCTTAACCGTGTATGGTCCTGTCCAGCGTGAATGAAGCTTCCCAGGAAACAAGCGCTGCCTAGAATTGTACAGAAGAACAAGATCACCCGCTTGGAATTCTTTATGGTCCTTCAAGCGTTTGTCGTGAAGTTTCTTCGTGCGCTCTTTGTAGAGTACGGAGCTTTCGTAGGCTTGGTGCCGCAATTCTTCCAATTCATGAATTTGGAGAAACCGGGCTTCACCTCCGGTTTTAAGGTCCAAATTCGCGGTTTTCAATGCCCACATAGCCTTGTGCTCCAACTCCACCGGTAAATGGCATGCCTTTCCGTATACCAACCTAAAGGGGGTGGTCCCTATAGGGGTCTTATAAGCTGTACGGAATGCCTATAATGCCTCATCAAGCTTGTCCGACCACTCCTTGCGGTTTGCTCCAACCGACCGCTCAAGGATGCGCTTAAGCCCCCGGTTCGTGACCTCCACCTGCCCGCTTGTCTGCGGATGATAGGGCGTGGACAAACGGTGATGCACACCGTATCTGGACAAAGCCTTTTCAAGCTGTGTATTACAAAAATGAGTCCCTCGGTCACTAATGAGCGCTTTCGGAGCGCCAAATTGGGCGAACAAACTCTTCAGAAACCTCACAACTACTCTGGCGTCATTAGTGGGTAAGGCTTGCGCCTCCGCCCACTTTGATACATAGTCAACAGCCACGAGTATGTACTTGTTTCCGCGTGAGGGGGGGGGGGGGGGAATGGTCCCATGAAGTCTATCCCCCAAACATCAAAGACTTCACAAACCTGTATCCAGTTCTGGGGCATTTCGTCGCGTGCCGATATGTTCGTCGCCCTCTGACAAGCATCGCACGCCTTCACCCAACCCTGCGCGTCACGGAAAATGGTCGGCCAGTAAAACCCGGAATCCAACACCTTCTTCGCGGTGAAGTTGGCTCCGTGGTGGCCTCTGGTAGGTTCCTCATGACACTGGCGCAGAATATCGGTTGCCTCAGACCCAGATACACATCTCCTAATCACCTGATCAGCACCCACCTTGAACAAGAAAGGGTCGTCCCATATGTAGTGCTTGAGATCCGAAAAGAATTTCCTCTTTTGCTGGTGAGTCAATCCTTTAATCAGAATCCCGCAAGCAAGGTAGTTCGCAAGGTCGGCGAACCATGGCGACTCATCACATATCTCAACACCCATCAAAGATTCGTGTGGGAACTTGTCATTGATTGAATCCCAACGCGAATCCTCGATGTCTCCGTGCTCTAACCGAGACAGATGGTCGGCAGCTACATTCAAAGCACCCTTTTTGTCTTGTATCTCAATATCAAACTCTTGCAGCAACATGATCCATCTGATTAGACGCGGTTTAGCGTCCTGCTTGCTGAAGAGGTATCTAATGGCTGCATGATCAGTGTATACAACGGTTTTTGAAAGCACTAAATACGATCTAAACTTATCAAATGCGAAAACGACCGCCAAGAGCTCTTTTTCAGTCGTGGTATAATGCTCTTGAGCATCGTGGAGAGTTTTACTCGCATAGTAGATCGGATGGAAGTGCTTTTCCTTCTTTTGACCCAGAACGGCCCCTATAGCGTAATCACTCGCGTCGCACATGATTTCAAAGGGCAGACTCCAGTCCGGTGCGACTAAAATAGGGGCCTCAATCAACTTTTGCTTGAGGAGGTCAAAAACCCTCAAGCAATCATCTCCAAACACGAACGGAGCATCTTTCTCTAACAAACGAGTCATGGGTCTGGCGATTTTGGAAAAATCTTTGATGAATCGCCTATAGAACCCGGCATGACCGAGAAAGCTCCGTATAGCACGAACAGAGGTGGGGGGCGGAAGTCGTGATATAACGTCGACTTTAGCTGGATCGACTTCCATGCCCGCGTGAGAGATTTTGTGTCCCAAAACTATGCCCTCCTTCACCATGAAGTGGCATTTCTCCCAGTTCAGGACCAGATTGGTCTCCTCACACCTCTTCAACATTCTTTTCAAATTTTCCAGACATTGATCAAAGGAATCCCCAAATACCGAAAAATCGTCCATGAACACCTCCATGGAATCCTCAATCATGTCATGGAAAATTGCGACCATACATCGCTGGAAAGTAGCCGGCGCATTACACAGCCCAAACGGCATACGCCGGTAGGCGAATGTACCGAAGGGACAGGTAAATGTGGTCTTCTCCTGGTCCTCAGGAGCGATAGGAATTTGAAAGTAACCCGAGAACCCATCCAGAAAACAATAATATAACTTCCCTGACAGACGCTCCAACATTTGATCAATGAATGGAAGCGGGAAGTGGTCCTTGAGGGTGGCGTCGTTGAGTTTGCGATAATCAATGCAAACCCGCCATCCAGTGACCGTCCTGGTTGGAATGAGCTCATTCCTATCGTTTGTGACCACAGTCATGCCCCCCTTTTTGGGCACTACCTGCACAGGACTGACCCAAACAGAGTCGGAAATGGGATAGATCATACCAGCATCTAACAACTTAATCACTTCCTTTTTAACGACTTCTTGCATGTTCGGGTTCAGCCGCATCTGGTGCTGCGCACACGGCTTGAACTGATCCTCCATAAGAATTTTATGTGTACAGAAGGAGGGATTTATACCTTTTATGTCCATGATTTTCCAAGCGATTGCTTTCTTATGAAGTTTCAACACATTAGAAGTCTGCTCTTCTCTTCTCCCGCCAATCCAGATGAAATAATGACAGGCAAATGACGCTCCTCATCAAGAAATGCGTACTCTAGGTGCGGTGGGAGCTCTTTAAGCTCCAAGGTAGGAGGATCTTCTACTGAAGGCTTCAACTTCACTTCACTCTCGCGATCAATTTCTGTGAAATGATCCGGACTCTGGGGGCTATCATCACCAATCTGATAGACTGGCTGCTCAAAATAGTGGCCCTCCTGCGTAATGCCATCTAAGTCCCCACACAACAGATGTGTGTCCGAATCTATCTCCTCGATCGTACCCTGGAAATGCGTGCTCACATAAGTGTCGACGATGCCAACATAATAGAGCGCGTCGTCCTGACTCTGAGGATGCTGCATAGAACGTTTAATGTCAAACGTAACATGCTCATCATCTACTCGGAGTGTGATCTGGCCCGCCGCCACGTCCACAATCGTCCGGGCGGTATTCAAAAATGGGCGTCCGAGTATCAGAGGCACTCTCGAGTCCTCATCCATGTCCAGGATAACAAAATCCACGGGAAATACAAACTTGTCAATCTTAACAAGCATATTCTCTACAAACCCGCGTGGATACTTGACAGAACGATCCGCAAGTCGAATACTCATCCTCGTAGGTGACGGCTCACCTAGATCCAACTTTGTAAAAACCTTATATGGCATAAGGTTTATACTCGCTCCAAGATCTGCTAACGCATTACTGACAGACAGATTGCCAATGAGGCAAGGAAGCGTGAAACTGCCTGGATCTCCCATTTTTGTAGGAAGGCGATTCTGGAGAATAGCAGAGCAGCTTTCATTCATAACCACACAAGACATGTCCTCGAGTTTTTGCTTGTTTGAGAGGATGTCTTTCAGAAACTTCGCATACTTTGGCATTTGTGCCAAAGCTTCAACAAACGGTATGTTTATATGCAATTGTTTAAACATTTCGAGAAACTTACCGTTTTGTTCATCCATCTTCTGCTTCTTCAACCTTCCTGGATAAGGCACTGGAGGCGTGTAACCTGTGACCGGCTCCTGGACTTGTGCTGTACTTGCTGGACGTAGCCTGGCATGCACCTCATCCGGTGTGTCGGTCGGGACCGCTTCAGTGATCGGTGGTGAGTCCGATATGACGGGTCCGGTAGGTTTTCCACTCCTGGTCATCACCGCATTCACATCTCTGTGCGGGCCTGGGTTTGTCTCAGTATTGCCCGGGAGACCACCCTGGGGTCTCTTTGACATCATCTGTGCCAGCTGACCAACCTGATTCTCTATGTTTTGAATCAAGGCCTTGTGGCTCCTCATTTCTCCCTCATGAGAGAGAAAACGATCCTCGCTCTGCTGGTAGCGTTTTTCAGCTAACTGATTCGCGCTCGAGGAGCAAGTAAGAAGCTGGGACATCATCTCCTCCAGCTTAGAACTAGACTGAGGGGCCTGCTGCTGGGAACTACTCCCAGAGCCCTGATTCTGATGCGGGTATGAACGCTGCTGATAGGATTGGTTGTACTGCTGGAACTGCTGACCCTGACCCTGCTGCTGCTGCGCTGGAGCGCGCGGAGTGAATCCCAAAGGATTTTGATTGCCTGTGTTCGCACGCCACCCAAAATTTGGGTGATTTCTCCAACCGGGATTATAGGTGTTACTGTAAGGGTTGTTCTGTGGCCTAACTTGGTTACTCACGAAATCTACCTCTTCGTGGCCCTCGTATCCGACTCCCTGAAAACATGCCCCAGGCTCGTGTGACACACCACACTGGTCACAACTCGAGCCCGCATGCGCAATCATCTGGGACCTGTCGAATCTCGATGCGAGAGCCGAGATTTGTGCAGTAATAGCCGTATAGTCGTCAACAGCATGCACTCCCGCGCGGGATCTTGATGATGATGATGTAGCCCGACTTCTATCTCCTTCGCGGCGAGAGCTAGACTTCAACGCAGCCTTTTCAATGATATCGTAAGCCTCATTGGGAGTCTTTGTCCCCAAATCGCCTCCTGAATTCATATCTAATCGCTCATGCGTATTGTAGCTGAGCCCCTGATAGAATGTCAAGACTAACTGTCTCTTGGTGAACCCATGATGTGGAACATCAAGTAACAGATCCTTGAATCTCTCCCACGCTGCATGCAACGACTCCCCTTCATCCTGACGAAAGGTCACCACTCGGTTCCTTAACTTGGTTGTCTTCTCGGGTGGAAAGTACTTTTTCATAAATAGCTCCGCCAACCCATTCCAGGTCCTGATGGACCCAGCTGGCAGTGACATAAGCCACGCTCTGGCTTTGTCACGCAGTGAGAAAGGAAACAACCTCAACCGAACGGCATCCTCCGAAACATCCCTCATTTTAAACGTGGAACAAACTTCGAGAAAAGCCGCAATATGTCGTCCGGGATCCTCATGTTCGCGTCCGTCGAACTGCACCGAATTCTACACCATATTAATTATACTAGATTTAATTTCAAAATTAGGTGCATCTATAGTAGGTCTAAGGATACTCGGCTCCAGGCCTGTCGCTCCAGGCTGATTAGATTCATTCAACGGTCGCTCATCGTCTACCATGATTATGTTTCCTCCTGAGCCCTCGGCTTCAGTAGGTACCACCGAATCCGGCCCACCACTGGCGAGCAGTAGCCCAACCGCACGCCCTTTCGCGCGAAGACGCCTCCGAAGATCACGTTCGGGTTCGTCTGACGGTTCAACAAGTTCTGGAGCGGGGGTCGAGAACATCAACCTGCAAACGAACATTTGACACGGTGAATATTTTATTAATTAAATAATGCTGTTTTTTTTTTCAGCTGAATAGAAGCAGAAAGTTATTATAAATGGGCTGAATATTTTATAAAAATCCAAAAAATTGCCCGAAATTTTATAAAAATTCAACACAATAAATAAATGAATCGACTAATACAAAAATGGCTTTAGGGTGCCGAAAACCCAAAGAATAAGTGAATAAATAAATCCGGATCAAATAAATAAATAAAACAAAAATAACGCAAAAATGAATAAATCGAATAAAACAAGAAATATTAACAAATAAATAAACAAATAAATAATCAAGAAATTATACACAAATATTAACAAGTATTTACACCAATAACCAAATGACTCGGGTCGTTCCTAAAACTCGCCATTTCCCCGGCAACGGCGCCAAAAAACTTGACGTGTGCGTATATATACATAATTTTGCAATGAATTTACACACGATTTGGTTTTAAATTTATAAAAGTGATAATTACTTTTACATCAAAACACACACGAAAGAGGCAAGTGTACCCCGTCATATATGTAATAAAGTATCGGTAAGAACAAAGTATCGATCCAAGGAAATGGGCGGAGAAATAGTACTAAACCTTTGTCACTAAACTACCGGTAAAAACATAGGTTTGGTTGATTTAGACTAAACTAAAGTAAGCATAACCAAATACATAATAAAAACATAATAGATAGTAGATAAAAAGCCTTGCTAAATACACAACCACAACATGTCAACTAAGTCAGTTTTGGCACTAGAAGCATTCGGTCAATTTTCCAATTTGAGACAATTAGTATCCCTTTCGGGAATTCTAACATGACAATCATTCGGAAAGCTAAAACGATAAACACACTTTAACCACCTAAAATTGTTCTTTAACGTGCAATTGATAAATGTCTATGAAAATCTCTTAAAAATAAGTTAGTCATCCGTTAGGAGTTTTCTAACCGCACTTAAACAAGGAAAGCGACACCGATAAACACAATGCAACCACCAACTGTCAAGCATAAACTAGATTAAATCACAACCGAGTTCATTTTACAAATCTTGCACAATAATTCACTAAGATAGCAATTTTGTCCTAAACTACTAACTAAGCTAATAAATCATGGCAAGAATTTATAACGACACCATCTAACCCGTTAAGGTCCTTACGTGACGGCAAGCTCTCTTGATTAACAATAATTACATTTTATTAAATCACTAACCATTTCTAGTATCATGATGCATACATTTAAACCAAGCTAATCTAGTTAACAAAGTTCAAAGTTTACTAATACAAGATTAATTAAGCTTCATTTTTCAACTATCTTAACTAACCAAGCATCAATCATCCAACATAATTACTTATAATCAAGAATTCAATATCAATAACAAGGTTGCAAACTAATCATCAAAGATAATCATAGAAAATACTTCAAGTGTCATTACAAACAAAGTTTAACATACTAATGGCTATAATCTAGCAAGGGATTGTTTGTGTTTTTGCCCAAAGGCTACAATAATACATAAACAATAATCTAAGTACTTGAAAGATTAACAAAAACATGGAAAGATTAGAAAATCAAACCATAAACAAGTACTAGACTAAGGATCCGGGTAGTAATCGAGCTAAACGAGACAATGTGGCTTGAATCCGGGTGAAAGCTAATGCCTCCGGAGCCTGAAAATCGCCTGTGAAACTCTCCAAAAATCCAGAATATCGAACAGAAAGTTTTTGCTGTGTTTTTATACTTTTTGCTGTTGCACGGTCGTTCTCCATATGGAACGACCGTGCACTTTATGCAATTATTGGGGATGGGTCACCATACTGCATACGTCATCGGATCGTTGACCAGATTCGAAATGGCACGACCGTTCTTTGTGTGGAACGGTCATTCAGTTCCGGGCTACATGTTGCACGCCAAGTCGCACCTACCGTTCATCACCGAGACTCTGCTGATTCACCGGAGACGCACGGTCGTTCCTCAGATGGAACGCCCGTTCTTCACCGAGCCGCTTTGTTTCCTAGAACGCCCAGTCGCACAGGTCGTTCATTGCCGAGATGATCAAGTTTGTCGGAGATGCACGACCGTGCCACAGGTGGAACGGTCGTTCCACAGGCCCAGTTCAGAATCCTTAACAGAATGTCTGCAGCTTCGTCGTTTTGTCCGGAAAGTCCTCGTTTTTGCTATCATCTTGTCTGGAATGTAGTTTTAGGCCTGTAAACACAAATGTAGATAAATAAGTATCCGAATGACGGTTTTACGGCCAAAAACGCATAAAATAGGGGTAAAACAGGGGACTAAAATATGTGTAAATTAGAGTGTATCACTTACGTACACTTGAAAGAATAAGGGTGTTTAGGGTTTGCAACTGATTGCCATACATTTCACTTAACTTACGTATAAAAGGAGGAAAGGGATTTGGGCCGGAGAATAACAAACATACATAAACAATTTAGTGAGTTAGGCCGATTTCTTTGTGTATGAATATGGATATCAAACATCAAGAAACAGTTTAGTGGCGGCCCAATGGTACATGTTACAAGTGCGGCCCACTTGTGTAAAATAGTTCGCAGCCCAACCAATTGGTTCTCTAAAGTAGTTGAACGACACACAAAAGCGTTTACAATTTCATGTATAGCTAATCAGGTGAACACACGTAATCATAAGTAGATAAACATAGAGACACACGCTAAAAGTTGTGGGGTTTTCAAACAATGCTAACCTTAATTATCCGGGTTGTCACATCATCCCCAACTTGAAAGAAATTTCGTCCCGAAATTTGACAAGTAAGCAGAGAGGAATAAAGTGATAAATCAAGATTGCTGCCGGTTTTCCTCGGGTGCCACATCATCCCCAACTTGAAAGGGAATTTCGTCCCGAAATTCGCCAACGATATCATAAGTTAATACAACCGCTTGAACAACTGAGGATACTAGAGTTTACTCCGATTATTGCGTTCCCACGTGAACTCCGGTCCACGTTTTGAGTTCCAACGAACTCTCACGATTTGAATTCGACTATACTAACGAATCCTGACGTCCTGGTCCATGATTTCAGTAGATTCCACGACAACTGCAACTTGTTGTCAGCCTTAGGTTCTAATAAGGGTATCACTCGTTTTTCCGTCGGGCAACCACTTCTTTAGATTCGAGGCATAAATGGCATTGTGACCGTTACCCAATTCATCAGGTAACTCATGTTTGTGAGTTATATCACCGATCCGTTCTAGGAATCCGAATGTCCCAGCGTACCGCTGACTAAGCTTGCCACGTTTCCTATAGCGTATCGCACCCTCCCAGGGTGAGACTTCCAATATGACACGTTCGCCTGCAGCGAACTCCCGGTGTTTCCTAAGTTATCAGGGTCCTTGGCGATCACGCGTTTTCGCCACACAATTTCCAATACCGAGTGCAAGTCCTAGTCCCATGATTAGGTTGTCATCCACTTTAATCCAACAAGGAGGTTGGCATTATCATCCACACAATGCCTCAAACAGTGCTGTATGCATACTAAAACGGTAACGGCTGTAGTAGAGCTCACCCAAAGATAAGTGTCCTTCCCAAATGTTTACTAAAGTCAATCCCGCACATGCTCGCAGCATGTCTTCGTGTGTCAGGATGGTTCGTTACTCTCCCCGGTTGTCCTACAGTGATAAGTAATGCTCATGTCTAGATGTGAGTCAAGGGTGTTGCGTATTGCCTGCCATAAATCAGGTATAGTTCAAAATCAAAGGTAACAGAAGTTGGCACCTCGTGCTTAAGACCGCCTCTCATAGAGGGATATTCACAAGCTGTGCAGACTCGTCAGTTTCCTTGATTGCAAGAAAGTGTGCTGGCTACATGAGGCGATCCACGATCACCCAGGTGATATTGTTTCCGTTCTGAGTTTTTGGTAAACCAGTGACATCCACCATGGCCGTCTGTTCCAATCTCCAAGTAGGTGTTTCTGATTACTGACAAGAACCAGAAGGCTTCTGATGCTCCACCTTGACTTCCGCACAAGTCAAAAGTCATTCACATGCTTCGCTGTGTAGGCCTTCGAGCCCAGTTGCCAGAACAAGATCCTCCGATCCTAACCTATTCCATCAAATCCAGATGACCAGCATATCGGGGCTGGTGTGCCTCGCTCAACACAAGTTCCCTCGGATTGCTGTACAGTAGAATCCATATTTATTCCATGAAGCAGCGAGTACCGTCCGCCTTGCCAAAAGTTGCTCCTCCATGTCCCGCATGGACCCAACTCGAAAATCCTCTTCCTTCAGCGCTTCAGTTTAAACAGGGTGAATCTGACTGGGTAGGCTAGAGTTGGTGTTGAGCTGCACGCTCATACGCATTTAAGTTCTGTAGTCGTAATCGCTCAAGAGTTCCATCCAGCGATGCCATTACGTGTTTTAGTTCCTTCGAACAAGGGTACACGGGAGGCCCTTGTGATCGGTCTAAGTAGTGCATCCGGTACCGTCCAAGTAGTGCCTCCAACTTAAATCCAAAGACCACGGTTTCTTCTTGTGAATCCACTACGTAATCCATCACTTCCTCGTTGGGATTCGAAAGCTGAAAAGACGTCCTCCTGTTTTGTATTCCACGAGCACAACACCCGGCTGAGCTAAAGAGATTTAAGCTACGCGACCTTCGGAAATCCTGTGATTAATCTGCGACAGTATCTAGCGAAACCGAGGAATTGCTGCATCCCCGAAGGAACCTTTGGTGTCGATCAGTTACTAACAAGATGCATCCTAGCGAGATCCACGTGTATTCCCACTCTGTTGGTTACATGATAAAAATGCATCTCTCGAATCTAGATGTGACATTTAACAAGACTTCACACGTAATGGCTCCTCCCACAGAAGCACTAAGATAGGATACATATGCCACCCATGGTGTTCCTTTCTCCTGGTCATGATTCAGAACGTCGTCGACAAATACGGTCGATTCATGTGATCCCTGAAGCTGCTGGTGTGTTGATCAACTTGATAATCATGGTGTATAAAGTTGAAATGGCTGCATTGCGTTCGACATGTTGTTCTAAGAGCATTCTCCTCTTGGACTTCCATCTGATGATAGTGCGTTCGCTAACCAATCCTCGAATGGAAGCTTGTTCCTCGCAACTGGTCGACAGGTGGCCAATACATGGTCGAGACAAGTGGTTCCTAACTATCACCTTGTTACGATCTCGATAATCGGTACACATACGAAAAGGCTTATCTTCACTGGTATAACTGGGGCTCCCCAAAGAAAAAAAAAACTAGATCCAATAAAACTCATGTCCAATAGTTCCTGAAGTTGATTAGGCGGTTCTTGCAACCCTCGTGGCGCAAGACGGTATGAGTACAAGTAATCAGGGCTGCCCCTGGCGTGTGGCCGAACTAAGATTCTGCCCAACAGTTGTGGAAGCAAGTCCGAAAGCTCCTCCTGTAGCACGCCGGGAAGAATCACGAACAATTGGTGGATCCTCGATCCTCTTTTCCTTAGCCTTAACATCACTAACGGTTGCTAACGTTGCGGGGTAATCCCTCCGTAGACACTTCTAGGCCTTCATTGCCGATATGATGCTAACCCTTACCCCACTCTGACACTTCAAAGTATAAGTGACGCAAAATTTTCCTTCCTCAAGGTATGTTTACGCGATATCCAGATAACCAATTGATGTGTGCAAAATTCAACATATAAATTACATCAATTGTGGCATAAAACTAACCCTTTTTTAGTACTAATATTGGAAAAAGTGTGCTTTTGTCTTCCTTTTGTATTTTCAGGATTAAATGAGCTCAAATTAACAAAAGAAGCAAAAAGGCAGCTAAATCTAACATAAATACAAGAAAAGGGACAAACGTGGCATGCCCGACCTCCCCGAAAGCATCTTCCCAAGCAAAACAAGAGAACAGAAGGCTGAACACGCCCCGTGCTCAGTGAACACGGGGGCGTGCCCAAGTGTCAGCATAAAAAGACAAAGCTGTAGAAGCTTCCATCGCCCACCACGGGGCCGTGCTCAGCGGACACGGGGCCGTGCTCAGCTGACACGGGGCCGTGGTCAACTATAAGATTCGCAGAATCCAGGCAAATCTTGATAGTACAGATATGCTTCTGCACACGGGGTCGTGCCCAGCGGACACGGGGCCGTGGTCAACTAATGCAGACAAACTACAATTAATGAAGACAGAGAAGAGGATGGGCATGGGGCCGTGCCCGAGCTACTGTTCAGGCTATAAATAGGGGTGATTGGCTCATTTGCAAACCATCCCTTGGCACACCACCTCTCTCACACTTCACCCACCACCCACTACCATCACAACACCATCATCCACCACCATCATCCATTGTCCATCATAGAGTGTGTGAGTCGTCTCGGGATCCAAGATTGATCGTAAGAGTTCTTGACAATCAAGGCCATGTTTGCCTAAGTCTCTTACATCACTCGGTGAAGACAAAGTGTCTAGTGTAATACTTTTTATTTTTAATCTTTTCGCACTTTTTACTTGGTTATGTATTAATGACTTTAATAACTAGTTTCTTATGTTGAAGGCGATTCTTCCTTATCGTTTGTCCGTGGTGTCTTGGCATTATTTTACTGTCTATATAAAATAAAAGATTTTCACCATTCATATCTCCACGGTCTATATGGAGGTATGTTGACTACCTGGTCGGGGGTTAAGGGAACGGTTTGGTAAGAGTCTTTTCTTGTTTAGTATATAGATCCTGCAAGGACCTGGGTCAAATTTAGTAGGATCTCCTTCAATACCCACCGGTATTGGATGGCGGGGGTCCAAACTCTTTGATCCCCTCATATGTAAGCTACTATTAATACTTTAACCCGGCTACTTAGGACTGTATCCCTGCTAACTCAGACTACTTAGCCGAGGGTAACGTCACCTTCAAAAGAGGGGCCTACCATAATATGCATTAATAACTTAATTAATTATCTTTCAATAATCCGACCCTTTAGGATTGTATCCTTGCTGACTCAAACTACTGGGTTGAGGGTAACGTCACCTTCAAAAGAGGGGCCTACTACAATAACTAAGATAATCTCTTAAAAAGTGCAAAAGTGCGGAAATAATCAAAGGTTACACTAAACACGAGTCGGAGCCAAGTGATTCATCTTGTCTATCTATTTTTCTTTTATTTTTATTTTTCAGCATTTTAGTTAGTTTTTATTTTTCTAGTTTAAAACCTTTTTCTAAACTTTTGATTTGATTAGACGTTGAGGATAAACCGGTATTAAAAGATCTTGTAGGATCGTTTTGCGAACCCGAACGAGTCGTTCAGAAGAGATTTATCAGTTTCAGATGCGGAAAATAAGAAACCGACGATGAAACAGCTTGTTTATCACTCTAAACCTCTTTTGTATTGATATAACAGCGTTTACAATCAAAAGGTATACCGGCAACACTTCGGTATCACTCTGAGACACTTGTTACAAATGAAAAGACAAAATGCCTATTTATAGAGTTGAGGTTTCGCTTGGAAACACATCAAGCGAAACCCAAAAATTCCTTTCAAGCGAAACCTATCATGTTGACTTTGAAGCTTGTCTTGAAGCGAAACCATATGAACTTAACTTTTGATTTCAACTTTCCATGCAATTCACGTGATGTTGTCATGTGATGATGTCAATATTGATGTCATATTGTGATGTCATCATTCAATATGATGACATCATGCTTAATCAAACCCGTAACGCACCCGAGACTCGATGTAAGACGAAGTCGACAGATGAATGCACTAACAGACTCCCCCTCAGATGTTGACGAGTCTTAAGTGTCGAGTCTTTGCATCTTCAGTCTTAATCAGTCTAAACACTCTTTAAAATATCTGACGCTGTAAGTATCCTCAAACTTTATCTTCTTCTCCTCTTCAGCATCAACAGACTCCCCACGAACAATCTCTACTCGGATGTCTTCAGACTCCTCCTTTCGATATGCTGGGATCGCAGTCTAGCATGTTGAAATCACATCGACCTCAGGTATCGGAACCTGGCACTCTATCTCCAGGTTCAAGATCAAAACCTGATTACACCTGCACATTCTTAACCCAGAAATAAATTTCCTGATAACCACTTGTAAAGCATATTTTAAAATGATTCAACATTTATAGTCTCTGATGAACCAATTGCAGAAATATCATTTTCATTTCAAAGAACTTCAAACAAATACTTTTCCAAACCTGTTCGTCATGTTTAGCACTCGGAATTTTGAAAATTAGCTCTTCAACACCAGTTGTCGAAAATCTTTTTGAATTTTTCAAAATTTAAGCTAAAATACACCGAAAATCTTTTTGGATTTTTGAATTGAATGAAATGCAGTAAAGAAAAATTTAGAGACACTATTTTTGTGAGCTCGTGCAAGAGGATCATATCAGTTACTAAGACATATCACCAACACCGTTAAGCTTGATTTCATTTTAAGTTCTAAACGATTCACTTAGATTGTCAGTATACTGGTCCACTTAAATTTTCACACAAACTTCAACTGCTTCGAGATACGATATTAATGTCTTAAGCACTTAAACTTAATCGCGTGTCCCACCTCAGAATATACTCCCGTATCCAGATCCCAATATTCAGTCTTACAGGTGAGTATACTACAATGATATCTGTAAATAAATTAGGTAATGCGAGGGCCGAGGGATCTCAGGTCGATACTTCCGTATACGCAGAGAGATATCAGCTTCGACTTTAAGGAATGTCCCCTTTAGAGGATCTTTTAGCTACAACAGCAGCGACTATCAATTTTATTGTTTCATCAGCATGCTGAGGGTTTATGCTATGTTTCAAGCATTTGCGAAAAGTATTATCCAAGGACTAGGTCAGAACTACCGTTCAGCAGAAGTCCTGGAATAATACCCCAGACATCATTGAGTATAAAAACCTAGTATATCAGATTATGAGACCTTTCAAACGAGATTTCGGGGGTTACCCATATATCCGAGAGATGTTCCCCACGATATAAGAAAGTTTGAAATTTAGGTTTATATCTCGTCACAATCTACTAAATGTGCAAAAACCTATTGGCACATCATCAGTGAGACCGTTTATCACTTTTTAACTTTCCATTTCTTTAGCATGTTGTGACAGTCCACTGATGTACTATCATTTCCTCTTATATGCAACAAAAACTCATTTTTCATTTTATCATGTTTTTGGCTTTTTCAAATTTTCAAATGTTTTAGGATTTTCTAAAATTTCTTACTCCCCCTATAATGCAAACACATTTTAGGAAATTTGAAACCAAACTGTAAAATAAAGTTGACAACTGATATCGAATTGCTTCAAATCGCCATCCACTTGGCATAAACAATCAGAACTCCCCCTTACACAAAACTATTTTCTCATAATGATTTCAAAACACTTATGTTTGTTTTAATCAGAATGATTTTTCAGGAAAATAAGTTTTGTTGATTTAACCACTTGTAGGTTCGGGGTGTGGTTCATCACATTGTCTACTTTTAACTACTTGTAGTAGATCAAGTACAACTTAATGTCTCGGATTTACCACTTGCATGTATGCAACCTCTGTACCTCTTGCAAAATATATTTACAACATATAAGCCTATGTAGGAATAAACCTCTACACAAACCATTTTACCAATCAAGATGCCGATTCCTGCTTCACACTTACCAACCTGGAAGCTCCGGCAATTCACACTTATCCTGTAAAAATTAAACACATTTAAAAATCTTTCACAAAATCTATCTTAACAAGAATGATGCCGATTCCTGATACACGATTACAAACTTGGGATCTCCGGCATAGTCCTAAGACTTCAAGGGAAACAAACTTCCATCCAAGTCTTCTCAGACTTGATGGCGTTCAGTTCTTGCGCAGTAGGGTTGTATGTTGCCTTTTTAGTTGTATAAAAATCTTTAACCCCCTTAACTTTCCCATTCAACATTTTTCCAAAAATTTTCTTAACACTTCCATTGAATGTTTTCTCGACATCAAACTTAGTTTTCTCTGTGTAAAACTGATTCGAGATATCAACCTTACCAACTTTCGGTTTAATTTCTTCAAATTTCAGTGATGGAAACTCATCATCATTCACTGAAATTTTCACCTCACCTTGTGGCTCTTCTGGTTTTGTGAAACCAGATTCATCGCCGACTTTCTCATCATCTTTTTTAACAACCCACACTTGGTTGTCTTTTGCATTCTTTTTGTAAAAATTCTTTTTAGAACATTCACCAACCTCATAAGTTGAGTTTTCAAAAATTTTAAACTTTTCAATTGGTGGTTCAACATCAACAACTTTCTCTTTCAATTTCTGAGAAACTCCCTGTTTTGTTTTGGCATTTTTCTGACAGTTCCATGCAATGTGACCAGTTTCATTGCACTTGTAACAAGTACGAGTCTCTCTTTGATAAAACACTTCAGTTCCATTCTTCTTCTTTTCAGCAAGAAATTCTTGATTTGACTGTCTCCAGAATGGTTTCTTCTGTTCCTCTTCTGCACTTCCACCTGACACAAATTCTGTTTTTGTTTTAGAATTTTTCAATTTTTTTTTATTTTCTGGTGGAATAAACCCAAGACCTTTCTTTTTGTAGCTACGATTTTGGTTTTGTTTCTTTTGAAAACCAGAACCAGAATTGTAACCCTTTTTCTTGTTTAACCGTTGTTGAACTCTTGAAGTGTACTTTTTATGTTTTTCAGTAAGATTTAAATCTTTTATTTCAGAAATATTAATTTCTGTCATTTTGAAAACCTTTTTGATCATTTTAAAACGAACACTTCTTATTGGAAACTCTTTGTCAGAGTATAATTTGTTAGAATCATTTAAAGTGTATGCGACTTCAAATGTTTCATCATCCACATTTGCTTTTGATAATAAAAATTCTTTACTATAAGACCGTTTAACCGACGACTTTTGACTGTTGACTGACGAATTTGACCCTCCAGACTCAGACTTTGACTCAGACTCAGACTCCTCCTCAGTATCCAACACCTGATCGACCACCTTTTTTATTAACTCAGACTCATGATCAGTATAAAACGAGGTAAACGTGACATCAATGTTATCTGGTAAAATGTCAGTTGTGTCGGTTTTTAGCTTTATATTGACTGCTTTTTCAAGTTGCTCCTCGTTTGGTTTTCTAGGAGAATACCCTTCCCAAATTGGAGGCGGACACTTGTTATAGCTAACAGTCGGTTTCTTACCACAATCTTTCTTCTTCTTTGGCTTCTCATCTTGAAAAACTTCCATACCTGCAACAGTTGGGTAAATACGATCAATGAGATAATCAGAACTAGAATAACTTTGTAATAAACGTCTAATTCTCTCATTCTCAATCTTCTCTGTCTCCAACTCTTGCTTCCATTTAGCACTTTCTTCGATGTAAAAGTTGATGGCTTTCTGTTTTGTCATCATCACAGCATTCATCATCGTAAGTGCTTGTTCTCTTTCTGAATTTGTCTTTTGGAGACTAGTTACTGTTTTGTTCAAAACATCATAAGATTCTTTCACATAGTTGAGGTTGAACAATAACTGCTCTTTCTTCTTCTCATACTCAGCAATTATCTTGTCTTTTGTTGCACATTCCTTGCAAGCTTCCAAACACTTCTCGCAAGGCTTTACAACTTCAACAATCTTCTCAATCTCAATTGTCTTTACCACTTCAACCACTTTTTCTTCTTCAATCACCTTCTCAGCTTCAGTCACCTTTTCTCCAGCAACAACTTTAACTTCTTCAGTTTGAACAATTTCATTCTTTTCAGCATCACTTTCAGTCTTCAAATCCTTTTGTTCTTTTGCCGCTCGTTTCTCTTTCAGCTTCTCCAAGCGATCTGCAAAATAGAAATGAAAACTTTCAGGAGAAAGATGAGATTTAGAAATATTGATATGTTTCTCTTCCTCATCATCACTATTGCTACTATCAACTGGTGACTGATTAAACTGTATAGATTTTTCAGAATCAGCATCTGATACACCAGAATCAGACGGTGTTTGATCAAATACAACTTCTTTTTCTGAAGTAACATCATTTTGCACACTCTCATCTGCACTTAGTGAATCTTCATCAGCACTTTCTGAGCTTTCTTCAGATGTAACAGACTGTTCCTTCACACTTTTCACAGTCTCACCAATAGATTTCATCCATGTGGCGAACATGTCTAGTTCTCTAACAATCTTTGCAATGAAAGCTTTGAAATCACCCTTTTCATCAACAAACATATCCCAACTGAAACCTTCAGGTAGTCTCTCATCATCTTGATCGACTATGCATGCTTTGCTATCAGGAGATATATAGTTGCTACAGTTGAAATCTACCAAACATCCTCTCTTTGAATCCTCAATCTTTCTACCATGAGCCATTTGTGAGTCTTGTGACTGACCAACTTGCTGATAAATGGCTTCCCGGTAGTAATCATCTTTTCCGAACGGATTCTGAGCTCCACTAGCTTCCCTGTTCTTGCACTCCCGCTTGAAATGACCTTTCTCCCTGCATCGAAAACAAGTAACTTTAGATTTATCAAAACCTAAAGTAGATACATGAGCATCAAGAAAGTCATTTCTCCCGGTAATCGTTTTGAATTTTTCAGCACGTCTAAGAACACTAGCAAGACACCATTTGATGTCCATCAGTTCCATCTCTTCGGCGTCTATCTGATCGTAATCCTCTTTGGTGAGCATAGGATTTCCGATCCGACCTGCAACTAGACCTTCATACGATAACAACACAGAACCAAGTAGAGCCATATGGTCTTTAGCAGTATCTTCTGAAAAACTTTGACCTTCTGGAAGATTTAGAGCGATGTTGCATTGAATCACATAACCATTTCCTGTTTTTGTGCTTTGGGACTGAAAGCTTTCTGATGAACTCTTTGGATTGACACTTGGATATAATGAGAAACCACTGCTGCTTTTGTTTGAACTTTGATCAATCTTTTCTGTAGAATCCCCGGCACTATACGCAGTCTGGATTTTCGGACTTCTCTCAGCTTCTGGAACCGGAATACTACCTTTGTAGTACATCTTTACATCCTGTTGACCACTTGGACTGTTCATCCTCGCGATCTTCTGCTGTTCCAAATCTTGACCCTCAATCTTTTCAATAAACTCACCAATTGATAACCCATCATAAACCCCAGTGTTTTTTAGAATCATCAAATAAGTTCCCCACTCTTTTTGCGGTAACGCATCAGCTAATTTGTCTACCCACTCTTCAGACTCTTTTTTTTATACTAAGCATTGACATGATCGCACAAGGTGACAGTATCTTTCAATCAGCTTCTTTGTTTCTTCACCCGGTAGACTGTTGAACAAATCAAACTCTTTCTTTAACAGTGCCTTCTTGCTTTTAATCATTTTTTCGCTACCCTCAAATTTGACTTTAAGTGCATCCCAGATTGACTTTGCAGTTTTGTCATGCTGTAGCAGAATGAAAATGTCTTCTTTGATAGCTTGTTGAAGCAAACTGATCATCATCTTTTCAGCTCTATACATATCACGTTCTTCATTACTAAATTCATGTATTTTTTTATCAACTTTCAAATCAGTTTGTGGCAAAACATATTTCTTCAAAATACATTCCCATGACCTAAGATGGTTAGCCTGAACCCAATTCTCGAATCTGTCTTTCCACCCGTAGTATTCTTCGATACTCATCAATTTCGGGGGCTTTTGGGTGGTTCCCGTCTCGTTTTCCAAATTCATGTTCTGAGCAATAGTAGATGAACCAGACGGTGTTGCAAATGCATTGTAGAACTCGGTATCCATGACTCGAAATTGAAGAATTTCTCAAACAATCTTTCACACGAACTGATTCTCCTCGTAACACAATAATACCGGCAAACAAACAAACAACAATCAGTTTAAAAATTTATTGATTAACAAAATAAGACTGGTACTCGAACTGATGATTATTTTGTGCAGACTGAAGATAGACAGACTGTGCCGACTGAAGATTGACACACTGTGTGGACTGCTTTGACCTTTTCCAATGACCTGGCTAAAACACACGACCTTGAACGAATCTGAATTCAAACTGACTGAACCACCTTTTGTGAACTGAGATTCAGATGAACTTATAATATGACTTCAATAGCAAACATGATCCAAAACACGTGACTAATTGAAAGATGGATACCATAAAGTGTAATGAATTTTTAATCAAAACACATATAGTCTCAAATTGATTGTGCCGACAAAATAAAATCAATTCCAAGTCACATGCAACAACATATACTAGCCGACAAAATCAAGTATGTAATAAATCTGATTGGGCCGTGAATATTCAAACATGCATTGGGCTTATCAGATAAGATCACATGTAATAAAGTGGACACTGATCTCAATCACATGGGCCGGTGAGTTATTGCTTTCAATGGACCTCATTTTTTTATAATAGCCGACACCCCAATTGACAATTAAAATTCTATCTTGTGCTGACAACAATTAATGATGATCACATGTATCGGTAAATGATGTTTGAACGATTCTCGTAAATTGTCAGACAATATCACATGCAATCTTTTAATGTTATTGGAAAACTAATATCATATGCAAATCTCGAACAGAACCAACTGACACACTTTAATACCTATCACATGCATACGAACAATTTTTTTTTATATTTCACACATATCGATGAACTTTCTTTTAAACAATTTAAGCAGTCGGTATATTCAAGCAGAATCAAGTAATATTTCAAGCGAAATCATCAAGATTGTCATATTCAAGCGAGATCATCAACATACTCAAGCGAAATCATGATATTTGTGAATACAAGCGAAATCAACAAGTAAGTTTCAAGCGAAATCTGATGATGTCAGCAAAAACGATCTGATTTTGGTCCGATTGAACAAGATTTAAGCCGATTTTAGATCTGAAACTCTCAAGGGTTTGTTAAAACATGTTTACGCACATTATGTGAGAATTTGAGCCGATTTTATCCGTAAAAAAATTTAATTTTTGAGAAAGAATGGTGTAGAAACAGAAAAAATGATGAAAACGAGCTGTTTTTGCGAAATCTCTTCCTCCTGAGCTCTGATACCACTTGTAGGATCGTTTTGCGAACCCGAACGAGTCGTTCAGAAGAGATTTATCAGTTTCAGATGCCGAAAATAAGAAACCGACGATGAAACAGCTTGTTTATCACTCTAAACCTCTTTTGTATTGATATAACAGCATTTACAATCAAAAGGTATACCGGCAGCACTTCGGTATCACTCTGAGAAAATTGTTACAAATGAAAAGACAAAATGCCTATTTATAGAGTTGAGGTTTCGCTTGGAAACACTTCAAGCGAAACCCAAAAATTCCTTTCAAGCGAAACCTATCATGTTGACTTTGAAGCTTGTCTTGAAGCGAAACCATATGAACTTAAGTTTTGATTTCAACTTTCCATGCAATTCACGTGATGTTGTCATGTGATGATGTCAATATTGATGTCATATTGTGATGTCATCATTCAATATGATGACATCATGCTTAATCAAACCCGTAACGCACCCGAGACTCGATGTAAGACGAAGTCGACAGATGAATGCACTAACAGCTCTTGTGTCCTTGGACGACCTCGGTATCTTACAAACACTATACTACGCTCACGATGGGTGCACTTGCCCATATGTGTGTTTAGTGTTAGTAAATATCGTGTTTTATAAATTTAAAACTTGGCTAAAAAGTGTAAAAGGGCTTAAAATATACTTAAACTTATATACACACTACACACTCATCAAGTTTTTGGCGCCATTGCCGGGGACACAAGGATTTTAAGAAAGCTTAAAATCGACGGCCTAATCAGTTTTTCAAAACCTTTTCAAAACGCGCGCACATTTTTCTGGATTTTAGTTTAGTTTTGCATTTACAGTAGGTTGAACATGGGCCATGCTCGCTGAACACGGGGCCGTGCTGCATATTTTTCATAAAACACCCAGATACAGTAGCTTGAACACGGGGCCGTGCTCAATGAACACGCCCCCGTGCTCAACGAAATCAGTAACTTTAATTAAAACGCCCAGATACAGATTCTGTACACGGGGCCGTGTCCACTGAAAACGGGGCCTTGTCCAGCCTCTGTTTCCGTTTTTATTTTTGTTTTCTGATCCTGAGACTTGGTTGTGGTCTGCTGAGTGATTCTTATGGATCAATACTCAGGAGGTTACAACTACACCTATGAGGAGGATGATTATAGGAGTAACTATTGCACTAATTGTGGTGACCCGCACTCGGTTAAATATTGTAACTTATATCAACCGTCCACTTCATACACCTACTATTAGGAGCCCAAGTACAAGCCATCAACTTCATACACATCCTATGAAGACCAAAGGTATGAACCTTCTCCCACATATTCATATTTTGATGAACCAAGGTATGAGCCTTCTTACTCATGCTTTGAGGAACCAAGATATGAGCCACCACCTTCATATGCTTACTATGAGGAACCATGGCGTGAACAACCCACCTCATATGAGTATTATGAAGAACAAAATTACGACCCTTAACCATCATATACTTACAATGAGGAACAATGGTGTGAACCATCTACTTCATATGGGTATTATGAGGAACAAAGGATCGAACAACCGGATTCAAGCTTTGAAAATTCTAATCCTTTTTCTATAACCGAAGTGACCGATAGGATATTAGAACACCTTAAAGTTATCGAGCGCTATATAAAAGAATCTCGCGCAAGGGAAGAGAAGTCCCGCGCAAGAGAAGAATTAAATAAAGAAGAGATAATTGAAAGGGTAAAATTGGAAGAACAAATAAGTGAAAAACCGACACATGAGTTAAACAACGAAAAAAGTGAGTCCGACGACGCTAAAATTCATGAAGAGTCTAATTTTGAAGAAATTAATCTCATGTCACCTACTTTTGAAAATCATTGTTTAGTAACCACTCATGCTAAGTTTTTAAAAGAGTTAAACACTAACACTAAAATTGACGAAACGGTAAGCGTTAAGTTAACTAACGATCAAACCTCGCTAATAAAAGAAGACCCATTTGAAATCAACATTACACCGGTTCCATGTTTCTTTCAAAATTCATTTATTAATAATGTCACAATTGATAAAGATCTTTGTGTTAACATAATGCCCAACTACATTTTCGAAAAATTAAGTATTAGTGATTTTCTCCACTTCAAATACCCATTTTTCTATCTAATCGGAAAATAATAAAATCAATCGGTGTAGTTGAGGATGTCTTGGTTCAAACAAATCAAATGGTAATCCCAACCGACTTTGTCATCCTTGATGACGCTCCTCTAGTGTTGGGACGACCTTTTGTAAAAACCCACGAAGCTTTGAAAAACCGAAAGTACAATAATCTACCTCTTCAATTAGGGTCATTTAAAAGAAGCATTGATCTTGAGCGATCAATGAAATATCCAATCGGCAATAACGACCCCCTAATTGAAGATGAGCCAGAACCACCTGATAAGGTGGGTCTAGCCAAGGACCCTTATAAACGTGGCGCACCACGGAGGCATTCCGCGGAACTATCCTTAGTTTTAGTTTAGATTAAATTTTATGCTTTCTAGTTTAGTTTTAATTTTCAGGAATAAAACACACTCGTGATGGTGAAGGATACTAAGGGAAGCTTGAACCAACACTCCATGCACAAAAACAGAGCCTCCTGACATTTTTCTTCATTACACCAAGTTCAGCACGGGGCCGTGCTCCGCCAACACGCCTCGTGCTCAAGGTTCTGCAGAAAAACGCCCAGTTCAGGTTCCTGGACACGGGACCGTGCTCACTGAACATGCCCCCGTGCCCAGCCTTCTGTTTACTTTTGGTACTGGCAGTCTGGACACGGGGCCGTGCTCAGCCAACACCACCCCGTGTTCAGCTACCCAGTAACATAAAATCTTGTTTTTAACCCACTTTTACACATTTTAATCAACCTAAAAACTTATTTTTGGGACACATTGAGGACAATGTGTAATTTAAGTGTGGGGGGGATGCTAAAACCTTGAATCTTGCAAGTCCTAAATACAAGCCTTACACAAAACTCTATTGGAACCGCTAATCACCCCAAATATTTTCAAAAATTTTTCATTTTTCTTACTTGTCTAGGTTTAATTTGAGAATTTCAAAATTTCTAAAAAAGGTTATATTTTTACAAATTTACAACCGATAGCATCGTGATAAAAAGAACCAAAATAAGAAAATTATGAAAAGGCATGACAAGTTTAGTTAAAATTTAATTATATATACTTGATCACATAAAAACTCATTCCCACAAAAGTGAGTTTTGAGCCTTTATTGAGCATACAAATACATATCTTTAAACTAAAGGGTTATTGGATTTTATCACCCGCAACTATCGGCCTTTGGCCGTTGCCACCCCCAACTAACACTTTGACGTCCGGCACCTCCAACTTGACTTTTAGCTTGTGCTGGCACCACTCTGTTAACCCATTACTAACATAGTTAGTTTCTGATCCTACGTGTCACCACCAAGCTTACGTGGACAGGATTATGTGGCGATTACGTGACATTATATCCATGATCTACCCCTTCCTTATAGTGTGTTCAGTTATGACCACCAGAAACCAAACACCGATTATCGTCATGACCACCGTGACACACCACCGTCATTCTCACCGGACGACATAATCCGGCTAGCACAATACCACACAACCGCCCCACTCCACCCACCAGAACTCACCACCTCCGCCGCGTAGATCTGAAATGTACAGCTCTAAGTGTACGGCCGCAGGATGTCTGGAAGTAACCCGTAGTGATTAGATGGTGGTCGGTCGGAAAGAGGCGGTGGCTGTGGAGGAAAAAGAGAAGCACGAGCACCGTTGTGGAGGCAGATCTCGGCGGCGTCAGCGGCGAACGGAGGGGAGGATAGCGTGAGTAGTAAGAAGAAGGTTCCGGTGAATAAGGAAGCCGGTTCGGGTACCAATTCGAGCCATTGATGGAGCTCTGCCGGAAAAAATGGCGCATTTTGTCTTCTCCGACTTGCAGATGCCGTTGCAGAAACACCAGGACTGTTGTAACACTTCCATTGGTGTTGGTTATTGGTTTAAGCTTGCTGTTAAGGGTTCAATGGTGGTCTGGAACAACAGATGTTGCTGATTTGTGTGTGTGAGTGAACCTGCGACTTGATGGTGTTGTTTGATGATGATTTGATTTTATAAATTGAATTTGGGTATGAATTATTGCCTGTACATATACATACACATGTTGTTATATATACAATTAGCCACCTCATTATGACACCTCATCAAAAACAAGCCATGTCAGCAAAAAAATTAACCAAGTTAGTGCAAAGTTAACAGAGTGGTGCCAGCACAGACTGAAAGTCAAGTTGGAGGTGCCGGGCGTCAAAGTGTTAGTTGGGGGTGGCAACGGCCAATGGTCGATTGTTGGGGGTGATAAAATCCAATAACCCTAAACTAAATGCTCATTTTTCATTTCTTGTGTGAATAGCCGCTTGGTTCTTACAACTCTAGAACTTGCCACGACGATACATTCCCGGTCCTTAACAACTTAAACCCAAGTAAGTAAATGACGGAGGCATTAGTACTAACCATTTTTATTTCTACACCATTATTTTTTTTACCACCTACCCAAAAATCCCCCTAGTTAACCCCTTTGGGCCTAAACCTTTTCATTTCTTAACCCAAAAACAAACACCCTTTTACCAACCAAAACCTTTTTATTTTTAACCCTTTGTTTTAGTAACAAGCTCGGTTTTTAGTATGACTTTAAAAAAAAAATTGATGATGAAGCAAAAGAAATAAACAAGCAAGTTCATTAAAAATAACTTTGTTTGAATCATGGCTTCATCAAAATAAAAATTGAAAAAAAAAAGTCTTTCGAAAACAGACGCTTTTCGCCCTTTTTCTACTAACCATTAACCCAACCACCTACCTTTAACCCAAGCCTAACCCTTCACCCAAAAGTCCTCTTGATATTTACAAAGGTATATAGTTAAAAAAGAGGAGGATTGATTGCTTGGCAAGCCTATGGTAGGAGTAAGTTTCATGCCGCTCTCGAGTGATTCACTAAAATACACCTTCGGCCGAGTGTTGAGTGATCCCCCGTGAGGTATGTGAACTTGTATATAAATAGAATTTTAAAGAGGCATGTTATGCCCTAATAAGTAATTTATCTTATGAAAAGTTTTAAATAAATCATGACGAATAGGATTGTAAATAAATAAAAATAAAACTTAATAAAGAATCTTGGAAATCCCGACACTCTATGACAAGCCCAAAAACCTTCTCTTCTACCCATTCCATTTGGGAGTGTAAAGCCACATTATAAAGAGTTTTGCTTGAGGACAAGCAAAGATTCAAGTGTGGGGGTATTTGATGTGTGCAAAATGCAACATATAAATTACATCAATTGTGGTATAAAACTAACCCTTTTTAGTACTAATGTTGGAAAAAGTGTGCTTTTGTCTTCCTTTTGTATTTTCAGGATTAAATGAGCTCAAATTAACAAAAGAAGCAAAAAGGCAGCTAAATCTAACATAAATACAAGAAAAGGAACAAACGTGGCATGCCCGACCTCCCCGAAAGCATCTTCCCAAGCAAAACAAGAGAATAGAAGGCTGAACACGCCCCGTGCTCAGTGAACACGAGGGCGTGCCCAAGTGTCAACATAAAAAGACAAAGCTGTAGAAGCTTCCATCGCCCACCACGGGGTCGTGCTCAGCGGACACGGGGCCGTGGTCAACTATAAGATTCGCAGAATCCAGTCAAATCTTGATAGTACAGATATGCTTCTGCACACGGGGTCGTGCCCAGCGGACACGGGGCCGTGGTCAACTAATGCAGACAAACTATAATTAATGAAGACAGAGAAGAGGATGGACACGGGGCCGTGCCCACTGGACACGGGGCCGTGCCCGAGCTACTGTTCAGGCTATAAATAGGGGTGCTTGGCTCATTTGCAAACCATCCCTTGGCACACCAACTCTCTCACACTTCACCCACCACCCACGACCATCACAACACCATCATCCACCACCATCATCCATTGTCCATCATAGAGTGTGTGAGTCGTCTCGGGATCCAAGATTGATCGTAAGAGTTCTTGACAATCAAGGCCATGTTTGCCTAAGTCTCTTACATCACTTGGTGAAGACAAAGTGTCTAGTGTAATACTTTTTATTTTTAATCTTTTCACACTTTTTATTTGGTTATGTATTAATGACTTTAATAACTAGTTTCTTATGTTGAAGGTGATTCTTCCTTATCGTTTGTCCGTGGTGTCTTGGCATTATTTTATTGTCTATATAAAATAAAAGATTTTCACCATTCATATCTCCACGGTCTATATGGAGGTATGTTGACTACCTGGTCGGGGGTTAAGGGAACGGTTTGGTAAGAGTCTTGCCTTGTTCAGTGTATAGATCCTGCAAGGACCTGGGTCAAATTTAGTAGGACCTCCTTCAATACCCACCGGTATTGGATGGCGGTGGTCCAAACTCTTTGATCCCCTCATATGTAAGCTACTATTAATACTTTAACCCGGCTACTTTGGACTGTATCCCTGCTGACTCAGACTACTTAGCCGAGGGTAACGTCACCTTCAAAAGAGGGGCCTACCATAATATGCATTAATAACTTAATTAATTATCTTTCAATAATCTGACCCTTTAGGATTGTATCCTTGCTGACTCAAACTACTGGGTTGAGGGTAATGTCACCTTCAAAAGAGGGGCCTACTACAATAACTAAGATAATCTCTTAAAAAGTGCAAAAGTGCGGAAATAATCAAAGGTTACACTAACCACGAGTCGGAGACAAGTGATTCATCTTGTCTATCTATTTTTCTTTTATTTTTATTTTTCAGCATTTTAGTTAGTTTTTATTTTTCTAGTTTAAAACCTTTTTCTAAACTTTTGATTTGATTAGACGTTGAGGATAAACCGGTATTAAAAGCTCTTGTGTCCTTGGACGACCTCGGTATCTTACCAACACTATACTACGCTCACGATGGGTGCACTTTCCCATATGTGTGTTTAGTGTTAGTAAATATCGTGTTTTATAAATTTAAAACTTGGCTAAAAAGTGTAAAAGGGCTTAAAATATACTTAAACTTATATACACACTTCACACGCATCAAGTTTTTGCCGCCATTACCGGGGATACAAGGATTTTAAGAAAGCTTAAAATCGACGGCCTAATCAGTTTTTCAAAACCTTTTCAAAACGGGCGCACATTTTTCTGCATTTTAGTTTAGTTTTGCATTTACAGTAGGTTGAACATGGGCCGTGCTCGCTGAACACGGGGCCGTGCTGCATATTTTTCATAAAACACCCAGATACAGTAGCTTGAACATGGGGCCGTGCTCACTGAACACGCCCCCGTGCTCAACGAAATCAGTAACTTTAATTAAAACGCCCAGATACAGATTCTGTACACGGGGCCGTGTCCACTGAAAACGGGGTCGTGTCCAGCCTCTGTTTCCGTTTTTATTTTTGTTTTCTGATCTCGAGACTTGGTTGTGGCCTGCTGAGTGATTTTTATGGATCAATACTCAGGAGGTTACAACTACACCTATGAGGAGGATGATTATAGGAGTAACTATTGCACTAATTGTGGTGACCCGGACTCGGTTCAATATTGTAACTTATATCAACCGTCCACTTCATACACCTACTATGAGGAGCCCAGGTACGAGCCATCAACTTCATACACATCCTATGAAGACCAAAGGCCTGAACCTTCTCCCTCATATTCATATTTTGATGAACCAAGGTATGAGCCTTCTTACTCATGCTTTGAGGAACCAAGATATGAGCCACCACCTTCATATGCTTACTATGAGGAACCATGGCATGAACAACCCACCTCATATGAGTATTATGAAGAACAAAATTACGACCCTTATCCATCATATACTCACAATCGAACAATCGGATTCAAGCTTTGAAAATTCCGATCCTTTTTCTATAACCAAAGTGACCGATAGGATATTAGAACACCTTAAAGTTATCGAGCGCTATATTAAAGAATCTCGCGCAAGGGAAGAGGAGTCCCGCGCAAGAGAAGAATTAAATAAAGAAGAGATAATTGAAAGGGTAAAATTGGAAGAACAAATAAGTGAAAAACCGACACATGAGTTAAACAACGAAAAAGGTGAGTCCAACGACGCTAAAATTCAAGAAGAGTCTAATTTTGAAGAAATTAATATCTTGTCACCTTCTTTTGAAAATCATTGTTTAGTACCCACTCATGCTAAGTTTTTAAAAGAGTTAAACACTAACACTAAAATTGATGAAACGGTAAGCGTTAAGTTAACTAACGATCAAACCTCGCTAATAAAAGAAGACCCATTTGAAATCAACATTACACCGGTTCCATGTTTCTTTCAAAATTCATTTATTAGTAATGTCACAATTGATAAAGATCTTTGTGTTAACATAATGCCCAACTACATTTTCAAAAAATTAAGTATTAGTGATTTTTCTCCACTTCAAATACCCATTTTTCTATCTAATCGGAAAATAATAAAATCAATCGGTGTAGTTGAGGATGTCTTGCTTCAAACAAATCAAATGGTAATCCCAACCGACTTTGTCATCCTTGATGACGCTCCTCTAGTGTTGGGACGACCATTTGTAAAACCCCACGAAGCTTTGAAAAACCGGAAGTACAATAATCTACCTCTTCAATTAGGGGCATTTAAAAGAAGCATTGATCTTGAGCGATCAATGAAATATCCAATCGGAAATAACGACCCCCTAATTGAAGATGAGCCAGAACGACCTGATAAGGTGGGTCTAGCCAAGGACCCTTATAAACGTGGCGCACCACGGAGGCATTCCGCAGAACTATCCTTAGTTTTAGTTTAGATTAAATTTTATGCTTTCTAGTTTAGTTTTAATTTTCAGGAATAAAACACACTCGGGATGGTGAAGGATACTAAGGGAAGCTTGAACCAACACCCCATGCACAAAAAACAGAGCCTCCCGACATTTTGATGTCGCCGTGACTGTTGCCTCTCATGCCGTTGCTTGAAACGGAGACAGGGTCCATCTTGTCACATATCCGTGTCACGTCCTAAGGCGCTACTCCTTGTGCTAGCAATTACACATTCCACACCATGGTCAGTTGTCATCACCTATGTCCCAATTGATTCGTAAGAGTTGCCCCCATGAGCCGCTGACTAGGGTTACGGATTCGGTTGAAGCCAATTTGCTGATGCTCGTTGCCGGAAATCAAGGGTCGTCCAACTACTGGGGTCGGTAAAGTGCTACATTTACCCTTTTGTCCATCGTCCTTGCAAGTTGACTGAGTAGTACGCGGTATGTTGCCAAGGTGTTGCAGAAGTGGTCGCACTTCGGGGTCTAAGTCGTCAGTACATTGAGTTTCCCACAAACAAAGAGAAGTGAGGGAAGTATAGGCCAATCATTCGGCGTTTGCAACATCCAACCCAGGGATGTTCGTACAAGCACCTAACGTTCTACACAGTTCGCTAGGTGTTCAGATGGGTGTTCAGGTGACACTCGATAGCATCGTGTTTCGAAAGGTTTCAGAGGGAAATGAAAAGATCACATTCGAGTAGGAGACAATCACTACTATGACTCCTATAGGCTGTTGCGTTTCATATCAATCAAATAACGGAACGGAACCCCTTTTTCACTCGTTAAGCCTCACTGGGACTCGCATGCACCCCACATTATTATTATGTGTGCACCCACAATAATATTGTGATTTGCATGCTCATCTCAGCTCCTCTTAACTCATGTCAAATGGTTCCACAAACTCGAGTAGCAAACGAAGAGCATCACGAAGCGTAAGTCATGAATGTTTAGGGAAATACCACCCTATCAGTCACATAACACATGCAAGTAATACATGAATTCTTACTGTTGTGCTAAACGTGCAATCACATGCAATATTATATGTAAGTGTTCACTAGTTATGCAGTACAATGGGTATACGAGAGACGAACCTTGCAATCTGGAGCTGAGTGTCATGGTCGTATTCACGTTTTCAGAACTGTTCGGTTATAGTCTGGTTTTATAAAAAAGTTTTTCCCCTTTTTAAAACCAAGTTCACTATAACCAATGGCTATGATACCAAACTGTCACACCCCCAAAATACCACATGCGGAAACCCCCGCGAGGCGTGTGACGTACCAGGATCTAGCCACCAATCATATTGAACTCACAGGTATATTTAAATAAAAGCTTCATTTATTAACATTAAGTGTTACAATTTTACAAATAATTTACAATATACAGTGGAAGCATAATTCATTCGTTAAGTGTTTTTAAACCACGTGTAAAAACCTGTTGGTACATAATGTCTATCGCCTACGTCTACAGTCTAGGTCATGTCAAATAGCTTGTAATAGGGTGTAAAGTGTCAAAATGTAAAGTTATGTGTATTATGTACCATTTCGCACGAAATGGGTTGTTAGGCCATTTCGTACGAAATGGAAGTTGGCCATTTCGTACGAAATGGATTTGGTCATTTCATGCGGAATGGTTGCCCTATATATAGAGGTGTTGGGTTTTCCATTTGGTACGGTTCGGTGAAAGGTGTAACAAAGTGCTGTCAATTTCTCTCCGTGTATTAACGTTCAGAATCAATGGAAACAAGTTAAAAGTGAATATCTCTGTTTCTACTCTCATTCTTACACTGATTTTCAGTTACTAGATTGTTTCCGCCTCTCTAGTAGCTTAGATTTGACTCTGATCGACTCATTCAAGTCGAATATCGATCCTACAAGTGGTATCAGAGCTCAGGATGAGTCAAATCGGCTGAATCAGTGTTGTGAATGGTTTAGAACTCTCTACTTCTACTCATTCTTGGATTTTTGAACGATTCCACGGACAAAATGGACTGAGTTTTGAATATAACATGTAAAACACCATTTTAATCAATCCTTCAAAGTTTCAGACCTTTATTCGGACTAAAATTGATCAAAAAGTGCGAAAAACTTCATTTCGTGTGAAAACATGTCATTTCGTATGAAATTTCTGTCCATTTCGTACGAAATGAACCATTTCGTGTGAAGGTTTACCATTTCGCTTGAAAATCTGATCATTTCGCACGAATTGAACTTTTTACCCATTTCGCACGAAATGGCATTTCATTTCGTTTGAAATTGTCATTTTGCTTCAAAGTTGATTTCGTTTGAATTCATTCCGTTTGAAACAATCCATTTCGTTTGAGATTCATTCCGCTTGAAAATCCATTTCGTGTAGAAGTCATTTCGTTTGAAAGTGTCAGTTTTCAAAACTTAAAATTTTTCTGAAAAATTTTTCGAAGTATAAAATGGATAACGAAGAATTTTATAACATGTTTTCCGAAGGGGGAATGACAGCAGTTCAAACTCCAGCGAGTATTATTCAGAACGTAAACATGGAGAACGAGCTTGGTACAATGCAAAAGCCACCAAAATTAATGAACATTGACGAATATTCAGGGTGGTCAGAGAGGTTTAAAACCTGGGTACAGGCAAATCATTTTGAATGTTGGATGAAAATTGTGTCAAGGTATGAACCTCCGATGAATGGAGCCGGTATTGAGAAAGCACTTCATCAGTTAACTCCGATTGAACAGGATAGTTTCAAAGCCGAGAAGAAAATGATGAGTATCTTGCAACAAGCAATCAAAGAAGATATTTTGGTTCTGCTACAACATCAGAATGACTCGCAGTCTATCTGGAGTGCACTAAAAGTCAAGTTTCTTGGAAGTGTTTCGATGATAAAGAGCAAGACGGCATTGCTGAAAAAGGAATTTGATATTTTTACTGCTATCAAGGGTGAGTCAACAAAAGAGTTGATCGAGAGATATTGTCATTTGGTTGTAGAAATGAAGCGTTTGAGCATTGAGAAAACAAATGAAGAATGGGTTGACAAACTGACAGATGCATTACCATATGATGAATGGGGCACATATTTGTTGGTTTTGAAAAATAACTTGGAGTATGTTGGGATGAATCTTAGCACGTTTATTGAGAAAATTGAATTGCATGAGCTTGAACTTAAAAAGATCAGAAAAATGAAATCTGCTAATGTACAACAAGATGTTCAGTTGTACTACAAAGGAAGCTCATCAGTAACATCTACCCGAAGTCCAAAAATTCAGACAACATTTAGTGCTGAGCCTACATCTAGAATTTCTCAAAGCGCACCAAACAACAACTATTCACCATTCACAAGTTATGAACCAAATCCTAAGGTTCAAGAACAAGTGTCTCCTCAAAGCTCTTCAGGGTCAAACAATCAAAGTCACGGTCAAGGGATTCTATGCAATATAGCTGTGAACATCAATAATGGTCAAGATTTTACAGAATCAGCAGCAAAACAGCATATATCACTACTTGCTTCAGTACTTGAGTCCTATGAAAGTCTTGTTGCCGGAAGAATTGGTAATCCTGACATGACGAAAGAAGACTATGATCAGATTGATCCAGAGGAGCTGGAACTCATAGATATCAAATGGGGCATGGCAAGCTTAGTGAGGAGAGCACAAAGGTTTATGGAAATAACCGGACGAAACAGTCTCTCAGGACCTGATCAAAAGCTTGGATTTGATAAATCGAAAGTAACTTGCTTCAAATGCAAAGAAAAAGGGCATTTCAAACGTGAGTGTCCAAACAGGGAAGTAAACAATCATCAGAATCCGTTCATAAATGACTACTACCGACAAGCAATCTATCACAAGAATAGTCAACAACCATTGAATCAAAGACCTCAAATTGAAAACAAACCAGAAAAGGCTCTGTTGGTAAATCAGGATGATGAGAAGATGCCGGAAGGGTTTAGTTGGGATAAATATGTTCCTGGTGATGGTCTTGCTATGATGGCGGAGATTATTAAAGAGCCAGAATGTGTTGTTGAAACTGAGGAAGTCGGTGAAGTATTGAGTGAAGAGAGTCTGGCAGAGCTTGAAGAGGCAGCAGCAGAAGTTTATTATTATCAATCAGAACAGGAGATTATTGCTAATTCTTTTAAATCCATAATGCCTCCTAACATGTTTGATTCTTTTGCAGGATTCTTCAGCGAGCCAACTACAGGTTTTTGTCCACAATATGACGAAGAAAAAGCTCCGGTTGAAGAAATCATAGATGTTTCTAAATAGATGAATGAAGAAACTCTGAAGGAGATAGCTGACAAGGCGCTGATGGTCAAGCTGAAAGAGGTAGACAAAACTCAAGAGTCGGTATCTGTTGAAACGGAGTCTGTTAAAACGGAGTATGTCAAAACGGAGTCTGTCGAAACAGAGTCAATCAAAAGGGAGTTAGTTGAAAAGCAGTCCGAGTTCAAATCAGAAAATCTGGATATAAAATCAGAAGAAAAATCAGAGTCTGAGTCTGACGGGTTTGGTAAACCAGAAATTAAAACTGATAAAGATGAAAAGGTTTTTGAAAAGAATGATTCAATTCCTAAAACACCATGCGAAAACTGTTTAAAACCGTGCATGGATTGTCTTGACAAAGACAAACAGTTTCAAGAATTGAAGAAATATACTGACGAAGTAAAATCTGATCTTAACGATGTAAAAGAAGCTTATGACACTTTAACACGTTCAATCAAAATGATTCAAAAAGAAAGTATAGAAAATGATAAAGCTACTAAGTTATTCAAAGAAACTGTCATGGAAAAGCAAATGGAGATAAACATTCATCTGGACACAATCGCATATTTAAAAAAGGAACTTGAATTGATGCGTATTGAAAAAGAAAGAGTTGATAAGAAATTGATCAGTTATATTGCTTCATCTTATGTGATTGATCAAATTGTTCCTAAACTACCTGAAGCTAAATCTGCTTTCAATAATGTTCCACCCCCAATATGGAATCATTATACACATAAATATCCAGATGGGGTGGAAGCAGCTTTCAATCTCAAATTGAGAACTGCGGAGAATGAGTTACCTGAAAGCATTGATGTTACATTTTCTCCATCTGACACTGACAACGAGTCATAAGTGATTAAAACTATTGTTGACCAAGTGTTGGATGAAGAAAGTGATAACTCTGATTTCGAAACAGTTAAAACTCACTTGGAAAATCCAAATTCTGATTCTGAAGATGATGGAAATTTTCTGGATAAATTCATCCCAAAATCAGATAAAGTTGTGAATGATGATTCGATCATTGTGGTTTACACAATGACCGGAACTGACAAACTTTATACTGATTTTGAGTATCCAATTCAGAATGCAAAATTGGAAAATGTTGAAAAAGTGTTCAAACTTGTGGAAATTGATATTTCGGATGTTAACAACAACGCATTTCTATCAAAACCGAAAAAATATTTTGTGAAACAACCAAACAACCCGGGAATGAAAGAATGGATGGGTAACAATGGTTACAACAAACGACATGGTAACAATTTCAAAAAAAAGGTGTCGGTTTTGCGAAGAAAATGGCTAAAAAGGAGGTTAAGCCAAAAGAAAAGTTGAGCGATGTATTTGTTGCAGGAAAGAACACAGTTGATGAAAAAGATTATATCTTTAGTCAGAAAGCAATTGATGATTTCAATGCAGCGAAAAAGTTGAAAGATGAGACCAACATATCCACTTTTGTCGAATATGACAAAAGAATCTGTTATCGCTGCAATGAAATTGGTCACATGGCCAAACAATGTGTTAAAAAGATTGAAAAACCAGTTTTCCAGAAACCCAAACCTAAAACTTCAAATGATGTTAAGGGTAAAACACCGATGGTTTCCCCCGTGCGTATTCTGAAACGCGATGAATCTTTGAAGTCCGAGGACAAGCCAAAATCAACCTTTGAGATTGGTGAATCTTCGAAAACTCCAAAGATCTCAAAGGTTTATCCCAAAACGAAAATTTTTCAAAACCAATCATGGGTGGAAAAACCTAAACAATCGTCTGAAGAAAAGAAAATGGAAAAGGATTTAAAATCTGAATCAAAAGTTTTTGCAACCGATGTTGAGAATCTGAAGTTTGAATTGGACAAATTGATTGAGGAATTCCCACCAATCAAAGAGGGAAATCTAAAATCAAAGTCAAAACCTGTTGTTCCAAACGTTGTCTTCAATATTCCGAGAGTTGACGTGTCTTATGATCTTGTATTTGGTAGTGTTCCAAATGTGAAGAAATCTTGGGCATCGTTGTTTGAATGAATATTTTTTATGTGTGCAGGGGCTTCCGAAGTCGATCATCTCCAAGTGGATCATGGATAGCGGCGCCTCGAGGCATATGACTAGGATGTTAGCACCACTCTATGATGTCAAATCAATCAATGGAGGATATGTTGGCTTTGCTGGAACATAGGGAGGAAGAATCGTTGGTGAAGGAATTCTTACCAATGGAGTTGTAACGTTTGACAAAGTGAACTACATCGTTGAACTTGAAAATAATCTGTTGAGCATATCACAGATTTGTGACAAGTCGTTCACAGTTCATTTTACAAAAAAATGAGTGTTTGATCATTAAACCTGGTTTTAAAATTCCTGATGATCTGGTGTTGATGCGAGCTCCACGTGAACACAATTTATATGTCCTAGACATGAGTGTCGCAACAACATCAGACAAAAAGAAACAGTGTTTTGTAACTAAAACAAAAGCAACAGAAAAAGAATCAAGAATGTGGCATCGTAAGATGGGTCACATTCATGTGAGAAAAATGAATTTCTTAGTTCACAATGATCTTGTTGAAGGTGTTAATCTGAAAAATTTCCATCTGAATGATGATTGTGTAGAATGCAAAAAAGGTAAGCAAACGAAGAAGACACACCTAAAGAAGCTCTTGAACTCCATCAGACTACCGCTCAAAAGACTCCATATGGATCTGTTCGGACCGGTAAATGTGAAGAGCGTAAGTGGAGATCTGTATTGCCTAGTAGTTACTGACGACTATACAAGGTTTTCATGGGTGATGTGTATCGACCGAAAAGATCAAACATTTGATTCGTTGATGATCTTATTCAAAAAGATGGAGATGCTGTACAAACTGCCGATCAGAAGAATTCGAAGCGACAACGGAACGGAGTTTAAAAACAATTGTATGCTCGAATTTTGCAATGACAAAGGCATTCTTCATGAATTCAGCGCACCTTATACTCCACAACAAAATGGTGTCACAGAACGAAAGAATCGCACACTGATTGAAACAGCTCGAACTATGTTAGCCGATTCCAAAGTGCCGATATTCTTTTGGAGTGAAGCAGTTGCTACAGCGTGTTATACACTAAATCGTGTCATTACAGTAAAGAAGTACAAGAAAACCTGCTTCGAATTACTTCATCGCTATAAACCAAATCTGAAATTCTTAGAACCTTTTGGACCACCTTGCACATTTATTGATCCAGATGGTAAATTTGGTGCAAAAGTTAACGAAGGTTTTTTTGGAGGTTATGCGAGTCCATTGAAGAGAGTATTTGTTCCATGCTTGGGGAAGATTATACAGGTTCAGCATGTTGATTGTCAGAAGTTTACTGCTCCGGAATAACTTCCCAGAAACAGATTGTTGTTAGATTACGACAAGTTCTGGGAGTCATTCCAATTGCCGATTGAGCCAATTGAGGAGGAACTAGCATTATTATACCAAGATCAGCAATCTATGTCACAAGAACAAGTGCCAAGACCGCTAATAGTTTCTCAGCCCACCGTGGGTGCAAATGATCACGAGGCCGGTCCAAGTGGAACTGCACACGAAATCCCAGAAGAACCAGCTCCAACATTTGATCAATCTGACGACTCAGAATCGGAACCTGATCCGATTTTTGACGAGGAACCAAATGTTGCAACTTCAGAAGCTGTGGATCACACGGGTGATCAGGATATCACAAACTTGCAATCGGAAGTGAGCGTGCCAGACACAGTCATGCCGATAACTTTGTCTTATCATCCTTCAGAACAAATCATTGGAGATCTTCAAAGTGGAGTAAAAACACACGATCAAATCAACAAAGGGCTTACATGTTTTTATTCTTCTGTAGCTCCTTTACAGGAATAATTCTCATTGAAATGCTTTATTTCGCAGGTAGAGCCAAAGACATACAAAGAAGCATTAACTGAAGATAGTTGGGTGAATGCAATGCAGGAAGAGCTGCAACAGTTTGAGAAGCTTGGAGTATGGAGATTGGTTGATCTACCTGAAAATCAAAAGCTGATCAAGACCAAATGGGTCTTCAAGTGTAAGCGAGTTGATAGAGGGGTGATCGTGAGAAATAAAGCACGTTTGGTAGTCCAAGGGTTTAGTCAGCAAGAAGGCATCAACTTTACTGAAGTATATGCGCCTGTTGCTCGACTCGAGGCAATTAGAATCTTCCTGGCATTCGCGTCTTGGAAAGGATTCAAGGTCTACCAATTGGATGTTAAATCTGCATTCCTCTACGGAAAGATCAAAGAAGATGTGTACACCGGACAACCGCCGGGTTTCACCGATCCAGTGCACAAAGATAAAGTCTATCTACTCGACAAAGCGCTTTACGGATTAGACCAGGCCCCGAGAGCCTGGTACGAGACGCTTTCCCAACATCTGCTGGCCAACGGGTTCATCAGAGGGACGGTCGATAGTACTTTGTTTACAAAAGAGGTTGCAGGACATCTATTTATCATGCAGATTTACGTTGACGACATAATCTTCAGATCGACAAACGACGAATTGTGCAAAGAGTTCGAGAAGGATATGAAGAAAAAGTTTGAAATGAGTTCGATGGGGGAGATGAAGTTCTTCCTAGGGCTTCAGGTTGAGCAAATTCCCGAAGGAATCTTCATACACCAGACAAAATACGTGAATGATGTGCTTGACAAGTTCAATATGTCTGAATCATCTCCAATCTCAACCCCCTAGCTCAAAATCATGGTATATGTCCAGATGAAAGCGGTGAAAAAGTGGATGAGACGCACTATCGGTCGATCATTGGTTCATTAATGTATCTGACAGCGTCAAGACCGGACATCATGTATCCAACTTGCCTCTGCGCCCGATATCAGTCAAGTCTAAAACAGTCACACTTGACGATTGTGAAGAGAATTTTACGGTATCTTAAAGGTTGCCCAAGCACCGGCTTGTGGTATCCTAAATCTGGTGACTTTTCTCTTACTGGTTATGCTGATTCTGACTTCGGGAGCTGTAAGCAAAATGCAAAGTCCACAACTGCTGGCTGTCAGTTCTTCGGAACTCGACTTGTTACTTGGCAATGCAAGAAAAAAACCACAGTCGCTCTCTCAACCTGTGAGGCTGAATACGTTTCGGCTTCCAGCTGTTGCTCTCAGATCCTCTGGAACCAGCAGCAGATGAGGGACTATGGTTTGCAGTTCTTAGACACGCCAATCTTTGTGGACAATGAGGCAACAATAAATATAACTAAAAATCCGGTTCATCACTCTAAAACGAAACATATTGAAATTCGACATCATTTCATCCGTGATTGCTACGAGAAGAAATTGATTCGAATTGATCATATACACACCGATGATCAGAGAGCTGATTTTTACACAAAACCTTTTGATAAAAAGAGATTTAACTATCTTTTGAAATTAAACGGGTTGAAAAATTTGTTTTCTGGGAGGGTTGTTGAGTGTGAAGCCGAGGAGGACGGCGATCAGATGTGATCTGCATCTTGTTGTCAAGTTTCTGTACAGTTTTATTTTCTGCTTTTGATAAAACCAAAAACTCAAAAATATGTTTTTTGATTTTAGGGGGAGAAAGTTTTCAGAAAATAAAAAAACATGATAAAATTTCAAAATCCAAAAACATTGAAAAAGTCAAAAACAAGTTTGTGTAAAAAGGGGAAATGATAGTACATCAGCTAGACAGTTGCAGTACGCTAAAAAAATGTATAGTTTAAAAAAGTGTTAAGCAGTCTCGCTGATGATGTGCCGATAGGTTTTTACACATTTAGTAAGTTTGTTCGGGATATAAACCTAAATCATTTCTTGCTTATACGTGGGGAACATCTCTCGAATATATAGGTAACCCCTGAAATCCTGTTTGAAAGGCTCTATTTCTGACATACTAGGTCTTTGTACGTCTTGATATCTGGGGTATTATACTAGGACTTCTGATTTTGCAGGAGCAATAGCCTAGTCCTCGTATAATACTTTGCACGGCTTTATTCTTAAAGCCCGCCCTCAGCATAAAAAATGATGAAACATTGAAAAATGCCAATAATGTGTTGTGGTAAAGAAGATCCCCAAGGGGGACCCACCTAAAGTCGAGCCATCATCTCTCTGATTTTGCGGAAGCAATAGCCTAAGCTCTCATGGCCTCGCACTAACCCAATTACAGATATCATTAGTGTGCACTCACCTGTAAGACAGAATATAGTGGTCTGGATACGGGAGTATATTTTGAGGTGGTACACGAGTATAAGTTAAGCCTTAAAACAACTAATTCGTATCCTGAACAGATTGAAATTTGTGTGAGAATTTAAAATTAGATCAGTATATCGACAATCACTGTGAATTGTTTAATGCTGAGTATGAAATCAAAGCTTAACGGTATTTGTAGCTTGTCGGCAGCTGATATGATCCCCTAACACGCTCAACAAAAATATGTGTGTACAGTTTATTGTTTATCAAAATCCAAAAATATTTCCTGTTTGTTTAGCAAAATAGTATAAAATAAAATTTTGATTTTTCATCTTATTTTCGACAATGGACGTTGGGGATCTGATGATCAAAGTATCATAGTGCTAAACAAGTTGGAACATGTAGGTTGAATAAGCAAAAGTTTGTGAAAAGGTGTTGGAAATTGCTTGAAATGTTTAAAAGTTCATTAATTTGAACTTAAATTTGTTTCAAAAAGTCAGCAAGTTCATAAATTGGTCAGCCAAGGTCATTAACTTGGACTTGGCAGGCTAAACAGTTGGCCAGGGTCATTAACTTGGACTTGGTTAATTGGGTGTGATGGTATATAGTTGAAAAATAATCTAAAAGATAAAAAGTTGAAAATTTTGAAAAATTGAGATTTCAAACGAAATGACCATTTCGTAGGAAATGGCCATTTCGCTTCAAACTTCATTTCGCTTGAGAATGTCACTTTGCCTCAATGTCCATTTCGCACGAAATGGACATGTCTATATATAGTGCCTCATTTCGCTTGAATCAGTCATTTCCACCATTTCGTTCCAAACACCCTGTCAAAGGCGATTTCAAACGAAATCACCAATTTCATCGATTCTAGCCTGAATCTTGCTTGTTTGTTGATTGAAATCCGTTTATAAGTTGGTTGGTACAACTTATAATATGGGAAAGGTAAGATTGGATGTCGATTTAACCCAGATTTGTCTGAAATCATATGAACTCGATGAACAGAACATCAAACTTAGATCTAGGGCTTGTTTGTGAACTAAAATGAACGATAATCATATATGTGTATTCGGAAAGTATTATAGATCTGATTTAGGGTTTCAGTTTGACCGATTCGCATAAACTCGGTAGATCAAGATCTTTGAACATAGATCTAGGTTGTTTGTGTGGTCGAAAATGAATAATAAACACACCCATGTACTCGGAATTTGATAAAGAACAAGTTTTGGGTTTCAATTTCATCATCAGATCATGTTTTAATCGACCTGTAATTTCACTCTTCACAAAGTTGATTTCAAACGAAATGACGATTCATTTCGTACGAAATGACGATTCATTTCGTACGAAATGAATCACTGGTTAATGTTTTTATTTCATGCGAAATGATTATTTCACTTGAAACTCATTTCGTTTGAAAAACAACCATTTCGTTTCAAATCTCATTTCGTTTCAAACAACCATTCCATTTGAAACTGATCATTTCGTTTGAAATGTCATACCGCATGAAATGGCCATTTCGTTTGAAAAGTCATTTCGTGTGAATGAAGTATGTGTTTTTTTTTAAAAGTGTTCAAAGTGTTTAACTTGAATCTCTGTTATATTTTTCAGGCTTCGAATGTGCAGTTTGATCCGTTACACAACATCTGTTGTGTTTATGATGAAAAGCTTCCAAAGATGGTTGTATTCAAAGAGATTCTGGAATTCATGAAGCGTTTACCTATCCAGAAGGCATTAACAAATCAACATAATGTGTTCAGATCTCATATTGAACGTTTCTGGAAAAATGCCAAGTATGATGAAGAAAGTAAAGTGATAACTTCGATTGTTAGCTTAAATGGAAAAGATAAACAGTTTGTCATCACAGAACAACTCGTCTGTGAAGTGTTAGATTTTCCAGATGATGAGAATTCACCGACGAAGTTTCCAGAGAGAATGGTTAAGGGATGTATGTTGAGGATGGGGTATAATGGTCTGTTGAACAGTGCAAACTATTTAAAATCGTGTTTCTCAAAACCTTACAAGTTTTTCATTCATTCAGTGATTCACGCTCTCAGTCATAGAAAAGGTGGGTATGATGTGATGAGAGATTACCAGATGAATATGGTGACTGCATTAGTGTTGAACAAAAAGTACAATTTTTCAAAAATCATTTTCCATTACATGAAATAAAACATTACATCAGGCAGTAAAACCTGGATATATCCGAGATTTATACAGATGATGCTTAATCATGCTTATCCTGATCTAGAGAAAGATGAAGATAATGATTTATTGGCGTTGTATCACATGGATAATGAGACGTTGATTGTATTATCCAGGTATCACAAAAATCATCCAGAATCAAAGACAAAGGCAGAATTCTTTGGATTCATAAAGAATGCAAATTACGAAGATCCAGATCCTGTTAATCATCTGAAATGGAGAAATGATGAAGAAATGAAAGAGAAAAGTGCAGCTGATGAATTGGCAAAGTTCGAAAAATTCAAGGAAACTCGAAATGAATGGTTTTTGAAAGAAGAAAAGAAGAAAAGGAGTAGAAAGACAACTCCGAAAGTACAAGCAGCAGAAGGTTCGTCTTCACAACCGAAAAAGAAACGTCAAAAGAAAGTTGTCGAGACAATGCTGGTCGATGAACTAGAGGATGATGATACAGAGCAGGATGTTAACATAGATCAAGAACGTTTATCATTTGAAACAGAGCAATTGTTAAAAACTCTTAATGATACTGTAGAAACCGAAAAAGCAGCTGATGAGAAAGTTAGTGATGATGTAGAGGAAAGTTCATCTGATTCTGAGGTTGATGAAACTGAACATTGGAAAAAAGTAATTCCTGATAAAGAAAAACAGAAGAAAAGAAAGAGGAGTGGAGATGACGATGATGATTTGTATGTTCCATCTCTAGAACAGGTTCAGAATGTTCAAACACCACCATCATCTGGAAGTAGGAAGAAATCTAATGCAAGAAAACATGTTAAATCTCCTGCAGCGCGAAGGTTGAAAATCTTGCTGAAGTCAAAACCTATCCAGGAACCAAGTCAACCACCTTCACCACCACCTGAACCATAACAACAACCATCTTCTGAAACACAAAAACCACCATCACCACCACAACAATAATCACCACCACAACAACCACCACAATCACCACCACAACAACCACCAATAACTTCACCACATATTTTACTAACACCTCCATCTACACAACCACAAATTTAAACCACTCCTGGATCTTCTAGTTTCAAAGATTTTCCTCACATTCCAGAGAATATTCCTCTTGAAGACATTGGAGATTTTAATTTTGTAACTGATGATGTTGTGAAAAAGTTACAAAAGAAGGTGGATGAAGTGTTAGTGGAGAATAAGAAGTTGGAGAAGCATGTCAAGTCTGTCAAAGATGAAAATTCATCTTTGCTAAAGAAAGTTGAAGCGGATCAAGCAGATATTGATATTCTGAAGGTTCGAATAGCTGAGTTAGAAGAAGAAAAGGCTCGGAGAGATGAACAGAACAAGTACTTTGAGTTGAAAAACAAAGAATTGGAGGCAAATAATGCAAGAAGAGAACATGAAGATTATATGTTGAGAAAAATGATTGAAGATTTGATTGGCAAGCCAATTGAACAAAGATTTTTGAGGAGATACAGCTTGAGGAAGTTAGAGCTAAACGAAAAGCTAATATGGAAGCTCAAATGAAAGATAAAGGCAAAGGTGTTGAAGGTGAAAATGTTGAAAAGGAAATTGTTGTGTCGGAGCCAATAGAAGATCCAGTATCGTCTGTTCTACCAATATCTTCAGTATCTGGTGATAATGATGAAGATGTTAAAGATGAAGAAGATGATGATGATGCTTTGAAAGATGATGCTGGTGATGTTTATTCTTTTAACAATAGTGATGATAGTGATGGAGATGATGATGATGATCAAGGTTCTTCAGGAATAAAGGTCACTAAAGCATCTCAAGAAGAAAATGTTCATGATTATCTTCGAGATGATGCAAATGAAGAGCCTGAGAATGCTGAAGGTGAGGGGGAGCATGTTGATGATAAGAATGTTGATGATAGTGAAAAATTGATTCTACGTCTTGAACCTGATATAGAAGAAGGTGAAATCAGGCATACTTATACTCTGGATGAAATCATCAAGATGACGCATATTGAAGATATTATCTTCAAGTTTGATTTTGAAGAAGAACTGAATCAGTTTGATATCAATCAGCAGCCCGATTATCAGTATAAGTACGTTGAAGAAGCTGATAATTACGACAGGGTTGAAGTTGAAGATTGGAGTGATGAGGATCAATCTGAAAGTGCTCATGTTGATACTTCTAACTTTCCGACGCTTGTTGAATTCTTCAGTCAAGCAAACATAGATGAGTTAAGAAGGAGAGTTGAAGAATGTTTAAAGAATAAAAATTTTGATGGAACGTCGACAGATGAACGTCGCGAAGAAAGAAAGAAATGATTTAGAAAATATACAGAGAGAAAATTCAAGAGACCGTTGAAGTTTTACAAAAGAGACAGAGAAGTTTCTCTTGGTGACATAATCAGTTGGGGATATCTGCCGTAGGTGAACGCGTATGCTATCAGACGAGAGTTTGGAGTTCAATATTTTGCTTATATTCAAGAAATTATATCTTTGCCTTGGTGGGACGTTGAAGAACTTCCAAAAGTCAGAACATTGAATTATCCTGTCAGAGAGCGAGATATGCCTACCTGGGGTCTGATGAAGTTCGAAGCGTTTAAAGATTTCAAACACTAGAAGCCACATCAACCTAAGAAAGTCAAAAGGGTGGATCCAGTCACTGGCATTGAAGAAACGATCTTGCAAATAAAGAAGCCCAAGGTGTTAAAGAATATCCTGTTGCCGAAAATGGAACAAGATTTTTACAAAGGGTTCTTATGTTGGGTATACAGCTGCTTATCAACTGAAGCTGTAATCACATACAGAGTGGAAAATGAAGTTAGACATATCTATGTGTATGATCCATTGTGGTTAGTAAATTGCTCAGCGAAAGATATAGAATGTTTGTTTATTAACAAGATTGGGTTCAAAGCTGAAGACAAAGATCAGGCAATGCAATTTCAGAAAGTTGTAACTATCTGCTTTCAGAAAGGAATTAACTCTAACAATGCATGGTCGACTAAGTGGAGAAATATTGAGAAAGAAGAAGCTCTGAAAGCTGAGAAAGAAATAAAGGCACGTGAAGAAAAAGACAAGATTTTAAGAAATACTGTTGTGCAAAGAATGGTTGAAGATGAAAAGAGAGCTGTCGAAGAGAATGAAAAGCTTAGGAAGTTGTTGCTGAAAAAGCCTAAGCAAATGGAAGAAAAGTTTAAGTCTCTATGAAGAAAGTGTTGAAGACAACCTGACTGAAGACTCTGACAATATCCAAGGGGGAGTTTGTTGGTACATAATGTCTATCGCCTACGTCTACAGTCTAGGTCATGTCAAATAGCTTGTAATAGGGTGTAAAGTGTCAAAATGTAAAGTTATGTGTATTATGTACCATTTCGCACGAAATGGGTTGTTAGGCCATTTCGTGCAGAATGGTTGCCCTATATATAGGGGTGTTGGGTTTTCCATTTGGTATGGTTCGGTGAAAGTTGTAACGAAGTGCTGTCAATTTCTCTCCGTGTATTAACGTTCAGAATCAATGGAAAACAAGTTAAAAGTGAATATCTCTGTTTCTACTCTCATTCTTACACTGATTTTCAGTTACTATATTGTTTCCGCCTCTCTAGTAGCTTAGATTTGACTCTGATCGACTCATTCAGGTCGAATATCGATCCTACAAAACCATTAGTCTTGTGTTGCGATTCCATGTATCTCGACCCATGACCACTCCAGCCTCCCACCATTTAAATCAAAACAGTTATAAGCTTCGAAGATTATGCATCTTAATCACTTAACATAATTTCAATGAATCATCATTCGATCATTAACGACGAGTAGCACATAACAAACATTCAAATCGAGTCTATGCATATCATTGACACTAGTATCCTGACTTGGCAGTTTATCATCCTCATTAAATTGTTAGAAATCACGACTCAAATCCGTAACCGACCGTCTATGTGCATCTAGTAACATATTTATAGCATCATATTTGACCGACAAGAACCATAGTTTATCATATTTATTAATTAACATCCTGCACACTCCAAATTCCGATGCAATCAGTTTATTACTATTAGAAATTATCAAATTCCCATCATCACGTTGCACATGATACCTACTAGGATCCTAGGTCATGACAGGATTTCATCCACTGAGTATCACACATCACAATAAAGCATAACCACTCATTAATAGTACATGATTTTTATATCATGAGCCACATGTTGCAACCATACGTATGTATATCATCAACACTTATTCATAAATCAAACAACTATTTCAATTTCTTTGATTTAGGTTAACAGTTTATCGATCTCATAAGAATTATGTAAACAACACCAACTATTAGCATGTTAACTAGAATCCTAGATCATCGGCCCATATCACAACAAACATGATCGACATAATTATTAACCTTTTAACATCACAATTTATTTTGTTACAAGATCTATTGCAATCCCACATCACATAACCCTTCTAACAGTTAGTTTAATATAAGTTTGTTTCTTACTAATATTTGCTAACATGAAACCCTAAGCATTGTTTAACATGCAAGAACATAACATAACATAATCTTTCTCACGTTTAAGATCAAACATATAATACACATAAACACAATCATCAATTTAGAATAAGCATGTATCTAATAACCCAAAAGACAAAATCGACAGGCTGATGTCTTCGAATGGGGGGGGGGTTCTCCTGCCTTACGCACACTTGAAAGAATAAGGGTGTTTAGGGTTTGCAACTAATTGCCATACATTGCACTTAACTTACGTATAAAAGGAGGAAAGGGATTTGGGCCGGAGAATAACAAACATACAGAAACAGTTTAGTGAGTTGGGCCGATTTCTTTGTGTATGAATATGGATATCAAACATCAAGAAACAGTTTAGTGGCGGCCCAATGGTACATGTTACAAGTGCAGCCCACTTGTGTAAAATAGTTCGTGGCCCAACCAATTATTTCTCTAAAGTAGCTGAACGACACACAAAAGCGTTTACAATTTCATGTATAGCTAATCAGTTGAACACACGTAATCATAAGCAGATAAACATAGTGACACACGCTAAAAGTTGTGGGGTTTTCAAGAAATGCTAACCTTAATTATCCGAGTTGTCACATTCTCGAAATTCAAGGAAAAGGAAAAATGGTTGCTGAAGTTTCTTCTTCTATGATGATCCGAAACATTCCGAATAACTACACAGATTTGTTGCGTACTAATTATTGAAAAGATTTGTTGAAATCGAAGAAAAGAGAAAAAAAGATGAATTGAGGTTTGCATTGTTTAAATCTGAATCAGTTGGTATGTGTTCATATCAGCGTTGTTTATCACCCTGTGTGAGCATTGGAAGCCCGACAAATAGTCTTGTAATTATATCGTGTTAAGATGTTTCTAACTAAACCCTTGAATCCCAATGCTTCTCTAAAAATATTTGTTTCTTTTGCTAGTGTTTCCCATAGTCACAAACGATTGCGGTTTGTATTTCGCATAGCCACCGTTTCCGTAGTAAATAACGGTTGCGGTTTGCACATTCAATCTTCCTTGCTTCATTAAATTGACAAGGCGGTCTCAGTTGCATATTTTAGAGAGACCTTTAAGTATGGATCTTACAGCTGCATTTGGAACAAGAAGTCCAACAATCCGTTCATTATCTGTTTTTGTCTAAACAATATGAATGCACGCAACGAATTTGACAACTGTGACAGCTTATTAAAAGTATAAATCACCTCCAATCCTTTCCTGGTCAAATCACACACTATAAAGTTTAAACTTATCGTGTGTTGTAGTTTGGAAAGATGATCGAATAGAGATTAAAATAACAAACTGTGGAGAACTTGTTTGCATTATCCTTCAACATACGCTAAAATACTCTAAAATACGAAAAAAACTTTAAAATACGAAATAAAACTCCAAAATACGCTAAAATACGCTAAAATACAATAAAATACATGAAAATATGCTAAAATACGCTGCAATATGTTAATATACGTCATATTACGAAAAAATACATGAAAATACGTTAAAATACGCCAAAATACGTAAAAAATACGTAAAAAAAACCCTAAAATAGGTTAAAATAAGCTAAAATACGTTAGAATACGCTCAAATACGTCAAAAATACTTTAAAATACGCAACAATATGTTAGAATACGTTAAAAGAGTAAAAAATACGTCAAAAAACTCGACTAATGATATTTCCACACACGTATACATATAACACGACACTTTGCAGTACAAGTGGATTTCAAACAAAACTATACGTAATCATAGAATACGATATTCGCACGCAACCGAACGGCACCGAAACGACGTATGTTGAAGGTATACGCCATAAAACGACATAATATGTGAAAGTTCGGCAAAAAACGACACGTATGCGTGTCGAACCGAGGGAAACACGATAAAACTAAATTTGAAATAATGACATATACAATTGTATAGGCCTATGTCGTATCATATATCGGCTTAATACGCATCGTATAGGCCTATACGATGCGTATTAAACTGTGAACTTTCTCAAAAATTGTAGGATCGGATTTCGACCTAAACGAGTCGTTCGGAAGAGCTCAACTCCGTTTCAGAGGCGGAAACAAGGAAACGGATGCGTACACAGCTTGTATCACACTTTAATCCTCTTGTATATTGATTTTACAACGTTTTGATTACAAGGAAAAAACCGGCAATACCTCGGTATCAGATCTGAAACTTGTTCCAAATGAATTACAACATCAGCCTATATATACTATCCGCTCGTATGACATGACACAAAAGCGGTCCAGAAGACTTGACATAAAAGCGATCCACAAACTACCCTATGAGCGATCCAGACTTTAAGACACAAAAGCGGTCCAGACTTGATTCCTTAAAAGCGATCCCACCTTCCATCTTTTTGTCTTTAGTGATTGCATATCATTGGTCATATAAATGGTGAATTCTCATTGGATCTTGAAATGGTAAGACCTCATTGGACCATTAATTGGTCCAATCATAACAAAGACCACAATTCACTATCCAATTAAATGAGTTTTGTCGTTTTTATCCCATGAGCTTATGTACTGATGATGTCATTGCATGATGTCATCATCCAAGATGATGACATCATGTTCGTCTTATAACCGCAACGAACCCAAAACTCGATATTAAGACGTAGTCGACAGATGACTGCACCAACAGACTCCCCCTCAGATGTTGACGAGTCTTAAGTGTCGAGTCTTCAACGACTTTAGTCTTTAACAGTCCTCTCTAACTTTCTGAAGTGTCTGACATTGTAAGTATCCTCAATCTCTATCTTCTCATCTCTTTTCATCACTAACAAACTCTTCACGAACAATCTTCAGACTCCCCCTCTCAATCAGCTGGGATCGTAGCCTGAAATTCACTTTCCACAGGTTCTTAGATCGTAACCTGGCATTCTAACAAACTCAGGTTTTGAAACCTGGCTAACCTGCACAACTCTACCCAAAAATAAATTTTCTGATGATAACTTGAACACAATCAGACATCACTCGAAAATATCACAAAAATGATCTAACATTTATAATCTCTGATGAACCATTTGCAGAAATATCATTTTCATGTTCAAAAACAATACACTCTCCCAAACCATCTGTTCATCATGTTTAACACTTGGAATTTTGAAAATCAGCTCTTCAACACCAGTTGTCGAAAATCTTTTTGCATTTTACAAAAGTTTATGCTAAAACACACCGAAAATCTTTTTTGTAATTTTGAGTGAAAAGAAATACAATAAAGAAATATTTACAGACAATATTTTTGTGAGTTTTGTGTAAGAGGATCATATCAGTTTTTGACAAGTCACGAGTACCGTTGAGCTTAGTTACACATTAAGAATTAAACAATTCACTTAGATTGCCGATATACTGATCCACTTAAATTCTCACACAAATTTCAACTAATTCAGGATATGAGTTAGGTGTTTTAAAGACTTAAACTCATTCATGTGTCCCACCTCTTGAATATACTCCCGTATCCAGATCCCAATATTCAGTCTTACAGGTGAGTATACCACAGATGATATCTGTCAGGGGAATAAATTATAGTACGAGGGCCGTGAGAGCTCAGGTCGATCTTTCGATACGCAGAGAGATGACGGCTTCGACTTTTGGTGGGTCCCCTTTAGAGGATCTTTTGCATTATAACAGCAATGACTATCAATTTTATTGTTTCATCAATTTGCTGAGGGCTGCGCTATATTTCAAGCATGCGGAAAGTATTCTCCGGGGACTAGGTCAGAAATTTCTTTCAGCAGAAGTCCCGGGATAATACCCCAGATATCACTGAGCATAAAGACCTAGTATCTCAGAATAAGGGACCTTTCAAACGAGATTTCAGGGGTTACCTATATATCCAAGTAGTGTTCCCCACGAAATAAGCAAGTTTGAAATTTAGTTTATATCCCGAAAAAGTTTACTAAATGTGTAAAAACCTATCGGCATATCATCAGTGAGACTGTTTAACGCTATTTAAACATTACATTTCTTTAGCATACTGTGACTGTCTACTGATGTACTATCATTTCCTCTTCTTTGACACCAAAACTCATTTTTGATTTTATCATGTTTTTGCCTTTTTCAAATTTTCAAATGTTTTTGGATTTTCTGAAATTTTATACTCCCCCTAAAATGCAAACACATTTTAGGAAATTTGAAAACAAACTATACAGAAAGTGACAACTGATATCAAATCACCTCAATTCGCTATCCACTTGGCATAAACAATCAGAACTCCCCCTTTCACAAAACTATTTTCTCATTATGATTTCAAAACACTTAAGTTTGTTTTAACCAAAATGATTTTTCCGGAAAATAAGTTTTGTTGATTTTACCACTTGTAAAGTTAGGGGAATGGTTCATCATTTTGTCCATTCAATCTCTTGTATCAGGATTACATCAAGTTCAAACTAATGACCTTGAGTAATCACTTTATCATAATCAACCTCTTACCACTTGTAAGTATATCCAAAACAATTAATCACATGTAGGAATAAAACATCTACACAAACCATTTTACCAATCAAGATGCCGATTCCTGCTTCACACTTACCAACCTGGAAGCTCCGGCAATTCCTGCAGTATGACTTGCCAAAATTTAACTATTACAAGATTCATTCACAAAAAACAATTTTCAAGAAAGATGCCGATTCCTGATCCGCGATATAAACTTGGGATCTCCGGCAAGTCAGGTTTTCAAGCAAAGAAAATGTCCACCCAAGCCTGACCAGCCTTGGGTGTTTTCAATTCAGAAGCAGTTGGAGTGTATGTTGCTTTCTTTTTAGCATAAAACTCTTTTACCCCTTTTACTTTCCCTTCAACCATTTTTCCGAAAATCTTCTTAACTTTCCCATTAAACGCTTTCTCAACATCAAATTCATTCTTGTCAGAATAAAATTGATTAGAGATCTCAACTTTCCCAACTTTTGATTTAAAATTCTCAATCCTCAATGGTGGAAAGTTCTCATCATCCATTGAAGGAATTGAGTTTTCATCACTCTCATCAAACTGTGGCTCCTCTGATTTTGTGGAATCAGATTCATTGCCAGATTTTACCTCTGATTTCTTAACAACCCAAGCTTGATTGTCAAGATTTCCCTTCTTCTTGTAAAACCTTTTCGAACACTCACCAACTTCATATGTTGAATTTTTGAAAACTTTAAATTTTTCAGTTGGTGGTTCGGTTTTATCAACAATAACTTCTTTCAGTTTTCCAGAAACTCCCTGTTTTGTATTAGTCGCTTTCGGACAGTTCCATGCAATATGACCAATTTCATTGCATCTGTAACAAGTTCTTGTCTCTTTCCTTTGAAAAACTCCATTCTTCATCTTTTCAGCAAGAAACTCCTTGTTTGACTGTTTCCAGAATGAGCTCTTTGCTTCTTCTTCATGACTAGTTCCTGCAACATATGTCATTTTTGATTTAAAATCTATTTTATAGTTTTCAGGTGGAATAAAACCAAGTCCTTTCTTTTTGTAGCTACGATTGTGGTTTGATTTCTTTTGAAAACCAGAACCAGAATTGTAACCCTTTTTCTTGTTTATCCGTTGTTGAACTCTTGAAGTGTATTTTTTAGGTTTTTCAGTAAGATATAAATCTTTTATTTCAGAAATACTAATTTCTGTCATTTTGAAAACCTTTTTGATCATGTCAAAACGAACACTTCTTATTGGAAACTCTTTATCAAAATATAATTTGTCAGAATCATTCAAAGTATATACAACTTCAAATGTTTCATCATTCAAATTAGATTTTGACAATAAAAATTCTTTACTATAAACCCGTTTTTCCGACGATTTTGAATTCTTGACTGACTGACACGAACTTTGGGATTCGGACTTTGACTCTGACTCCTCATCCTTATCCAACACCTGATCGACCACTCGTTTTATCAGTTCTGACTCATGATCTGTGTCGGACGCTGTGAACGTGACGTCAATACTATCTGGTAAAACATCAGTTATTTCGGACTCCAACTTTATATTGACTGCCTTTTTTAATTCTTCCTCGTTAGGTTTTCTAGACGAATACCCTTCCCAAATCGGAGGCGGACACTTATTATAACATACACCCTGTTTCTTACCAGTATCCTTTTCCTTTGGCTTTTTGGTTTTATCTTCATCTTTAAATGCCTCAAAACCTTCAACTGTTGGATAAATTCTATCCATTACGTAGTCACAACCTTTGTAACTTTGCAGTAATCTTCTGATTCTTTCATTCTCAGCTGCTTCATTCTCCAACTCTTTCTTTCTCTTTGCACATTCTTCTATGTACATGTTAATCTCTTTCTGCTTTGTCATCATAGTAGCATTTAACATCTTCAAAGCTTTCTCTCTTTCAGAGTTAGTCTTCTCCAGATTATTTACAGTTCTGTTCAATACATCATACGACTTTTTCAAATTCTTTACATCAAACAACAACTTTTCTTTCAACTTTTCTAACTCACTAAACCTCTCATCTTTCTCTATACATTGTTTACAAGACTCTAAACATGTAAGACAAGGTTTTGTGATTTCAACGATCTTCTCAACTTCAACTATCTTTTCAACTTCCACAATTTTCTCAATCACTTTGACTTCTTTCAATTCTTTTGCAGCTTTCTTCTCTTTGAGTTTCTTCAATTTTTCTGCAAAATAAAATTCAAAACTGTCAGAAGATAAGTGAGTTTTTCCAATATTAATCTGTTCAATTTCTTCATCACTATCACTTGTCTCTGACGAACTGTTTTCAGATGAAACAGATCCTTCATCTTCACTTTTCTCTTCATCAGATAACACTTCCATCCATTCCTTCAGCATTTCCGGCTTTTGAATAATATGAGCAATAAACGCTCCAACATTTGAATCAGCTGGAATGTACTTGTCCCAGCTAAAACCATCAGCCATTTTCTCGTCATCTTGATCCATGATGCCATAGTAAGCCTTTTTGTTTGCATCCTCAATCATTCTTCCATGTGCCGTTTGAGGTTCCTTTTGTTGATGCGGTTGGTGAGTAATTTGCTGATAAATGGTCTTCCGATAATAATCATCTTTCCCAGCAGACTCCTTTGCTCCTCTTGGTTCCTGATTCTTGCACTCCCTTTTAAAGTGGCCTTTCTCCCTGCAACGAAAACAAACAACTTTAGATTTATCAAATCCAAGATTAGAAAGATTTGCATCCAAGAAATCATTTCTTCCGGTAACTAATCTAAACTTTTCTGCTCTCCTCAAAACACTAGCCAATGCCCATTTAATATCCATCAGTTCCAGCTCCTCTGCATCGATCTGGTCATAATCTTCCTTTGTGAGCATCGGATTACCAATTCTTCCGGCAATCAACCCTTCATAAGACTCTAACGCAGTGACCAATAATCCCATATGATGCTTTACAACTTCTTCAGAATAATTTTGACCATTTTGAAGATGTAAAGCCACATTGCACTGAATTAGATGACCATTTCCGGTAGATGAATTTTGAACACTTGGAGGATTCACCGATGAAAACCCACTAGTGTTGACTGATCCTTGACTGCTTGGTGTAGATTGATTTCCAGCACTAAATGCAGTTTGTATCTTTGGACTGACTTCAGCTGTTTGAACATTTCCTTTATAATACAATTTAATATCTTGTTGATGAGTTGAACTGTTCATTCTAGCAATTTTCTGCTGCTCCAGATCTTGTGCCTCCAGTTTCTCAATAAACTGTGCAATTGATAACCTTTTAAACTGTCCGGAATTCTTCAATATCATCAGATATGTACCCCATTCCTTTTGCGGTAACGCATCAGCAAGCTTTTCAACCCATTCTGCTGGAGTTTTTGTAATCTTCAACTGTGACATGGTGCGTACAAGATGACAATATCTTTCAATAAGACTCTTTGTTGTTTCACCAGGCATGCACGTAAACAATTCAAACTCTTTTTTCAACAAAGCTGCTTTACTTTGTAACATTTCAGTGCTTCCCTCAAACTTCTTTTGAAGAGCTTCCCAGATAGAATAAGAATTTTCATCATGTTGAAGCAACACAAATATATCTTCTTTTATCGCTTGTTGTAACAAATTGATCATCATTTTCTCTCCTTTATAACTTTCCCTCTCTTGTTCAGTAAATTCAGAAATGATTTTATCAGCTCCCATTGTATTCTTTGGCCTCTCATATTCAGTTTCGATGCTCTCCCAAGCTTTTAGATGATTTGCCTGAACCCAATTCTCAAACCGTTTCTTCCATCCATGATAATCTTCAATTCCCATAAGCTTCGGGGGTTTTTGCATTGTTCCGGTTTCGTTTTCTGCATTCATGTTTTGGGCAATGGAAGCTGGAGTAGTCGGAGTAGCAAATGCGTTGTAGAATTCAGAATCCATGTTTTGATATCAAAGAATTTCTTAAACAAGCTTTCAAACGAACTGGTCTACCTCGTAAAATACCTGTCGAACAACAAATAACACACAATCAGTTTAAACGTTTTTCAATTACTTGAAAGAAACTGGTACTCGAACTGATAATTTTCTTGTGCGGACTGAATGTTGACCAACGGACTAAATGACCTGGATGGAATTCAATTGACGACTCGTTTACAATCACACTGACGAATTTTTAAACGACCTGATGAACTTTTGACAACTTTGAATCCCAAACCGTACGGACTGAAACTGACTTTCAAGCGAATTGACTTTTTCACATAACCTGATCACACTGAACAACCATTTCGTGCGACGTGTAACAAAATTTGATGCAACCTTGTGAACAATACGCGTGAAGTGAATCACCTGTTTAGACCTTCAAAACTTTGGCTAAAACTATTTAGAAAACAAACTGGGTCAAGTACATTGACTGTTAATGAGGCCGCAATTTAGATCACAACATGCTAAAAGATATTACCAAACTTTGACTTAAGTGGATCTAACAACAATCTAAATCACATGGGCCGGATAACACATTTATATTTACATACAATCCAATTGGATTTCAGTTTGATGATACATGGGCCGAGGACCTAGTTTATACCATAAATGTCCACTGAACTTTAATCAATACCCGACAATCTCTATTATCCAACTACTGACAATTTCAAATTCAATGTATTTTCAATGTTAGAATCACATGCAAACATTTACTAGGACTGAGGCTTTATCAAATCTCGTGCACCAAAATCACATGAGCCTGACACATAACCATATGAAATCTCGTGAAGATGCTTGACTGACTTGATCATGTGAACTGATCTCATGCCGACAACACTAATTAATTCCCATGGCCCTATGTAGTGGTTTTTTTTTTATATATAATGGCCGACAAACTTTTACACTCCACTAAACTTCATTTTGCCATCGATCTTTATAAACCGTCAAAATGTAAAATGCAAACTAGCACAAACACATTTAATATCAATTTCCAAACTACTGATCACTCTGTTTAAGAATACGATTCAAGCAGACTCAACAAGATTTTCAAGCTAAAGGTCAGATTGTTCACAAAGGCGAAACTTCAAAGTGGTCACAAAAGCGGACCAGATGAGCGAACCAGATAATGTCCGGATAAGCGGACCAGAAAATTCAAATAAGCGGACCAGAATGTTCAGATAAGCGGACCAGAATGTTCAGATAAGCGGACCAGATAGTTCAGATAAGCGGACCAGAAAGTTCAGATAAGCGGACCAGATGATGACATCATCAATATCACGAGTCTGTATGAACGAATCTTCAAAAAATCCGATGTTTTAGGTCGATTCAAGCTTTGAAACTTTCAAGGATTGATTAAAACATGTTTACGCACAACATATGTGAAATTTGGCAGATTTTGACCGTAAAAAGTTTTGTTTTTCGGAAAAGAAAGATGTAGAAGCAGAAAAAATGATGAAAACGAGCTGTATATGCGAGATCTCCTCCTCCTTGGCTCTGATACCAATTGTAGGATCGGATTTCGACCTAAACGAGTCGTTCGGAAGAGCTCAACTCCGTTTCAGAGGCGGAAACAAGGAAACGGATGCGTACACAGCTTGTATCACACTTTAATCCTCTTGTATATTGATTTTACAACGTTTTGATTACAAGGAAAAAACCGGCAATACCTCGGTATCAGATCTGAAACTTGTTCCAAATGAATTACAACATCAGCCTATATATACTATCCGCTCGTATGACATGACACAAAAGCGGTCCAGAAGACTTGACATAAAAGCGATCCACAAACTACCCTATGAGCGATCCAGACTTTAAGACACAAAAGCGGTCCAGACTTGATTCCTTAAAAGCGATCCCACCTTCCATCTTTTTGTCTTTAGTGATTGCATATCATTGGTCATATAAATGGTGAATTCTCATTGGATCTTGAAATGGTAAGACCTCATTGGACCATTAATTGGTCCAATCATAACAAAGACCACAATTCACTATCCAATTAAATGAGTTTTGTCGTTTTTATCCCATGAGCTTATGTACTGATGATGTCATTGCATGATGTCATCATCCAAGATGATGACATCATGTTCGTCTTATAACCGCAACGAACCCAAAACTCGATATTAAGACGTAGTCGACAGATGACTGCACCAACAAAAATACCCCTGAATTTATCAGAAAAACATGGGTATTTCAGTAAATTCATCGATTAATACGCATCGTGTAGGCCTATACGATGCGTATTAAACTATAAATTTCTCAAAAATGTGTTTCAAATCAAGGGTTCCATCATTACAACCACTTGTTTTCAACGGGGATGTAATGCAATGATTCCTCTCAATTGAATAGACAAACACTTGCTTCATAGGACTCACTTGAATCGCCTCGGAAGTACTGAACAACTGAAATAACAGCTTCAGTTTCATCAGCAGCATTGTTTACCGTGGAATGCATCCTTATTTCTGTAAATCGCACAAACAAGCATGCCTTGAACGAGTCTAGAACACTCGTAATCCTCAACCGGCTTTGAAATTTGACGAAATCTATAAAGAATCTGTTCGATTTCACGGTGAGTGAAGAAATTAGCGACGGTGAAATTGTTCGAGACATACATGAATCAGGAAAGAAGCATATAAAGAACCTTCAAAAGTTAGACATATTTTATTAGCTATTATACCTCGTTTAATAGCAAGATAAGAAGGATGAGATATCGGCAGTTAGCTCGAAGAAGTTTCTCTCGATCATGTGTTCCAATAGATTCCCCCTGTTAACAATTTCCTGTTAATTGTTTTAGATGACATGCTTGGTAACAAACAATAACACTTTCTTCTTTTGTTCTTCAATCTTTGTTACTTGTTAATGTTTTTTTCTACTTTTAGAAAGGTTTGACCACCTCATGACTGTAATAAAACGGAACATAATCCCAGATTGTCTAGAGAAACGCTTTTATCATGTGTCATATATTGGACGGAATATATGGATGGAAAACCCGCATAGTTTGTTTTTTTATAATTTTACAGACGATTTAGAGAAACAAGGAATATGTTATGAGATTCTTCGAGAATTAGAAAAAGGAGAAAATATGGAACGACAAGGGTGTTGGTCTTTTCTCCCACGTGTAATCCAGAGGTCGGTCTCGGGTGGGCATAAGATCCGTGGGCCCTCTTGCCGGATCTGTGACTCCATGAAAGATTTGATTAAGGTAAGCGTGTCGTATCATGTGTCATAAAACGGAACATAATCCCGGATTATCTAAAGAAGCGCTTTTATCATGTGTCATATTAGAGAAACATAATTTTACAGACGATTTAGAGAAACAGAGAATACGTTACGAGATCCTTCGAGAATTAGAAAAGGAGAAAATACGGAACGACATGGGTGCTGGTATTTTCTCCCACGTGTGATCTAGAGGTCAGTCTCGGGTGGGCATAAGATCCGTGGGCCCTATTGTCGGATCTGTGACTCCATGGAAGATGTGATTAAGGTAAGCGTGTCGTATCATGTATCATGTGTCATAAAACGGAACATAATCCCAGATTGTCTAAAGAAGCGCTTTTATCATGTGTCGTATTAGAGAAACATAATTTTACAGACGATTTAGAGAAACAAAGAATACGTTACGAGATTCTTCGAGAATTAGAAAAGGAGAAAATACGGAACGACAAGGGTGCTGGTCTTTTCTCCCACGTGTGATCCAGAGGTCGGTCTCGGGTGGGCATAAGATCCGTGTGCTCTATTGTCGGATCTGTGACTCCATGGAAGATGTGATTAAGGTAAGCGTGCCGTATCATGTGTCATGTGTTATAAAACGGAACATAATCCCAGATTGTCTAAAGAAGCGCTTTTATCATGTGTCATATTAGAGAAACATAATTTTACAGAAGATTTAGAGAAACATAGAATACGTTACGAGATTCTTCGAGAATTAGAAAAGGAGAAAATATGGAATGACAAGGGTGCTGGTCTTTTCTCCCATGTATTTTATCAAATGAATTGTCACGTGTGATTGGCACGTGTGATTATCAAATGACAACTTCAGGGGTCTAGTCCTAGCTAGTTTCTCCCACGTGTGATCAAAAGAATTCGTTTCTCAGGTTCGCATTCGACACAACACAACAAAAAATAAACTTCGAAAAATCAGTTCCTTGATACGCATCTAATATGACACATGATAAAAGCGCTTCTTTAGACAATCTGGGATTATGTCCCGCAAATTGGAAACCACATATTCGTGTGTAAAAGCTCGGAAAGATGACCAAATAGAGATCTGAATATACCCTTGGTATTTGTTTACCACATGACACATGATAAAAGCGCTTCTTTAGACAATCTGGGATTATGTTACGTTTTAACACGCTGATTAAATCTCAGTTATGTCTCATTGCATTATAACAATATTGACAGAGGTGCTAGTATTTTCTCCCACTGTGCAAACTTGAAAAATCTCACCATAACACATTGTAGACTGGTGGGCTTGAATGGTTTTAATATATTTCATCTTGGACTATCTACTCTAATACTTGAAAATTGATATGATCGTGTCAAGATCTTTATCTATCATGTCATCGACCATGTCGCAACCCCTGATCCCTGATCCCCGGGAACGGGCGGACGCGAGCTCAGAGTTTGATGGCATCAGGTTGTTTAATCTCGCAGCGGAATTTACATCAGGACCGTAGTTAGGAAATGTTTATCAGAGTAAAACCACCATATTTGATATTAATAACATGGGCAAAACCCAAGTTTCTTATTACAATACATTTATAGGGACAAACCCTATTTTATTTAAATTAAAACATTGTTTCTTAGATAACTTTTATAGCCACTTATTTTCCAAGCCGTCAGTGCTCTCGAGCTGGCTTTTTCCCAGTTGGCTTTCACATTGTGTTACCTGAAACATGTTTTAAAAATATTTTGTCAGCGGGAAATACTGGTGAGTGAATCCCAGTTTAATCAAGAAACATTTTATCAATTAACACAGTATTGAGAGCGATCACATTGTTTATTTCTACCCAATTACTCAATCAGTACTGTCAATCCTTGACTTGTGGGTCATATTACACATTGGCTACTCGTCGTCCAATGGTAACGTACTGTCGTCCCGACTTACTACTCGCAAGTAATATATTTTGTATACAAAACCCCAAATACCGGCAGTAATTGAAGAACTACAAAGACTCAATCACTGCTTAATTGCATTGTAAAACAATTAAGGTTTTGTAAAGTATTCCAAAAACATTATCAAAAAGAGGATAAACTCACATTGCTATCTTAGGCTTTTCGTAAGGATTTCCTAGGTATAATCTATAATTTATACAAATGTACATTGGTTAGTATCATAACCCTTTGAAAATATTAATAATACCCTCCCCGAGACGGTATTCCAACAACTACGTCGGGCATAACCACGACAGTTGTGACGGAACCCTAAATCAATCGGGCAGCGTAACTATTATGAAACTGGGGTTATAATACTTACAACGGAGCAGAACCTCGCTAATTAGGGGGTATTATACTTGAAAATTATGCCAAATATCAGAGAATTCGAGATTGAGATTGAAATGTGAGCGACAGAAATTGTAATCTGATGCTATCTATTTATAGTTGTGTAATCTGGTCCTGTCGCGGCCCGCGTAAAAGATAAGGGAACTTTACGCGGCCCGCGTCAACATCGGTCAACTCAGTAGCTTAGCTGGGTCAGCTAGTAGGTCCGCCACGATGTCGACACGTGTCGGCCTCTGGTGTAATCGCGTGTGTTGATCTGTCGCGGCCCGTGTAAGGTTGAGGTGAGGTCTTACGCGGCCCGCCTCAACTTACATTTTCAGATTTTTAATTTATTTTATAAACTATAACATATTTTGGGCTCGGTTTTCACATATGGGGTGTATTATAAGACACATTAGAATATTTTAAGATATAATAGGGTGTCGGAAATATTATAAGGGTGTTGGTTTTACCGAGGGTTGTTACATTCTCCCCACCTTGTTTTAGAGCTCGTCCTCGAGATCTACTGAAACAAGTACGGGTATTTCCTTTGCATTTCTGACTCAAGTTCCCATGTGTATTCAGGTCCTCTTTTGGAGTCCCACTTCACTTTGACTAGAACTAGTCTCTTATGTTTGAGATTCTTGACTTTCCTGTCTTCAATCTGTAGGGGTCTTTCTACAAACTTGAGTTGTTCATTTACCTCTATATCCTTAAGAGGCATTATCAGTGATTCATCAGCTAAACACTTTTTAAGATTAGATACATGAAACACATCATGTATTCCTGCCATTTCTTCTGGCAATTGTAGCTGATAGGCTACAGGTCCTATTCTTCTAATAATTTTGAAAGGTCCAACATACCTGGGACTTAGCTTTCCCCGTTTGATGAATCTTACCACTCCTTTCCAAGGAGAGACTTTTAACAATACTTTATCTCCTACTTGAAATTCCAATGGTTTTCGCCTGTTATTAGCATAACTTTTCTGTCTATCACGTGCTGCTTTCAGTCGTTCCTTGACTTGAATAATTTTATCAGTTGTTTCTTGTACTATCTCAGGTCCAGATAATTGCTTTTCCCCTATTTCTGCCCAACAGACTGGGGTTCGACACTTTCGTCCATAAATTGCTTCGAATGGTGCAGCATTTATACTTGTGTGATAACTATTATTATAAGAAAATTCTATTAAAGGTAAGTGATCGTCCCAATTACCTCCAAAATCAATTACACAAGCTCTAAGCATGTCCTCCATTGTCTGAATTGTTCTTTCACTTTGTCCGTCTGTTTGAGGATGATAAGTTGTGCTTAACCTTAACTTGGTTCCCATTGCCTTTTGGAAACTTGACCAAAAATGAGATGTAAAGCGACTATCTCTATCAGAAACAATTGATAAAGGAATGCCATGTAAAGAAACAATTTCATTTACATACAATTTAGATAATTGTTCCATACTAATTGTTTCCTTCATTGGTAAGAAATGAGCTGACTTAGTTAGTCTATCTACAATCACCCAGATTGTATCATTTCCTTTCCTAGTTTTGGGTAATTTAGTAACAAAATCCATGGTTATAAATTCCCATTTCCAAACTGGCATTTCTAATTGCTGTAACAAACCTGATGGTTTCTGATGTTCAGCTTTAACTTGTGAACAAGTTAAACATTTAGAAACATAGACTGCTATGTCCTTTTTCATTCCTATCCACCAGAAATTTTTCCTTAAATCCTGGTACATTTTGTCACTTCCTGGATGCATCGTATACTTAGATTTATGGGCTTCTTCTAATATACGATTACGTAGGTTTCCTAATTTAGGTATCCACATTCTCTTTTCATGGAATCTCCAAATTCCATCTGTTCCTTGTTTTAATTCTTTTAACATACCTTTTAATTTTTCAGAATCATCCTTGATTACTGATTCTTGTGCTTCTCTTATTTGTTCATTTAAATCTACTTGCAAATTTAATTTAAGAGAACGTACTCTTCTTGGCTTTTCATGATACTTTCGGCTTAAAGCATCTGCCACTACATTTGCTCTTCCTTCATGATACTGGATATCACAATCATAATCACTAAGAAATTCCATCCAACGTCTTTGTCTCATATTTAACTCTTTCTGTCCGAAAACATACCTTAAACTTTTGTGATCAGTAAATATGGTAAACTTACTACCATAAAGGTAATGTCTCCAAATCTTAAGAGCAAAAACTATAGCTCCTAATTCTAAATCATGAGTTGAATAATTCTCTTCATGATTCTTAAGTTGTCTAGATGCATAGGCTATAACTTTTTGACGTTGCATCAACACACATCCATAACCTAATTTAGAAGCATCACAATAGACTACGAAATCTTCAGTTCCTTCTAGTAATGCTAGTATGGGTGTATGGGTTAATCTTTGCTTAAGGATTCTAAATGCTTCTTCTTGTTGTTTAAATCCCCATTCAAACGTAACAGATTTACAGGTTAGCTTAGTTAAGGGAATGGCTATTTTAGAAAAATCTTGAATAAATCTTCTATAATAACCGGCCAATCCTAAGAAACTTCTAACCTCAGTTGGTGACTCAGGGGTTTTCCATTTCGTAATTGCTTCAATCTTTGTTGGATCTACATGAATTCCTTCATGATTGACTAGGTGTCCAAGGAATTGTACCTGTTCTAACCAAAATTCGCATTTTGAAAACTTAGCATAAAGCTTTTCCTTTCTTAGCAAACTTAAAAGTGCATGCAAATGTCTTGCATGATCCTCTTTACTCTTAGAGTAAATTAGAATATCATCTATAAAAACAATTATGAATTTATCCAAATATGGCTTACATATTCGGTTCATCATGTCCATAAATGCAGCTGGGGCATTGGTTAAACCAAATGGCATGACAGTAAATTCATAATGACCATACCTTGTTCTAAATGCGGTTTTAGGAATATCCTCTTCCTGTACCTTTAATTGATCATATCCTGACCTTAAATCAATTTTAGAGAAAAATCGAGCTCCTTGTAGTTGATCAAACAAATCATCGATTCTCGGTAATGGGTACCGATTCTTAATCGTGACTTTGTTTAATTCACGGTATTCAATGCACATACGCATTGATCCATCTTTCTTTTAAAAAAATAGTATCGGCGCTCCCCATGGCGATGAACTTGGCTGTATAAATCCTTTCTCCAATAATTCGTCCAATTGTTTCTTTAATTCTTGCATTTCTGCAGGTGCCAAACGGTAAGGTGCTTTGGCAATTGGTGATGTTCCTGGTAGCAAATGAATTCTGAATTCGACTTCTCTGTCTGGAGGTTGCCCTGGTAATTCTTCTGAAAACTGAGATACTACTGGAATATCTTTTAAATCCTTTCCTTTAGTGTTAGTGATTATGGAAATCAAATACACTATAGAACCTTTTCTTATGCAACTTGCAGTTTTCATCACAGATATGAATTTTGTGGATCTAGAGGGCTTATCTCCTTTAATTGTGATCATTTTACCTTTTGGTGAATTTACTTGAATTAACTTTTGATCACATAAAATACTAGCTTTATTGGCAATTAACCAATCCATTCCTAAAACAACATCAAATCCTAACAGATTCATAGGATAAAGATTTGCAATAAATTTCTGATTTAAAATTTCTATGCTTGCTCCCTGCAAGATTTCAGAAATTCTAACGGTTTCTCCATTAGCTGTTTCTACTACGCATTCTTGTGGTAGTTTAGTTAATGATTGATTTAGAAATTTGCAAAACGATGTATTAATAAAACTTTGGTTTGCACCAGAGTCAAATAATACTTTAGCAAAAATATCATTAACTAAAAACGTACCAGCTATAACATCTGGAATCAATTTGGCCTCATCTGTAGTCAGAACAAATGCTCTAGCATTTTTAGTATTCTTGTTATCTGTAGCTGGAGCTAAATTTGGGCAGTTTGGCTTGATGTGACCTTGTTCTCTGCAGTTGTAGCATATCCTGTTGTTTTTCTTCCTGCAATCTTCTTCCTTGTGTCCTGATATTTTGCAAAAGTTACAGTACACGGAGCATCTTCCTGAAGGCTTTCTTTTGCAATTCCTACAGTAGGGTGCAGAGGTAGAACCTACATTTTTCCCACGGTTAGAATTTCCAGAACGAAATTCTTGAGTCAATTTCTGGGTTAGGTTTTTCCTTTGATCCTCTTCTCGGGTACGGACTAATTCTTCAGTCAAGGTATTGGCTAGTTCTACAGCTTCTTCTATGGTTTGAGGTCTAGCTGCCTTGACTACGTGTCTTATCTCTCCAATTAATCCCCAAATATAACGGGAAATTAACACTGGTTCTGGTGAAGCAAGAGTTGGCACTATTCTGGCATATTCAAAGAATATTTTAGTGTATCCCTTACTATCCACACCAGTCATCCTAAGGTTTAGGAATTTGTTTGCTATCTGTTCTTTTTCATTTGGAGGGCAGAATTTTCTTTCTACCTTATCCTTAAATTCTTCCCATTCCATATTATAGGTTCTATCACTTCCTTTTGTTTGGAGGATAGTGTTCCACCATTCTAGTGATGCATTCTTAAACAGATTAGAAGCAAACATTATCTTATCTTCTTCAGCACATTTACTTATCCTTAAGACTGCCTCAGTCTTTTCTATCCAGCGTAGGGTTGCAATGGCCCCTTCATTGCCCGAGAATTCTATTGGTTTACAAGACCAGAATTCCTTATAAGAACAACCGTAAGGCATAGTTCTTCTTCTTTTGGGAATGGGTATTTGAAGTACAGGTCCATTGTTCACGCTGTTTTCTGGTTCACTTGGTCGCTTACTACTATGCTTACTTTTATTGTCAGCATCTTTAACAGTTTGAAGTATAAATGACATTGCATCTATAATTCCATGTGCTACTATGTGTTGGATAGCACTATTGTCCACTTGATTGTTATTGTTATTGATGCTTAGATTCTCATTAACCACGTTAATGTTACTCTGGTTATCATTATTCAAATTTCCTTGATTTCCTTCGTCGGCCATCTGAATTTTAAACAAGTATCCATATTAATATCACAATTAATATCTTAATATAGTTAATCACATGACACGCATTTTTACCAAAACCGTCGATCATTGCGACTATACTCTTTTTCATATACTATGCGTCTATTACACACTAGTACAGAAATAAAGATTACAATACCAACAGAAATAAAATAGTAATATGCATCCGTACACACATATTTTTATTTTAGTTTTATTATATTATTATTACTACCGCTTCTTCTATTCTAACATTCACGGATATGGATTTATCCAAAAATCCATATTGCGCTCATCGTATTTCCATACGAGACGCTCTCCCACCTGACGCATCCTTTCACTGCTTTCTAAGATTTCTTCCCCGAAAGTCCTAAGTTCTTGCACATTTTCTGCACTCATTGGGGGTGCAGGTTCTCGGACTGGGTTTGGAATTTGGGGTGCCTGTTCCTGATATGGGGGTGTATGTGCCTGAAATTGGTAAGGATCCTCTAATATTTCCCTAATATAATCATCTTGGCAAAATAAGGATCTAAAGGGTCCATACCTGGGTAAGCTTCTATATTCTGTATGGGTGGAAAATCCTGGATAGGGTAACGTTGCACAAAATCCCTATTGTCGTCCCACCAGGGGTCGTAATTCGGGTCTAGAGGGTTTGGTGCAGGTATCCTTGGGATTTCTTGTGGGTTAAAATCGTGCATCTCTACTTGGTTTTCCTGATTTTCTATCTCCATGGGTTGTTCTGGGTTTTGTGGTTGTGGGGCTACTAGTTGTTCCAGACTTGGGTCAGCAGCAGTCGTAGCTAAGATATGGAAATTAGCTAAGCTTCTATTTAGCATATCTTGAGTATGGGCATCTGTCTCTCGCTTAATAGCTGCTAAAGCCCTTTGCTGTTGCAATTTTCGCATTCTCTTCCTACGAGCAAAAGCTTCTTTACTGAACCATCCTCGTTTCTTAGTAGGAAATGGTTCTTCAGATTGAGCTCTAAAGGTAAATATTCCCTCCTCCTGATCAGGAGAATACCCTGAAAGGGCAGGCTGTGATGATGTACTTTCACTCCTAGGTGAATCAGCTAACTGACGATTCACGTCTGATGGTCCTTGATCACTCATACTGAAAACTATCAAATAGTCAAATAACACATAACACATAATTACAGTTATGCATGTATTTCCGTATTTCATTTCCTAACACAAAATTTAAAATTTAAGTGTCAGCAGAACACTTCTTTGGCTCAGACCAGTGGCTAGGCTCTGATACCACCTTCTGTCGCAACCCCTGATCCCTGATCCCCGGGAACGGGCGGACGCGAGCTCAGAGTTTGGTGGTATCAGGTTGTTTAATCTCGCAGCGGAATTTACATCAGGACCGTAGTTAGGAAATGTTTATCAGAGTAAAACCACCATATTTGATATTAATAACATGGGCAAAACCCGAGTTTCTTATTACCATACATTTATAGGGACAAACCCTATTTTATTTAAATTAAAACATTGTTTCTTAGATAACTTTTATAGCCACTTATTTTCCAAGCCGTCAGTGCTCTCGAGCTGGCTTTTTCCCAGTTGGCTTTCACATTGTGTTACCTGAAACATGTTTTAAAAATATTTTGTCAGCGGGAAATACTGGTGAGTGAATCCCAGTTTAATCAAGAAACATTTTATCAATTAACACAGTATTGAGAGCGATCACATTGTTTATTTCTACCCAATTACTCAATCAGTACTGTCAATCCTTGACTTGTGGGTCATATTACACATTGGCTACTCGTCGTCCAATGGTAACGTACTGTCGTCCCGACTTACTACTCGCAAGTAAAAAATTTTGTATACAAAACCCCAAATACCGGAAGTAATTGAAGAACTACAAAGACTCAATCACTGCTTAATTGCATTGTAAAATAATTAAGGTTTTGTAAAGTATTCCAAAAACATTATCAAAAAGAGGATAAACTCACATTGCTATCTTAGGCTTTTCGTAAGGATTTCCTGGGTATAATCTATAATTTATACAAATGTACATTGGTTGGTATCATAACCCTTTGAAAATATTAATAATACCCTCCCCGAGACGGTATTCGAACAACTACGTCGGGCATAACCACGACAGTTGTTACGGAACCCAAAATCAATCGGGCAGCGTAACTATTATGAAACTGGGGTTATAATACTTACAACGGAGCAGAACCTCGCTAATTAGGGGGTATTATACTTGAAAATTATGCCAAATATCAGAGAATTCGAGATTGAGATTGAAATGTGAGCGACGGAAATTGTAATCTGATGCTATCTATTTATAGTTGTGTAATCTGGTCCTGTCGCGGCCCGCGTAAAAGATAAGGGAACTTTACGCGGCCCGCGTCAACATCGGTCAACTCAGTAGCTTAGCTGGGTCAGCTAGTAGGTCCGCCACGATGTCAACACGTGTCGGCCTCTGGTGTAATCGCGTGTGATGATCTGTCGCGGCCCGTGTAAGGTTGAGGTGAGGTCTTACGCGACCCGCCTCAACTTACATTTTCAGATTTTTAATTTATTTTATAAACTATAACATATTTTGGGCTCGGTTTTCACATATGGGGTGTATTATAAGACACATTAGAATATTTTAAGATATAATAGGGTGTCAGAAATATTATAAGGGTGTTGGTTTTACCGAGGGTTGTTACAGACCAACTGCTCGAAATCCCTTTCGTTTCTCGGGTTCGCATTCGACACAACACAACACAACAAAAAATAAACTTCAAAAAATCAGCGCCTTGATACGCATCGTATAGGCCTATATGATGCGTATCAACCCCGCCGCTAGACATAACCTGCACCTGTCAGTCTGCCATGTCTTTTACTTTATTTCAATACGCATCGTATAGACCTATGTGATGCGTATTGAATTGAGAAAGTTTGTGGATAGAAGGGTGGGGTGTGCCATTAGAAAACCCCAACAAAAATGAAAACAATACCTATAAAATCTAATGTAACGTTGATGTGACACTTTATACATGAGTGTAGTGTGCAACCATAACCCATGGTATACGAGTACTATGAAACAAAGGGTTAGACGACTTGGGAATTAATAAGAGAAAAGGAATTAAATACCTTACACTGTTGAAGAAACGATGAATTTCTTTTACGACAATGTGTTGAAAAGAGCTCATACAATACTTGTTTCTAAGGGGGCGTTTGGTTTGCATGAATCAAGGGAATTGGAATTTGAATTCCATCTCTTAAGATGTTTGGTTCATAGAATTTGATGGAATTGGAATTCCAATTCCAATCTTAATGTGTTTGGTTGACAATGGAATTGTAATTGGAATTAGGCATGAATTTCATCAAATTCCTTTAACTAAAAGAATTCAAAATCCTTCCTATATGTGAAAGAATTAAAGTAATTTTATTGGAATCTTCGACCGTTTCGACACACACCGTTTCAACCCGTACTGTTTCGATCCGAACTGTTTTGACCCATATTGGTTTCGATCCAAACCGTTTCGACCCGTACCGTTTTGACGCGAACAGTTTTGACTCGTACCGTTTCGAAGCGAACGGTTTCGACCCGTAACTGTCACACCCCAACCGATGACGGAAACATCGGGGCGCGACACTGAGCGAAACAGATTGTCCAGGAGAAATCCATAACAACTAAAATTGCCAGATATTTAGCATTATGTCCCATACCATAATATATCAAATAAAAGCAGTTATTACAGACATTGTTTTCTCAAAGACAGATCAAATGTTTCGACGACTCAGATTAAATAAATTGTTTATTTGTTTCTACACTCTTCCTACTTCGATTCCACATAGCAAGCATCCTAGCAGATAGCATCCTAAACACCTGTCACATAGGTTAAAATAAAGGTCAATACACATAGTGTAAAGGTGAGCATACAAGTTTGATATAGCATAGTAGAGTTTGTAATAGTTTACGCATAACCAGCATGTAACATGTATAAAGTGAAGGCTAGTAGGTTATCGACAGAGAAATATGCACAGACGTGACTGCGAGTTGTAGAATGTGCAACACGTATCCCCACTGGGACACATGAAGTAAAGCCATTAACAACCCATGTCCACGACAGGGGCTGAGTCCAAACTATAGTACTATCGTTGCTAAGATGTCAGGCTACAATCACTGTGTTAACATAACATACAAGCATTCATCGAATAACATGTATCATGCAATAACGGTTAGCGTATAAAAAGTGTTTGCGTTGTGTGTCGATTGTGGTTTAGAATAAGTAACGTATGTAACACCCAAAAGTGCATAAAGCAAAAAGAGATCGAGTATACTCACAGATTGTGTTTAACTAGTAAACACGCTCTTGGATTGAAGGGAGCGCTGAGAGAGATTAGCCTGAACAGTTAACGATAGCATAAACGATAAGCGGCGCGTAAAACGGTGCAAGTGATAAGTGTCGGATGGTAATCGGATCGGATGGCAATCCGATCGGATGGCAATCCGATCGGATGGCCAGTCGATCGGATGTCAATCCGTTCGGATGGTCATCCGATTGGATGACCATTCGATTGGATTGACTCCTCGTTTCATAACACGGGGTGTTACAGTAACGTTTTGATGCGAACCGTTTCGACGCGAACCGTTTCGACACGTACCGTTTCGACACGTACCGTTTCGATGCGAACCGTTTCGACACGTACCGTTTCTACGCGAACCGTTTTGACACGTACCGTTTCGACGCGAACCGTTTCGACCACTTCCGTTTCGAACCGTACTGTTTCGACCCGTACCGTTTCGACGCGAACCGTTTCGACCTGTACCGTTTCGATCCGTACCATTTCGACTCGAATGTTTCGACGCAAACCGTTTCGACGCGAACCGTTTCGACCAGTACCGTTTCAACTAGTACCGTTTCGAATCGAACCGTTTCGACCCGAACTGGTGGTTGTGGGTGCTGGGGTGATGGATTCCAATTTATTTGACAACCAAACACAACAAAAATGGAATTGAGATTCCAATTACAACAATTTCCAATTTCAATTGAAAGGTTTAAATTCCAAATCCAATTCCTTCAAATTCTAATTATTATACAAATTCCAATTCCAATTTCAAATGATTCCACCATCCAAATGCCCCTATAATAATATTTGGAGAGCGCAAAGCATTGTATGGATCAAAAGTCGGTGGACCATTTTCATTTATTTCGCAATAGTTTTAGTTATGTTTGAATTTTTGTTGTTTAAAATAAAGAAAATCGACGTAAACTGGGCCAACGATCTAGATGTCTTGACTCAACCCTTATGTACAGGTTATCTAGCTAGCTATTTTGACTTGCCTGATCATCCACCACTACCCCATTAGGGTATCCGGGGCACCAAGCGGGGAGTGGCTCGGTGACCACATTCCCCGATCGGGAACACCGCCGCCATCACCGCGGGGACCCGATTCGGGGAGTGGTTTCGGTGGTTGTTCACCGCGATGAGTTGGCACATGGATCGAGGAAAGAGACGTTGGGCAACGGTTGTTTTTAAAAATATATATATATATAAATAACCAACTTAACTCACTCTCAAATAATTTTTTTACCACACCCACCACTCTCAAACTCACTCTAAAAAAATCTATCAAATACAACACAAAATGGATTCCAAGTTCCCGTTTTTTCCTCCCCTACCCGACTTTCCCGACGATGAAGGTTCTCCATCAAACGATAGTAGTTTAATTTTCTTCCAAAATCTCATTCAACAAGCGGAGATACTAGACACGGCATCGTCTTCGCTGATACAGCTTATAGCGAGCTCATTGACGAAGACACGCATTGGAGACTAAAACACGATCTCGTTGAGCATCTCGGACGTTTAGATCTACCTAACCTTGAAGTGAGTTCCGACGACGAGTAGTTTGTTTTTATATTTTTCTAGTTTGAATGTAATTTTTATTTTTCTAGTTTGAATGTAATTTTTATTTTTCTAGGTTGTTTTTTTTTAATTTAATGAAATGTCTTTTATTTAATTTTTATTTTTATTAATATTTTTTTAATTTATAAACATGCATAATTTTACAACAAATAAAAAAAAAACCCAAGTCCCCTAAGAGGGGAGTGCCGCCATCAAAATGGGGTGTTAGGAGAGTTTAAGAGGGGAGTTGACGTGGCACTATCTGATTGGTGGTGCGTAAGAGAGGGGACTCCCCTCTTAGGGGAGTGCCCCTCTCACCCTTAGTTGAATTGTATCAAGTTCTACATAAAAAAAAAACATATAATAAGACGCGTTGGAGTCTATATAAACTCATCATACAAGATCGATCAATTCAACATCTCATTAATTAGTCAAGTTTGAACTCCTCTATCTACTAGACCGATATATTTGACATTTTTTTTATAGAAGGGAACGATAATATTTATACAAAATAGAAAGTCTTCTGAAAATAGTTCAATTATATAAAATCTTCAATCTATACTTTCTATAAAAGAAGAAATCCCAATGACATAAGAAAAGCTGATGTGTCAGCCATAGAGGCTGTCCAACAAGGCTTTTCTTATATCATTTTTACATCATAAAACCTAATATATAAAATTATTTAAAATTAAAATTTTGTCTAAACCTCTGCCCTCAACATTTAACTACACAAACCTCTGTTCCCAATAAACCTATGTCCAAATTCAAAATTCTGGCTCCACATTCAAAATTCAAAATTCAAACCATATATTCTAATCCTATAAATAAGATATATGAATCTGGCTCCACATTCAAATCTCTCTCGCTCATATCTGCGAGCGTATCTCTCTCTCTCTCTCTCTCAAATGCATATTTCTCGTGATTCAGCCGGCTAATCTCCGATTATACTTCTTTGTTCGAATGTTTGTTGATTCTGTTTACATGTTATCGTTCCATTATCATTGTTCCAACATCGTCGTTTCAATGAAGCTTCCCTTCACACATCAACATTTCAGTATCGATGTTGCAGTATCATTGTTGCAACATCGTGAAAAGTTGCATGTGCTATCTTCTTTGATGGGAGAGTTGCATTGTTCGATTTTCGTTAAATCGAAAGTCAGCTTTTCTTGCGTCAGTAAGATTTTCTTCTTTTATACAAAGTATAAATTCATGTAATATCGTGAAAAGTTAGATGTGCTACAACAGTTGAGAGGAAACCTTTGCATTTTAGGTTTGTTTCTTATTTTGATTAACTGTTGATGACGTTGAGAGTTTTTATTGACACTGACATTTTAGAATATGTTAAGATGCATGTTGATATTACTAAAATGAACTACTACATAGAAAAATAGAAATTTAATGAAATATTTATAAAGTATTACACGCTAGAGTTAACACTTGCTAGGATTTCGTAGACTCTGGCCTTTCTCCATGTGATTTCATGCTCTCTTTTAAATTTCAGGTCAGTTAGCATGTTACAGATTTTCTGATCCTGTTTTCGAAGTTGTGTCAGAAACTCTTCTGCATTCTTCTAGAACTCTGATGGAGGAGAGTGGGGGACTTCATCGAGTAATGCTATGTTGTTTCAGGTTTTGTTGTAATTAGTGTTATTGATTATGTCGACTTTCCTGTTTAGTTCTTCGTCTGTTCTTTTTTCTTTGAGTGACCACATCGAGAATTATGTTTTAACATCGCTGGTATCTGACCAGTGGTAGAAGCTGAAGTTTGTCATGTAGATTTTTTGTTGGTTTTTCTGATTTGGAACAATTTTTGATAGAAAGTGATTTGTAGGACAATTTGTTGATGTTTTGAATCAAAAGTAATCATCGGTCTTTTATAGAGTTTAAAAACGCGTCTACATGGTAAATGAAGAGGTTAATTGTAATTGTGATGATCTGGTTTTGTTCTTTAAACTTCGAAATTTTGTCCCTTGGGTTTCTTGGTATTTAATTTTATAGTTTTCCCATAAAAGTTGGGGTTTGAAAAGGTTTTTGCATTAAAAGACTGTTGTTTTGAAAATATAATATGTTTATATTAAATCTACACGTTTTCACTGTTAGATATTTCAGTATATAAACTCATAGTCACTTCACCTGTTTTTCATCACGTTTTCCTACGAAGATATCATACTTTCAGGAAAGTAGAGTAATATAGTTTATTCAAATGGCGTCATTCACTTTTGTAAAATAAGATGATTTAAAGCAGCGTTTTGTCAGGCAAATCGAGGAACAGGTGTATGAAGATAGGGCTACTCTTCAAGAGCTGAAGAGATGTTTTCATGGATTGCAAGTTGGCCTGTTCACGAGAGAGCAGGTTTCCAGAAATCTTATGCGGATGCCTTCAACTTCCGTTTGTGAGCTTTGTGTTGTCAGTAATATAGAGTGTGGTTATAGAGACGTGGAGTTCATGGCGATGCTAAAGGACATACATCGAGACGTTCAGCAATCGATGGAGTTGAAGCTAAAGTTTCTTAATTCTTGCTGTTATTGTTAGATTTGAACTTTAATGTTGTTCAGTATGTTATGTAATTATTGGACTTTTAATGTCATGAATAAATGAATAAATTTTAATTTTATAAATCTATGTTGCGTTTTAGTTTTACTTATTTAGTGTTTAAGTTTGATTTAGATTATGTTGATGTTGAATTGTGTCTGAACATCTGTTTGGTAAGTCAACAGAGGTTTAATAGTATCAAGGGTTGGTTTGATGGTGAACAGATTATGTTGATGTTCAATTGTGTCTGAACATCTGTTTGGTAAGTCAACAGAGGTTTAATAGCATTAAGGGTTGGTTTGATGGTGAACATATTATGTTGATGTTGAATTGTGTCTGCACATCTGTTTGGTAAGTCAACAGAGGTTTAATAGTATCAAGGGTTGGTTTGATGGTGAACAAATGAGTGCAAAGATAAAACAAATGTTCAGAATTTGATCATTGATAGCAGTTTTTTGAAGAATCTGTGCTCCTGCAAATTACAGAGAGTCAATATTTGGAGTTGTAAAAGGTCTGTTGTAGTTATAGTTTGGTAAAAGAGAACATCTGCTGATGATGAAAGATTGAAGAAGGAAAGGTCTGTATGGGAGACCAGATGTTAAAGAACAACAGATGATATTCAAAATATGTTGAGCCGACAAAAGGTTTTTATAGTAACAGTGGTTAGGTTAATAGCAGATGTTGGGACTTTGTTAGTCCATTAGATTAGATGTTGTACAGTATGTGAAATTGTAATTGTAGACCTTTGTATTAGCATCCTGCTGTTGTCATATATTCGAACCTTCTTATGAAACAACTGTGTATGCTAACGACTGTTGATTTACCACTATTGACTAAATGAATAAATTTTAATACTATTAATCGTTGTTGTCGCATCTTCATTTTAATTATTTCAGTCATTCCTAAGTATTATTATATAATTTTGTTAATCAATAACAGGTTTTTGGAAGAATTTCCGGTAAGACCTAATTACAAGGAGTCGATATTTGCTGTTGTAAAAGGTGTGTTGTAGCTAAAGTCTGACAAAAGAGAGCATCTGCTGATGAATAAATGTCTGAAGATGCAAAGGTCTGCTATGGGTCAACAGATGTTAATGAACAACAGATGATATTAAATCTTAAAATGCTCAACAGAGGTTTTGGTACTAACAGTGGTTGGGCTAATAGCAGATGTTAGACTTACGACTGTAGAGTTACACCGATTGAAAACAACTATTTTTGAAATTTCTGCTTGCCTAAAAATACATCCACTGCTAAAGGGTACCATCTGTTGTCATAATTTCTGTTTATCCTAATGACTGTTGATTTACTATACTGCTGACTGTCATCCATTATGCAACAGAGGTTCTGATGTGGACAGATGTTAGCTAAAAATAAAACAACTGCTGAAATTTGTCATCTCTTCTCATAACTTCTGTTTATCTAACGACTGTTTGACTCACATTGTTCCCAACTTCTGTAGTCGACCAACAGAGGTTTCCAAACAACTGTCATCGGTTGTCGCAAGAAAGGTTCTCACATGGACAGATCTTAGCCATCAAATATTTGTAACTACTGCCACATCAGCATTCACTTCTTCTATCTATATAAAAGCTGTTTCATCCCTAAATCGAGGTTCTACCACTGCCGTCTCGAATTCAAAATTCTGAAAAACAGTTTCCAACATATTTAAAACTATCCAACTTAAACCCTGTTTCATCCCCAAATCACTTTCTTCTCCGATGATGTCTCTGAACATCAAAAACCCTCACAACTACCTCCCCATCTTCGAGAAAACCAGCAAAAATACTAGCTTTCACCCAATAATTGACCTTTTAACGTCATCAAAATACAAATCAATCCTTACTGCTGATGCTCCGGTTCATACAGAAACACTTCGATAATTTTGGTTTAATGCTGAAATAGAGTCTGATGATAATAATCCAGTTGCCATCACATCTAAGGTCGGAGAAAGTGTGGTACGAATTTCTCCCTTTACAATTTCCACTGCATTTGCATTGGATGACTTGGGAGGTAAGACCAACTTTGAAAAATCTGAACTTCATACAGAGTTCATTGAAAGAGGGTATGATACACAATTAAAGGAAGTTACTATCTACAAACCAAACTTCCCTCCGCCAATGAAAGTTTTGTTTCATACTCTTTTAACTTGTCTCTCAGCCAAGACCACCTCATTTAATGAGATACCTTTGAACATTCAGTATTTGGGTTATGCTATTTTAACAAAATGTGATTACAATTTATCACAAGCATTGTTTTCTGATTTGTTGAATAATGTGAAAAAATTGAAAAAAAGGTGTTCGTAGTAATGCTTTTCTGTTGTATCCAAGACTTCTAAGCTACTACCTATGAAAACAAGTGTCACAAATAGATTTTGAACAAGGTGTATCTTTTCAAATAAATAGTCTTACAAGTAAAACTTTTACTAAACTTATGGATAAAGAGTCAAAAGTTTCAACAACGGAAACAAAGGGGGATGAGCCTGTTTTAGATGCGTCCGCATCAGTTGCTCAAACCTCTGTTGTTGAGCTAACTGCTCCTGGTGATCATGACACCACAACCGGTGTTGTGAAACACACACTAGGAAAACGCAAAAAGAAATTTGTCACATCCAAAAAGCCTACCAAAAGCAAACAAAATAAAAAGGTTACTCTGCTAGATGAGATCCCAGAGGTTAATGCAGTGACAACACAAATGTCACTTGAAACGACTGCTGCTACTTCCTCACATTTGTTGGAAAGATCTCAACCGATCCAAACTCCTCACGTATCCTCACAAAAGGATCATGTTGTAAGCACAGGGACACCACAACATGAAGTAGACCTTTCATATGAAAATATGTTTAAAAGTCCCTCTCCCAGGGCAATCACGCTTTCTATACCACAACCCTCTTCTCAAGTTCCATCAACAATATTACCTCTGTTTGAAGCAATTGAATTTCAGAAAGAAAACATAACTTCTGATGCACACATTACTGAGAGTAGAGCGCAACAAATGACTGTGCCTGAACCAATTCAATCTACTATCCTACCAATAGTTGAGAAGGTTATCCCCGTTGTGTATTACGAAACTCTTCGTGGTAGTTCAAGTGGAGCAGCCACTACAACTGTTGAACCCATCACCAATTAGTTGGACAGTGGTTACATCATTAAGACTCCCTTGAAGGCAACCACTAATGAGGTTATGACTGTAATCTCTGCTTCAGTGGGAAGTCCCCAGAACCAAGAAAAAGGGGCATCTGTTTTTAATGATATGGAGATTTCTCCTATTGTCAAAACAAATAAAACCACTACAGGTGGGAATTCAGATGATCCTATTAAAGTAGGTGATGAATTAAATTATAAGGATTTGATGGTTAGAGTGTCTACCATTGAAACAGATGTTGCTGAAATGAAAGAATTGATTAAGCAGTTGATAGAGCTTTCTAAAAGTCAACCTACCACACAGGAAATTGCCAATGAGCTTTGGAATTCTATGCAACCCATCCTTCAAGCTCAGAGAAATTTGGCTGAAAGTAACCGCAATTTCAGTTTAGAATTTATTAGAAATTTGGTTGATGCCAGGTATAAAGACACACAAGCAGACATCATGAACATTAAGGAATATCTGTTGAAACTTTCTGGCACCACCCCTACATCAATCTTTGAGAAAGATGACGATGATGATGATAATGATGCCAAAAAGGGGGAGAAAGATTCAATGAGAAAGTTACCACCAGATTCAAAAGCTAATCCTACAGAAATTGTATCCCGTGCTCAACCTAATTCCAACACTTCTCCAAAAAAATCACCACAAAAGAAGGAGAAAATAGCTTCAACAATATCATCATCCATTCTGTCAATAGATGCTGATATAACAAAAGTATCAGCATCTGCTTACCAAAAAGCTACTGAGACACCAGTTGTTTCAGCAGAAGTTTGTCAAACATCTGCCATGATCATTTTCACTACACCAACCACAATCCAACCACCTCCAACGTCACAAAGATCTCCCATACATTAATCTTCACTACCAAAACATTCTCCTTCACCAGAAATTATCTCCACGCGTAAGAGAAAAACTCATATTGTGTTAGAAGATGATGAGGAGATTCAATAAGCAATCCCTGTATCATCTGCCTCCATTCACAACAGTCCATGCTCGTCATTTCCACCCATAGAACCTACTTCATCTCTTACAATTGCTACACTACCATCAGTCATTCCTCTAGTAGCTCAATATCCACTGGAATTAGTCATTGTTAAAGGTAAAATTGAATCATTCTTCACAATAGAGGATCCATCTAAAAGATCCTTCCCATCTCTTTATGGCTATAAGAAGCCTCAAAACTTAGATGAGTATCTGAAATTAAAAGTATCACAGGCTGAGGTTATAGCATGAGAGAAAAGCATACGGATGGATGACAGGGAATACCAGAGGTTTTTATCATTTCACCTTAGCAAAGTCGTAAAATTTGAAGACTATGCTAGGGACGTGAGTAAATCTATGTCTAAGAGGCCAGTAATTCCTGAACTTCAGATGAAACTGAGGGATGCTTATGTTGCACACATTTTGAAGTACAAACCATATAACGCAACTGAAGATCAATTCAAAAATTGGTCAGCAGATGCTCTTAGAGAAGAGATCGATAGAATCACAAAAATGCACATTGATCGTCTGGTAAAGACAACTCCACCTAATTGGAAGAAAGTCAAAACAGTGGAATCAGATGAGGCATTGAAGTTTAAAAGAATGAGAGCAGAGCTTGTGGCTGCTGGTTATGGTCCAGCTATATCCATTGCTAGATGGTCTAAACTGAAGATAGTTGAGACCAACAAAAAGCTGGAAGAACTTAGAGCTGAAGATTCAAATGTTCTTCAAAACCCAGTCTATCCTATAACTGCTACTCTGTCTCAAAAAATCGATACTCTGAAAAACCTTCTCTCATCATCTGATTTGTCTGAACAAATTGCAAATTTAGTTAGGAGACCACAATCACCAAACTCATCTTCAATAATTCTTTGTCCAAGAAAACCAACTGATCCAAAAATAGTAACGTGGAAGTCATGCTCAAAAACCCAAGTATTGACTTTGATTAGATCAGATGGTAGTGTTGAAGAGATTAAAATGGATAGTGCATATAATCTGAATGCATACGATCTCCAAGATTTGTTGGACCTTCAAATTGATAGGGATGATGTAGAAGACATATTCTCCCTGGACTTTGAACTACAATTCAAAGGACAAATCAGGGAGATGTTGATGAGAAATAAAAATCAGTAATAAAGAAGTCTTTTCGTATCATCTGTTGTATAGGGAGATTGTTGGATCAGCAGCTGATACATTGTCTCCAGTAGCATATTTAACCAGATCCCAACATGTAGCAAAGGAGATGTTGCTGCGTAACAAATTCTTGACTGAGGTTTGATGTGTGTTGTTTAGGCAGGTGATCGTATGTTCTTAGTTAATGTTTGTTAAAACTTAAGTTGTATTTGAATTTTATTATGTTTGTTAGACATCTTTTATATGTACTTATGTTCACTGTCAATGGGTGGATACTCTCTTTTTTGAATAAGAGAATGGAAATAATCATATGTAACTGATGAATTTTTTTAAGTTTGTTAGACATCTTTTAGACATCTTTTATTAACTTTGTTAGACATCTTTTATATGCACTTATAGTTGTCTTTTAGCTATAACAGATGACATGTTTTGGTACAATATCTATACATGTATCTACATGTTCTATCAATATGTGTTATGCATGGTTTTCTAAGAAACGACCCGTGTTTACACACGGGTCTTATCGCTAGTCTACTATAATAAAAGAAACCAACTTTTGGACACGTGACATTCATTGAAGGTATCCTCAAATCTATACTTATCTTATGTTAACTAAATAATAAATTAATATTAAATCTTATCATACTTTAATAAAATATTATCTTCAAATTTAAATTGTTAATTTAATATATTTTTAAAACAAACACCTCTCTTTCCTACTTATCTTATATTAAATATATAAGTAATAAATTAATATTAAATGTTACCCTAATTTAATAAAAATATAACTTTTTTATTATTTGGTATACAAAATTATATTTATTCAAACCGTGTAAAACGCGGGTGATGAAACAGTGGTTAACCAAGAGGGGTTAATTCACTGGTCTCGTCAAGTAGGGTTAATCCCTTCTTTCTGAGGATCGGTGGCTGGACCGTTGACTGGGCTGTCTCCTGCACAAGGAAAACACACCGTGACTCGTAACAAGGAGGAAGAGGTGGGGGGTGCTCCTTGTTACCACTCTCCGGCGTGAGAATCAGTAATTTGCTTGTGAAGCAAAGTGTGTGATAGTAGTAGTAGTGAGAGAGTTGTCAAGAGATACCTTAAACCTGGTTTGGGATGGGTATTTATAGCCGAGGAGTGAAGGAGGGTGGTTGAGTGGACAGACTGACGACGTGCCACCCTTATGCAGGTGTGTCAGGCTTGTCGGTTGTGGAGATGAAGCCACGTCCTACTGCAGTGTCAGTCTGTTGCTTACGTAAGGGCTGACAGGCGACTGTCATTGGTGCCACTTGCTCTGTGGTGTCAGTCCCACTTGCCTCGTGGGCAGGATGCAGTGCCGCGCCGCATCGCTTCCTGTGGTAACCGCTGTTGTTTCCGTGTTCCCACTCTGGCGAAGACTGCAGGATGCGGTGCTAGGCCGCATTGCCGCTTATGGTGACTGTTGCTGTTGTCCAGATCCCTTGTTGTGACGAGAATGTTCATAGGATGCGGTGCTAGGCCGCATCGCTATGCGTACACCCGTTTTCATACACAAGGTAAGTCCTCTTCCATCGCTTGACCGATTGGATTCGACCGTTGTGTTCGCGCGTGCCCGCATGGACACAGATAAGTTCTTGCTAGTGGGGGTTTTTGATAAGGGTAATGGTCACTCGCAGTTATGTTGACGCGAGATCCGGGAACATACCCCTTCAAGTCCCCCCAGTCTAGTGTTGCTTCCTCATGCAAGTTGCATGTGGGAGGATTACTGGACTATGGTGTCTAGAAGGTAGTTCATAGTTTGGAGAAGATTCTAGGCCATGTAGATGGCTCCTGCTTCTAGAAAATCAAGCTTGGGATCTGGTAGAGTCGTGTGACGTCTCTTCCGTACCGGTGAGCAAGTTCCGTCTGATGCGGAATTCTCAGCCAAGGATTTGGATCCGGTAGTATGGTCTACCTTTTTCTGATGTCATTAGGGTTGGTTGCCACTTGTTGGCGTGTCGAACCAACCTCTGAGACCGTGACTGAAGATGGCAGCAGGGTTTGAACTAACCTTTGAGATGGTGACGGAAGATGTCCGAGACCGCAACTCTAGTTGTAACCTCTGCGTCAGCTGATGCAATGCTGTAAGTTCTTTGCTCAAGCTCTATGTTCAGCAACTGGACATGCAACGATGATCCCTACTTTGTGGGGTGTTCATGTTCTTCCAGTTAGCTCTCAAGTAACCGCACGCCCTTTGCGGTTACCTCGTTCCTTTGCATTGTTGGTCATGCTTGGTCGAACAATGTGAATCTGGATAATGGTCAAATAAACATGATTATAGGCATGGTTGTGCCCACCATTTTTTATTCTATGCGGCTCATAGGTGGGCAAACAGAGTCATAAGCAGACTTGTTACCACTTGTTGATTGGCTTGTTGCTCAAGGAGATCACCTTAGATACTTAGGAATCTGGGTGAAACTCGTCCGCAATCGTTTTGTAGCCACTTTCCTTCATGCTTAGTTGGAAAGTAGTTTTCCTGGAAATAGCTTTGCTCAACCGCGTGATGGCTTAGTTGTGGCTCTTCTGTAGCTACCGTTCGCGGAGTTGTGTTCTGCCGCAGCTACTCGTGAGTGTCTGCGGTTTGCCACAGAAGACTCGCTTTAAAAGAGGGATTCTCTTTGATGTGGCTCTTGAAGGGTCAGGAGTCAGGGTTGCTGATGTGCGGTTGTGCATCATACTTATCCTTTTCCCTAAGGAGAAGCTGTTTGCGTACCCTCTGTGGTTGTGAACTGGACACGAGGGATTTGAAGCTTGAAGAACTTCAAGGTGGTGCGGTTTTGTTGTTCCTGAGAAGCGGTTTTTGCAGTCCAAAGAACAACCCTGGTTCTGAGTATCTAACACACCTGTACGGGCTCGTGTGTGTCATCTCCGCATATTCCACGTGTGCTCGCGGGTATATGCGGATATTGATTTATCCCCTTTACATAGTGTAAATATATTTTTTCTATTTTTTGAGGGGATGTAAAAAAAATGACATGCGGTCTAGGTTATGGTTTGAGAAACCAAAAGAAACTGCATGCCGCGTACATGAGAGTTATCTTCATTTGTAGCTTTTTTGCAAACGTTGTAGACCGCACGTGCGAGTTGGTGAAAGTTGGTGAGATTTTCCTGACATGTGCTGAAACAAAAGGACGTTTGCACTGCCCGAGGTAATCACTACACTGTAGCAGGAGTGTAAAAGTCTCTTTTGTCAGGCGCGTGGGCGGATACTCGCGCGTGGTAACCGTCAGTGGAACCGTCGCTGTACACGTGTCGCCGCATGGTTTGTTCTTTTTACCCACGACGTTTCGGTTTCTGCTCCGCATTTATTGCGATGACTATAAAAGGGGAAATCGTTTGGGGTTTCCCCTCACTTGTTCGAAATTTCAAAAAATTCCGGTGAGAGAAAGAGAGATTCCTTCGTTTTCTCCGATCAGTTTATTTGATATTCCGGTGAGGTGTCTGAGTTTCTGAACTTTATCTTCATTTTCTTTCTCTTACATTCTGATGGCTGAACCATCGAATCCCCATATTGCTGAGGTGAAAACCCAGACCCTTCGTCGCCGGTGGCGACGGAGGAGGAAGAAGGTGGTGGTGCCCCCGGCGGAGGCTTACCGGTGTTGAAATGGTCGAAGGCTCAGTTCGATACTCTGATGACTAGTGTTCAGATGCCCCAAGAGTATGGGTTTATCTACCCACAGGAGGGTGACACCGGCGCCGATGCTCCGGCGGGATACGTCACCATGTGGGCTGACTTCTTTGGTGATGGCAACCTCCGACTGTCGTTGATGGTGTTTGTTGCCGATGTTTTGGAGTGGTACAAGATCCACATTTCTCAGCTGAGCCCGTTCGGGATGATTCGGGTTCGAAACTTTGAGTACACTTTTCGTGCTCTTGGTATAGAACCCACCGTCGGAGACTTCCGGCGGTTTTATCAGTTGACAGTGCACACTGGTTTCTTCTCCTTTGGTCAACGGCATGGTAGCCCTAAACTGATGGTCCCTCCCAAGGGAATTACCAAGTGGAAGACAAGGTTCTTCTATATTAAGGCCGCTGCGGTTGTTGCTAACATGACCTTTCAGAACGTGACCGGTACCATCATAGCGGAGACCATTGCTGTCCCCAGCGCTGATACGGTGGACTAGTTCCCAAGGTTGCAGACCATTGAGTTTAAGAAGTTGAACAACTCGCAGTTGTGGGTGCTGCGGATGATGCTGACCAGGATGAATAGGAAAGCAAGGCCCGTTGTGCGGGAGAAAAGTTGTGGTAAGTACTTTTCTTCTTATGCGGTTTTCTTACTTCCTTATTTGTGTTACTGATTTATAAGTGTACTATCAGAGGATGGTGCCCTGTGGAGGATATTTGATCTGGACTTCAAGGGCAAGGTTGAGACGGTTGCGTGCGCGGATGGTGAAGAAGGTTTTAACTTCACCATTCATGACAATTTTCGGGTGCCTGCGGAGACCGCACTGGCGGTTGAGTTGCCGCAAGGCAAAGGTATAATAGACAATTTCCTTAGTTGTTTTGTAAAGAAATTGGCCTTGCTGATTTAGTTTGATGATTTAACCGCAGGTGATCTTGGGGCTTTAGGAGACCCTGACGCAAAGGGTGTTCCCAAAAAGCAGGTGGAGAAAGAAGTGCGGTTCCGCCAGAAGAAAAATCATGAGCCTGCTGTTGTTCCTCCTTTGGTTCCGCAGGTGGCAGGTATCTCTCGTACTCGTTTCCGCAGATATACAGATTACGTGGTAGTGTCTGACACCCTTGAGGGTTTGGGTGTTCCAAGTGGTGGTGCGGCTGCAGGTGGATCCTCTGCAGGTTCCAAACCTGCTGATGAGAAGAAGAAGAGGAAGGTAGAGGAGAAAGCCGCTGGTGCCGGTAAGCGGAAGCGTCCGAGGTTGAGAACGATTCGGACGGCTGCTGTTACGCAGCTGAAGCCTGCGGTTTTGACTGGTAAGTAGACCATAAATTTACAAGTGTTTGTCATTCTAAGCTTGTAACCTATAGTTGTTTTTGCTTTGTTGTAGAACCGCAAGAGGGAATTTTTTCCTTGTTTGATGCTCCTACTTCTCTCGCGCGTGATGCGGCTGCGGATGTCAATAAGGAGTTTACAAGAAGCCCCTCTATCGAAGTGGTTACTGAGGCCTCTGTGCGGGCAGAGGATAATGGGAAGAAGGTCGTGGATCAAATCTTTGATACGGTGGATTCTTCTGATAATCTGATCCCCTCGCGGGATGTTGAAAATCTGAAGTTTGCTGATGCTGAAAAGCAAAAATCTCCTGCTGCCGAGAAGGCTTCCGGTTCCACTACCGCGGGTACGGGCTTTGAAGAACCATCTATTCAGCCTGGTGAGTCTGAATTGGAGTTCTACTACCGTACTTATACGGAAAACCGGGTGTGAACTACCATCGTCCTCCTTGGAGCGTGATGCAAGGGGATGATATATCGAATGATCCCTCCGCTTGTAGGGATATCTTAAGTGGTTTGGGCACCTCGTTTGAAGTTATTCGGGCCCGTTGTTTATCTCGTGAGAATCGGATGAACCAACTCTCCTCCATGCTTGTTGGGAGTTCCATAATGGCGAATGCCATTATGAAGACTACAAGGTTCTGGGCCGCAAGGAGGAGGAAACTTCTCGCCTGCGGGCTGAGGCTGAGGCGATGTCTAAGCCTGCTCGGGATGGAGCGGAGCAACTTGAAAGAGAGAAGGCTGCGTTTGAGCAGTACAAGCAGACTGAGGCTTGGGCCGCAACAGTTGGCCTTAAACAGGTTCGTACTCTTGCTAAGTTGCTTTCTGATGAGCGCAAAGGTTGGAGGGAAGCCTGCGCTCGAGAAAATGAAAAACTTTACCGTGTTCGCCAGGAGGTCACCAATCTCAAAGCAGCGAATGCTGCTTTGCTGAAGGAGAAGGCCGCATCTGAGGCGGTTTCCAAAGAGGCCAAGGAGGCGTAGGCCCGCGCTGCCAAGGCTCTTGAAGAGGCGAATGCTGACCGCACCCATTTAAACAAGGTTGTTGAGGATCTCCAGGTATGGGTTGCATTTGCACTTGACTTTGTATCTTAGTGTCACAAGTATGATTGATTATCTTTGTATACTTGTGTTTTCTTTGTTGTTGATAGGTTGAAGTGCAGAACCGGGTGACCATTATTGAGGAGGTCACTGCCCGCGCAGCTGAGGCTGAAGCGCGGGCAAGGGAGGCTGCTGAGGCTAGGGATAGCCTGATTTCTTCCCTGGATCAGCTTAAGGCAGACCGCGACTGGATGCGTGATCATGGTATTGGGCATGTAAGTAGCCGGTGCCTTTGTTGCCTTTAGGTGTTGTTTTTGTTTACCTTTGTTACTTGTGTGTTTGTAGATTGTTGGAACCATTCTTGACGCGCCCGAGAACACAGCTGCTGTAAATTAGCTTAGGGAACGCGCGCGGGAGGCGGGTTTCAAGGCTGGTTATGCTCAATGCATTAGTCATATGAACCCCGTGTACCAAAGCAAATTTACTGACGAAAGGTCCGGGTTCCATGGCGTAGATACCGAAGCGCGGTATGTTGCAGCCATTGAGGCGTACAACAACCTGTCCATTTCCGCCATTGAGGACATTGATAAATGCTTGGAGGCGAAAGATTACGTGGACCGCTTGCGGTTATTGTATGCGGATCCTGAAGAGGAGGAAGAGGATATTGCTGGTAGCGTGAAGGGTGATGAGGGTACCAGTGGCACGAAATAGGTTTAGGTTGGCCTGCGTGCCTTTCATTTTGATTTCCTCTTTGATGTAAATGGTAGGAAAACTTATGTAACCTTTTTGTGCACCGCTTAGGTGTAAAAAAAAAATTGGAATACAAAGTTAATCTTTTTGTTCAATTTGTACAAGTCTTTTTTGCTTCTTGCATTCTTGAATCTGTGTGAGTTAATGTTTTTGTGAATAAAATTAAGTCTGAAGTTGCCTTTTGCATATCTAGGTGGTATGCAAGTATGTGCGGCTCAAAGTGTGTAAGTAAAGAATATTTACTCTCTTTGTGGGAGCGCGTATATGGATAACTCTGTTGGCTGTAAAGCGCAGTTGAGTATACTCTACACCTTTGTCGTGTAAGTATTAGTCAATTCCTGTTTTTATCCCGTTAGGGTTTAGGAATTGTGTAGGTTTTGTAAAAACCGTATCTGCGTATCCAGCCGGATAGACATTGATGTTTTGCCTTTGCTGGCCTATTACAATATTTGTGTGTGGTCACCACTTTGTGTGGGTATCGCGAATGAAGATTTTGCCAATCTGTTTTTGCCGATACCGCAAAGTGGAACACGCATTTGTAATAGAAGGAAATAAACGATATTGCATTGAATCGTTCATTTATTTATTTATCTGCAAATGGCCTGCGGCCCGATAGGTTACATGGAAAGTGTGAAAACATGGCTTACATGTAAGAACGTCGAAGTTGCTGTGCATTCCATGTGCATGCGATAGGTTCGCCTTCTAATGTTTGTAGTTTATATGAGCCTTTGCCTAGGACCTCTTGGATGAGGTAGGGTCCTTCCCACTTGGGGGCAAGTTTCCCTGGGCGTTCTGCATTAGACGCTTCGTTATCGCGAAGGACGTAGTCTCCCGGGTTGAAGGTACAATCGCGAACACATGAATTGTAGTACCTTTCAAGCTTGGTTTTGTACTTGGCCTCGTTGATGGCAGCGTTTTCACGCCTTTCTTCTATGAGGTCTAAGTCAAGCCTACGTTCATCGCTGTTGTCTATCTTGTTGATAGCCAACATTCGGGGTGAGGGGAGACCTACTTCAGCGGGGATCACTGCCTGCGAGCCATAGACCAGGCTGAAGGGTGTCTCACCGTGACTTGTCTTTGGGCTAGTCCTGTGAGCCCAGAGGATACTAGGGAGTTCATCGACCCAGCCGCGTCTGGCTGTTCCCAACCATGCCTTTATCCCTTTGACTAAACTTTTATTGATACTCTCAACTTGGCCATTCCCTTGTGGATGTGCCAATGAGGAGAATATATGTTCAATGTTTAGTTCCTTTAGCCATTTTTGAAAGTCTTCGGCAGCGAAGTTGGTGCCGTTGTAGGTAACGATGCACATTGGTAGACCGAAACGACAGATGATATGTTCCCAAACGAATTTCCTTGTTATCATAGCGGTGGTTGAGGCGAGCGGTTTTGCCTCTACCTATTTTGTGAAATAGTCAACGGCTACTATGATAAACTTAACCGCACCTGGTGCGTCTGGAAATGGTCCCACCACATCGATTGCCCATTTTTGAAATGGCCATGCGGTAGTGACGGGGATCAGGTTGTTCTTGGGGCGCAAGGTTTTGGGAGCATGCCGCTTACAATTGAAACACTTGCGCAAGACTTTGACCGCGTCCAGGTGCATGCCGGGCCAGTAGTACCCAACATTCATGATTTTGGCCACCACCATGCGTGGGCCTGCATGTATGCCACATATTCCCTCGTGTATCTCTCTGATAAGGTACGTGGCGTCTTGGGGGTCGACGCATCGTAGGAGTGGCCCCAGGTATGATTTGCGGTATAAAATACCGTCTCCTATTTGATAATGGCACGCTTTGTATTGCAACTTGCGTGCTTCTGCTTTACTTTCGGGAGTAACACCTGATTGCAAGTATGCAATAATTGGTGTCATCCAGGACGTTGTACCGTACTGGATGACATTGACTTGGTGCAGGGGTACTGAAGGATTCTGCAGAATCTCAATGCGTATCTCCTTTGCCAGATGTTGGAAGCTAGTGGATGCGAGTTTTGAAAGTGCATCCGCGGGTTTGTTTTCATTTCTGTTGATATGTCGAATATTGAAGGAGGTGAACTTTGATTTCAGTTGCAGGGCTTATTCGAGGTAGAGGATCATGATATCCCCTTTTGCGGCATAGTCGCCGCGCACCTGCCCTGCAACAAGTAATGAGTCGACGTGTGATTCCAAGTGTTGGACGCCGAGTTTGACTGCTAAACGCAACCCTGCCAGTAGAGCCTCATACTCTGCCTCGTTATTTGTGCTTTTGAAATCGAGGCGGATTGCATAGGTGAGCTCTTGGCCATCGGGGCTGACGAGTCGCAGACCCACACCTGCACCATCCTCATTGGATGCACCATCGGTATATAGTGCCCAGGTATCTGAGGAGGATGGTTTTGGTGTAGGGTTTTGTACTTCTTCGCATTCCTGGATGCGATTCGCCGGTACTTCGGCAACGAAATCAGCTAGAACCCGGCCTTTGATTGCGGGGCGCGACTTATTGATCAGTGTGTGCGCGCCCAGTTCAATGGCCCATTTCGCTAATTTCCCAGAGATGTTGGGTTTTGAAAGGATCGGCCCGATCCTGTAGTTTGTTAGCACAGTGATGATGTGGTTTGCAAAGTAACGTCGTAACCGTCTTGATGCGTGCACCAGTGCGAGTACCAATTTCTCCATAATGGAGTATCTTGGCTCTGGGTCGTTGAGCATTTTGCTGATATAGTAGATGGGTGTTTGGACTCCCTATCGCTCCACTATGAGTACCGCGCCGACCGCGTTATCTGCGGCAGATAAGTACAAGATAAGCGGTTCTTTTTTGCGTGGTGCGGTTAGAGTTGGGAGTTGGATCAAACACTCTTTCACCTCCCGGAAAGCATTTTCAGCCTCTGCGGTCCATTGGAATTGTTCCTTTTTTAAGCAGTTCCGTAGAGTCTTGATGAAAGGATAAGATTTAGCTGCATGATTGGCTAAGAATTTGTTCAGTGCGGCCAGCCTGCCAGCTAGTCGTTGCATTTCTTTCATCGTGGAAGGCGATGGCATGCGCTCGATCGCCTGAACTTTTTCCGGGTTCACCTTGAATCCATCTTTGGTGACGATGAATCCAAGGAACTTGCCTTCTTCCATTCCAAACGAGCATTTCCCTGGATTGAGCTTTATATTGACGCTTCGCAGAGTTTAGAATGTTCTTTCGATATCATTGAGCATGGTATCATCCTCCATGCTCATGACGACTAGGTCGTCCATGTAGATCTCGACACTTTTGCTGATTTGATCACCAAAAGTGTCGTTCATCAATTTTTGATAAGTTGCTCCCGCGTTGCGCAACCCAAACGGCATTTTTGTATAACAGTAATTCCCGGTAGGCGTGCGGAATGCCGTTTTACCTTCGTCCTCGATTGCCATCTGCACTTGGTGATAGCCTTTGTAGCAATCGAGGAAGCACTTCCATCCGAACGGGGCGATATTATCGACTTTCTCGTCGATCTCGGGAAGTGCGTAATAGTCTTTGGGGCAGGCTTTGTTGAGATCTTTATAATCGATGCACATGCGCCAGCCCCCGCTTGGTTTTTCTACCATGACTGGGTTGGATAACCAAGTCTGGTATTTGACTTCCCTCAGGATTCCTGCGGAGAGCAGTTCTTTGACCTGCTCGTGCATTGCCTCGTTCTTTGCGGACCCAAGGTGGCGTTGGCCTTGGATCACCGGCTTGATACCTGGCCAGGTATTCAAGAAATGTTGCGCGACTTTGCGTGGCACCCCTGTCCTGTCGGCGGGTGTCCATGCGAAAATATCTTGGTTTCTGAAGAGGAGTTGCTCCAGGCGCGCTCTGACGTTGTTGTACAAGGTATGTCCCAACGTGACCGTTTGTTCTGGGTGTCTTGCGTTGAGAACCCATTTCTCCGGTTGGGTGTTGGGGGTGAGCCTCGCCGTCTTGGTTGGACGCAGCTCGTCCGTGGCCATAACCTCTCTACGGGCATAGATTATCGCGACCCCTGTCTCGGTTGGAAAACCGATGGCGGAGTGGGGGACGGATGTAATCATGTTAAAATCGCTTTAGGACTCGCGCCCGAGAAGTATGTCGTATCGGGAGGTGTGAGGTAAAACCATGAAGTTTACCTCCTCTATCCGTGTGTGCGTTCCGGTGGTAAGGCGCACGGGAAAAGTGATTTGGCTTAGGGGAAATACGGTTTCCCCTGCGAACCGGGCCAAAGGGTAATCTACCGGCTGCAACCGATCCTTGTCTTCTTGATCAAACAGGTTGAAGCACTGCTCATATATGATGTCGGAAGTACTGCCCGGGTCGATGAATAATCGCTCCGTACAGTAATGAGCCAGGTAGCCTGTAATGACGACGGGGCGCCTGTCGCGCGGACCGCCTTGGACTTTTGGAAAGACGACTTGTTCGTCTTTCCAGTCATTGTCCGGTCGTCTTGCCGCCTTGCGCGGCTTTCCACGTCCTCCATTGATCATGTGGGTTTAGGCCACATACATGGCCCTTTTATCCGTGGAGGTGCTCTCGTTGTGGGGGATGATGCGCTTAGTTTTCTTTTGCGAGGCTGGCAACAAATGTTGCAGTTTCCCCTCCTTTAGGGCTCGCTCAATCTCCAGCCAGAGACTGATGCATTGTTGGTTGTGTGGCCCGAGTCCTTGGGATACTCACAGTAAAGCGCGAGGTCCTGGTTCTTTTTGGACTTCATTGGTTGGGCCGGTCGCAAGAATTGTGCGTCCGTGAGGAGGACGTCACTTGGCGAGTGGTTGATCTCGGTCCAATTACGGTCCCGAGATTCTTTCTTGGATGCCCGATTATCGCGCTAGGCATTGATTGTAACACCCGTTCTTATAATTTAAGGTTTAATGAATCTTTTACGAAAACAATCATGTAATTACGATTACATATGCATCGGAAATACGGGTTTACTAAAAGATTTACAAATCATAAGTTATTCTACATAACGTGATCGAATTCGTTGTTTAAAATTTACAACGTGGCAAAGTGCGGAAGCGTGTATCTTTATCGTGTTCGATTCTTCGCTGAGCTTGATCGTCTTCCGACATCCAAAAGTACCTATATTCCATAAACATGAAATACTTTAGTCATACGAGGTTTAAAACGTGTCTAAACGAATCCGGGAATTTAAACTAAATAAAATATACTTTGTTTCTGGGTCCACCGTAACTTACGGTGACACCGTAAGTTACGGTAGCCCCTGAAAGTCTATCCTTCCACCGTAACTCAGTATGTAACCATCGTAATCATATCAGCTCCACCGTAACTTACGGTGGCATGACTAAATCAAGTATACGCAATCATATGTCTTTTTCTGGATTAATAACGACATAATTAATGTGCAGCGATTTTCTATACAGCTGCTGTAATTGACCATTATGACCCATTCAAAGTCCGAACTAGATTAACATGTTCAAAGATGGATCGTAGAAAACTTCAATACCTTCGCAAGCATATAAGGTACACCTTCTAACGAATTTTCTATGATTTTATATGATTTTTATAAAATCAGCACAACAACTATATTTTCATTTTTCAAACAGCTTTCAAGGTTTTGAACAGCTGTTTAATTCATTCTTTTGGCCTATTTAACAACCAGATTTGTTTCTTATGATTGAAAACAGTAAAAATTTACTTCATAAGGTTTCCGAAAAGGTATAGAACACCCAAATCGGATAAACGGTTGATTTTATATGATTTTTTTAAGATTAGTCGAAATCCGTATAAAAAGCTGCGGAAATTATGTTTAGGGTCATTTTAAATTCGAACCAAACCATCAAATGCAACCCATTTCCATGGCTAAAACCCTTATTAAACTCTTGGTAATGGTTAGGAACCTATAACAAATATAATGACCATCGTTCGTAACATTTGGTTTACCTATTAAGGTAACCAAAAACTTATTTTAGACTTCGTTTAACTCTCATTAGCCTTACATTTAAATGAGAGTTATCTTATTATGTGTACCTGGCTCGGATCATTACATTGACCCATTTAAGTTCCTTGCCTCAATATCTACTAAGTAATAGCGATGTAAATATCCACTCGATATTTATTTCTGAAATCAAATAACTCATCAAACCATTAGTCGATATTGTCAAAAAGTGATATTTTCACCTTTTGACCCGTTGGTCTAAATGACCGATAATATTGGCGAGATAAAGCTTATTGCCATCTCGTCTACACGACTCGTTCCGATTTACACCGCACGGTCGTTTTAACTATAATTCACCTCTTAACGCTTTTTGGCCTAATAAGGCTTACGAAATATGTATCTTTCAAAACCAATAATTATTATCAACAAGTGTCCAAATTTTAATTTTACCCTTATTGGTTATCTTGTTCCGTACGACTACACGCCGGAAACACCATATCTCAACTTTCCATTTGTCTTGTTCGAAATCAAAACAACAAAAGGACATTCTAAACTATATGACTAGTGTAAGCTATACTTACCTCGCATCCGAATATGCTTTTCTTCTCGTGCTTGATTCGTTTGACCGCTTCTTTCCCAAGCCTCCACCTAGCTCGTTAGGCGACAAACTATCATCATTCACAAGGTGGTTAGATTAGTCATTTCAATTCACGACTATTCCACCTCACGTATTTTCTATGTCGAAACTACTATTTGACTTTATCATTGGTTAGTTTGACTTTTAAAAGTCAATTGACTTACCAACATATTCATATGCACATTTGGTTCATTGAACTCACTTAGGCATATTTCATCCGAACTCTTAACAAAAATCAATTTTTACATACTAACTAGTAAGCCGCGATTTCATTTAGGCATTTCATATCAATGAAAATTGGCTGTTTTTTGTGACTTGTTTAACCTGTTTACAAGTCTTCAAAAATTATGATTTTTTTATGTAGCGTACCTCTCGGAGGGTTAGCCCTTGAGTTAAAATTTCAAGATCTAACTCTTTACCAAAAATTCGTGAAAATTCATTTACTAAGCTGCAATCAGATTCGTCACTTCTGACTGCAGCTTACGGAAAAATTCATTAAAAATTTCTCGTTTATCCGATTGACGAAATTCCAATTGGCGGTTCTTTTAATCGCTTAAAACTTTCTACTGTAAGAATTTGAGATCATAACTCAATTCCTAAATTGAGTTATGACATTCGTGATGGGCTGCAATTTCTGCCAGAAAACGCAGCTTGAACCTTTGATACGGAAAAATTCATAAAACGCTCGATTTTCGTCGAAAAAATGCGATTCCAGTGGGGTTTTAAAGATATTTCCTGGAATTACATTTTAGGCTCAAGAAACACATGTTTTTATCACGTTTTGTCCAGGTTACAGCCAATACAATTTGGCTGTAAATTCTGATCAAGAACCGTTTGAATTCAGCTTTCAAATTAAGCATGTTCTTGACATCATAACATTTTTTTTTAGTGATCAAAACCCTAAAAACATCTCATACATCAATTTAGCATCAACAAAATCTGAATTTACTTGAGCTAAGCATGATTTCAATCTATACTTGTCTAGGGTTTACTCCTAAGCATTTAAATGTTCCTATTTCATCTACATATCATACATGCATCATCAAATTTCAGATTTCCCAATTTCATGAGAATTTCAAACAGAGAATTAACATCAAATTTTACATACCTTACAACCCTCTTGCAATGGGGATCAATAATCTATGCTTGATTTTCGATTTTGACTTGGATTGAGCCTTCAATTTGCAAGTTTGGTGAAGATTTAGGGTTTTGATGTGTGGGGATCGCCCCCCTGTTCTTCTTGTACGACCAGACACCTCCTTGTGGGGTGTTTGGTGTGTTTTATTTAATTAATTAAAGTTAAGTTTCAATTTTAACAATATTGGCCCCTCTAATTTGGTTAGTTAATTAAGTAGGGCACAACCTACTTATTTCTAACAATATTCCCCACTTAATAACTAGGTTTAATATTCCTAGTTAACTTTGCGGGTTCGAGAATATTTATGACTAAGTTTATTTCGGGTCCCGTTAACTCGGGCCTTCTATCACTTTATTTCTTAAAAGCTTTTTATTCACTTCAATATAAATATTAGGATTATTAAATAAATTCCTAATATTTGCCAGTTTACTTTTACCACTAACGGTACTTTCCCCGTCTTTAGTATTAACGGGGTTTAATTACCAAACCCGTTTTCGGGGTGTTACATTGATCGTTGCCCTTGTGTCGGGCTGGTGGCTGCGTGGGATGTATGGTTTGGAATCGTTGCCACGATTCCATGTGTCCCGGTTGCGCTTGTTATTGCGCTTTGAGTCTTGGTGGGAGGATTGACCTTCCGCTTGGGGCTATGCCTTGGTAGTGTGCGGTTTGAGAGACCGCTGAGTTTGGGCGTACGTCTTGACCGCGGCCATGACATCGTCCCACCTTTTTGGCAAGCCCTCCTTGCCTGAGATGGTCATAACCATTTCATCGTCCTTAACGGCCCGAATGAAATGGTTGCGTGCCATTTGATCTACTACGCCACCGATCTCGAGGCACTCTTTATTGTAGCGGACGACAAACGACTCCAGAGTTTCGTTGTCTCCGCGCCAGATGTTCATGACGTCCATGGAATCGCGTTTATGACATCGCTGCTGGCTGAAGTGTGCAAGGAATCGTGCTTGCAGGTCTTCAAATGAGGCAGTGATCCCACTGGCAAAGAATCGAACCAAGCCCTCGCCAGACCAGTGAGGGTCTGGGGGAAAAAATGACACCAAGTGGCTTCATCCCACTTGCCATTGCACCCCGCGCCGGTAAAAATGTTCATGTGGTCGTCTGGGTCGGCCGACCCATTATACTTCCCGATTGTTAGTGGGAATTTAGTCGTTGTGACATCGGCGTGGGCAATCTCCAGCATAAATTTTGAGTTTTGGCCCGCGGATTTTGTTATGTAGGCTTGGGTTTGGTTGCGCTTAACAGCGTGGAGGTATGTAGTGCGGGGTTCCGTGGGAGGAACGTAATTGTGCCCTCCTGGTCGGCTGTTAGTTGCGTGGGATTCCCCGCAATATGTATGGTCGTCTGGGTCGGTACAACCATTCCCTTCGTTGTGGGACTGCGGTCCCAGGCGGCTGTGGATGCCGGAGCCGCGGTGGGCTGTAGACTACCGCTTAGTTTCGCCATGAGGGCCTAGGCGGCTATGTACAGGGCCCCTGCGGCGGGACCCATATAAGGAATCGTCCTCATCAATTGTGCGGACGTCGCAGTAAGAGGAACCGCGGTCTTCGTGCCTACTGCGAGAGGCTGGGTGTGTTGGGACCCTGCCGTCGTATTACAAGATACGACCCGCAGGTGTATGTGGTGCGGGGGTGGGACCGCCGGGAACTTGCGTTTCAGCGCAAGCCTTATTGTATGCTGCAGCCAGCATAGTTTGTTGTTGGAAAAACCAGCTATGGAGATTCATGCCTGGAGGTATCACAGAAGCATACTGTGAAACATCCGGTGCAAATGTGTGGGGAGTGCCCCCTCCTGCGGATGTGCCTATGTGGCCAGCGTTTTGGGCTGGGGGCAGTCCCCGCAAGCCCTGGGTTTGCGGGGTTTAGACTTTCCCCGGTAGCATTGTTTGGACGATCAGACATGATCTCAAGAAAGAAAGAGATGTGGAAGAAGTGCTAAGAGTAGCGGTGGGCGCCAATGATGAAACAGTGGTTAACCAAGAGGGGTTAATTCACTGGTCTCGTCAAGTAGGGTTAATCCCTTCTTTCCGAGGATCGGTGGCTGGACCGTCGACTGGGCTGTCTCCTGCACAAGGAAAACACACCGTGACTCGTAACAAGGAGGAAGAGGTGGGGGTGCTCCTTGTTACCACTCTCCGGTGTGAGAATCAGTAATTTGCTTGTGAAGCAAAGTGTGTGATAGTAGTAGTAGTGAGAGAGTTGTCAAGAGATACCTCAAACCTGGTTTGGGATGGGTACTTATAGCCGAGGAGTGAAGGTGGGTGGTTGAGTGGACAGACTGACGACGTGCCGCCCTTATGCAGGTGTGTCAGGCTTGTCGGTTGTGGAGATGAAGCCACGTCCTACTGTAGAGTCAGTCTGTTGCTTACGTAAGGGCTGACAGGCGACTGTCATTGGTGCCACTTGCTCTGTGGTGTCAGTCCCACTTGCCTCGTGGGCAGGATGAAGTGCCGCGCCGCATCGCTGCCTGTGGTAACCGCTGTTGTTTTCGCGTTCCCACTTTGGCGAAGACTGCGGGATGCGGTGCTAGGCCGCATCGCCGCTTATGGTGACTGTTGCTGTTGTCCAGATCCCTTGTTGTTACGAGAATTTTCATAGGATGCGGTGCTAGGCCGCATCGCTATGCGTACACCCATTTTCATACACAAGGTAAGTCCTCTTCCATCGCTTGACCGATTGGATTCGACCAGTGTGTTCGCGCGTGCCCGCACGGACACATATAAGTTCTTGCTAGTGGGGATTTTTTATAAGGGTAATGGTCACTCGCGGTTATGTTGACGCGAGATCCGGGACCATACCCCTTCAGCGGGGTTTTTAAAAATAATTTTTTTATTATTTACTATTCAATGTTACATTTATATAACCCGTGTAATACATAAGTTTTTAAAGATATAACTTTTTATCATTTGTTTTGTAAAATTAGATTTATTCGAAACGTGTAATACACGGGGTTTTTTAAGAATAATTTTTTTTTTATTATTTGGTATTTTTCAACCCGACTATACATGGGCTTTTTTAAAGATACGACGTTTTTAGTATTTTGAGTAAACTTTCGTTTTGCTCCCTGTGGTTTGGTCACTTTAACGATTTTGCCCCAAACCTTTAAAAATAGCCATTTTCCTCCAATTGTTTGCTATGGTTTTTCCATTTTGCTCCATGCGGGGAGCAAAATGGAAATACATAAATTTGGATGGAGTTAGAGGCGGGGAAAAAATGGAAAAACCATAGCAAACTATTGGAGGAAAATGACTATTTTTAAAGGTTTGGGGCAAAACCGTTAAAGTGACCAAATCACAGGGTGCAAAACAGAAGTTTACTCTAGTATTTAATATACAAAGTTACATTTATTTAATCTGTGTAATACACATGATTTTAAAAGATACAAACTCTTTTTTAAATCTATTCAACACGTGTAATATACGGGGTTTTTCAGGATGTAATTGGTTTATTATTTGGTAGATTTATTCAACCCGATTATACACGGGTTTTTTTAAAGATATGACGTTTTTAGTATTTCGTATACAAAATTACATTTATTTAATCTGTGTAATACACATGGTTTTTAAATATATAATTTTTTATTATTTGATATATAAAATTATATTTATATAACCCGTACAATATACGGGTTCATAAAGAAATAACTTTTTATTATTTAATATTTAAAATTAAATTTATTAAACCCGTGTAATACACAGGGTTCTAACCTAGTTATAAATATAAAAAAAGAATACAGACTTTTCTACACTATCTTTCTGTGATGCTCCCGTGCATGCTACAACTTTTACACGGCATATCACTATCTTTCGGTTATGCTCCAGTGCATGCTACAGCTATTAGTCAACACGTTATATGTCATGGTAAACGTTTTCATATTAGGCAACAAAAACAAAGTTTGCTAATGTCACTTATATATATAGGTACACTTGTTAAAAGATACAAGGCAAGTTAAGCTAAGATATAAACCACTATGCTCCGCTTCAGTTTAGAACTCTTTTCTCTGCTTCTCTTCATCACAAGCACAACAGCCCAACCCCACAGAGCCAACGAATACTTCCTTAACTGCGGATCATCCTCCACCGTCACTTCGGGCCGGAAATGGGATGGGGATTACCAATCCGAATTTGTACCCTCAAACATCACCACCACTTCATTTTCATCCACTCCATACTACCTAGATCCTTCTGTTCCCAGAGTTCCTTATTCCACAGCTCGGATCTTTAACACGTCTTCATTCACTTATACCTTTCCAGTCTCTACTGGGCCCAAATTCCTCCGCCTCTATTTCTATCCAGCCACCTACTCCAACCTCAACGTGAACCAATATTTCTTCTCTGTATCATCTAATGGCTTCTCTCTTTTAACAAACTTCAGCGCTTTCCAGGCTGCCTCCTATCTAGCAAAGACACGATCAGATGCTGGAGTCAGCGGTCCACAAATTCCTCACTTTGTCAAAGAATTTCTAATCTATGTAAACGATAGCAAAACCCTATATGTTATGTTCAGTCCCTCGCCTAACTCCTATGCCTTCATCAATGGTATTGAAATTGTTTCAGTGCCTGAAAATCTGTATTTTAATGCCAAGACACCAAAATATGTTAATCAATATTCAGGACCGATTATTGATAACAGCACAGCCCTTGAAAAATTTTACAGGCTAAACATGGGTGGGGGGCAAGTATCCGATAACTACGATACTGGCATGTACCGCTCATGGTATCAAGATAGTAAGTACATATTTGGAGCAGCATCTGGGGTAACTTGGGTTTATGATGATCCCATCATGTATACCATGGATACACCGAATTATACCGCACCAGAGCTAGTTTATCAAACCCAGAGGAGTATGGGCAGCCTGGCTGACAAGTACAATCTGACTTGGATACTCCCTGTTGATTCTGGGTTTTATTACATGCTCCGGCTCCATTTTTGCAACATCATACAAGCATACACAAACATAAATTATGCAGAATTTAGAATTTTCATTAATAATCAAACAGCCGAGAATCAAGCTGATCTATTCTACTGGACGCAAGGTAGCGGGTATCCTATATATAAGGATTACATTGTGTTTGCCAACGATCCTGATGGCCGCCGAAGCAAGCAAGATTTGTGGGTTGCAATTCATCCTAGTGGTAAATCTAAATATCTTGATGGTTATTTGAATGGTCTGGAAGTTTTCAAGTTGAGCAAGGAACGTGATCTTTCAAGCCCAAACCCAGAACATAGACCCAAGCACCCACTGTTAAACCCTGTATCTGCCACAAAAGGGATCAAGAAGACTCCACCGTATGCCAAAATAATTGGCGGATGTTTAGTCTTGCTGTCTGCGTTACTTCTTATATAGTTTTACTGCGAAAAAGGCTAGCCAAACTCTACAGTACTACCTACAAATCGGAAGCACGGAAAAGCCTATGAGGTGCCGTCTCCCGTCCCGGGGACTGCTAGGGGACGGAAACGGCACGGGGACGGCTGGGAAACGTCCCCGGCATGTTGGGTACGGCGTGGAAACGTGATGCAGGAGGGGGACGGGGTTTGGGGACGTGCAGGAAACGTTTCCGGCATGTTTCCATTTATTTTTTTGGTTTTTAAAAAAATAGAAACAGATGCCATTGGCGGCTCCGAGGTTGCCGGAAACTGGCAGGGAAAGACGGATGAAGAAGCGAGCTGTTTGTGTTTTTTTTTGTTTGATATTTACACAAAAAGTCCCTATACTTTGGTGTTTTTCTAAATGATGCTACACATGATATTTTTTTTATTTGCAAAACCAATAGATAATTAATGTCTTAAGTCTTTTTATGAGTTTTCATTTATTCTAGTTTCTATTTTATACAAGTTCCCATAAACCAAATTATATGCATGTACGAAATATAAGCAAATTTCCCATAAACCAAGATATGAGATTTTTGAACTTTACATCAATATATAACTATTTTCGGGTTTTGTGTTACATTATCTTTAATATATATTTATTTTTTATATGTTTTTATTCCCATACCCATCCCGTTCCCGCTTCTTGAATTTTTTAGTTTTGCCGTTTCCTGTTCCCCGTTCCCGTACACGTCCCCGTTTCCCATTCCCGTACCCGTCCCAGTGCATCATAGCCTACAATCAGCCATCACGGAGTCAAATTTCTACTCATATCGCTGCCAACGTTTTACAGTAAAAGAAATTAGAACGACTACAGATGAATTTAATGACAATTGTATCATTGGTAGCGGGGGGTTCGGTAAGGTGTATAAAGGGTACATAGACAACAATACAACAGCTGTAGCCATCAAACGCCTCAACTCATTATCCAGCCAGGGTTTTCATGAATTCTGGACAGAAATAGCGTTCCTATCGAAACTACGTCATGTCCATCTAGTTTCCATGATTGGATACTGTAGACAAAGGAGAGATGATACTTGTGTTTGATTACATGGCACATGGGACTCTACGAGAACATCTCTACAACACGAACGCACATCATCTGTCATGGAAAAGACGTCTTGATATTCGCATTGGCGCAGCCAAAGGGTTGCATTATCTCCACTCTTGTGGAAAGCTAGCAATAATTCATGTAGATGTCAAGTCCACAAATATCTTACTGGATGAGAATTGGGTTGCTAAGGTGTCTGATTTCAGTTTATCAAAACTAGGCTCCAAGGATCCAACAAAAACACATGTTAGCACGATAGTGAAGGGTAGTTTCGGGTATATTGATCCTGAATATTGCCGGACCAAACAACTGACTGAGAAGTCTGATGTGTACTCATTTGGAGTTGTTCTTTTCGAGGTGTTATGTGAAAGACCTGCTATCGTTCAATGGGTGAGAGATGAGCAAGTGAATTTGGCAGAATGGGGCAAGAGTTGCTACCGAAAAGGAACCCTACAGGAAATTATTAATCCGAAACTAAGTGGTGAGATTGCACTCGAGCGTTTAAGGAAGTTCGGTGAGGTAGCAAGTAGTTGCTTTGCATGAGAAAGGGAGTGAACGGCCTACAATGGAGGATGTAGTATGGGGACTAGAGTTTGCATTCGAACTACAAGAAGTAGCTGAGAAAATGGATGGTCACCACACAATGTCATAAAACCAAGAAGTTTCGTTTCTCATGTAAACAAAACCTACCAAAACAACAAAAAAGGATTTGCTGCTGTAAAATGATACCTCCATCCAGTGAACATTTTACCTTCATCGTTAATGAGACTAGTACATAAATCTTTACCTGTGCTAATTGTTACCATTAGATATAGTAATATTCGGTTTCTAATCACAGGTGACAGGTCTACTAATAAGGTTCTGTTTCATACCAGACCATTCATACCTATCATTCACTAGTACACAAAAGATTAGAAGGTGCGGTGAAATTAAATTGATCATGCGGTGCTGGAGCCACATCAATAATGTATGCACCATTAAATCATATTTTTAGAAGATGCGGTTGATCACTTTTCAATCACCCGCACCTTTTATTAACTTTGTACCTCAAACACAATAGCACCATTTAATAAATGGAACCGCACCACCATTTAATATTTGGAACCATTTAATATTCCAGGAGTTTTCATTTATATTATCCACTAAAAACCCAAAATATTACACAAATATATATATGAATGATAAAAACAAATAACAAACAAAAATTTCTAACTTATATTAAACACCTTTCTGAAAGGTACATGTTTCCGGAATGAAACACAAACATATACAGTGACCTGAACAGAACCGAACTGACATGTTCAAACCTTAGCATCCCAAAAAGAAAGAATCTAACTTGTATCAAAATGACGACTTCGTACGCCTTGCAACCCGAACTAACCTTTTCAAACCTTGCATCCCAATCCGTAGAAACCGCCTAACAAAACATAACGTGATATTAACAAAATGATCCTTAGAAAATATATAACTAATAGTGCTAATACACTTTTGGATTAAACTACCTGTTAACGATGATATGGTGTCGTCGCGGTGTCATCTGTGGGGATTTATAGCGAGGCGTTTGTACAGCTTGGTGACCCACCACTCGACACCATGCTCATGACACTAGTTGACTTACTTAGTGTCTCTTTGTTCACGAGCTACAATTTAACAAAAAACATTAGAGTAAAGGTTAATATACTAAAAAATATTCTAATATAAAAACAAAATATACCTTTAGTGTGTGTCTTGGCCACTAAACGACAACATGAAACATATTTCATTACAAACTTAATTTCATTTGTCCGGTTATGGCTTCTGATGTATGACCGACTCTATGGTTGGCCATGCCATGCCATTAGCGACCTCCTCTAGCGAGTCGGCCATATTCAATAGCAACACACATGGGTCATGCTCTGCAAAACCATTCAACATTTTTAATATATATAGAACATATTTATTTAGAAAACTATAAATATATTACCTCGATAGGTGGATAGTCGATGAACCTTCCACCAGACCCGTAACTAGAGCCACAAAAAGTTGTGCTCGTGTCGACCCGTGGAGCCCAGACTCATCATGGTTCACATTCTTATACAATACACCATGAATCCTAGTATGTCCTATAAACTCAATATCAAAACTAAATCATGTTCTATAAAAGTATTTAACAACTAATATATATGTATGTATGTACATAGTCGTTACCTATAAAATCTAACATCGTCCGTGCTTGGATCCCAAAACTCGAACAAGTGGGTCTTCCTTATTTAGAAAAAACTGCCATCTATTATTTTTTGCTCTTCTTCGTACTACAAAAAAATATTTGTTAAACGATAATGTATATTTAATTTTATCTAACGAAATAACACAACTACTTATCATTTATCAAGATCCAAAAGTGTATATTTAGCACAAGCATTCAAACCTTTATACACATATTTGGTTGCAAGCCTACTTCTAATATTTGTGCCAAGTTTCACATCTTTCTTTCTCGTAAAATTTTTCATGCAATCGTCCATAATTTTTCACGCCCTCTAGAATTTACAATACAATAAGTTAAACAAAATAATTAACTAACAGATATTTCGTATCTCTAATAAGTTAAATTATAATACGCACCTTGGTTCCAACCATAGATCCTTAACAAATTGGTTATCAACTTTACTCGTCTCAATATGATAAGGTAAGATATGTTGGACCATCACATCTATTTGTAGAACGATTCAAGAATAAGAGGGTGTTCGGATGGTTGGGTACTTGGGTCATTTTATATTCATCTCATTAATCAATTTTCTAACCAATTTTGAAGTATCCATCCCTGCAACTACTCTTTAGACCCAAACACCAACACACTTCAACTACTCTCCAAACCTAGTTATCAAAAAATGCAACAATTAACCTCTAACTCAGCTCTTTCTTACTTTACATTCACACAATAACCTACTATACTACTCTTAACTCAATAATTTTGACATTCTAACTCAAGAAATTTGTAAATATATAATACTAATTAGAGACAATCAAAGGCAACAGGATTACCTGGTGGTGCGGCGGCGCCGAGGAGGTGGACCGGCGGTTCAAGCTCAACTGAAAAGGTAGAACAACATCCTCCTCTTACACTCCGATTAGGGTTTGTAGCCGCCGGTTAGTAATTAGGGTTTTCGATTGGGGTAGAGGTTTCTGTCGGTTGGTTAGGGTTCTAGGGGAGAGGAGAAAGATGTGTATTGAGTAATGAAGAACAGAGTAAAAGTGGCGGTAAGGAAGAGATCGACGTATTTTGGCTGAAAATTTTGGGGGGAGAAGCTCAATTTTTGGGGAGAGATCGAAGCTGAAAAATATATTAGTAGATTATTTTATTATATTTGTTAAAAGGTGCGATACTATATTAAATGGTGCTGGATCCTTTCTTATTTGGTGGTGATTTGCAAATGAAGATATGATGATGCGGTGGTATACTTGAGCCGCACCATAAAAAAATCCATCGCACCAACAGTTGACTTGTGTACTAGTGATTATAACAGCAAAATAAAACTGTCTTACTATCATTTTGTTTAACGTAATTTAAGAAATGTCTTTTTTTTCACATATAACAGTAAAATAGATCACATTATGTCTTACTGCCATTCATACCAATCATTATAAGAGTTAAATAGATCACATTATTTCTTAGTTTATACAATTTTGACTGTATAACACACAATGGAAAGACTATAAACTTTTTCTTCATAATAGTAGGTTAATGCTCTTCACGCCTTTTCGTTTTTCCTTTTCCTTAGCTACTGGAGATTATATAATCTCCTGAAATAAATGCTAAAATGTGGCTTATGCTTGTAAGATGCTTAATTTCCTTGCTTTTCGCATTACAATACAAAGGAATATATAATACAGTACATGAGAGCTCACTTAAGAGCTAAGTATGGGAACGTATCACAATAGTATCAAATTAGTAATAACAAAATATTCACAGCAATCATGCCAATAATATCGAACTATATTATTGGCTAACAATGCTGATAAATCTCAGTGGCAGCCCAACCTTTAAGGGACCTAAAGTGAACTCTAAAAATGGGGCCTTTTGAAAAATATATTACTTTTTTAAGATCATAATAATAACTTGCAAATATTACTAGATTGGCCAATTAAAGAGGGTGATACCATGTAAGATGGTTAATTTCCTTGCCTTTCTCATTACAATACAAAGGAATATAGAATACAGTACATGAGAGCTCATTTAGAAGCTAGGTATGGGAACCGTATCACAATGGTATCAAATTAGTAATAACAAAATATTCAGAACAATCATGCCAATACTATCGAACTATATTATCGGCTAACAATCCCCCGTAGTTTAAACCTTAGAAGAGCAAAGGCATAAACTGGAACGGAACCGCTGAAACAGGTGCTTAGGAAGGCCTTTGGTGAAGATGTCCACATACTGGTAATCAGTTGGAACGTGGAGGACTTTAACAGCGCCAAGGCACGCCTTGTCCCGGACAAAATGAATATCTAGTTCAACATGTTTAGTCCTTTGATGTTGCACTGGGTTTTCTACTAGATATACTGCTGAGATGTTATCACGGTAAACGATTGTAGCACGACTGACTGGAACGTGAAGTTCAAGCAACAGGTAACGAATCCAACTGGTCTCGGCTACGGTGTTAGCCACTCCTCTGAATTCAGCTTCAACACTAGATCGAGAGACGGTGAGCTGTCGTTTAGAGGACCACATGATTAAATTTCCACCCATGTAGACACAATAGCCAGTCGTCGACCGTCGAGAACAGGGCACCTACCCCAATCCGGCTCGGAGTATGCTGTTAAGCCGGTGGAGTTGGAGGGTGTGACTTGTAAGCCTTGTGAGAGAGTACCTTTGATGTATTGAAGTATCCGTTTGAGCAATTGAAAATGTGATTCCCTGGAGGCATGCATGAAGAGACAGACCTGCTGAACCGCATAGGATATGTCAGGGCGAGTAATGGTGAGGTACTACAAGGCGCCCGCTGTTACCCCATCGGCGTTGGTAACGAATCTCACAGTCGTAATCGTTGAGAAGTTCTACCCATCGGCGTTGACGTATGTTTAGTTCCCTCTGATTAAAGATGTGTTGTAGGCTCCTATGATCGGTGAAGATCGTACACTTGGTACCATACAGGTAGTGTCGCCAAATCTTTAATGCAAAAACAACTGCGCCTAGCTCGAGATCATGGGTTGTATAGTTCTTCTCGTGGATTTTGAGCTGACGAGATGCGTATGCTATGACCTTGTCCCGTTGCATGAGGACACACCCAAGGCCAAGGTTGGAAGCGTCGCAGTAGACAATGAAATCGTCGTTTCCGTCGGGTAGTGTGAGAACAGGAGCATTGCAAAGCATATGTTTGAGGGTTCGAAAGGCAGACTCTTGTTTGGTTCCCCAGACAAAAGGCTGGTCCTTGTGCGTGAGAGAGGTAAGTGGTACAGCAATCTTCGAAAATCCTTCGATAAATCGTCGATAATAGCCCGCCAGCCCGAGAAAGGAGCGGACTTCGGTCGGGTTCTTAGGCGTAACCCAGCTCTTAACAGCTTCAATCTTCGCAGGATCGACGTGAATACCCTGACTATTTACGATGTGACCCAGAAACTGAACCTCCCCCAACCAAAACTCGCACTTGGAGAATTTGGCGTAGAGTTGGTTCCCCTGGAGTAACTCGAGTACCAAACGTAGATGTTGCGCGTGTTCTGCTCTCGTTTTGGAATAGATCAAGACATCGTCGATGAACACGATGACGAAACGGTCGAGATATGGCTTACACACGCGATTCATCAGATCCATGAAAACCGCTGGTGCGTTTGTTAGGCAAAAAGGCATGACGACGAATTCTTAATGGCCGTAACGAGTACGAAATGCGGTTTTGGGTATATCCTCCTCTTGTATACGCAGCTGATGATATCCTGAACGTAGATCAATCTTCGAGAAACACGTAGCGCCTTGTAGCTGATCAAACAAATCGTCGATTCGAGGCAGAGGATAGCGATTTTTGATAGTCAACTTATTCAATTCCCGGTAGTCGATGCACATCCGGAACGACCCGTCCTTCTTTTTGACGAAAAGGACCGGCGCGCCCCAAGGAGAGGTGCTCGGGCGAATAAAGCCTTTCTCGAGAAATTCCTGGAGTTGGGTTGAGAGTTCGCGCATTTCGGACGGCGCGAGTCGATAAGGAGCTCTGGCGGTAGGATTAGCTCCAGGAATGAGATCAATACGAAAATCAATATCGCGCTTTGGAGGTAGTCCGGGAAGATCCTCTGGAAAACATTAGGAAATTCTCGAACCACGGGAACGTCTTTCACTTCCTTCTTCTCTTTCTTTTCCTTCTCCATTGCTACGACGTTAGCCAAGAAGGCTCTGTATTCCTTGCGGAGATACTTGCTAGCTTGTAGGCATGACATAAGCTTGAGACCCTTCGAAGTAGTGTCACCATAAACGCACAATGAATCACCGTTTGCGAGCGAAAAACGAATCATTTTATCGAAGCACACAACTTCGGCATGGTTTTCGCGAAGAAAGTCCATGCCTACTATGACGTCAAAGCTTCCGAGCTGCATCGGAATGAGATCAATTGGGAAGATGTGATTGTTGAGCTCGAGAGTGCAATCACGAATAACGGAGTTTACAGCGACAGTTCTTCCGGTAGCGACTTCAACATCGAATGCAGAGGAGAGTCGGGAACGTTTACGACTAAGGAGTTTCTCAAATTCGAGCGACACAAAGCAATTATCGGCTCCAGTATCAAACAAACATGAAGCATAAATACCATTCACAAGGAATGTACCATTGGCCACGTTGTTGTCGGCCTGGGCTTGACGCACATTGAGATTGAAAGTTCTGGCGCGTGCGGCCTGTTGTTGTTGTTGCTGCTGTTGCTGCTGCTGTGGCTGCTGCTGCTGCGGTTCTTGTTTCACTACCCTGTTCGGGCACATGTTGGCGAAATGATTCGGGTCGCCACACATGAAGCATGCTCTGGCTTTGACTGCGGGTGCCGGAGGAGCTTGTTGACCCTGTGGGGCAGCGAGTAGAGCTTGATTGGCAGGAGCTTGGCGAATACGGCAATTGGCAGTAAAGTGGCCGTACACATTGCAGTGAGCACAGAAGCGGCATTGAATAGCTGTCGGGTGATGATAGGTGCAAGTAGGGCAGAGCGGGTGTGGTCCAGTATATGCACGCTTTGCAGGCGGTGCATTGGCCACGGGCGCCGCTACTTGACGTTGTTGGGCAGGTACAGCTTGAATCGGTGCAGCAGTAATCGCACAGTTCTTGTTGGTGGAGCTGTTCTTTCTCTTGTTCTTCCGCTTGTTGCTTGACGAGGTGGTTTCAGCAGTTGGTGCAGCAGTGGTGGCTTGATGCAGATGCTTGGAGGTCTTATCCCACACCCCAGCCTTAACCCTTTTGTCATTGATTTCAGCGGCCAGCAGATAGGTTTCCTCGATCGTGGTAGTCTTAGCCGCTTGCACGAAATCAGCAACGCAGTCGGGCAAAGCTCGGATGTACTTCTTGATGGTCATCTCAGGAGTCTTGACCTGGTCGGGACAGATAATGCTGAGCTATTTGAAGCGAGCAGTAAGACCAGCATTGTCTCCATCCTTCTGATGTATGTGCCAAAATTCATCTTCAAGCTTTTGACGCTCGTGAGGAGGGCAGAATTCCTCTAGCATGACTTCCTTGAGCTCGTCCCACGACAACCCGTAGGCTGCATCATTCCCTCAATTGTTCCTCTCGGCCGTCCACCAGTCTAGAGCACGGGACTGGAAGACGCCGGTAGCGTTCAGAGTTCGAAGGTCATCAGGGCAACCACTTTGTCGCAGAGTAACCTCGATAGAGTCAAACCAGTGGAATAGCGCAGTAGGACCTCCTTCGCCTGTGAATTCTTTCGGCCCACATGACTTGAATTGTTTGAAACTGAAAGGTCTCGTTGCAGACTTAGGACCTTCAGTCCTCGATCCCTCGGATGATCTGCTGGCGTTCTCGTAGGCATCGCTCACAGCTTTTACCACACTTTTTGCGATAATAGAGGCAAGACGCCTGTCCCTCTTTTCTTGACGAGTGAGTGGATGACGGGATCCAGACGACATTGTCTGCAATAGACATCGCAACGGAACTCAACACATGTATTCGAATCTCTCCTCACACGTCTACTACTACTAAAGCTCAGTAACACTTACTATGTAAACGTATACAGTCACAAGATCACAGGATTGCACAAAATCACATAAACACATAGAGCACATAATCACAACTTTCCTAAACAGATAAGCACAACAGCAAAACACACATCACTAAAAGCAGTCAGGAAACAGAAACCTAGCATTCCGAGTTTGCGAGTGTTCGAAAGCAGTGTAGCGCGAGCGATTTGTTAATGTCATGTCGTGTGAGTTTTGTGTTTTTGGCAGAAGCAATAGTGTTGGGTCGAAACCAATAATACCTCAAAACGTTAACAAATAACAGAAAAACACATAAAATCTTCATAATGGTCGATAAATCAAAAGTAGATTGTCTGCGGCCAATAGACTTCGACTAACCAAAGTGGCTCGACTATTCACAAGGATCTTGTGTGCACAATTACCTCCAGGACTATGCCTTTGCCTCGATTCTTGGGCGTTGGCGCAATTCCCATTGGTTATATTGTATCTTTAGATCGTTGGAGTCCATCGAACTTTGGTGAGAGTTTTTGTATAAAAGCAGGTCGAGTCGTCAAGGTTAGGGTTTCACCCCTGGCTTAACAACTTCGTTCCTGTTTTGCTAAATTAGAGGAGATTATTTATCAAAATATGGGTTCCACTCCTAATTTGGCATAATTCTCCTCGTTTGTAGTCAAAATGCGAGCTGATTAGGCAACTTTAGTCGAGAGTTTGCGGTTTTCACACCTATTCTCGGCCTCATTACCTATTTGTAACATGAAAATTCGAGTGCAGTGATAGTAAAGAGCGAGTGATAGTGGCGAGTTTACGCATACGCGTGAGTTGGTCTGTTGGTTCTTAACTATAGACTAGGTCTCTAAGACTTCGACCCGGACTAGGTCGAGTCTTGCCTAATTCCCTATAGTTATGGCTCTGATACCAATCTGTCATACCCCAACCGATGGCGGAATCATCGGGGCGCGGCACTGAGCGAAACAGATTGTTTAGAAGTTTCCATAACAACTATCATTACCATTCAATTTAAGTCAACATGTCCCATACCATGTCTTAAATAGCAAACAAGTTATTACAGACAAAAACTAAACAAATATTCTGTTCCGACAACTCAGATTTAAACATCAAAATTTATTCGTTGGTTTCTAGGACTCCAGTTCCTAGCTTCGATTTCATCACAGCACAAAGAGCAAACAAGCAACCTAAGCACCTGTCACATACGTTAAAATAAAGTCAATACATAAAATGTAAAGGTGAGCATACAAGTTTGATTATAGCATATAGAGTTCGAATTCGTTTACGCATAACCAGCACGTACACATAGTGAAATGAAGCACGTTAGTTATCGACATAGATCCATCGATACCAATGACTGCGGGTTGACTGCCCGAGGCAGTTCGCAATACATGATTACCACTGTAATCCATGCAAGTAAAAGATCCTTAACAACCCCCGTGTGAACGGGTGCTGAGTCCAAACTATAGTACTATCGTTGCTAAGGCAGGTAGACAGTATTCCATGTGTAAACATAACAAACAAGCATTCATAAGCCACGTATAACATGCATTAATGGTTTAGTTTTAAAAATAGCTTGAGTAGTGTGATAGTTGTAGTTTGAATAGTTGTAACGTATGTAACACCCAAAAGTGCTAAAAGCAAAAAGGGTTCGAGTATACTCACAGCGATTGTGGATTGAAGGGAGCGCTTTACAGCGAGTACGGTTAGCCTGAATAGATTCGATAATGTAACGATGAGTGGTGTGTAAAGCAGTACAAAGTGAGAGTGGTTAGGATGGCTGATCGAGCGGATCAGCTATCCGTGAGAGGGAGTCATCCGTGCGCATGAACTATCCGTGCGGATGGTGATGCGTGCGGATGGTGATCCATCCGGATAAGCTATCCGTGCGTGCGAGCTATCCGTGCGGATGGTAATCCATGCGGATTAGTTGTGCGTGCCGATGGCTTATCCGTTCGGACAAGTTGCTTGTGCGGATAAACGTTCAAGTGGATTGTTTCTTCTTAAGGATGTGTTTGTGTATGATGGCTTGTGCTTTGGAGTTTTCGTTGTAGCATTTAGAAAACACATAAGTGTTTCTATCTTTCAAGCCGGTCGCGCGGACGACAATCCGTGCGTATGGTAGTCCGTGCGGACAATGGTGATCCGTGCGGACAGTCTGTGCGCGTGGGCAGAGACCATCCGTCCGGATAGCCTGTCCGTGCGGACGACTTGGCCGTGCGGATGAACACTGTTTGAATTTATTTTAAGGCCTTAGTATCTCATGATCCGAAGAGTAATCCATTTAGAGGTCGTCCGTCCGGATTGCTCATACGTCGATACTCAAACCTTGTTTGGAAAGTGGGTCCCAAAGGTAGCTCGTCCGGGTGACAACCCATCCGGATGACCTGTGCGTGCGGATGGTAATCCGTGCGGACAGTCCCTGGTCTGATTGTTCCGTTCGTCTACACTTGGTTTCTGTTGTCGTTTATCGAGACGTTCTGATTACGTGGCAACCACTTGGAGTTGTATTCTCACCCGCGTAACTAGACCGGTCAAGAACCACCCTAACTCGGCCTGTCGGCGACTCAGAACGGTCATTCCGGTTGACCCCGCAATCAGATGTCTGATGGGTAAAATTCAGATCTAGGACTAGTGCATCACTATTAATGAGTTGAACACTAAAACCGATCAGATTCATACCGATTTTAAGGGTAAAAGAAGGAGAGAACTTAGGTTTATTTCTTTCAACTCTTTTATCCTTAGAAAAGTCTAGATCTAGGTGAAATTATTGTGAAATCTTGTAGAAATCGTTTAGAACTGAGATATTCTTGGTGGAATGAGGTCAAGCTTGAAGTTCATAAGAACTTCATGATGACGTCACCCGAGAATACCTTGAATCCGGATGATTTCATGGTTAAAAGTGGAGATTTGAGAGATGGAAAGGTGTAGAATTGTGTAGTGATCAAGAATGTACAAGAATTAGTGCAAGATCTTACCTGGATTGAGAGAAATCTGAGAAAAAGTGAAGAATGCGTGCGGTTCGGACGTCACTTGCCAAAAGTGGAAAAGTTGGAGAGTGACCCGTGTATTTATAGGATGCCAAAAAGGGAAAGAGTGAGCCGTGCGCATGGCACGTACCCGGATAGGCTATCCGCGCGGATAGGTCATCCGTGCGGATTGGCAATCCGTGCGGATTGGAAATCCGTGCGGATTGGCCATCCGTGCGGATGCCGCCTGCTTTGGTGCGTTCGGTGCGATGTTGTTTCGGTTTCGATTTTCGAGCGATTCGATAGGGTTTCCTAGTCAAATTACTTTCAGTCCCAACTACTTCTTATATGGTTCGACTCGGAATTCGGGTTCGGGTTCGTTTACATTCGAGTTAGACTTCGAGTTCGCTTGAGTTTGCTTGATTATCATAACATATCATAAAATAAACATGCACAGGTAACACGTAAGGCACACACACGCGTATAAACAAGTAAAGTATACCGTTCGAGTTGCGGTTCGATGTCGATTTGAATAGCATAGCTTGATTAACTTTATCGCATTGTTACTTCCTATCGTTCGCAGTCGTAGGTCGATTGAAATACGGTAAACACAATTCGATTATTGTAATGAACAACACTTACTCCACATAATATAAATAAAATAAAAACATTTCTACGAGTCAAGTTGCGCAAAATCGGTCGTTGACTTTGACCTTGACTTTGACTTTCACTCGTGAAAACACGGGGTGTTACAGTACCCACCCCAATCCGGCTCGGAGTATGTTGTTAAGCCGGTGGAGTTGGAGGGTGTGACTTGTAAGCCTTGTGAGAGAGTACCTTTGATGTATTGAAGTATCCGTTTGAGCAATTGAAAATGTGATTCCCTGGAGGCATGCATGAAGAGACAGACCTGCTGAACCGCATAGGATATGTCAGGGCGAGTAATGGTGAGGTACTACAAGGCGCCCGCTGTTACCCCCCAAAAACGTCGCAGCGGAAACACAAACGTGGCGGTGACGAAGGTTGGTACCCATATAAGTCTTAGTGGTCGATGCTTTAGTTAGTTTGGACATTTTGTTATTTTTAAAAACATAGTTTTTAAGTTCACCACATAATCATAAGCAAGTCAAAGTAGTTTGTCCCTTAGGGGTCTTATTACAAACATGGTCCCATAATTTAAAAAGTGTCCAACATAGTTTTGTTACACTAAGCATCATACTACCACAGGACAACTCTAGCCAAAATTCTCTGAAGCCAAACTCATGTACCTGTAGAACACGTTAAAATCAAGTGTCAACACAATGGAGGGTAAGTTTACATATAATTTTTGTAATATTTTATTTAAGGAAAAACTTCCATCTTTGACCCTTAGTGGTCTAGAAACCATTACGTATTTAAAAACACTTATATATGTTAAAAAATATAACATTCATTTTAATAAAAATGATGTTGTTGTAATGTTAATGAAATCGACATGTACCAGATTTCATATAAAAATTGTCATGGAAGAATTCATCCGAAATAACTCCGCAACCCTATCTTCGATGAAAACTTATACCCATGATTTTGATTATATAAATATTAAATATTCGTTATGATTTCGGTTTCGTAAGTTACAAGATGTTACGAGCTATATACTAGGAATGAGGTTCTAATCAATACTAGACAATTATAGAAAATCCATTCACCGCTATGTGGACGCGGAGCTGCCGGTCACGGCGGGTTTGTCAACCCGATAGATCTATCAACTATTCCACGTGTTCGATACTTAATGATTAAACATTGTAGCATGGATGCCTCCTTATGTGCCTCCTCAATGCATTAATATATATAACCTACTGAATAACAATTTAATATTTGGTGTTGTACAAATCCCTGTTGTCTCCATGTGATGTACGCCTATTCCGTTACTTACACCCTCATGTGACGTAAGCCTATTCCGTTACTTACACTCTTGAGACTAGTAAATTTGTTCCAACTTAGATTTAAAAATTTGTTTTTAAATCTTTACAATCGTTATACCCATAACGTCGTCTATTTACCTAGTTTCCTCCCTGAAAGTAGTATAATTCACTTTAAACTCGTTTTTTTTAAACAGTTTAAGTCATTCATCTTTTGAGTTCATAAACGCATTATGATACTCTAAAAATCGTATTCTCGATGAAAATACATTTTTATATAATTGAAAAGCATATTTTATATGAAAACATATACTTAGCTTTTATTAACATGTTTTTCTCTTAAAACATTATGTAAAATAGTAAAAAATGACGTTTTAGTGAATTCGCACTAAAATACATTTAATGTGAAATCATGTTTTATACAAAAAAAAAATATGTTTATTCTTTTTAAAGACGTGTTCTTTACCGCGAAAACAGTTAATAAAACAGTAAAAATGGGGTTCTGTGACACTCACATTTGGGTGCGTTTTTAAATATCGCAATCCCTTGGATCAAATCCACATATCCTAGTTTAGATATAATAACCTATTAACTAATTGTTCTAAAACAATTAAGTTTCTCTGTCACATAGGACTTTTACATATTTTTGAGATTTTTAAGAAAAGTCTTTATAACAAATTATGTTGGCATCTATATATATATATATATATATATATATATATATGGTAGGGATCCTAAGAGAAGTCCACTCTATTTGAGAAACAATCTGAACCACACATTTTCCTTAAGTAAAAAATGCAAAAAAATTGTGAAAAAATGCAATTTTTTTTTTTTTTTGAAAAAATCGCAGCTTTTTCTTTAAGAATTAATTTTTTTTTTTTTAATTTTTTTTTTGGATTTATACACATGTGTATATTGTTAATCTTTTAACTATACATATATGTATATTGTCAATTATACATATATGTATATATATAGACCTATATTAAGCATTTCAGATGTACTGAAATGCAGGGGCGAAGCTTAATGGGGGCGGGGGGGGGGGGGGGGGACGTCCGCCCCCCGGGATTTTTCGCTCAGTAGTGTTATATATGTAGTTTTCGTATAGAAATTTGTGGGTATATACGTTTTCACCCCCCCCCCCCCGGTTCTATAGAAATTTTTGGGTATATATGTTTTCACCCCCACGCCCGAAAAATCCAAGCTTCGCCATTGCTGAAATGTAATTTCCTAAAAAAATTTAAGATGGCATGTAGAAGGTCAAGTTAAAATGCCTATTTTTTTTATCATTTTGTTCCCTTTATGCCCCTCCTCACATAAAATGGATACAGCATTTATCAATATCATTGATTCTCTCTATGTCGTTCCCTTCCCCTTCAATGCCATTATCAGTTTCTTAAACTCAACCGTTCAATGCAATCAATTGATTCTTTAATTCAATTGTTCCTCTTCAATAGCCCTGTCCGTTTCTAGCCACTCCCACAAATGGTACCTGCAACTTCGTTCCCTTCTTATCATCACCCTCTTCTTGGGAATCCTTCATGAGGACCGACGAGACCAGGTCTAGGGCTCAAATTCACCTTCAACTTCGTGCACGCGCTTTACTCTTCGACAAAGCTTGCGTCTCGCTCTTCTCCCGCTCCAATCGCTCTTCTCCCTCTTCTAATTCCAAGCGCAATCCCAATTGTAACTCCCATCATATTCTGTTGGATAAATTCTTTGTGATTTTTGTTCTAATACATCTTTTTCGTGGGTTGATGTTTTTATGTAGTGTACTGTATTTTAAGTAGCAACTGAATTCTGATTTTAATTTTTCGTTCAGATTTGCAGTTGCACGGGGATGATGTTTATTACACTCTGGAGAATCCTACACAAAATGTGGCACAACCATCTAAGGTGTGTTGATTCATTTTTTTTTTTTGTATGGATAAGTTTTTCTGTATGTGAAGATGATAATGTGTCATTAGATTAGCTGAAGTATGCTTTCTCTTTTCAACATATGTTTTATTAATCAGAGTTAGAGAACCATCAGATTGTATATGAAGATGCTAATGTGTTTGCTTATAGGGTGTTCCTGAAAAATGGTGCTTGTTTTAGACTGAACATTAGAAGTCAAAGACAACCTTTTTCCGATGTTGGGTTTTTAATTAGCAGAATCCTTATTAATATGTCTTAATGGTGTGCTCATACTTGTGGCAACTAATCCAAGGACGGTAGTACACCGTAAGCTCTTATATGAATTTAATTGTGATCGGAAATTTCTCTTGTCATAGAGTTTGTTTGGATTTGTTGATTTTTTTAACTAGGAGTTGATACTCTTGAATATAACATCTCCTTTTTTAATTTCATATAAAGATTGCATTGTTTTGCTATTAAATAGTTTAAGAGGTTTCATTTTCATGGTTCAGTGAAAAATCTTGGCATCAATGCTAAGAAGTTTAAGTTCCGGGCTGAGATATCTTGGCTTATGGACATAGGCTGAGGTATTTTGGCTTATGGACATCCTTGTCAACTCTCTTTACAATATTACAGTACCAAGGACATTTACTTGAGGGAATTAATGCATCTGATGTAAGCTTTTGTTCAACTTTTTTTTATTATTTGGAGCCCCAGTTAAGTGTGATTTGGCCGGGCCGAAGCTGACACGGGTAGCTAAACATATTAATAGGTTCGACCTCTTAGTGACCCAAACATGTTAGACTAAACCAAATACCTGTGAATTTCATGTTAGTTTCATGTCATATTTTCGTGTCAATATTTTCCCTTAATCTTTTTTCTGTGTGACAGAGAGAAATGGATGTATTGGCTCTTCTATCCAGACTCGATTTGCAAAGCATCCATTTTACAGATTCTCCCAGGTTTACTCTCTTTAACCCATCATCAGATTCTCCCTTACATTAAATCTATATGAGCTCGTGCGTGCGGGCATGCCTGTATGTTTTTGTTTTTCATGTACAGTGTTATGCAATTTAATTTGGTTTTTTTATGTTGGGTCATTGGATGCAAATCAAAGTGTTCATTTTTGGGAATTTTTGTTGGATTTTTTTGCTGATTCATCTTTCTATATCTGTTATTTGTCGTTTTTCGCTTGATTTTTTAGTATTTTGGTGATATCAGTGCAGCGGAACTTTTTGGTACTTGAATTGCACTGGTGCATCTGTGTTGGGCAGTTCTTATTGTTACTTAACTCTCGCTCTCAAGACACAACATCTAAAGTGGGTATATGTGTTTTTGCAGCCTGTGTCAAACTGTGTATGGGTCAAAATGGGCAGCTTTAAAAATCATGTCAAATGGTCCGGGTCAAAACGGGTTGGCTCGGAGAGGGTTTTTTATGTTGGTTAGTGCTGGCAGCGATGGTGTCGTCATGTTAACTGCCGTTGTGGCATCAACATCGACTGGTAAGTGACCCTCCTTGCTCTAACATGATTGTAGTCCTTTGGTGCCTGTGTAAATTTCAGCTCCCCCTTCTTGTCCTTTTTCCATTTCATTCTTCATCTAGCTTTCTTTAATGAAATGGTGAATCATGTTTACTTATTGTTTTAAGTAAATTAGAATGATCTCTACCTATATGACTGTAGTTAAATTTTGAAGACAAAGACGTATGGTCTAAACTAAAATGACTTTTAGCCAGGTGTATATGTGCCTCTCTTTAAAAAAATGTTGAATCCAGTTCTAACTTACTGTTTAAGTAGATAATATTGTATTTTTTTTCTTTAACATAAGTAGGGCATATTTGGCATTGGATAAAATGGAGGAAAGGGTTCAGCCCTTTGTCATGCCTATGTAAGACTTACCCCCCTCCCCAATCTACTCATAATTAAGGGTTACTTTAAAAGTGTAGGGGTTTTGGAGTGCTTGGTAAACTTTTGACACTTTTCCACGCTTGCAAATTGTTATATCAAAAAAGTAATAAAGTAATAAATTTGTCTGGTACTATTGCGTCTATGAAGTTCAGCTCTCTTCGTGTTCCACTTGTTGATGGAGCAAATGTATTTTGTGTTTTATAAAGGGGGCAATCTTGACCCAAGGCCTTCCAAGTGGGTCACTTTGGGTTGCTTTTTAAATTATATGGGTTGGTTTGGGTAAGATATTTTCACTCAATGGGTCAAAATGGGTCAATTAAAATTCCATCTCATATATTTTCGGGTCAAAACGGGTCGACAACTTCAAAGAAATGGATCAATGTGGGTTGGTGTCTTAAAGAAACATGATAAGTTTCGGATCAAAACGGGTTCGGTTCGGATTGAGTTTCGGGCGGCTGGGACGGGTTTTGGATCGGAACGTAGTAGGTTCTGATCGGATTTCGGGTCGGCACGGGTTTCCGCACGGGACGGGTTTCGGGCCGACATGAGTTTTCGAACGGACGAGTTTCGAGCCGGGACGGATTTTAGCACGAGACGGGTTTTTTGTATCGTTTTGGTTGCTATTTTCGTTTGATTTTTTTCAGTTTTTTCGTTTCGGTTCAGTTTCGGTTTTTTTGTTTCGTTTTGGTCGCTTTTTTCGTACGATTTTTTCAGTTTTTCTTTTTTCAGATTTCGTTTTGTTTCGTTGTATCTCTTCAATTTACCAGGCCTAACTCCCGTGATTTCAAAATCGGAAAATACCACCGACCACCCGGCCCGAAACCCGTTCTGACCCGAAACCCGTTCTGACCCGGAACCGTTCTGACCCAAACCCGTTCTGACCCGAACCAAAACAACCCTTTTTATAACTGACCCGTTTGACCCGGACCCGTTTTGACCCATGACCCAACCTGACCCGCCCCGCCCCGACCCGTTTGCCAGGTCTACCGACACAGAAGTCAATTGGGAGAAAATTATTCTCAATTTCAAAAGGAGCTTGCTGCAGAGGAGGAGAAGGAGAAATTGAAGCTGGCGTTGACTTCTGATGTGGTCAATAGTAGCGGTTGCGGTAGTGGTGGAATTGAGGAGAGAGATGGGGTTAGGGTTAGGGCAAAGTTTTTGTTTCCGCTTTCACGGAGGGATATGGAGTAGGATTTTGAGGATATGGGAGAACAACGGTTGCCCGGAAAGCCCAAGAAGCGGTCCAAATCTCTTCAGAATCAGTTGGATGTAAGTGTTTTGATTATTATTGATTTGATTCATGTTAGTTGATGAGTTTGTTATAGCATTTAGAGATATTATTGTGTAGATGTAAATGAAGTATTATATATTGAAAGATTCTGTAGTTGTAATCAAGATTTGTTAACATAGATTGTTATTACATTGATCCCGCAGAATTCGACTAAATTAACCATATGTATTGGCTATTTTGTAACTGAATCATTGTTTCTGCAAAATGTTAATGGGAAAGAAGTTTAGACAGTGCCCTCTGGGTATATCCGCTTGATTCATTGAAAGCTATGTTGTCAAAGCGCCTAGGCACACTCAAGGCGCATAGGCCGAGCCTGGAACGGCTCTACGCACTTAAAAATGCGAGCTTTCTTAAATAAGGTGAATAATATAAAATACCTTTTTAGGGGTATTAGAGATGTTTTAGGCTTGTTTAAGGCTACTTTAGGATGTTTTAGGGCTGTTTAGGACTTCTTTATGCTTCGTTTAGGATCTTTTAGGCGTTTCAGACAACTTTTAGCCTCAATTTGGCTGGAAATTGCACCTCAGCTCCTAAAAGTGCGCTTCTCCTATCGTAGCCCACTTACTGCGCCTAGGCGCGCACCTCATGCGCTTTAAACAATGTAGATTCAGAGTGACTTTTTTTAACTTGCATTTCTTTGAGAACTTTGTACATATACGAATTTATAATAAGTCAAGGTTACATATTTCGGTTTCAAAAGCTTCTAAAGTTTATTGACAACCTTTGTTACCTTATGTTCAAAGTTTAAAAGATGCTATTCGTTCGGTTGTTGATGTGATGCAGGCAATTATATTCTTAATACGATCTTAGTGACAAAGGTTAGTTGAAACTCTTTTGAGGCCCATTTTTCAGTTGTGTGAAACTTTGGATATCTTAATTGTTGATAACTTGATAGCACCCAGTTAAATATTTTTCTTTTATTAATTAAAGAGTAAGGATACATAGGCCTAAAAAACCAATCTGCTCCATTTGCTTGCCCATTTTATAGCCTTTGACTTTTTGCGCCGAGTCAAATATAACTTAGTTTTTTGTCTTTTCATTTGTGATCTTAAAACTTGTTTAAAATTAGCCCTTGCCATCGTTGCAACCTATAAATTACATTGATCTTGGTGCCATCGTTGAACCTATATATTACATTGATCTTGGTTCACAAGTTCCTCTGTCTGTCATTTAAAGGGTGGTTTAGACTTGTATAATCAATTATATATTTTTCAACTACAATTTTGTTAAAAAATTAATGAAAATAGATAAAAGATACTTCTTCATGCCATCGTGGCCTTAAGCTTGGAATCTTCGAGTTGTTTTTATTTTGAACGGCTCCATGGTCGGCTCTGTGGCTCGACTCAATGTCTTGTATGTATGTGTGTGTATTTATTAAATTCTTTTGAAATGTGTTAATATTTTTTTTAATCTGTCTCTTTTATCAATATTAAAAAAAATTAAGAAAAACTTGACGAGCCGGCTTGATTAGCCTCGAAGTTTTTTATGAGCCGAGCTTGAGCTCAACTTTTCAACTCAAAAAATAAACGAGCCGAGCTCGAGCTCGACTTTTTAGCTCGAAAAAATAAACGAGCCGAGTTGAGCTGGCTTGTTTAAGTTTAAGTTCGAACTCGAGCTTAAGCTGTAAGTGAATCTGAAACATGTCATTAATTGTTTGTTTAGGAATTGTCGGTCATGTTTGGTAACCAGTTTATCAAACATATTCCTGTTCTTTTATACTAACCTAATTTTGTAATTTATATTATATAGCAAAGAGTGGGGGACGGTTGAGTCTTCATGATCATCCCTTTATACAAAAAAACAGTTGCTCCTAGCCGTTGATAGCTTCTGTTCTTTGTTCGAACATTATGTACTTTAAAATTGGTTAAAGGAGTGATGGCTATTACGGTATGTGTTGAATCGATGATAATTTGAAACTTGAAAGCATCTAGCGGTTTCTACCGACAACTTTTTATAAATTCTATTGCAATGTGTTGACTCCGCCGCAACGTGCGGGTTTCCCACTAGTACATGTTTAAAATTGAAAAAATGTGTATATTGTTAATCTTAAACCATAAACACTAAAGCTAAACCTTAATGCTAAACCCTAAAGCTAAACCCTAATGCTAAACCCTAAAGCTAAACCCTAATTCTAAACCCTAAAGCTAAACCCTAATGCTAAACCCAAAAGCTAAAACTAAACACTAAAGCTAAACCCTTAATGCTAAACCCTAATACAAACCCTAAAGATAAAGCTAAACCCAAAAGTTAAAGCTAAACTCAAAAGCTAAACCCTAATGGTAAACCCAAAAGCTAAACCCTAATGGTAAACCCAAAAGCTAAACCCTAATGCTAAACCCTAAATACTATTGCTAAACCCTAATGCTAAACCCTAATGTTAAACCATAAAGCTAAACCCTAAACCATAAAGCTAAACCCTAAACCCTAATGCTAAACCCTAAATACTAGTGCTAAACCCTAAATAACACTTATTTTTCAATTTTAAACATGTATATACATATATGTATAATGGACAATATACATATATGTATAGTTAAAAGATTAACAATATACACATGTGTATAAATCCAAAAAAAAAAATTAAAAAAAAATTAATTCTTAAAGAAAAAGCTGCGATTTTTCCAAAAAAAAAAACAAATTTTTTTTTGCATTTTTTCACCTTTTTTTTTTGCATTTTTTTGCTTAGGGAAAATGTGTGGTCCAGAATGCTTCTCAAGTTCTCATTTAGCCTACTACTTCTCACATGATCCTTATCCTATATATATATACACATATATATATGTATATATAGTGTGTGAGGTTCATTGGGGAACACTAAATAGTGGGGAACAGCGGGGAACCGACTCAAACGAACTCCGATTGAACTCATTCCAGCGGTGTTGGAACCGTCTCGTCGAACCCTAACTAGGATCTCTTAACCCTAAACCCTAAACCATAACCCCTAAACCCTAAATATATTAGGGTTTGGCTTTAGGGTTTAGCTTTAGGGTTTAGCTTTAGGGTTTAGCTTTAGGGTTTAGAGTTTAGCTTTAGAGTTTAGGGTTTAGCTTTAGGGTTTAGCTATAGTGTTTAGCTATAGGGTTTAGCTTTAGGTTTAGCCTTTAGGGTTTAGCTTAGGTTTTAGCCTTATTTTTTAGCTTTAGGGTTTAGAGTTTAGGAGTTAGGATTTAGGGTTTAGGGTTAAGAGATCTTAGTTAGGGTTCGGCGAGCCGGTTCCAACGTCGCTGGAATTAGTCCAATCAGGGTTCGTTTGAGCCTGTTCCCCACTTTTTTAGTGTTCCCCAATGAACCTTCCCCTATATATATATATATAGTAGGAGTTGGGTGGAAAGTCTATTTTTCCTAGAAAGTCTAGGAAGGAATAAGATTTGGACATGTGTCATTGAGGGATTTTAAGTAGAAGGGCTATCATGTAATTTCACATTTTAATTTTATTTTTGGAATGTATCTTCATTAACTAAAATTCCATGATTTTCGGAATTTTTATTGTTTTTCGAATTCAAATCTGCAAGTCAATGTGTTTATCTGAAACTATCAGCATGTTCTTGGTGATGTGTTTTACCAGTTAGAAAGGTTGAACTCAGTGTGTTTTAACAATCTGAAGTCAATATAAAATCAGGTTGTGTTTTAACAGTTATTTTGCATTTTAACACTCTGAATGTGTTTTAACAGCAAGCAGATTCTTGACGCTGTATTTTAACAGATTCTTGACGCTGTGTTTTAACAGCAAGCAGATTCTTGACGCTGTGTTTTAACAGCAAGGCGCTGTGTTTTAACAGCAAGCAGATTCTTGACGCTGTGTTTTAACAGCAAGCAGATTCTTGACGCTGTGTTTTACATGCCTCTCTACAATCATCAATTAAAACAGAAAAAACACAGCCATGTTACAAGCAGATTAAGACCGAAAACGTATATGCACTTCAAGAACTTTAATCACAACACAAGATATGAATACCTAGTGAAGAAAAGGGGTATCAACAAACCTTGGAACCGAAATCTGAATGCTTTTGGGGTCCTGTTTTGCGTCGCCAACAGCAAGGGGGAGTAGAGATCGTAGGTTTTATTATGTTTAGGGTTGGATTGGAGAGAGAAAGAGAGAAAATCAAATCAATAATGGAGAGAGAGAGAGAGGGAAAATCCCATGAAAGTAGGGATTGCAGTTATCTAATAGATTTAAAAAAACAGCCATTTGACAAAATTGCCCCTATTCATTTAAAACAATCAATTAATTAAACTCAAATATTACAAGATTGCCATTGATTTAATCTCAACCATTAAACACACCAATCGGATGGACCAGATCGCTTCCTAGACTTTCTAGGAAAAACACACTTTCCGTGCGAACCCTACTCTATATATATATGTATGTATATATATATATGTATGTATGTAATTCCATATACATATACATATTAAGGTTTTCGCGATTCGAACGATTTTTTTGGTGACTCTATATCATGTCTACTTATTCGCAATCTACGAGTTGCGCTTCATAACATATATGCATAAGTATGGACATATATATATATATATATATATATATATATATATATATATATATATATATATATATATATAGGAATAAGTTAAAATGAGAACCACCTCGAGTTGTAAGAACCAGCGAGAACCACCCCCGCGGGGGGCCGTTGACCACGAAATTTTTTTTACACCTAGATCCGTATATTTTAACACGGGGGGTAAATTTTGGGTTCAAACGGCGCGCCCGAGGGGGTAGTTTTTTACGCCCAAAGTTTGGTAAAAAAAAAAGAAAAATTAAAAAAATTAAAAAAACCCAAACTTTGGGCGTAAAAAACTACCCCCTCGGGCGCGCCGTTTGAACCCAAAATTTACCCCCCGTGTTAAAATATACGGATCTAGGTGTAAAAAAAAATTCGTGGTCAACGGCCCCCCGCGGGGGTGGTTCTCGCTGGTTCTTACAACTCGAGGTGGTTCTCATTTTAACCTTCCCCTATATATATATATATATATATATATATGCATTTAAATATATTTATAAAATATATTCATCGAAATTCACATATCACGTTGTTTCACACATATATTTACCATGTTAAAACACTTAATATATATAAGATAACTTATTAAATCATTTTAAACATATTTCTCATGTAAATCACAAAATTTCACACATAATGCGATTTCTGATCTAGTTTACCGTTTCTACCACACAAACGTCTAACCTTATCATTATTTCATATCATCACGACCTTGAACATCTCGTTCTCGCGTATGTTGAAATATGTGTATTTTACTGTTTCGTTACCGTTTTTGGGCGTCGCAAGTTACGTATGACCAACCAAATACCAAAATCATTTAATATAAATTAAAATTTTTATATTTATCATATGACATCAGTTTAAAATCAGATTTAAAACAGTTTTATAAAAATCACTTAAAAAGCCGATTTTTACCGCTTTTAACGCATAGTTTCGTACTGAAATTTACCGTAACCATCCCAAATCATCAAGACTTGATATTTTAACATAATATATGTTACCTACTGATTAAAACAAAAATTCTAACCACACATATGCAGGTCTCATGAAAAGCACAAAAATCATGCAAATAGCACCCGGTTTACTACTTTTCAAGCTTAAAGTACAACATGCAAAGCTACCAAGTTATGACTTAATTTTTATAACTTTAAAATACATCAAATAACTTTATTTTCCATGTTTATTTACTGATTTAAGTTGATGTTTAACATATCACAACAAATCCCTTTTTATGATGATAATTAAACCATCCTACAAGTCTATGTACAAGTATTTTAAACACATTTACTTCTCAATCATATCCAAGTTTATCAAAACTCATTATACATAAATCATCACACATGCATTTAATTTTAACATTCAAGAACATGCATCAACTAGTAAACTCACAATCAAGTCATGAAATTTTCGGCCATATGTACACTATCATACTCACATTATTTCAAATCAAACATCAAGTTTCATTCATTCTATAAACATCTAACCCATTTACATATAACCTTGTTTATTCAAGAAACCATCTTTCAAGTATTTTATCAAATAAAATTCAAAATACAATCACTTACACACACTCAAAACTTTCGGCCATCATCACCTACTCATAATTTCACATTTTTATTTTTATAAAAATTATTTGTTTAGTTTGATTTCAAGAACAGTGAAAATCCAAATAACCGAGAATCATGCTCATCATCATCATCATCATCAAGAATGTTTTAAAAGAAACAAAGTTTATACCTTTCAAGAACAAAGTGGGTTTTGGATGATGAGATTCTTGATGAAAATAACCTTGTTACTCTTTGAAATCGCCTTGAAATCAACTTTGGATCTTCAAATCAACCTGAAACTAGCTTGAAATAACCATGATCTTCAAGAAATGAGTTTGAAAAAATGAAATCTGGGTGTTCTTGGGAGTGTTCGACCGAGAGTGTTGAAGAAGAAGAAGAAAAATGATTTTGAAAAGGTAAATCTTGGATTTTGTTGATTTAGTGAAGTGTTAGAGATCTTTAAATGATTACATGTAGGGAAATGGAAACACTTGGCAACGATGGGTGAGGTGGTGGCCACACCTAGCTACCACATACTTCCCACACTCACACTTTGCAGTATACGCATATACATGCATAATACAAGTATTTAACTTATTACCGGGTAATTTATTTCGCGTTTTATCATCATTTTTAGGCATTTAAAATTATTTTCAGTATTCTATAAAAATAATCTCATCAAAATATTACTAAATAATATTTCATCCACCTAAACTGGTTGCGTTGTCCGCGTTTCGCAGTATACGCACTGTATTGCGCAGTACGCGCTTAAATTCGCAGAACAAGATTTTTAAGCGTTCTAACTAATTTTTATTCGTGAATATTATTAAAAATAAAGAATTAATCATAACGTAATATTTTTCGGATTTTAACGTTATTCGGACAGTCACCGACGTTCGTTTCGCATTTCGTTTGTTACGCGATAAGCGTTTAACTTATTATTCCCAACGTAATTTTTAGCAATGTTTGAGTTTGTAAAACTTTCAAATACTTCAAATTAATTCCCTATTAAATTATTTGGTACCTATATATACTCATAACACGTGTCACGCCAGTACAGTGCCAGCTGAGAATAGCCTGGTGTCACACCCGCCAAGCTGCGATACAAGGAACTGGCAGAGAATGGGACACCTTGGGTGGCGCTGAGTTTTGATCCAACCTCAACTGGTGTGCTAACGGAGTTGCAATTGGACATGTTTGCACCAGATAAAATGTTAGCCGCATAAGTCGATTGTGATAAAAACAAACCGTCCTTTTGTTGTTGAACTGCTATACCCAAGAAGTGATGCAATTTTCCTAGGTCGGTCATGTTGAACTCAGCAGATAGCGAATTAATGATTCTACGAAGCAAGGAGTCACTAAAAGAAGTGAGGATGATATCATCCACATATAAAAGAAGGTATGCTATTTGGTCTCCATTCTGATAGACAAACAAGGAGGTGTCGCAAACGCTACTTTTGAAACCACACTTGGAAATGTAACCTGCAAATTGTTGGTACCAGGCCCATGGGGCTTGTTTTAAGCCGTAGAGAGACTTGTTTAGTTTACATACTGACTTAGGGTGTGAACTTGAAGTGAACTTGGGTGGCTGAAACATGTAAACCGTTTCTTTCAGGTGCCCTTTCAGAAACACGTTTTTTTCTCATCCAACTAATGGATAGACCATTCCCGTGATACAACAAGACTGAGAACTATGCGATTTGTGGTAGGTTTCACCCTAGGGGTAAAGGTCTCATCACAATCTATGCCAACTGTCTGGATTTTCCTATTAATTACAAGGCGAGCCTTGTGTCATTCCAAAGTCCCATCGACCCAGAATTTATGCTTAAGCAACCACATGCCAAGAATACACAGTGCATTGGCCGGTCCCGGTTTGGTGTTAGCTAGAGAGCGTTGTAGTGTAGGCAGTATGGTATGAGCCATGGGGAAAATAGGTTAGTTGAGATGGGATGGACCAGTGGGAGAGGTTGGGCCATTGGGTTGGTTGGGTGGTGGAGTTTGGGTAGACGGTGCATTAAAGGGTTGAGTGAAGAGAAGTGGGGATAGGTTAAGGAATGAGTGGGTAGGAGGTGGCTTAGTGTTTGAGGAGATTGGAAATTGGGTTTCATTAGAATGACGTTTCAAGAAAAATGGTTTTGCCCAACGCAATATCTAAACACCACTATCTGCGATAGCTAGTCGCGTATTCGAGGAACACACACAGGGCAGAACGGTGAGCAAGCTGAAAATGCGAAGATGGTTATATGATGGTTGACGAAGGTAAAGTAAAGATGTGGGTGTTTGAAATTTATGGAGTTTGGTGGGGAGGATGTTATGGAGGTATGTAGCTGAGTGAAGAGCTTCAACCCATAATGAGGAGGGTAGCAAAGCGTGTGTGAGAAGGGTAAACATGATTTTGTTAATACGACGAATCATGCGTTAAGATTTCCATTCTGTTGGGATGTGTGCGGGCAAGAGAATCGGAATTGGATTCCTTGTTGAGTTGTACAATTTTTAAAGTCGTTGTTATCAAACACGCCACCCATGTCACATTGGAAGGATTAAATTTGCATGCGAAATTGTGTAGTGACACATTGGTGAAAATGTGTAAATTTTGTGAACGTTTCTGATTTGAACTTTAAAGGGTATACCCACGTATATTGAGTAAAATCTTCTATTAAAACCATATAATACTTGTAACCAGCATGACTTAAAATAGGTGATGTCCACAAATCACAATACAAAATAGCAAAAGGCAACAAAGTATTTGTATTTGAATCAAAAAACGGCAATCGCTTATGTTTAAATAACTGACAGGAATGACAAACAGAAGATAGTTTTTGTTTATTGAAAGTAATAAAATTCTTTGTATGTAGAAACTCCATGACGGGTTGACCCGGGTGTCCAAGTCGGTGTGCCATAAAGGAGAATCTTTAGTGTTTGTGAAGCACGCTGTGGCGGAAGTGTTGGAGGTGAGCGGGTAGAGTTCACTGGCACTATTGTGATGACTCAGGATCGTGCCATCCTTGAAATCCTTAACAGGAAATCCAAACGGGTCAAATCACTCGTAATCCTGTACAGCACTCAAAAACCAAACACATCGAGATTAAGTATCATTTCATACGAGATTGTTATGAAAAGAAACTTATCGATGTTGTGAAAATCCACACGGATCACCAACATGCCTGTTTACAAAAGCTTTTGATAAATCACGTTTTGATTATCTTCTCTTGGTCAATGGCATCAAGGTGAAACCCGAGTAGATCATCTTCGGCAAATCGTTTTTGTAAATATTTTCTTAAAAACTAAAAATACAAAAAGATTTTCAATTTTTTTTACTTTTTTCATTTTAGGGGAAGAAAATTTAAGAAAATATAAAAACATCAGAAAACTTCAAAAATCCAAAAATATGTCTTTTATTTATTTACTGCTTTCTATCTTTACCTTTAAATTATTGAAAAATACAAAAACATTAGAAAATTGCAAAAAAATCCAAAAATATGTCTTCTAGTTATTTTATTTTCTGTGTTTGAGAGGGAGCAATTCAGAAAAACCAAAAACATTGAAAAATCTCAAAAACATAAAAACATTAAAAAAAATCCAAAAATAAAAAATGAGTTTCTTGGAAAGATAATAGAAGATGATGATACACCAGTGGTCGGTCAAATACGGTTAAAAAAATGCAAAATGAAAAACGATAAGTAGCTCTACTAATGATGTATCAGTAGGCTCACATTCAGATTAAAACGTGCAGGTTGATATAAACATAACGAACTGCAAGCCTGGTGGGAACCATTCATTGGCATATGGTCTTGGTACCGAAATTTCTTTTGATAGTATGCCGAGGTTCTGAGATATGCGGTCTTTATGATGATTTATCATCTGGGTATCATGGTTGAATCTTTTACCCAAAAATAACGGGGACGTAAGTCAAGAGCTTCCATGATACCATACATACGTGTACATATTGTATACGACCTCAATAAGTGATAAACAATCACATGTCCAAAATGAATAAGTGATAAAATATCACAATTATCTGGGAGTCAAGTTCGTCTCTTTGTCTGTACGATGGTACTAACCTGTTCACGGACTTGCTCCTGTGCCCTCATGCATCTAAAAATCAAGTTCCTCATCAATAAGTGATTTAATCACATAGGGCTTGTTTTCAATCAAGAATAAGTGAGTATCTCACAATCTATACGTTGTAAACAGATGATAAACAGTATACTCACCGGTAAGATGAATTCTCGTGCATGTCTTGATAAAGAAATGTGTCGTGAGTGGATGAACACCGGCGAGTAGTATAAATCATACATTAATCGTGATTACATATGATAAGCTGAGCTTAAGTGGACAACAATACCGATAATTGTGGTAGGATGCTTATCGTAATTTTTACAAGAAACAAAAATCCGTTTTTGACAAGACCGTAAGCTAGTATGATTCTCTTACCTTGAAACTCGAAAAAAGATGGTAACTTAGTGTACAGGTAGTTAGTGTTGTTAATGTTTGTTTTTAGTTTTACCTTTTTGCATTTAGATTTTTAGGTTTTTTATTTTTATTTGCTTTAAAATTTATTTTTCTTGATTAGCCGAAGCTTTCGCTCAAATGTTTTCTACCGGGATAAAGCCCAAAACCAACTTTTCTTTAACATCACAACTTCATAAAATCCTTTTTTGCAAATCTGGTAAACTTAAAAACAAAATCTGTTTAAATCTGTTCATGGTACTTCTAAGTTAGTGATTTCTGTTTGGAAAGGTTCACGAAGAACCAAAGGTTCAACGAAGAACCTTTGGTCAACGAAGAACCACCTCAGGTCAATGAAGAACCATTCTTCGTGAAGGGTTCTTCACTGTCTTGGACCTTCACGAAGAACCATTGATTCTTTGTGGATCATGAGTTTGGGCTTAAGTGTTTTTAGCCCATCTATGATTCTTCATGGCCCATCTTGAGTTCTTCGTGAGATATGGATTCTTCGTGGGGCACGGGTTATAAAAGGGAGTCAGTTGTCAGTTCCTTTATCCCAATATTCAAACTTACCTTTTCACTTTCTCTCTCAACATTCCTGTTCATCTTCTTCTTCGAGAAACCCTAACCGACTCAAAACCCACTTTGGTTATCGGATATTGTGTGTTATTTATAAGTAAAGAAATGAATCAAAATCAAATCGCATCTTAACAGATCTTCTATTTTTGACCGATGAATGTTGAAATCCCTTTTTGGTACTCAAATGTTTAATAAAACCCTTTTTCAAGTGTCTGTTCATGTTCCTTTGGTCTTAATGTTGTTGTGAGACATATGAAGATTTGTAACAAGTGTATGTGTGGGTATCGAAACAAGTTTCCCCAAAATGTTCATGCTTAGAAACCCTAATTTTAACTATTTTTCTTGTTCAAATCCTTTGCCTTTGAACAACAATCAGTAACAAGATACATATTTAGTTGATATTTGGGTAATAGATTGAAGATTTTGAATGAAATTGAAAGTTTGGGTTTTTGAGCATTAAAACAGGGGTTTTTGGATCTTGATGATAAGATTTTGTTCTTTGAATGTTTGTTAAGATGTCGGTAATACACTGGGTTTTGTGTCGATTTGGTTTGTCAGTTGTTTAAATGGTTTATGTCCGTTGTTTGAATGTTTGAATTAAGTAGTTGAATTTAATGGACTATTTTAAAGTTCATGTAGACGAAGAACTGATAATAAACGAAGAACCTCTACCAGCGACGAAGAACCATTCTTCGTTGCCTTTGTGACGAAGAACCCCTTTGTAGTCAACGAAGAATTGAAATGGGTTGACTAAGGTTCTTCGTGGATCTTTAAACACGAAGAACCTAATTCTTCGTGAAGACAGCTTCTTCGTCCAAGGATAGGTTCTTCGTCCAGTACTGTAACAGTGTAACATGAGTTCTTCATGGAGTTTATACTTAGTGAAATTTTGGTTTCTCACCAAGTGTAATGTCCACTGTTGAAAGTTCACAAGTTCAATTGTAGTAGATATTGTCTTTGTTTATCTCCTTATTGTGGACGTTTTCATGTGTAGATGGCTCCGAAAGCAAAAAAGAGGAAATCCGCTACTAAGAAAACATATAAAACGAAGGAACAAATCATGTCTGAAACTCATCACAATATGGTAGCATACTTGGATCCTGAAGGAAAAATATCTGAATTCAACGAGATTACAAGGTGGCAGCGGGAATCAAGGATAAACGAAGCAATCACTCATCAGACGCCAGTTTGCAAGACGTTAGTGAAGGAATTCTGGGATTCTGCGAATGTGATAGAGATTGACGGAAAAGAAGTAATTCGCGAGCAAGTCAAGCAAAGGAATGTGGATGTGTCTGTTGAAATTCTCAACACCGTCCTGCAATTAAATAACAATCCAGAAGCTCCAGATACTGTTCCGATTGTGTGTCAACGTGGTTGTTTGCTACGAATGAAGTGTATATATGACATTTTTGGAGGGCAAATCAGCAAGATATTCTTGCCGATGCGCTAAAAGTTCTTACTGCACATCCTAATTCAATGTTTGAGCAATCGTCGAAGCGGTTATGATATGGCGGGCAACGATTTGATTGGCTTAATGGTAGCTTTGATATTGAACAAACCTTTCAATATTTCAAAGTATATTTTCTCGAACATGAAGGAGAATCTAAGAAGAACTGGTGCTACTGGTCACAAATTCTGGATGTATCCAAGATTCCTTCAAATGATTATGAATGTGCAACACCCAGATTTACAGAAGGAGGCAAATGATATTTTGAAGATCGATGTGATGATAGAACACTCATTGAAGATCTTAAAAGGAGTAGCAGCTAAACGTTATCCTGAGGAAACACCTAGAAAGTTGTTTGGGGCACTGGGAGACAAGAACTATGTAGCACCGGCTAATGACAAATGGCGGCATGATGAGAGTCAGCCTGACAAAGAAGAACCAAGGCTAAAGAAGACGATAGAGGATAAGTTTGGGCAAAAGAAATTGGATATCTTTGGTGATACGGATTCTGAAGATAATGGTGATGATGGTGATGACGAAGGTGGTGAAGGTGGTGATGGTGGAAATGTAGGTGCTAATGCGGCAAGTGCTCGTGGTGGTGATGATGCTGATTCTGGTTCAGACGACAATCCGCTTGACCCAGGTTATGAGCACTATATAGATGAACGTGGGATTCGACAACTTCGTAGGATCCGTACTGATCGGGATTAGGACGAAGACTATGTACCTTCTGACACAGAAGCAGCAGATCTTCGGAAGAAGAAACATACCGCTATTCGAAGAAAGAAGAAGAAGATGAAGAAGACTGTGTGTACATCTTCATCAGCGCATGCCTCAGTACAACACGAAACAGTTGCTGAACCTATTTAGGAAGCGGATGTCAATCCTCAGTTTTCTTTCACTTCTGAGGAAGCTGCAGTAATGACGGCCTCACTTTCTGAAGCATCTCAACCGCCTCCAACAACCACATCTGCCACTGAAACACCAGTTGTACCTCCACCAGTTGAACCACAACAAGCTGGACCTTCAGCCGTTCAGCAGCAACGATCTGAAGCTCATCAGCGAAGATCAGAACGCCGTAGGAGAATGTTCTCATAAATGGGATCAGATGAAAAGGTAAACTTTTTGTTCTCTTAATTACAGGCTACTGCAGAACAGACCAATAGGCATACGGAGTTCATGAATGCCAACAGAAACACAGTGGTCAAACAACAAGTGGAGATTAATAAGCTGAAGGAAACTGTGAGCAAGCAACAGGCCGAGATTATACTACTCCGAGCTGAGATTGAAAGCTGCCGATGATGAGCGTGAAAGGCAGTTACAACAAATGCGAGCATCTTACAATGTTCATGGAATTGACATGAATCGATTGAAGGAATGAAGCACTGATGTGTTAAGAACTGCGGATAAGCTGTCTGGAAAGTATGATGAGATAACAAAATGGTATGACTCCAGGAACAAAACCATAGCTGAAAACGTCAAGCAAATGACTAGCAGCTATGAAGTAACCAGAAAGTGAGTTAACCTTCTATGGGATGACAAGTGCAAAGCAGAGGAAGTGCTACAAAAACGTGATCATGACAACAAAGATCAAGGCAACCCTGATACATCAGCCCCTTCTGAGCCACAAGGGGAATCTGCTTCAACTCAAATCATCGTGTATCAGCCTCAGCAGTCTGTAACGACTCAAGGCACATCAGGTGGGTCGAAAGATGATGTTGCTCAGATGGAAAGTGGTATTGCTATGCAAGTATGTCCTTCTGAAAGCCCAATAGCTGGTGCTAATGTAGCTTCAAGCTCAGCTAATATAGACTTGAAAGCATGCCCGACTGTTGATCGAAAAGACTTAGAAGACGGGGAGTTTATCTCTGAAATGACGGATGAACAGATTCTAAAGTTAACAGATATGAAGGTAGTCGATGATACTACCATTGATGAAACTCCAAGTGAACCCGATGCAACTAACTTGGATGGTCTTGACGAAATTGTATTTGAAGGCGATGTCGAGAAGTCAAAGTATGTTAGAGAAGAGGGAACTGAGTTCAATCCGTTCGATGAAGACTGGCTGAAAGATAATGTGGATGAAATAGACGAATAATTGAAGAATCGTGATTCATCTGACGTTCCAGCTGATTCATTCGAAGAATGGAGACAAAACTTTCTCTCGAAGACTGCTAAACCAGCCCCTCCGGTCGCAGAGGTTGACTACATGAAATATGAAAAGAATCGTCCTCTGGGAAGAATACTGAGCTGTATGTTTGTGAAAGAACTTCATTGTGTTACGGTGAAGCGAGAACATGGGATTCAGTATTTCAAATCGCTTCTAAGTATTCTTACCTTGCCATTCTACGATGTAGCAGCGTAAGCACGACTGGAGCTGATAAACCGGTCAAATTTTGAAGGTGCTAAGTTGTTTGCTCGAAAATTGAAGATGAAACGACGAAAGGGTTGGAAGGATGAGTTATACAAGCCACAATTCCCGATGTATGAACAGATAAAGTTTACGTTGGATCCAGCGACCAACACAGCTAGGTACATGTCACACCCCCAAAATCCACAAGCAGAGTATCACCGCAGGAGGCGTGACTGACCAGGATCTAACCACCAATCATATTGAACATTGTAATTAAATAAATAAAAGTCCAACCACACAATATAATTGGTGTTCAAAACAAGTTAATCAAATTCAAGTTCTCAAAGGAAGCATAAAGTTCAAAACCAAAAACCAAAGTGTAAGTTTAAAAGTTCAATGTTTATCATGGAACTCATTAGTCCATGTACCACAATGACTTCTGCTACCCTGCAAGCTCCATCTATCGTCTAACGACCTGCAAGGCATGTAACAACGAGTCAACAACAAAGTTGAGTGAGTTCATAGTTGGTTATCCAATTTATAGTTGTTTCAAAACCACGAGTTCATTCAAAAACCATGAGTTATCCAATTCATTGTTTCCCAGACCATAACCATTGGGGGCTACCCCATGTAACCACTAGACCGTTACAATATCGACAACTGACTGAGAAAGTTGTGCCCTACGTCAATGTCTATCATCATTGACTAAGTGCCCAGATCCATTAGTCCACGCCCGTCCTCCCGGCACGGTGTGAGGCTTGTCAACCCTAATAGCGCTATTAACTAATGACCTGCTCGCCATTGGCCCGGCGATTAAGTCGATATAAAAATGAGGGACTTAATGATAGAGTTTTGTCTAGTAAGTTATAGGTTGTCATCCTTCCAACTAACGACGGAGGTACGTAATCTATCCAAGGAGACTACGCAGGTTAATGTTGTCATCCTTCTCAACGAGGATGGAGGTACATATTACGTTAAAGGTGAATATGTAGGTTTCGTTTTAGCTTCTTAACCCATTCCCAAACCACAGGGAATCCCATGCCTTATAAAAAGTGTGAACTCACCTTGGTTTGCTCGGTTTGTTAATCTACTTGTTCACAGTTAATCAGTCAAGGCCTATAGCATGCATACGTACGTAATCAGTTTGCATTCACCAAGTTCGCACGTAAATACAAATCATAGTGGGTACTCAATCAGTGATCACCAGATAACACATAGCAGTTACACAACTTGTTCAAATTCACACTTCACATGTATGTCTAGCAACAGTGCTTAACAGTCAAATATGCTAATCAAAACTGAATCATGTTTCCTCATTCATATATTCAACAGATAAAGGTCAGCATATAATCATACACCATTACACTTTCATCAAACTACATTCTGTTTGTGAGGTTCTGACCTACGGCAAAACCCCTAGGCGACGAAACCCCAAGGTGACGAAACCCCACATGTTTCGTCGACCTGGTAGTGACGAAACTCCCCATGTTTCGTCGACATTGAAGTGACGAAACTCCCCATGTTTCGTCGACATGCAAGGTGGCGAAACCTCACAGGTTTCGTCATATTCACTGATAACAGTACACACCGAAACCCTAATTACAATCTAAGAGTCAAGCGGTTAACATCAATCATTCAATCCTAGCCACGAATGATAGATTACTAGATCATTGACATATTCATAACTGTAACACCTTATCATTTAACATTCATAATCAAGTAATACATGACATACAAACATCAAACAGAAACATGAGCAGTGGACATAAGCGAAAACAACCACAACATCAGATCAACCCCAATAGATTAACAACAGACATCAGCCCTAAGTACTAACAATTTCATCATTTAATCATCACATAATAGATTATCAGATCCATCATTCACAAGTATCATTCTAATCAACGATTGAATCCCGACATACATAACCATTGTAATAATCTAATCATTCACAGTCTCCTAGATCATCGATCATCATAAGCCATGAAACCCTATCTAGAAATCATTGGACAGTAGTAAAGCAAAGTATTCTACCATGGCATCATGAAAGTCAATTGGTATTTACGCACTAACCGGTTACGAGATGAATTAGCAAGAATTCGAGAGAGATGATAGTTGCCGTGGGGTGCCAAATAGAGAAATAGAGTCTAGGGTTTCGTATATTGTGGCGTGTGCAATATATAACGTAACTGCTGAATTGATTGGGCTATACTTGGGCCGAAGCCCATTTTGGCGAAACTCCCTAGTTTCGTTGTGGAGCACATAACGAAACCTCTAGGTTTCGTCGAGTGATAGTTGTGGTGAAACTTCCTATGTTTCGTCGTGGTGTGTGTGTGGTGTGTAGCTCACCATGTTTCGTCGATTGTGGAATTGTAATCTCACACAGTTAATAAATTTCTATCACTCATCAATCAAACAGTGACACAATGTCTCAAGCATAATCAAACATGTACAAATACAAAGCAAACAAGTTATGCAAACACAATTGTGAACAAATAACGTGTAGAGGAAAGACCTTGGAAACTCGGGTTGTCACATCATCCCCAACTTGAAAGAAATTTCATCCCGAAATTTAGCACGTGGTTACTGAGGAAGCTAGTTAGTTTACGTGGTTTTCTTGGTTTTCCTGGGGTGTCACATCACCCCTCGTTGGTTTGGAATTTCATCCCAAAATTCTGCAGTAGCTTCAGCCTCAGTAGTGGTTGTACTATTCTCGAACAACTGGGGATACTTGTGTTTCATTTGGTCTTCTCGTTCCCAGGTGAACTCTTGGACACGATGGAAGTTCCAACGAACTCGAACAAGAGGTATTATGGTGCGCTTGAGAACCTTAACGTCTCGGTCAGTAATTGTGACAACTCGAGTTTCCAAGGTTCCTTCTTTATACACTACTTGCCTTATGTTGTGTTTTGATACATTGAAACTGTGCACCATGATTCGTGTTAAGCCGTTTGTGTTGTTATGTGTTTGCTTTTATGTTGTTTATTACTTGTGTTAAATACAAATTACATGAATTATTTGACTATCCTTCGGCCCATAGCAATTGGAGTGCAAACCGAGCCCACACACCCCTTGAGCCCACATGTCCTTATGTTATATTACGTAAAAATGTTGTGGAGGTGCCCATAACTTTCTAAACACGTATACAAGAATTACAACCCTAGTTCCCTTCTATTCCTCCTTGATTGCGACGACAGAAACCCCCCCCCCCCCCCCCCTCGTGAAGATATCATCCTGTTAATCAAAGGTCTCGGTTAGTAAATCCCTATTATGTTAAGTATTATTCGATTCTTCTTTATGTATGCTTATGATTATCTATGATAAGTGGATTGTTCTTTGTGATTTCGATTTGTATTATAGTTGTTGCTATGGTTCTGTTACACAAGCAGATTGTAATCATAAATTCTAGTTCGTGAATTGTATATATGATTATATGGTGATATGTGATGATGATCTATTTAAATAATAAGGATTTTTGTTATGTGATGTTAACTGTCGATTGATTATATTCATATTTTTTTTTTGTGATGATGCTATGCAATGATGAGTGATCACATGCTATAAGATTGGTAGGTAGGAAAGTATTATAGGTTGTAGGTTATATATTGACAGTTGGTGGTGGATTGTTGTTTACCTTGAATGAATTACATATAATACATGTGAGATGCCTAGAATGTGCAGCCAAGTGGATAAGAATCACCTTATGTTGTCAGCCCTTATGTTCATATGTGCATGTGAATTGTCAGGGAACATGTGATTGATTATATTTGTGCAATTGTTAAAGTTTTGCATGAGTATTAGATGTGATATAGTCTGCCAAAGTGTTCACATTAATCGATGGTGAATCTGAATAATACAAGGAATCGGTTGTGGTGTATACTTATGAGACTTGACTTAATTAATTTGGTTGAATGATTTGGATGTAAAACTGGGATTTTGTAAACACACATTGGTTTGGGCTGGGGATCTTTTGGGCCGCACAGTGAACATTAAACGGATTCGGGGCCCTACTGTACACTCAGGTTAGGGCTGTGGGTCTAGAATAGCGTTTGTTACACTTTGATTGAGTCGCATAATCCGATAATTTGCGTGGTATTATTTTGGTGCTACTTGTGGAATGTGGTGTATTATTGTATAATGATTCACGTATTGGATAGGCAATATGTAAACACGATATAGTTAATACGTGATTCCTAGGTGCTATGTGTTATACACTTGTGAATGTGACCACACTAGAATATGAGCCTAATGTTAAATGGTATAATAATAGGGCGTGGCCAGTTTAATAACTAAAACAAGTGAAACAATCCTGCCGAGCAAACCAAGGTGAGTTCACACTTTCTACAAGGCATGGGATTCCCAGGGGTTGGGAATGGGTAAAGGATTTAAACTGAAACTGCGTGATCTCCTGGTTTGGAACACGTACACACCCTCTTTATTGAAGGGTGACAACACGTACTAAGAACTTAATCGGAACCTGCGTAGTCTCCTGGTTTGGGGATTACGTACACACCCTCTTTATTGAAGGGTGACAACACAGATACTAGACCAAAATCTCTATCATGAAGTCCCTCATTTTTATATCGACTTAATCGCCGGGCCAATGGCGAGCGGGTCATTAGTTAGATAGCGCTATTTAGGTTTGACAAGCCTCACACCGTGCCGCAGAGGACGGGCGTGAACTAATGGATCTGGGCACTAGTCAATGATGATAGACATTGACGTCAGGGCACCAACTTACTTTACTCAGTGGTCGATATGGTAAACAGGTCTAGTGGTTAACATGGGGAAGCCCCCACCAACTATGGATATGTCTGGGAAACAGGGTAAACTGATTAACTTACAACTTACAAATGAATTCCTGGTTTTTTTTAAACAACTTAACAATGAACACCAACCGTGAACTCGCTCAACTTTGTTGTTGATTCGTTGCTACATGCCTTGCAGGTTGTTAGGTACTCATGGAGCTTGCAAAGGGAGGCGCAGTCGTTGTGGGACATGGCGGTGTGTGCCATGTTAGAAACATTTCTTTATTTCGTACTTACTACATACATTGGGTTTTACAATTATGCTTCCGCTAAACACTTAACTATGTTTTTGAGTTGAAACACCATTCATATTGTGTGGTTGACTTTTACTTACTTGTTATGTTCAATATGATTGGTGGCTTGATCCTGGTCAGTCACGCCTCCAAGCGGTGATACTCCGCGTGTGGATTTTGGGGGGTGTGACAGATTGGTATCAGAGCCATTGGTTATAGTGAACTTGGTTTTAAAATGGGGAAAAGCTTTTTGATAAAACCAGACTATAACCTGTACAGTGCTCAACGATCCACAACGACGCTTCGCTCCACGTGCAAGACTCCACACTATAGGTGATATGATTTATGTTTATATTGCCTACTTGCTAGTTACATAGAACTTTGCTCGTGATATGCTTAGATAAAACGTACACAACTATTGTTTGAAAACACTTGTGTGCTTACTCTCTTCTGTCATCGCACTTTCGCGAACCTCTCTCACCCATGTTTCCTTTGATGTGACAGTACACATTTGTTTATGACGAAACACACGAACACACACTCGTCACTATAGCAAGATGGCATGGATTGCTTGCTCACCTTATGATACGTTGATAGTATGCCATAGTCCTTAGGTTTTTGTGATCTTATTACATTGACGACCTCTGTTTGACATCTGAGTTTGAGGAACCATTTGACATGAGTTAGGAGGAACTGAGATGAGCATGCAAATCGCAATATTATTGTGGGTGCACACATAATAATAATGTGGGGGTGCATGCAAGTCCCAGTGAGCCTTGACAAGTGGAAAAGGGGTTCCGTTCCGTTATTTGACCGATGTGAAACATAACAAACCTATAGGGGTCATAGCAGTGATTGTCCCCTACTCGAATGTGAACTTTTCATTCATCTCTGGATCCTTTCGAATCTCGATGCTATCGAGTATTACCTGAACACCCATCTGAACACCTAGCGAACCGTGTAGAATGTTAGGTGCTTATACGAACGTCCCTGAGTAGGATGTCGCAGCGTCGAATGATCGATCGATACCTTTCTTTTTTTTTCCTCTTCGTTTGTTGGAACTCATGTATTGACGCCTCAGATTCTGAAGTGCGATCACTTCTGCACACTCCCGCAACATACTGAGTATTACTCGAACCACTTGCAACATCGATGGACAGGAGGATGAGCGTAGCACTTTACCGACCTCAGTACTTTGTCGACCCTGATTACCGGCAATGAGCACCAGCGAATTGGCTTCAAACGAATCCTTAACCCTTGTCAGTAACTCATGGGAGTCAACTCTTATGAATCAATCGGGGCATAAGTGAGGACAGCTGATGGTAGTATGGAAGGTGTGACTGCCAGCACAGTGAGTAACGCGTTAGGACGTGGCTCAGAATGTGAAAAGATGGACCTTGATGGTGAAGAGTCGTAGAGCTTCGTTTCAAACAACAGCATTAGAGGCAACGGTCACGGCAACAACAAGGTATTTGTAATGGTAACCAACAGTATGGAAAGTGAAGGTGCTTACGGCATGGAGTGGCCAATGTTAAATTCAACGACAACAACCAAGGGAAACGACGGCCGTACTGGAAATCCTCGCAACGAGAACAACAACACGGGAAATGATGCTCATAGAGGGACATTAGGGATTGCCGTGGGCGACGCCGGGATTATAACAACATGGTAGCCTACGTGTTCTTGGTGACTAATCACTTCGCCACTGTTCTGCTTAACCCTGATGCTTCTTGAAACCCAACCTGTTGTGGAATCGACTGATGGCGAAAACAATGAAACCACTCGAATTCCAGGTTGGGGATAGAGTACTACTCAAAGTCTCACCTTGGAAAGGTGTAGTTCGTTTTGGCAAATGAGGCAAACTCAATCCGCGTTACGTCGGACCGTTCGAAATCATAGAGAAAATAGGCAAAGTGGCCTACAAACTGAACCTACCAGCAGAACTTGGTGGAGTTCACAACGTATTTCACGTGTCAAATCTGAAGAAATGTCTGTCAGATGAGACCCTCATAGTTCCTTTGAAGGAGCTCACTATCGACGATCAGTTGCGATTCGTCGAGGAACCAGTTGAAATCACGGACCGAGACGTTAAGGTCCTCAAGCACACTAGAATACCTCTTGTTCAAGTTCGTTGGAACTCCCGTCGAGGCCCAGAGTTCACCTGGGAACGAGAAGATCAAATGAAACTCAAGTATCCCCAGTTGTTCAGAAACAATGCAACCACTACTGAGACTGAAGCTACTGCGGAATTTCGGGACGGAATTCCAAACCAACGGGGGGATGATGTGACACCCCAGGAAAACCAGGATACAACGCAACACAACTAGCTTCCTCAGTAACCACGTGCTAAATTTCGGGACGAAATTTCTTTCAAGTTGGGGATAATGTGACAACTCGAGTTTCCAAGGTTCCTTCTTTATACACTACTTGCCTTATGTTGTGTTTTGTGGTTTGATACATTGAAACTGTGCACCATGATTCGTGTTAAGCCGTTTGTGTTGTTATGTGTTTGGTTTTATGTTGTTTATTACTTGTGTTAAATACAAATTACATGAATTATTTGACTATCCTTCGGCCCATAGCAATTGGAGTGCAAACCGAGCCCACACACCCCTTGAGCCCACATGTCCTTATGTTATATTACGTAAAAATGTTGTGGAGGTGCCTATAACTTTCTGAACACGTATACAAGAATTACAACCCTAGTTCCCTTCTATTCCTCCTTGATTGCGACGACAGAAACCCCCCCCCCCCTCGTGAAGATATCATCCTGTTAATCAAAGGTCTCGGTTAGTAAATCCCTATTATGTTAAGTATTATTCGATTCTTCTTTATGTATGCTTATGATTATCTATGATAAGTGGATTGTTCTTTGTGATTTCGATTTGTATTATAGTTGTTGCTATGGTTCTGTTACACAAGCAGATTGTAATCATAAATTCTAGTTCGTGAATTGTATATATGATTATATGGTGATATGTGATGATGATCTATTTAAATAATAGGGATTTTTGTTATGTGATGTTAATTGTCGATTGATTATATTCATATTTTTTTTTTTTGTGATGATGCTATGCAATGATGAGTGATCACATGCTATAAGATTGGTAGGTAGGAAAGTATTATAGGTTGTAGGTTATATATTGACAGTTGGTGGTGGATTGTTGTTTACCTTGAATGAATTACATATAATACATGTGAGATGCCTAGAATGTGCAGCCAAGTGGATAAGAATCACCTTATGTTGTCAGCCCTTATGTTCATATGTGCATGTGAATTGTCAGGGAACATGTGATTGATTATATTTGTGCAATTGTTAAAGTTTTGCATGAGTATTAGATGTGATATAGTCTGCCAAAGTGTTCACATTAATCGATGGTGAATCTGAATAATACAAGGAATCGGTTGTGGTGTATACTTATGAGACTTGACTTAATTAATTTGGTTGAATGATTTGGATGTAAAACTGGGATTTTGTAAACACACATTGGTTTGGGCTGGGGATCTTTTGGGCCGCACAGTGAACATTAAACGGATTCGGGGCCCTACTGTACACTCAGGTTAGGGCTGTGGGTCTAGAATAGCGTCTGTTACACTTTGATTGAGTCGCATAATCCGATAATTTGCGTGGTATTATTTTGGTGCTACTTGTGGAATGTGGTGTATTATTGTATAATGATTCACGTATTGGATAGGCAATATGTAAACACGATATAGTTAATACGTGATTCCTAGGTGCTATGTGTTATACACTTGTGAATGTGACCACACTTGAATATGAGCCTAATGTTAAATGGTATAATAATAGGGCGTGGCCAGTTTAATAACTAAAACAAGTGAAACAATCCTGCCGAGCAAACTAAGGTGAGTTCACACTTTCTACAAGGCATGGGATTCCCAGGGGTTGGGAATGGGTAAAGGATTTAAACTGAAACTGCGTGATCTCCTGGTTTGGAACACGTACACACCCTCTTTATTGAAGGGTGACAACACGTACTAAGAACTTAATCGGAACCTGCGTAGTCTCCTGGTTTGGGGATTACGTACACACCCTCTTTATTGAAGGGTGACAACACAGATACTAGATCAAAATCTCTATCATGAAGTCCCTCATTTTTATATCGACTTAATCGCCGGGCCAATGGCGAGCGGGTCATTAGTTAGATAGCGCTATTTAGGTTTGACAAGCCTCACACCGTGCCGCAGAGGACGGGCGAAGATTCAGAACAAGGCCTTGCATTATGAGATGAATGGAGGTATCTTATACCGGAAATCCTTCTTAGGGCCACTTTTGCGCTGCTTGGACCCCCAAGACGCGAATTACTTGATCAGGGAAACTCATGAAGGGATCTGTGGCATCCATGCAGGAACACGCATGGTTGTCGCGAAGATTATGAATGCTGGATATTACTGGCCAGGGATGCATGTCGACGCCCTGAAGGAGCTGCGCAAATGCGACTCCTGTCAGCGACATTCTCCAAAAACCCTGCGCCCAAAGAACGACCTTATCCCTGTATCCACTGCTTGGCCTTTCCAGCAGTGGGGGATTGATATGGTGGGACCTTTCCCAGAAGCTCCTGGCGCCGTCAAGTTCATAATCGTGGCCGTCGACTATTTTACGAAATGGGTGGAGGCCAAAGCCCTCGCCTCAACTACTGCAATGATGGTACGCAAGTTTATTTGGGAACACCTCATCTGCAGGTTTGGCCTGCCACTCAAGATTGTAACTGAAAATGGCACCAACTTCACGTCAGACGACCTCCAAAAGTGGATGAAAGAGATGAAAATCGAACACACTTTCTCTTCCGTTGCGCACCCCCAAGCCAACGGCTAAGTTGAAAGTGTGAACAAGAGTATCGTCGATGGGATAAAGGCCTGACTGGGCACAAAACGAAGAGGCTGGGTAGATGAGCTCCTGAGTATCCTGTGGGCTCACCGAACCATGCAGAAAACAAGTACCGGCGAAACCCCTTTTAGCCTAGTCTATGGCTCAGAGGCGGTTATCCCGGCAGAAATTGGCCTGCCCTCTCCCCAACACAATCGATAACAAGGTAGAGCGTCGTCTTGACTTGGATTTGCTAGAAGAAAGGCGCGAAATTGCGTGAATTAAAGAAGCCAAATACAAGACACAATTAGAAAGGTATTACAATGCTAGAGTACGCATTTGCACCTTCATTCCAGGAGAGTATGTCTTCAGAGACAATGAAGCTTCAAACGCTGAACGCCCCGGAAAACTAGCACCCAAATGGGAAGGCCCATACTTGGTTCACAAAGCGCTAGGAAAAGGGGCATACAAATTGCGCACCCTGGATGGACACATCATCCCGCGCACATGGAATGCGCAACAACTGCGCAAGTGCTATATGTAAATATTCTAGGCCATGCGCCCTTTCTCACTCATGTTGGCCACACACCTTTTTAATTTCCTATGTTGGCTAAACGCCCCTCATGTTACTTATATGCGATGTATGTTGGCCCAAGCGCCTGTTTCTCAATTAATGAAAGCATACGACATGTTTTCCTTTATTGTGAAGACTCTTCCGTTACAAATGCATGTTAAACTTCTGATTAGCACGAAAACACTTCAGTGAATTACGAGCTCTTGAGTTATGCCTCCAAGGTCCTCCGCAAACATAGCGCGAAACCGGGCAGTTACACTCGCACAAGAGCCACACTTACATTTATTCGCGCTAACTTAACAAAAGTTTCTAACAACAGTGCAATAATTGTAACGGGACAGAGAATAAGCATAAACATCATATTTAATAAGCGCAACCGCGCAACAATTGCATAAAAAACCAACTATCATTCATTCGATCCAAGACAAGCGCGACCGCGCAACTGGTTACATTCAAAACCTAAAGATAAAATTTTTTACAAGGCACAAAGCCTGTCAACACTATCTATTCAAAGCCATCACCAGCATCATCATCGTCGCGCTTATTGCCCTCGCCATCGCCATCATTGCCTGTCGTCTCCTCTTCATCAGATAATTCAATAGTTTCTGGTGGGTCGAGAATGGTCTTTAGGCGGTGGCACCAGTCATCATGCTCTAGAGCCTTTGCAACCAAGTCCATGACGGGCAGTGATAGGTGATCATAAGCATTTTCAGCGCGTGCCAACTCGGCATCAGCTCCGTTCGTCACTGAGCAATGACTTGTGTCAAACTCTTGCCCATAAATCTCTTCAACATGCTGCGCACACTCCAGATAACCGCCTCGGTGACCAACCGCGCGGGAAGCATCTATAAGAGCAGCAACAACTTTATCTAGTTCTCCAACATTTAAGATGGAGTTGGCCATCTACAACAAACGCAATACATAAGACAACAGGTTTTGATGAGTAAAGCTAAAGTCAAGAAAATCATACCAGAACTAATCCTCTGTCGCGCAGCCACTCAGCCTCGGAGACCAAAGTATCAACGATGCCTTGAGCCTCAGAGTATTTGTTTTGCGCCACATTGAGAGCAGATGTGCTAATGTCTCGCGCTTCCTCAGCTTTCTGTTTGGCCTCCTCAGCAGTAGCAGCCTTAACTTTCTCGGCTTCAAGGTCGATTTCCAAGGACTCGCTTCTGTCAACCTGCTCTTGAAGGCGACGTTTCAACTCAGCAATCTCGACGTCCTTGGCAACCAAATCCTTGTCTTTACCAGACAGCTGCACCTTCACCTCAGCCAGCTCAACCTACAAAGGGCAAAAGACTTAGGCTATTATGCAAACAAAACACAGAGGAAAAGGGTAAACGTTTTACAAACCTCAGCTTGCTCCTTAGCAGCCTGCACATTCTCGACCTTCCCGGTCAGCTCAGCAACTTTACCCTCAAGCCCAGTAATTTTCTCGCGAGCCGCATACATGCGCTGGTTATCTTTCTCGCATATCTTCTTCCATTCAACCTTCTCCTTCACCAGCAGATCCTGTGCAGCACGAAGCTTACCCTTAAGGCCTTCACGGCCCCACTCTTCTGATTTCTTATCAGATTCAAACTGGGCCTTCTCTTCAATAAAGGCAGCCTTAGCCTTCTCATAATCTTTAGCCTGCCTCAACAGGCGATCACGATACTTTTCCCATTCCGCCCGCTCCTTGACCATTGTGCGCCATTCTCGCACGATCTGGTGATTGGCGGAGCGAGCGTTGGCCTCTCCAACAACGTACGCCTGATACAACCCATCATGGGTTCGCGCCCTTTGTCGATTAACTTCACCAGGAGGGAAAGAATTTAAGAACCAATCATGACAGGATGCGAAGTCCATAAATGTATCCTTCTGCTTCAGACCCCAGGGAGCTTGATGTGGAGCATCACCATGCGCCTCCTCAGTATAAGTCTTGTAATAAAGATCTCCCAAAGTATCCTTAGGACCGATGGGAGATTGAGGCACAAACCCTCCAGCACCACCAGAACTCGCGCCACCCGCAGCAGTCTGGGTAGTTTTCACAGCCTCAGGCTCTTTCCTTTTCTCATGATGGGGCTAGTCAAGCCCCGTAGTTGGAACAACCTCCGGACCATGCGCCTTATCACGAGTAATTAGAGCGGCGCCCCCGGTATCCTTTGGCTCACCTCCGACAGGCTTGTCGATAGCCGTTTTATCCTTCTCCTTTTCCTTATTTTTCTCTCTCTCCTTCTCTCTTTCAGCAGCTTTCTTCCTTTTTTATTCCTCGGTTTTCTTCTTCTCATCCTCAGCTTTCTTTTTCTTCTCTTCCGCAGCCTTCTTCCTCTTCTCTTCCTCAGCAGCTTTCGCCTTCTCCTCCTCAGAAGCCTGTTTATCCTTCTCAGACTCTACATCAGCAGTCTTGAAAGGTTTGATGGTAACCTTGGGCCTTTTTTGCGCCGGCTCTGAGGGCTCTGTAAACGCGACACCCTTCTTCTCAGGGTCTTCTTCTTGGCCTCTGCAGAAGCAAAGTGTTAAAAAAGAGGAAGCAACAAAGAGCAAAGAAACCAAGGAAAACTTACCAGGAGAAAATCTGTAAAGGGAGCGTAAGTTGCTCTGCTTCCCAATCAAGGGAACCGCACCAGCCTTCGGCGCAGTAGACACACCAGCTGTGGTCTCACTTCTACTTCTTTTCCTGCTGATTAACTTTGCAGCAGGCTCCTCCTCATCTTCTTCTTCTTCTTCCTCCTCTTCATCATGCGCAACAGAGGACGGAGTCGCCCCAGCATCTGGGTTGCGAGAACCCGCGCTCCCCGAGCTCTTTGAACCAGCTCCTCCTGACTTCTTCTCGCCTATACGCGACAAGCCTTCGAGTGAATCACTGATAACAACGTAATCTTCCAAGTTACTCTGACGAAAGCGTAGCGTACCTTTGTCAACAGCAACAGCAGTGGCGCGGCTACTCCCGCCTTTCTTGCTGGTCACCTCAGCTTCAAGGGTGGTCACCTTCTTTCGTTTAGGGGCTTTCTTCTTCTTCTTCTTCTCTTCTGGGTCAATCCCAGGTTGCGCAACACACCTGCAAAGATGTTAGACCACGAACTTAGTTCCCCATTCGAAGACCCTACAGACTCCTCGCTAGAAAGATAAAGAATCTCCTTCCTAGCGGAAGTAATAGCTCCCAAGGGCCTGGGATTGGGTACATGTGCACCTTCGGTTACAGTCGGAGGATGAGCGAAAATCCCGGCAGGAGGATAAAGGAAGTTGGCCTTGATGTGCTCGTACCAGTAAGTTTCCCCAGGTTCCAGCGGGCGAACACCCATAGACCCACCAAAAGTGGGGAAAGCAGCCTGGTAAAGGTGCACCTCTGTGAAAATAAAAACCGTACATCTAAGCGCAAGATTAATAGAGAAATAGAAATCAAGGAAATGACTGACCTCTATCCTCGAACTTCAAAGTTGGCACCTCTGTACTATCCTCAGGTCACTGGTCGCTCATCTGCGCAGCAACCAGGACGCTCTCACCAAATATACGATTTTGCGTCGCGGTCAACTTCAAGTACCAATTGGCGTTCTTTGGAATCGCCAGCTCTTCCTTCTCTATCACATCAGGCGCACGAAAGAGCATCACGAAGGGGATAACCTCCTCTCTAATGAAGAAAAACTTTTGTTTCCAATCATGGAAACTCTTGGGAGGGTTCAGCAAAATCTTCTTAGCAGACCCACGATTGCCGAACGAGTAAAACCCTGTGTTCCTGATCAGTTGATAGAAGACCCTAAACTTATCCACAGTCGGCTCTATGCCATGGGATCGACACAAGAACTTGAAATGTCGCACCCTCACCATTCCGGGTGGACATAGTTGCGAGATATGGAAACCATAGTGGTGAAGGATATTAGACACGAACCTCGTCACCGGCAATCGAAAGTTGCCCTGGAGGAAAAATTCTTCATAAAGGGTAATATACCCCGGCGGCGCATCGGCGGCCGTTTGGTTCTGGCCGGGGTACCGGGCATCCCATTCCGGTGGAAATCGGAACCCTCGAGTGATCTGCTCAAACAACCCTAAGTCCCACTTGAGGATAGGAACAAGGCCTTCACCGGGATTTGCTTCTTGTTGATGTTCTTCAGCCATGGATACTCGACGAAGAAACTTCAAAAATGCAGAAAATATGAAGATTTGATGAAGATCACGAAGATCTGCAAATAACTCACTTGAAGATTTGAAGATTCGAAGAACTCAAGAGAGGAAACAGCAATAGTGGAAGAGGAAGTGATAATTTTCCTCATCTCCACGAGTATATATACTCATCGCATTTAATGCGATGAGTAGACGTGCCGGATTCACCGCGCGCATATCCAATCAGCGACTGCCACGTCGATCGCAAATCCCGGAGCGGCAGTTACCACGCGCGCGTGGACCTCACTCTCCTGACGGAAAGCACAACCGTCAGAGACAACTTGATGACAGCCGTGTAAGCGGTCAACTCAAACGTCGCCATCAACGACGTTTCCTACCAACCTGTCAGATTTCAAAATTCGAGGATTTTGCAGCCAAAAATTTCAAAAGGCTTCAGACAGAAGTCTCTCAAGCCGCGCGGTATTCTTGGTTATCAAACGAACCTGCGCGCCTACACTGAGAAGCAAAGAATCACCAACAGCAAGGCATAGTAGTCGCTCCGCGACAACTGTCAAACATTTACCAACAGCAAGGCATAGTAGTCGCGCCGCGACAACTGTCAAACATTTACACGCGCGCGCCTACCCAACACAAAGTAAGCATTTGCAGCACTTTTCTTTTTCTAAGTCCAAAGCTCCAACCACTTGCCTCGCGCATGGTGCAGCACTGGACTGGGGGACTTGAAGGGGTATGGTCCCAAAATAGCCGCGCGGGCCTCATTCAGGTTGCGCCCAGGACCATACTCCTTATTCGAAAACTTGTTTACTGCTAACCTCACGTGCGGTACACCATCATATATCGATCTAGCGCGAGGTCTCAACAAGAGAAAACACCACATTTGACACTTAGCATTCTGAAGAAGAGCCTTCAACCGCCCATGTGCTGCGCGGGCTACTTACTTGTACTTCAAGAGCCGCCCAAGGCTACGGCGCAGGGCTACTTCAGAAGGCACACAAGGTATAAGTGGCAGAGGGAAAGGGCCAATCAGCGTCCTCCAGGCTCTGCTCAATCGTGCTCCACGATCATCTGACATGCAGGAGACAGAAAGTACTTAAGGACGCCTACATGGCACCAATCACAGGGTAGAGACAACTGCCCCACGATCTCCACTTACCTGTTGATGGCAGAGGGGCGGCCAGGCCGACAACAGTGACACGTGGCTCCATTCACATTGCGCCAAATACAGAGAACTCCTAGAAGCCACTAACGGTCGACACCAGTGAGACAAGGAACATATCCTCTATGTTGTCGCCTTCCAGCCCAAGGCCCATCAGCCCATATCCTCTTACACCTCTCCTGCTATAAATAGAGACCTCACTTCACAGGTTAAACATTCTACTCTCTCTACTTTCACTCTTAATACTTAATTATCTCCTCAAAGCAGTCGTTTATTCTCATGCCGGAGCCCGGTTAAGAGGGAAACCCCCATTTTCCCATCTTAACGAGTAATGGTGTTCTGTTTTGCAGGATTAGAAGATCATTACGAAGCTCAGAAGTCATAAGAAGATTAACCATTATGATAGAAGCATAAACCAAACTGATTAATCCCATTATTAGTTCAGTGTTTCTTCATAACCATAAACCGAAAGGAGATGCATAAAAAAATTATAATTACAATTTGGAAAAAAAAAATGTCGGCTCCTGGAATAAATGGAAGCTTTAAAACCTGAAAAAAAAAACATAAAAATGTTAATAAAACATGTAAAAATTGGAAAAAAAAACATAATCTAAAACATTTAATGTTCTTTTGTTTTGACTTTACAAATTACTATTTTAACACCAGTTTAAACATAAGTAAAAGAGTAAAATGCTTGAATAGTCTCTATGGTTTGTTAAAATTTCACCTTTAGTCCTCAACTTTATAAAATTACACTCATGCTCCTTGTCGGTTGTTACTCGGATAATCTCTGAAATGGATGGAGGTTAGTTTTTTTCAGTTAAGTATATGTGAAATTACTAAACTACCCTTACTTATAATTGAAACATTAAAAATAGAAAAAAATAGGACCCACCTTTCACTTCTTCTTCATCTGAAACCACCACACCTAAGGCTGTGGGGTATGGGGCGTGGGTTTGGGCGTGGGTTGGGGGTAAACACCCAAGCCACCACCCCGGGTGGGCTTGGGTTGGGGCGTGGCCCTTGGGGCTTGGGTTTCAAGCCGGGCGTGGGCGGTCTTGACATCCTCGCTGGCTGCCTTCTATTCACTGACCATTTTTTGTAATTTTTTTAATAATCTGCCACGCGGTGCACCCAACCCACGCCACGCCATACCCCGCGGACGCGTCATTAGGCCGGGGGGTTCCTTCCACGTGTCAACAAATGCCCCAACCCAAGCCCCACCATACCCCACGGCCTAACCTCCTAAAACCACCACCGACCACCACCTCCTCAAACCACCACCACCTCCTTAAACCACCACTTTCCACCATCACCCTTTCTCCGCCACCCCCTGTTTCATCTTTATCCCCAAATTTCAACCCTTTGACTTTCACTTCTTCCTATCTTTTCTTGCAAAATCGATCTTTTTCAATACCCATTTGCAGGTTTGGCTATGGCGGCCGTCTCACTTCCAGTTTTCTTGATTTCCCATCGTTTCCCTTTTCACCCATGTACAGAAATCTGAGTGGGAGAAGAAGAATAAAAGGCGGAAATTACTATAAAACCCTTGTAAGAGCTAGTAATAGAGAGTCCCCTTATCAAGTGTTGGGAGTTTCTCCTTCTGCTACTCCTGCTGCAATCAAAAGGGCTTATAGGAAACTTGCTTTGAAGTATCATCCTGATGTCAATAAAGAGGTATGTATTAGTTTCTTTAATTGTTAGAATTTTTGGTTATTTAGTTGTTGACTTTGGGCTTGTTTATCTAGGCATAGTGGTTGTGTACAAGTAATTGATGAGAATTTTCTGTGGGTTTTTTATTCTTTAAGTTTGGGTGATGCATTGAAGGTTTGGTTTTGAATCAATTGAACAAACAACAAACCACACAAATCTCTACTGTATATGTGATTGGTTGATTATGCACACACAAATTGTTGGAAATCAGGCCGTTGATCGAATAAACAAACACGCAATATGAACAAACTTGTTCGACTCTTTTATTAATTTATCAATGAGAGCACACTAATTACAATGACCCTAACCATCTATTTATACTAAACTTATTCTAGTCCTAACCCGACTCAAACTCTATTAATAAAATAAATAAACAAACTAGATAAACCTATCTAATAAACCTTGATGCCCAAGAAAACATCCCTAGACTAGAATTAGGAAACCTAAATAAAATAAACTAAAACGCTTAGCACCCTCCAACTTTTGAGTTATGACAAGATTAGTCCCAACAATCACCCCCCTAATCTTGTCAATAACTTTCTTCACATTAGAGCCGGTTCATCATCCTCATATCAGGTCAAGACCCACGGCCTCTTCCCCGGCCACGCCCAAAGCCTTCTCGGTTCAACCCGAACAAAAACTCACTACACTTGTAACATCTCACATGGCATCACGTTGGAAACCGTTCTCTAACATCACGAATTTTTCACGGATCAACGACCTCTCCCCGGTCACATCCAAAGCCACCCGATTGAACTTCAATGCAATAATGTCACCGTGTTTTCTCCATTCTTTACCTTTTTCCGATCACCTTTGTTCAAGAGGCTCTCCACCGACAAAGAAAACAAGCCACCCGCTTTTTCCGTTTTCTCACCTTGCCAAACGAGACGAATCCAAAGCCACCTGCTTTGACGGATCCCTTCTGCCCGCTTTTCACGCACTACGCTGGTCTCCTCTTATCACGAACCAAGCCGATCAAGGCACTTCAAATCCTGCTGTTGTCACCGGGTATATGCCAGTTGCTCAAACCCGCAACTAATAACCGAACAGCCTTGAATCTTCTTTTGATCACTATTAACAGCCTCGAAAAACAAGTGTTTATCACTGGTCACCCCCGTCGTCTTAACCGGTACGTCTACCACAACAACAGCCGACCGAAACACCTTAACGCGTCCGTCTTCTGCTGTTAAACGATCTGAAAACAGCCACCTGCCGTCTCGAACCTGTTGTTGCAACCCTTTCACATGTACATCATAATGTTCCATGTTGAACCCTTCACATGCACATCATGCATGCAAAACCCATGTATTAGAATTATTCCATGCGATTTTCAATCTGCTCCCACTTTTTCTTGAAAAGTAACTCCAATAAATATTCGTTTTCCACCGACTTTGAAATTTGGTTACACCACAATCAAGAATGGAAAACTTCGTTCCACTTATTTTTATTGGACCACCCTTTAAGTTGCCAAAACCACAACCAAAATAAAATAAACACGATCATGAGCGACACAAAACATGATCACCACTTGATCAACAATCCAACTTATGATTTCGCTGCCGTTGCAGCCCCGCGAGGGGCGGCTCCCCCTTTCTTAAAAACGACTCCCAAAACTGCCAAGCTCTGAAACCAATTGTTGGAAATCAGGCCCTTGATCGAATAAACAAACACGCAATATGAACAAACTTGTTCGACTCTTTTATTAATTTATCAATGAGAGCACACTAATTACAATGACCCTAACCATCTATTTATACTAAACTTATTCTAGTCCCAACCCGACTCAAACTCTATTAATAAAATAAATAAACAAACTAGATAAACCTATCTAATAAACCTTGATGCCCAAGAAAACATCCCTAGACTAGAATTAGGAAACCTAAATAAAATAAATTAAAACACTTAGCACCCTCCAACTTTTGAGTTATGACAAGATTAGTCCCAACACAAATCTCTATGTTTTGTATAGGCTGATTCTAAACACCCCCCACCCCCTCCTGATTATACCCCCCCCCCCCTTTGTGAGAGGAAAACTGCCGGTCCCACGTAGGCCCCACCTGTAAGTATGTGAGAGGAGGGGGTGTAAAAAGTAATTAGGGGAGGTGTAGAAAGTAGCACCCTTTGTACATGTGTTTGATTGAAGAAATGGTGCAAGTGGTGAGAAGCGTGCAGGTGGTGGTGGATGATTAATTGTTGCAGTTGTTGATGGATGAAGAAATAGGGGTTTAATTAATGGGTGGATCCCACAAACAATCAACAATTTATTAATTAACATTTTGTTCTAGTTATTGTTTTATAATAAGTAAGGGTAATTTAGTAATTTCGCATAGATTTAACTGAGAAAACTAACATCCATCCACTTCAAGGACTATCCGAGTAACAACCGAGCAAACCACAGGGAACATGAGTGTAATTTCATAAAGTTGGGGACTAAAGGTGAAATTTTGACAAATCACAGGGACTATCCGGGCATTTTACTCTAAGTAAAAAAGTTGTATATAAATGTTTTACTGTTAAAAATAATACACATTTTGAACTTTGAAGGCGCCATAAAATGGTAAAACTGTCCCATGATTTTTGAACTTGGCTCCTATAAAAGAGGGTAGTGGGTCATATTATCAAGTATATAAAGAGATATGGGGTTAAAACTTTTTAATATACAAATTTTATTACATTTTAAAAATATAGGAAACAACCAAACCGGCGATGGTTTTTAGAAGGAAATAGTAGCAAAATTCCTTTCGATTATGGAACAAGGTCCGTATCGCGATCTCGCTTTGAAGTGGCGAAAGATGCATCCGGTCGTCAATCGTTTTTGCGGGGATTATAATAATTGATATGTTAGTCGTCCAAGTGGGTGGAGTGATGAAAACGTTTCTAAAGAGGCTATGCGTAGATACAAAGATGAGCATAGGCAACTTTTCCCACACGTCCGGGCATGGGAAGTGATGAAGGACAATAAGAATTGGGCGCCGATTCTAAACGAGGTTACAAGCGCTAAACGGACGAAAACCTCGGAGACTGGAAGTTATAGTGCGGGGGGCTCGGACGCACGATGTCAGATAAATATAAACGACGAGCCGGAATTTAACGACGAAGGGAACTTAGTTCAAGAGGAGGTACGTCCCCCTGGAAGGGACAAAGCCAAAAGTGTAGCGGCTGCAAAAAAACAAGCCTCATCAGGGGGCATTTTGAGAAAGGACGACTTGATGGCTCAGTTCAACGCATACACGGAGGTCATAGCCCAAAAGGTACAAGTGAAGCAATGTGAAGTAGATGAACGGGTAAGGTTGAAGCAAGAGGGGGTAGAACTAGAGGAACGGAAGATAATGTCAACCAATATCAACACGTATCCGGAAGAAGACCACCACGTGTTGCATAAAATGAAAGAAAGATCTCCAAAAATGGAATTATTAGGATTTTTAATTTTTAGCAATCTAGTATTTTTTAAGTCAAGGGTGTTTTTTAGTTATGTAATTTTTTAAAGTTATGTAATGTTTTTATTTAATATGTGATGGTTTTATTTTATAAGCTTTGTTACGTAATGTTTAAAAAATGTTGAATTTTTTGAAAAAAATAAATAAAAAAAGGGGGAGACTCGTCCTCCACGCCTTTAGTCTATTCTTGAAAGAGCATCTCCTTGTGTGTTGACGTAAAAGGCTATCCTCAAAGGATGAGGTTCCACCACACGTATGTTACTTCCTTGAATGAAGCAGCTGCCCCTAGATAAAAGGCAAGAGAGCTGTTACTTCCTTGTCTTTGAATGAAGCAGCTGCCCCTAGATAAAAGGCAAGAGAGCGCCATCAATATCTTCTGACAAAAAAGGCTAGAAAAGACAGCCCTTCAACTTCCAAGTATCCATGGCAAGACTTTCTCAACAAAACTAAAAAACAAACAAACAAATAGATCAATATAAAAGAAAGGATTAGGATCAAATACAAAGGATCCTAATTGTAAGAAGTGTAAGAAGGATTTATAGAGTGACAAGTGTCCAATAACCTAAAAAAACCCACTACACAAAAAAACCCACTAAAAAAAAAAAAAAAAAACTTAAACATCCACCACCACCAAAAACCCCCACCCCCCACATCACCCACAAAAAAAAAACAAAAAAAAATATATATATTTTTTTTTTTTTTTTTTGCGAGGGGGGTGGGGGTTTAGGTTTTTGGGTGGTGGTGGGGGTGGGTGTTTAGTTTTTTTTTTTATTTTTTTTTTAGGTTTTTGGGGGGTGGGGGTGGGGGGTTAGGTTTTTTTTAGGTTTTTGGGGGGTGGAGGTGGGGGGTGGGGGGGGTGGGGGTTAGGTTTTTTTGGGGTTTTTTTTGGTGAGGTATAGGTTTTTTTTTTTGCGGGGGGGGGGGGGGGGGGGGGGGGGGGTTTAGGTTTTTGGGTGATGGTGGGGGTGGGGTGGGGGTGGGTGTTTAGGTTTTTGGTGGTGATGTAGTGGGTTTAGTTTTAGGTTATTGGACATTTGTCACTCTATAAATCCTTCTTACACTTCTTACAATTAGAAGTCTTTGTAGAATAACTTAACCCATAAAAGAAATATTATAAAAATTTGCAGGATGAATCAAAAATTCAAAATATACAGTATTTACTTCTAACACCATCTTTCTATTTGTCTCATTCAATTTTTGATGTTTCTAGTATAAAAGACATTGGATAACTACTTACAACAAGAATGGTAAGATACAATATTTACACAACTCTTTTATTTTGTGAAATCGTAAGAAACAATTTATTGAGTGTTTTGACAAGTTTAGTTATTACAAAAGTACGAAATAATATGATATCTATGTGATAAAAGAGTTCACTCTTTTCATGACCATCCATTTTCTAAGCAGCTAGCTTCTTGTAGTTCCAGTGCAAACTCTAGTCCCCAAACCACCTCTTCCATTGCAGGGCGTTCACTCCCTATCTCATGCAAGCAACTACTCGCCACCTCTCCAAACTTCCTCAAACACCGAGGAGCAATCTCACCACTTAGTTTTGGATCAATGATTTTTTCTAAGGTTCCCTTTCGATGGCAACTCTTGCCCCATTCTGCCAAATTCACTTGCTCATCTCTCACTCGTTGAACGATAGCAGGTCTTGCACATAACACCTCAAAAAGAACCACTCCAAATGAGTACACATCAGACTTCTCCGTCAGTTGTTTGGTCCGGCAATATTCAGGATCGATGTACCCAAAACTTCCCTTCACCAGCGTGCTAACATGTGTTTTTGACGGATCTTTTGAACCTAGCTTTGACAAACCGAAATCAGACACCTTAGCAACCCAATTCTCATCCAGTAAGATATTTGTGGACTTGACATCCCGATGAATTATCGCACGCTTTTCCATAGAGTGGAGATAATTCAAGCCTTTGGCTGCGCCAATGCAAATATCAAGACGTCTTTTCCATGGCAGAGGTGGATTGCTCGTCTTGTAGAGATGTTCTCTTAGAGTCCCGTGGGCCATGTAATCATAGACAAGGATCATCTCTCCATCGTCTTCACAGTATCCGATCATGGACACTAGATGGACATGACGTAGTTTAGACAATAGCGCAATTTCTGTTAGGAATTCATGAAAACCTTGGCTGGATGATGGGTTGAGGCGTTTGATTGCTACTATGGTTGCAGCGTTGTCCATGTACCCTTTGTACACCTTCCCGAAACCTCCGCTGCCAATGCTACTGTTGTCATTAAAATCATCTGTAGCATTTTTGAGTTCCTTTAGTGTAAAACGATGGCAGCGATCTGATGGCAGTGTTGTATCACTAGAAGTTTGACCCCATGATGACTTATTGGTTGTGGTGCTATGGTGTTTTACTCGCCTTTGTCGTCGAAATACTACAAGAACTAAAATAGACAGTAGCAAGAGAAAACATCCAGTGACACCTCCAATAATTTTGGCAATTGGTGGAGTCTTCTTGTTCCCGTTAGTGGCAGACACAAGGCTTGGTTGTGGGTGATCAGCACGAAGTTCTGGGTTTGGGCTTGAAAGATTACCTTTTGTGCTCAGTTTGAAAGCTTCCAAACCATTCAAATAAGCATCCCGATACAGTTCAGAGTTGGGGTTAGGATGCAGTGCAAGCCACAAATCTTGCTTACTTGTGTGGCCACCAGTATTGTTGGCAAGTACAATGTAATCCTTAAATACAGGATACCCGGTACCTAGAGTCCAGTGGAATAGATCAACTTCCTCTTCAGCAGTTTGATTATTAATGAAGATCTTGAAAACAACCTGACCCTGTTTGGTGTATTGTGGTATGATGTTGCAAAAAATGGAGGCGGAGCATGTAATAAAACCCAGAATCAACTGGAAGTCTCCAAGTCAGATTGTACTTGTCAGACTGATTGCCCATACTCCTCTGGCTTTGATAAACTGCCTTAGGTGCAACATGATTGGGCGTCTCTGTGGTATACATGATCGGATTATCATAAGTAGGCGTTAACCCAATTGCAGCTCCATATACGTAGTTATTATCTTGATCCCATGACCGGTACATACCGGTATCATCTTGACTAGATATTTGTCCCCCACCCATGTTTAGCCTGTAAATATTCTCAAGCGTGGTGTTGTTATTAATAATGGGTCCTGTATACTGATTAACAAATTTCGGTGTCTTGGCATTAAAATACAGGTTTTCAGGCATTGAAACAATCTCAATACCATTGATGAAGGCATATGAGTTGGGTGATGGTGTAAAGGTAAGATTTAGGATTTGTGTGTCTTTTACATAGATGAGGAATTCTTTGACAAAGTGAGGAACCTGGGGACCACTCATTCCAGCTTCAGATCGAGTCATTGCCAGAAAGGAGGCAGCCAGGAAAGCGCTGAAGTTGGTAAAAAGAGAGTAACCGTTGGATGATACGGAGAAGAAAGATTGTTCCGTGTTGAGACCAGAGTAGTTGGCAGGATAGAAATGTAAACGTAGGAACTTGGGGTCTTGGGAGGAGACAGGAAAAGTGTAGGTAAATGAACAAGTGTTAAAAATTCGAGCAGTGAAATAAGGGATTTGGGGGACAGAAGGATCAAGGTGGTCGGGGGTGGATGAAAAGGAGGTGGTGGTGATGTTGGAAGGCACGAATTTGGAATGTTCGTCACCATCCCAATGTCTCCGTTCATAATTTGAATATTTAGCTGCGGATGAACCACAGTTGAGGAAGACCTGATCGGTGGGTATGTATGGTTGTGAGGTTGTGGTAGAGAAGAGGAGCACAAAAAAGAATGGTAAACTGAAGGCTAACATGTTTGTTGAATAGTTTGATTGATTGAATCCTAGGAAAGAGTATTGATTATAAGAGTATACTAGTAGCTCATTTGCTTATTTAAGATCGAGTAGACTTGGATAGTTATTCCAGGTCTTCGTCTTTAGGGAATAAGACTTATACGTTGTGCAGTGGGAATGTACCAAAATAAATTGACATGCATGTGGGCAGAGGAGATACATGCATCAGTTGATGTGCACGTGAAAAAAACCATTTTAGTTTGTCAATAATTCATAGAGGATAATCAACTGTATGGCTATAAATTGAAGTATAAACATCCAATACTGAAACATCGACTTTTATATAAAAGAAATATCAACTTTTAAGTACCATAATTTTACATCCGTTCATTTGTGGTTTCTAAAATCTTGACAAGTACGGATAAACTAAGAAATCCAATATATATATATATAGGAGAAGGATTAGGAACCACCGTTTATTGCTAGAACTGTGAGAATCAATGTTAATACAACCAAAAATACCTGAGAAATTCTAAAAAACACCAATTTTTTTTTACTATTTTTTTGGAAAATCGTATATTTCGTCAATAATAAAAAAAAAGAGTAAACTTCCGTTTTGCTCCCTGTGGTTTGGTCACTTTAACGGTTTTGCTCCAAACCTTTAAAAATAGTCATTTTACTTCCTGATATTTTGGTTTTTTTGCCAGTTTGCTCCCCGCCTCTAACTCCATTCAAATTGTTTGTTTTTCCATTTTGCTCCCCGCAGGGAGCAAACTGGCAACAAAACCAAAACATCAGGGAGTAAAATGGCTATTTTTAAAGGTTTGGGGCAAAACCGTTAAAGTGACCAAACCACAGGGAGCAAAACGGAAGTTAAATTTTTTTTTTCGAGTAACAATTATCCTTCCACATATGCATATATATCATTTCTTTTACAAAACTCGTAATTCATTACAAATATTAGACAATTGCACTTTCATTTACACTACCATATGTAATACACTACTTTTTTACATTACCAATATTAAAAATGCACATGTGCATCTATATGTATCAACATGAAATAAGGTGTTTTGGTACGCTACTTTGAATACACTTTCCCTTTCATCTATCATACCATCTATAATACACTACCATTGCCTCCTACCATCCATAATACAATACCGCTACCTTCTACCATCCATAATACAATACTATTACCAATATTTTCACTTTATTACATGTATATCAACAACATTTATACCATTCAAACAACATATTACATCATAAAGTGACAACTATAACCAAACCAGCAACCACTAGATATAACTAACAAAAAACATTGTATATGGGCCTACTTCTCCATTCAAAATTACAAACTTTTTGTAACAAAACACGTTATATCATGGTTATACATAACGATGCACATGTGCATTTTAAATATTGGTAATGTAAAAAGTAGTGTATTACGGATGGTATTGTAAATTAAAGTGCAATTGTCGATTACTGATAATGTATTACGAAATTTGTCGAAGTAATGATACATATGCACAAGTGCACGGATACCTGTTACTCGAAAAAAAAAGTTTTCATTTTTTGTAACGAAATATAGCGATTTTTTTTTAAAGTATTAAATTTTTTTTTTGAGTGCTTTTTTGATATTTTTAGATTTTATTTTGTGTTCACATTGGTTCTCGCGATTCTCATAATAAAGGTGGTTCTCAAATGAACCTTACCAATATATGTGTGTGTATATATATATAGGGGAAGGTTCTATGCAGAACACTAAATATCGCGAGAACACGCAGAACAAAATTAATCACTCATTTTTTCAATCCTAAAAACCTAAAAAGTAAAGGAAAATGTTATAAATGTAAGATCTATTGTTTCTCACACTAGAATTTAAAACAAAAAATAAAAAATCTTCAGTTTTTAAATAACCTACACACATGTAGGTTATGTGTAGGCTAAATTAATTACCTACATGTATGTAGACTATGTGTAGAAGAAAATATATGATTTTTTTATGTATATATATAATACACATATGAATGTAAGAAACATAAAATTTAAGAAATATGAACCATAAATCTCAAATTTAGTGATTTAGAATTGTTCTTTTTGTTCTCGCAATAATTAGTGTTCTGTAATGATTCTTATCCTATATATATATATATATATGAGTGAGTTGCAAGTTTTGTCCTTTATTTTTATACCCCTTTACAGGCGGTGTCCTATATGTTTAAAATTGACGAGTTTTGTACTTAATGTTTTAAAATCCTGCACGTTATGTACTTTAGCTCTAACCCAGTTAGTTTTTTTTGTTAAATCAGATCATACAAGGGTAATTTAGTCTTTTTACCAACATAAGGATAAATATTTAATTAACAATATAAAAAAATAAATTTAATCAATTATTAATATTATATTAAATAGTATACTATCACACAAAACCCATCTTTGCATCTTTTTCTTTACCTATCTCCCTCTCTCTCACTATCCCTTCTCTCTACCTCCTACCTCTGTCCACTACCACCAACCACCACCCACCACCACCACTACCCTTCACCTTCACCTCCACCAAGGAAACCTTAATCCTACCTAAACAATCCACTGGAAACCCAAACCCAAATCATTCCTCTAAACAATCCATCGGAAACCCTAACACTAACACCGCAGCCATTACCATCATGTCTCTTCTGTTGCCGCTGATGTGGTGGTCGCAGTCGGTTGCCGGCGGAGGCCGTCACTGGTGATAGCGGAGACGGCGGAGCCATCGCTGATGATGGAGGAACGACGGAGACGGTCGGTTGAGCGGAATTAGGGAGGGAAAGAGCGAAAGAGCTACGATGGAGATCGAGACGTTAGGGTAATTGATGCGTTGTTGTTGACGAATTCTGTTGTATTTTATTAATGATTGGAACCTGTTGTGCCTTTGTATTGAGAAACTACTTTAATCTGCACTCAAACTGAAGTGAAATTTGATTGACAAAATTATAGAGAAGAACTTTATGAGTTTATTCAATTTATTTTTTTTTCTGGTGGGTTTGGGGATGTAACGAGAATGTGGTGGTGGAAGGAGGTGGTTGTAGGAGGATGTGGTGGTGGTACAGAGTAGAAAGAGAAATTACTTGTTTGTTGAGAGAGAAAGCAAATGGACTTGATAGTATAATATTTTTATTTTTTTCCATTAAGACGTTTTTTAATCAACAGTGTAAAATGACAATTATACCCTCATGTGTTTTGCACATGATCTGATTTAACAGAAAAAATTAACTCGGTTAGGGTTAAAGGACATAACGTGTATGATTTTAAAACATTAAGTACAAAACTCGTTAATTTTAAACATAAAGGACACCGCTTGTAAAGGGGTATAAAAATAAAGGACAAAACTTGCAATTCACTCTATATATATATAGGGTGGGGTTCGACTACAAAGTCCATTTTTCCTACAAAGTGTACAAAGTCATAAAACACCACAATTTCAGCCATAAAACACACTTAAAACCCACAAATAACAGAGTGAAGATCACTAAAACACAATATCCAAACCCTAACAGTCTATAAAAACTTCAAACTCACCATCGTAAAACTATGAATATAAAACACAACATAATAATCAACATAAAATACATTAATGTTAGTTATTCGAAAATCAAAGGCTTATCATCCAAAACACAACACAAAACCCTTCAAATGCGACATTTTAGTAATCTCCACTTTGTTATTTGTGGGTTTTGAGTATGTTTTATGGCTTAAATTGTGGTGTTTTATGACTTTGTACACTTTGTAGGAAAAATGAACTTTGTAGCCAACTCATATATATATATATATAGGGTAGGGTTCATGCGAGAACCATCCTTATTGCGAGAACCGCGAGAACCAATGTGAACAGGGGGCAATTTTGTAAATACCCAAACAAATTTTAAAATAACAGCCTTTTATTGGACTTCAAGCACAAATTGAATTATATTCAATACAACCTTTTCACATCCGAACTCTCCTCTCTGAAATCTGATTACATATGAATCTCTCAACATTTCACCATCATCAGTTCACCATATCGAACCAGTTCTTCGATTACAATCGATTACATCATCGTCTCGAATACATAATCATTTCACCATCATCAGTTCACCATATCGAAGCAGCTGGATTGAGAGTTTATTGAAGATTTGAGATTTTATAAGCAAATATTTCAGATTTCGTCATATAATTGAGGTTAGTTCCCAAAATTCATCCAAAATTAGTCGTATAATCTATATTAGGAACATAATCATCGATCGAACATTCTTCATCCATTCGTAATTAGGGCAACGTGATTATAAGAATAGCCACTACGAAAATTTAGCCAGGAATCGCCGTCGGAATCGCCATTACGGAATCTGCGGTGTAACATAGATATTGTGCAATGTAATATAGATGTTGTCATATAAATCGAGACAACATTTGCAAGTTTATACAATTCGTTTTTACTTTTATATGATAGATAATTTGTCGTTTGTACTTTTATATGATAGATAATTTGTTATTGCGTGATATATTGTTATGCACATGTGCATATTTTGACATCATAGGTTTAACAGAATAGGTTATTAAAGGTAATTTTGTGTGATATATAGTTATGCACATATGCATAGATTATCATAATAAGTCAATATGCACATATGCATAGTTTGCAATAACATGTGAATAAGGTAGTTAATGTTGATGCACATGACGTTGAATAAGTTATTTAGTTTTATTTTGATGTCATGTATAGTTATGCACATGTGTATTTCATGATAGAATATATTAATAAGGTAGTGTTGTGTGATATATAGCTATGCACATGCGCATAGATTGACAAAATATGTTACTATGCACATGTGCATAATTTGTCATAATAGGTTGTTAAGGTATTTAACGTTTATGCACATATTCGTTGTAGATCATCAATGGAAAGAAAATCGAAAAAAGTAACATTTATATTAGCGTCAAGAGATGAAGGGTCATCGGGAATGAATGCCAAGACGCAACGACGCAACGGAAGACGAATATGTGAATGTTAAACAAAAAGTTAGAAGTTGTTGATTATTTATAATTATTATTTTGTTTGTTTAGTAATTAAATCTAAATTTATGCACATGTGCATCATTGTATTACTGTTTTTTAATAGTAAAATTTGTATAAACATATTAAGTTTATAAATGCAGATGTGCAAAGGGTGCAAAGGGATGTACAAAAGGACATTAATAGGAGGACTAGCAAACGGAAACAGGAGGAAACGCCAAATAAAGGTTTTAATGAAGTCCGCATGATAAAGAATAGAAGGTTGTCAACATCAAAAGTCAATGACTAATATGACAATAAGGTGGATAAAAATGATGTCGATGGTATGTGTTATTTAAAATATTCAATCAAACTTTAAAATGCATATGTGCATTAGTATGTACGAACATTTCATAACATATATTATTTTGTTTGCACATGTGCATCATCATGCGTGAATAAACATATTCAAAGAAAGGAGTCAGATCATCAAGAAGAGTTAAAACACTGGGCAAACAAGTCAAAATCATCAAGAGTTAAAACAATGGCAGATAAGACAAAAAGTAAAAAAAGTTGTTAGAGTGGTAGAAAGTAAAAAAGTTGTTAGAGCTGTCAATTGGCGATCAATACAACACGTTTGTCACCACATCAACTTTTGATGGGGTTAGACACATTGTCTAAAAAACATAAGGTTGCAGTGAAAACATGAGGTTTGGAAGTATTTTGCAGCTGAGAACAGACAGCCTACCGACGAAATTGGCACATTTTGTGGTAGATAAGTTCAATGAAAAAGATATGGTCATTAAATTGAATGACGGTAACATAGAGGTGAACGAGAATGTATTGTTTTGTTTTTTTTTTCTTTCGTTTTTTTTTGGTTTTGACGTGTTGACTTAATGTGATTTGACGGTAACAAGTGGGTAGCCGTTGTGATGTAGTTGTGATGTCGGTAATTTTGGTTAATTTTGGTTGACTATGGTCTATTGTGATGCGGTTACTTTTGGTTGACAGTGATTGATATTTGGAGTTTGTATTGGTTGTCGTTTTTATGCACATGTGCATTGACATGGTTAAATTTACAAGATGGTTGTTCATGCATGTTAGTAATAGTTAAATGCATGTTAGTAATATATAATGTGTTACAAATGGATCCGATTGTTAATATATGATATATTATGTTGTTTAGTAAATGAAATGTTTGGTATGCGCATGTGCATAAAGTGTTACAATGTGCATGTTTTTTAGTATGTAATGTATTACAACTAGATATATTCATATGTAAAGTATAACAAATGGTTGGATATATTCATATGTAAAGTATAACAAATGGTTATACTCATTAATGTAGGATATATTTTTTTCATTTCAGTAACCATATATTAGTAACCATGTGGAGTCAAACAGTAAACACTTATGCACATGTGCATTTTTGTTGCCGATACAGTAAACATGTATGCAGATGTGCATTTTTCTGTCACATTAAGATTGGTATTGTATGTTAGGTGGGTAATAATGAAATTACATTATGTTAGGTGGGTAATAATAAAATTACAAAGGATTACATATAATATGTAGTTGATAACAAGGTAGTATGATGGCAATCATAAATATATGAAAAACGCATAAATAGTTCATTCAAAAACATAATCAAAACAACTATTTTTAGTCATAAATAGTTCATTTCAATAATCACAAGTTGTCATGGATAATAGATTAATCCAGAATCACGAGTTGGGTTGGTTGATTTACGACGTCTGTTCGAACGCCTAAGAGTTTGCTCAGGTTCTTGCATGTATACATGGTCTTCAGGGTCATCATCAGAAGAAGAGTACTCATCAGAAGAAGAGTGCTCATCAGAATACTCATCGGTGTAATCGAGATCAACATCATCGGAACCGGAATCGGGCGGGGCAGGGAGTCCAGCAACGATAGTAGCAGCATGTTTAGTTGCTCGTGCATCAAGTTTGACAGCCTTGATTTTCTCGCAGTTGCGTGAATCATGGTCAAAAACATATTTGTTGTATTTATTGCATAAACGTGCGACCACTTTAGCTTATCGGACTTCTTTCGCTTATCTTTAATTTCTGACCACCTGGACCGATCCGTTGTTTTTTGGTCCCACACCCTTTGTTTCTAATACCTTGAGGAGGATGAACACTTGTGCTTAAATCTGCAGGTATTTTTTTATATATAACTGATGTTTGCAGTTTTTTGGTTTGATCGAGGCTGAGGTTCACAAGGGAACGTTTCAAATATGCGGTTTCTAATGCATTGGATTTCAGCAGATAACAAACGTAGATAATCGAGATTGCGTCTCAGTGGGGTCATGCATTGTGTGAATAGACCTATTATTTCATTGTTGATGATAACAAATTCACTTTTGACGGAGGAGTACATGTTAAATATGCTATGCACAACTGATGGGAGCGCATCTCGTTTCCATCGTGGAATAATGTAGTGTGATAGGATTCGTTCAATTTGGTTGTAACGGAATATATACAGAGTGCATGTCGGCAAAGGTATCCATTGCGGGTGAACCCGAGGCATGTACAACTTACTATTTGTTCAGGTACATTGAGTGACACCTGCACATGTGCATAAAAAAATATAGTCAGTAAAGTATATACATTAAGGGTAATATACACATGTGCATAGATTATTTTAGGAAAAAAAATAATAATGTATTAAGTTACGTTGGGTGACACATGCACATGTGTATAAAAATAGTAAGGCAAATAGTTACATTAACTGTAATATGCACATTTGCATAGGTAGTAGTAAGAAAACAATAATGGATGCATATGTGAGAATATGATTACTGAATATGATTCCTGATGCATATGTGCATGATGTGAATAATAATGTTAAAATTTAAAACAGTAAGTTGTAAATGATATATTGTTTATATTTAATAGTAAAATGATAGCTCGAATTCATTGACATAATCCATGTGATGGGATGCACGTAAAATGATACCTCGAATTCACTAGTCGGGCGTAGAATGTATAGCAGCCATAATTGTTCATGTGTAATTAATAAATAAAAATGTTTAACGTTGTAATTATTACGTGATGGGATGCACGTATGTGTAACACCCTTTTTATTATTATAAGATTTTGATATTATATTACATGAGTTTATACTAAAAACCCAATTTACAAAATATTTTCTATTCGAAATACCAACCATGATCATGTTAAATACAAAACGAAAGTTTAAAGTAACTTCTACAAGTCAGCTACCGACTAGTTTAAACCTTAGGACATGGTTAACAATTCATTTACATCAAAATCATTGTCTAAAACAAAGTTAAGTTAACGCGGAAGCTACAAAATACGTGTTCGGTTCTTCGACATGGCTTTACCGCCATCCGGAGTCCCACCATAGTCACCTAAGGTCAAAACCACTAAAAACATTAGTTTTGGTATTGACATAATACGTATAAACAAGTCCCAGCATTAATTTAAAAAAAGAAAAATAAAAATTCTGACTTTGATCCTCCCGCGTGTCGCGGGGGTAAACGTGAAATCCGTCGCGACTCGCGACGGCTTCCGCGTGTCGCGGGGGTATTAATGTATTCCTCCGCGTGGCGCGGGGGAACGCTTTTTCCAACAGGTGCAGGTTAAATCCTGCATTTTTGCCCAGCTCCGAAAATCATCAAAAATTCTAACTTTAACCGGTCATAACTTTTCACTCGCTAGTCCGTTTTAACCGATTCTTTTTCCTATGAGTCCGTAATAAAATTTCGGATTCAACCATTTAAATTTCACATTGCGGAAACTGAGATACCGAAAATTGGTTCAAAATTTCCTTATTTCAGTTATCCAACCCATTAGTGTAAGTGCATAGCACCTCTTTTCCATTCTTAAGACCTTTTAGACATAATTACCCAATTTTCCGGGCTCACATACTTGGTGTATTCGCGCCAATTCCATGGCTTTGCGTTCCCTTAGGGCTAAATACTTGTTTCTTCGAAATTCAAGCATTCCGTTTCAAACAACCCTTTTTCATTTAACATCTATTGTTTGACCCATATTCCGGGTTCTTATACTTAGATTAATATCACCAAATCATTGGTATGGTATAATTCATCATTTAACGAGGTATAAGACTTTCACGTCTCTACTCTCGTGATTCTTTTAAAAACATCATTTTGACCCGTTTGGCTATTTAGTGAAAACCATCACTTCATTGACTACCCAAACTAAATTCCAAGTCTTTACTTTGACCCGTTTGATGGTCGAGTGTACTTCACCACTTTAACAACGCATCAAACGCATCCATTACACTACAACATCATTCACACAACAAAACTAAATATTTACACATAATTTAACGGGGCTTAAGCCACGTACCTTTAAAGCACACCTTTTCCGCGGGTATCACTTCCGGCGTGTCCACTTGACGTTCCGGATTCCTTGCCTAAAGAGTTCAATTCATAATAAGATTAGAACTCTTTCATAAGCTTTAACGCATTATTTCTTAACATATTCAAATCTGCGTTTTGCCCAACTTTTAACATTTTAACCCTCTTTTAGGCATTTTATCAAACACCTAGCGGGTCAGATTTTTACATGATCTAAACCAAGTTCATGACTTGAGTTTATCACCCTAATTAACTTCAATTAGACTACGTGTCTATATGTTAACATCAACAACTTAGAGTTTTCCTCATAATTTCAGTTTACACTAGAACAAGAGTTTTAATCCTAGTGTTCATCAAGTTCTACTAACATACTAATCATCCACTATGGTGATTTTGATCTATATAATTATCATGCAAGAATTTGATAAGAAATCGTCTAGGGTTTATCCCTAAACCTTATATTACTTCCAATTTCATGTTTACAACACATAATCAAGCTCTACATTCGATTTCAATCACATGCATGAACTTTGAATCGAATGAAAATGACCTAATTCAACATACCTTATGATCCCCTTGACGAGGTGATCACGATTCCATGTTCAGATTTTGATTTTAGCTTGATTTAGGCCTTCAATTGAGAGTTTTAGTGGAAGTTAGGGTTTTTGATAGTGAGGGTGTCGCCCCCTGTTGTTCTTGATCGACCAGAGCCCTCTAATGGGGTATTTGGTTTTATTTTTATCAAATATTAGTAATACAAGTTTCAATTTTGACAACCTAGGCCCCTCCACTCTTATTTAGTTTATATCTTTGGCTTTTTAACTCATTCATGTATTACTACAAGACTCCTAACTAACTGGGTTATTTATCCTAGTTAGCTTATTCTTTTTTATTTTACAATTTATAATTCTAATATAAAGTTTTGTATTTTCGGGATGTT